>OX401916.1:6490000-7962500 GCA_947859195.1 Drymonia ruficornis | reverse complement strand
AGGTAGCTTACATGACCCACATCCTTAACCTCGCCTTGGACACCTACGTAAATAAGTTAAGGATGTCATGCTTTCAAAATTTTCAGAACAAACACCGCCTACCCACCGCTCGTATGTACGTAAATGGCATGTTATCTTCAACTAAAATCTACTTCATGGCTACATGCTTTGTTATGACTTAGCAGTTGTGTATTTCTAGAATTTCTAGAAGCTTGATTACTTGATGCCTCAGTTGTATTGATTTTTCAATGACTTTACATGACCACTTAGCGCAGTGGTTCAAGCGTTGGTCGCTCGGCTCACTGCATCGGATGGTTGCGGGTTTGATCCCGCCAGAGGCAAATTTAGGAAATTGCATATTTGTAATTTGTCCTGCGCGTCACTGGGATCGCCCCCAGTCCATTTTATGGTAGCCGCAAGCGTTGCTTAGTTTGGGATCATACAGTTGGTGTGTATTCTGGAAACATTATTTATTTAAGTACACAAAGACAAGACCGTGCTTCAATTTAGAAACTTCATTTCGGTGATGAATTCATTCATTTCAAAAACACTTTAAACAATTAACACAATTCAGTTGGGTGACCTGTCGCCCTACGATGCCCCCATTTCTACAAGTGTCGTGCTGAACTTTTTCAACAAGTTCTTTTCAGCACCCACCAAAATCGTAGAACTACCCCAATACAAATTCGCTTTTATCTGCTTGAAAATAGAATTTACAACGCAACGCTGCAGAACAAGGAACACAAGCGTGCGTGTTTGCCGAAACCACATATCGGTACCATAAACTTTAGCTACTTAAACACCGTTTGTTGTATATACCTCAGCGATTAGAGTAGTGAACCCATTAGAAGCACGTTGTGTTATGAGAACAATGGTATTGTTTCAAAGATTAACAGTACGTTACACGAACAAACGAAAGTGATCTTCGGCAGCAAGCTTATGTAAGAGGCGTTTAATTTCAAAAGAAAATTATTTTATCAAAGCATCTACATTATGTAGATGATATGTGTGCTGTAAGTGTAACGCTTATTAACTGCAATCTTTATTTTGTGTCGTGGAGACACGTTCCTGCTTAACCAGTAGAATTAGTTTAACTACCTACACCATATTATAATATGGGCAACCTAGCTTTAAAAATAATTACTTACCTATGTAGCATTGTAATTCTACTAACAGACATCCTAAAACATTATCACTCTTGATTTTGTCTATGAAGAATGTTTGGGGCACAAATACAATATCTGAAAAAATATTAGCCAGCCTACCTTAATGGTCGCGTGCGTGTAACTGCCATACTGAATTTATTGTATATCCGTATGGTTTACGATGAATAGTGCAGCTCGCATGAATGACTAACGTTTTCAGCCGGTTATCGACAAAACTTAAAACCCTTTGCATAAAAGGGATGGTTTTTCATTTTTCTTTTTCGAATAAAAAAGAAATGATGGTTAATTGTACGACGACTGTTGCCATGGAAGGTAGCTATCGACAATTTTCTTGTCAATAAAAATAGAAAGTAATGGAGATTAGACACTTTAGCTTTTATTTCTTTGTTGTATCCACGTGATTAATCAAGCATGTTAAAAAGAGCCATTATTCTTGTTTTCAGAGGAAATGTCACACCTTTACCTGCCTTGGGGTACCGGTGAACGGTATACAAATCGTTTGCAAGTGCGGAACCAATTCGCGAGCACGCTCGAACTGCATAAGCAATCGTCGTATGAGTACCAGGAGCCGGTGCAGCGCCAGAGAAGCCCCAGCCTCCCGCCAATACACCACATCGAGGAGAGATCCGTTAAAGACGAGAGGAGGACCAATATCTTAAATCGAAATATTCCAAGTGCTAAGAGGTTTGCGTTTTACGACGAAGACGGAGAAGGTGACACCTCTGGTTATGGCAGTGAAACTCTTAACCACATGAACAGAAGTGTAAATAGAACTCTCCACGACACCAACCCTGTCGTGGCTTGGCAACAAGAAGGCAAAGATGACAGGTAGGTGTAAACAATATCATCCACATGGCTATAAGGGACACGATTTTGATGTAGTAGATATTTTACAAGCAACTTAATTTCAGGAACAGAGTATCGAGTGGGGCGAAATCCTCAGACGGTGCGTGGTCCAACCGCAGTCCTCGCACGGCCGAAGAAGGAAGATTACGTTGGGGAGACCGCGGCGTTGCCACTGGACGACTTTGGGAACCTACGGCACCCAACGCTAGATTACCTCAGGTTAGTTGAATTCTCAAAATACCTATAGCCTATGTAGATAATCATAAAACATGCCCATAATAAAGAAATGTGTTTTTTATATAGATGCCAAATCAAAAGAAGGGTACACCTTCATGGGTGGAGCGTGGATTAAATATGATTGATAATTCTGCGGAAGTTTTAGTCATAGACCAAAGAAGTTCTAGTAATAGCACTGGAATTGACTGTGATAGATCTTCCTGTAACGGAAGCGACGAAGGGAGGTACGTATGCACTCACAATAACATTAGTAGTTTACATAATGCTATTCAAATGCCAAGTTGTATTAAATGTGATTACCTTTACAGAACATTTTTAAGAGGACAGAATGTTCCAATAGAACCAGAAATTAAGGCTCAACGAGAAAACAAACGTATAAAAGCACTAGAACTACAATCGGCTATATTAAGTCAACTGGAAGACCGGGAAAAGCGACGACAAGAAGAGAGAGAGATAAAGTTAAGGGAAGAGAGATTAGAAGAACTTCGAATACAAAAGCAACAGGAAGAAGACAGACTAAAACTACAAGACGAGAAAAGGAAAATCGAGGAGAAGCAAATGCTGGAGCAGAGAAAATTAGAAACATTAAAGAAAGCACTCGAAGATGCAGAAAGAAAAGCCAAGCAGGAAAAGGAAAAAAGGTTTAATTTTCATAAAAGAAGTTCATCTATAAACGCAAGTCATGACCTAAAACCAAAGGTAGAGGAAACTGCGGCAACTGAAATTGCAACTCATATTGAGCCCAACAGTCCAACTAAAACGCACAGAACATACGACATCCATTCAGCAAAAAGTCAAAAAAGAGATTGTAATTCTCATCAAACAACAGAATTCAGTTCCCCGAGATCAGTAGGTCCAGGTAACTTAAATCTGTATATCCACAGTGTACCTCCGCTGGCACTTGCCGATGGTCAGTTTAATATTGTACCAATCGGTATCAATGGCAATAGTGAAGTACTCGGCGGACAGCCAAACAGTATACAACTAGCAGTTTTAGTTCCCCAAAATATCGCAAATAATTTGTACACCGTACCCATAAATCCTTTAAATAACACTAACGAAGTATCTGACGTGGGAAAATTACTAACACCAAATAAATATCGCACATTAAGATTAAAAGATGCTTCCACACAAACAGACTCAATATTTAAATCGACCACTGATAAAATTGTAGAAACTGAAGAACTCGAAAGAAACATCGATAAAGATTATCCGAACATTGACGAAAATGCTCCACAGGATAGTCATCATAACACGTTGAAAAAAGATCGACGATTCCGATCTGAAGAAAGGTTTAAAAAGGATATAGAAAATCGTCCAAAGTGGGGTGTAAATAGACCAGCAGCACAGTATAAGAAACAAAGTGAAAAGGATCCATTTTATAGTCAAAAAAGGAAAGTACGCCAAAAGCACAGGCCCCAAGCTAGGCAATATTTGTCACAATCCAGTGAAGATAGCCGGTCTCCAAGTCCACCGACAAGATCGGACAAAACTACAGAGAGTGGCGGTAAGCATCGCAATTCATTAAGCCAATCATACTGGCGAAGTAAAAGATCTAGTCAAGATTTAACAAAGACCAACACATTGGAATCAAATAACAATTTGCAAATCGATTTCAACCATTTGGGCCAAATAACAGCTAACGAAATCACAGATATAAAGAAGTCACCTAAGGCGTCTCCTGCAAAAAGAATGACACTATCGCAAAAGTTCATTAACGATAAATATGGAAATAGGAAGTTATGGATTGACGACATTAACGATAGAAATAATAAAAAACATTTATTCGATGTTGAAAATAGAAAGAAAATTATAGATCAAATAAATACTGGTAAGAGAGAATTTATGGATAAACATGAAGACCAAGAGAATTTTTCAATAAAAACCAAATATTAACTTAAGTATTTTCGTTCATAACACAAATTTAGCTAGTCTTGCAATGCGTAGTGGAACATTAGGTTACTTGGTGATTATATTGATCCAACCGTTTCTAAGTTAGGAAAACCAAGTTGGTTCGATAGTAGAACCCACACAAGAGAATTGTGCTGCACGTTTAACTCATTTTTATTTTACAAAAATGTCTAAAATAGACGATCTGTTTGATAAGAAGAAAGATGAAGCACCAATGCTAGATTTATCTAAAACCGTAATAAACACCGCTGAAGAATACAGAGCGGTTTTGGACAAAGTGCCAGATTTCAAAACCCGACCCGAAAAGGTAATCAATTTGGTTTTTGTTATTGATACTTTGCAATGATTGACACACTATTTATCAGGAAATTTATTAGGTAAGAGCCGAAGACGTAAAAATACAAGACAAACCGGCAGACCAAAAGACCAAGACGCCTAAAAAGGAAATTCGTGCTTACGAAAAGCTGGGCACGAGAGGATACGAGGAGAAACACTTCACATACATGGATCCAATACCAGTCGAAATGCGTGGGTTGAAGTTCGAAGAACTATGCGCTGTACCCATTGAGTGGCGGATGCTCACTTCTATCAGACCTAAATCTAAACTGGATGAAGAATATTATAACAGGTCAGTACTAACCATATACCTATATAGATCATAACCATCTTTGAACATTCACACTTGTTATTTTTACAATGAGTTTTTTCTTCTTGATATACCTAGGACGACATATTATTCAATTCGCGTAATAAATAGGTTACTACGTACGCATCCAACAAATAATTACAACAGGATTTTTTACAGGTTGATAGAACTAGGCAAATCCGAGCTAAAAACTAAGGCAAGAGATAAGAGGGAATACGCAAAAAATCCTATGATACGAAAAACTAAAAATCGTTCAGGCGTTACAGAAACTAGAATCGTATCTTGTACAGAATGTGGCGAGGAATATTGCAACGGTAAGATTTAAATGGCTCTTTAACAAACAAAGGGAATCACATAAATGCTTTTTCAAAAATATATACGTTTTATTAAGCTTTTGAGTCTCGAGGTGATCTTCAGCTTAGCTTAGTTAAGAAGAGGGTTCGAAATTTGGTTGATTTTCTATTCTACTTTTTCTTTAAGTAAGTATGTGGACTAGGAATCTTATATTTAGATGTATGATTTTTGACTATATTATCTTGAGTATCTTTAAATCCAAATCACGATTTGACGAAATTTTCTCGATAAAAAAAAATTATGAAATGAGCTCTAATTATTTACAATTTTCCTTGCTACCACGATGTTTTTACGATTTAGATCACGAAATTATTTCTAAAACATAGCAAATAATGATATCTAAACTACCCTTCAACCATATTTTAATTCATGAAGTAGTTTTTTTTTAATTGAAGAAAATGTGGTTTGGCGCTTACGTTGTTTATTTCCGAGCGCGCGCACAATATCGCCATCTCACATTTTAAGTACTTGAACTAACCATGTCTCTCTCTAACTTTGTATTGTCAGTGTCCGCTCGGACTTGTTCGACGTCGGACCTGTGAAGGATTTTTTAAAAAATATTACGAAAAAATATTACGGTCGTGCCACATTACAGGTACAGTACAGTATTTACAGTCCGCCGACGCCTATGATAAATAAATAAATATCCTTGGAAATTCTTTTACACATGACTACCTGATCCCAAACTAAGCAGAGCTTGTACTATGGAAACCAGATAACTGATATTACTACATATACTACTTTTTGTTTGTAAATACAAACGAAATATACACTTAATTACACCTAGACTCGGGACATGCGGACATGTTCATGCACACAACTGCATGTCCTGGGCAGGAATCGAACCTATGACCTGCACTGCAGCGTGATTTTCGTTTGCTTTTCCTTGTCTTGTGTAATTTCTTTTCATCTCTTGTCATTTTGTGTCATCTCTTGTCATTTTGTGTCATCTCTTGTCATTTCATAGTTATTCGTGTCATTTCTGTAAAAACTCCCTATTTCGCTTACTGTTATATACTTGCAGCATGGTCTTGGGCCGACAGTGGGAATACATTGCTTGTCAAAACAATGGAGTCGCTTTATTGCGTTTGTTGTAGGTATGGATGGGCAAGTAATAAATATATCATACATCAATAAATTATCGTAAAAAATAACATTACAGATATGGATAGGAAAATGTTTGTCCGTCCTATTCAATCTATTATATTATAAACGAAAGTAACTCTGTCTGTTACCTTTTCACGGCTAAACCGCTGAACCAATGTTGATGAATTTTGGTATGGAGATAGACTGGGTCTTGGCGGAGAACATAGGCTACTTTTTAGGGTTCCAAAGGGTGCTAACGGGACCCTTTTACTAGGCCTACGCTGTCCGTCTGTCTGTCTGTCCGTCTGTCAGCGCGGGCTGTATCTCACGAACCGTAACAGGTAGAGAGTTGAAATTTTCACTGAATGTGTATTTCTGTTGCCGGTGCAGAACAAATACTAAAAATATAATAACATTTAAAAATAAATATCAAGTCTCAAACTTGATATTTTTTGATGTGTTTATTCTACGGTGGTACGGAACCCTTTATGTGCGAGTCCGACGCCTTCAGATCTTATGAATGTTTTCTTGAAATAAATATAGTGTATTTTAAGTAATTAACTGGCCAACCCTCAGGTCCTACCTACCATGTTAGGATCTTTTTCGTTCTAGCGGGTGTAAACCGTGATTTAACGAGTTAATGTGATAATTTTTGTATTTTTTAAATTATTCAATTCAATGTTTTTGTTTCAGACATCGTCCAATATTGATTATTAAAATTATTATAATTTCACAATAAATATAAAACAATAAATAAAAGTAAAATTAAATTTAAAAAAAAAAAAATATTTATTTTTAAACCGACTTCAAAAAGGAGGAGGTTTCTCAATTCGACCGTATATATTTTTTTTTTATGTGTGTTCGCGGATAACTTCGTTGTTTATGAACCGATTTTGATGATTCTTTTTTTGTTGGTAAGGAGATATCCCAGCGGTGGTACCATGATAAGGAAACCAGGATCTGATGATGGCATCCCAGAGAAATCGAGGGGAACCTTCGAAAATCGTAGTAGCGACTAGTGCGTTTGTAATTTTTTTCATTAAGTATTTTAAAGCACTACTATTTTATGAAGGTCTGGAGTCGATCTGATGATGGAGCCGAAAGACAGTCGAGGGAACTCCTCAACGATTTACAACAATTACCTGGTGTTTGGGCTTGATTAATTTGTATTGATGAGAGCTTTACACCTAGATGGTTTGTGACTGTCATTAAGGGTCTGATGATGGAGTCAAAAGACAGCCGAGAGAACTCCTCAACGATTTACAGCAATTACCTGGTGTTTGGGCTTGATTAATTTGTATTGGAGAGAACTTTACACCCATATGGGTTATAAGTGCCATTACAGGTCTAATGATGGAGACCATAGACAGTCGAGGGAATTTCTCAAAGATTTACAGCAGTTACCTTTTGTTGGGCTTACTTCATATGGTTCAAAATGCCAAAATGTTCATTGGTATGGCGCCACTAAAAATCGTGAAATAAAATTATTTTTATAAAAAAAAACAAACCGACTTCAAAAAAACCTGGATCACTAAAAAGCCTGAAATAATATTTCTATTACCTACCACCTCTGCCTACCCCTTCGGGAAAACCGGACGAGATGGTGTGTTATCGAGTATTTGGAGTCGGTGCCAATCTTGGTATGCCAAGTCTACCTACTATAAAAGTAAGAAGATAGATTGGCACCGACCCCAAATACTCGATAACACACCATCACGTCCGGTTTTCCCGAAGGGGTAGGCAGAGGTGGTAGGTAATAGAAATATTATTTCAGGCTTTTTAGTGATTTTTTTTAATTTTTCATGTTTTATCATTAAAATACAATATAATATAACATAAATTAAAATAAAATACAATAATATAAAAACCTACCCCTAATTAAACAAATACCGTCCGCGTGGGATACTGGCTGCATGTCCTCCCTGTATTCAAGCTGTTCCTGTTGTCAAGCGAATTTTTTGAGCAAGGAAAGAGCCAGCCCTCTTGTCACCTGTGGCGGTAACCAGTCTAAGGGTGATTTTGATAGATAAAAAAATAAAGATAAAAAGATAAACAAAAAATAAATGCATGGTTAAATCAATAAAATTAATAAAAACTGAAAATTAAATTAAAACATAAATTAAATATGGTAAAAAAAAATATTATGACACCGCTGATGACTTCATGATCGGCATCGAAGTTAAGTACCAAAGTATTCCTTAGCCTACGAAACATGAAAAAGATACTCATATCCGGCAGTCAGTCACTGACACAGAGTATGTACATTTTTACCCGACTACGGTGGGCGGAGGGTTATGATTTTGACCGATATGTATGTATGTTCATCTGCTCCCGTATAACGTCCAAACTATTTTTATATCATAATAATTTGACTAATGAGATATCGTTGGACGCGTCTGGATCGTCCGCTGGTTATAGGCTATTATACGATCGAAATATTGTTATACGTATCTATCAGCATATTGTAGGTATCGTTTGTCTTCTTTTGACTTACTTTGTCTTCAGCAATAAAAACAACATAGAAATTAAATTATTTTTTTCAAATACACTCGACATAAAAATCCCATATAAAACGAAAAAAATATATTTGAATATTTTCATCCATTTCATCTATTTTAAAAGGTGCACTGGGACATATTATTTTACTTGTACGTAATAAACAATATTGTTCCTTCAAAAAATAACTATACTATAGTCTACTCCATAGCTGTTCTGTCCTAGCTAAGCGAGAGGGATATATCCTTCGGCAGCTCACGCGACGCTAGCCACACCCCGAAACTAAAATTCATTTTTTTCTTGTATCGTCTTAACCTTACCATCGCCCCTGAAGCACAGACTCAAACTCAGTCAATCGTGAAGCTGTAAAGACCATCTAGGACCAACAACCGACGATATAAAAATACCATGGACCAATTACTAAGGGGACTGGCCTTAAGCAACTCGGCCGAGGGGTCGGCCTAATACTAACATCAACATAAAACGAAGCGAGTAGTTCAACTATTTACCGGTAGATAGAACAATGAAAATGAAAAAACAATGACCACGTTTTTTTTCATACATATATCTAATAAGGGCACCTCTTTCTTTAGTCTTCACTCTGTGAAAAATACCATACATGTTGACCTCCAATATACTTAATTATTGGTAGTTTCGTCGTTGGGGTCTGACTTGTTGTTTAATACCTCCACAATGTGGTGGTGTATGGCCACTCAAGCCTCTGACTACCCCCGAACGGGGATAAAAGTCGTGACGTTACATTACATTACATTACAGTTTCGTAACGTAAAACAAGTTATACAGTAGTAACCAGATAAGTTGTCACAGTTTCAAACAAATTTTTAATTTCCAGGTAAAATGTGTTTAATAACAAACTACGACATGTTCGCTCGCTTGAAAGTGGAGGTGGAGACGAAGGCGACTCGTGCGCAGGCGATGCCCACGCCAGGCGCCGGCAAGTTGCGGCGGCTGCGGCGACGCGTGCGCCGCAAGCCGCGCAGCAAGAGCGCCGCGCCCGTACCGCATAAGGCACACTTGAATAAAAGCGCCAAGAGTGACTCTGAACTTTAATAACCGGACTAAAGGCATTACCATTACTTACTGTATTATTTTACTAGAAATGCATAGTAGGTACTGATAATACTGATTGATCAGTAGTTCCTTTTTTAAGACTCAGGATTTCCTATCACTGGACTCGGGCTGAGATTTACCTATACAAAACGATTACACTATGTAGATTTTATATGGGAGCAAAAATATTACCTGCGTTAATCCCGCGGAACACTTATTATTTTTCGATAATAAAAGTAGCCTAAGTTACTCCTTGTAACATCAGCTATCTGCCAGTGAAAGTCCCGTCAAAATCGGTCCCGCCGTTTCGGAGATTACTCGGAACAAACATACAGACAGACAGACAAAAACATTTTTAATTGCGTTTTTGTTATAAGTACCGTATGTACTTTCATATGCATTTAGTGAAAATCTGTTATTTTGACATTATAAACAGACACTTCAATTGTATTTATTTGTATAGGTATAGATAAAATTGTTTTTCAAACATGATGTTCATCAATTACTAATAATGTTGATTATAACTACAACAAATAGTACGACCGCTGCTAAAGCGTTCTTTAAACGCAGTCTAATCATTGATTTCATTGTACTATGATTAGATATAGCAAGAATGTCATGAGTGTACCCAACAAAAAAAATGTGGAGATAAGTAGTCTCGGAGACAATTTCTTATTTCATAGCACATGTATGTTTTCGTAACAATACATATCATATTATTATGTTACCCTATACAAATATGTAGGATGAATACATTTTACATATATGTAGCAGCTGTAAGTAATGTATACCTCCTACGGAATTTATTTAAAACCGTCTGACGGGCAGGATCATTTAATATTATGTAGATTAGATAATAAATGTCACCTTTGCCTAGTCGATATGAATCACGTTTTTTATAACATACATAATAATTTAATCTTAACTTAATGAAGGCGACGGACATGAGCTGATAGAACAAAAGAAATAAAATATTTTTCAGATTTTTGAAAATTCGTTGTTTTGTTTATGTTTTGGCTCAAGTCTGTCACCGGCCTAAGATATTTTTCCTGTATTGAATCTCAAATTTTGTACACGACGTGTTGTCGTTTGGTATTCTAATATACCTTATATGGAAAGGCCGTAGTTTCATTTTGTGATGCAGGATTAAGCGATCAATTTTATCTGAACAACAGCCGGCAATCTACATTTGGCATCACAATGGCAACCGGATAATCTGCATTTAGAGTAGGAACTTAGTTATTTACCTACAAAGGTTAGTACGGACGACGCTTACAATCACAATTAAGTCTTGAGCAAATGGAGTTTCATTAATAATAAACAATATCAATATCACTCTTTATTGATTTTAAAAAAATATTTATATTACACATTCATTATATTAATTATTTTAGAGCCTATAAAACAACAACATTCTCAAGATACGATGTCTATGCGTTGGCACAGAGCCGTTGGTTCGAACAGGCCGGTGCCATCGCTACTCGCTATAATGAATATGAAGCCAAAAATATCTTTTACATCACTAAACCTATTATCGATATACGAATTTAATTCATCTTCGATAGTTCACTAGATGATAAATTCTTACATATTTAGGCCCTAAGTACCGACATTAAACTAAGGGAACACAAAAAGTTTTGGAACCACAGTAAACTGGAAAAATCCTTAAGATATGCTTAGCTACAGAATAACAAATGGTAAAAATCCTCAAAGCGCTATAGAGACGTCGTAGTATGGAAACTAGTAGGTACTATCTATTACAACGAAAGTACTACAGACTATTCCCCTGGCACTAAATAGATATCACAATTTAGTAATATCAAGAACATGCATAAATAAATAGTTCAGGTATATGAAACAAAGATCTTTTAGATAGAGATAAATAATTTCACATTTTTGTACATCGGCATATTAAGCCACTGAGGTGTAAGTATCTGCCAGTAAAAATTATTTCACAACCGATGTCCAAGATAAATAAATAATACGATAATGATTGTATCACGTATTGTTGAAAAATTTCACACAGATTTTGTTAGTCAATAGCAATTACTAACTTATTGATTGATGTTCTCACACTTATTCTATTATTTAATAATAATAAATTATTTGCAGTCAGAGACATTTAGAATTTTAATATGATTGTTTAGTAGCGCTATTACTAGAATTATTCTTACAACTACGTTTACAAAATAGGAATCTGCAATAAAACAGGAATTGTTAGCGGCATAAATTTTGTAATACATGATGATTGCAATAATGTAATTTACAATAGGGCATAGATACTTTAGCGATGATATGTAGTATTGATTCAATTTATACAATGATAATTGTAAATCAGGTAAGTGACTTCGTGCAGTATTTCAATAAAACAAGCACACAATATTACCGGACGGACAATATCCATATTTCTATGAAAAAGCGCATTACATTGAATTAGTGTCATCAATCAGATTAGTAAAAGGAAAATAAAATCTACTAACATTTAAAATTTTAACATTAATTAATTACGATGTAAAGTCGCGGACAGTATTGCACATCTCATCGGCAAAATACGCAAGTCCGTTTACTTCTGAACAACAAATCATTAGAAATCGCTCATTTCTGTTCTATCGCCATAGTAACGTATCACTATTCGCTCGAACGAAATTTCGTTTGGGTTGCGAGTTTGGCCGATGAGTTTTGAGATGAGCACTACTGCACCCACATTTCGTATTGGTCCAATTTCGGTCTCATCACATAAATATTTGTCATGGATTAGTCACAACAACAAATTATTGACAACAAAACGAGCTGACGTCCAAATGAAGAAGATACTTACAAAATTATGATTCTTTACAATAATTTGCACTTCAACGAGCTGCGAGAAATAATAATCCATGTCAAGGACTAGTGAAGGATGAAATGCACACAAATGGAATGAAAGGAGATAATAGACTTACTTCTACAAGCACCAGACGATCTCGAATGTTTAAACCGGTTATACGGCACTACAACTAGAGGTACAATATAGGTCTACGTTAGGTAGGTAGGAATACATAAAATACGACTTACCTATCTTTAACAGAATACGAGTCTCAAAATATGTTCTCCAAATCGCATTCCTCCCGTAATAACAAAGTATATAACACGCAACATATTGCAGATTCCCACAATTCACATTAAACTTCTCCAAATCCACAATGAATTATGACTGAATAAAAAATTATTATGCTCTATTATTGAAAACAATAATTAAATTATTATGAAAAAAACGAGTCAACGAGCTAAATGTACAATAAAATATGAAACTAAAAACATGGACGAAAGTTAACTGAATGTGTAAGAAAGTTATGATATAAAAAAACTTAATAATAAATAACTATCACACCCTGTAAAACTATAACCCTGAGCTGGAAATGATCCTCGGTTGATTTATACCCTGTTCCTATATTTGAATAAGAATAAGAATGTTTATTTTCATAAGAACATGAGTACAATATAAAATAAGTCTGTGGTGGCCAAACTAGGCGAGCGCCTGTATTTGGCAACCTAAATAACCAATTGTTTTGCTCACTAATCATTACAACTAAGTTATTGCAGAAAGGTATTCCTAATTAGTAACGAACACAATGGAACTTTAGAAACCGATCAGTTACAAGTGTCTGAAGTATGGATAGTATTTACCGACGTAAAATATAGGAACCGGGTATAGACATCATATTCGTGTTGAGGTTTGTATTCAGAATGTAGTTGGGGCCAGTGCCCACTCAATCATGACGACAGTTAGCGTGAAGGTAAATTTTAAATGGTACTTATTCACCAGCCATGTTGAAAGTTGTCATGAACAATTCATTGGGAAATTCCGAATCATTTCCCAATGGATCGTTCATGGTGTCACTGGGCCGACAATGAGAACTGGGTCTACGCGGAGTGTGTACAGAGCAGGTAGATCATAATTTTATGAGGTGTGAGCGGCATTGAGCTACAACGGGGCGGCGCCCGGCTGGACCCTGTTTGTCGGACTCACCTTTCACTGGTCTTTGCGAGCCTTCTTTTTAGTGCTCTTTTTGGACACTTTCGCGTCTGTCCAAGTGTCTGTAACAAAGTGACCCATAATTAAGAATCTATCCACCTCTATTTTTAAATTACACAATACAAATAAAATGAATATCCCTAAGAAGGGACAAAGAGGTAATTTTTTTTTGTAGGACATAATCTCTGGAACTACTGATCGGATCTGATTCTGAAAATGTCACTGATAGAAACAGTAAAAATGCTAGTAGCTGATATTGAGGATACACACATTGGGGCTTGACATGTTAAAACCTATTTATTACTAATCTGGATAATCCACCACTAAAATTATATGCTACTGTGATGTGATGGTCAAACAATTTAATGCAAAGACGCACTGGCAAATGCCATGCAGTGGATTGCACTGTTCAGAAGTGCGTAAAAGATATTGACATAGAAAGAGATGGCAGTAAAATCAATCTTGCACCTAATAACAGACAATACAAGGTTGATTGAATAGTAATACTTTCTAATACGAAGGTTGATGTCAAACCATGCATTGTATGTACCTGTGCGTCTAATAAGCTTTGTAATCAATCAAACTTACCGCCGAGCTCATCAAATGCAGGTGCAACAGTCTCCTGTTTCTCGGAATCAGAATTGTCCTTCTCTACAGACTCAGGTTTTGGCGTATTTTTGGCAACAGCAGTCTGTAACAATTGTGCTTAATTATAAGCTTCGTACTAAACAGTTCGTACACAATAAAAGCTCATTATAGTATTTTAACCATTCCTGCCTATAAAATTCTACGTCCTAAAGAGTGATGACAGCAGTTAAATATATGAGAACACACACAGTTGTCATTTGATATTTAAAAATATGTTGTTTTCATACCTCTGCCTTCTTCTTGATCTGCTTTTCCTTATTTTCCTTCTTTTTGTTGCTCCTGAGGTCCTTCACGTCAGTCAGCTCCTCCACATCAGGGGACTCATCTCGGGGGGAGGAAGATTCCTCTGCGCTACCGAGAGCTGCTTGTTCACGACGTTCTGCCTGCACCAAATTTTTTTTTATAGAGAGGAACTATCTAATAACATGTAACTAAGATATCAAAATTAGACTGGACTTTTCCATTATACAACTTTGTCGTACCAAGCCAATTAGATTAGGTGCTGAGGTTATCAGAATAATTATACTTATTGTGTAATGTTGTTATCGTACCTCTTTAAGTATGCGCTGGACCTCCTCGATCTGTGCCTGCAGGGCACGAGCTGCTTCTTCATCCACCTCGGGCCCCTCCGCACTGATCACTCGAATGGTTTCCTCCACAGGCTTTTCAACAGTGTACGACGACGGACGAGCGGCCTCAATATCTGCATCCTTCACCTTCTTATTCTTCTTAGAGGGGCTCTCTTTCTTCTTTTCCTTTTCCTTCTGCTTCTCCTCCACTGTTTTCACTTTCTTTTTCTCGCTTTTCTTAGGTACCTCCTCCCACACACCGTCATCAAAATCCACAGGCTTCTCACCCTCAACCGCAGACTTACCCTTCTTGCCTTTCTTTGCATCAGTAGCAACTTCCTTCTTCACCACTTTAGGCTCAGCTGGTCTTTCCTTGGGTTTGGGTTTTTCTGCTTCTTTCACCTTTTCCTCCTTCTCCTTAACTGGAGATTTTTTGGAGTTATCAGACTTTGTCTTCACATCATCAGTTACAGTACGGTTGGGTGAAGACTTCTGCAAAACAAATTGTTCACTATCAAACATGGGGTCCCACGAGAGCCATATAGGTAGTTAGTGTTCTATGGTGAGTACAGGGTCAAGTTCAAATATTAAATTCAAGTTTATACCACCTATCCAGTACAAATTCTTCACATAAAACTTTGGAGTATTTAACACATCACTACATTTGTAAATACAATTAATATTCCATGCCTCGATTTTATATCTCCCGGTAAAATACGAGCATATGCTTACAGGTTAAAAATAAAATTAGCAAGCATGATGACAACCGCGGGAGTGCACAACATATTGGTTGTACTCACCTTGTCCTTTTTTTTATTCTTCTTGCTAGACGATTTCCTGTCGTCCAGGACCAGCGGCAGCTTATCGAACTGCGGCTGTTCCGCGGAGTGGAACCCGAACACGAATACGAGCGCTGCGCATACTAAAACAACAGCGACAGCCGCAGCAGTGAACATGAACTGCGTGTTAAATACTTGACTCGAAATTTCCATCGTAAGCCTCTAGTTCCAAACCGGCCAGAATTTATTGTTCACATATAAAGTCGTCGATAAGGTGTGATAATGTTGAACAAATTAATTCCACAGTGATAAAAGCAGACACGGAGACATGATGACGCGGCTGTGACGTGCCAAAAAATTGCGATTAGTTAGCAATTCTGGGTGACCACTTATTATCTTTTGACTATATTTTTATGATGATGATGAAAATAAATGCATTTTTATATGGTTGTTATTTTGTATTCCACAGAGATTACGCATGAATTTTAATTTATTATGATTATATTATGATGTATTTTTAGTAGGTACCTACTTAATCAAACTATTTTTTTTGCTTTGTTTACATTTTTTACGGTACAATAATGAGTTCGAGTGAGGGGTGAATTTGCATGAACCGTAAATTTCCGACATTTTTAATTATTTTAGGTACTAAACTATTTTAACTTCTGACAGTATTATTTTAAAAAAATCTATTTTTTCAATTTACTAAAGATTTAGGTACTATTACTAATGGAGCGTTCCATTCACTGTTAATTTTGTTAATTTCGTTATTTTCGATCACAAATCTCGTTCCACTCGCACCAACTTGTACTGAAAGTGATCATTATTATCGTTTTTAACACTTTTTGTGGACGAAAATAACAAAATTAACAGTGAATGGAACGCACCATAATAAGGAACCACCTATCTCAAAATCGTACTGAGGTTACTAAAATAATAAAGTGTAAAAAATATAACTTCCTTCACTAGGTTCAATCAATTACTGTCAAAAACATAACCAATCAAACTGAATCAAACATAACCTCATCGTGAATGTAAATGTGTTTTGTTTTGACTTTACTCACCGAAGGTTGAATGAAAATGGTGAAAAACAAAAAGAAACGCAATAATAAGAAAAATAAGCTGAAGAAAGCCAATGATGTGAGTCAAAATGATGAACTAGACAAGCAGGAAGAACAGGAGGACACAGCAGAGAATGAACTCAATGAAAGCATGTCTACTAAACGACAGCATGATGATGATGATGACTCGGACAGTGAGGAGAAACCTCTGAAAAAGAAGAAGAAGAAGCAACCTGTGCCAACAGAAGGTCCAGACAAAAAGGGTAAAAAATCTATTCGCCAGATGAAAAGGGAAAAGTTTGCAGAGCGACAAGCCGAAGCTCAGGCATCGGCCAAAGATCAACTTAAAAGTCAATGCCTCAATTATATATCTCAGTGGAAGCATGACAGACAAAACTGGAAATTCATGAAGGCGAAACAAGTGTGGCTGTATAAAAATAAGTTTTCCTCGCATTTAATACCAGATGCATCTTGGCCACTGCTCTTGGAATACTTTGTATCAGCAATGGGCAACATACGGAACATGCTGTTGGAAGATGCCAACAAAGTTATAAAACAAATGGACGAATGGACAGAATCACAAAGTGGTAATAACAAAGAGGAAGAGGAAAAGGAAGAAGGTGAAACACCAGAGTCGATGAAACCAGATGACACAACATACAAAAGAGCTAGGGACTTATTACAATGTCTACAAGAATAACAAATTGTTTTATTTTCCTTCACATTTAATAAAATCAACTACATATTGGTAACAAAAATAATTTAATAAGCATGGTAATCAACGATTAGGCTTTTAGTTCTGCCTGTGAATCCTCAGATGTAATTTGCTCAATCCATTTGCGTAGTTTATCAGTGTCCTGTAAACCGACCAAGCGTTGTTGGACCTTTCCATTCTTGATAGCCACAAGAACGGGTACAGAGCTCACATCATAGTCTAGAGCAAGATCTGTCTGCTCATCTATGTCCACTTTCGCGAGAACTACCTTTCCCTTGCTCTCGGATATAATTGATTCAAGGCGGGGTGTCAACAACCTGCATGGATTGCACCATCTGTAAATGAGATTGAAAGAAGTATTACCTACTTGCTTATACTACATCACACTAATATCATAAACGTGAAAGTTTAGATGGATGGATGGATGTTTGTTACTCAATCACGCCAGAACGGCTACACAGATCTGGATGAAATTTGGCACAGAGATAGATTATAGTCTGGAATGGCTAATAGGCTACTTTTTTTTAATTATACGCGGACGAGTCGCGGGCAAAAGCTAGTACAAAATAGGTAAATATAAATCTTGTTATTTTTTGTTGTATAACTTGGGTGTCTCCTGACTAACTATTATCCTTATCGGTAAATAGTCCTGATATATCATATAGGTAATTGAGTTCACATAATAGGTACTTACGTTGCAAAGAAATCAACGACCACAGGAACTTTGCTATTGATGACTTTATCTTTGAAATCATCTGAACTTTGAATTTTAACTATATCACCTTTCACAGATGTTACGGTGAAACTCCTTATGATGGGTGAATTATGTAATACAGTGGTATTACGAGCAAATAGATTTGCAAAGCTTTTCGCAAACATTTTAGCGTAATTAATTCTTACAAGACTCTGTGTCTGTCGGTCTGCAAGAGTATTTCTTGTGGTATTTTTGTTCTGTGCCGTGTACCAAAGAGATATCTCACCAAGGATTATTTACACCTTAGATAAAGAATGTACCTGTAGATTTGACAAGCGCGTACACCCGTAAGGGACAAAAGATGTATAATCCTGCTAAATTACGCTTAACCCTAATGTCTATGGAACGTGATCTGACGTATACTACTTCTAAATTTGGTTGGGTGATGCTTTGTTTGGCTCATCCTGGAACAAAGACCTAGGTACCAAAAGTTTGAGCCCAACAAACTTTAGGGCGATACGCAGAAAGTGACAAAAGATAGTACGTCTATCTCTTTCACTCTTAGGATATCGGGCGTAAGCATGTCTCGCTCAAGCACGGTATTATTATTACCGTGTCATCTCTATTGATGCTTTCTCTATGATTTACACTCTGTTCTGTCTCTCTCTCTACCCCACTGTATTGTCCGTCTATCTCCAAAGTGCAAAGAGTAAAGTAGGACACTCACAGTCCAATAATTGGACGTCAATCGTTTGATGGACGACGAGTGACGACGGACTATTATACTATAAAGTGACTACCTATAATATAATTTAATCATTATAGTGAAAATGACACTAACAGTTACAGAAACTATACTTAAAGGGCCGTATTCACAGTCCATCTTGACAGCTCTAGATGTTGGGCCCCACCCAAGGATCTTTTAATAGAGGATAGACAAGTTGAGTTTTTGGTTAAGAAGAAATTCAACTTTATTCTGCTGCCTTAAGGTCTATTATACCTTGACAATTCTTAGACAGAAAAAACGAGCCGAGCGAGAGGCCCTAGTTGGGACCGTGTCCCTCTCATTTCGAGTTGCCATGCCAAAATAATATTATCGTTGGGTAGTGATTGTTAGTTTTTAAATCAAGCAAATAAATGAATTTATTATTTATCGTGACTATTGTTTTATCATATTAACAATAGTCACGATAAATACTAAATTAATTAATTTGCTTGATTTAAAAACTAACAATCACTACCCGACGATAATATTATTTTGGCATGGCAACTCGAAATGAGAGGGACACGGTCCCAACTAGGGCCTCTCGCTCGGCTCGTTTTTTGTGCAGTAGAGAACAGTCCAGTATGTATTTACGTTCGTGGCCCCACCATTTTTGTGACATTGAAATCTTTCATAATATAAATTGTTAATTTAAAATAAACTTAAGTAAGCACTTCACCGTTTTGTTTTCATCCAAAACCTGAATGCTGGATGAATGGATGCGACATGGCTGGAGTGTATAATGCTAATATGCTACCGTCCATTGCATTGGTGGGACGTACAGCAAGATGGACTGATGGACCATGTGAACTAGGTACCTACCTATTTCATGGTGTGCATGTACACATCTCCGTGATAATAGGGTGTGACATGATAGAAAAGAGAACGTCTATGATGTGCACATAGACAATTATTTTCTTTGGCTGTTCATCCATAGAGATAGAATAAGAGGCTGTCAGCATGCTGTCAGTCAGTCAATATCAATCAATCACAGACCCAGTGTTGCCAGATGGGGGGAATTCCCTGTAAATTCGGGGGCTTTTTTCGCCTTTGGGGGGAGATCGGGGGACGGAAACTTTGGAGGGATTTTGGGGGGGAAAAATAAACACGGAGGATCATCAATACCTACTTATTTTCATTTTTCAGTAATAAACTCTATCTATTAATTCAATTAGTTCGTTATCATTTTGTAACGAAGGAAGTTATTAGGAAATAGTACCTATTTTTGTTTTTGTATAAAAAGTGAAAATTGAAATTTAAAAGAAAAACAAATTGAAATTTTCAAATGAGTAAAAACTGTTTTGGGGAGTTTTTTTTCTCAAAAAGCTAATTTACGGGGGGTTTTTGAAAATACATGGGGGGGAACTCACATGGTCATCTGGCAACACTGCACAGACCAATAATCAATTGAATCAATCAAGAAAACGGGACGGGGTTGAACTGGCGAAGTGTGATGAAATAAATTGAATATTCAAGTGTTTTCTACAATTTAATGAGCAAGATGTATTCCAGTGACGATTACAATGAGGTATTAGCAAAACATAATGATTAATACGTGCTTTAAAATAAAATGCTTATTATAACCTCTCAGAACCAAAACGTAAGCAAATTATAATTAAGTTATGTTTATTAAAAATTTATAGGGTGGGTATGAATCGCATGGAGATTATGAGCCTCACACCGGGGACCCCCAATATGATTTGGAATATGATCGGTCGTCATACTATAAAATGCCTGACATGGTAAGTGACGTTCTTAACTACTATATTTTCGCACACAATTTTCTAAATTCTGGTTCTGACATTAAAAAGATATATATATAATAAGCTATGTAAAGTATGACCTACTGGACATCAGCCTCCTTTAATGCAAAGCTAGTCCTAGCCACAGTCCTTCTCCATGTATGGGTGGGCCGAGTAAGTGATGGCCCACACCTATGGAGATTCTGTTATATCCCTGAAATTCTATTTTAATTATGTATTATCAACAATATTCTTTATAGAGGACATGGTAATAGCTTAAATAGTATGTGTATGTATTAAAAGTGCTTTATTCCAGGTCAAAAAGTTTCTTGTCTATTTCCGTAACATGATAACTGAGGGTGTGACATATGAGATCTCGAATCTCTATGAGAATACCTTCCCAAAACTGACCGAGCAGTATTTTGAGAACACACCATGGCCCGATGAGAATGAAGTAGCACCATTAGTTGATAGTGACCATGTAAGTATGCAAGAACTAACAGTTTAAATTCCCAATTCATGGTTAACCAGTGAATCCAACCATAAGTAAGCATGTAATCTGCTCCCCTTAGCTTGCAGATATTGTGTCGCCTCACTAGACAAAATAAATTTAAACTATGTTAAAGAGGGATGGAATGCAGTATTTTGGGTATTAAAAGGTCTGACAGGGTAAGAAACACCATGGGTTTGAAAACTTCAAAACTTAAATGGGGATGTGTGGGACATGCAAGCAGAATGGACCCAGACCGATGGGCCAAAATGATAACCACATTGGTGGTAGAGAACGGAAAGAGGCAACAAGACAGGTCTAACATACGATGGCGCAACAACCTATACACTTCCAAGAGATTGGAAGTAAGTATCAAATGAAGGAGAACGATGGAAAGTAGTGGGGTAGAGCTTTGCTCAGCTGTGAGATGAATTAAGTAATAAAGCCTGTATTTCCAAAAAGGGTAGGTTAGGTACAAGGTACTTCTTCTTCTTCTTCTACGGGCGGTTTCCACAAATCGACGACTTAAGTGCGCCTGTTTTGTGTGTTGGAGGGTGGTGGGCCGGTTACTCCAGCCATCCCAGCTCCACCAGGAAGTTCCCCAGCTTCTTGACGTCGCCGAAGACCTCCTGGAGGCTACCCGGTGATCCCAGGTAGTTCGCCCGGTAGGTTGCCACTCCACTGCATTCTAGCAGCACGTGAGTGGCTGTCTCTTCTGCCTCCATGCATGCTCTGCATAGGGGGCTGTCCGTGATACCTAGGTTAAAAAGGTGTCTGTTAAAGTTGCCATGACCTGTCAGTGCGCCTGTTATGAGACATAGTCGAGATCTAATTAGCTGTAGTATTGCTCTGGTGAATCGGCGGTCAGCTCGCGGGAGTGCGAGTTTGGCCTGCCTGCAGTCCTCCAGGCTGTTCCAGAGGTCGTTATGTAGTTTGTCGGTGCGCTGACGCATTTGCTTTCTAAACCAGCTGCTAGGGAGGGGAATTATCGGTTCTGGTCCAACTGGTTTTAGTTCCGATCCTCTCTTTGCTAGTTCATCAGCTGCGTCATTGCCCCGTGCTCCGCTGTGCCCTTTTATCCATTGAAGGGTGATTTGGTTCGCCTGACACCCTGCCTTGTTTAAGGCTAGGTAACATTCGTGGATCAGGCTTGATGCTATTACTCTATTGTTGAGCGCTTGCAGGGCCGCTCTGCTGTCGGAGAGGATGCTACCCCTCTGGCAGCGATTGCGTTTGCAGCCAGGAGTATACCCATGCATTCCGCCTGGAAAACTGTGTTATACATACCTAGTGACATGGATAGGTGTATGTTAAGGTCCTCGGAGAAGATGCCGCAGCCTGTTCCCGAACTTGTTTTGGACCCATCTGTATAGATACTTAGCTCATGATGCGTGATGTTAGCATCATCCTCTTCTGCTAAGTGGACTCTGTACTTCTTGTCGAAGACAAAGATATTTTCTATCTTGTCCGGTGTTGCTTCAATCAGCGGTGTGTCTTTCCACGCCTCCGCTAGAATACTTGAGTGTTTTACCTGTTTGAACTTAATAAGTTTTAGGTGTTTCAGTCTCAGCGCCGCTAGCGCTGCTTCTTGTTGTATGTACAGATGTAGGGGAGGGATATTAAGCATAACCTCTAGGGCGGCTGTGGGTGCCGTTCTCATGCTCCCTGTAGTCGCGCAACATGCTAGTCTTTGAAAGCTCTGTAGTTTGGCGCAGCAGGTTTTTTGTTGTGTCCTGGTCCACCACACCACAGAGCCATAACTTACCATGGGGCGCACGACGGTTGTATATAGCCACAGGAAAATTTTTGGGGATAGCCCCCAGCGCTTACCTGCCATCCTACGGCATTGCCATAGTACGACGCTTGCGCTGTTTATCTTCTGGTCAATGTGACTGCTCCAGTTGAGTTTGTTATCAAGGGTGACTCCTAGATACTTTACCTCATTTGTGAGCTGGAGTGTAGTGCCGAATATTCTCGGAAGGTGGTAGTTCCCTAGGCTCCGTTTGTTTGTGAACATTACCAGCTGTGTCTTGCTGGGGTTCACTGATAGTTTGTATTCCTTGCACCAGTTCTCTACTATGCGTAACGCCGCATGCATGGTGTCACAGGTCGTTGAAGCTTGGTTCCCGACGGTTAGGATGGTTATGTCGTCGGCATAACCAATTGTGTAAAAGGTACAAGGTACAATGCAGTGCACTCCAATTTTGTTTATGCATGATCCATATAATTTTAACTTAACTCGTTATTTCCAGGTTTTCATGATCCTCTACAAAGAGTTGTACTACCGCGATATCTACGCGCGTGTACCCGGTGGTCCGAAACCAGATCAGCGATTCCATTCGTTCTACAATTACTGTGATCTGTTCAATTACATCCTATCTGCGGAGACTCCGGTGCCGCTGGAACTACCCGACCAGTGGTTGTGGGAGCTCATTGACGAGTTTGTTTATCAGTTCCAATCGTTCGCGCAATACAGGTTGGTTTTGTTCTGTAACTCTTTTAATTATATTCATACGCCATCCAATAGTAAAATCCCATTATAATTGGGCGGTAGTTTTTGTGTAACTATCAGAGGTAAGACAAAAAACCAAATTACTTAAAGAATTCAAGTGGTGCATGTGCATCAGGTGCATACTTTGTCCGAGCATTCAGTTTTGACATTGGAACACATCGATATATGTAAAGTCATAACATAAGAGCTTGGGCGAGGCATCTGAACACACCAATTGACTTCCCAATAGCCATAGCCTATTGTAGAAATTTCAACACTCATAGCAGTTTATGAAGAAAGTTGACTTTTATATTATAAATGATTATAATAACGGCACGCTATCATGGCCGTTTTGACATGTGGAGGGGGGGAGAAAATGAACCTTATCATAATGGAATAAGAATGTCAAAAAAATTATGCGAAAATGAATCTTATTCCGTTATACTAAAGTTCATCCTCTCCCCCCCCTCCACATGTCAAAACGGCCATCATAGCGTGCCGCTATTATAGTACATTTGTTTTCTGAAATAACTTTGTAAAAATTCTTTTTGGTATTTTTGTGATTCAGATCGCGCACATCGAAGCTGAGCCCCACTGAGATCGAAGCTCTTAACACTGAGAACAAGGCTTGGAACGTGCTGTGCATCCTCAATGTACTGCACTCCCTTGTGGACAAGTCCAACATCAAACGCCAACTTGAGGTCAGTGATAGCAACAATAGTTATGAACAGCCATCTTAGGGCACATTCACCAACACACTAAAAGACCGTTAGAGCAGTAACCCATTGTTTCATGTACTAGTAACAAGTCTGTTTACCGCTGTAATGGTCCGTCAGTGTGTTGGTGCACTCAGCTCTTAATAAATCGCAGTACAAACCAATAAATTCTACTTGCAGTTGGATTTATGATAGGTACTAAAATTGAACAGATCTAGAATATTTTTGTCTTGCCCATAAGATTACGGCCACGCAATGGAAGGCAAAGTCCTTTTAATTTGTGAACTAAAGCGCAATACAGACTGGTCGCCGACCCGCTGACAAGTGGCGGCTGCTTATTTTAAAGGGTGTTGCTTCGGTTTGTAAAGCGCTAAAGCCGCCGACTCAATTGTCAGGTGTACGCTGCGGGCGGCGACCCTGATTCGGTGGCGGGAGAGTTCGGGCGCCACTCGCTCTACAAGATGCTGGGCTACTTCTCGCTGGTGGGGCTGCTCCGGTTGCATTCCCTGCTCGGAGACTACTACCAGGCCATTAAGGTGAGTTCACTACCATAAACAACTTGTCATTACCCAAATCTGGGTATTAGCGCGCATTGAGGGAGGCTTATGTCCTGCAGTGGACAGCAATAAGCTGATGCTGATAACATAATTAGTTCTAATAACAAACGTGTCAATACACAAAAACTGACGAATCGGGACGAGACACATCTCTCACATTGTCTCTTTAGCGAACATCAGCTATCTGCCTGTGAAGGTTCCGTGAAAATCGGTCCAGCCGTTTCGGAGATTATCCGGAACAAATTACAAAAATCGCTTTCTTGCTATACCTACTTACTTTCATATGCATTTAGTAAAAAGCTGTAATTTTGACATAACAAACAGATACTTGAATTGTATTTATTGTCAATTTGATATGTTGCTAGGTCCTGGAGAACATCGAGCTCCACAAGAAGTCTCAGTACTCGCACGTGCCGGCGTGCCAGATCTCGACGTCGTACTACGTGGGGTTCGCGTACATGATGATGCGGCGCTACGCCGACGCGATCCGCACGCTGTCCTCCGCGCTGCTGTACATGCAGCGCACCAAGCAGCTCTTCTCCACGCGCTCCTACCAGAACGACCAGATCAACAAGCAGACCGAGCAGATGTACCATCTGTTGGCTATCTGCTTGGTGCTGCACCCGCAGTGCGTTGATGAGTCCATTCAGCAGGTCAGTTGCCCCTTCCCCACCCTCTGTCCCGCTCCCCTTCAGGTCGGCAAAGTATGAGCAATGCTCTTGGTATTGCAAGCATCTATAGGCTACGGTAACTGCTTAACATCAGACGGGCGGTAAGCTTGTGGGCCAATTTAGTCACAAATAAAAAATGTATATTTTCTTCTGCGAGCTAGAGACGATTTCTGGAGTCGACGTGGTAAGCCTGGCTTGAAAATGGGAATATTTTAAGTTTTCGGTAACTTGCTACTCGGCAGAACATAGTCGACTATTTCCCAATCATCATTTCACAGCTGGATACCTCTCTCAATGTATGCCACAAAGCCCTGTCTTTGGCTTTTCTTCTCCAGTCGCTGCCAGCTATCTTGCGGCATTTCACCCTACTAATATGATAGTATATTTTACTATTACCATTGTTACAGGTCCTCCGTGAAAAGAACTACCACGAGAAGATGTACAAGATGCAGTACGGCGAGCTGGGGGAGTTCGAGAGCTGCTTCACCTTCGCCTGCCCCAAGTTCCTGTCGCCGTGCCCGCCGCCCATCGAGCCCGGCTCCAACTACGGACGCGACGCGGTCAAGCACCAGACGCAGGTCTTCATGGATGAGGTAAGACCAACATGGATGGAGAATGAAGTTATAAAGGCAAATGGAGGCTGCAAGCAGAAAGCAACAACGTTGACAAAGCCTTTTATGCAGTATTTTTTGTTACTAGCACATTACAGATAAGACCTCGTAAACAGTGGTGCTCTCATGAGTAGGCATCGGCGGCTATCACAAGCTAGTATTCGTATTTATGAGATTATGATCTTTTAGGGCCTTTGCTCACTGGCAGTTTAGGAGCGGGTTTGCCCATCAAAGCGCTGGATGATAATGCGTGACAAAATGTTCTCGTCTTATCCGCGCTTACTATCCACGCTCGCAAACCGACAGTGGGATAACACTCCAAGGTTCTCTAATTCCTTGTAATTATTGTTCAGGTCCGTCAGCAAAAAATGCTACCAACAATCCGTTCGTACTTGAAGCTGTACACGACTCTGCCCCTGGCTAAGCTGGCCGCCTTCATGTCCGCCGCGCGCGGCGGCGACCGCGACGCCGCGCGCGAGCACGCCGCGCTCGCCATCCACCTGCTCTGCTTCAAGCACAAGATGAAGAACGTCGTCTGGTCTAAGGGCCCTAGCGGACTCGACGGGAAGTTCCAAAGTGGCTCTGAGGTATTTTACATTAATTCCACTCTATGGCATGGCTATTTAAAAAATTGACGTTTTTTTTACATGTTACGTAATCTTTCTTCCAGTTGGACTTCTACATCGACAATGACATGATCCACATCGCGGATACGAAGGTCGCGCACCGCTTCGGTGACTTCTTCATTCGCAAACTCCTCAAGTTTGAGGAGCTCAACCGCAAGTTGCATCATCTTAAAATCTAACATGTAAATTACATATTTTTGTAACTGCGGAAATAAAAAGAACTTTCCACAATCATTTTTTTATTATTCTACTATCTTAGGAGTGTAACGGACGAATCGACGGTCCCTTTTGTGGAATTTCTTAGGCTGTTTAATCTCCATGTTCTGACGCTGCACTGTTTTTGGATAATTTTCTTTGAATTGTCCCCAATGGTCTTCTGGTTTCAACACTTCTTCGACATTCATATCTTTCAGCCAGCTAGTATAATATTTAGAGAAAATACTATAGGCCTTGATGAACACTTCAGACTTATTTCCTCTCTTATTCTAAAACAAAAACTTAATTATTTTAAAAAGAAACTAAAGTGATTTTTATCTGCAATACCAGGATCTTTATAAATAATTTTGATTGTAATGGGAGATTGGATGATTCCATGCAATATCATCCATCTTATTTTATGTGCTGCTAAAAATATTGATAAATAGTTACCATCTGCCTAATAATATTCACACATTTCCCATTGAATGTTTCCAAATGCTTGAGGAAGACAGTATTAATTTGCATATTTTCATCCTTTACAACATTCATTATGTACAACACATATCCAAACTCTGAATTTGCTGTGCCTTGCCTGAGTAGAGTTCCTAGTGTTTCTATATTGACCCTGCAAATAATTCTATAATTTTATAACAGCCCAAAGGTATAATACTTATTTTGCAAATAAATGTTTGAATCATACTTTAGCTGTTTTTCCTTCATTTCATTAAGCAGTTTTTCGGCACTTTCTTTGGTTTTGCATGCCATAGCTAACACCCCATATGTCATTACATTTTCATTTAGTTTCAACTGTTTAGAAAACTTATACCGCTTCTTACGAAACTCACTTTCCTTCTTGATTATTGCTTTCACATCCTGGAATTAGACAAAGTACACTCAAAAGATTAATCTTAGACAAAAATTTTGTTGAGATTTTTTTTGAAAAATAATCTTACAATTGCAGCATCATAATCCAATCTCAAACATCTCTTCTTTATAAGCATATTGAAGAAATCAATATCTGCATTGACAGCTGAAGATTTCATTGCTTCAAGCAGTTTGTTTTCAGCTTCTGTTGTTTCCTCTATTAATGGTAACATTTGTGTAAATGTTTTTATGTCTGGTTTCACTGAATATGTTTGCATTTCATTCAGAAAGTCGTCCTGTCCGCCAACCACTGCAAATTTCTCCTGTGTTGTCTGTATCTCCTGTAGTGATGTGACCTGCTGCATGTTCACGACTTTTGATAGCAGATTTGGTACCAATCTATCATTTGCTTTCAATTTACCAGGCTTATTTAAAAATTCTAATGTAATACTGTCTTTGTTTTCATTAACAGTCATGTCAGTAGTACTTGTAGATGATTTCTCAATCTGTGTCGGGGCTAAAGCTTCAGGACCAGGTGGATTGATTAGTCGCAGTTTATTTGGTTCTTTAATTTGTGATTTATTATCAGATTCAATTAATTTAATTGATGGGCTATTTCTGTTGTTCAATGCCATTTGTTGTTGTATGATACTTAATAATTCTTCAATATCCTGCTTGTGTCCCAAATTGCAATCTTTTACACATTTCAGTATTAGGTTAAATGAGTAAATATTAGGTTTCTCCCTCAGTTGCAACATTTTTCTCCACACCACCAGTGCATGTCTCAAACCATTCTCTTTGTCTGAAATACAAGCATGCAAAAGGTGGTTCAATGTGTGCACTCTTATTTTGATTTTGTTTGCAATCATTTCATCAACAATTTTGAATGCTGCGGGTAAATCTCCACAGCGGCCAAATGCTTTTATCATTGCATTGTAGTTTGTTATGTTTGGCTCTATGCCTTTTTCAATCATTAACTCTCTTAAGTTTTTGGCACTCCTCAAACCATTTGTAGGCCAAGGACTGTTTGCGCAGGCTTCAAAGAGACAAGTGTATGTGTCCCCGGTTGCTGTAAGTGCACGCCTTTTCATATCATTGTACAACTTAAATGCTTTCTTTGTGTAGCCCACTTCGGCACAGGCACCAATCAGTATGTTATAGATGTAGTTCTCAGGTTTCACTCTATCTTCTTTCAACATTCTTACCTCTAATACATCAATCGCTTCCTTTAACCTCTTATATTTCAGATACTGCTTTATTAAGTCTGCATACTGTTTGGTACTTAGCTTTTGCGTTGGTAAAGGTATATTTTGTGTAAACTCTTGTTCTTTGATATCATCTTCATCTTCTAACTTATCAGACTGCGTGTAAATGTTCCTCGACAAAGTACCAAAGGTGTCTGGATCTTCTAAATATACCATATCATCTTCTGTTTTATATTCCTTCTGTTTTCGAAGTTTTATTTCTTCAGGTAGCACGACAGATGTTGTAATTAGGTTATAGCGAATCGTACTAGTATTTCGTATTATTCTTAGCAACTTCATACACCGAAATGCCATTATTTACATAAAAATTACCAAATAATTTTATATAAGTTTTGCTTATAAATAAGGGTTTTGGATAACATAACCTCAAAATATAAACTGTTTTTTTTTTTTAATAAACTGAGTGTGAGTGAAATGGAGTCATTGACCATAGTGGAGTGAAGTACAACATTTATTTACATTATCTTTGGTACCACAGATTAGATAGTTATAGTGAAGTAACATTAATTGATTGATTCAGATGGATTGATAACAATAAGAGGTATGTTCTGAAGTTTGCTTTACACAAATATTCAATAGTATATCCTCGTCGTCGTATGGGAACAAAATTACTCTACATTATAGGTAGTCGTAGCTTTTCACACGGTCATTTTCATCACAAAAATATTGGTTTTATGGTGAAAATGACTAACATACATACCTACTATTGTATGTAACAAACTTTATAAGCACCACAAACCATGAACGTAATAACCCTACTAAAGGACTGTGAACTACAAACTTTATTTTCCATTAATTCAATCAAAAATAATCCTTATGTGACGGACTTAATGCCCACGATGTACGCATTATAAAAACCGGTCCCAGCCAGATAGTCATTGACCATAAGAAAGATAGAGGACTGGCCCTATGTGACGTCATCTGAAGCCAAACACGAGCAAACGGCAGTCCAAAATGGCGCGACTCCGCCCACAGCTAAAAGTGTTGTACTTTTAGATAGTCGATAGTATCCATATCGATATACGGGCCCGTTAGCGCGGTTGGCGCGGAGGCGACATTGACGCTGCAGGTCGTAGGTTCGATTCCTACCCGTGACATGCATTTGTGTGCATGAACATGTCTGTATGTCCGGAGTCTGGGTGTATATGTATATTAAGTATGTATTTACAAATAAAAAATAGTATATGTAGTAATATCAGTTATCTGGTTTCCATAGTACAAGCTCTGCTTAATTTGGGATCAGGTAGCCGTGTGTATAGAATGTCCCAGGATATTATTATTATTATTATACCTAACGATCATGTCGCGGGAAAAGTGCTGGGTCATGATTAGGTAGGTACAGCTATGCTGGGCTAAATCAAATAAGGCCAAAAAGGGGCAGACAAATCTGTAAGGGTCAGCGGGGCTATTACAGTCTGTTTTTTCTAAAATGTCTTAAACTCATAACAAACCGTCCTGGTTACGAAAATCATGAGTTTTGGCATCAATCACAACCTTTACCTAAGTTATGAACGTCTTGATTATTAGAAGAAACACATATGGTATGAATTACACCAAAAACTGCTTCAAATTAACTATTCAAACACATTAATTTTCATAAAATCAAAAAAATATCAGAATCCATTTCAACAGATTAAAAATGATCATCACAACTTGACATTTCTAAATGCGAGTTTGTCTTTGGATTGTAGTGATGCGATAAGCGGATGAATGATTCGACCAGTGTGAGTGAACTGTACCTATAATTTTTAGAACAATAATAAAAAATAATTTCGAAGAAAAAGAAATAAAAGCGCAACTTTTAAGTAAATTTAGCAAAAACAATTATAATAAAAAAGTTGTGGACGAAATGGCAGCCCGCAAAAATATTATTGTTTTACGCCTTCCGCCCTATCATAGCGAATTAAATCCGATCGAATTAATATGGTCACAGTTAAAAACTCATGTTGGCAAAAATAATAAAACCTTCAAAATGGCTGAAGTCAAGGAATTGATCAAAGAAGGCTTAAGCCAAATTGGTAGGTGTCCTGGAACAACTGCATTAGTCATATAATAAAAGAAGAAGATAAAATGATGCAGCTTGACGGATTAATAGATGCTGCATCAGACGCGCCGACCCCCAGTTTTATTGTTCACGTATCCGAAACAGAAGACTCGAGTGAAGTAACTTGTAGTGAATCAAATTAATAAAAAAGATAAAAATATCTTGTCGTTTTATTTCTTTATGTTGGCTAAGATTGTTTTGAGAAATTATTTCTTTGATCATGATAATGAAGGATATTCTGGCAGCTTACTACAAAAATATTTCTGTCAACGCTATTAATTACCATAGTCATAACCTCATTGTCAGGAAATCAAGATCAGGAAGGAAGTCAGGAAATCTCACATCATGAAAATCATTCAGTTACAAGCTTCCTGAGTATATTTGTTCACTTGTTCATTCGATAATGTCCCAACACTATCAATTGTCTTTGGTTACTAGGACGCCATCTTTGTTTACCATTTAAGTCATTTAAGGAAAAACGGACTGTATGTATCTCAGTTGACAGCTCTTCACAACTATTGGCAAAGTTATCATCGATTGGCTGTCAAACAATTACAATTACATTACAATTCAAAAATAAGTATCTAAAAATCAACTTGTTTTCTCTTTCGCGCATCTTTATGTTCTTGAGTAGTGATAAAAAATTAAAATACAATTTTAAGGCGACGCAGTCACGCACCTTCCAAAACAAAAATAATCTATTTGTGGTCGGTCACCCCGGGGTAACGGCGCGGCCCAACGTGTAGGTGAATAGAATTTGTATCGATAACTTTGAAACATAACATGTAAGAACAACACTACGTTTTTATGTAAACATATCAAATATTTGTTATTTCTATTTTAGTTAAAAATATGAATTGGAGAGTAAGATTATAGACGAGAACACAATTAAAAATTAATATTATGTACACGAAATGTATTTTCACACACTATAAATACACTTAAATATGAAAATAACACAACTAATCTGAAAAATGACAATCCTTCGAAATTCTTTCGAGAATCAGAACTGCATGCCCTAACGCAACACTAAACTATATTGCTTTTTCCTTAATAATCCTAAATAATCTAATAAAGAGTCACAAAATACACACAGTTCAGCGTAAAATTTAAAATAATTTGTATAAGACGCTGACATGACAGATGAAGTACTAACCATAGTGACCCGACCATAGCCGAAAACCCAATATGGCGGCCCAAAAAGGCCCTCAGGGAGGCGGCTTACTGACGGAACTAACCAAAAACTTCCAGAAAAAAGAAATATATGACATATATTGTACTGTTTTACATAGCTAAATTGTGACGTGTAAGAATGAGACAGATATGTTTTCGTTAATGTGGTCCATATTTGCATCAAATATGTATACCATAAACAATAACTTCCGATCTATTACTATATATCTATGCCATCGACGTAATACCATTGAACATGACTGTGGACTACAAACTTAATTTTCCATTCATTTAATCAAAAATAATCCTTATGTGACGGACTTAACGCCCACGATGCACGCATTATAAAAACCGGTCCTAGCCAGATACCTATAACTGCGCCTTCTTTCCCTTTCTAACAGTACAACCTTTCATCCCTTGTGTTGCCAGTTAATATTTATTCGATCACCTTAAACTTGGTACATTTTCAAGTTAAGAATAATAAACAATAAAGTCGATTAATGAAATACCTATGGTAAAGTATAAGAATATCCTAAGATTAAAATTTCAAATATAAATAAATATCTGGAAATAAGTACTTACCTTCTTTAATAATTCGCTTGTAATTGTCAGTTCCGTGATGTCTATAGGAATCGTAGCAGAAATAAAATTAAAAACTTGAAACACAGAACGTCAATTTGCGTGACACACGACATTTTCAGCTAATTTTAAATCTAGAGGATTGTGCTGAATTTTCTCATAAAAATGGGTAGAATATGCGTAATGGAAGGGTGTAAAAGCGAATATTATCCGAATTAAGGATTATCTTAACATAGGTAAGTGGGTAACTATGTTTTCCACGTTAAGTACATTTTAGATGTTCGGGTGACATAAATTTCGCTAGTAAAAAGGACTATAATATAAATCTTATTATGTGTCTGTGTTAACTGAGGAATATCGTCCACGGGAACTGTTTGCAGCGATAAAGTCGCGCTTTTCGTTGCCGCACGACTACATCGCTACTTTTTGAAGTCGGTCGCATTTGCAGCGCGCGACAGACCACACGCTGGTAAAACGCGACGCTCACGCCGCGTTGTCACGGCTCGCCGGGCTCGCACACGGCGTTCGCGTCGTTCACACGCTCGAGGAACGCGCACGTCTAGGGCCAGATTAACCATTTCAGGCAATGTAATTCTCGGGGCCCCTTTCCTTTACCCTTTTGTTACTTTTTAATAGTACATTAGTGCCACGGTCTGTAATGAGTGTGTTGCTGGGCGCGTTGTTGATGGCCGAAAGCGCGGCGCAGCGCAGTTCCAGGCCTCCACAGCGCGGTCAGCATTGCAACCCTTGATGGACAATATAAAATAAAGGCCGAGACCGATGGTTTGTCGATTGAAATTGTTTGCAATTGGGACGACTTTTGACTTTACACTTCCCGATTACTCCTAAGCAATAAAAAACAAAAAAACAATTTTGTCTTTTACAGATCCCAGGCGTGTAAATTGGTTACAACAAATACCTATTGGCTACAGAAAAATTACCCAAAATTCCGTCATATACAGCAAGCATTTTAAGCCGACAGATTATGTCCCTAATTTAACACAACGAGTTTTAAAGGAAAATGCCCTGCCCTCACTGTTCCTTTTCGTTAGCACAAAGGACAATGGGCAAAAATCGTCCAAATGGCCACCACTTCCGAGACCTACGTCACTCGATAGACCACTACATACTGAGTAACTTTTGCAAAGGCAGTTCAACAAAATAGGTTGTCAGTAAAAAATGAGTAGTTTAAAAGAATATTTTAATTTTTTTATTTCACACTTAGTGTTATGTCTTATACATTTTTTTCGAAAGGCAACAATATAAATTCACTTTCTAACATTAAATAAAAATAAAAAAAGCTGTCAGAAAGCAAAAAATGCCGTGAAACATATTTTATTATTATTATTGTTACCTGATGATAAGTGAAAAAGTAAAGTAACGCATAGAAGGTACCTGCTTATTTATTTTATAGAAGCGCAACATCAGAAAATACGTAAGAATGCTGCTGTTGTTGTTGTTGTTCACTTTTCATCAGGTAACAAAAATAATAATAAAATATTTTTCACGGCATTTTTTGCTTTCTGACAGCTTATTTTATTTTTATTTAATGTTAGTAAGAGTATTTGTATTGTTGCCTTTCGAAAAAAATGTATAAACATAATAATAAGGGTGAAATAAAAAAAATATGTTTTTTAAACTACCCATATTTTTTTACTGACAGCTTATTTTGTTGATCTGTCTTTGTAAAAGTTACTCAGTATTTAGTGGTCTATCGGGTTACGTAGGTCTCGTCAGTGGTGTATATTTGGACCAAGTCCCATACAATTTTGCCCATTGTCCTTTAATTTTGTCTTATGGTCTAATTAGTTGGATATTCTTAGGGTACCGTACCTAATAAGGAAAAAAAACTAAACCCTAATATGATCACTTTGTTGTCCTTCTGTCTGTCTCTATGTCCGTCTGTCACAACTTGCACAGCCCAAATCAAACATAACATGTTAACAGTAGTAGGTACCTTTTATAGCATAGAAAAAGAGTAAGTATAGGATAGATAAGTATAGGAAAAACCTATATGGAGAGCCTAGACAACGTCCAAGCGTGTGAAGTGTCATGTTACTTTATATTACAAAGTGGCAAAATCTACGATCTTAAATACTATTTTGTAACTTCATTTAGGTTGCCAAGATACAGACAGGCACTCGTGTGGTTTGGCCACCGCAGACTAATTTATTGTACCTACTCATGTTCTTAAGAAAATAAACATTTCTTTCCTTATTTTATTATTTTCCTATCATAACAATCTCGGAACAAAAGCACGTTTTCACCAGATGTCCATGGGGACGTTCTCAAAATTTCAAACTATTATGGTCACTCTTGTCGGCAAAGGAAACAACGTTCAGTATGGTATCTCGCTGTCGGCTTCACTTTTGCTGCCAAGTCCGCATTCCAGGTGTTAGAGACTTAAAACTTCCTTGATCTATGCAGATAGTAAACACCACCCTTTTGTCCCGTTCTAACAGTACACCTTTCACCTTCCTTGTGTTGCCAGTTCATATTTATTCGATCACTTTAAACTTGGTAAATTTTAATGTTAAGAAGAGTAAACAATAAAATCGATTATTGAGATGCATATGGTAAAGTATGAGAATATCCTAAGATTAAAATTACAAACATAAATAAATGTCTGGAAATTAGTACTTACCTCCTTCAATAATTCGCTTGTAATTGTCAGTTCCGTGATGTCTATAAAATCTTAGCAGAAATAAAATTAATAACTTGAAACACAGAACGTCATTTTACGTGACACATGACTTTTGTAGCGAATTTTAAATTAAACGTATTGTGCGATAATTTCGTCACAAAATGGGTAAAATATGCATCGTAGAAGGCTGCAAAAGCGAATATTATCCGGATTGCGGTTTAACTTACCATAGGTAAGTGTTTAACTATGTTTTCTATGTTTCGTACATTTTAGAAGTTCAGGTGACATAAATTTCGGTAGTAAACAGGACTACAATATAAATCTTGTTGTGTTTAGAACTGAACTGAACACAGCAACTGTTTGCAGCGATAAGTCACGCTTTTCGTTGCCTCACGACTGCATCGCTACTTTTCGAAGTCGGTCGCATTTGCAACGCGCGACAGACCGCACGCTGGTAAAACGCAACGCTCACGCCGCGTCGTCACGGCTCGCACGCGGCGTTCGCGTCGTTCACACGCTCGAGGAACGCGCACGCACGCCCAATGAGGGGTCAGCCTTAGCGCCTCTACGTCGCTACTAACGCGTACCTAGTGCTTCGAATGGGACATCGGGGATAGTGGGGGCGTACCAGGCAGAAATAATAAACTGCATCGTGACTGTATCGCGTTCGTGTTGCGTGTTGTTCGTGTTGTTAGTCTCGAGTCTTTTAGCCTTTTCAAAAGAGGATCGAGCTTTTTTCTGGGGCTCGTCGTAGCAAATCGCCTCGGAATGTTTCAAGGCTGAATAAGGACTTGTGTTTTAAATAAACCTCGAGCCTTTTTTAGGCTCGGCGTTCTTATTGCAGCTCCGTGGTTGTGAGCTTACAAAAAGTCAAAAATACTAGGTGAAATCGAAATATTTTAACCAGTTATTCTACACATGATTCAAAATATTTTAGGAAAACAAATAAAAAAATCTATTGATAAAAAAATATTGCTCGGGTAAGCAAATAAGCAAACTATTTAACTGTTATACCTTACCTGGGTAATAAATTGTTATCAATTGATTTGTTGATTAATATTCCCTAAATATTCTGAATCATGTGTAGAATCACTGGTTAAAATATTGCCGACGATTTCGATTTCACCCAGTATAAAAAAGAAGACTTTGCAAGTCTTCGCAAGTACAGGAAGGAGTCGCCAAATAGCTAAGCTGACTATTCCTGGCTAGTATATATATTATTATAGTATAGCAATGTATACTATAATTCTTATTCCCCTAGAATATCTTGGTAAATAATAAATAATTCACTTCTTGTGTTCGTGTATAATTTAATGTATTACATTAAATCACAATGTACATAATGTAAGTAACACTTCCTATACAGATTAAATCAATTATTCTATTATATAAAACCATTCACAATATCACATCTCTGTAGCAAACAATATAGTAGTGACAGACATATTTTTTATATATGACTGACACTCATGTTCTAATTTTAAATAATAAACATAGTGTTTATGGAAATAAGTAAACAGGTTCTACTAACACTGCCCCTTACTCTAGTAATTATTGCAATTAAATAATTAAATAAACTAATAATTGCAAGAGTACAAAAAAAAATTAAATTACTAAAACAACATTTAATTCAAACCTAAGCTCTTAACAAAAAGATTGTGTTTGACCTTTGGTAAAGATTTTGTGAAAAGATCAGCTTCCAAATCAGCTGAAGGCTTGTAAATTAATTTGATTAACTTTTGGTCAACACATTCCTTTATAAAGTGATGTTGGACATCAATGTGCTTGGTCCTACGAAAACATTGGTTTTCTACCATCTTCATTGTGCTCTTATTGTCATTATGAATAACAATAGGTGCATGTGGTAAATCAAAAGATTTCAATTCAAACAAAAAATTATTCAAAAATTTCGCTTCTTTCACCGATGTACCAAGAGCATAATATTCAGCCTCAGTACTGGAACACGCGACATTTGCTTGTTTATGGCTATGCCAATTTATTAGGTTTAGTCCGTATCGACTCACGAATCCGGAATATGATTTACGATCATTAATATCCCCCGCCCAATCTGCATCGGATGAAATTTCAACTTTGTTGCTACCGCGTTTAAAATTTAGTCCGTAGTCAGTTGTACCCGACAAATACCGTAACACGCGTTTAGCAGCAAGCCAATGTGTTTCATTATAACAAGTGTTATATTGGCTAAGTTTACTGCATACAAAAGCTATATCCGGCCGAGTGCATACAGCGAGATACATTAAGCTTCCGATAAGTTCCTGGTAAGGAAACTTTGGATCGATCTTCTCAGCTTTTGGCGGATTGAAGTTAACTTCCATTGGAGTTGCTACTTTGTGACAATCATCCATGCCAAATCTCAATAAAATGTTATTAACATATTCAGACTGAGTAAGCTTCAATGTTCCTTGTTTTCTGTCCCTTTCAACTTTCATTCCTAATGCTTGAGTAACAGGTCCAAGTAACTTTATATTAAAGTTGGAACTGAGTAATTCATAAAGTAATTTCTTCTGATTATCATTTGAACTAAATATGAAGAAATCATCAACATATAGTGCTATTATTACTCTGTCTTTATAAAAAACACATTTTTCACTTTTTAGTTGATTATAGCCTTTGTTGACTAAAACTTCGTGAACCTTCTCATTCCAGGCCCTACTTGCTTGTTTAAGACCATAAAGGCTCTTCTTGAGTATGCATACTTTGTTCTGCCCCTCAATTTGAAAACCGGTGGGTTGTTCCATATATATTTGTTCATGTAAATCTCCATTAAGAAAAGCTGTATTGACATCAACATGTTCAATGTCCATGTTGTTTTCAACTCCTATGGCAAAAAGTAGTCGTAGAGTGCTATGTCTCACAACAGGTGCAAATGTTTCTTCATAGTCAACGCCATATCGTTGGGTAAAACCTTTTGCAACAAGACGAGCTTTAAACTTTTCAAAATTCCCACTTGGATCAACTTTTTCTTTGAAAACCCATTTGGATTTTATGACATTACCATTCTTCGGTCTATCCACAAGTGTCCATACATTATGCGACATTAAAGAATCATATTCTTCTTGCATAGCGTTTAACCAATTTTTGGCATTATCACCTTTAATTGCTTCATTATATGTTTTTGGTTCATTGCGTCCCATTAATGCTAATTCAGAGAAATAGTTCACTTCATAATCTTTGAACCAAATAGGTGGATGACAATCACGTCTTGGTCTAGTAACCACATTAGACACATCCCGCTCCATATTTTGTGATTCTTGTTGAATATCATTCAACAAAGGTTCTATTTGTTCATCAGATGTAACAGCTTCTTGAATATGAGACTCATCTTCACCAGGATCTAGAACATCAATATCCGTAGAAGATATATTTGGTGTGGCAAATTCATCATTGTCAGTTTCATGATTATGTTCATAATAAGTGTTGGGATTATATTCCGAAACTTCAACATTATTCATCAAATTATGTGTACTATCATTAGTATTTACTGTTTTGTAGGTTATACCTCTAACAGTTTCAATAAATTCAACAGAACGTGCTTTAATCATTTTTGTGCCATCATTAGGATCACCTAGTCGGTAACCTTTGGTATAAGCACAATAACCTAACATAATATAAGGCTTTGATTTAGAATCAAGTTTTGTGCGCTGTTGCTGTGGAGTCAGTGCATAAGCCGTGCTGCCAAAAACTCGAAGATGACTAAGTTCCACTTTAGATCCAGTCCACAATTCTTCAGAAGTAGCATTTTTTAAGGCTGCAGTTGGGCTACGGTTCTTCAAATAACAAGCAGTATTCACCGCTTCGGCCCAATATTCTTTATCCAAATCAGCATCTCGCAACATTGACCTAGCTTTTTCCATTAAAGTTCTGTTTAAACGCTCAGCAACACCATTTTGTTGAGGTGTGTACGGAACTGTTGTTTCGTGAATAATACCACATTGTTTAAAATGATTAACAAAACTTTTATTGCAAAATTCCGTACCATTATCGCTCCTAACTCGTTTTATCTTAAGATCGGTTTGATTTTCTACTAATTTTTTAAATTCAATAAAAATATTCAAAACCGTTATTTGATCTTTACGTTTAAGAAAATATACAAACGATTTGCGCGAAAAATCATCAGTGAACGATATAAAATATCGATGACCATTCCAGCTATTGACGGACATTGGTCCACATATATCCATGTGTATTAAATCAAGTTTAGTCACGCTTCTATGTGCCTGACCGCGAGGAAAAGATTTGCTCTGCTGCTTACCCTCAAAACAAGGAATGCAGTGAGACAAAACTCCATTGGTAAATTTAATGCCATTCGCTAAGGAATCACGAAGAGTTAACATACCTGGCAAACTTAAATGTCCAAGTCGGCGATGCCACAGTTCCAAAGAATCAATATTAGACACAAAAGCTTTACCTTTATTGTGAATATTATGCTCTTGGTTATCCGTACATACATAACATCCCCGAATTTTGTCAATTTTATAAATACCATTCACATTAGTAGCTGTCAGATCACAAGAACCAGTCACATTGACGTCTTCATTCCTGTAAATATAACATTTATTAGTATCAAATACTAAAACATGACCTTTTGCTGCAATCTTACTAACAGACAAAAGATTAGCTGCTACTTTTGGTACATACAAAGCATCAGTAATAACTCTTTCAACATTGTTATCAAATCTTATATCGATGTTACCAATACCCTCACTATATATTTTTTCATTATTAGCAGTAGTAATTTCTGAGTTAATGTCTGGCATGAAATTGTTCATCCAATCCTTTCTGTTGGTCATATGACTCGAACATCCTGAATCGAGGATCCAGTTGTCAACTTCGCAAACTTTATTCATTAACGCAGTTACGTTAGAAAAAAGGTTAATATTAGCAGTACTTCCCTGAGGTTTAGTCTTCCAATTTTTCTTTTTCCTCAATTTAGGACATTTGGGCTTAATGTGCCCCTTCTGTTGGCAATTGTGACATGTCGGCACAAATTTTTCTTTGACAACAAGAAGTTTTTCTGACAGTCTACATTTGAAGTTGCTTCCTTTTTTAATTCTGTTTGAATGAGCTGACATTTCACAAATTCTGATGTTAATGACGTATTAGTGGCTTCAATGGCCATAATCAAAGAATCAAATTCCGAAGGCAAGCCAATTAGCATCAATTCTGCCAATTCCGCGTCATCAATAATGCATCCAATATCTGCTAGTTCCTGAGTTGTGGAAATTATGTTCCCTAGATAATTATCCATTGCATCATGATCTATGTATTTTATGTTTGATAATTTCCTCTTTAGCATTAACCGGCGACTTATGCCACTGTTTTCATACGCAGCTTTCAAACTTTTCCAGGCTTCGTTAGCTGTCTTGGAGTTTTTAACGTGTGGATAGCAAATAGGCTTCACGTTCAAACATATTTTCGCATAAGCTCTTTGATCTTTATTAGTATCTTTGGATGCTTGCGAATCCAGAACAATATCCCATAAGCCATTGTCAATCAATAGAAGTTTCATCTGGAATTTCCATGTTTGATAGTTGCTAGTGCCAGTTAGCTTTTCTATTATTATATGAGAAGAGGTGCTTACAATGTGCGTATTACCATTAACATTATCCATTTTAATTGTTTTTAATTGAATTATATTCAGTCAATAAAATTATATTTTTCATCAGAAAAAATATTTGACATATCAAGGATATAGGGATACTATGGTTATATTCTTGGGTTTAAATAAATCATGCCCATAACCTATTATAGTATAGCAATGTATACTATAATTCTTATTCCCCTAGAATATCTTGGTAAATAATAAATAATTCACTTCTTGTGTTCGTGTATAATTTAATGTATTACATTAAATCACAATGTACATAATGTAAGTAACACTTCCTATACAGATTAAATCAATTATTCTATTATATAAAACCATTCACAATATCACATCTCTGTAGCAAACAATATAGTAGTGACAGACATATTTTTTATATATGACTGACACTCATGTTCTAATTTTAAATAATAAACATAGTGTTTATGGAAATAAGTAAACAGGTTCTACTAACATATATATATAACGTCACGACTTTTTTTATCCCCATTCGGGGGTAGTCAGAGACTTGAGTGGCCATACACCACCACATTGTGGAGGTATTAACCAACTCAAAGCCCACGTTTCACCAGATAGTCAGAACCCAACGTGACAGGTGGTGAACCTTGTCGCCGTGTACACCGGGGATCGAACCTGGGACCTTCTGATTGTTAGCCCAACCTGTTCACCCCTAGGCTACAGTCGCTTACACCCACCACGCGGCGACACGGTTCACCACCTGTCACGTTGGGTTCTGACTATCTGGTGAAACGTGGGCTTTGAGTTGGTTAATACATCCACAATGTGGTGGTGTATGGCCACTCAAGCCTCTAACTACCCCCGAACGGGGATAAAAGTCGTGACGTTACATAACAATCTCGGAACAATAGCACGTTTTCACCAGATGTCCATGGGGACTTGCTCCAAATTTCAAAATATTATGGTCACTCTTGTTTGGAAAAGGAAAAAACGTTAATGTGGTATCTCGCTGTCGGCTTCACTTTTGCTGGCAAGTCCGCATTCCCTGGTTATAATTTCTTTGCCACAAACATCCAAACTAATGTGTCAAGTGTCAACTGTCATCAATAGTGTCAATGTCAACACAAACTCATATTTCATCATAACCTAAAAACGTGCATGCTTTCATGTTTATAAGATATATGTTTTTGAAATCATATAAATTTCAAATAATAAACATTAGATATGTCTAACGAAATGGAAGAGCAAATGGAAGGTACTTCTTCGGAAAGTGAAGAAGATGACATGGAAGAAGGAGAGGAAGATAACGAGGACGACGATCGTCCGACGACTTATCTACCGGATCAGCCTTTGAAAGAAGATGAGCATTTGGTGTGCGACCAGTCAGCATACGTGATGCTGCATCAGGCGCAGACCGGTGCACCGTGTCTTAGCTTCGACGTCATCACGGACAATCTTGGCAACGACCGCAGCGAGTTTCCGATGACGGCCTACTTAGTCGCCGGCACCCAGGCTTCGAGTGCACATCTTAATAAGTATGTATAAATAATCTCCAAGATTCTAAAATACAATATTTTTAGTCTAGTTTGTGACTACAAAAGTTCTCAGACAAAGCAAATCTCATGCTTATTTGCAGTGTATAGCAAAACAGCGTGCTGCCTGGCCAATTTTTTTCCGCACTGACTTACTATAATCGTTACTACCTATCCCCTATGCTACATAGCCTAATAAAACACGGCCTATAGCACTTGGAGATAATGTTGCTTCCTATTGGCAAAATAATTTTTAAGATCGGATCAGTAATTCCAGAGATTACCCACTACATACAAACTTATGCATGGATTTGAATGAAATGTAAAGAATTAAACTAGTAACTAGAAGAAGTATTCTGAAATAACATTTAGCCACTATTACACTCAAATGCTGGTGTAGCTAGTTGGTATTACATTCAAAAGAATTTCATTTGTAATAAAGAAATAATTAATTTTAAAAAATCTCTTCTCAGTGTTCTATTAATAAAAATGACCAACTTACATCCAACATCAAAAGCTGAGGATAATGAAGAGTCGGATGAGGATGAAGATGATGAAGAAGACGATGAGGAAGATGAGGAGAAGAAACCTCAGATGACATTCTCATTCATCAAGCATCAGGGCTGTGTTAATAGAATTAGAGTAAGTATTCAACTCTACAGTTTTACCTAACAGAATGATTGTGACGTTGTGTTACTTAAAAATCTCTTCTGTTATTAAGGTAGGTGTTATAGGTATACCGCAAGCGCTGTACCACGCCTTAGGTATGCCGGAGGTGGGAGGGTGTGACGGCAAGAGCGATAAGCCCCCCCGTCTCGCCGCACGCGTACATAAGGCGCGGTACCGCGCTTGCGGTATACCTATACCACTTTATATTCTCATTATTCTGCATCATACCTTATTCCCGAAACAGCAGGTAAGCAGTGGTGCACTGCAACAATGTTTCGCCAATCACATTTTGGTCTATACTCAAACCTACTGACATTATATTTCAGTATTAATTTTATTATACTATACATTACTATTGTTTTGTATTAGAGTTTTCTATTAGAATAAGAAGATAACCTTTCCTTTGGGCTATGCTTTAGTTGGGTAAAAATTGACTATAGATAGTGTTCCCATTTCACTCTTGTCAAAGGAAAATGTCCTTGATAAGATTTTTAATATTTTAATCTGAAACTGCTGACATTGTGTACCATTTTAAAGTTGTATATAATTTTTTTGGTAAAATTCTGACTACTTCTGTAATTTTTTAACAGGCAACTAACTTCAAAAATTCCGTATTAGCAGCAAGTTGGTCTGAACTTGGCAGGGTTGATGTTTGGAACATAACACAGCAACTGCAAGCAGTGGACGACCCCGCCTTGCTTGAACGCTACAACTTAGACTCTGTGACAAATCCCGTGAAACCACTGTACTCTTTCAATGGACATCAGCAAGAGGGTTTCGCGATTGACTGGTGTCCTACAGAACCTGGTGTAAGTGCGCTCATAACTTTATAATCATTAGTAATAACGGTGAGGGAAAACATCGTGAGGAAACCTACCTATCCCTCGTGATTAGGTAATAGTCAGGTTCACCACCTGTCACGTTGGGTTCTGACTATCTAGTGAAACGCGGGCTTTGAGTTGGTTAATACCTCCACAATGTGGTGGTGTATGGCCACTCAAGCCTCTGACTACCCCCGAACAGGGATAAAAGTCGTGACGTTACATTACATTAGTAATAATAAGGTTCAAATTACTTTCAACTTTGCTAATCTTTGAACTCTGCTGTATGGACGTCTACAATCTGCAAAACTAATTCAATCATACTTTGACTTAGAAAGCATGTGGTAGGTAATATATTGTGTCGTTTTCCTTACATTTACATATAAAATGTCTTAAGTCAAAAGGTTTTTATTCATGTAAGCTCATTAGAGCATTTATAAATAGTCAATATAAACAATATTTTAGCATTACCACCATAGAGATAGTTTATAACCTGGATTAACACATAGGATACTTTTTATCCCGATAGTATGTTCCCGTGGGATAAATTATGCGCGGACGAAGTCGCGGGCGGAAGCTAGTTTTAAATAAAACGTAAAAAATAACTTGTGTCTAGTCGTAATTGGGTAATGGCGGCTGGTCCAAGGTTACCAGTCGCCAAAAAGCTGCCTTCGCTAGTGTTGGGCAGGTTGCATGTAATCGACATTAGTCGATTGCGCGTGATCACACTTTATTTCCTTTTTTATAATGTCTATAAAATTGTTACAGGAATGTATTAGCTAGTTGTTCAGTGGACAAAACTATAAGGATATGGGACACGAGAGCCGCTCCGCAAAAGGCTTGCATGCTCACAGCTGAGAATGCCCATCAAAGTGACCAAAATCCATTCCCCTTATGAAATTTCCCCTTGAAAATCTAAATGCTCTACTTCTAAATCTAATTTTGTGAATTTATATTTTGTAGGTGCTAGCAACTGGTGATTGCAGGAGAGATATTCACATTTGGAAGCCAAACCAAGCAGGCACCTGGGATGTGGACCAGCGACCTCTTGTAGGCCACACAAGTTCCGTTGAAGATATCCAGTGGTCACCCAATGAAAGGTATGTTTACTGGAATGCATATTTTATTACAGTTGGGATGCGACAAAAGAACAGATACTTTGTACACTTCTTGGCGTTGTAGACATTAATCCCACTAATATTATAAATTTGAAAGTTTGGATGGATGAATGTTTGTTACTCAATCACACCAGAACGGCTGAACAGATCTGGATGAAATTTGGCATAAAGTCAAAGTCAAAAGGTTTTTATTCATGTAAGCTCATTAGAGCATTTATAAATAGTCAATATAAACAATATTTTAGCATTACCACCATAGAGATAGTTTATAACCTGGATTAACACATAGGATACTTTTTATCCCGATAGTATGTTCCCGTGGGATAAATTATGCGCGGACGAAGTCGCGGGCGGAAGCTAGTTTTAAATAAAACGTAAAAAATAACTTGTGTCTAGTCGTAATTGGGTAATGGCGGCTGGTCCAAGGTTACCAGTCGCCAAAAAGCTGCCTTCGCTAGTGTTGGGCAGGTTGCATGTAATCGACATTAGTCGATTGCGCGTGATCACACTTTATTTCCTTTTTTATAATGTCTATAAAATTGTTACAGGAATGTATTAGCTAGTTGTTCAGTGGACAAAACTATAAGGATATGGGACACGAGAGCCGCTCCGCAAAAGGCTTGCATGCTCACAGCTGAGAATGCCCATCAAAGTGACGTGAATGTATTGTCATGGAACAATAAGGAGCCTTTTATTGCTAGCGGTAAATATTGTGACTATAGGTATATAGGTAGCAGCTATACATATAGCACCCGCACAATAATTATTGACGATATTCACAACTTCACAAAATAACCATAAGTCGTCTATTGATATGCTAATCTATGAAGTCGGGAATACAGTCAAATTTGGGGAGCGCCGTGTCATTGCATTGACATAGAAGGACCGATTTCCGTACACGGCGCTCCCAAACTCCTCACTCGTGCGATGATATTTTTAAACCACCACCAAATAAGGCGCCCGCGGAATCTGTGATTATTAGCAAACTGCGCAGGAATCATAAAATTATTCTTGAACCCTAATGCTTAACTATGCTATGCTGTAATCACCACATAGCACCAATAAAAATTGCATTGCATTACATAAAAACAAAACCGGCCAAGTGCGAGTCGGACTCGCTCTCGCACATAAAGGATTCCGTACCACCGTAGAATAAAAATGACAAAAATATCAAGTTTCTTGCATGAGGGACCCCCTTTATTTTTTAATTTAATTTTAAGTTTTTGTTGTAGCGGCTACAGAAATACACATTCTGTGAAAATTTCAACTCTACCTATTATAGTTCGTCAGACACAGCCCGCTGACAGACGGACAGCATAGGCTTAGTAATAGGGTCCCGTTGGCACCCTTTGGGTACGCAACCCTAAAATGATTGTCTTTTAGGAGGTGATGATGGCTTCCTACACATTTGGGATCTAAGGCAGTTCACAACCAGCACGCCTGTGGGCACCTTCAAGCACCATACGGCGCCAGTCACATCGGTTGAGTGGCACTGGAGCGAACCGAGTGTGTTGGCATCGGCAGGCGAAGACCACCAAGTCGCACTTTGGGACTTGGCGGTGGAGAGAGACGACGATGATGTTGTTGATGATGAATTAAAGGTAGAGATTACAAATAAATAAATAAATATCGCCAGACTATCACACCAACTGTATGGTCCCAAACTAGCTTGTACTATGACTACCATACGATGGACTGGGGGCGATTCCAGTGACACCCAGATAAGGAAAATTACGAAAAGCTGTTCCTGAAATTTGCCTCTGGCGGGAACCGAACACAAAACTACACGATTTAGTGAGCCGAGCGGCTTACACTGTAAATTATAATTTGATACCAACCTCAACCCATCATGGTCTTCAACTATGACATGGTAGTACATGTGGTATGACTAGCTTGTTGCGGTGCTCTGAAACTTTTTCTGGGCTTTGTAGATATTTTTTCATGCCAGGGGATATTTGTGGACGAAAATCTAAAGCTCAGTGTAGACTTGAAGCAAAACTTTCAGAAGTTGATTTTGTTGCTAGTCTAAAATCAGCTTTACAAACCCTGGTAATGGGCATTTGGATTGTTCGCTATTTTCACATGTTTTGTCATATATGTCTAATGTAGTGATTGTTATTTTGTTTCAGAACCTTCCACCCCAACTACTGTTCATCCACCAAGGTCAGAGTGATATAAAGGAACTGCATTGGCATAAACAAATCCCCGGTGTCATGGTCACTACAGCACATACAGGCTTCAATATATTCAAAACGATTAGTGTGTAGAATAAAATATAATGACTTATCAACAGAATTTTTATTTAAAATACAGTAACATGATTTCTTAGATCTCTAGTTGAAAAGTTATACAAATTATTTTGTTTCACTTCTGTCTTTCGTTTGAACCATGGCCAAGTTGACTAGATGTCGAATAGTCGGCCGACCATGTGGACAGTTCTGAAAATAAAGTGCTCTGTAAAATTCTGAACAACGAAAAGTACATGTAAATAACAGAAAGAAAACCTTGCATGTACTCACCCACGGATTATCTATTTCAGACATGTGGTCAACTAATACTTTCATGTCAGCCTTGCCTAGTGCCGTTCCAATCATTACTGATTTCCGACATGCTCTTGACGCGAACATAGCTCTGACCCTACTCGGCCGACAATATTCCGAAGGCGATTCCTGAAAGTATAATTTACTTCCTTAGTGAACAAAACTAACATTTTAAATTACTAAAATGCCCATAAATCAGAATAAATAACTGACCCTTAACATAAATAACAGTTCTTCTATATCTTCTTTTCCAAAAATCCAATTTTTAGACATAGGTAATGTTAGCAATTTCACTCTTTTAGTGGGCATTACCTCTTCATTTATTTCAAATGTGAACCCATTCTTTTTGAATACATCCAAGTTATCCATAAGTATTTGCTCATTGACTCCGGTTAATTCTAATTGTTGTGGGCTGAAAATAAATAGATATAACTAATTAATTTCATACTATCTGCAAATTCATAACATTAATTCTCTGTTTATAATTACTACCCACATAACTAATTTTTGACTAGTTAACTCTGTAGTCTTTTGCAGTGTTTCAAAATTGTAAATTTCGTCTGTAGCATGTTGATCTATGATGAAAAGATCATCATCCAATTTTGTTATTATAAAGCCCAAATTGAACTGACCAATAACTTGCATATTCTTGAAAGAATCTTTCGATATTTCTTTGCTTAACTCCTCTTCACATTTCTTATTGAACACTGGATTAATTTCACTTTTAAATTTCACTCTTGTTGGTGCTGATTGTTGTTTATCTTTGTAGATTTTTGACAATTCTATAACATGTTCTAGGGATGTTTTTAAGGTGACAGTCTTCCTGTTATTCTTGCCTAAATCTTCTTTATCCGTTATTACTGCCTTAGCTTTTTTACATGATTTCTCTTCAAGATCAATAGATGGATTTGCTTTTGTTTTTAACGATTTTGCTTTGCATTTAATGGTGTGTGATTTCTCTATTACAACTTCTGATAAGTCTCGTATTTGAGTTTCTGGTAATTGGTCAGTAAATTCTAAATACATAATATCACCTGTATTATCAATAGATGTGTTTATTTTTGTTTCTGTATCAATATTTGCTATATTTATTTTTTCACTCGTTTCCTCAAAACTTTTGACATGTGTTTCTTCGTCTTCAGATTCAGAAGTGTCTTTTGATTCTCTAACTTCATCATGTTTGGTAACATCATATTCTTGTACACTGTCTCTGTCATCATCCAACTCAACTTTTATTTTCTTAGCAGAAATAAAGTCCAACATAGTTGAAGATTTATGTTTTAGTTCACTCTTTTTAGTATCCTTATCAATTGTGGTCTTGGATTCTGTGATAGCTTTAGATTTGTTTTGAAATTTCGTTAAAAAAGAATTGAAAATTCTAGGCCCATCAACATCTGCTATTACATCATTACTTTCTTTGTCATATATTTTTTGAGATATATCTACTTTTAATGTTCTGGGTATACTTTCAAATAATTTTAATAGAGAGCTTTTAAGTACATCCAAAATTATCTTCTCTTTAGTAAGAAATACTTTTCTTTTATCAGGGGTTACATTTACATCAACTGAGGTTCTTTCCATATTAACATTTAGGAATACAAATGGATATTGGTTTGGATTGTACTGCCTGTATATTTCGTTTATTACTTTAATTATCTTGGCAGGTTCACAAGGCCTGGAATTAACAAAATAGAATTGGCGATCAGTGCTTGAACGACCACTGCCATGTGCACAGGATGATATAAATCCTGTAAGATCAACCGGATTTACAATATTCTTGTAACCCTGTGATTTTTGTGAAAGAGTTTCATCAATTTTATTACCAGTATCTGTATCATTTGAATCTTCAGACAAATCAATCTCAACATCATCAATTTGAACACTATTATCTGTTTCCTCAACTTCGCCAGATAGTCCTTTAAATATGTTATCTTTGATGTTTGTTACATGTTGTGGTTTGATTTCTAGTAGTGTTTGTAATTGCTTTAAGCCAAACACACAGGCTATGTTGTCCTTGTATGAAGTGGATCCTTGAGTTGCCACAACCATGGTTTTATTGTTGGAAGTTGTTTGGTTGCTGCAAGTTATTCTGAAATAAACTCCCACAGTTATAATTCTAATGATAATGAACACAAGTATTTAACGATTTAATTACTTACTTTACTCCCACTGCAATCAAGCAGTATGCATACAATAACTGGGTCATTTTATTGAACTCTCTTTTGACATTTTTATGGAATTCCTTCTGTCTTACAGGTAATGAAGTAAACAGGTTTGTTAAACTAACAGTTGTTCCTATCTGTCTTGAACAAGGCGTCTTCTGAGTTATGTTACCTTTGTGGTCATATTGAATTTTGGTTGCTAAAACATACCAATAATTATTAATCTCAATTTATAAATGTTCAAGAGTAAACTAACATTCAAAAGTCTCTTTATTCTTACCATATTGTGAAGTCTTGTGTCTAGTGGTGACAATAAGATCAGCTAATGCACAAAGAGAGCTCAATGCCTCTCCTCTGAACCCAAAACTCGACACCCCAAGTAAGTCAGAGTACTCACTTAATTTGGAAGTGTGATATTTTAGTGCTGTAGATGAATCAACAAAATAAAAAAAGATATTATTGCAATATGTAGCAAACCTAAGGTGAGTATACTGTTTGGTTGAACTGTTTACTATTATCAATCTTGGCCTAAAAATATCACCACATAGGTACTAAAAGCAACTCATAACTACTTTCTAGAAGGGCCATCTTACCAGATAAAAAAAACAAGTCACTGAATGACTGATAAAGCATAGCCTAAACCGGTGGGTCTAAGGGCCACCGCAGACTTGATACTTTTTGCATCGGCGATCGGCGATTTTGCGACTGTATCGCATTTTGGCGACTCTGTGGTCGGACGCAGCGACTGCTCTGATGCTAAAAGCGACTAAATCGCCGATCGCCGATGCCGCCGAAGTAGCAAGTCTGCGGTTTCCCTTAAAGCATTAAATTTTACACAGGAGTTTGTACTATAAAATAGGTGACTAATTTAATAGGTAGTTTTAAATAACTTGATGTGTACAAGTTTGAGCTGAACTAAATCGACCACACTGTAAGCCTATGCAAAATACTATAGGTATTAAGTTATTCTTACTCAAAGCAGCGAAGTTATCTTCTGTAACACCGGTACCATTGTCCGAAACTTCTATGAGGTCAATACCATAATTTTTAAATCTGATATCAACATTTGTTGCGCCGGCATCTAAAGAATTTTCAACCAATTCTTTCACAGCAACTGCTAAGCTAACAACGACCTAAAAATATATTAATTAGTTTACTAATGATCTCGTGTTATTACTGCGAAAAATTAATAAAAGTATCTTTAAAAATTACGAACCTGGCCTGAACATATCTTGTGGACTGTGTCTCCATTAATCGGCTTTATTTCGCCTGTAATCGTTGATGTTGTGTCCATGATTTATTTATAAAATAATTTTACTAAATTTAAATATTCGTAAAAACAACTTTTTAAAACTAAAATACAGTGTTGCCAGTGCCCGATAGTTAAAAGTACCGCAAGGCTGCTGAAAAAGTAACGCATTGAGCACAAAAGTAACGCATTCCCATAAAAAGACGCAATTTCTACATTATTTACGCGTCATGGCTCTGAATAATCAATTGGTAAGGCGGAAAGACATAAATGACAATAAGCATTTAATTTTGTTTTTTACCTAAAGTCAAAGTTTCATTTTTTTATTCGTGTAATTTGTGAATCGTGAAATACAATATTTTAGCGTTACCACCGGTTCCTAATGTTGCTTCCATTTTCATTTCAATATTTTGTTATGATTAAAATAAAACAATTTAAATAAATCCCTGAAACAATAAGATCGGATTGATTGAATATATAATTTTTGGAGAGTCTAAACTATAGAGGGTTAGCAACATTCCGTCGCATGACTTCTTTTATGAAACTGGCTCTACCACTTAGCTTGGCTGTATTCCCTTTCAGTTTTTTGTTTAATATGTTGCGTTAGGAAAACGAATTAATATTTTTAAACTTCTATAGTCCATTCCGAAAAGTCACGCAGACCTAACGCAATGAGTCATGTAAGAGCATTTTCAGATTATCCGATACGATATCGATATCGGTCGACGATAGCCGATAGCCGATACCGTGTGCTGTTTTCACACATTTCCGATAAAATCGTTCCGATTCGGCCATTTGCTCGATAGCTTCATGCGGGCAGGTCATCATGGCAGACTATAATAGACAACTTTATTTGCTGTATCTATTATATTTGAGACGCAAAAAAAAGACCTGTCCAAAGAAAGTATTGGATACATCCCATTGTGGAAGCTAGATATTCACAGGGAGCATTTTATAGTATTTTTAGCAAGCTACAAAACGCACCTAGAAAGTTCTTTAATTACTTTCGTATGAGTGAATCCACATTCGATTATTTACTAATTCATCTCAAACTAATTAAGCTATTAATTAAGCAGATTCATCAAACAAGTAAACAAAACAAGTTCAAAATGGCCGCCGCGCATCGGACACTGCGCACACAGAGACAATTTAGATACGTATAGCACACTTACAAACAATATCGTCCGACAGCTCACGGGCATCCGATGGTGCCGCAAACACATCGGTGTCGGCTCCGATATCCGATATCGGGCCAGACAATGTGAAAGACAGGTACATATTTCATACATTTAACTTCCGCCGATATCGTGTCGTCGTTCGACACCGATATCATATCGGATAATGTGAAAACGCTCTAACGCGGGGGTAACGCAACAGGGCGAAAAGTAACGCAATGCGTTACTTTTGTAACGCACTGGCAACGCTGCTAAAAAAATAATAACACAAAAATCGTCGTTCGAGCCCGTTTTGACATCTGCCATAAATGGTGCGTTCCATTCACTGTTAATTTTGTTATTTTCGTCCACAAAAAGTGTTAAAAACGATAATAATGATCACTTTCAGTACAAGTTGGTGCGACTGGAACGAGATTTGTGATCGAAAATAACGAAAATTACAAAATTTACAGTGAGTGGAACGCACCATATGAGGTAATAATTAGGGATGGACTAAAGAAATCGGTATCCGGTATTTCGGTCCCGATAAAAATCGATTTCAAATTATAAGAGAATAGTTTATTTTTATTAATATTTTTAATCCTAGAAAGTGATGACTGATAAAATGATACAATAGAGTCTATTGAATAGACCACAAGTATCGAAAGGGTATAAAAATGTTTTTTTATTCAGCGAACCAAACGAAAATGTATAAGTACCTATATAAAAGTGTGTTAACAGTCTGAAATAATATCAATTTATTTATTTATTTGAGAAACTATTTATATTATCATTACAGGTATACCCAATGCGATAATATAAGTACACAGTAGTTACATAGCAGTTATATAGTACATTACTGCCACGGTCTCTAATTAGTGTATTGTTGACCGCGTTGTTGATGACCGAAAGCGCGGCGCAGCGCAGCTCCAGGCCTTCACAGCGCGGTCAGCATTGCAACCCTTGATAGATAAGCTAAAATAAAGGCCGAGATCAAAGGTCGAGGCCTTTATAGCGCGGCCAGCAAGGGTAGCTATGATGACCAAGCTTGAAGGAAGTGAGCGTAGCGAAGCTTAGCTTGAGGCCATTATAGCGTGGTCAGCAGTACACTCATTAGAGACCAAGGCTTGTATAGTGCTTTAATCAAAAATGCGACTATTAGTTTAAACAAAACTAGCTAAGTGGGTATAAAAATTAATAAAATTATATTTATATTTTACGAACTATATCTATAGTTGCGTATTTTCTCTGTTTACGTTTCCATGGCAACGGCACGACCAACTCGTTTTTAACCTTCAATCAGTTTTTTTACGAACCATAAACATACCTGTTTGTTACGTTTCCATGACAGCGGTCAAATAACAAATATAATGACGATAATACCGGGTAATAATACATTGTATGTCTAGTAGCTCTTGAAGTACGACAAATCCGATTTTGCTCGAAGAAGGTTTGTGAAATAATGACAACATTATAAACTTTTTTGAGTAAAAGCAAATAATATTTCCGGGCATCGACGAATAATGATGGGATGTTCTCGAGAACATTCTCACCCTCGGAAACTTACTCGTGAGAATTTTCGAGTGCTGAAAGCCCTAGGTTGGCAGCACTGCACGAAGCTCAAGAAAATGTCATTGATTCTTTTTAGTGATGGACAAATTCAATTAGTATTTCGGAATTCGATAAGTAATTTCGATTACTATACATTTTCAAATGGAAAGTTTGAGGTTTTAAGCTTTTAACGAGTATAATGTTTCATCATTTCGTGTGTAATGTAATGTAATTTTTGATCACTCCGTGTGATGCCTTTTGTGAAAATTACCAACATGCGATGTCTTTCTACTTGATATGTTAATCGGTGATTAGTGTAGCTTTGTATCAGTGTCAGAAATTTCAGAATCGGATCATTAGTTCCAGAGATTTCCTGCTATAAACATACCTTCCAAGAAAAAAATTACCCTCTTTGTAATTTTAGTATAGAAAGAGAGAGAGAGAGTTATAGACAATACATAAAACATAGCATCCATTTTAGTTTTCCTTCCAAAGAGGATGGTCACGTGTTTGTCCTTTTATGTATTTGTGTACTAAATTAATGTGTGTTTGTTGATCTATTTCCTACTCGGTCATGACAATGGCGAATTACCTAGGTAGATAAACCATGACGTCAGTTAAAAATTCAGTAGGTTCCTACCACAGTATCTAATTACCGATTAAAGTATGGAATGTATTGAAATGTCAATGTCTGTCAAGCACATGTAAAATTTAAATCGGGCGGTTGATAATGTTGAAATCTATGTTTCAGAAATTATTTTTACTGATTGCAATCTAAATCGATTAATATTTTAATTAAAGATGTGATAAACGGCTTTATATTAAAAGCACGTTGTTACGCTTGTGCTTGTTCTTAAAAGTCGTTGTAAAAGTGCTTTTCTGCTTTTCTGCTTTTTTGCTTTTTTAAATTAAACAACAATTCGTCCGTCAATAAACGGACAACAAAAGCAAAATGCTTACTAAACATAAGTTCAAGCAAAAAGCCAAAAACTTACGCGCTAAAAAATTGATAGTGAGTCTTATGTGCATGGAAATATGGTTTTTAATCTAATATAATGTATTATAAATTATTGCTTTTTATGGGTAAAGAAATAAGGTTAAATTTAATTAAATATTGATTTGAACTGTATTGTCATACAAATAAGGTTACTTTTTGTAATTTCTTTCTCTTTCTTGCCGTCATTGCTTAAAAGCAACACGCTTAAATTTGTAAGCGCGCTTCGGCGCTTACTTAAAAAAACGAACTTTTCAAACGGCTTTACGTTTAAGCACCCACTTCTAATTTTAATAGATTTTGTACTGGCCATCACTAGTTCATTGTTGTTGTGTCGTAGTCGGCGAGTGATTACCTACAATCCTAGTATTGAAATATTTGTAGTCGACTTATAACCAGTTGAAGCTCTCAATAGTATTGTTCAATCTTCCAAGATACTGTGTAGCGTGTCACAATGTCGCTAAATACGGCTCACGCCGACCACGGGGTGTTAATTCATGCAGGAGAATGGTGAGTCACCTTGTAGAACTACAGAAATGACGAATGATACCTAGGTACTTAATCTATGGAATGTTCTATACAGGCAGTCTTATTGATTAACATAGACTTAACATAACGTAGGTGCAAGGCGAAGCTAGACGTTCAGTATAGTATACTGTGGTCCATCAGTATGGTAAATACTGATGGATGTCATTCCATCGACAGAATAAACAGGCAAGACTAGACGTTCAGTAGGTATTTATTCCGTCAATATTGTGACGTATTTCGTACAGTGCAGACGTTAAATGGATAGAGAGGGAAACACGAAAGTAGCGCTTGGTTTAAAAAAGAAGAAATGAAAAAGCTATGGGCAAAATATTGGCTAGTTCATATACGGACTGTCTCCACCACAGTAGTACCACACTCTCACAGGAGATTGGCGTAAAGCAGTTATTACAGCTGTGTTTCGTACGATGAGTGAGAGAGCCGGAAGCCCAACAAAAAAGGTAAATATTGGTGACTAGCTGTCCCGGCAAACTTCGTGTCGCCTTAGAATTAATAAATGTTGTATTAACTTATTAGCTGAAAAAGAACTTAACCCCTCGTTCCCCCGTTCGTCGTCCGTTCTTCCCTTTTCCCGGCAAATATTAATAAAGCTGTAACCCCAGTCTGATGATATAAAATGAACAATTAGAAAAAGCTGACACTGTGAACTTCGTACCGCCTCAGAGTTAATAAATAATGTATTAACTTATTAGCTGAAAAATAACTAAACCCCCCGTTCCCCTGTTCGATTTTTTTAAATGTATGAACCTTCCTTGAACTTCACGGAATATTAAAAAAAAAAACATCTAAATTGGTCCAGCCGTTCTCACGTCAAGTCATGACAACTGGAAATAGGATTCATTTTTATATATAGAGATCAGCCGAATCAGGGTAGACTGAAAGCCAACCCCTCATAATGGGATAAGGCTAGGAAGAAGAAGATTAGGTATTTTTTTTTATCTAGACGAGATATAATAATAAATAAACACACAAACTTTCAGTTAGTAACCCTATGATAGTTGATTATGCAATCACGTTTAAGTGTGTTATCTGCTTTGCAATGTGAATCATCAAATATTCTTTAGTCTATTTTATTGCACTGTATGAAACAATGATGAAAGTTAATAAAAAAATGTGCAATTACATTGAAAATTTACTTACCACTACACTGGTCTTAAATCCCTTACATATACCAACATATTAAGCTCTTAATAAATGTTATAATCACAATGGATAACAGAATAATAGTACCATGAGTTGCTATCGGTGGTATTTACACTATTTACATAATTAATTATTAATTGGGTTTTATTTTGTTTCAGTATAATACTATTTTCAGACAATGTGACTGTTGAATTCTCTGGCAATGACACACATGAGTTCAAAGGGGTCAAGCAGGGCCGAATGTACCTCACAACACATCGCATGATTTTCAATTCAAAGATTAATTCTGAACCACTGAGATCCTTCAGCTTTCCATTTATAGCGCTTGATGACGTGAGTAAAATTTCACTACTATTTTCGTTTCATCATGACAGCCAAAAGATGTCCATTTTTTTATGATTATGAAATTAGTTTTGTATATTTATGTTGCACCTTTGTGAATTTCAACAGTGGTATATTTATACTGGGTAAAGAGAAGACAAACAACATTAAGAAACTTGCATGTGAAGAACTTAACTAGTTTAACAGCAACCTGCATTGGGACAGTGTAGTAGGTAGTTAGCCTTATTCCCGCTCGCATTCGCAAGACCCCTGTGAATGAGGCATTACATAAAATTGGTATCATCATCATCTCAGCCGAAAGACGTCCACTGCTAGACATAGGCCTCCCCAAGGTTCGCCACAATGACCGGCCTTGCGCTGCCCGCATCCAGCGTATTCCCGCGACCTTCACCAGGTCGTCGGTCCACCTTGTGGGAGACCTACGCTTCGCTTTCCGGTGCGCGGCCGCCACTCGAGAACTATTCGGCCCCATCGGCCATCTGTTCTAAAATTGGTATAAAAAATATATTTTTGGGAGCAGGTGTCAGTTGAACAACCAATGTTTTCTGCAAACTTCATCAAAGGCAGGGTGCGCGCACAGCCTAACGGCAACTTTATGGGTGAAGTGAAGTTCAAACTGACATTCAAATCTGGAGGCGCCATTGAATATGGCCAGGCTATGCTGAAAGCTGCACATCTTGGTATGTATCTTTTAAGTTTGTAGTTTTTGGGGAATATTATGTGCTGATATGGTACCTATAGTTAGGAGGAAGCATACAGGGTAAATGCAGAAAACAAGTAAATTAAAAGAGTATTTACTAAGTTAGCTTAGCCCCCAAACATAACACTAAGTATACTATTTTACGTTAGATTTGGCCCCTGTTGTGTGTTCACATTCAATTTCAAATTATAAAGATTGATAGTTATAAAGCAAAATCTAGCATTCTAAAATGTTTACATGGAAAGTGTGATAAGGTGTGACTGTATTAGCAGATGTTATATAATATCACTTTATCATTTCTTTCTTATATTCAGGTATTAAACAGACTCAAAGGGGTACAAATTCGAGTGATGGAAACAGACTATAACAGAGAATATTTATGAGAATATTTTTATTCATAGAGTATTTTATTGAATAGCAGATTATTAAAGAGCCTGAACTCTGACGACTTTCGTTGATGGATGAGAGTCGGCTTAACAATGTTGTTTAAATTGAATTCCAGCCTCTCGCCACATGCACGCCGGAGCTCCCCCGCCGCCGTACACGCCGCCCACGGGGCCCTGGTACGCGGCGCCACCGCCAGCCTACGCGCCTCCCCCACAAGGATACTATGGATGGGTGCCACCTTACGCTGTCAGTATACCAAGTAGAGTAGTAGTAGTATTTCTTTGACACAGTGCAAATGTTATAAATTATGCCTTCGGATGAAGCTGTTTTACACGGACTAACCACTCTTCGGGGTCTCTACTCTAGGACAAAAGTTTCTGACAAGGAACTGGAATCCGCTCCTGCCGCGCATCTTTTATGGAATTATTTTAATGAAAGTTACTCCTAGCGCGGAACTCGAGTGCGAGTGGGTATTCTATTAGAATTTCTATCGATGTGATGCGATGTTGATGGTGTTTTGTTCTGCGATTTTTAAGTTACACGCTCCAGAGGGTTTAAAATGTCCAATTTGTTGTCAGACTTTCCCCGACCAGCCGCCACCGAACTCCGTGTTCGTGTCGAACAACCCGCCGCCGTACCCGGGCGTGTCGGGCGCGGTGTACCCGCCGGGCACGGGGTACTCGGGCGCGGCGGCGGCGGGCGGCGGGAGCAGCCCCGCAGGTGCGGCCAGCGCGCCGCCGCCCGGCTACCCCGGCGGCTTCGCGCCCGGGGCCCCGCCCGGCATGTCCACTAGTGGTGAGAATGGGAATCACTAAATTCAAAATTAACGATTCTCGTCCTATAGGAAAATTTGAGAATTTATAATAATGGTCTTAATTCTGTTCAAACACTAATTGAACTAGGGTAAACTGAATGTATTGTTCTTTCCTGTAAGGCTGGTTTAATAGTGACGATGGCGGCCCGCGCGTGCCGTATGCGCTGCTCAAATTGTATCAATTGACGGCTAACGTAACGACATCGACATCGTTGTTCAGGCGCGTAACAATAAAACGGGCGTAGATATTTTACACATTTTCGACCGCGCCGGTTACACGTGGGACTTTAAAACCAGCCTTATCTAATTATTTGTTATATGAACAGAATTAAATAGCACTGATTATTTTAATTTGATAACAAATAAAACAATATTTCTGATCTAGTCGTTCAGCCACCTACTCGATTTGATTGATTTATATGAGACATCTGAATGTCGGGCCGAGGCTCCCGTGAGTGCTGTATTTTATTTACATTATGATTGCTTGTAGATATATAGTTTTAGTAACATCATTACTTCCATTGATTTGTTATAGAATCATTGATAGTTGACACAGTGATTAGTTAGTGTAATTTTCGAGTATTGTTTCCAGTAGTTCCATTAATATTTGCAGATGCGAAAGCCGCAGAGGCCGCGCAGAGCGCCTATTATGACCCGAACAGGCCTCAGACAGCTTACGTACCGCCACCTTACAACGTAAGTAGATAAGTAATGTATATCTCACTAGACTTTACTTTGTTTGTAGAATGACGATACATGTAACGTAGTAATCGAGTAAATAATTAATCGATACCTTTGTAGTAGGTACCTAAAATGGGAAAAATCGTATTTTAATAGGGTTTTAAAAACAATATAAGTAACTTGTGCCTTCTTAGATAGAGTCTTAAGTATGCACTTACACCTTTTTCCTTAACGATATACCATAGGAGAGGTGTGAAATCATAAAATTATTCAACTGTTATCTGACTGAACCTATTTTAACCACAGGATCAACCGCCGACTTACCAGGAATCTGTGTCCAAGAAAAAAAATTAAAGCACTGCCCTCATATGCACTGGCCGCAAGAAATAGGCGACGCCGCGCAAGGTCTTCGGTGAAGATTTGAGAGACTAATCACAACATAATTTTGTCATTTATTATTTTTTTGGAATGTATAAAAGCATTGAAAAAAATGAATGGGCGACCGCGTACGTAAACTCGGCTAAATTATAAAATTTTAATACGTACTCGTGTACTGCAGAAATGCCGCGCGATATCTTTGTCCACGTTTTTATACCATGCACAGAATTTAACCTAACACGCACACAATTAAATTGAAATTGAAAAACTTGTTTTTCGGGCATATTTTAAATCGCCAGTGTGTGTATATTTATTATAATGCAACGTTTTATACATAGAATTGTGATAAAAAAAATATAGCGCGGTGTTTTTTCGCAGCGCATGTTAGCCCTATATACATAATAATAAAGATCAATACGGATCAACTATGTAGCTTGTAGATAACAGAAACCTTTCATTCCATATTCACATAATTCTCGAGTTGACTGTACCCAAAGATGTGATAATTATTCATCATGTATTACTATGCATGTATTACTATGCTAAACATAATGAGGTATCTTTCCAAGTTTTGCTAAAAGTATTTATCTTATACCCTATACCTAAATCTTTAGCAATATGGTTACAATATTCAGATGTTTATTTATTATTGTACAAAATTAAATGTACACATTTAAATATAGATGTTAATAAAGGCTTAGCTTGTTACGGAAGAAGTTTTTCTTATTTGTTAAAACTGCACAGTAGAAATTGTAGAAACTCTGATTACAACAAAAATAGCTGTGGTCCAGCTGATTTACATGCTCTTGGTCTGATAGTTCTAGTTAAGGCACTTTTACACATGCTCATTAGTAGCTCGAAAGCATGCTAATTTCGACTTAATCTACCTACTAACAGTTGATAAAGCAAGTGTTACAAAATAATGTGCTTATTTTGGGTAAACCGCGGACGGAGGAGCATGATTTTTTCCGTGCTACATATAAGCATGTGTAACATTACCTTTATATCGTGATTCAGATTTTATAAGAAGTCCCCATTTAATTTTGCCAGTCCGGATTATTTTCCATAAACTCCCGAAAAAATATCAGAATTGGCTAGCCTACCTAATAGTGCCCAATAGCACAGTAACAGTATGTACAAGCACCTCAACTAGCGCAAATGTTACGTATTTTAGTGCTTAGTTATTAGATTCATGCGTAGTGCAAACTCAACTTCTTGCACACTGTCCATAATGAAACCTGGGCTAAAGAAGATTAATGATTAATGTCATTTCTTAAAAATAGAAGATCAAAAATGTAAATTCCGTGTGCCACATAAAAATCAACAAAATTATAATTTCACAAAATCATATCAAAATGAAACAATATTAGCACATACATCAATTTTGATATCTCTACCTCAAAAAATATAATGGGTAAGTGTGTATGATAGATACTGTGATTAGCATAATTTCTAGTAGACACGAATATTGACAGCTTTGTACAAAGAAGCCTGCTAATGTAGATTTTATCCACGAAAGAAGCCAGCCTCGTATATAAATGACTGCCACTCATAGAATCATAACGGTTACAAACAATATCGGCCGTATACAAAAGTTCAATTTCAATAAAAGCTTGCGAAATTTTTGTAGTTTACATTTTGGGCAATTCGAGTTTGATTCTCAAGGGTTAATTAACTTAAAATTGTTTTCATGACAGGCATTATTGAACTTTTGTACAAAGTTGTGAGTGCTTTGCAATGAGGTGTTTACTAAAGTCCATGTACTCAATATTTAGGCACCTATTGTGTACCTAAGCGCGAAAATAACGGGACATGCCGATGCTTTGAAAATTCTAGCTAACTAAAAACATAACGATTTTAGTTTTTCACCTCGCTACAAGGATAACTTTAAAAAAATATGTTTTTCTTTTAACTTTAGTGTAAAATTTTGAAGCTGGCGGAGGATCTGGGTATACCACCAGAAGTACTGATATAACATGAGCAAGTATAGTGAGTATCACCCATGTTATAGCTCGTAGGTATATATAAAGTTACATAGGCACTTATTTTATTATTAAACGGATTCTCGCGATTTGTTTTGCTCTCTTTTATGGCGCAGTGAGTGAGTTGTAACACCTTCGTTCGGTACCTATTAGGTGAGTATCTTTTTTTATTCGCGTTTGTGAGTGGCAGTACCTATATTTTTATGACGCTGGCTTCTTTTTTTAATGTACTCATACAGTTAACTCATTCTGATGATATATTTTTGACTTTCAGAGTAAAAAGTAAATCATACAACCATGAGTAATATACCATGCACGCCGTCGGCATCATGCACTCCCTTGCGGTGTCATCCGACACCTCCACCATGTCAGAATCCAGAAAAATGTCTCAGGAAGACGATATCCAAAGGCATAAAACCATGCCGGAGCGCAGTTTCCATTATAAACACGAGATCGAAAGCAAAATGCGCGAATTGCGGTAAATTCAAAAATTCCTCAAACCCAAGGAACGTCAAAGCCGTTGAAAAATTTCTCAAGAAGAAATCAAAGGAAGCAAAGCTGAGGAAAAAAGATAGACTAACAGGAAGTCACAGCTTTTTAAAACATACAAGGAGAAAGGGAGCTGTGAGATCGAGCACTTCATGTTGCGCTGGAAAAGGTCACAGAGGGCGCCTGAAGAGAAAGAAGTGTGAAATATTGTAACACCCGTGTCATGTACATACCGCAGGTCAACAGACAGCTCTTTATTACCCGATTACAGTGTTCATTTTTTAATAATTTTACAATTACAACACCAGAAACCTCACCAATTTCTTTTATTGTGATAGATAAATCGGAATCTTCATATTTTATTTTGTGCCTGAACTTTATAATGTGAATGGGACACTGTTGAGGGTAAGATACTTTCAGTATTTTAAAATGAATAGCTATTATAATCACTCGATGTTGGCTTCCTTACTGTCAGTTAAATCTTAATACTTTCCTAATTTAATAATTAATTTTTTTTTATTGCAGTTTAACTTTTAAAATTATAAGACACCCTGCGTGTACGCCGTCGGCAGCTGGTTTAGGGAACCACAACGTCACGGTGCAATTAAACCACCTTGTCCTAATCCAGAACGGTGTCTTGAAGGTAACTGAGCTAGAAGAGTCAAGCCGCGTCCCAGCGCTGTATCCATTATGGACTTTCGATCTAAATCTGAATGCAGCTACAGCGGCAGAATTTCTCTAAAACAGTTCGAGAAGTATCGCAGGAGTTGAAAGATATCTAGCGTATTAAACCAGTTGGCGGCGACATCTACATGAAAAGAGAAAACAAGAGGCGCAAAGAAATAGATGCTACGACTGGCACTAATTATTATGAGTGGTACCTATATAAAGGAGAGGGGTAGAGTCGGTAAAGAGAAAGCAGGTATGCTGCCCTGGTAAATGGCACAGAGGAAGACTGAAATAAAGCGTTCCTATTACGTAATTATCTAGAGAACCCTAGAGTTTGGATGCACTGAAAAATATTACCGCAGGAGGCTAATTACATATCGTCAAGTCAGTCCAAACTCCACATACGTGTAACTGCGCCTACCAATAATCTGCTCTAAAAAATATTATTTGCACGAAATAAATAGTGAGGCGGATCATGGTGTTTACAGCAGTTTTTGCTTTCAAGGATAAAATACCTTTGCATTCAGTGACGTAGATAGGTAGTTGTAGTACCCACGCTACGTGCCACCAGAAGATGAACTATCAAAAAATGAAAGTTTCAGCAATAATGACATTGTAAATAATTTTGTACCTGCAATTTCTGTGCACATTAAAGTGAATAACACATCACAATGTATTCTTTTGGTTTTACTATACCCAACCTCGTTCTCAAGCCGTTTCAACCAACTTCAAAATTGGTGGGGTTCTCAGTTTGACTGGTACCTGTTTTTTTCTACTCCTAAATAAAATAAATATATGGGGTGAATTTTTCAAGTGTGCGTGGATGGCCAAATCCGAAACTATGAGGAATAGCGAAAAGTACTCAAAGGAGTCTCGGGCCCGATTTTGATGAAAACTAAAACTGCATCATTGGATTTTTGAAATTAAACATAATTCGTAGTAGCCAGGAATCGAACTAGTTGATATAGTTTTATCAAAATCGGCCCCGAGACTCCTTTGAGTACTTTTCGCTATTCCTCAAAGTTTCCGATTTGGCCATGCACGCACACTTGAAAAGTTCACCCTGTATATTTATAAAATCGATATTTATAAATAAATACCGAGGTAACCGACGTATTGTACTTTAGTTGTTAAGTATAAATATTAATTGTATTTAGGTACCTATGTAAGTAGCTAGTTTTTATTATTTGTAGAATAGGTCGTTAAAATTTCAATTTCCTGCTTGTAATCGTATAACGTGTGTTTCAGGTGTTTACTCTACTAAAGGTTTGAAGCCGTGTGTGTCGGCACCGACATGCAGCATACACAGGCACAGGCCTCGGCCGGCACCCTGCCCCGAGCCCGACAAATGTTACAAGAAATGCATCAGACGCAAGTCCAAGTGCCCCAGCGCAATGGAGACCGTCAGCCGGGTGGGATCCCCCTGCGAATGCGCAAGAATCCAGTCGAAGGACTCGAGAGTCAGCCACAAACGGACTAATAAAACGCATAAAAAGCGAATACGAAAAGTTTACAAGCAGCGTTCCATAACATCCCGCTGGCGAAAACAAGGAAGATGTTGCGTTATTTTATAGACAAATACAAAATAGATATTTACCTAATTACTATTCCCACCTGCTTAAAAATTATAATAAAATGATATACACTGGATTTATTTTGTCATGTCTCCTATTCGCACACTAATGACCGCCTAGAGGTTGCAATCGCCCAACTATCACATGTCTGGGTTGAACTCCCGGGTTGCGAAAAGGTGTTTGCACACACAACCCTGCTTTGCTCGTGGGGCCAGAGTAGCATTTTTTTCTCGTTCGGCTTTGCTTTTCAGCCATTGTAATGTAAAATATTATAGGTATTTCAAGTTTTTAGCTGCGTCAAGCACAGGAAGGCCTTTGGCTAGTACTAAAATAGGGTTAAAGTTTAACCCTATTTTAGGTTTAAGTTTTTAGGCCTAGCCAAAGGTCTTCCTGTGCTTGACACAGCTAAAAACTTGAAATACAGGGGTTATTATTATATTATTTATTTATTGATAGGGTTTAACCGTTAAACCCTATCAATAAATAAATAATATAATAATAACCCACAGTCACGCACGTTTATGAACATAATATAATGGTTAATATTCCATTAACGTTACACATTGTAATTCAAAGAAACACAATGTTTTGCAAATTACAATTACATCACTTTTCCACTTCCCGCCAAAAAGTACGGCCAAAGAGAACGGCTTTCACTTTCACTGGACCGTCTGCCAGTGTGCCATCCTTGGCTATAAAAAAAACTGGAGCCCTACACACGCTCAAACTGTTTGACCAAATCGTTTGAAGGACCGGCAAATGGTATTGTTGTATCACAAATTACCAAAATTACGTACTACCTAAACCATGGATGTATATTCGTTTGAGTACTAAACAAGTGGGGTACTTCCGTTCATGTGTTTATACGACCAACATTGTTTGGGTACACCCATGAACCTATGATTCAAACTGGTCTACAAATTTTTCGAGTCAGGACTTTTGACTGCTTGTGGAGCCTTTTAATTTGAATGAAAAAAAAAGTAGAATATATTTATTCTGTGGTATTAGGTAAAGTTGGTAACATTGCGACTCAGGGTTGCCAACATAGCATATTTTACCGTAGATTTGGGGTAATATTATGCGATAGAGTAATTTTAAGTTATAAACTTTCTTTGGCAATTTTTTGGGGTAAGAAATTAATTTAGTGTTTTTTAAAGGATTGATAAATTATTTTGATTAATGGATGTAAGTAACCACAATATAACGTTTAATACTGAAAATGAAATTATAATTAGTGCGATATAGATAGGTAATTACAGCGATCACACTCCGTCACTTTACATTTTTATCCGTGTTTATTTTTGTCAAATGGCTTTATCAACCAAAAGGTACAGGCAGCGTTCATAAGAGCAGCGATTTGCTACTACGTATAGGAACGCAACTGTACCTATACTATTCTAACTAGTTCTAACAAAACATGTTATAGTCACTGTTTTTCGCTGTCATAAAATAGAGACAACAACATGTTTACCATTATCCCAGTTATTGCAAGGCTTGTTATTTATTTACCTTTCAATAAAGTGTTTTGTTTGCCAATGTCAGACGCTTTTATACTTTTCCTTCAGATCCAATACTTTTTATCGTTTATTCTGCGATTAAGCTTCATACAAATATCAACAAAAAGATAATATGGCGGTTTTTAGGATCAACCAACAATATCGCTGTCTGATTCTGATTGAGCTTTTAGTTTTTAACACAATTTAAGACGTTTATGATACAAATTCTAGGGTAAATTAAGACAAGTTACGGTAAGCCGAAAATAAGAACGGCAACCCTGATCACTCCGGGCTGAGCGAGCGAGCGAGCGAGTGAGCGACGAAAAGAGGAAGTGATTGGTGGTGATAGCAAAGTAGTTTTATTTTATTTATGAATGAAATGAAATGATCTACAATACAATATATTTTTATATTTGAGCTCCCATATAACAGTTTATTGCAATTATTGAATCTAATGCGAATTGGTGATAGTACAATATGTGAGAAAGTCTGCTACCTACCTCGTTCTGAGAGAGCCTCTTGGCCGGGATATTGACGTTTATTATAAGCATCCACATAGAAATTTAGCTTCTAAATACTGTTTGTGTACGCTATTGTGGGCGTGTGGTCTGAATAGCTAGGTAGTAAGTGCATAGTACGTTAGGACTTGGTTATTGGATACTGTGAAAAGTGAAATTGTGTACCTATTTGATTATGTGTTACAAATCAGTATTGATGTGGCAAACCGGATTGCACCAAGTTGGAGAAAACGTGACGCTGTTATAAGGTCGGTATCAATTTATATAATACATTGAATATGTAAGTACATAACACTAAAAACAGTTTTTCATAATCACAGTTGACTAGGCCTATTCAGTAGATCATCTACTTAGTTTGTATTAGGTATACATAGATTTTCACTATTTACTCCAAGACAAGTAACTATATATACTTAGTTCTAAATAATATAAATATCTGGTGAGAGTTTCAGAATATTTTTTAAATGTAATAATAATGTAGTAGGTGTAACTGTGGGTACAAGCTTCACATGTTTACCGAGAAATACTAAATTACACTGAAATATAAGACTCCTTTTGTGTACATAATTATCTTTTTAAAATCTAGTGCTTGTTAATGATACCTATCAAGTATCTATTACCTATTGTATTTTAGGATACTCACCTACTTACTATGTTAATCTGTTTACCCCCTAGAAGTTACAAAAATAGCCTAATTTGGAACTTGCGAATTAAGACTGCCTGTTTTAAATTATCAGAACAAATCTATAAATTTTGTCACAAATAAATTATGATATTATTAATAATAAACTGCTACATCTTCAATTAAACTAACAATTGACTAACTGACAATGCATATCCAAAACTGGTAAGTCTAGAAGCATGAAATTTTGCACAGCAGTTACTTATATAACATAGGTGAGCACTAAGAAGGGATTTATAATAATTCATCCCATTATTATTAGTCTTTATTGCTGAATTCATCCCATAAGGGGGTTAAATAGGGGATGAATCGGGCACATGGCCGGTTTTTAAATCTGTATGTTATGCTTATTTTCCCCCAGGGGGTAGGTTAGATCATTGCTATGCACGAGAAGCAAGCCTATTATAACTCGCACACCACTGGAGTAAAGGAAAGTAGGTGTTATTAGGTAGGTACCTAATGATTTTCCTGAAAAATATCACACTTTTGTCCCTAATTATGTATACATATGTGGGCAATATTTTCCTTAAAATATTTCACCCACCGTGATTGCATCTCATATTATGTAAGTATTGTCAAAACATTTAGCCAGGTGAAAAATCTTAATTATATGGGTAGGTGCTATTTTATTAACATCCTACAAATGAGATCTGACACCCAATTGATATGCGTGTGCCTCATTTCTATGTACATATCTCTATTCTTCCCATTTGGATGTTAATTCATACTAGAGAAACTAAATAACAGGTTGCCTTTAGAGACTATACCTATTAGGTTTATAGAGTAAGGAATAAAAAGAGAGAGTTTATGCAAAGTTTCAGAACATTCCAAAGAGGACAGGCCAATGTTCGGGAACTAAGTAGTTATCCACTTGTTAAAACTACAATGAGTAATACCTAGTTTGGTGATCTAATCTAAGAATCACCTGCAAAAAATTGGGTTATGCAGGCAGGGTTCTTTTCTTATGATATTGAGTAAAATTTACTGCTTTCATTTGGGAAGGCTTAAAAAAATCTGGACAAGTGCGAGTAGGACTCGCGCCCTGAGGGTTCCGTAAATTTTTTATTATGTTTGTAGATAAGTAGTCATCCCGAGATTCGAGTCTCGACGATTTTAGCCTGTTTTCGGAACAATACATATAATAACAACGCCTAAGTTTCTATTGTTCAGCATCAGTAAAATTGAGCCCCCTTACAAACTTCTAACCCTTGTTTTACCCCCTTAGGGGTTAAATTTTCAAAAACGCTGAATTTACTATATTTTGTGTGTAAAGATTAGCCTAACTACAAATTTTCATGTCTCTAGCTTCAGAAAAATTTGGACCCCCATACAAACTTTCACCCCTAATTTTACCCCCTTAGGGGTGGAATTTCCGAGAACGCTGAAATTACTATTTCTTATTTGTAATTAGTAGCATTAATACAATCTTCAGAAATGAGGGACTTTCATACAAACTTCCACCCCTTATTTTACCCCCTTAGGGGTGGAGTTTTCCAAAATCTTTCCTATGCTCTTCTTCTATGCTGTAAAAGGTACCTACTCTTCAAATTTCATGTTTGTAACACCAGCGGTTTGGGCTGTGCATGTCTTGTCAGACGGACAGATGGACAACAAAGTGATCCTCTTAGGGTTCAGTTTTTTCCTTTTGAGGTACGGAACCCTAAAAACCGTATTTATATGAAAACTCATAGATTGAAAACAAAAATATATTTTTTTACTGTGCTTAACAAGATAAAATACATAATTTAAATTAGGTAGGTACCTGTCCTATAAATAGGTAGTACATCAATCATCAACAGGATATTTCTAGTTTAATAAAATAACCACATTTGTTATCATTCCATTATTCAATAACAACATATTTCGTAACATATTTTTCTCACATCATACTGATAAAGTGTTCACGTATCTATCTACTAGTACTGAACAAACAATGTAAGTAGGTGACAGGTAAAAATATGAGGACAACCATCGCGTCGATAGTGCGGTTCGTTCGCCGTTCGCGTGCAGTCAAGAGGGGTAGCGTCAGCGTGGCGTGTCCAAGTGGTGGGGTACGCGGCACCCTCCGGCCCACCCTCCATCAACGACCCTCGACTCAATTCACAACTGCACTCGTTAGCTAGCGCGCGCGCCCATCGACTTCGCACTTTGATGGAACTCCTTGTTATTTGTACGTACCTATGAGATGATCGGTTCGGTCGTCGGTCCTACCTTTGTCATGTAACCTAGAGTTCAAATAACGTATATACAGGTGGATCTTAGCAATGATCCTAAGAATATTTTAGAGCACGGATGATGACGAAATTCTGTCGTAGATAAAAAAAAAATACGAGCCTTTGCAATCGTCCTAGCATTCTCACAATGATCCATTTATAAGAGGCCATTGCCTTAAATGATGCTTCTTATCAAACATCCACCCTAACAACAATTTTTGAGCAAAAAAACTCTCCCAGAAGACGTATCAAAATTGGTTTAATTTAAGAACAGACTCGACAAACACCTCGAAGGGAGCAACAGGATACATGACTTTGAGTCGAATCAACTGCCTGCCTGATAAATAATTAATGATTAATCAAATATCCTAATGCAACACAACATACCTATCACAGCAAATAGTCAAAAAAATTCTGAAACACTCTGTAGGTATGCAAACAATACTTTCAATAGTCAATAGTAAAGAATTCACGAACGACACTGATCGTATCTCGTAGTATAGAGAATTGTATGCAACATGCGACCTTGCTAAGAGGCTAGCTGTAATCAGGTGAGGACTGAGGTGCGGTCAAACCGCTGTGTTGGTAACCCAAGCCGCATGTTCCAGATGGAAGAGCTTCAGCGGAGAGCGGGAGGCGGCGCTCCGGCGTCGGGTGACACGCGCTGCGCGGTACGCGGGACGTCTAATGAGCATTCATTAGTGCGGTACGTATAAATTAACAGTTTTGTAAAAAAAACACATTACATAACATATAAATCACGACTTTTATCCCCATTCGGGGTAGTAAGAGGCTTGACTGGCCATACATCACCACAGGAGGTATGTGGAGGTATTAAGCCAACTCAAAGCCCACTTTTCACCTGGTGAACCGTGTCGCCGTGTATACAGGAACTGACTATTACCTAATCCCGAGGGATAGGTAGGTTTCTTCACGATGTTTTCCCTCACCGTATGCGAACTGTAAATTATGCACATAGTCCCACCCGGGATCGAACCTGGGACCTTCTGATTGCTAGCCCAACATGTTCTCCCCTCGGCTATAGCCGCTTCCAGTAAAAAAATTAAAAAACCCCCGACAAAAAAAATCCTTTAAAAAGATAAAAATAATACCTGAATATTTTCACCCAAGCGTCGTCGTTGCGTCGGGGGACCGCTAAGTACGCCGGTCATGGTTATAATCTACAGGTTACTCTAAATGTAATGTACTTAGCGGTCCCCCGACGCAACGACGACGCTTGGGTGAAAATATTCAGGTATTATTTTTATATTTTTAAAGGATTTTTTTTTGTCGGGGGTTTTTTAAATTTTAAATTTAATTTTTATTTCATGCTTTTTTAAACTTATTTTACCGGTGTACTAAGTGCCCAGCTTGTATTATCATGTACTCGTCAAAACGCATCGTATGAGCCCAAACACAAGGTAGATGCCGTACACCGTTGAGGAGTTCTTCTGATGATGCCTGCGCGTCAGGTCAAGGTTGTCATACTTTGTAATATCATTGACAAGTGACAGGATTTCAAATTTCGTATCGATCAGACCTGTGGAAGTTGTTTATATCTTTTCATCAACTAGAAAAGAGCTGATGGTCTTCAAACGGCTGAGCAGATTTTCTTGAAACATAGTTAAGAACACTCTCGATTAACTCACCTTTCAAACAAAAAAAACTAAATCCAAATCGGTCCATCCGTTCAGACGCTATGATGCCACAGACAGACACACAGATACACAGATACACAGATCCACAGATACACAGATACACAGATACACACGTCAAACTTATAACACCCCTCGTTTTTCGTCGGGGGTTAAAAACACATTTAATTGTAAAATTAACTTTAATCTTAAAGCCCACAGCATCACATGCCAAAATACCTTTGATTAATGCTATTCCTAGTCAGGGTCTTGAGTACCTAAATCGATATGGAAAATGCCAATAGAAACTTGAATAGGTATAATGAGACCGAAAATAATGCTCAATCACAATAATTGTGGATCATAAAACGACGAAAGATTTTTAACTATTACATGCGTATGTAGGATAACTGCACAACAAAAATTGGATTAACTAACGAAGATTAAAGAAGATTGCACAAATTCAGCAAGTTTGCTGAAATTATCTTGACCTCTAGACACTTGACTTCGACGGCAATGAGTTACGCATAACTGGCGCATCTGTCAGCGGGCCACGCGAGCAGTAACTCGCCAGGATAGCCGTCCGTGTCCACACAGTAAAACACGTCCCCAACGTTCTGGTTCGGCATGTAGTTGCCGTTGGCCTGGCAAGTCTCTGTCACCATCATCCCGCGCTCGGGGAAGTACATAGCCGTGTCTCGAGCACAATCTGTAACGATATTACTGGTGAATTTCCTAGGTATGGTCCAGAGTGAAATAGTTATCGCAATAGGTAATCCTCATAAGGTTGCCAGAGATACGCATAAGAGATATTCATAATAAGATTTGCAACGGTAGTGTAAGAAAATACCGTCAAGGCTTCTATTTCAAGGTTCAGTCAACAATAAAAGAGTCGTTCAATCGTTTCGGACTTATCGCCTTAGGTGCTGTGTTAAGGTTCACGGTCAATTAGGTTTTCATACCAGTCACTGTTTCAATACTGAGAATTTTAATGAAATACCATTTTTGTCATATAGTTCTATAGTCAATCGGGACATTTTAGGAAAAATAAATAGGTATGAATCACAATCTAGTTCGTTTGACCTGACCAAAAATGGAAATATAGCGAAGCCTACCGAGTCTGCCCGCGCATACTGTCAAGAAAGATCCGCTCGATATCGACATCAATCGGTATGTTTTAGTTTATCAATCAAAGCAATTTAGATTAATGAATCGAGGTATGACAATCTCCGCATTCCATCTGAATGGTGGATGGGTGGAACCGTACTACGTATCGGGAACAGGGTCACGGCCGCCAACCGGTCGTCGTGGTACAATGTGAATGAGCCATGCTAGCTAACGGTACGCTGATGCCCTCCAGCCTATCTTGTCGCTTCTCTAGTATTGCGCGAATGCAAATGCTGATCTATAATTCATATGACGCCCCATAATATACCTAATTCACGACATGTTACGTGCGTAGACGGAGAAAAAAAAAAGAGTACTGCTCTCTTTTCTAATTCAACTTCACTTCAATTCAACTCCAAACTTGCGTGGATTCACAATTCTTTTCGTTTCGTTTTATGGCGGTAAACTTTTGCTAGTTAATATTGATCAGAAATAATAGTTGGAGCTAATGATTATGGTCCCACCTAATCGTTTTGTATAAATCACTTGTTCAACTTCAAAAGCGTTTGCAACATTGAACATGGAATAGGAAATACAGATGAAACTTGAATATTTAACGTTTAAAAGCTTCCATCAAATTTTCGGGAAGGGCGTTTTGATTGCCTAACATAAAATCTTGTAAGATTATAGGCACTTACTGCAATTCATTCCGGCCATTTCACTCGACATTATCTGCCAAGAGCCCAATATCTCTCCGTCTCGACCCGTGCAGTAGGCTCTAGAAAATATCAGTTTACATCACAAAAATATAATTTGATTAAGAAAACTAGCTTTGATGATGAATACCCACATGTTATTCTGAATCTGATAAGGCCCGTAACTCCCATCATAGTCGCAAAATGTAGTGGGATTACCAAGAAAATTGGTTCCGTGCTCGGATTGTTCTTGTTGTATGATGGCGCTGGCATGGACTAAACTCTCGCATCTTCTGAAATACTGCTCTCCGGTGACCAAAGCGCTATCTATAAAAAGTCAGTTTAATACATACAGTAAGTGTTCAATTCCATCCCTGCCATTGTTTAATTAAAATCTAACGTTCCAGCGTAACTGTAGCACTCGTTATGACATCAGTATCGACCATTTAGTTAGGGGTAGCTGTCCTCTATCCCATGACGTCAGCGTCTCAGTGGACATGTGCCAGTTGCAACTACCTGCGATATCTATGTATACAAATATTGCAATACATGTATCTAGAAGTCGGTTACTCTGAAACTAGGTCACTAGCTCATTTATACATATAATTAACAGTTACATTTTACTAGGAGTGTGTCTTTACCTACTACATAATTTGGTTCTCAGGCTTCGTAATTGTCTCTATTGTTTTAGAAATGAATCAAATTACGAAATCCCATTTAAGATTTTGGTTTTATAAGTTTTTAAAGGCACGAAGGTGATGATACATTCAAATAACATAACTTTGAACACGAAGTGTTATTTTCAGCCGTTGCATACGAAACAAACATACCTCACGTGCTTACATCAATAGTGTATTTGTACAAGTGTACCATAATCCTTTGTCATACTGATTATGTACAATTGCTTTCGGTCATTCAACACTTACAGACCCTGAATCACTTGTGAATATTGTGTGTATCCTGTTGATGCATCACAAATGAATGATTATACTACAGCAAGAAGTCAAAATTTGTTCTGCCCCGAAAACATAATTCGTTCTTTATAACCATTTAATTAACCAAGAAACTATTTGGAGAGTTTGGAACACTCCAAGCAGGTTCGGCAGCGCGCTCGAAATAGCTCAAGATATCACATAAAATACAAGAGGATTCTCTGTCATCTCTCCTAAATCTTAAAATGTAAACCCAGTGCCATTTTGGAGAAACATACAACATGGCAACTTGGTCATGTCCTCCTCTGGTACTGGTGAAACAGAGGGCTGGCCGGTCCTGGGTGTGGCGCACCAGCACATGCCATCGTCACACTGCAGCGGCTCGTAATCTCCAGAGGGAGTGCAATGCAACGTCACAAGGGTCCTCCCGGCAGCTTCTAGTTCCGCCCTCCTTCTACTACATGCTGCAAAAAAATAGTTCCTTTAAATTTTTGGACGACCCTTTTTAACTGTCGCCTAATATTTTTGTCCATGCCAAACTTGACACTGACAATCAAGGCGTAATCGATGGCATAATCTGTCATAATAAATTTATTTTACTAAATATTTGGTATGTTTATAACAATTGTAAATTAAAATATTGCGTAAGGATTATACATAGAATACATTAATGATTTTATTGTCAACATATTGTAAAACCAATGCCTGATACACGAGCAGTCTACTACGGAGTCATGTAATATCCAGATGTAAACGATATAAATAAAACGGAGATAAGACCATTCAATATGTATAACATTCAGGTTAGTTATTTCCTGTAAAATCGCTATGTCGCCGGTCAAGATTTAATAATTTACTCACCACAAGTCATTTCACTCGCATCGCTCCTCCACATTTGTCCAAATATTCTACTCCCATTTTCATCCGAACAGAAACATCTACGTCAAGAAGTAACATGAATAAATCAATGTTGGTGTAAAACAACGTTGTCTTTATTGGTTTCAAGAAATTTTATACTACTTCTCATATATCAATGGTTGGCTGTTCGAAATGATTATCGTGTTTCCTTTTATTGAAAACAATGTTGATAATTTGGTCTAGAGCTTTTCAAATTGAATTAACGACGTACCTTCCTGTAAACATGTCACCTTTGCACTGTACAGGCGCGAAACGGCCGTCTTCCAAGCAGCTCGCGGGAGGCTTGCAACCTTCATTGTCTTGAACACCTGTAATGTACCGAATGAACGAAAGATCCAATAATTATGAGATGTGTGGAGAAGTAAAGGGTTAATAAGCCCAGGATAGGGAAAATTTGCTAAAAAAAAATACAAGTTTGGATATAAGGAATCCAAATTAGGGTATTTCTCTTCTCTCGCTGTTTCTCACACATTGTGATCATACAAAAGATTTTCATAAATTAACTCTCATAGATGATGCTATAGTGAAACAAAATAAACTAAGTATGTTGTTACACCAGGTATATCTTAAAGAATAAAAATGTTAAATAAACGATAGGAAATACCATTATTAGAGTTGTATTAAACTGGATACGCTTCACTGATGACTTGCAAAATTACAATACCGGAAGTAATGTTCGTGTGAAGGTGATTTTGCGTGCCACTGCCACAAATTACACGCCTTATAAATTCCTAGTACTTCAATATAATAAGAAAGTAATAAATAATGGTGGAATGCAGTCATAAGGTGTGCACACGTAATATCTTTTGAGAACTCAAGTACATTTGCGCAATGAGCCAGTAAGCGGATATGCACGACGAAGTTTACAAGTGGCGAATTGTCTATCTACACCGAGGACAAGCGAGATCGTTTCAAAAACTCTTCTTCCGGCTTCAGGTAAAATAAAGGTTGTGATGTACTAATATGAACATTAAATGTCAGTTTAAAATATTTTTTTGTCCTCACTTAAAACATTTTTATAAACCAACTTAAAATATTTTTTTGTTTATAAGATCTCAATAAAATATAAACAAGTTGGTTTATTTTCCATAACATCATTGTTATTTGGTAATCGATGATACCAATTAATCGAATGCACACGTACAACCGGTAATTTTCCCCAACTACAAGGTAATGAGTCCTTTCCCGGAGACTGCGGTCGGCCATCGCAATGACTAGATCGAGTAACTAACTTCCGACAGGTCAGTGCGAATGAAATTTGATACATAGAACTACATACACTTTGTTTATGAATGTAGGAAATGCAAATACAAATAACAAGGCAGTGGCATCGATTAATGTTTATATCGAACAAGTATTGTTGCAATAATATGTAGATTACAAAGTGACGCATGATTATAGTGAGAGGCAAACGTATATTCGTTTGTTGAAATTGATACAGCATATTCAGTAGTTAGTTACACATGACTAAATAATAATATTAATTATGTACATCATTGATCGATAATGATGTCATTATCAATGCATCAAAGTAAATTTCTTATTTGTTTTTACTGCGATCGGTATATATGGTACATTGTTGAAAGGTTCTTAATTCTTATGACAAGGTCACTCTTTTTTCCGATATCCAGTGGGCATACTTCTAAAATACTGTTATCCGTAGAAGCGTATTTACCTCGAAGCCATTCCATCCATTAATCAATTAAGAAAGATGTAATAATCAGGACTCATACTTCGGAAGTAACTATGTAGGTACATGTCCTCGTATCTAGTTAGGAATCTGGTTGCCAAACGTTTAGTTGAGATAGCAAAAGGAAAAGCTTTCTTACCACCTGCAGGAGCTCTGCAGGCCGGACAACATCCAAATATGCTGGCGTTTGGCGTCAACACTTCTGTACCCGAACAGTCGTCCTGGGATAAGTCAGTCACACACACTTCCGCCACCAGACATTGCGAACTCACTGTCCTAAAACCACAGCAAAACAACAATAAAAATGATAATTGGCTTATTCTGTTCATTATGCCAGCTCGAAACATGAATGTTAATCTAATTCAAGCGCAAACAATAAGTATACATTAATTACTGATCGACCAATTACTTGTTATCATTGTTATCAGTTATCAACGGCATCTTATCGTTTATTATTTTAGGGTTATCAGTTTTGTGAATTACTGTGTACCTAATTTCGCTATGATAAAAGCGAGTGACACTGACAGTGTGGAATTTAGGTAAAGAAACAAATTTTTGTGTAACGCATTTTCTTAACCTTATACATAATTTTCTTCTCACTTTAATGCTGAATATGAAATTCTGTACGTAGATATTTTAATAGTAGTATGTAGGTATTAAGTACATCATAATAAAATACAAGGTAGTGAAAAACACTAAGAAATTCATTTTCAAGCATCATGATGCACACGAGCAAGGGTAATTACACAGAAACACTAGGTTTGGCCATTTAAATAAGAATACATTGTTATCAGCGTTATCGCTATCTCAAGTTAATTTAACGCTGAGAATAATCAAGCCAACCGCTTGCGTTGCGAGTCGCGCGCTGGTGCCCGAGCGCTAACTACTTGCGCTAGTTCGCGTTTGGCACCGCACTTATCTGATTTCGTTTTATCAATTTCGTACATGTTATACTTACTCCATGCCGCCTACCCACTATTTATTTTGAAAAAATATTCTTGCAGATCGGATTAAAGCGGGCATACCCGGTTAGCATGGAGGAGTGCAAGAAAAGGCAATCAGGCACTAAAGTTTCAAAGATCGCCAATATATTTCAAGGGATGCCGTCGAGAGAAGAAGAAGAAGTCCGCAGTGACGTCTCTGGCGTCCGGACGGAGAGCCATTTAGCACGGTTTAATAATGCGCGTGCGCTGTTTGAAAAACTGGGCGAAGAGAATCGTGGATTTCGAATTGAGAAATCGCCGTCAGCAGCGGCCAGTTTTGCCGGCACGCGGGGAGTTACTCCTCCGGCCCCGTCTCGATCGCGATCCAGCTCCGCGGGTTCCGTAAGTCCTCCGAGACGAATGGTAACACCGACACCTGTTCCGGCACCCGCCGTCAATGGCGACCGCATCTCCAACGGTGCTGTACCGCCACCACCTAAACCTGCAAAACCAAGTGTTCTACCTAAACCCGAAAAACCGGATAGGCGATTTAATAAAGAACTTATCGAAAAACAGAGAAATTGGACTGCTCATTTTAATAAATCTCGGCAATCTCGTGCTGATCACGAATCAAGAGTGGACTCTAAATATTCTAGTGGCTATCAGGATAGAAAGTCCCCGGAAGCAGCCGAACGTTATGTTGTTCCTTCGCGTGTGTATTCTCCGCCGCTTTCGCCTTGCGCTGGAGATTCGCAAGTGGAACGTCCTACTACCCTCCCTGCTTCTCTTGTAAGTCGCGTTACGCCAAGCACAAAATCACCCAGTCCGGTAAAAACTATGGCCCCTGTGTCGCCATCATCTAGATCTAATAACTCAGTATCACCAGTACAGAGGGCCGAAACCCTAATATCACCTAATGTAAGAAGAGACAATTTAAGTTCGCCTAACAAAATTAGTGTTGATTCCAGTTCACGAAAAACAATTTCAACTGATAAAATTTATCCTAATGTAAAGTCATCAGTTTCTCCTTCAGATGAGAATGAATCTACTACGAAAGAAAAATATGATTTACTATTACATAAGTCGGGTGATCAATCTCAATCGCCCAGTTCTATACCGAGACCTGTTGAAAGAATATCATCTATCCCACCGTCACCGTCATCAACTCCAACAGTGCTCGAGCCGGTTCATGTGAATCGAAGTCAAAAGCCCCCGTCGCCATCAGTTAGATCGCCAAAATCGCCAGTGTCACCGTCGTGTTATGAAAAAGACAGTTCCGCTGGTATTGATCGTGAATCTTCAGTGTCACCGTTGCCTAATGACCGCGCATGTACTCCCTCGTCAGATAATGCTACTGACGCTGTTGCCATTAATGATGGATATTCAACTAGTGTTACGTCACATGAATCGCCGGTGCCAGCGAAATTACTTGAAGATACGAAAATGAAAGATACGTGTGACCGTGTTTCACCAAGTCCTAACAGTCCTGTTCCTTTTGAGGATGTATCGGAATCGGTTAAAACTTTAGATGAAGACGGTTATGAATCTGTAAATTATAATGAAGAATGGGATGAAAAAAGCAGACGTCGTTCTTCGACACCGGAGTCGCCTGCCTGCCCGGCTAAGGCCGAGGATTCGCCGCGCACACCGCTAGTGTCGCCACAAGCGTCTCCTGTGCATCGTAATTTGGAATCCTCGCCGCCGCCTTCGCTCCAAGCTTCACCTTCGCCGGGTATGTCACTTACTTATTTCTCCTTTAATAAATTCTGATACATACAAAACTCTACGTAAAGACCCTTATCTATGTTTTGTTATATGTTATCTTTGTTTTATCTTTACGTTATTGACGTATACAGTACATGAATTTTATGTTTATGTATAGCATTTGAAACGTCTCAGCAAGGCTGAACTTTTTTGACAACCTTCAGTCTGTGACTTCGCCACTTTTTCTTTAGGATTGTAACGTAGGTAGTAAAGTTTTCTAGCTCTATTGAAATCTTCCATGTACTGTTATATTTGTCGCATTAGGAGATACTATAAGAATATCTGGGATATCAACTTCTACAAAAACAATGCCGTTCTCTAGGGAATAAAATAATTTGAGGCTGTACAGTGGGCGTCGATTGACGTACGTTTGGCGGTCTTGTGTTGAGCGGGTTCAATGTAATATTGAGGAAGTCAAGGTATTTGAGTCGTTGTGAGACTTGCGAGTCGATCCCGATTTAGATGCTCCGGCGCCGCCGCCGCCTCCGTCGTCGCGACGCAGTAACCCGAGCGACGTCGCCCTGTGCGCTCCCCTTCATTCGCTTCACTATTGTCTGTTACACGGGGCCGTTTGACAATTACTTTCCCTTCACGGCACGTGTTTTACACCTATTACAAGACATGTGACTATGTTTACATTTTTATACAAGTGTCTGTAACTTTTTGTGCTATTTAAATTTCACGTTCTTAGTCATAAGAAACAGCATTATTTTATTTGTGTGAAGTATTTAGTGAGACTTGCATCGTTGTCTACATGTATTTATGAACGACAAGCTTATTCAGTTCGCGATAAACTTTGTGCAGAAAGTGCGAAACAGCTCGCTTAAACCTATTATCAATTCTGTTGTCGTAAGCTCTCAATGTTCTTTCTCGCTTTGTCGTCTCGTTCTGACCGGTGGGCGTCCGTTTCTGCCCTAAATATTATATTCATTGAGCAACGTTTCGCATACAGTGATAAAATATTTATTGAACAATAAGCTTTTAATTCAGATCCTTAACCTTATAGTGATTTGAAAAATCGGCCTCTTATAATTTTATACTATTTTAATATTGGCCTTCAAAGAGCCAAACGTGAACTGCCTACGCTACTAAAAGAATACTAGTCTTGTTTTCAGACGTGTAAATTCTTTCGACTAGTCATGTTGGCAACTTGCTTATCTGCGGTGGTGTTTGTTTACAAAGCGCACCGGTGCCGGTGTTCAACAATTTTCCTCTCGTAGAATTTTAGTATGGTGTTTGCCTCTAGTGCTCCATAACGAACATGCATATTTAAGGAGTTCATTTCGTTAATGGACTAAGTGTGAAAAAGTGAAAAAAAAATTAATATTGGTGTAGCAGTTTCACTTTCCACCTAGCATTTTGTGTTCTAGTGGCTTGTTTCTCGTTTGGAAATTATTGTGCGCGTGAGTGTGCGTTGTGTGGACAGCATCAGCAAACGGAGATGGTGCGGTGATGAAGCGGGCGCCGCGCGTGCCTGCCGCATGCGCTCGCTCAACATGCGCCTCTGCGGCTGCTGCCTTGGTCAGTTCTTGGTCAATTTCATTAGACCGTCCTTGGTGGTCGTTGCGGAAGTAATATTTACCTAAGTAATGGTTGCATACATGATTTATTGGATATTCTGACTGCGACAGGTATTTTATGTTTGCTAGACTGTCGTCATTGAGTATAATATGTAGTTGCATTTAATATTACTGTACTGTTTAATCAGCCTCCAGAATTTTAAAATAACAACGTACCTTTGTTTCCATACTAACATTAGCTAGTATTTTGAATGAACAATCAATAACGAAATGCAGTTAAAGAGCTACCGTAAGTATATCATTCTTGGCGGGCACACTGTATCCATTCAATGAACCATCCCATAAATGTACAATGGATGCAATAACATACTCCTAACACAGTAGGAATACAGATAAGGTATTGAAGAGCACTCTGTTTCTTCGACCTAGGCGTTTATCATTCAAGTTTTATACATTGGTGTAGTTATGGACGTTAAGGTTGCTAATTATTATTGGGTAATGGCTTATTTTCGGTTCTATCTACGCATCTTATAACTAATATCCGCGTTTTCCATATTATCTTAAATATCTTATAATTTCCTGTTATTCATAAATAATCATATCATATTTATATCTTCTATATCTATCTATACATATAATAAGAATGTAAAATTGGTCGCGTCTGTACATTCGAAATATTTGGAAAAAAAATAGTGGGGGGGACTTAGATTGACCAGCAGAATTCATTTTTATCATTTTTAGAATTTTTGTCTGTGGGTATGTTTGTATGTTTGTATGTTTGCTCAGATTTTCGAAAGAGCACAACTTCGAATCCACCAGATGGATTTCAATGAAATTTAGCATGGATATGACTAATAGTCTAACTTAACATCTAGGATACTTTTTTTTTCGAAAATGTTTAGGGTTGCCACAGAAAATTCAAAAAACTACTTAAAAATTCTAAATGTTTGAAAGAGCACAACTTTGAATCCACCGGATTAATTTCAATGAAATTTGGCATGGATATGACTAATAGTCTAACTTAACATCTAGCATATTTTTTTTTTTCGGTAAAGTTTAGGGTTGCCACAAAACATTCAAAAACTACCTAAATATTCGAACACGCACAACTTCGAATCCAGTGGATTGATTTCAATGAAATTTGGCATGGATATGACTAATAGTCCAACTTAACATCTAGGATATTTTTTTATAAAATATTAGATTGTAAATTTTTATGACCACACGGAAATTCTAGCCAACAATAAGTTTTAGTTATTGAAATACGTCTATTTAGAGCGGAGCCCTACGGAGCCCTACGTTGTGTGTGATCCGACACTATTTGGAATACATAATCTTAATTTTAATAATAATAATAAATATTTTATTGCTGCGTTCTACCATCTTAAGTTTCGTTTTTCTTAACTAGATGTCGCTATACTTAAAATCAGACAATACCTGCCTTGCACCACATGTCAAAATTTAATATCTTCCTTGCTTCAAGAAATTTAGTTTTTTTATTCCTAATTACGTATAAAAAATATTAAGCGGGTCTTTGTATCACGCGGAATCTTAGACGTTAACTCTGGAATTCATCTCCACAGTACTCATGCCGTAGGGAAGCTACCTAAGAACCTACCTAAGAAGTAAATCTAGAGGACCTGCTGATTTTGAATTAAGTAGTAATAGAAACACAGACACGGGGAGGTGGCTGGGTTGCGCTTCCGGCTCTCTCCCTCATCATACGAAACGAAGGTAAATTAGCTACTTGAATGCCGATCTCCACCTTACTGGTCAGACTCTACCACCTTACTGGTATAGACTGGTACAGATAGACAGCCACGGACAGACGAACTCAGACTGATGCAGACTGACGTAATACAGATTAGACGATAGACAAAATTATATTTAAGGGCTTCACCGACTGGACGCGGACGGAGTCGCGGGCACAGCTAGTTACTTAATATGTTAGTTATTTTTGGTCTTTTTGTTTTATTAATAGCGCTATATACGATCTTAAGTGTAATTAATTGGAGTTTTTTCCTACGTCTGTAACAATGTTTGTATCAAAAACTACAGATAGATCAAGTACCAAACTAGATAAAAGCAAGAAGTGTATTATGGCGGTGGGACCGCATTCCAAGGGCAACAGGGGTATCGGTAGCGGGGGCGCATTACTCTCTATAACTCTCCAGTACAACATCGTCCACAGACAATTACGTACTACAGTCGATTATTCGCATTAATGTCTAGTGTTGTGAATTGGTTATTCATTATGTAGATTTCTAGTGTAAGATGGGGTGTTTGAACAGGATTTGTGTTCGAAATGATGGTCAAAAAGCAAGCTGTGTGAGGGTTTTCCATATTGCGGCGTCCAAGCGCTGCAAATCCCAGTCTCGAGCAGAGCGTACCTTACTTTCTCTTTCTGCTGATATTTATGGAATGTATTCGTTGGAAAACTCATAAATAAGGGAGTTCAATAGATTTGACTAACCAAAATCACTTCATGCTTCGAGTACGACTCTATAAATCTGACTTATGTACATAAATTTTAAGGTTTTATGTAGTTAGCGTGGGGTTCCAAATCACATTTTATAACTTGAGTTACATCAATCGTTACCTTTTATGGAAGGTGGTCTTAAAGTGTATTCGCTATATGTTGATAATTTTTATCATTATAATACTGGTACGAGGTTAAACTGGTCATTAACGTTTTAGGAACTATAGGGTAATGTTTTTGTAGATATTATATGGAATTATGAACCCATTTGCACTGATCCAATAATTTTCAGCGATATATTTAGCCTGACAGATTCACTTGTTACCGCAAATCATGATAAATACTCAATTTATGATTGCATCGTCGGATCTACATCACTCTCTTTAATAATAGCAATATTGTTTATTATTAAACGAACTAACAGATAGAGTATGCTCATACTCAATATTAGTTGAATTTAATTTGTGTTCTTCGTCTATATTTAGTTTCCCCTCCGTGTTCTTGTCACCGTAGCCGTAGTTCCTATTATTCAGCTCTATCCATTTATTTTCACGTTCATTTGTGGTGGGTATATTGTACGTTTCATCTGCCGGTTACCACTTAATTTCAAATATGGGTTCATATCATTGTGTGCAGTTGTGTTTTAATTAGTAAAGTGGGCATGACTCGCTCCCGTTGTCTCGGGTATCGTGATCGTTCTATTCTAACGGTCTGTTGCAAATTCGTTCTTTACGTTGACTATTACTAACGAATGATTCAATAAAATAAAATAATATTTAAATGAATGCAGGTGTATTGAAATCATCATGTCATGTTCATTTATCAAAATCTTTGAGATACATTTTCTGTGACCGTTTCTTCTCCTACTTTCAACTTTCAACTGAATCAGACACAATGTGATTCTGCAATCGACGCAGTGGCGAAGACTATACTAGGTTCATCACATCTTATTCATCTGTTATTATCATAATAAATGTTGACGTCATCATCTTCAGAATGTGTATTATCGTCTAGCAAGATCCCAATAGCTTTTAAATAAACGGATCCTAATATTTTACTCTCGCCACGTCCAATTTCCTTGGTTGACAGTTATGGTCTGGACTTTATGTGATTCAGAACACACTCAAGGGCATAGACCGAACGTTGTTACTTCAAAATAGGATGCGCCCTTAGTTTGCGTTAAAATAACGTTAATATCGTGAATAGTTTGTTTGTTTATATCTTGGGCACCTGAACGCTCGCCACCTGACCGCTCGACGGAAGTGGAGTATCTACGTTAAAAATAGTTCAGCTCATTAGCCTAAATTTGCCCTAGCCCGTACTACCGTCTCGAGCAAATTTGTTTGTTGCTTTTTGTACGGTAGAATATTCAGCCCGACTAATACCGGAAGAAAGATTTGTGTACGTGAATCATGCTTCGTTTAATAATAGAGAAAAGTGTTGTTCATGATTTTAAACTAAAGGATTTATATACCAGTTTGCGTACCTTTTAAAGTGACGGGTGTTATGGATTATCCTGCGGTAGATAAGAGTCAGCGTAAAAGCGAAGATATATTCTTCGTTATCATTTACAATGTATCCCAAACGGTTAGCACCAATATCTACGGCACGAACATGTTATCGTACACATAAAACGTGACTGCTAGTAAATAAACGTATCAATTGAGGGTTCTCGTGATCTTTCTGTAGATAAATATACTTGAGTACTTTTAGGCATGTTTTGGTCTAGATCTCTAAAACTTTTCGTAATTGTAACTACTTTTCCTTGTTTTTCGATTTTATAGTGGCTCATTCATAATAATACGAGCTATACTCAACTTTGCTTGTCTTCGACAGAACTCTAATGTACAGCCTGAAATATTACCAGGAATGTATTTGGATTTAGTTGTTGTAGCTCGGTTCTTCCTTCATTCTCTTTCCCAATTATGTTGGGTCCAGATTGTTACATAGTTAGAATCAAAATCAGTATTTACCTGTCAACGGTTCGGATCACTGCTCTGGGTGTTTGCGTTTTCGGTTCCCACCGGGGCAAAGACTTTTTGCAATTTGCCCTGGTCTTGGTATCACAGATTGCTCCCAGTCCCCTGTATGGTACCCATAGTGCAGTTGGAACAGTACATACAGTTGGTGTTTTTTCAGGCTATATGTCGGCAATTTTGCGTAAACTGCCGTATGATTCTACCATCCAGAGGATTACCGGTTTACCTAGAAGTTTTTAAAATTAGTGGTCTCGAATCGCCAATGAGCTAGTGTTGTATCGACAGCAGGCGGAGGTCGCAAGTCATCCGAGGCGGAGGAGACCCCGCGGCGGGGCGGGTCGCGCGCGTCCAGCGTGTCGGACGAGGGCGGGTTCAACGAGCCCTCGCCCGAAGTGGTGGCGCGGCTGCGGCCCGCCGAGTACCGCGAGCCCGCGCCCGCGCTCACCAGTGACATCCGCGACGCCGAGCGCGCGCGCTCCGACCCTGACACGCTCTCCGTACTGCAGCAGGTAACTACGGATATTTGCTGACATGCCCGTATATGTATAAGGGGGGAGGTTTAGGGGGGCCAGACCCCCTCCGTAGCCCACGCAGTTACCGCATATTTACTTGCATTTAATAGGTATGATATATTCACGTAATTTCCAATTGATTGATTTTGTTAGAGTTTGGAGCTCTGCGTGAACTCACGACCAAAAACTAGTTTAACTTTTTGCATTGTTTGACCCACCCATGTGAAAGCTATAGGTATGTTCATGCCCGCTGTTATAGCTACGCATCGCGTCGTCGCATTGATAGTCTCTTTTTACGTGTTACTTCTTACGTCCTTAAAAACGAAGACCACTCTTTTATTAAAAACTCATGTCCGTCCCACTTACCTCATTTGTTTTACTCACAGGAAATTATTGATTTGCCCTGTTTAGGCCCTAAAGCACACTCCAAGCCAAAAGTTGCGTACGCCCATCAGTCGCTCTCTGCTCGTATTTCTCTGGGCTGTGAATGGTTGCTATAGCACTCAAGTTTATTTGCAGGACTCTGGCGTCGTAGTGAGCGAGGCGAGCCAGGGCTCCATAGAGGTGCTCGACAAGTCGACCACTAGCCAATGGAGCGTGTCGGAGGGCGAGAACGCGTCGGGCGAGAGCGGCCGCGGCGGCGAGCACGCCGACGGCCGCTGGGACGACGCCGACGCCGACTGCAAGCAGCCCGACAGCATGACGCCCGACGAGGCCGAGATACTGCTCAGCTCTAGGTATTTATTTTAACCTACATTTTCCCACTGCTGGGCAAAGGTCTCCCCCATTTTACGGCACGTGTCTCTGTTTGACGCCACTTCCATCCATCCCTCCTGATAAGAGCCAGGTAATAAACATAATACTTTTAAATTTTGACATTACTGGGAGTAGTGGTTAAAGAGTGGCAAGAAGACAATAATAAGGCAGAATAGAGGAAGAATTTGAGGTATGGTTAGCTGCATTTCCAGTAAAAGCTGAGCTCTCTTTACTATGGGTATCAATATTGAAGGGACCTCAGCTTATGCTGATTCTTGAGGTGTATTCGAGGTGGCAATACATTATTATTTGACTGGTATGTTGCATTCTAGAGGAAAGGGATGCGTTAATGATGAGACTTCTTATGAGGAGTTAACACACTCATTAGAGAACGGGCGATATTAACTAATACACTTCTCATCAAAAAAATCGTTATTCATTTATTGGATGAAAATTCTAAAATTTAAATTCTAATTTGGAATTGTGGTACACCATTGTGTAAACTAAATTGCCAGCTATTTATTGGCGTATTTTTTTATTTAATTATATCAATCATTTTTTTTATTTAAATGCCTGAATAGTACTTGCAGTACTGTTTCGATTTTTTTGATGAGAAGTGTATAATAGTAGTATAGCTTTAATAGTGAGGTCACACTGTTGTCAGAACGTCGCCTAAGAAGCGTCCGATGAGGTTCGTATGTAATCACGCACGTTGCGTTGCACTGTCTCTTGTCACTCAATAGTCAGTACCACCATTTCACATCACTAGTCCGCACCGCATGTATTCTGAAGTTCGTATTTTTTATTTATTAGCTTATATGTATCTTTTTATTAATGCTTAGCTGCTTCGCACTTATCTTTCTAAATGGTTAGGCTTTTGTTTGTTGGTTTCAACTGTCAACTCTTCTTGTATTCCTTTTGACTCTAGCTAGAGCAGCGGTTATAAAACCACTTTCCTGATAATAACCGAACTGTGCTTTACGATTGATGATTGGGTGACAAGGGATGACTTTGAATTTCTGTTTGGATTCGATATTATAACGCATTTTAGCTATTGCTAAATAGTACGAAATATTTAGCAAATGATATGTGACGTCACAATTCTGTTATCTATTTTATCTGATGCACGTCTGCTATGCGGAACCAAAATTACTCTAGTTTGTCACACCTTTCCAGTTCGTTGAAATAATCATGTTAATAGTCTGATAAATTATAGCCTGTCATCAGAACGTAGCACAGGTGTTTCTTATCGCAAGATCTGTAGAATGCATGATTCAACTCTAGGCATAATAAATAGTAAATGTTGTAGAGATTGCTGCATCGAAACTTTTTCTTTTTAAATTATATACCTCTTGTGTTGATGTGAGTGAAATGCTATGATCCTTCTATTTTCAGGTTTCGTTTCCAAGTATTCTTACGCTTAGTATATCATTAAATGTTGTATTTTTATTATTTGCATGCTGCCTGTCCGCACAACGCTCATTATTGCCTGATACATTTGCAGTATTCTGGAGAAAAAACTTAGGTAAGATCGAGATGTATGAACAGATCTATATTACTTATGTAAGTGGATTTAGGTTGACGCTTTGTAGTAACCGGATTTTTATTTGGCTTAGTAACATTTTGGGAATGTAGGTTGTGCTAAAATTTTTAATTATTTAATATTTAAAGGACGTTTAAAGTACAGAAACCAAACAAATTAGCTTAAACATTTTCCCCACTTGCAAATTGGCACTTGCTTAATTTTTTTTGACCCACACAAAGCTCTCTCTGTAGCTATTTGTAGCCAAGTTTCCTAAATTCTCTTTGCTACGAACATTCCTATTAAATGAATAACATGAAAGTTTATCACCGGAAGGCACGCTGGACGGTTGATCGATCGGACACTTATCTTAGGCCGCGTATCTCTTGGATTGTCTTTAACTACACTTGCTGTTTATCAATCATTCTCCAAATTATCATAATTGGCCGTATATAGCAGCACATGTGTTATGATGTGTAGGCAAGAACCTCTGCTGTCGGACGAGCAAGCGCAGGAGATCGTGGCGATGCTGTCGCCGCACGCGCTACCGCACGACAACGGCGTCTCGCTCAACGACAGCTACCAGTCTGTGCTCTCGTACGAGAGGTACTACATTTTTCTGTAACAGCTCAATACACTCGTAGTCAAAGCAAAAATTCTGGCATCAAGACTCCCACTAGAGAAAGTAAAAAGAAGTCTACCAATCTCTTTGGAGACTTGTCAAAATTCGGCTCCCAATAGTTGTAATACTTTAAAAATATAATTTTCAACAAAGGTTATCACTTGCTGAACGGCCTCTGGAAAAGTCGAGAGGAGATCTGCATGGTATACACCCGCAATTCACAAACATTACTATGAAGTCTACGTCTAGTAAACGTCAAGCTTTCTATAGAGTTGTTCCCTTACTTAGACAGGTACTGGTGGACTGCCTGAATCTCGCATTAAGGGAATTGCGCCCAAGAGTAGGACTTTATAAGGCTAATTCTATAGGTAGTTCAACAATTCATCTTGCACTACACTTCGCTCTCATTCTGTCCACTCTTCTTCTCGACAAAGTTTGACTATAAAAATCACCAATCCATAACACGTATCGTGCAGTATGCAGTCAGTGGATGAGAGCTACGAGTTTGTATCGCTGGAGGCGGACACGGGCATGGCGGGCGGCGACAGGCGCGTGCCGCACGAGCCGGCCGCGGCGCCCGGCGCGCTGCCCGCCGCCGGCGGCGAGCCCGAGCCCGCCGGGCCGCCCGCGACACCCGCGCCCGCCGGGCCCGCCGCGACACCCGCGCCCGACACCGTGTTCGAACACTACCCGCCGCACCCGCTGCGCGAGCTCGGCGAGGAGAATGGCATACATTACTTTGAAGATGGACACTTTTACACTGAGGTACGTCTAATAGCACAGTACTCGCAGTACTCGCAAGCTCGCTACTGACATTTAGGTACAAAGTGATGAACGAAACTGTAAACAATTACAGGTTGCTGGACTACCGCCTATCGAAGAAGACGAAGACGACGATTACTACCCGCCAGTGTTTGTAAGGAAAAATACCAAAGTCAAGTTCAGGTACGTCTCAAACGCGACATTCTCTGATACAAATTACATAATTTATATGCTCTGCCTTATTACTTAGATTTGAGAAATTTCAGAGTAAAGAAAATAATTATGAAAGGGTGTATATCTCAATAATTCTCAATTTTTTTAGGGCCACTCGAAACTTTAAATAATTTTTAAATTTCACATTATGGGTATCAATTTTAATGTACTAACTTGTATGAACTTGGGAATGAATATAAATATCCTTTCATACACTCAATAGACACCAAAATATGTTTTTATTTTTTTCATAATCTTCCATCTTGTCCGTGCAGTACGAACCCGATGCGCGTGTTCTCGACGCACTCGGTGCGCGAGTACGACCGCCGCAACGAGGACGTGGACCCGGTGGCGGCCTCGGCCGAGTACGAGCTCGAGAAGCGCGTCGAGAAGATGCACGTCTTCCCCGTCGACCTCATCAAGGGCGCCGACGGATTAGGCCTCTCCATCATTGGTGAGAACTTCTAATATTATGATTTAATAGATTTTATAGATTCTCAGCGTCGAATGATCTTAGAAACTGCCAAATCATTGTCATTTAAAAATAATTTCAGTGCGTAGATATGATTATCACTTGCTTACGATGAAGAAGTACATAAGGAAAACTGTCTTAGAAAATCTAACAAATTTTCAAAAAACCGTGTTTGGCCAGAGTAGTAAATTATTACCTGAATCCCCAGCTCAATGAGGGGAGGCCAAAAATGGGGCATTAAAAAAGGTTATTTTATTTGTTCGTTTTTGTGGTTGCATGTCAATCATGTAGATGTTTAAAAAAGTTCTGTAAAGATTCTTGGCTTACATTACACTGTCGTCTGTAGGTATGGGTGTAGGCGCGGACGCCGGTCTAGAGAAGCTGGGGATATTCGTGAAGACCATCACTGAGAGCGGTGCCGCGGCCCGGGACGGCCGTATTCAGGTCAATGATCAGATCATCGAAGTTGACGGGAAGAGTTTGGTAAGTCCATATTTTTAGTGCGATAATTTCTGTGTATCCGAGAACGTCGTATCTGGAGCAAAACTCAATATTAAAGTCTCGTTCTTAGGTCGGTGTAACGCAAGCGTACGCCGCGTCTGTGCTACGAAATACATCGGGGCCTGTGAAGTTCCTCATAGGACGCGAAAAGGATCCCGAAAATAGCGAAGTCGCACATCTCATTCGGCAATCGCTCGCTGCGGATAAAGAGAGAGAGGAAAGGTGAGTTCAGTGCGTGAGTTTTCAGTTAAGACTGACTTGAATCTTCCTGAATATAGAGGTTCGTTATTGTCATAGGGCGACTCGCGAACGTCAAAGGCGACAACAAACAGAGGAGGAGGATTCCAATCAGACGGCTCCTCCCGAGTCATCCCCGCCTCAGTCGCGACATCCGGAGATTATCGAGCTGCGGGCGTTCTTGCAAGAGGTCAGTATAGTCGTTAGAAAATTAATTTTAGTTATAATTAATCTAAAATCTATATCACACCAGTGCGGTTGTTCTGGCATCCCGTATGTTTACTATTTTTCTATCGTGTAACTTTTTTTTTTTCCATAAAATGTTTCGAAATTCGATCATTATTTTTTGTACCTCCTGTAGATTTTTTTTTGTTGTTATTTGATTAGAATTTAATAATAAACTTGATTCCAGAATGAGTCCGATGAAATAAATTATAGTAGTATGTGTACCAAGCCAACTAGGAACTCGGATAGAGAGCGGCTTCTCTGCCCGCATACCGCCCGCACACCCACCAACGCCGGCGGCTTCCCGCCCGCCACATCTCCCGCACACTGCCACCGCATTTTTGTGCGGGTGACGTGACATTTGACAGGTTCCTAGTTGGCTTGGTGGTGTAGTAATAGCACGTAATAGTATGTTGTGGTGCACTTGCAGCTGGTGGGCATGGAGGCTGGTGGCGGCGGGGCGGAGGTGGGCGCGCGCGTGCGCGAGTGGTGCCGCCGCCGCGCGCCCGACCCCGCGCTGCGCGACGCCGTGGCCGCCGCCGCCGACACCGCGCACCGCGCGCACCGCAAGTACGACAAGGTAACCAAACGTACACACACACGGGGACGGGGTCACGCACACGGACACGGGAACACAGACACATACACACACACTGGCTCGACTATAGTGGCAGATCTGTTCGTTTTTATTGAAGTACCCTTATAAAATTGCGACACGAGGCGTGGATATTTTATGTTACCACAAAAGAGGTGTGATAAGAAAAAAATTGGGAACGGGGGGGGGGTTCTTTACACAGACACACTCATTTATAGCTCCATTCGAAACATTCGGTATTGACAGTGCAGACCGAGTAAATATTCCAATGGTTATGCGTGGACCTTAAGTAAATGGACCACTAGTTCCATGTGGACCAATAATTTCATATGCCACAAAATACCTATCTGATCAACAGATCCCTATCCATAGCGGTATTTTCTTCGATGTATTTATCTTATGTTGTCTCAATCAGTTTATAGCGACAAATGTGATACCAATTTAATAATGTTGTTGTATTAGGCCCGTCGCGCGCTCCGCGAATGGCGGCGAACACGTGCGCTAGTGCGAGCGCGCGAGGAATGGTGGAGCGGCGCGTTGCGCGACGCTCACCGCGAATACGCCGCCGCGCTCTCCGCGCTGCACGACCGCGTCGCCAGGCTGGAAGTACTGCTGCTGGTGAGAACTTGTTCAACAAACTACATTATTCACTTAAAATAGAGTTTGGATAGAATTTGTAAAATCAACAATAAAAATCTAATTAGGGGTCGTCCATAAAACACGTGAGGTGATTTTTGTGATTTTTCGACCCCCCCTTCCCCCTTGGTGAGATTTCGTGAGATTTGGATCGACCCCCTTTTAATCTCACGTGAGATTTTTCAAAAGTCATATTCTAGCGGACAAACATATTTTACTAAATTTAACCCATGTTTCTCGCAATTTTATACAGTTTCTTGCGGTAAAAAAAATTACGTGAGATTTGCCGAGACTCCTCCCTTAAATGCCTCACGTAATTTATGGACGCCCCCTTATGTGGTTTCAAAATACCTGCAACTACCAACTACTTAGTCCAATTAAAACTACCATGGAATATCATAACGATTTTATGTCCTGAGTACACGTCCTATATTTTACCGACGATTCAGTCAGGCAAGTTCAGCCCAACTCTCTTTCGCATGCCAAAGTTGCCAAATTGTCCTTTGGAAGATGTGAATGTGAGTAATGTAATGTAACGCGTGTGTGGTGTGTGGTGTGTGGTGCAGGAGACGCAGAAGAAGGCGGGTCTGCCGGTGATGCTGCCGCACGAGCCGTCCGCGCGCCGCGAGACGCCGCCGCTGCCGCGCCGCCCCGACCCCGACCCGCTGCTCATTGACAGTCAGTATCGCTATCACTACCGCTACCACTACCATTACCACTACCCCTAACACTACCTCTAGCAGTACCACTACCAGAGTTTAAATCATTCATTGTTCATAATAATTCAAATCATTGTTTAAAACATTGATTTAAAACAGGAGGAAAGAAATCATTGTTTTTAAATGTTTTAAACATGTTTTAAACATTTAAGGTGTTTAAAACAAGATGATTTTTTCGTAACAACAACAACTACCACTACAGTACACGCTCTTACGGTACTAAACAGACCACAAACACAGCAAAGCTGGGCACCACCGCTCGCCTAACATATTATGTGTATGTGTGACTGCGCCTGACGTTTTGATTGCTCCATTCAAGGCTTTATCGTCTTCCCCGGTACCCCGCCGTGTTTTGATGATTGCATTCTCGTACAATAGTGGATAGTGCCGTCTTGTCTTTTGGCCTGTGCGGCATTGCAACAACTACGGACATTTATTCCCACGCATTCTGCCTGGTAAACTCAATACATCAATCGTTTTTTATTATCAAGTCACAATCGGGGTTAATACCAATTTTAAACTTGTCCCTTATGCCGACTATGCACCTCTGCCTTTACTTCTCCTTTAGACAATGTGTGGCAATAATTTCATTTCTACGTATACCATTCGAAGTTTTAAATTTTAGATCCATGGAGTTCAGACAGCGATCTCTCCGACCTCTCACCCGTCGAAGACGAGTACGCGAAGGTGGACAAATCTGACCGACGCCGGGAAGCGCCCGACATCGGTGACGTCACCGCGCCGCCGGTCACTGAACCCAAACCCGTCCCGGTGACCGCCACCACCCCGAGTGTTCCTACGACGTCAGTGACCGTCGCCCACGCCGCGGCCGTCGCTCAAGTGACGTCACCGTCACCTGTCGCGCAAACTGTGACTCCTACTCATGCGATTTCGACTGCCACTACCGCCGGAGGAGATACACAGTAAGTTCTATGACATACAATTTGTATTAGTTTTAAACACTGTTCCGAGTACTATTTCGTTAGTGTCGGTCGTAAACGTCGCCAACGCTCTAGTGACCTAGTGCGTTACTCTATTTTGTTATCCGGTGGCGTTAAACTCGTGTTCAATAGATTAATACTTTTTAGGTCCATATGAAACTATTCTAATTTGGTATAAACTTCCAAATACCTACTATATATCTAAACATTAGTCTTATTGACTTGTGCTTTTTCACTCGCAGAGTTCTATGGAACTATTGGTATGAGGTATCCCATCTGGTTTCGTGTACCTTTCTATGGTAAAAAAATGTTTGTTTAAAAACTCGACGTACGATATTGAATTAAATTTTCTTGCGTGGAGCTTGGAGAGTTAATAACCGGTTGCGTTCCTTTTGAGTAGCATCAGTGGACAACTCATGGGCGAACAGCATCACCAAACAGTTACCTATACCAATTGGATTACTAATCAGTGGCGTTCCTTTCGAGTCGTGTCCTAGTCGAACGGCCGTAGAGTTGAGACAAAAGCGTGTCCGCAGGTCGACGCTATCGATGACGAGCGGCGGCGCGACGTACGCGACGGTGGGGAGTGTGGGTAGCGTGGGCAGCGCGGGCAGCGCGCAGGCGACGGCGGGCACGATGACGTCACGGGAAGCGGGCGGGGGCGGCGGGGGCGGCGTGACGTCACGCGAGCTGGACGCGGCCGTCCCGCGCGGCGCGCTGCTAGACAGCTCGGCGCACCGCGCGCGCACGGACCTGGCGCGGCACCGCCACGCCACGCACGAGTCGCACTCGCTCAGCAACGCCAGCTCGGTGAGACCTGCCTGACCTACTACACAAATTTTTGTAATACCACCTTCCACTCGTTTACGTGGACTATGCGCTCCGAGAATTAATCAATGGGAATACCAGGCGTCTTACGGACGAGGCTGGTTGTCAATTTCTAGGGTTCCGCACCCAAAGGGTACCAACGGGACCCTATTACTAAGACTACGCGGGCTGTATCTCACGAACCGTACTAGGTAGAGACTTGAAATTTTCATAGAATGTGTATTTCTGTAGCCGCTACAACAACAAATATATATATCTAAAAATATATCTAAAAATTAAATAAAATTTAAAAATAAAGGGGGTCCCCATACAAGAACCTTAATATTTTTGAAGTTTTTATTTTACGGTGGTACAGAACCCTTCATGTGCGAGTCCTACACGCACTTGGGCGGTTTTTTAAGATTTTTGACTGTATGTGTGTTCCAACTGTCTTATAACGATGCGATTTAGGCAAGCACTGGATCCTTAAAGATAAATTGATATCTTCTCAGTACGACGGCCTGGACGACTCTTACAACGATTCAGCCGATGAGTCGCTTAGCGAATCTACATCCGGAGGACCGCCGCACGCCGGAACCGTAAGTTTTATTTGTACTATTTCAACAACGAAAGGACCTCTATCCTTAGGAATTCAAAAGTATCAGGACCAATTGGGGATTTTATGTGATATCACGGGATCTTTCGAAGTGAGGCATGCTGTACCGCAGAATGGCGAACGATTTTTATGTTTTTAACTTGTGCCTTAGGGGTGGTAACAAAGACCCAAACATCTCATCGACAGCTCGAAAGAGGCATGCCTCGAGTTGAACAGTCACAGAAGAGTCCTACCGTGAATTCAGATAAAACATGTTTATGTAATTTTTGTGGATATAAGAGGTGTAAGTACATTTTTAGCAACACCGTGACACGCGACAAAGTTGTGGCAGTTCAGTGGGCAGCGCCACTGATGACGGTGTGTATTCCCGAGACCACCGACATCACCCGCTCTCCGGTGAGTAACATACAAATAGCTCATTGAACCATTTGTGCGTTGTGCGATACAATAGGGCGAATGTATGGAGACCGCTTTATTTGCGTCTAGTTTTGCTTACAAACAAATTGTGTTGTGTTTAACATTCACGAGTCTATAACAAGTTCACTCATCATAGCCAAATGTTTGTGTGTAACGATGTGATTGTGATCTAATCACGATTAACGCGTCAGTGGAACTGTAGCGGATCATACGTGATTCAAAAGTTATAAATTAATGTTACGAATTCAAGGCGACTAAGCAGTGGAGTTAGTAAAACACTCAAATAGTTAAATTGTACCTTATTAAATCTGACAATTGTCTTCAATTCGTATCACGTAGTAATGTAAGTAATGCATGAGATTAAATAATAACTACGTACAGTATTATGACGTAACTCAGAAATTACATCGTAAGTGATACTCGTTACTTCAGAAATTTTACTTCTTATTATGTCTAGATAGCGTCAAGTGTGATACACTTGGAATTTGTCGATCTTATTTCTGAGTTACGTCACTATGTAGATGCGACCAAACTAAACATGTGACAAGGTAGCGTCTTGTAGTGACGAGTTATTATCGAATCGAATGCCGTTAGGTCCGCCCGCGTCGCTCGCGGAGCAGCTGAAGCAGGTGCTGGCGGAGCGCGAGCGGCGGCTCGCCACCGGCTCGTCGCCGCCGCGGCCCGACCCCGTGCAGCTCACCAACGACCTCGTTGACGAAATACGACAGGCCGTTAGCGAGGCTAATGCCAGAGGTTTGTGTTGTGACCGACCAACGGGTGCACTACCAGAGGCGTAGCTTGCCTTAGTCGAGCCTTGTATCTTTGTTGGGGGGCCCAAATGAAGGTTAAAGAATTTTCACACACGTTCGGGGCCCCTGTAGCCCGGGGGCCCCGTATCATTGATATGGCTGATTGGGCGGTAGCTACGCCCCTGAACACTACATACAGACACGTATCTTGTCAGTACTGATCGTGAAGCTTTTACTCAAATGAGACTGCAGGGGTATACTGACCTAAGAGCTAGAAAATAGAAATAGTGGATGGATGAAATGGATCCAATAATTCCATATGAACTCAAGGCCAAGAAAATATCAATAGTTTCATATGGACCCAATAGTTCCATATAAACTCATGGCCAAGAAAATAGCAATAATTTCATATGGACCTAAGTTGTGTATAAATTTTGACTACTATACTATAGTTAAGGCTGGAACCATTGCAACTGACAGCTCGAGGTTGACCGCTTTTTGCTCAAACAATGTCGTAGGACCGCGAGTTGAATTTTTTGAATTTAGAATTTTCGATACGCCACGATACATCAAAAAGACGATATGATAAATCAAAAACAGAAGTGACTCATATACTAAATTCGTATCTTGCCTACTTTTATTTAGTCGTATAAGGGTAACTTCGTAAAGGAAAATTTTCACTAAATCTTAAGTACAATTTAAGTACTACATTTTTATTAATAGGTAGGTGGGTAGGTTATTTTTTCTTTGTAATCTTTTTTATTGTTATTTTGTTGATATCTATACATATAATAAGAATGTAAAATTGGTCGCGTCTGTACATTCGAAATATTAGGAAAAAAAATAGTGGGGGGGACTTAGATTGACCAGCAGAATTCATTTTTATCATTTTTAGAATTTTTGTCTGTGGGTATATTTGTATGTTTGTATGTTTGTATGTTTGTATGTTTGCTCAGATTTTCGAAAGAGCACAACTTCGAATCCACCAGATGGATTTCAATGAAATTTAGCATGGATATGACTAATAGTCTAACTTAACATCTAGGATACTTTTTTTTTCGAAAATGTTTAGGGTTGCCACAGAAAATTCAAAAAACTACTTAAAAATTCTAAATGTTTGAAAGAGCACAACTTTGAATCCTCCGGATTAATTTCAATGAAATTTGGCATGGATATGACTAATAGTCTAACTTAACATCTAGCATATTTTTTTTTTCGGTAAAGTTTAGGGTTGCCACAAAACATTCAAAAACTACCGAAATATTCGAGCACGCACAACTTCGAATCCAGTGGATTGATTTCAATGAAATTTGGCATGGATATGACTAATAGTCCAACTTAACATCTAGGATATTTTTTTATAAAATATTAGATTGTAAATTTTTATGACCACACGGAAATTCTAGCCAACAATAAGTTTTAGTTATTGAAATACGTCTATTTAGAGCGGAGCCCTACGGAGCCCTACGTTGTGTGTGATCCGACACTATTTGGAATACATAATCTTAATTTTAATAATAATAATAAATATTTTATTGCTGCGTTCTACCATCTTAAGTTTCGTTTTTCTTAACTAGATGTCGCTATACTTAAAATCAGACAATACCTGCCTTGCACCACATGTCAAAATTTAATATCTTCCTTGCTTCAAGAAATTTAGTTTTTTTATTCCTAATTACGTATAGAAAATATTAAGCGGGTCTTTGTATCACGCGGAATCTTAGACGAAGCTACCTACCTAAGAAGTAAGTCTAGAGGACCTGCTGATTTTGAATTAAGTAGTAATAAAAACACAGACATTGAACTCTGAACTCCAACCCCTCAGGAATGATGCTGCTGGGTAACTGCCTGCTTAAACCATAAATCTGGAGGACCTGCTAACTTTGAATTAGCAATTTGGGTATGAAGTAGAAACTTCTCAGGCGAGGTCGCATTTCCGATCCGGCGCTAGAATTTAAGGAAAACATGTAAAATGACTACTTGTAAGTGCCCTCCTAGGCCTAAACAAAATAAACGCTTTGACTATTGACTTAGACGATAAACTCCGGACTCTTAACTTTTTAAGCACGATGTTGCGAAGTGACTCTTACCTAAGCCGTGAGTCTGGAGCACTCACTCATTTTAAATAAGGAACATGGGTATCAAGTACAAACTTAAACATTGAGCTCTGGAGTCCAACCGCTCAGTCGTGATACTGTGAGTAACTACAGATATAGATAGACGGATACAGATAGACTGATACAGACAGAGATACTCACCTACCGATGGATTACAGACAGACCGATTCAGACAGACAGATACTTACAGCTAAACTGATACACACAGACAAATAAAGTCAAACTTTTGTTATACAACTAAGGCGCCAGGCAAGCGTACGGCCCACCTGTTGTTAAGCAGTTACCGTTCCCAATAGATGCTTGCAACCAAAGGCATCGGTAGCACGTTTCCAACCTGAAGGGGAGTGGGGTTAGTGGGAGGGGACGGGGAGGTGGCTGGGTTGCGCTTCCGGCTCTCTCCCTCATCATACGAAACGAAGGTAAATTAGCTACTTGAATGCCGATCTCCACCTTACTGGTCAGACTCTACCACCTTACTGGTATAGACTGGTACAGATAGACAGCCACGGACAGACGAACTCAGACTGATGCAGACTGACGTAATACAGATTAGACGATAGACAAAATTATATTTAAGGGCTTCACCGACTGGACGCGGACGGAGTCGCGGGCACAGCTAGTAGTAAATAAAAGCTCACTAACTGTTAATTTTTAATTGTTCTGAAATTTAATTTTGCCCAACACTGGGTAATAGGTAGTACTACTTAAAAAAAGACTAGTACATAATTTAAATGTTTAATATTATAGGACAAAATAAGTAAAATTAAAACAACTTAAAATTCTAAATAACTGCAAACAAGAAAAATTGTTGACAACATCGGGTAATAACTGAAATAAAAGTAGTACTAATCCTTATTAGTTACTAGCTGTGCCTGCGACCTAGTACGCGCACATTTTTGGAAAAGGTTACCCCTTATTTGACTGATGGATTGATGGAGGATGACGGACGGATGGAGTGGCAATGCAACGCATGCCGGGCATGCATGCAACCCTCATAGGATCACTGTTTTGCCCGTCAGTCTATTTGTCCGTCTGTCAAAACGTGCACAGCCTAAACCGCTTGGGTTAGAAACATGAAATTGTAACTTTTTATAGCGTAGAAGAAGACCACAGGAAGGATTTTTGAGAATTCAACAATTAAGGGGAGAAAGTATTTATGGATAGTCTCAGTTTTTCTGAAGCTAGAGACATGAATATTTGTATTTGTAGGCTGAGTAGCCGAAATACTAATTTTCATGTAAGGTCAAGATTTTCAAGCCAGAGCCATGGGTCTGGAGCAGCTCCATGATAATAATAATATATGGTATAATTAAAAATAAAATACTTGCTCCACAAAACGCCTCGTTTTGTGAGTTTTTAGGGTTCCGTACCTCAGAAGGAAAAAACGGAACCCTTATAGAATCACTTTTTGTCCGTCTATCTGTCCGTCCGTCAAAACGTGCACAGCTCAAACCGCTGGTGATACAAACATGAAATTTGGACAGTAAGTACCTTTCATAGCGTAAAAGAAGAGCAAAGGAAGGATTTTGGAAAATTCTTACCCTAAGGGGGTAAAATAAGGGGTGGAAGTTAGTATGGAATTCCCTCATTTCTGAAGTTAGAAACATGAAAATTTATATTTAGGCTACTAATACAAATACAAAATAGTAATTTCAGCGCTTTTGAAAATTCTACCCCCAAGAGGGTTAAATAAGGGGTGGAAGTTTATATGGGGGTTCAAATTTTTCTAAAGCTAGGCACAAGAAAATTTGTATTTAGGCTTCTTATTAACTAAGAATAGTAATTTCAGCGTTTTTGATCATTTCACCTCTAACGGTGTAAAATAGGGGGTGCAAGTTTGTATAGGCGTCCCAATTTTTCTGAAGCTAGAGATATGAAAATTTGAATTTGGGCTACTCATTACAAATTAAAACCGGACAAGTGCAAGTAGGACTCGTGCTCTGAGGGTTCCGTACAAATTTTATTATGTTTGTGTGTGCATCATATCTTTGGCGTGCAAATACAGGGCAATGAAGCAAGATGTGCTCCACTGTCTCGCTGGGGTTCTTCGAGCTTCCACTTTGCTAGTTTTCGGAACAATACATAATAATTACAACACCTAAGTGTGTATTGTTTGGGGGAAAAGGGAAGATCTTCCAGCCAGGCGGGTGGTATGCCTGGCGGGGCCGGCCGCTAAGCCCCAATGGTTAAAGCGGGGTCTTCTATATATACTAAGTGTTCTGCGAATCTTGCTTGCGCGATTCAGATTTCATTTTTGTACTGTAGCGTGCTTGCACCCAGTGCCATCTTAATGGTGGCGTCGTGAATGCCTGTATGGTCGCTACAAGGGAAAATCATGAAGACTCGAATCTCGGGATAACAATTGCACTGCAAGCGACTGTGGTGAACAGGTTGGGCTAACAATCAAAAGGTCCCAGGCTCGATCCCTGTTGGGGCATGCACTAATGGATGAATTTTCATCTATGTGCATAATTTACAGTTCGCTGACGGCGAGAGAAAACATCGTGAGGAAACCTACCTATCCCTCGGGATTAGGTAATAGTCAGTTCCTGTATACACGGCGACAAGATTCACCACCTGTCACGTTGGGTTCTGACTATACAGGGTGAATTTTTCAAGTGTGCGTGGATGGCCAAATCCGAAACTATGAGTGATATCAAAAAGAATCTCGGGGCTGATTTTGATGAAAATTGTAATTACTTCTCAAAATTCGTTTCTTATCAGCGACACTATCGAATGCTGTAATAATACAGTATGTGGTTTTTTATTCTTAATCAACTAGTTCGATTCCTGGCTACGACTATTGTTTTTTCAAAAATCCAATGATGCAGTTTTAGTTTTCATCAAAATCAGCCCCGAGACTTTTTGAGTACTTTTCGATATCACTCATAGTTTCGGATTTGGCCATCCAGGCTCACTTGAAAAATTCACCCTGTATAGTCAGAACCCAACGTGACAGGTGGTGAATCTTGTCGCCGTGTATACAGGAACTGACTATTACCTAATCCCGAGGGATAGGTAGGTTCCCTCACGATGTTTTCTCTCCCCGTCAGCGAACTGTAAATTATGCACACACACATGCGAATTTTGAGAAGTTGTAATTACTTCTCAAAATTCGTTTCTATTCAGTGACACTATCGAATGGTGTAATAATACAGTATTTGGTTTTTTATTCTAAATCAACTAGTTTGATTCATGGCTACGAATATTGTTTTTACGGTAAACTTAAGGAAAGAGCTAATTTTAAACAAAATAGTATTTTATTTCTCTTAAGTTACCTAACTATTAAACCTAAACTGATTAATTGTTCAAAAATGATTGAAAATTTGTAATTAGAACATAATGTTATGAAGATGACTGCGCTGCGAAGGTAAATAAATAAAAATATTGAGCATAATTTCGAACAAGGTAAAGGTAATGTACGTATGACTTATTACAGTCAACTTGAAAATATCCAGCAGTTTATTAAAAAACACAGTTTTTTTAAGTTTGCCGTATGTCATTACTTCCCAGAATTCGTTCCTTATCAGCGACACTATCGAATGGTGTAATAATACAGTAAGTGGTTTTTTTCAACTAGTTCGAAATCAACTAGTTCGATTCCTGGCTACGAATTTAGTTTTTTTCAAAAATCCAATGATGCAGTTTTAGTTTTCACCAAAATCGGCCCCGAGACTTCTTTGAGTACCTTTCGATATTCCTTATAGTTTCGGATTTGGCCATCCACGCACACTTGAAAAATTCACCTGTATAAACGTGGGCTTTGAGTTGGTTAATACCTCTACAATGGGGTGGTGTATATCCACTCAAGCCTCTGACTACCCCCGAATGGGGATAAAAGTGGTGACGTTACATTTCTAAAAAAATATTTAACAGGTGATGACACTAAATAAATTTAGCACTGCAAATTTAGCGACTTATTAAATTTGGACCCATCCCTAAGAAGCTGTGATGTTTATTTGATGTATGGTTTAGTAATGTAGTGCATTGAACTCCGGTCTCCCAACTTAATCCTGATGCTCAATAAAACTAAACATATAGTAAACATTGCCGACCTGAAGGGAAGGGGTAGGGGAGAAGGGGGGGGGGGTTTGGGCTTACGACTCTCTCACTCATCGTACGAAACGCAGCTGTAATAGCTGTTTTACGCCGATCTTCTATGAGAGGGTGGTACTACCCCACCAAACGGTGGTTAGTCCAACTTAAAAATAAGCAAACAAAAATAATTTCGTATTACTAATATTAAGTAGTATGAATAACATCAACTGAAACACGCTCAACATCAGGCGGGCCGTACGCATGTTTTTTTTGTCTTGGCTTTTCTTGTCGCATATAGCCAGTGTCAAGTACCTACCTATAATAATATAGATTTTCAATGTTGCACTTCGCCACTTCCCGCCAAAAAAAAACAAGTTTGTCTAGCAACTCAGTGGTATAAAAAGATATCATAGGCAAGACAAAAAATATGAAAAAATGAAATGTAACGTCACGACTTTTATCCCCATTCGGGGGTAGTCAGACGCGTGAGTGGCCATACACCACCACATTGTGGAGGGATTAACCAACTCAAAGCCCACGTTTCACCAGATAGTCAGAACCCAACGTGACAGGTGGTGAACCTTGTCGCCGTGTATACAGGAACTGACTATTACCTAATCCTGATGGATAGGTAGGTTTCCTCACGATGTTTTCCCTCACCGTCAGCGAACTGTAAATTATGCACATAGATGAAAATTCATCCATTGGTGCATGCCCCACCGGGGATCGAACCTGGGACCTTCTGATTGTTAGCCCAACCTGTTGTTGTTGTTAGGGAAGACAATAAGATTAGAAAGTAGGTAAGCGGTTTTTAGAGGACGATTATGCTTTTTAATCATATACCTATTCATCATTCTATATTATTCATAATCTATGATGACAACAAAACGCGTCACTGACATAAATATTAATTTAAAAATATTTGTAATCATATAATATCCTAAAAATTATGTTCAATATTATACTTAAACTATTTAAAACGTGATTTAATTCATAAAATGCTAAGAAGACGTAATTTTTTTACGAATTTCACGCAAAAATTTGCGCGCACGTCCAGCTTTGGAGGCCGCCATCGCGGATCTGCGACGAACATTTTGCAGTCCAAGTCATGATGACCCATGACGTTTGTCGCATATTTAAGGTTATTATTGATTATTTTTTAAATAAAATGACTAATATTAAATCTTGGATCCACGGATTCTTAGACAAGTCTTGACAATTTTTCTGGTATATGTTTTACGTAAATCTGTTCAGTTGCTATGGAGAACATTTACGATTAAGGTTGACAATTTCATATTTTGAAATCGATTTCTACAAAATTTGGTAACATTTAAAGTAAATCGGCTAAGCCATTTTATTCCCGACCATATGAGGTTTAATGTTGTATACTTTATATTGCACATAAGCCAGCTGCTTCATCAAACCATTTACTTAGACCCACCCAGTTGAACATTTGTATCACCTTAAGTTACACTGGCTTCAGATACAGATATGCGTTCATGACGCGATACGTGTCTGGAATATTTTAGTGACGAGGGGAAAGTCTATCTATCGACTTTATCTCACTATGTTATTGTCACTGTGTCCTGCGTTCTTCTAAGAACAATATGTTTCATGTTTATAAACATTATTTCTAATACTTGCAATAGTTACACGTTTTGCTAAAACTTTACCTGTTATCGGAATATTTTTTCTAAATGTATTGGAAATAATGTCAATGCTGCACTGACTAATCCTTGCTTATTTCATTCATCATTGATTAAACTTTTAGATAGAACCTGTATTCCTTAATTTAGTATTTATTATTTTATATCCAAATGTATAAGGTGTTGGTATTATAGACAGTAGGATTTTTTTCTTGTTTGGTTGTATGTAATTGTAATGGTTTTCGTGAGGTGGCGGATTACTTTCTTTTTTTTAAGAATAATTGAAACTTATCTCTAGAACATGCCGATAGTTTTTTCCTTTGACATCTTTAGAATAACACCATAAACTTTTTGACCCTTTTATTTCTTACTTCCGATCACTACTGTAGATTTTTAATTAACAAAGGACCATCAATAACGCCAATTCTATTGGTAGACGAACTAAACTTGACTAAATGTATTGCTTTCCTTCTTGTATGGGAAAGACTGCAATATTGTTAGTAATGCTAAGTTCGTAGCCAACATAATTGTCGTGATCGAGTCGCATTGACGTGACGACTGAGTGCTGACAATATAATTGTAGTAAAGAAAGCTCCGGCGTGCGTAGTCGGCGGCGAGGTGCCGTGGCAGCCGCTGTCGGGCGCCGTGTCCGAGGCCAGCCTCACGCCGCCGCCCGCGCCGCCCTCGCACCACCCCGTCAATCACTGGACCAAGCAACAGGTCCGCGCCCTCTCATACTAGACTAGACTTTAACTCTCAAAGTTCCCCGACGCAACGTCGGCGGAACATCCAGGGATTTTTTGCCACCCTATGGCGTGTCGTTGCAGTGGGCTGTAATTTACACTCGAGGTCTCTTTCTCCGACATCGCGATAATTTGTACTTCTTATCGTATGGTTAATGGCCAACCTAGTGTCCACAGTTGTTCAAGCCGCACGCGCCTCTGACAAGGTTTATCGGCTGCTGCCTAGATGACAACAACCGGGACAGACTTTTTACGTGCTTTTCGAAGCACGGAGACGATCAGTTCAAATGCCACTAAATGGTCACCCACCTCTAACTGACGTTGCCAAGCGTTGCTTAACCTCCGATCTTTTACCGATCAGTGATTCGAGCGCCTGTAATTTGTACTTGTAGCAAAACTAACAGTGGCGATATCTCTTGAGCTGAAATCACTCTGCGGGTGCTCGGGGGCTCCTGCACCCACGGAAAGTAGTTTCGCACTTAGCCAGTTCTTTTAAACGTGTCATCAAATGAGCTTATTTACCCACGAGAATTCCTAAACATCAATTGAATGCGTGTGTCAGGTATGGCAGTGGGTGTCCGGGCTGGGCGAGGGGCTGGAGCGGCACGCGGGCGCGTTCGCGGCGCGCGGCGTGGACGGCGCGCTGCTGCTGGCGCTCAGCTCCGCCGACCTCAAGCTGCTCGGGCTCGGCGGCGACGACCGCCGCCGCATGAAGCGCCGCCTCAAGGAGCTGCGCGGAGCGCACGAGAAGCACCTCAAGGCGCTCAAGAAGGCCGAGAAGAAGGCCAAGAAGAAGTAGACCCGCGCGTCGCACACCATCACCACCACACAACGGGTCGGTTCACATGAATATTACCTTAGCTTTGTAACTATGGCCTTGGCGACGTGACAGGATTTTGTAACCTAGGTAATGGGACAAAATTGTCTTGTCACGGACGCGCTAGGCCTCCTGGTTCGTCTATCTTTGCTACTTAGTACTCATAAGGGGCCATCCATTAATTACGTCACACGAATTTCATGATTTTTAGACCCCCCCCCCTGTCACAGCTGGTCACATTTGCGAGACTCCCCCCTCCATGTGTGACGTCACATATTTTTTACAATTTTCAGAAATTTTCGTTAACAATTCAAATTTCGTTTTAAATGATTAGATATATTAGATTTTTAATGTGACGTCACAAAACTTACGACCTCTCCCACCCCCTTGTCACACCTTGTCACGTTTCGTCGACCGCCTCCCCCCCCCTTTACGTGTGACGTAATTTATGGATGGCCCCTAATTTAGTTCAACACTATCGCTCAGTATTTCCTAATAAACTTCCGTACTTTTTCTTCTAATTTCATATCCAACGGTAATTCTTCATGTGAACTGCCTCAAGTTTTTTCTCGACTATATTGTTATTATGGCAACTTTAAAGTAAATATAGTACCTGTATAAAAATGTAACTAATTTTCGGTATACATCTCAAATATCTGGTGTTCATGTTTTAACTTCGTTTTTGTATCTTGCCTCATTCTCGCGGAACGTATAGACTATCGATATATTATAGTTACGCTCTAAAGCCGCATATAAACGTGCGATGATGCGCACTTTGAGCCGCTCAGCTAGCATTTCCGTACGTGTTTGCTAGTGAGCATTCCGCAGGGGCCCAACTGTATTTTGGTATTGTGCGTTTATATGTCAACGTCGAATGTGTTCCGCTCGCAAATCAAAAAAAGGCAGGCCATCAATTCATTGGAGCTTCTCGAAATGAGCGGCTCAAAGAGCGTACTCAAGCGTGTCTGTGCACGGCTTAAGATATTATTAGAAATTTAAGATTTACTTGGAAAATGTTCACGTGACTGAAGTAAGGGATGTCGGTGATGGATACATAGCTGTGTCTGATAGCATACAGGAGTGCCATCTGACCCATAGCTTAGAGTTTAGTGACGTTAGTGCTGCTTCAAACGAAGAAACGAATATTATTAATCGAAAATTAGACTTAAGTGATTGTGGAACAGGACAAGTAGAACTCATTTATTAGACTGTCTAATGTAATCTATTCCCATATTAGTGTATACTTTAACAGGTGTCCTGTTGGTTTCTTCATCGTTCCTACATTTTGTATTAATTGCGTCAGTTTTTCTTGAAGTTCGATGTCGAATTGTGGAATAGGAAAAATACTGGCTCAATCTAGTCATAAGAATGAATTAGCTGTTTTAAAGTCACCAACTATAAAACATTTTTTCTTAGAAATTTTCAGATAATACTTAAGATTAGGTCTTAACTTTCTTGTATTTAACTATCACTAATATTACTTGTATTAACGAGATTGTAACGCGATAATTTATTTTATATTCGTAGTCAATGCAATGCAAGTTGATTTTGGTAATCTTGGCATTTATTTATAACGACTATATTATGAAAATGTATGCACAAAATGTACTTAGTGATACGGTGACTGAATATATCTTTTGTGTTGCCAACTTTTAAGTATATTTGAAATTGTATAGTGAAGTAATTATTCATCAAACATATTGTGATCTCATTTCATGTAAGAATACCAGATTATCTTCCTCACCCACAAGTAACAGTATTTATTCGAAATGTTTACAATCTTGTGAATTCTTATGAAATGCAATTGTCACATTTATGATACATTCCAGTAAATTACTATCTCGATATAGTTATTTCTGTGTGAGAATATGATCATTTAGACAAGCTTTATAGTTTTTCTTAGGCGACATAAATATGGTTTATCTAACAATAAGTGTTACTGTGTCTGTGTATTCATGTGCGTCATTTGGTTCCGTATCTATCATGTAACCATGTAAATATAGTCTCGCGTAGACAGAGTGGAGACTACGGCGTGAATCGTATTGTGTGCCTGGGTGTACGTTGCGCATTTAGAATATTTATTTCATTAAGATTTAATGTAGGTAGTGTCCATTGCCAAAATTTAACAGTGCTTTTGTTTAACGTTGTTGATTTTTTAGTTTACAGTTTCTTTTTATTTAAATATATTTATTTCGGGACCAAATTAATTTATTATGAACTTTATTACGTATTTGGGTGTGTGTTCAAGAGAAAGATTTTTTATTTATAATTTAATAAACAAACCAAAGTCTACATCACATTGTTTTTTACTGTGTTCTTTGTGAGTATCATGTACATTTGTGAGAAGACGATGAAAATATAATCTGCAATGTAGAAGTGAGTTTTCTTAGTGAAATCAATAGCACTAATACGAAGGAATTACTTTGCAATATAAAAAATGAAACAGGAAATGCCTAAATACAGTTTAATTATTTTTCAGATTTTTGCAATTTAGGTTTTTTGTTTTTCTTCCTTTTCTTGGATTTCTTTGCGGGAGGTGGTTTCATATCATCTTTCTTTTCAATGTCAACATCATCTCCATAGCTGACGGTGACAAATGCACCTGGTTTTCTTTTAAGGCTAGGTGTCACCTCATCAACTTCATCAGGTTCCTCATCGTCATTATCATTATCTGCTTTCTCTTGATTTACTTGATCATCATTCGTATTTTCTTCTTTTTTGACAATGTGATTTTGTTTATTCAATGTTACACAAGTTACTCTGCAAGCAGCATTACATGAGCATAGCTCATCTAGTTTTGAATCATCTACTGTCCAAACTTTCAGCTCCCCTGAGCTAGATGCTGAATACAGAATTTCATTTTCATAATGAAGTGATTTGACCCGTTGCTTGTGTGCCTGATATGTTAAGGCTTTTGTGTCTGATACAGTCAGGGTGATTATATTTCCATTTTCCAAGCCGATAAACAACCTTTCATCTGTCAGCCACTGCACTGATGTGGGTTTTGAGTTACATGTAACACGTTTTTCTACTCCAGCTTTACTTATAGTCCATATATCAACACTTTGTTGCGATACCAGAGAAAATCTATCACCACCCGGAGAGAACCTTATCTCTGTTGGCATAAGGACTCCTTTGCTGGCAAGATTGATAGTGAATGCTGGACGGCCTTTGACCAAGTTCCATGTCCTCAGTGTTTTGTCACCACCAATACTAAGAGCTAGTTTATCTGATGGATGAACTGCAATAGCTGTGACTGGCTGACCTAAAAAGATTTAGAGAAACAATAGGTAATACAGTTTAAAAAGTATGAACACTTAATTATAAACACATTGGCTGACAAAAGATGCAAAAGTGAGTCTACCTTCTGATATTAGGCAGAGATTATTAGGAATGAAGAAGCAAACTGATAATCAATGGAAAAAATTTTTACCTCCATGTGCTTTTTTCCATATTTTTTCGATTTGCCAGTTCCCTGTCCTCGTTACAATGATGGAGCCATCATCACTGCCAGTTAACAGATGTGTGCCGCCGTGGGTGAATGCTACAGTGTTGATCGTGCCATCGTGGTTCATCAGTACTGTGTGCTCTTTGCGAGACTTTAGGTCTATCACGACCACTTTGTCGTCCGTGCCCCCTGAGGCGAGAAACTTCCCGCCTACTGATACACAACGTACAGACGATGTGTGGGAGTGCGTCGCAAATGTCTGCTTCAATTTCATTCCCTAGAAATTAAAATTAATTGTAAACAGGTGGAATAAAGACATTAACTTAATTTACAAATAGTATCAAAAACATCGACTCACTATTTCTTCGGTACGTATAGAGTATCCAAGCAAAAAACCTTCGTACGTGCCTACCACTAGCTCGTCCATTATGATTGCGTCTGTTATTTATTAATGCGTACTGCAGAATTTGTAGATATACAAAATAATTCACAAATTATAACATAACCAACAAATTCACGTTTCAATTTTCATCACATTCACACAGTGGTCTCGAAAGTCAAAACCAGAAATCGGTAGAAATGCCCTAAAAAAATCGGTAGATTTGGACTCAAAATCGGTAGACAAAAAAAACAATAATTTCGTGTTTTTTAAGATTCTGTATGAAAAAAAATATTTTTTTGGGTTTGTGTTTTTTATTGAAACAATTATAAATCAATCTTTATCAAAACTTTTACAGTAGGCATAGTTCCCGCCATTATTTACAACTTCTTCTAATTAATTTCATTCAAATTAGTATAAGGTGGGTGGGTTACTTTCTTCTTTTTGCATCCACGCTTGTACCGACTTATTTCTTCAGTTACCTAACTAAACTTAGAATTATACTTGAACTAAAATTTTACATTCAAAATGAAAATACAATTTGAAATTCAACTATGGATTGAAGTACGACAAAGTATTTTCCAAAAGATAAACTGAATTAAAAAGTCCGCAATACAAGCATTATTGAGATATTATCTCACAAAATATACACAACAACCTCTAAAAAGGGCTGTCAGCACTTGAAAAAGTAAAATCGGTAGAAAAATCGGTAGAATTTAGCTCTATCCTCAGAAATCGTGAGAAAATCACTCGGTTTCGGTATATCGGTAGAACAGCCCCCAATTCGGTAGAAATACCGAAAAATCGGTAGGTTCGAGACCACTGCATTCACATATGTTAGTTATGGTTTGTGATGTTATGTCACTCAAATCAATCTGTCAACGACAAAAAACAACGTGTGAAATAAATCTGTACCATAGACAGGATTGCTGCGTTTAGAACCTATGCTCCAAGCACCACTTTCACACTAACGTAACGTCCCATTCCGAACACCGTAAGGGCGAGGCTTCATCTACGCGCTGCGCTGCGTTGTGCTGCGTCGTCGTAAGATTTTATACTGGCACGTCACCCTCCCCGCTTCGTCTCTCGCCCGCTGACACCTGCGACGACGCAGCGCAGCGCAGCGCAGCGCGTAGATGGAGCCCGGCTCCACGCGTCGGGCCCCACCTACGCGTTGCGCTGCGCTGCGCTGCGTCGTCGCAGGTATCAGCGGGCGAGAGACGAAGCGGGGAGGGTGACGTGCCAGTACAAAATCTTGCTACTATTGGTGCGTTCCATTCACTGTTAATTTTGTTATTTTCGTTATTTTTGTCCACAAATCACGTTCCACTCGCACCAACTTGTACTGAAAGTGATCATTATTATCGTTTTTAACACTTTTTGTGGATGAAAATAACAAAAATTACGGTGAATGGAACGCAGCATTTGAGGATGATGATGATGAAGTTGAAGTGAACAATTATTGAAGTTATTTTCACTTAAACATTTTAAGTTATAAATTATTATTATTATTTTGTAATTTGATTCGCTGTATCAACATGGAATAATATTTTGTGTTGAAACGATAAAAATTATCTGTTTTGAGCTTATGCCGAGTGTCCACTGGCAAGAAAACTTGCACAAGTTTACTTGCGCTAGTGACTTCCAATGTGTAAACACTCACGCAAGTGGACTTCTGCGACTTGCCGAACTTGCTGCAAGTCCCACATGTACACGGTTGTGTAAAATTGCAGTCAGTGGAAACACGTCGGCAAGTGACTTCTGCAAGAAATTGCGGAAGTTACTTGCCAGTGGACACACGGTATTAGACCATGGTTTTAAGCAAGTTTGAGCGATTTGTAAAATATAGACTAAGATGGTGCGTTCCATTCACTGTTAATTTTGTTAATTTCGTTATTTTCGTTCACAAATTTCGTTCCACTCGCACTAACTTGTACTAAAAGTGATCATTATTATCGTTTTTAACAGTTTTTGTGGGCGAAAATAACAAAAATTACGGTGACTGGAACGCAGCAAGAGAAACAATAATACAATCGTTTTTCTAGGTTCTAAGCGCAGCCTCACTCTTTGTCTTTGAATTTCATGCGTATTCTCTTTGGATTGGATTGACAGAAAAAGCTTCTCTTTGGAAAAAAATTGACAGCGTCAAAAGAAAAAAAAAATCTCGCTCACGTATTTTCTTCTTTTTTTATTTATAAAGTTATTATCGAATGGATACATTTGTAATTAAAATCTAAATACCAGCAATTCTGTTTTGTAATTCATTAGCACGAAGATATTAGCATTCTGGTGAGTAGACGCCTGCAGTTTTCGTCTGTGTTTTTGGTCTGTCCCTCGCTATCGATCTCCGGGGTTGGCATTATTTGCTGAAGTGTTTGTTTGTTTTCACCAAGGATTCCCAAAAGAGGACATATTTAGACATCTACAAGATGGATCTGGCGGAGACGATGAAGAGCGTACTGGCTAAGAGTACGGGGGGTTCCAGCGGCGCGGCGAGCAGCTCTAGTTCGGCGACGCCGCACGGGGCCGAGGGCTATGTCACGGAGAAGCTGTACATGCTTCTGCAGTTGTATCTGCAGAACAAGGGCTGGAGCCCCAGCATTGAGCTGCTGCAGTGCTTCAGTGACCTGAAAGAGTCGTCAATGCTTCCCAGTGCAGCGTACTTGCAGTGAGTAACCTACCATTCCTAGTATCCTTGCATAGTTATTATCAGTGCGATTTTCTTACATTTCTGGTTAGTAATTTCGGTCTTATATTATGAATGATGATCATACATGTTTACAACATCTAGCTGTTAGGTTATGATCATAGACCAGACCATTGAAAGTAATTTTTATGGAGTTTATTAATGAAGTTATATGTTCTTAAATCATAGTTTTTACATTGATATAAGAGTCCAATTAGAAACCAGTTAGAATACATACAAGTACCTGTACCTGTGTGATCATTTGTACATGTAGTACATTGGATTCTCAGAATGATGGCATCAAGAGTAGCTTTAGACACACAAGGTAGACTGATCCTGCGCGAGAATGGAAAGATAATACTGCCGTACGAACACTTTGGCAATGCTGTAATGCTCAAACACATGAATGGGCCACATGGCCTGCATTTGGGCCTAGAAGCCACAGTAAGAGCTGTAAGTATGCACAAATTGAAATTGTTACTATTGAATTAGCTTTCATATTTGATGAAGGCTGCGTTAAAAGGTGTAACGTCGAACATAAATTCTGATAAACCATCAATTCTGACAATGAACTTGAGAATTTTGAAATGCAAATTTTAATATAGTTATAGTATGGTTACATTTCCAATATAAGCTGAGCCGTCTTTATTATGGACACTCATTGTTAAGAGAGTTCGGCGTATGTTGGAAATGCAGTGCAGGTGACCATACAAAACATATCTCAAGAGCTTTTCTCCAAATCTGCTTTCAGCATTGAGATTGATTGAAGTATGTTTATTCTGGTGGAATCTGTATTGGCAATCATCTTTTTGCTTTAATCTTTTCATATTTACAATTAAAGTCATTAGGTATAACAGCCTTTATTCTCTTTCTTGGTCCTTTTAAATCAATACATTTTGTATTGTAGGTTGTAGAATCATACACAATAGGAAGAGAGCAGTTTGGAATGGAGAAGGAGTTTATAATTGAGGTGGTACAGAACTGCGCCAACCCTGCTTGCCGGTATTACAAAAATCAACTGGAGATGACACAGAAGTCATTGCAGCAACACTTGTCACAGCAGCCTACATACATACCTGGTTAGTTATAATGTTGCTATGTCTATTATGTACAAACTAACCCCCTAACTTAAAGAATGTTATCATGGACTTACACTGGCATTATAAATCACTTTTGTTCCTAGAAATGCTTTGTTATACCTTTGTAAACTGACTTAAAATTTCTATAAATTTAGGCATACATTTTTTGCATATACCTATTAACATCCTTCCTAAAGAATTTTCATGAATAAGCAAGACAGCAGTAATATTGCTTGTGTCATATTCTCATTCTTTCTTTACAATATGACCCACCCAGGTTAATAGGTATTTTGGCAGTGTCAGGGAAAACAAAAAAAGGTAAATATGTGAAATTGAAAAACCTAAGTTGAGGCCTGTTTTTATTTTATTTCAATGCTTCTTTAGTTGATATCCCTGAGACGGTTCCTAGCTAGCTATGCTTGATTAAAATAACTTCAGCTATTTTAAAGTTGTATTGAGAATTTTAAAATGGTTATTGGTATTACTAGCTATCTTCATCATATTGTATGGTTATTGGTCAACCTGGTGTTAGAGTTGTTCATGACTGTCAGATTATGACTGTTTTCTGGATGCTAATAACTGGGACCGACTTTTTACGTGCCCTATGAAGCAAGAATATGACAACTTTACATCATTAGTAATCTTTTTTATTTTAAATGTAACAGTAGATGCGGGCGCGTCGAGTCTGTCGGACAGCCAGGCGGTGGAGCGGCTGCTGCGCGGCTCTGCGCTGGCGCAGGACTACCAGCTGCCGCTCGCGCCGCACCTCGCCGCACTCAGTGAGTTGCTCTGTAAAAATCATATTTTCTATCTTTTCTTACATGTTAGTTGATATCTTTGACATAGTAGGCGTAGTAAGCCTACAGCAGGCATTCATGCTGCCCCATTCCATTAACAGGAACACACACAAATGTATAAATAGGTACACAAGTACAGTTGTAAATGTGAATGGTATGCGTTAGAGTGTGGGAGCACCAGTCTTACTATCATCAGCGATTCGCGTTCAGCACTCGAGACAGTGGTCAACGCGCTTTCCCATCACCCGCTCGCCGCCGAGGCGAGGAGTAACATCGCTCGCTGCAGACTCCAAAACAAGGAAGTTTCTTTGTTTTGGATAAAAGCACATGCGGGGCTAGCGGGTAATGAGAGAGCAGACGACCTGGCCAAACAAGCAGCGCTGCACATTAAGAGCAAACCACTGTACGACAAATGTCCGATATCATTCGTCAAGCGACAAATCCGTATGGAGTCACTCGACGAATGGAATCGTATGTACATGACAAAATGTTCTGACAGCTCACGTTAGTTATCCAATTGGAGTGGTTGTGAATGGAGAGTCAGTATGAGATTTTTTTGGGGAGATTTCTTCGTCATATTTAAATCATGGGCCTCTTTTCTAATGTTTTACCTACCTTAGTGTTCATTAGTGACGCTCGAGCTAAGCCACTACGGCGCATATTTAGTAGTAGACAAGTCCATATAGCACGTGTGTTAAAGATACCAGCCCAATAAGTGTGTAATACACATGGATTAAAACTTTATGGCGTCTGTGAAGTTATGCGAGAGTCGCTGCGTAATCACAAATATTAGGATCCGCGCGGGCGTACAAAAAGGTAAGCGGGCTAGTGGGCGGATGCGTGCCTGCGCGAAGCCGCGCTCGCAGCGCACAGCCGCCATTAAGTTTGAATTTCTTTGTAACAGTCTTATGATTCCTAAGGTGGTAAAGCCAAGCTGTAGCTAATTGACTGCAGCTCATATACTGGCTGGCTCGACCGGGGTAGTAACACCTTCTCACAGAAGATCGGCGTAAAGCAGCTATTACAGCTGCGCTTCGTACGATGAGTGAGTGAGCCGAAAGCCCAACTCCTTCCCTTCCCCTCCCTCCAGTCCACTCTCCTTCAGGTCGGCAATCTGCGAGCAATGCCTTTGGTATTGCAAGCATCTATAGGCTACGGTAACTGCTTAACATCAGGCGGGCCGAATGCTGTTTGCCAGCGCAGTCCTATAAAAAAAAAAAAAAAAAATCCAAGTAGGTATTTCGTATTGCAGCCAGCCTAACGAGTGAGAAGTCCGACCGGCGCAGCCAGGACAAGCTGAGTCAGCACCAGCAGTTGCTGCTGCAACACCAGCCGCGCGGCCACGCGCACGCGCCCGCCGCCGACAAGTACGCGCACTCGCAGCGCGCCGCCGCCGCCGCCGCCGCGCAGACCACGCTCTCCACGCTCACCACGCTCGACACCAAGACCAAGCACCATTATACTGACGAACATAAACTCACAGACTTTTTAAGGTAATTACACTTATTTGATTTGATTATTGATGTGATGTATTTGGGATTAATTTAGAAAAATCTATGTGGACGTTCTGTTTTGAGTACATCATCGTTTTTTGTAGCGTGAGTTATCACAGAAGCAAGGATCTTGAGAAAACGAGTAAAACTTATATTGTTTAATGTTTTATATATTTAGGAACGTAGCATCTACGCGAGATACAATTGATTTTATATTGTGTTTAGAATCGGCACACTAGTGTTTAAAATTGGTTTTGCTAGATTCGCAACAGAGGGCCTACTCTGTTTCAAACGAAAACGAAATTTCGGACGAAATTCGCGTATTTCCTACTACGTTTCTAATTGATTCCGATATTTTTCGTTTTCGTTTGAAACAGAGTAGGCCCTCAGAGCAACACTGACTTTTTGAACACAAAAAATCGCTGTTATTACATAAAAGTTAGAATATTTTTGCACAAGTGTCTAGTCAAATTTCCCATGGAAATTTTGATTTTAATCGCTTTTATGTTTAACTTTTTCGTAATAACTTGGATAGTTTCGCTAATCCCAATATTTTCATATACATATTATGACTACTTCTATGCTGATACGAGTGTATTGTATTGTATTGTGTGTATTGTATTGTTCAGAGCGAATCTGGAATCGCTGGAGTCGCTGTCGGGCGGCGGGTCGCACAGCGAGCGGGCGGCGGCGGGCGCTGGGGCGGTGGCGGGAGCGGGGACGGGAGCGGCAGCGGCAGCGGGCGCGGGCGCGGGGGCGGGGGCGGGCGGGCAGGAGCGCGTGGTGCGCGCGTTCGCGGAGCTGGCGCGCAACCTGCAGCGCATGCGGCCCTGCGTGCGCCCCGCCATGTGCAAGCCCTACGGCAAGCAGAGCGAGCAGCTGCAGAAGAGTCAGTATACACACACACACACACACACAACACGTACACATAACAACACTAGATTCACCCTTTCACACTAAGAAAAAAGTATTCCCAAAGTGAAATTGTATAATTTCTGGCACCCAATGAGGACAAGTCGGTGGATGCGAGTGGCGGAGGACCCGTGAAGTGTGGAAGTCATTTGGGGAGGCCTATGTCCGGCAGCTGATAGATTCATGGATGGATGAGGGAGAAAAATATGATCGATCACCAAATGTCACTTGATTTGACTGGCACCCGCCAACGTAGCTTAGACCTGCTGCGTCATTTTTGGCCTTCTGAATACTTATTTTATTTTTATACCATATCAATGTCATTTGCAAGCATGAAATTTATAGATTCTAACTTGTGACTTATAGTGCTTCGCTAATTCGAGATCACCTAAACATAGCATTATTCATATCCATGCTTTATAATCCATGTGGGATTATAGGCGATTTTTATATAGTTGACATTAGTTTCATATTATTATTTTAGTTCTGTTGGACACGATCCAGCTGGTGCAGTCGCTGCGCAGCTACCTTCCGCCCCCGCACATCCAGGTCACCTCGTGGAAGAACGACGACAAGCTCCGGTAAACAGCATTACTATAAGCAATACATTATTACTATAAGGAATTATACAGCGTGGGTAAAGGTGGTACAAGTTGGACCGACATCCTAGTGATACCTAGAAAACCTGGTGTCGCGGGAAACCACTTGATGTGATTTGCAGAGGACCGTTGAAAAACATTTGGGGAGGCCTATGTCCAGCAGTGGACGTCTATTGGCTGAAATTATCTTCTTATCGTATGGTTAATGGCCAATCTGGTATCAGTTGTTCAGGCCGACCGAAGTCCTCTGACATGGCTTAACGACTGCTCCCTAGATGATAACAACCGGGATCGAATTTTTACTTGCCCTCCGAAGCACGGGGACCCTCAGTTCAAATGCCACTAAATGGTCACCCATCTCTGACTGACTTTGCCAAGCGTTACTTAACCGGGGATCGTTTACCGATCAGTGATTGCAGCGTCAATTCATTCAATGATTGATCATGAAATTATATGGATGGTATCGGTGAGGTACGGATGGATATAGTATAGTTGATGATGACGCGCGATTTATTGCGGTCATGTACGGTCATCGTGAAATGTAGATGTACTAAAGCTGCTATACTGCTATATAGCTGCTGTACTGTAGCTGTACTTATGATTTTTGTTCTTAGTTCGAACAACATGGAGGAGCTGGAGAGCCGCAAGATAGTGAGCGGCAACTAGCCGCCGGACTAGCGCGCCGCCGCCATTAGCCACGCGGTGACGTCACACCACCACCACACACCACGGTTTGACCACACTACTACTCATATACTACAATTCACCAGACACATTGAAATTAAACTCTTTTTATCTCGTTCCTTAAAGTTTTTTACATTCCGGATTGCTTATCAAGATTTCCGGAGTGTGAAACCATAAATAAACACGGTAAAAAATATTTAATTTTAATAAGTCGATAGTCGTTTATAGCTGTGCTAAACGTACCTATCATACGTATAGACTTAACAATTTCTAAATAATATGAAATAGTTCATCCTGAATAATCTGGTGTAATGAATAGTAATCTGTTGTAATTCTACTCAATGTGAAACCGTTTGTAACTCGGGTGTTAGTGGGATTTATATTGTCTTAGACCATTTTCACACAACGCTACTCAATTTAACCGAAACTTTTACAAAATCTAAAGAAAGAAGGCCCGCGCAGCGCCGCACAGATAAATCTCCTGTATTATGTTATATGTATAAACGGAGTACGGTACCGCGGTCACTACAGACCGTTCACCGAAGATGTCCCCTGTCATTTACAACCTTCCTAGTCTTATATTATTTAAAAATACGCAAGTAAAACATATTAATCTGTGGTGGGTACAAGTTTAGATAATGGGGGGTAAAAGGTACATATATTGTTGGCAGCACCATAGGCAATGCTTCTAAATTCCAAGGCAGGGAACATCTTATGGTAAACGGTCTGTAGTGCGACTCATCACTAACGCGTTACGAACTGATTCCAAACTACTGTATATGTTCAAGTCTCTGTTAAATACTAGTGCTGTGACCGAAAAGTAACTAAAGTAATTGGTAATCTAGGATCATTGGTGGTTTCTTTCGTAGTAGAGTTGCGTGAGAGTAGTCTCGTAGTAATCGTATCATCGTTACGAGTGGGCGATTATGCTTACTATAAATAATTTTAATAATCGTTGGTGTGTACAATTTGTGACATCACATCAGTCTTCTATAAGCACAAACTGGGTTCTATAATCGTGTAGTTGATTTACAATACTGTCTTTGTTTTGCGGTTTTTATTGCTTTACTTGTTAGAGTTTACAGAAGTTTCTTTTTACTGACTTTTTGACATTTTTCATATTATCTGTTGTTTGAATTCATACATAGATGTATGCTATTTTTATCGCTTTCGTTGTTACGGAATGTAAGGTTTAAGGTATTTTTTTTATTTTACAACTTTTTTTTATAATTCGTCCTAATTATGTTAAGTATAATCTCAGTTTATTGTCGTAAGTGCATTATTTACACTGTGATAGAGGTGTAATAGGTGTAGGTCTGAGCGAAGTCTTGACATGAATGTAACGTAGGGAAGCGTGTGGTAGGACTGCGTCGGTAGTGCGCAGCAGCTTGCGGGACCGTTGGACGTGACGCGGCGACGACGCGACGCGACGCGATCGTCGCCGGCGTTACTTTCAAATATCTCGTATATTTTCATGACGCAGAAGTCGCTAAGTATTGTGCGCATTTTATTGTAATACAATTTTGATCGCCATGTCTTGTCTTGTGAACGATAGGGGGGTTAGTATCTTATTGAAGACTGCAATTTTTTCACGTCGTCTTAGCTGAAGTTGCCTGTGGATGTATAAGATTAGGTTTGGTAAGTGTCGATGAGGCGCTCGCTGCACACTGACTTCCGTCGTATCGTACAAAATTGTGTTTTTATTTATAAGGTTTGTAGATGATACATTTTGATTATTCGTAGTTAGGATATGTTTATTTGACTGTACAAAATTTGTTTGTGGTGTCAGTGTACAGTGGGCGACTTGACCTGTGGAAGGAAATTAGGTGAAGTTGAGTTTGATCGACAGTGTATCCACTGATGTAACTCGCACCGATAAAGAATCGCAACGAGAATAGCGTCCGACGTCGCTGTCGTTCGCTTGCATAGACATGCTGACCTATGCCCAGTAGCGTATTTTAAGATTTGGCGCCCTATTGGCCTATAAGGTTTTCCGCCCATAAAGGAACAGCCACAACACAGAACACAGAACTATCGACTACACATTTAAGGTAGTATGCCCGACATTTTTAAGATTCAAATGCAAATACTGGTCGAGAAATGATAGTAAAACAGAGAGCAAAGCTAAGTGCGAGGGGCGGCCGCCGCCCCTCGCAGCTTACCGCTCCGGACCTTGGTCTCCATAGCCCAGGAATAAATACGCCACTGTCTATGCCAGCGAAACGCAACGAGCTCTGGCTGCATTTTTCGATTCTATTGTTCATCGACGCGGGTTATACAAGTTATTATCTACTTCCACAACATCATCATGTGAAATAATGGACTACATAAGTTTAATGATTAGTGCAATAATTAGGCAAAGCCTACTTTAAATTTAAAGTTTTGTATCTTAGTACTGTAATTCTAAATTATAAACATGAATAACTTAACATATTCACATCACAACGGAGGGGTGCGAGGTTGTATTGTGTAGGATAAGTATTGATTCAGTCATGGTCTCCGTTCATTGGATTGTTGCATCACACACTTTATTTGATTATTGTCAAATAATTATTAATCCTAAGCAGCTTTTTTAGTTTCTTCTCTAGTTGTTTGTACATTTTGTTTCGAATTTGGTATTTGTAATAAGCAGTTTGTACCGCCGTGTGAGCGTCCATCATCTTATCACAGTTATTGTTTCAGTACATTATCCAAATATTTAACGAGGCTATGTTATCAACTACTAACAATACACCTAGTTTAATTAAGTTTGTATAACCGTCGAAAATCTTTACTCTTGAAAAAGTATTATAAATTTCCAAAAGAATCTCTCTCTGTATTAGAATTATAAGCTTTCTAGTCAAAAATGGATTTCATATTGCATTTTTTTAGACATATTAATTGGAGCTCTTTCTAGTATTCTAAATTGACGACTGCTTTTTTTAAATTGTGAATTCTTTGTTTTTTATTTGCGCTCTGTCACCAGTGTTTGGCTAATGATTGAGTAACATTATTTGAATGATCTCACGATAATGCACTGTGAACCCTTCGCCCTATACCACGGTACGATATGTTTGGTTTTATGAGAAAATTGTGAAATTGCGGCGTCAGAGCGCTACTATACGAGTAGTATGTATTTGTAATATTTTCTATTGTATTTACTTTCTCATTATGATGGTTACTTCATACGTAATAATATAGTTTTGGTATTGTATGGTAGACTTGTTAAATTTAATTATCATCAGTCTATTATTTGTACATTACTCATCACAAGCATTTATACTTATTCGATAATACGTACCAGTGTATTTTGAACCGCGAACATCGTTTGGCATCTGAATTCTGTGATAAATTTTTATTCAATCAAAATGTAATTTTGACTTTTGGAATGCAATAATACCAATCGAAGTTACTATTTATACGTATTATTTTGGATATATTTCTGAGTCCTTAAGTTTATTATGGTGGTTTATAACTTGCAGCTGATGACTGCGCAATCAACTGATGTGTACCTACAATGTACCTTTGAAAACATATTTACCCTAATTGAAGAAAGTAGATGAAGAAAAAAAATGGTAACATTTTTAAGGTTTATATTTGTGTAACAATAATGGCTACTTGTCGTGTAATTTCACCCTATGGAAGGATCTTATACATGATGTAGTAAGACATTCCTATTGGGTAAAATTCAATGTGACTCATTATTTCCTCCTTTTATCACTTGCATTGACTTGATTTTAAGTCTGTTTCCTAATAAAGTAGTGTTTTATATCAGTGACCTAGCTTTCATCAGCTGTATTTATGTCATAATTACTTATAGAAAATTGGCCTTGCCATGTAATTTATTATTTGCACGTTTATTTTATTAATTTGTGAAGGTGGTATAATCTAGACATGAAAAGCAGTGCTTAGAAATAAATAATAATGATTATAATGGAAATGTTTATTATTTCTTCTGTAATTAATTTTACATAGATTGTCTAAAACGAGTATTATGGGTGGAATACATCCTATGATCGTTAAAATTTCGGGCTTTCGTCGGACGACATAAATTACTTAAAAAAAATCTTAGATGGATTTACTAGACTGCGGTTCAGCTAGAGATGGGACTAACATTAAAGTTAATAATGAGATTTAAATTACTCAATAGGTCTAACGGTGGTCTTGAAAAAGGCTTCTCTTTAGTACATCACAGTTTTTTTTTTTATCTTTACGTTGAAGAGTATTAGTAACAAAGCAATATTAGCGAAATGCAATGTGCCATAAGTACAAATTATAGAGAAAACTCAACGCGAGGGTTGAGAATAAAATTCATCGTCTTTGTGGAATGTTTAATTTTATTTGTTTACAATTACACTTTTGGCACGTACCCCATTTACTTATAGCCAATAATAATATGACAAACGTTGTTTTAATAACACCGATATAAACATTCATTTTGTATCACGAGAACCTAGATATTTAAATAGGTTGTACTTTCATAAGTACTATTCGATTCAAATAAGAAGATGACGCCATTTTGTTTTGCATCCCGTCCATATATACAACGAAAGGATGGAATGCAAATTGTTATTGCTGCGTCTATAACAGCCGAGCGACGCACCCGAGCAATCAGTATTGACGTCTGAACTCATAGCTCGGAGCATGTGTACGCACACATTTTAAATTTTTAACTTTTTCATTTTACAATATCTAGATAGCCGTGAAACAATAACTATTCAGCCAATGAGGAGCGATTCGAAAATTGACAGTTTTTTTTTAAAGTACCTACTGAGTAGTTTTTTTTTAAATGTTGTCTTTTTTATTTTTTTTAACATTACGCTTTCTGACACAGAAAAGGGCTACAAATTTATAAAATGGCCGCCAGAATTTCAGCAAGCCCGGCGGAGACCGACTTGATCTCAAACATTATTACCGTTCGTATCGCTTCCCGTTAGATGTGGTTTACATACATTATAGAAAACGTACAAAACATCTAGTAAAATGACATATACACGGTGACACATATGTACAGTGCTACATATATAAATTTGTAAAACATTCATCGATGTATCCATTGTGTGCGCTTTGCAATTTTTATCGATAATCTTAGTATATAATCATAGTATGATAACCGCCAAATTTATAGAGTTTATTAGAAAGTTAACAATGGTTTTACAAAGCTTTTCTTAGAACAAAAGTGATTTGTAATGCCAGTTTAAGTCAATAATAACTTTCTATAAATTTGGCGGTAAGACTCCGGGCTTATAATAACCATTTTTAAATATGTTTCAAAATGAACCAAGACATCGAGGGTTAAAATTAACCCCGTTAGTAATAAATACTTATCGAAAATATGGCAATAGTCAACATGATATTTTTTAAATGAAGACAGAATAAAAAAGATACTAAAATTAGTCGCAACTAAAATGCTTGGTTTACGTATAACAGGATAATTCTAGCCATGAATAAGAACTTCTAAATCTAGGAATGTATTTTACTCTAGCTGTTACTATTAAATTCGGATGACCATGAACACGATATCTAGTATACACCTACTCATTGGTGCCGATTATATTGGCACGACTAAAATTGACAAGCTTGGCGACAAGGTTCACCACCTGTCACGTTGGGTTCCGACTATCTGGTGAAACGTGGGCTTTGAGTTGGTTAATACCTCCACAATGTGGTGGTGTATGGCCACTCAAGCCTCTGACTACCCTCGAATGGGGATAAAAGTCGTGACGTTACATTTATACTAAAATTGACAAAACTAACGGTATTGTCATGATCATAACGTATGAGCAAGTCAGAAATACTTTTAGATGTATCAAATTTAGTTTAGTTGTAATTAGCCAACATAATAAGCACCATCAATCGTTACGTCGTTAAGTCCAGTAGCAGTTAGATTGTATGCAGTCTTCAGAAATGTTACAAGTACGTATAAAATGTATAAAGTGTACGGAATCATAAACAAATTGCACGACATATAAAACTCCACTTATAATAATATTGGCCTTAATTCTGTTGGTACACAGACTAAACTAAAGCCCGTTGCAGACGATGCGCGGTAGCTTGCGCGAGTACTAATCATTATTAGTTAGTACCAAAGACATATACTTAATTTATGTAAAATTACGAAGATTGTAAACTTTCACAAATGGTCAGAAACGTAGACATCGCACGCTTAGTAAATGTACTTATAATGGCCACTCGTAGGGATTACGGAACCCTAAACCCGACATAACAAAAAATGTGATGTGACACTTTTGTTTTTAACTTACAATTATGCCATCCATGACAAAAAAATAATTTAAAGGTTCCATTAATTGTTGTCATCTAGACAGCAGTTGTTAAACCTAGTCAGATGCCTTCAGGCTGCTTGAACAACTCCGACACAGGTTGGCCGTTAAACATACGATAAGAAGACTTAGGGCCAAGTTCACCAATACAGTAACGGACCATTAGAGCAGTACTTAACCAATCATTTGATGTACTGCTGACAGTCGGTTAGGGTGTTGGCGAACTCAGCCTTTTGAGAGGTAGTTTTATTAATCGTGCGATATAAATTAGTTTTGTAAAATTTAGTTCAGTCGTGATACACAACAGAATTGGCGACGGGCGACATTGAATGCGATTACAATGCAATGATTCGTTGTAACGTGTCGTGTGCGTGTCGTTCACGTGTCGTGTTTGAGCGGCTTCGGTTTGAACACGTAGACGGAATCGTCGAGCCAGTAGTAGGCCTGCGCGATGTCCCCCTCGCAGAGGTAGGGCGCCCGCGTCCAGGACACCAGCTCGAAGCCGATCTCGTCGCGCATGAACTCCACGAACGACGCGAGCTGGTCCTCGAAGTGCGGCCCGTGGATCGGCAGCCGCTCCTCGGGCTTGTGGTCCGCGTTCACTGTAATGAGACAACATTCAGTTGTGAATGCGTTCAGGGGCTTTAATAGCGCCACTATGCAACTTGGCCAATGCAATTAATTTTCCTGATTTTCTAGCAGAATTCGCTAAATTTCCGTGAAATGGTCACAATTAAGCGGGAATGCTAAGGATTCTGGTAGAAAATCTGAAAAATGTTGAATTGGCCATGTTGCATAGTGGCGTTATTAGAACTCTAGTTCAGTTGTGTGTTAAGAATTACCAATGTGCAATTAGCAATTTATTAATTTACAGTTTTTGACGTGCTCCGGACGACCAGACTGGCAGACCACTGAACGCACGTCCGTTATGTAGAGTTAGGCGCCGTCCTAATTAATAATAATAATAATATCCTGGGACATTTTCTACACACGGCTACCTGATCCCAAACTAAGCAGAGCTTGTACTATGAAAATCAGATAACTGATATTACTACATATACTACTTTTTTGTTTGTAAATACATACTTAATATACATATACACCCAAAATCGGGACATACAGACATGTTCATGCACACAAATGCATGTCCCGGGTAGGAATCGAACCTATGACCTGCAGCGTGAAAGGCGGCATCACGCCAACCACGCCAACGGGCCCGTCATATAATTGGCAACGATCGTACGAGCAAACGATGTGATTTCGTCGTGCGACGAGATAAAACACATACATTTATTAATAGTGTCCTACTAATTGAAGCTTGCAAGTCATAGCGCGAGCACAGGAAATAATTTTCATTGCGCGACTAAATCGCATCGTTTGCTCGTACGATCTTTGCCAATTAGTACGACGCCTTACTGTTTATTTGAGGTGTTCCTTGCAAGGTGTTATAGAAGAGAAGTTAAGGTTAAAGGTTAAGAGGTCCTCAAATACCTTCGACATAAGGTTTGTACGGCAAGACAAGTGCTAGCATGAGGACACCGTCGGGCGTGAGCGCGGTCTTGGCCTGCCGCAGCATAGTCTTGGGCTTGCTGCAGCGGTCGAGAAGATTCAGCATGCACACGCAATCGAACTGCTGGCCGCGCCACCAGTCATCTGTGTCCAGTATTCTGGAATAGGCATTTTTTTGTGAGTTCTATGATTCTATGAACTATGTTTGATGCCGGTTCTGTTGGTAGAAATACTAAAGTAGTCTTTCCTTTGGGGTTCTTCACAGGGTGTTTATAGGTCCCTAAAAGTTCAGCGCCGCGCCTGCTTTGCTTGTGTTGCAAATGTCCTGGACGGCGGTTTCCATTCACCATCAGGTAAGACCGTCTGTCAGTGTGCTTTCGAATAAAAAACGGTATTACCGTCCATCTTAGTCATAAAAATTAGTAAGAAAAAATACTTGCAGATGTATCTTAGTCGTGATTTTTCGAAAACAGAATTGACATGATGATTATCCACATGAAAAAAAACTCGTTTCCGTTAAAGCTTAGTATTGCTAAGCAGTTTGTCCCCGAAAGCACTTAACAATATTCCAAGTCTGATGGTACAGCACTAGAATTAAAAGCTCTCGCGGACAAAGGTGTTTGTGGAATTGTTTTTTTCATTTCATCTAAATACACAGGACAGGGCAGGGTGCAGGGTGCAGTTTCTTTGTTAAGCGTTCGTTTCTGTTTCAGCTAATTTCCAAGTTATTGGTAATGTAGAGCGGCTCTATTGGAACTAGTATGTGGCTATTAACGTGACTATCTAGCGATATGTATAACTTACGCGTATCCCTTGTTAGAGAGCGCCTTCCTCATGCTGCCGGATATTTCAGTGGCGTATCTCTGCTGGTAGAGGCTGGCGAAGTGTCGGCTGACCTCTCCGTCGCCGGCGCCGATGTCGACGATCGCGCCCGTGCCGGTCCCTGCGCTCCCCCCCGCCCGCCGCAGCAGCGAGCGAGCCTGCGCCTCGGAGAGAACGAACATAGAGCCGCGGCCTAACCATCTGGAATGAACATTATATGGGTACATTAGCAATTTACTGCTGATACGTCCACACGTAATTTCGAGTCAGATTTATAATAACTCTGAAATCTCAACAATTAAGGACGAGGTTTCGTGGTGCGAGACTGCCGAATACTTAAAGGCTACTCAAATGTTTAATTCCCACTTAGCAGTTTGAGACATCGTGTCTGAATTTTTTTGTATGGCACGCCAAAGTTAAGCAGCTCTCAAAATTGTGTTGCGTACGAGTATTCGGTCTTTAGTAGGTAGTTTGGTCAATGGATATCGAAATAATTTCACTTCAATTCAGTGCAATATTAATAGCAAAGAGTTTCGCAAACTAAGGCTCATCACGTGCTGAATACGGGGTATGAGAAAATTGCCACAAAGAACAGGGTGCGGCAACGTTCCACCGCCCGGAGTCAACATGCGATGTTTTATTACCGTGCTCTACAACTATTAATTTTCTTATCTAAGTTAATTGTCGAAATAACAAAGTCGGTGCGCAGTTGAGCCTTCTAATTTGAGCGTTGCTTCCCTGTCGTGGCCGGGCAACAATAGGGCAATTATCCAGTACCGTCGGTGGTCGTTTGGAGGTGTGTATCGGCCACAATTACCGGGATAAAGCACAAGGCACGCTGCGGCCTGCGGGCAACGCGATATTCGCCGCTGGCGCTGTGTTGCCGGGACCGATTAAGTGAATTCAGAAAGCGGTGCATAAAACCGTTTGGCGAGCGACTCTATTCCTCAATGCTGGCTCTCGATAGACCGCATTAAGATAGTCGCCTGGTGGGAAAGTAATGTAATGATGCTGTTTCCATTAGGTACCTACAAGATTTAAAATGAAAGTACATAAGTGTAAATTTTTTAAGGTGATAGAGCCAAGCTGTAGACAATACACTGTAGCTCATATTTGGGCTGGCTCGACCGATGTAGTCACACAGATGATCAGAGCCGGAAGCCCAAACCTTTCCTCCCCTCTTCCCCTCCCAATATCCCACTCCCCTTCAGATTGTCAACGTGCGAAGGATGCCGTTGGTATTGCAAGCATCTATAGGCGACGGGGACTGCTTAACATCAGGCGGGCCGTTAGCTTGTTTGCCGCCTAAGTTGTATACTATCATTTCAGATAATAACAAGAGGATTTAAAAGAGCAAAGTTGAATTTTCCTAAATCTGGTAACAATTGAGGGTCTAGCTGTTGGCCAGCAAATTGTGCGCCCTCGGAGCGGCGCGACCGGCGACCGGCGACCTCGCGACGTCTTCATCGCGCCCCGGGCGAGCGGCGAAAGTGGATAATGACTATCCCGCTCTCATTAGCTGAGGGCGAGCGTCGCTGCGATCGATACGAATTCGTCTTCGCCGAGTAAAGGGATAATCGGCGCTGGGCTCCAGCTCTGTTATTAGCCGTAGTACCATATATCACGTACGTACAGCATTATCCGCGGCCCCCGGCGTCCGCGCCGCAATTACAGCCCGAGCGCACCGTTCAGACACAATACCCTATTAGGAAAGCCTTACAGGTAGTGTTGCCTAAGTCTGAAAGTGGAATACTTGCCGGCTCTATTACTTTGTTTTCTAGTTACCTATGTCCCGAGGAAAACACCTCGTTATTTTCCGGTATATGACAGATATTGTGTGATACATATGTATCAGGTGGTCGCGGGTCGGTCGCGGACCGTGGTCGTGTCGGTCGCAGCTCGTTTGCGGACGGCGACCGGTGCGGATTGATTGCTTTATTGTTCCGTCGGAGGCTGGCGCTGGACTGCCGACGCCACATACATGTTACATGAAGCGGCCCCGGCCCCGCGACTAATGAGCACCGGCACCGCGTAATTGTCACCGGCACCGGAGTACACTCGTGAGACTCTACCGCCGAGTGACAACGCACGATTGAGTCAACACGCAAAAACATCCAGAGAATATGACGCGAGCTTACTCTGTTGCAAGGTGACTCGCATGATTGATTTATTATGACCATAACGAGAAGTCCGGCGTCGGTGAGGAGATACTTTCTCATCTTTAGGGCCTCGTGAATGTAGAGTTTAAAGAAAATTGACTTCTTTGTTACATTTGAAGATATACCTGATATTGCCATAGGTACGTGTCTGTAGTTAGGTAAGTGAGACCACACGTAAGAGCGGGGCCTGTTGAGTGGAGTTGAAAATTGTGTGGCAAGGGGTGACGCGTCGTGTAAATCGAGTAGGTGGATAGGCGGGCGCGGGGTATCTTTTTCAATAGAATGCGGTGGCTTGCAACAAGGAATCCGATGCGGTTATCGACGGAGGTGAGAGATGTGTCGCCGGCGCGGGTGCGGGCGGCGCGGGCGGCGGGGGCGAGCGGCTCGTATCGCGATTGCATCGGAGAGCAAACAAGCGGGCGGGGTGTCGCGGGGGCGCTCAAATCATATTACCCCCGGCCTCACACCCGGCCCGCGCCACACACGTCATTTGAGCGTGCGTCGCTATGGCGACGGCCCGGGCCGTGCATGATATTAGTACGTGTGCGGCTCATCTCCGGGCGTTTAAAGTTAACGCGCCGCCGCCTCGCGCGGGAAATTAAAACCGGCTGCGGACCGGAAGGCGCAATCGACCCCTCGCGCTTTTCGTGCGCCCCACACACTCACCCCACAGCCTCCGAGGCCACTACTTTGTTTGTTGTAGGTAACCTACTACGTGTGTTATCTATGCACAACATTGTGTGTAACATGTATCATCTATAGGCCGAAAATTTAAATATTATGTACCAAGTTCACATTACAAATAGTTACTTGCTTCAGCAAACAAAGAAACTGTAGGCTTCGAAGAACGAAGAGCTTCTGAAAATTTTGAATCGGAGATTTTTTCAGAAAAAGGAATTCCATTAGGCAATATGTAGTTGGAATCGTGAAATGCAATTAAAAGATATTGCGCACGTACTCAATAAACAGAAGTCAACTTGGTTTACTATAGCCGCGTACCTACTAGATATAGGTACACATTAAAATAGAACGAGCGAACGCTAGGAAGAGCTCCTCCCCCGCATATGTAGATACCTACACATTTGCTTTACTCAAAGACATTGTCGCTTTCAGGCACCTCATTAGAGCGCGTCCCATGTGAGCCTACCCCACGCCCCCTCGCCCCACACCCTCGCACCCCCCACACCCACGGAGACGGGAGCAATTCTTTCTCTGAGCTCGCAAACTTGGATGGATAATTACACTCAGATAAGAACCCGTCCGACCTTATGTCTTTTACGATAGCACAGTTTTATTTCCAAGAATTTGAATCGTATTATAACTTATGAAAAAGGATTCAATTAACTTGGGTAATCATGGAACAGAATTGGAAATTATACAGAATTGTAAAAATGAAACGGGTTGTAGGCAAAAGTTTTTATGAAATATGAAAATGTAATTTAAGTGGAGTTTTGTAACCGTCAAATGATCGTTCCACTGGTTGGTCGTTTATGGGAGTAGCGCGGGGCCCGCCGTGTGCCTGCCGCGGCGGCCAAATATACACATGATAATTCTGAAAGTTTCCGCCTGCCATCGAGCCGGCAATAAAAATCAGGTTGTACGGCGCACAATCGAACGTCACACAAACGTTACGCGCGGTGTCATAACCCCGAATAGCACTCAAGCTGCAATAAACTATAAAAAGTGGATAGTAAAATGTATAAACAATGAGAGCACGGCTAAAACGTTTTAGTGTTAAGAGTGGGCCCATAAACCGTTGACACGCACCAGTAAAATATTAACGATACCTACAAGAAAAATGACGACTATCAATGTAGGTACCGATTTTCGGTCGCGAGGACGCGCTACAAATAATGGCGGTACCGAATTTATACGCGGACCCGAATTGCCCCGATTGAATATTTTACCAGGCCACGAATGCGTCCGACGATATTTTTCTATTTCGACGCCCATTTTTACTATCAATTGCTTAGTTTCCCCTTTAATATTATTCGTGCCTCTGTTGTGCTTGATACCCGTTTGAATATTGAGTCATACTGGTGGGCGATAAAATATTAGGTAGCTTTTTCAGATTTAAACCAAGGACTATTCTTTGATGATGGTATATTATTTCTCTATCGTATTTCTTTTTCTTTTGAGAGTATAGACGTCTCTGCGGCTGCAGTGTGTTTATACTTAATACCTACTTATCTTTAGTGTTTTGGAAACAATAACCTTTAAAAGGTGTAAAAGCGTGGGCTCGATTCGAGTCCCAGTCAGGGTTTAAAATAACTTCTCGGAGGCGAATGGTTTATTGCTTATTGAGTAGCTCTGACGAAACGCGCCTCCGACGATAAAACATGGCCAGAGTGGAATCTCAGTCAATATCAGAATATACGCGACGACATTGAAATTATCGCTCGGTGGGAGGCGCACAGTCCCGTCCGAGGTCCACCTAACTAAAACAAAATAAGAATAGTTGGAAACAATGAGCATTGTCGCGATGTCTGTGCGTGTGCGGCGCGTGCGCGCAGAGCGGGCGCGGGCGCGGGCGCGAGCGCAGCTCGTTAGCGGGCCGCGCGCCATTGGCCGCCGCGCGGTGGGCGGGGCGCGCGACAAACTGCGCGCACGCAAATAGCGCACCCGCACACAAATTAAAACAATAAAATGAAAGTAATAAAACAAAGTGAACCCCGAAGAGTATCCACTATCGAGAGGCTTAGTGGCCGAGCGGAGGCGGCCGCGGCGCCCTATCGATTTATTGAGCGAGGTGCTTCGCCCCGCCACGAACTCATTCGCGCCAAATTCGGAGAGTGTACCCAGCGACAGAATAAAGCGGACGGGACAGAATATAAAAATAATTGCCGGCCCAGATACAGGTGTGAATTAAACGTATCAAGTATCCAACTTGATCTGGATCGGGTTTCGTTTTGAAAGATGACCCTCCGTATCAGGTGTGCGCCCGTTAGTTGACTTGCAATTTATGAGGATCTTCATGAGAAGAGAAGGTTAGATATTTGACTGCATTATTAAAGCAGGCTAGATGTAGAAATTGGATCAGATTGTGCTTTGGAGATCCTACCTGGCGTTAATTTTTTGCGGAAAATATAGGATAGGTATAGCTACACAATAATGTAGCGCAAGACTTCGGGCTACTAAGTCCAAAAAAGGCAGAACTCCGTAACATTCAGAGCAGAGACAGCAAGCAATCCACAGCTAAGTTTTCAGCGGAATTGCTTTACTGTCGAACGCCCCTGATAGGTAGGTACTCCAAGGCAATGTGGAAATTCCTGCGCTCGGTGTGCTCTCGTAACGAATGTCGTCTCATTTACTAATGTGTCACATGCAGCCGGTGTTGTTTCACAGGCTGTGGCGGGACTTGGGGGTGGCGGGCGAGGGTGCTCCGCGGTAGAGGGGGAGGGGGTACGGTGCACGGAGGCGACAGCGCGGGGGTGAGGCGCGGGGTGGCCACAAATGACCAATGGCGTCGCGCTTCTGCCTGGACGATGCAACGTTAATTACAGTATCATAGCGAAGGCTTACAGCACCGAGTACCTACCTACCGCTGGCTGTGTTCCTAGTAGATAAGTCTGAACTGTTTCATAGAGTCTATGAAGAGAGAAAAGAGAGTCCATATCCCTCCAGATGGCCATAGGTAAAAATAATTGGTAGTGTTAGTTTTTGCTGCCCTGAACGAAGTGTCATTTCAGAACGTTCAGAAAGAGAGGAAACTTTAGCTTACAGTTAGTACCTAAGTAGTACAATCTCTTACTTACTATTCAAGTAGTAGGTAAATATTGGTACGTACAACGCATATTCAGGATTTTTGGGTGAAGGTAACCCATCTCGTGAGGTCCTATTTTACAAATACATAAAGAAGCAAAAGGAACATAGGTACTAAGAAAGGCCTCTCCTTGTTGTAAATATGGGAATATTACGAGAGTAGAGCTAACTCTTTCAACATTGGGTAGGTAGTTCATCTACCTACTATGGTGATGGGCTTGTTAGGTTGGTAGCAAGTGACTTTCAGCAGAATGTTAAACAAAACATAAGCCAGCAGGTAGTACCAAAGTAAAGGTAAACTCTACCTCAGTATCTACATATTTCTATGTTTTTTAAAGTTGCACATAATTGTACAATCAGCACTAAGGTGCTATTCCATGTACCTACCGTGCAAGAAGTTTATCTGCTGAAATGTAAACAAGGTTGTCGTTAGCCAAGACTCAGCGGCGCTAGTTAGGGCCGAACAAACATTCGTCTTGGGCCGTAATTGTGAAAAGGAGCGTGATTACGTCGCGCGTAGTTAGCGGAGGCTTCATTAGGTGTTGTTGTCGACGGGCGCGGGGCGCGGGGGACTCGCGGCTCATCTCCGCGGTGCATCGCTGGCTGCGCGCGCAAACAAATTAAAACATAAGACGCGCCCTAATCAATAGCCCGCTCCGCCGCGAAGCCGAATTAACTCGGCCGAATGAAAAAAATGAACAAAATTATATTCGCGCGAGACCTCAACCCCCGGCCGCCGCCGCCCGCCCGCCCGGAGGAAATTGCTTTTCTTTCAGTGGGCGCGCACACACGGCCGCCGCGGCGACGTGAGCGCGAGAGGGTTAGCGCCGACACACAATATTATAATTTACGTTTCCTCGTATATCGAGGTGTAAGTAGGTACTTTACCTGGGCGGTTCGCGCCCGCTCAGCCCTCGGCTCACGCTAAATCTGAGCTTTATACGTTCACTTGACGCGACGAGAGCGATATTAGTTTCGAGCCAACTCCTTCCCTACTACAATATTTATTAACGCCCCGCTAACTTTACACTTACCTTTTTTCATTTCCTTTCCTTCCTCTGCTAAACCTTATTATGGTGATTCCATTTATTTCCCTGAGATAAAATTGGGAACAGTCCTTTATCTACAATGTACAATTAGATATTATCTTCTTGTGGTATACGGCAAAAGACATCCTTTAAAACGACTATCCAAGTTTTAAGGGTTGTAGATCTAATAAAAAGTTTATGGTGAGCCCTTTGAGCGAAAGATTCAGCAGGGTCACATTTTTATATTAAGAAAGTGTCAAACATGTCTTGATATAGGTAGTAGAGTGATTTATTAATCTAACATTAACCTATTAATATTTCAAATATAGGTAATTGAAACTCGGTAGGTATGGCGTCGTATCTTGTCTACATATCTGAAGTACCTAAACTCGTCTTAGTAGGTATACCGAGAGTCCAGAGTCCAGTTTCATTAGCGGGAAACTGGATCTCTAATCTGAGCGCCGGCCGCCCGCCCAATTAACGCGTGGGCGATGAGATGGCCGCCCGCCCGTCGCCCCACCGGCCAATGGCGGCCGCGCAGGGATTAATTAAGTAACTTCCCGTCTCTCCCCCCTCTCCCGCCACCTACAACCCCGTGCACCTCACACCCCCCCGCGCATCTGTGGAGTCTGCGGACACGCCCGGAAAACTAACCACCTAATGAGGGGAGATGACCTCACGTGGTTGTGTGCTTTGTCTATTCTACGTATGTGCAGACTGTGTATGTAAGCGGCGGGCTTTGTGTTGGTTGTGTAACCGGCGCTCATCCACTGTCAGTCCATTATCCACGCGCCGCCAGCCGTCACTAACATCATCACGAGACAGTGGAAAGTTTGAACATCTTCTAACAAAGCACATAAAAGCTTGCATAAGCTAGCGTTTGAGTAATCGCATATGAATCCTTCCGCCACTTTCTAAGAGTCTGTTTTGAAATATGAGGCTCGAAAATACATTTATGATTTGAAAAATAATGCTAGAGTTTTCACAGAGAACCACGAAATAAGCAACTTAGTTATCAAATTTGTTGCCAATACCAGCTCATTAATAATGTGCAAATCTATGGTAAAAATTTTGCAAATTTTCTCGATTCCTACTGTAAATTAATTGTTAAATCTGTCTACCTTAACCTGTTAACTTCATTCTACCTATTTTTCTGCTATATGTGAAAGCTCATAATTGGCCATACTCCTTATTCGTCTGTTTGTTTTATTGTATATGTCTAGCTGTAAGCTTTCCAAAAAGAATAAAATAAAATAAAATAAAATGCTTACGTAAGCAAACCTATGTGTCCCATAGTTGGGGCCAATTAAACGGAATCCTGCATCAGAAATATCTATGACAGAGTAAGGCCGGCTAAAGACATACCTTCAAATTTATATAAAGTCATGATCGACTTGCACTGGCATTACAAATCACTTTTGTTCCTAGAAATGCTTTGTAAACTCATTTTAAAAGTACGCTGTATCTAACATCTTGTAATTGGTACCAGTACTTGATCTTGAAACCCAACGAGGTATGGCTAGACAACTAATACCCATAATCAATACCTATGTATGCACGCATTTATTTATATAAATATAAACTTGGCTATTGCACGTGAGGGCCATGAGGGTACTCGTAGAAGGGTCCCGTCATCGGCAAAGCAGAAAATATGAATGGATGACACAGTTACTGTTTAAATTAGGTATAAAAAGAAAAAAAAACAAGATTCAAGCATGAAAGAAAACACGGCCTATATCGACTTAAGGAAAATAGCTCACTCACTTCCCGCACGAGTTGAGGAAAATGAGTTAGGTATTATGGTTTACGATGGCATTGCATCATCTCGACGTGTGTGTATATTTGGACTTCAGGGAACTGTCCAATTACCAATGATACCAAATGGAATAGGGATTACGAGGCATGTGTTCCAAACTAAAACGATTAAATGGAGCTTCTATGAATGCAAGGGCTCAAAACCTTGCAATTTATAAAATGACTACAGAAAGACATTCTGCAGTGGCATAAGTATGTCTGATATACTTTTAAATATGTAGTCAACTTCATAAATAAGTTAACAGCAATAAAACTTTTATGGGCCATATTCTTTATCTTGATTTGAATTTCATCATCGCGTCTGCAGTACGGGATTTAAGTGTTAAGTCGCCGTTATCCCAGTGTTTCGGAGACGGTTCTGCAATCTTCAGATTGGTTTCAAATCAGCTCAGAGTCTGTTAGTGATTGGTTTTGTTGCGTATTTAAATGTGTCTCGATGCGATGTTTAAAGTATTCTTATTTCCTCTCAATAATTCTAGGTAGACTAGTGAGTAATGTCAGATTCACTGAAATAATCTACGATGGGTTGAATTTTATGGTCGGGAAGTATTTTATTACTTATTATTATTTATCTATCGTATGGTTAGATGCCAACCTAGTGAGACATGACTTACCAACTACAAGAACCGGGACGGACTTTTCATGTGTCCTCCGAAGCACGGAGACGCTCAGTTCCAATAAGATGAATTGATGTAACTAATACCTCATAGTTCTTTTGTTGAATATTTAAAAAATGATAAAATAATACTGTGACCTCTCAAACTAGCATGTGTAGTGGTTCATAATCGAAGGCTGCTCGGGCTCTGAGGGGGGTGCCAAAATAACTAATAGTTTTCGCGGGGGCGTGTTAGCATTTTTCTTCTGGCGGTGACGGCCGGGGAGCGGCGGGTCGCCGAGGGGCGAGGGGTGGCGGGGTCGAGGGGGGCATGAGGCTGGAATAACTCTCTTTCAGGAATGGCTACGTGGATCATTTATACTTCATCGGCTTTGTTAATAACAGTGTTGAAGCCAGCAACACAAAACGAATGTTTGTTCTTTTTGTGAGAGCGACTCGCCAGAGGCAACAAACTAGGTACCTATGGATATTCTTTTCAATACCTCTGAGCGCAAAAATAACATTACTTATGTATTTAAGAATATATCGAAGGGTAGATTTGTATGTAACTACTCCTTAATTTTATTAATGTTGTTAAGAAATCAAGACACGTAATTAAATCCCAATTACTTGTTTTTGTCTTGATTAAAATAGAGTCTAGCATTCACAGGAATTTCCAAATTTGGGGCTCTATCTACAAAACACAAGTGTGGGCGCGTACCTAATTCACAATTTGCGCGAAGGACGCGAACAGAAGCTCGCGCTCTACCAGGGCTCTACCAGCAGTTTTACGTTCCGATGAATCGCTACATGCATATAAACCGGCGTTATTGTTCCTTTGAAGGGTGCGTTAGACGGTTTAGATCTTTATTTACTCAGTAGCTGTATTAAGTTCTTTCGTAGGAGGGATAAAGATTTTCTTTAGATACTAAAAATCTATTCGAGTGATTGGCGAATGTGATTACTTTATTTGTATACGAAAACAAAATTAAAGATCTTTTATGCATTGCTATGTATAAAGCTGTTAAAACAGACAAGGGAGTGTCATCGCCACTCCTTCACGTCGGGCTGTGATTAATTGCACGCCCCCGATAACGCCCGGAAAATCACAACCCTTTCGCCTCGTCTTAATTACCACGCCTAGCTTCAGCGTCGCGTTCCCATTGGTCGGTTTCCTTGCTGCTCTGTCGCCCCCTGTTTTAATTGGTTGGCGGTAATTAACGCTCGGTAATCACCAACCGCGTGGCGCGAGGGGACGACGTTCCTAATTTGAATTTTTAATTACTGGCGTTCGCAAGCGGCGGAACGACGTCCGATTGGTCGGACGGTTTCTCGTTTACACAGAAACAATGCCTATTGTCTTTGCGATGTTATCGCGATTCACACTTTTTTATGGACTCGTGAATTATATAGCTCACTGTTTACTTATTTGCAATGGATATAAGTAGGTAGGTGGGTACTCATTGAATCTAAATTCTTATAAATTTTTGAAGGCCTCAGGTACTAATTAGGGCAGAATAATATGTTTAACTCAAACAAGACTGAGTTTTAAGTTGGGACGTTGAGAATCTCATTAAAATTTGTCTAGACGCACTAACTTGTGACATAAAAACTTGAAATAATTGAAGATTCTTCTAGCTTCTAGTACTTCCTTTAAGTGTGTCTGAGTATAAGAACGCAGTAGTGCATTGCTTATTTTCCCTCAGCATTACGTACTACGAATAAGTCAAGTGTACGCTCCGCATGCCGAATTAGCTCATTACCGGAGCTGCGCCGGCTTCTGAGATTTATCCACCACTCCGTAGGTACGTAAACTGGTTCTCAACATCGGAACTCCTGGCAAATTAGCAATTCCAATTTCGGTAGCTAGGATTTGATACTGTGATTATCCGATGCGATTTTTAGTGTTTGATAACAGAGTTTGAAATAGACTTGTAAACATTAGGGACATGCAATGACGCTAAAAGTGACCACTTGAGATCAAAATCCATGACGATTGAGTGGGGATAAATGTAAAAGAATTGTGGAAATTCTCGCGAGAAAATCCTGTTTACAATGTGTTTTTAATAAGAGTAACTATAATATTAGCCACATTCTTTTGCACACCTATTACAAGGTAAATGCAGATAATTCATGGGGTTATCATGATAAACGCCAGGCTCCGGAGGTATGTGATACCTAACTGCGCGCATATTTCATGCGCAACGAGACAGGTGTCACCGCCTCTAGCTGTTCTCAGGGTATTTACAATATTATTACTAAGGAAAACTTATGGTCTTCAGCTCTTAGGATACCTAGTGTTCTTGGTAATCCGCTATTCGTAAGCAAACCCTTGGAGCTCTATATAACTGTAAGGTTTCCAAGTAAAGAAAACTATATTAAATGAATCGTAATCATTCCCATCAATACCTATTCCGATTTAGAGAGGGATGTATTGGTGGTAGAGCCAAGCTGTAGCCAATTGACTGCAGCTCATAAACGGGCTGGCTCGACCGGGGTAATACCACCCTCTCACAGAATATCGGCGTAAAGCAGCTATTACAGCTGCGTTTCGTACGATGAGTGACAGAGCCGTAAGCCCACCCCCCCCCTTCCCCTCCCTCCATCCCACTCCCCTTCAGGTCGGCAATGTGCGAGCAATACCTTTGGTATTGTAAGCATCTATAGGCTATAGTAACTGCTTAACATCAGGCGGGCCATACGCTTTTTTGCCACCGCAGTCCTATAAAAAACAAAAAAAAAAAATGTAAGTATTGCAATAAATTATACATGGTACATTCGTCCTGCAAAGAAAATCCGGTCGGGGTAGAGTTGGTTTCGATTAGAGATTCGATAGAAAGGAGGTGTTTCAGCGCCCGCGCAGGCACCGAGTGACGTTGAGTGACGTGGCCGGCCGCGAACCTCCAGCTTAATAAGGTAAATGAGATGCGGGCTGCCCGCGCTGCGGTTGCATTAACGCCGGTCGCCGACTCGCGCGCAGCTCGGCTAACAAACGCCTTGTTACCTCAGGGATTTATCCTAAACGAGCGGATATTCTACACAGATTTCATGTTCAGCCCTCGAATTTAGATAATTCGAAAGATGTTAGGTTGTGTGCGGTGTGTCATGATAAACAAAAATACTGAAGAACAATAAGGATATTTACACGTTATGGAAAAGTGTTATTTCAGCCAGTAGGTATGTATGTATATGATACGAAACCAGTGCGTGCTAGTGTTCAAAGCGTCTTGCGTAAAAACATTATTGCGGCGAGACAAATTGTCATTACGAGGAAAAGCATCTTCATCTGCATTAAAATAGACGAGACGATGCGACAAGAAATACACTAAAAGGAGCCCGTCGACACTGTTTTCAATCGACAAAAACTTGGTTGACTACATTTTTTACCCAATTAAAAGCGACTTGATAGGTTTTTTCGGGGTTTTTATTAGTTTTCGGTTTTTGCCCGGGGCACGGGTCAAGCGAGCTGAGACAATGCGCGTCGTGGATGCGCAGGCGTCGTGCCGCCCGTTTGGTTCCGCGTGCCGGCCGGCCATTGAGCGCTAATCGCTTCATTCAGCGGGGAGCGAGCGCTTTTTCCCCGTGGCCGATCGGTCATGCATTCCGGACGAGGCCCGCTGCAGCGATGCCTGGACACCGCGAACTGTCGTCAACCGATACTGATGTGGCAAATTAGTGCGTGCAGGGCCTATTGATGTCAGAGTCGGTGAACTTGTAATGTTTCACTCCATTCTCTACGATCTACAGGGTGTAACGGAAATTGTACCTATATACATACGAAGTGCACGGCTTCTTTGGATGGTAACAAACTAGACGGCAATCCTATATCGACACGTCACAAACATATGAGACATTCCATGACGTAAAAATAAAATATCAAACATTTCACATGTACATTTGCACATCACTAGCACCGAGCCACCTGACCGCGGAAGACGTGAAAAGGATACACACTAAGATTAGGACACTCGTAGTGCGGTGACACGTTTGTTATGATTTTATTTCAATAAACTTACCAAACCTAATATTTGGTATACATTTTTTGAAAGTTAATTTTGAGCTGAAATCTTGCATAGATATTCTATACCAGATACACTTTTCACCCCTTTCGGATAGATACCTATACCCTTTCTGTTACACGCTGTATAATGCGCACTCTATCTGCTGTGTCCTCTATATTCTAAAGCCTTTCTACAAATCAAGTAAAAATGAAATAAAATAATATTTGGGTAATGTCATAGGAAGTACAAGTGGTCGTGTCCGGTGCTGGTGTCGTCATTGCGGTGAATTTCACGGATTGTTGACACTGGACCGGCGCGTGAGCACGATCGTTGCGAAATGAACGATCCGTGAATCTAAGCCTGAGGACTCATTGTATTCGCAAACTGACGAATTGTTTGTAAACAAACCTCCTTACTTTATTTTCTGTAGTTATAGAAGGTAGGTTTTCTTCGATCCTCTGATTTCTTAGTGAAACATTACTTTTGGTTACTGATACTTAGTAATTTACTTAAAACTCTGGTGAATTGATTTTTATTTTATGGAATTTATCAACGGTTTAGAACTAAGGGTTGAATGCTTCAAGGCGTACGGCACAAATGTCTACGATCAAAAACACAATGGCACCAATTCGGCATGTTGTTTGGCCTCATTTATACGTCATAAAATTTTACAAAGTGCAAAGTTGTAATAAAGTTTTCGCAGTGAACACTCACCTTTAAGATCGCACGCGCGACTCGTACCTCTGCGATTGGCTGCGCCGGCGACTCCGCGGGTTTCCGCTGTGTTGTTATAATTAACACGCCGGTACTCACAGATCACCATTCCGTGGAACCTTGTAGAGGTATCTTTGTTAGAAAGCGGAGTTCATGACTTGCAGCTTTCCTATATTTTTGTCGTGTTTGCTCTGAGCGTCTTACGTAAAGGGATTGTATGAGGCTTGATTGGATTTTTAATTAAGGAATCGGTATTTCAAGTATTTGCAAGGACATTTTAGCCTTATGTTACTTAGTCTGGGGTGGCAATTAAAGCTTTCTCATCATAACAGGAGCAGCATCTTGACATTGGACAAAAGTGCATTTAATAATAATAATAACAATTTATTTCAATAACACCCCCACCTTTCAAAGCGCCTGAACACCACACCTTACGGCCAGTACTGTTCCTGCATGAAAGTGGACAGCTTTTCAGTGTCATGTCATGTAGTGTGTGTTATGTCACGGATGCCAAATTGTTACTAGGTTTTCTAGACTTCTGTGCTGATATACCTACTAAATGATGGAATTGAAAATGAGCGTATTATACGATAGGACTTGCCAATTTCGATTTTTATCGAAGCAAAGAGTAGATAATCACTAGGTACGTTTTACTACAGTGTAATATTTCAGTCAAAACCCTACCTACTACTGCGTCTAGACCTAAACTAAAGTTTCAGCCTGGATTCCAAATTACCTTATCCTTTATTATATAAGTTACTTTGCAAGTCGACGGTGTTTTCAGTATTGGTGACAATAATGAACAACGTTTCAATTTAAACGTGGACTCATAATTATTTTTTTGCGAACAAAAAACACATTTCACGGTGCCACTGCCTATTACTAAACTAAAACAACTAGTGATCTATTCAATATATTTAAAGTCGTTTCCACCGAGATATTCCACAAAAAAGCTCTAAGATAATAATAAGAAACCTTTTGTACTAACATTATAAATTAAAGCGTGCGCTATAAAAACGCGAACGCAGTGTAAGTAAGTCTTTAAGCTACCGTGAAATAAGAACCTGCTCACAATGAGTCACCGCTGTTACGTATGAGTTCTAAATAATCGCTTGTTTTTCACCCACTAGACAACAGGCCCCATTTATAAAGCACGAGCAACAGAGCATGGTGTCTGCAACTTCGTCTGCGTAGAATTTGCACTTAGAGTTATTTTTTCGCTAAGCTTATCTCCATACTAATTAAATAAATAAATAAACTTGAGAAATGATTGGTTTCCCATACAAATTTTCATCCCCTATTTCACCCCCTTTAATTTTCGCAACAACAAGTAGCCTCATCGTCATCGTCATCGCCATCGTCATTACGATGGTCTAAGAGCCACTGCAGACATGCTACTATTAGCATCGGCGATCGGCGATTTTGCGACTGTAGAGCGAGAAAGAGAGACTGTAGAGATGCGACTCAGTATCGATACAGGCGCAAAATCACCGATGCTAAAAGTAGCCAGTCTGCGGTCGCCCTATATCTACGATATTTGTCTCGATCGTATTCTGCAACCCAATAATAAGTTTATCTTTATTGCTTACTTTTTTATTCTTTGTTTTTCTCATTTCTATGGGAGTCATATTGTAGTCTACCTCGATTTGGTTTATTACAATTTCTCTATTATTCTGCCATCCAAGTTCCAACCGCTTGAATGTTTTTCACAAGTACCGGTTATACAGGGTGATACGATGCCTTAAAGGCGGTGGTTGGGAGTGATGTACATGACGGGGTCACCCATCGCGCGGACAGTGACATGCGTGCTCGTGATTAGCGTGCGGTGCTGTGCGCGCGCGCAGCAGCCCGCTCCTTGTGTAACCCAAGCCGCGCGCACCAGCGCCGCGCGCGCGCCATAACATAATTAAAAATGATTTAAAGCATTCGCTCCGGCTGCTTTGTTTCGCGCATTATGTTTCACTTGTTCGCGTCACAGTCGCGCCCGCACCTCCATTTTTAACGCGCCCGGCTCTTAATTCTGTCACAGTTTTTATAACCCTTTTGTATTTATTAATTCCCTTTCGGCTCCGGTAGCGCTACGCTTCTCGGAAAGCGATTTTGACGTGACATTTCTTTGGGTCGCGCCGTGTCCCTGTGTTAATGAAGCGTCCGATTTCGGCGCCGCCAAAAAACAATCATATTTTTGGGTAATCAAATCGAGGTCAGATTCCAGCGAAAACGAAATAAATAATTAGGTTATTCCTTCTAAAGCTTCATTCAGAACTTCAAAGCAGTTCGATACGATATGATGAACAGTTGTCTATTGATAAAATCAAAATTGTTATGTCTTCATCGCGACAAAGTGCTAGGATATTCGCTCTGCCATACAATAACAATATGTCTACGTTTGAAATGGTTCAGTGAGGAGGTACGAGCCGGTAGTAACAGCAGCAAACAATGGTGAATCACCGGGACGTACTGTTTCAGAGTTAAAAGTGCATATTAAAATGATTAACTTCGACTTGTTGACGCGTCTCGTTCGGTTATCGAATTTCGGTAATACAGCAACCGTGACCTGGCCGCTAAGAAATAATTCTTCACGGTTCGTTCATTGTTTACTTTGGACGCAACGTTTCGAGTAATCGTATGAATTAGTATGAAGCCTTGCAATAAATGAAGCGGAAATAGATGTTTCTATAAGTTTTTCTTCATTTATCGTCAACTTTTCCTCTTACGTACTAAGGGCATGGCTTAACATGGTGTTAGTTGATAGAAATGTATGGAAAGTTGAAAGAAAATGCTTTAAAGGTGTGTATGTGATATTATTTATGTCATAACAGTAGAGGCTGGTCAAAACCTGTGTCAGATCTGAGTATGTGGAACTTACCTCAGGTTTTTCCTCTCTCAAGCATTTGCATAAGTATTTAATCATTCATCTGATGTTACGGCGTATTTCTGACTCAAGCTGTTGTCATTAGTCATGATACTTAATGAGCTTAATTATCAGTTAAGATCAGATTCGTGGAACGACTTAATATCTTTCATCAACTAGCGTTTTCCTGATCCAGTTTGGAGACGTAAAAAAAGGAGCAAAGAAATCAATAAAACTTGTTTTATAGGTATGTAGGATGACTCCAATCTGTTTCTTCAATCTTGTTAAAGCCGGGCAATAACAGCTAAGTAGCTAGTGATGTGTGGTGTTTGTGGTGGTCGGGCCGCGCCGTGCGTCCGCTATTGGCGGCCGTCTCCCGATCCATCATGAAGACAATCTATCACCAAGTCGTCGTGCTCGCCATTAGCACAACAGACACGCTTCATATTTTATGTAGGTGTAGGTATGTTATCTTTGCGTACCCGAACGCAGTAGGTAGTCATAAAATATTTCAGCCGCAAGGTTCTCCACGCTCGTAAAACTCGTAAACCAAAGCGACAGGTTTTCTATGGTAATTTAATATTGAATATTATTACCGCGAGATCGCCTAGCTTCTCAAAAAGTCGCCAACGTAACATAAATATAGCTAATTAAGAATGCTGATCGCTTTTGATATTTTCAAGTGAGTCACAAAATTGAGCTCATTGAATGTCATCGTCATCGCGTCTCGTTTTATTTTGTTCTTGCGAATGCCACATAGTAGTGGCTATCTCTGGTCCATCTCTGTTAATTAGTTTTTTGTTGGCCGCGGCGGGGCGGGTCGGCCGACGCCATCAAATTACGATGAGTCGGCCTTTCGGCTACCGGCGCCGCGCGCCGCGGCCAACAATAATTATACACTCGTTACTACCGTGCTGCGCCCGCGCCTGCACCGCCGCGCCGCCGCCGCGCCGCGGACGTGACGAATGCTCTCAGTAAATGAAAACGGAGAAATTGTTTTGACATGAAATACGTTTACGATTGAATTGTATGTAGGTATAGTAAATTAATTGAGTTCTTTATGGTAGAAGGTTTACTAGGTCCTATGAACCTTCAGACCGGACAGACTTGTTTTGTTTACGATAAGCAGCCTCATTAATTTCATACAAGTTTCAATCCGTAGCATGTAACCACCGGAACTTCAGAGGTTTATGAAAAAAATAACAACTTAAAGAAACTCGAAACAAATTTTTGGCCTCAGTTTTCTTTGTCTAGAGGGCTACCAAGTTAACAAAAGGGCAGGAGGTATTTTTTGTACAGATATTTATTCAAAGTAGAACTTTTCTAAGCGCTCGTCGCATGCGCGCTGACAGTGAAGGGCGCACGCGCTTGCCGACCGCCGAGCAGTGTCGACAATAAATTCCATCGATAAAATCGGCGGCGTCGACGGCGCGCCCGGTAATTTCTTAACGACAGCGTAACCCGGTGGCGACGCGTGCGCATACGCGTTTTATTTCTCCCGTCAAGATGCCGACTCCGAAATAATCGTTCACCACTCAACTTAGATGGTAATCAAGGCGACTATTAAATAAGATAATGTAACTTTTTTGAGCAAAGTTAGAAAGGTTCGGAGCCGAGAACGGACGGTCGTGTCCTATGTAGAGCGTCACTATATAGACGATGGAACTGTTGCGTTAATTTCGCAGACATTTAATATAATGACGCAGTTATTTTACGGTCGATATCATGAGTGAACTGGCTCGTACGGAGATGAGCGCGGTTGTTTTCTTCTTGGTCATGGTCAGTGGTCGGGGCATTGTGTTTTTAATTGAATATAGGTGGACGAGCGAGGCGGCTACCGGCAACATTGTTGGTGCTATTCACGCTGCCCGAGAGAGCTTCCTACTAATTACCATCGCGCACTGATCGCTAGGTAGGGCTGTGTTTCACTCGTATTTATTTTGAACTGTGTAACTTATACCAATTTTGGGTATTAGCAAGTTGAATATGAAGATGTAATACGAGAAGCATATATAATATCTAAAAATAGAGTAAAAATATTTTTTTGCGTTATATTCTAACAACCATATTACATATTAAAGCCGCCCGACACGAATAGTTTATTTATACTCACATCATTTTACACGTGATCACTTTTGTGTGTGACAACCCTATGAAGAGTTGCGCGTGAGTAGCGCTAGGTAGATACGTGCAGCTATGTTATATTATCTTTAATTAAAAACCTCAAGAGGCCATCTCTAGATTACTGGGAGCGCGGTCACAAAAAGGGTGTTCGAGGGATCAGCCGAAACACCATAGTGATTCGTCACGAATCACGGATTTATTTTTATTTTCTTAGAACCCTTTGTTGGAGTTAACCGAATTTGTTGTTCAATAAAAACTGGCTAATTAAGAAATGTTCGAGCTGCCGTTAAGAGCTCTGTGACTTTTTTTATTTATTTAATTTAAATTCTGGGTTTCTAATTTATACGATTTGCTTAGGTCTACCGTTTGGATTTATGAGATACAGGTTTGAGGACTCTACCTGGATCGTTAAGACTTTGTGTGGAGAGAAATATTCCTACAGTTGAATGAAATATTTACATCGTAGTCCGGAGTAGATTAATTAACTAAACCGTTAATAAAATATTATGACTGATCTACTTAAAACATACAGCCGTGCATCCAATAATTTGCTGCAATATTTAATGTATCTACCATTAATAAAAAATAAGGCTTAGTGCATACGTTGCGATTTATAATCGGTGTGTGGCTTGGTGGACGTGTCTTGTCGCCTGCTTAGCGCGACAATAATAGTTGCGATTACGCGACGTTCCCGACATTTCAGTGCGGAGTTCTACACAATAACACCCATTGCGTGTCGCTTACAAATCGCTTGTGTCTTCAACTTGTGTCTCGTAAAGCACAAACTTATGCGATCGGAACAATAAGTTAGTGCGACACGTTTACTAATTAATACGTTGTTTTGTCGACTAATTAAGGTGTTTGTGAAATAAATAGGTATTAAATTTGCTTGCATTTACTAGGTAAATGTTCCGTATTATGCATTTAATGGAGGAAATGGAATGTTGTGGATTTATTTCAAGCTTAAGCGGAAGCATTAACGGTTCTATGAACTATCACATGATGGGACTACATGGTATTAGTGAGTTGCCAGGGTATTGCCGCGGTTGCACGTTCATTTAACAAGACATGGAGTGATAGGTGCACGGGACACGGGGGTGCGACTGATCGCGGTATAATTGCGCAACCGCAGTCTAATGTGCGGTGTCGCGGAATGTGGCACTCTCCATGTTAACGAGCCTGTGCTGCCCCATCACGCTCTGGCCGCCACCCGCCGCAACGTCCGCCGTTTAATTTTTACACAACTAACACCTATTTGTGGCCATCCTTTATTACTAATTTTATGACGCGACTTATACTCAGCAGCTACTCAGGTAATAACGATCCAGTAAGCAGCACAAGCCGCGACAATTTCTAGCGATAAATAGCTCACCGGATCCCTTGCACATCAACACCGAAACGTACGCTTTCATTACGTACAGAAATAAATCAAAATAATACCGACGTAAAAGATAGCGAATGGAAAATCATCTCTCCCCGCCCGCCCCCCGGCACCCGCGCGCCCTCGTGATTTATGCCTGTAATTTTCCGGGCGGTTACGTAAGTAACTTGCGATTTTTCTCCCTGCACACACGTAATTAGATAATTTTCATGAATTTCTTGGACCGACGAACCCGGAAAGCTTGCTGCTAATATATGTTCGCGTGAAAAATAATAAGGTCCGTTCGTACCCATTATGTTGATATAGCGTGGTTCGAAGGAAATAATTTATATATTTAAATTTTGCTTACCGCTACTAATAATCTTTATTTATAGTAAGAGGATTAATAAAGCATACAAGCTGTGAATTAATAAGCTGACGCGGAGCGGTCGCCCGCGCAGCCCGCTGCCAGCGCTCCCCGGCCCGTTCCCGTATTAATTTCTGTCACAGATTTAATTGCTCACCTCTGGCTTTAGCTTTTTAATAAATTCGAGGACAGACAACGAAACGAGACGCGACCAAAAAATACACGACCGGGCGCGGTTCCTAAAAAAAGGACGGATTTTAATTTATAAAAGACAGGACAAACGATTAATAATTTATTTGTATCCTCGGTTTCTTGCGCGAGAGGGTCGAGCGTTAAAAACAACCGTTAAAACCGGCGACTTTGTATAGCTCGCGCTTAGCCCGAAATGCCAATTGCGGGTAGACACAAGTATACAGCGAGCCGGAATGTCGCTTTAAAAAACCTCGCAAATAAATAAATCGCGTCGCACGCACTGGCCGGACAAAAAAAACGTCCAGCAGATTCGATTCTTTAATGTGATTTTTAAAAAATAGAAGTAAGCGGAGGCTCCGTCCGATTGAAAATGAATGAGGGCGAGCGCGATAGTGGAAATTAGCATTGAGGTAGGATTCAGGAGCGGCTTTTGTGCGATCATATCGAGGTGTATTCTTTGCGCTTTTTACGGCGGCGGCTCGCCCGGCGCGTCCTTTCAGGCCCTATTACGATCCTGTCGCCTTTTTGTTGCACCTAATTACACCACCATACACAAAGACATTACCAAGAAAGAGGGAGACATGTGACTGTCCAAAATAGTATGTCCTACTAAACGAAGTCCATGGACACAGTACCACTCGCGGAAAATTATGTAGAAAACATGTCGGTATTGCCATTACGGCTCAACTTCTGGCGAAAAATACTGATCAAAATGCTTTTAAGATAGTTATCGAATTGCGAGTGCGATAACAGATGTGTGAATTTCGCTGCATGTAGTGGTGGGCTGAGCACAAGTCTAGTGATTGCAATGTTACGAGGTAGCATATCTGCTAAAATAATACATCAATTACTATACACCATTGCAGAGGTTTAGTGCAAATTTAGTCGTAACTACTTTACACGTCAACTGTTATTGCCAATTCGTTCAAAGTCAGATTCTCTTCTGTAGTTCTTAATATGGCTGATATGGCTATGAACCTAGCATTAAGTTATTATGAAATCTCCAGAACTATAAAGCGTGCCTACTAAAAATTTGACATACAATATGTTTCCTCTAGTTACTGGGCGAAAGTTATGTGTTCATCAACATTAAGTGTTAAAGAAACAGTGGAGCGGAAGATGGCATAGGATTCTTCACATACCTCCAGAGATATGAAGTAGAAAATAAGGAAAGCATACAGCGTTTTGTCGATGTCTTACTTCTAGTCCTTATTGCATACAAAAGGGCATTAGCAATGCCTACTTCTCTAAGCAAAAACGATGCTGCCGAGTAAACAAAGGGTATATATGACACAGTCAGCGCGATCCATAAATTAGCGATTACGCATACACTCAATAATAAACAGCAACAATTGAATGCAGATGAGCTGGTCGCCGCGCACCGAACCGATCGACATTTGTATGCGATATCTAAGCGCACAATTGGACGCCGGCGCGACTCTTAGCGCTAATGGTACACTATCGAACGATCGCACTCGGCCGGTTGAAAAGTGGAGACCGCCGCGTAATACGGACCACACGCCTGTTTAGTGGCCACAATAAATAAACAAACATTCCTGCTGAGCTTATTTCTGCTGAGGTTTGCGGAAAACGAATTCCAATTCTCAACTTGACGCAGTGGAAGACTATGAAAAGGTGGCAGCACAGCAAGCAACGGGAGATTTCAGAATGACATCCTCAAAAGTTTCGTAATCTACTTCACTCTCGGTTAAATTGGTAGCTCCATTAGTAATAAATGCCATGTTTATTCTTACGGTAACTGCATTCCCCGACACGTTATTACTTATTATTATTGGACCAATATTAATAACTTGTAACTCAAATTGAATGCATAATACGGTCAATTCAATTTACCCGCAGCGTAAAATATGAGTTTTTACAAGGAATCTCATTACCGTTTATAAAAACGATGAAGGCAATTAAGAAATGTCAAAAAACTTAATAATCCTTAATGGCGTCCGAAATATAATTATGTAGGAGTTTTGTGTTATTAACCTGCTCGATTTTAAAAGGTCGAAGTAATTAACGTCGGTAATAACAATCATCTGAATGTTTAATATTAACCCTTTATGGGGAAATTTGCATACAGCGGCAATTCTTTAACTTTATGGCGTTAATGCTCAAACAATTATTTCTTTAAGTAACCCTCGCAGGATGCTTTCCTATAATTGGGTTGAGACTTTATAAGCTTGTTAAATTACAGAGGATGTGTTTATAATAAATAATTGCCGAACTGGGAGTGAATAAAGAAACAGTAATAGCTGCTATGCATCGTAAGAGATAATTGAGAAAAATTACTTACTAATCATAGTCATGTATACAGCTCAATTCAACCGCCTTCTTATTACTTCAAATAGGTCAACCATAAAATTCTCAGCTCAAAAGATTTTTATAATTGCAATGATTTTAAATAGTATCAACAGCAAAAAGTCTAGGAGGGGATCCGCAGGAAAGTGTAGTTTTGGAACTCAGAGCGTTACAAATTAGCAAAGACGTCAAGAGATCGACATGTGAGCGAGCTCTGGCCGAATATCACCAATCTACCAATTGATTTCAGCAAATTTATTGGTCAGTGTCAATGAGCTCGTTTGATCACTGATTGAAATGCGTTTGTTATAAATGGACAATTAAAATTTAATGATCACGTGACAGAGGACGTTTACTAGACAGAGAATAAATGTTCCAATTAATATTTAAATGCGAAGTGTGACTACAGGAGTACGATTCCTGAACTTTGCTATCAAGCCAAAATTACAAATGTGTGTCTTCCTCCTTCCCCTCTCCGTAACAGAAACAAAAGAAACTTAATACAAAACATTATTCTAAATACATACTGATTTTTCCTGCAATTAGTTTTAGCTGTATACCACCGTTAAGTAATACCCCAGCCAGTTGCTCTTTGAAGAAAGAAGTTTCTTGTAGCAAAGTAATAGGATTTCCTTAGTATTTCCTGAGATTATGTTAAACAAACGAGAGTGAATTGTGTTTCTACTATAACTATAAAGGGATATTTACGTCGATTGACGCTTCAGTGTCAATTGAGTTAATTGTAAGTGCTTTCACATGAAGGGATGATGAAGGTAAATAAATCATTATTCTAAAAGTTAAATCATATCATTAATTTCCAAAAGAAGCCTTAACTTTGAAAGTAGTCTACGACTATTTATCATACATATTTTTCCGCTAACATGAGGAGAATTCTTCAAAAGAACTGTAGTCTCAAGAGGAAATAAATTAAAATCAAACAGATCACAAACATTCCAGTAATCAGGATACACATAAATAATTCGAATGAACAAATTGAATTTCATTGAAAATAGATTCATTTAGAACGGAAAAGCCAATGAAGTCGGTGGCGTGCGCTCATTGAATCGCCTATCCTAACCGCAACCAATGATTAATATCCCGGATATTTAGCTCAAGGGGGACCAAGCGCAATACGACTGTAACATAGATATTATGTTTAACACGCAATTATAAATCAAATTACTCTTTCATTTCAATCCACGATTATAAAACTTTCAATTGTTTTAGGGTTTAGTCGATGGCAGAGATGTCTATCTTCGGATGGTACCGAGAAACACCAAGACGTAAGATTTTGTTTGCCATCAGGGCGTCGAGTCTCTTAACAATAACCATTGCGAAGCCTAGGGTCTCTAATATCTTGAATTCTTGGCATTTGGCATGTTGTTGGTCAGAGGACTGCTAATAGATAGCCGACAACATGTCGACCGGCCAGAATTAACGAAGAGAATATTAGAGACCAGTGGTTTTCCAGTTGTTAAACGCTATCAGACTCGCCAGGTAAGCCAGTGCCACTTTGCAGTCGAGCGAGATTGTCAATTGACAGTCCAAACAGTCTCCCTCTTTTAGACTTCGGGGTAATTAGTATTTGTAGTGATAATGAGAAGTGAAGTGGCAGATATCGTCATCCCTGTCTAATCAAGGGACATCTAATAAGGTGAATTTATTTTAGTCCTCATCACAGAGTAAAGACTAAAGAAAGAGTTGCCCTTATTAGATATTTGTATGAAAAAAAACGTGGTCATTGTTTTTTCATTTTCATTGATCTATCTACCGGTAAATAGTTGAACTTCTCGCTACGTTTTATGTCGATGTTAGTACTAGGCCGACCACTCGGCCGAGTTGCTTAGGCCCAGTCCCCTTAGTAATTGGTCCATGGTCCTCATTGACTATGTATAGGACGCTGCTTGGCATGTAATTATTGTAGGTTGAGTCCTGACAACGAGGTGGTATTAAATTTTTTTGACATCTAAAACCAAATCAGCCACTATACAACCTGGTCGTTCAGGTTTCTATCGTATTACAAACACGTGTTATTAACACACAATGTTGCAAGGTTATAGATTAATTGATCAATGCTCTTGTAATTGCTTTAAGTAATTACAGTGTGGCCATGTTTATTGATGTATAAATATATTATGAATAACATCACATGGCCTAAATTAACAAAAAATACAAAAGTATCAAATGATGATGACTCGGATAATTGCGAGAGGATAATGGAGCTGAAGAAAAAGAGAGGCTTCGTAATAAGTATTATGAAGTGTAATTATTATAAGTTAATGATTTTTTTTGTGTTGCAACCGATATTTTTTTCGAATTTACGAGAGGCAATTGAATAAGATTCAAGTTGAAAGAAGCAATGTTTTAAAGATTTGGAAAAAAATAGGAACTTTTAAAAGTGTGTGAGCCGAAGTCTTTAGCTGCTATAGGTAAAAAACCGGACAAGTGCGAGTAGGACTCGCGCCCTCAGGGTTCCGTACAAATTGGGACCTACATACAAATTTCCACCCCTTATTTTACCCCCTTAGGGGGTGGACTTCTCAAAAACGCTGAAATTACTATTTTTTGGAGCTTAAATACAAATTTCCAGGCTTCAAAATTTTTTTTAACTTCCATTCAAACTTCCATCCCTTGTATTACCCCTTTAGGGGTGGAATTTTCGAAATCGCTGAAATTACTATTTCTTATTTGTAATTAGTAGCTTAAATAAAAATTTTCATGTTTCTAACTTCAGGGAGGGACTTTCATACAAACATGAGGGACTTTCATACAAACTTCCACCCCTTATTTTATCCCCTTAGGGGTCGAATTTTCCAAAATCCTTTCCATGCTCTTCTTCTACATTGTAAAAGGTACCTACTGTTTAAATGTCATGTTTGTAACTCCAGCGGTTTGGGCTGTGCACGTCTTGACAGACGGACAGACAGACAGACAGACAGACGGACAACAAAGTGATCCTAAAGGGTTCCGTTTTTTCCTTTTGAGGTACGGAACCCTAAAAACCCAAGCATTGCCAGGCATACAAATTCTCAACCCTTATTTTACCCCCTTAGGGGTGGAATTTTCCAAAATCCTTCATGTCAACTATCATGTTTTTAACACCAGCGGTTTGGGCTGTGAATGTCTTCACAGGCGGACAGACAGACGGTCGACAAAGTGATCCTATAAGGTTTTAATTTGTTCCTTGAGATCTTACTTTGCTTGACCGTCTCTACTAACTAAAGTTTATAACTCAATACTTCATCGCCCAATCCTCGGCGCGGCAGTGTTTGGTCGTCGCGTAGTAAGTGATAAATAAAGAGTAATTGAGAGACGGAAACAGCCAATGAGTAAATCTCGTCCGTCAATTTATTTAAATTATTTATTAGTGGTTCGCTATAGACACCCGCCACGATCGCTCACCGGTGCCGTTCACAGGGCGCGCCGGACGCTTCTACTGATACAATTATATGGCGGATGGATACTGTTATCGATATCGACTGATGCATATGATAATGAATAGATTTTTTTATGGGACTGAGGTGGCAAACAAGCTTACGGCCTGCCTGATGTTAAACAGTTATCGTAGTCTATAGATTCTTGCAATACCAAAGGCATTACTCGCACGTTGCCGACCTGAAGGGGAGTGTGACGGTGGGAGGGGAAAGGGGGGCCGGGAATTGGGCTTCCGGCTCTCTCACTCATCCTATGAAACACAGATGTAATAGCCACTTTACGCCGATTTTCTGTGAGAGGGTGGTAGGTACTACCCCGGTCGAGCCAGCCCGTATATGAGCTGTAGTCGATTGGCTACAGCTTGGCTCTACCACTAATAAAATTATTAGATTTTCAAAAGAAAATGGTGCTGATTTTTTTTGTACACGACTCGACTTGAACTAAGCGTATTGCCAGCTTTCCCATGGTAATAAATAAGGTATAAGCAAGACCGTAATACTTCTAGATGCTTTAAATTTAGTTAAGTCGTAATTGTAAATTCATCGCCTAAATGCCAAATTTTAATTAAGTAAATATTTTTTCCCGTATTCATATTGCCAAGGGTTTTAATTTGCGATATGTTTCGATTCATAGCTTGGTCTTTCATCGAGAAGAATAAATGTTATCGATACGCGGAAACATCGACTAAGGCACAACTAAAAAGACTAGAATTAGTTAATTTGTTCAGACGCGACACAATGGATGAGGAAATAACAAACACATGCATACATCTACATTTATGTGTATGTGTCTACCGGGAGATTGTAATTGGCGTAATTGGACGAATCTGGACGCACTTAATAATGCCCCATTGTCGTCATTCAAATGGCAATTCATCGTTTGTGAAAGATATGATTCATTACTTTTAAATGAAAAAGTTTGTTGTACCCCTGACGATACCCGCCGTTGTTTACGCTCGTCACAACGAAGAAAGTTTCGTAATTAATATGGCGAAGTCTGCAATCAATCAATCCTTTTTCGCTAGAACGAATTGGCGTTCCTCAAGGATTGTTTCTTGGACCTCATTTATAAAATGTTTTCAAATAATCCACTCAATTGATACCAGCTTAAAAATGCAAAAGCATTAGTGACAGAAGTGCTACTTACCCATTAATATCCGTAACGGACCAGAAATGTCTCAGGACAGCCTTCGCCAGCAAGTACCAAATCTGCGTCCAAACCCACGAAGACTTGTCAATGGAGGAGGACAGGAACCCTTTCGTCTCTTCATCGGAATGTAGCTGAACAAATTTCTGCTGCAGATCAGGACTCAGCCGCTCTTTATTTACCCGGTACCACTGCAACAAGATTTAATGTTGAGTGAAAATTATTTCGAATAAAATAAACCTCATTGATTATGCAGATCTAGATGAAACAACTCAAGTAAAACGTGCCGAAACACGTTTGTCCAAAGACAAAGCTTCACATATTAGTAATGACATGATTAAAGGCACATCGAGCTTTCTTCGTCTTGACCATTACACAAATTGATGTTTAACAACCTATTGCACCGAGTCCCTAATGAAAGCATACAAAAAGAGCAATCGAGTGCAAATAAGAGAGTAGTATGAAAGGAGCGCGTTGCTCGTCACCCGTTGTGTGTTTAAGTCTGCCGCGCGGCCCTACAAAGGGCAGTGCGGCGGCTGTTAATTTCACGCTGCCTCGAATTAACATTTCTTTACGCCACAGAATAATGACGAATTAAAAAACTTCTCGCCTCTACATGTAGCCGTAATGACGACGAGCGGCGAGCGAGAGGGACGCAGCGAACTCATCAGGCCAACTTAATTAATGCCAGATCTGTCTTTGTATTAAAATCGAAGAGGCTGTTGGTATAAAAAATGGAAGAAGCGTCTGGGCTGCATACTGAACAGGGTTCCTTTGGTGCGATTAATTAGTAGTCAAGATGATAAAATTAGAAATATAGGCTTTCGCTACAGAATTTTCCTGTATTTTTTTTTCAGATCGGATCATTTCTGAATATTGTATAACAATGCCTTAAGGTTTGACTCTGTGATAACGTTGGGCATCTAATAAATATTTCGCTGATGATACGGCAAAAGCATATTATAACATAGGTTCCCATGTAGATTTGAAGAAAATATTGAGCGGCAGATAGTAACAAATTATGCTATAACGATGAAAAAGTGTGGCCTCAGGAGCCATCACACGGAACTCTAAATTGTCTAAAACCGGTAGTTGAAACAATCGTCAGGGCAAATCGAAACGTCAGGCCGGGAGCTCCTATTCAATTTCATAGTGAGTTCGGATCGACGCGGAGCGGTAAGTGATGGCCGTCTTTAGTTTGTGTAATACAATCAATGTTTTATGCTGTTATTTCTCCGATTAGACACAGATTTTTTGTTTAGTTTGGCTACTGGATTTTCTAAAGATAACTGATTTACATTTTTGGCATGCGCCACTTTGATTGACCGATTAAAAAACTGTTTTAACGAAACGTTTTTATGATTACAGAGGAAGCACAAGAAGTAACGAATTGAGTGAAAAACAAACAGTGGGGGGCAGAGAAGAAGGAGACCGGATAAATATGGCCAATGTAGGAATTAAATGAAAAATAGTCTGATCCACATTATTGTAAACAGCAAGCGAACAAATGCAATGACGCATACTAATGACACTGTTGCTGTGTTAATTAGTATCGTACCAGCCGACACCAGCAAAACCTGATGTAAAAAGGCACGTGATTTAAGCAAAAAGCTGAATCGTAGTTTATAAAACAGTCGATATCTAGAACATTTTTACGACGAACGGCAAAAAAAGTATCATAAAAAACGAGGGAAATAAATATTTAGTACTGAATACTGATAGCGAATCACGTTGGTGATTATGCAATGCGCCGTCTTTACATATAAAATAGCCTGCATCGGAACTACGGGACCCGAGGCGAATTCTCCAGACGGAATACAAATCGTGGAAAATTTTGAATCTTGAAGTCATTGATGATATTCTGTGCCGTAGTTCAAGGATTGTTTGTGTCACAATGCTTCATCATGTAATCCGATTTCCCAACTGCATTTAGTGGAACTGCCTTTAGTGCACCTGTTATTTACAATTTGACTGATTGTTACTGTACTTTTGGTTTCGTAACCTGGAGATTCAGTTTTATTTTTCACATATTAGGTATATAGGGATCTTTTCTCGAATTCGTTTTCGTTGCTCATGTTTGTTACAAAGAGGTGGCCTTCATGAAAATGGTTAATATTTTGGCATTAAATTGAGGAAAACAGGAACGTACTAAAGTTCTGGCTTCGATTAGAACGGACTTCGAATGGAAAATTAATAGGTGAGTACGTTTTAGAAATAGATGTAGCTACTTCATTTTTGTTTTCGTTAGTTATGTAGACAAGAGGGACGACGTTCTATTATTTATGAGAGACATGTTTAGGATTCATTTTCTGCTCGTGTAACTTAGATTTGCATGAATAACAATTACCTCATTTTGAAAATCTACCTGTTGGGGAAGACAAATGGTGAATGATTTATTCGATCCGACGACTTATTGAGGCCGCGCCGATTTCTTATTTATTTTACCGTCTATGTGGATCACCCATTTCCGCAGTGTGGTCAACAGGTCACATGATAATAAAAGGCTTTATTTTACGTGCGTCTGTTGTCGGTGTCTCGTCATTTAGCCAGTCATAGCCTTCAATGGGATCATTATACTCTGTTGACTCGTTAGCGCGTGGGTCAGCGGAGGTGCATCCATGGAACGAATGGAAGGATGTAGGTCCTTTTATCCGCAGGTCGTTCGCCTCCGGCTAATGAATCAAAGCCCTCACTGTGAGTATATTGTCAATACGAAGCGAAATATTAACGCTAACCGCGCACAATGCCAGATTAATTCCCATTTAAATGTGCGAAGAAATGGCGGTGCAGCGGCCATTTAAAAGCGGTCGCGTTGGCCAGAAACGTTTTGTTTGATTCAGCACATCAATCCGCAGATAAGTATATGAATGGTGAATAGGTTTTTTTTGCTCAGTTATATCTGTATAATTTGACATATTCTACTTTAAAAAAACAATGACTGACAGACAACACATAACCTAAGCTGCTGGGTCCAGCCAGAAGCAGGAAATTTCGCACAGAAGTTCTATATATAACGTAGATGTGCACGAAGAAAGGATTTTCGGAAATTCACCTCCAAACGGTGAACTAGGGGATGAAAGTTTGTGTGGAAATTCGTCATTTTGCAATTTAGAAATATGGAAATGGAGTTTAGGCTTTTATTTAAGCAAATAGCTGTATCAGCGTTTTTGAAATTAATCCCCTAATGGGGTTAGGGGATGAATCGCGCACACGGCTATTATTTAATAAATACAATTTGTGTCTTCAATCTCAGTGAATAACTTAGGTTTACAGCCATTACTTTGGCTTTGCGGAGAATAAATGGCTCATGGTCCGCACGACATCTAAGTCGTGTTTTCAGCAGCCTAAACATAAATTACATGCTTGTATGACGGAGGGGGGTGTGTCGCTAGTATAAAACATTGTACGTTCGCGAGCTAAGTGGCGCATAGGATCCCGGTGGATTTGCCGGTAAGCGGCTCCGGAGCTTGTTTGCCCGGGCGCTCCATTAAAATGGGATCAGCCGGGATGCAGATCGCTTGGACGTACTGCAGCAGGGACGCACGGGACGACGGAGCCGGGGAAACGGATGACGTACAATATTGATTATACGCTGCTGGAAACTGAATAATAGAAGAAGAATTGGGGGTAGAGCCAAGTCTGACTCGACCGGGGTAGTACCACCCTCTCACAGAAGATCAGCGTAAAGTAGCTATTACAGCTGCTTTTCGCACAATGAGTAAATTTTTTGTAATTTTTTGTGTCCTGAAATACCTAGTTTGTGCTATGTAATGTCAGTTACGATGAATTTTGTCTTATAAGCACCATGAACATATTGAATTAATCTCAGTATCAGATGAAAACAACCTAAAAACAAAATCTGTTTTAAATTTTCAATACCGATTTATTTATTGATTCTCATTTAAACGACCTACAGCAAACATTCATTGTTTAGTACATAAACAACGGTAATAGCCCAAGGCCTAGATGTATGATAGCGATAGTCTCAATTAAACCCCCATGCAAGACTTATTGCCACAAAACAATTGATATCGATTAACACTCGACAAAGCTGCAAAACAATAAAGCATTCTATCGGATACAAATACACTCTGCATAGATTTATGTTTACAAGATTAAAATTCAGAATAGACAATCAGCTGATACTTTAAAATTGATTGATTACTATGAGCAGAGAAGGAAATACCTCTAATATTTTTTCCTTGTAAATTCAAGGATTGGTCTCTGGTTTGTGTTTCCATGCTCACAATGAGCAACAAGACATTGAGCTGAGCTTGAATCACGCGAGAGCAAGAAGTTCCTTCAGTGATGATTTTGTGACGAGTACAGTCAGCAACGAAAGTCCATGAACAGATTCTAATTTCCAAAACTCCTGAACATGAAAACTTTCCATAAGTCCCTTACCTTGGAAGAGTACAAAATAAGGGTGTCATATGAAAATTACAAAAAACCCTGAACATCAACATGCCGTAATACGACGTACACCATCACGTCATAAGACGCTGAACATCATAATGTCATAAGTCGCTGAACATCATAATGTCATAAGTCGATGAACAAATATAAATTGAATGTTTTTTTTCGGTCGGAGTGCTTGTGTATTTGAGATCAAAAGTCCCTGAACATCACTGTGCCAAAACTTGCTGATCAAACATAAATTGAATGTTTTTTCGGTCGGAGTGTTTGCGTATTTGAGATCAAAAGTCCCTGAACATCACTGTGCCAAAACTTGATCAAACATAAATTCAATGTTTTTTTGGTCGGAGTGTTTGTGTATTTGAGATCAAAAGTCCCTGAACATCACTGTGCCAAAACTTGCTGATCAAACATAAATTGAATATTTTTTCGGTAGGAGTGTTTGTGTATTTGAGATCAAAAGTCCCTGAACATCACTGTGCCAAAACTTGCTGATCAAACATAAATTGAATTTTTTTTTCGGTTGGAGTGTTTGTGTATTTGAGATCAAAAGTCCCTGAACATCATTGCGCCAAAACTTGCTGATCAAACATAAATTGAATGTTTGCTTCGGTTAGGGTGTTTGTGTATTCAAGATCAGAAGTACCCGAACATCACTGTGCCATAACTTGCTGATCAATCATACCTTTCAAAGAAATTAAAATAATAATAAAATTTCTTCTATTTAACATTTTTACTTCTACCTTCAAATATTGTATTGTAAATGTTTCCTTGCCTGTTTTATTTGCCTCCATCAACATTTTTACACGACTGCCCAAAAAAGGAGTGTTATCAAGATTTATGTATGTATGTATGTGAGATCCTTTGTGACGTCATAACTTTTAAATGCCTGAACTGATTTGGATGTCAGGGGTATCGTTAGAATTCTAACATCATTCCGAGTAACACTGAATATATATTTTTAAAATCAATATGACAGCATTATGGCTCCATTTCAAATGTGAATAAAACATTTTTATTCAATTATTACAATATGGGTATCAAATTGTAGGCCTTGATGAGCACATTTCCACTTTTAAGCACGTTTTTTTGGCAGGGCAGTCGTGTTTTTATTTATTTCTACCTAAAATATTCCTTTTTAATGACTTACCTTGACGATCTCGTTCGCTAATTCGTATATCATACAGGTTATTTCGTGCGGAGGTTGGACGCTCATCATAAGACTGGCCGGTTAGAGCTGTCCCTCGCATGTTCTCATGTCGTATATGTGACACATACTGTCATATCAGCGACTTATGACGTAATGGTGTTCAGCGACTTATAACAGTATGATGTTCAGCGACTTATGACATTATGATGTTCAGCGTCTTATGACGTGATGGTGTACGTCGTATTACGGCATGTTGATGTTCAGGGTTTTTTGTAATTTTCATATGACACCCTTATTTTGTACTCTTCCAAGGTAAGGGACTTATGGAAAGTTTTCATGTTCAGGAGTTTTGGAAATTAGAATCTGTTCATGGACTTTCGTTGCTGACTGTACCAGCCTTAAAAAGATAAGGGGTATTTGCAAACGAATATGCATAGGGCGGGTAGAAAAAGATCCAAAACAAATGCTGGCAATGAGGACGCTCCATAGTTTTTTTTCCGATTTTGATATAGATACCCTAGCAATTTAGAAACAACTGAATGGTAGAGAAAATGCTGCCGCTCCATAAATTTTTTAACCATTTGCGTACACCCCAGCAATTTAACGGCGACGACTGTTCTATGGCATCACGAGCGGCCCTAGGCCACGTTGCGTAATTGTTTTAAACTCGTCTTTTAATTGTTCTATCGGGGGCCGGGATTTATGTGCCGACGTGATCTCCTGCCTTAATGCCATTCACATTCATTTGCACTATCATTTCCGCGTCGACTCGCCATGGGAATGTACCGTACTACCAATTTAATCAACGGCTACTTCATGGAAGTATTTGCAAGCAATTAAATTAGCATTTTAAGATATATTTTCTTAGTTGATGGTTCCGTTTGAGTAAGTATTTAGGACCTGTTTCAGAATCGTCCAAATAACTTTTATTCAGCAAATAAATATGGCTGTTGACAGTTTAGTTTAGATTAACAAAAGAATGACTACCTACAAGTGGACTATACTTGTAAAACAAACGCAATAAACCTACAGACAGGACGGTGTGATGTATTGATTTGATTTGTTTTAAATCATGTTTATGATAATGCCCTAGTTTAAAATTTTATTGTGGAACATGACCACATTAAATGATGTGAAAAAATGCACGTCTCACATGAGACAGAACGTCATCCGCAGCGTGGGCACGCGTTCGAGAGATTTACGAGTGTATTTAAACTGGTTCTACATTAAGCACCAACTGGGCCGATTTGATTGTAAAGCCAGCCGTTATGTCTCGAGACAATATCGTCGCTGGTTACCACCCAAGCGGTGGACTGTTAAATTAACTCCAGGTTAACTACGGGTCAGTTCTGTGGTAACTCCATTCCACATTCATTCAATCGAAACTTGCCATCGAGATTTTCAATTTGATGATTCCGATTCTAGATTACGACTCGATAAAGTTGTTTAGTGATGAACATTGTTAAAATAACTAGTGTTTATTTAAGCTCAGTGTCGGAATGGAAGTTATTCGTCGGTAAAGAGAGCAATTAAGCGCGCTCACGCCGCAGCGGGCGATTGTTCGGACGCAATCGACGCTCGCTCCGCCCATTGTCCGCCGAAATTAACAGTGGCGGCAAAAAAGCACGTTTTAAGAACGAGCGAGGTGCACTCAACCGTTGGCTCGGATGTAAATTGTTATATGAAATAAATGAATCTTATAATTACTCGGTCCGTTCGGTGTCACTCGAGACGTGTTGAGGAAAAATAAAACGAATATCTCGATTGCTTTTTCATCTACTATCCGTCGAGAAAGAGTCAAATGGCTTCTGCATCATTTAGGCTAAATAAAAATAGAATAGGTATTAGTTGGGTCTCATTTTAAAGTTAATACATGTTGAATAATGTTGTCGAGTCGGCCTTGAGTGCGGCTGCGATGCGACACCTACGGGCCCCACACGAGGCATTTCTTATTCATTGATTTACTGAATTCACATTATTAACAGTGGCTGTATGTTTCATACAACATGTAATATTTCACAGCGATAAATTGTTTCATAATGTAGTGAGTGAGCAGTCGTAGTAAATTTTCCATATGATTTTTTTGCTTAGAAAATAGGTAAGTATTTCAAGTAGGTGCCTCAGCTAATTAACTTAACGTAAAAGTTTCTAAAATAGGTTAACTGCTTGCAAATGGAAAAAAATATAGACAGGGTCAAATAACGCTAACAACAAACTGTCAGTGTAAACTTATCTCAAAATTACATAAATTTTGTTTGAAACGTCACAAAATTCGTCCGTTAAAAGCCAATCGAACGGCAGGCGCTGATTGAATTGATTGAAAAAGAAACGGAGAGGGGGTTCCACAGGGCCGGTGCTTGGTCCACCGGTATTTTTATAGCCTGTACACGTCCCAGGACGCGAGGGCGACACATTCCCGGCGAGGCGACGTTTTTGCAGCAAACTTTCATTAGACACCGCGCGCCGCGGGACTGACGCGTTTCCTTTTAATAAATGAGTTATGCGTTTATATCCAAGATGGCCGCTCACTTTATAACACTAGGGTGTCAAGAATGTTATGATGGCAGTGAGTTTTTTGAGTTTTACCGTTAGATTGTTGATGAAATAAGTGTTTATGTTGGTCGTGCTGTTGTTTGGGGAAAATAATGTAGTTGTAAGGGAATTCGTTTAAATAACCTTACGATTCGGAAAATACGGGTCGTGCAAAGCAATATAATCAATTCTCCAAACGGTTGCAAGTTGATACGTAGCTGTCAGTATAGAATTCGTCAAAAATGTGCGCAGATATTTCCACATTCAGTTGGCACGTACGATCTTTTTGTTGGCTGTAAACGTCCTCAAACACGGCAAGCCTCGCAGTTGTCAACTTTTCGTGTATTTATTTACTCATTCATACATTTCTTGTATGTCTGAGCCCTTGTTTATGGCTTTCAGTACGTCTGTAGTGTACCATTGTAATTTTAGTTCGGAAACGTCTGTATCATAAAATTTGAAACCGCGATTCAATTTAAAAAGGACATTAAATTTCTCGCAGAATTTTAAGCTCTAAGTATTTAAACACCTATCAACGGAGCGACGGGAGACTGGTTTATTTTTTAATCGAGATTTATATTCTGAGCCTCTTAGGAAATAAAATAATCACAACGGGCGTCGATTTGCATACAATGGTAAAATAATTTTACGCGCGTATCGCAGCGTTTAATTTTACTTTTTATTTGGCCTTCCGCGCCCTATCTACGAATCAAACGGGCTGCTCGCGCGCCGCCATTTAAGTGTTAACATTTTTGAGAAGTTCTTCGAATGCTTTTATGAATTGTATAAATTGACATTTATAACGTAGGGTAGGTAGACCTATATCAACACTCATGTTTATATCGAATATTTGCGCCTCTTACGCCTTTACGCTTCCACATGAAACTTAATTTGGAATAATAGAAGGTAAGATTTATAATGCACGAATATCGACTGAATAGCTTTCTAAAAAATACGTCCCTATCAGCAATGAGCGCATCGGGCGGGCGCGATGCGTCCGTGGCAGACTGCGTGGCGTTCGCGTTGCTCGCGATCACCTCCAGTCGTGTCGGCGCCGTCTGCCCACCAACATACACGCATGAATATGCACACGATGTTCATAAAGGCCTTTATAAATAGAACCTTTCCTATTATCAACGAAAAAATTGAAATTTTCCATTACAACAGAAATTTACATTCAGAGCAAACATCGGCCGTCATAAATTCAGCACAAAAGTGCGAGCGACGGCGGACTAGCAACAAAAGGGCATGACTTTTCCCGCAAAAAAAGATGATCCTTAATCTGATTAAATCTCCATCGTGGCGGACGTCGGACCGTGAAAGATTAATGAATATTTGTGCGAGGATTCCCGGAGCTGGGTTGGCACGTAGCGCTGTCATAATCATATTAGCTGAGACCGGAGGCCGGCTAGGCACGCGCCGCACGCTTACACCGCTATTTACCCACTCGTACTTGACCGTAACTTCTGTCGTTTCGAGCTTGACACTATAAATTCTTTTAGCTCACGAAACAGGTTAGGAACGAACACCGAATACTTATTATTGAATTAGGATAGCCACAATGGAAAGTAATTTCGTACCACAATTTCCAGTTTCCATAACACAACAAAATAGCTGAGACAAGAGTTAGATTAGAATCTCGATAAATGGAAGCTATGTAATGGTAGCTATGTAGAAGTAAAACTCATTAGGTATAATTTTTAATAATGTAGGTCTCCACTAGCGATTACAAACATGGCGTAGTGAACGAAACGCAACGCGTTAATGTTATTTCATCGTATGAATTATACATCGAAACGTTCTAGCTGGCTCTTATCTCATACGATGCGGGTGCATCGAACACATTATGCCGAGGATTGCGCTAGATTTTTATTGCTCGCTAGAAAAACTGTAGCATCACACCAGCCAATGACACGAAAGCGCGAGACAATCGCCATACTTCGAGTTCTCGTCTTCTGTCGATTATATTGTTTTTGAATCGACAATCATTCCCACATTCATTAACAGTTTGTTGTAGGCTTAGAGATTAGAAGAAGAACAGGAATATGAATAATTTGAGTAGATATGTTTGTTATATTATAGAAATATTTTTTCGCAGTAGACGTCTCCTGTCTACCGTCGGGCGTCGAACAACATGCAATATCAAAAATCACAATTGAAATTAACGCACTTGGAGTGAGCTCAATAAACACACTCGTAAAATAATCAATTGTTAAGACCCGAAAGAAATTAAACGTGAGAATGTATTGTTTCATACAAGCGTGAACAAAACGAAAATTGTTGTTTGCGTTAACCAGCTCGCAGCTCGTTTGCGACCTGCTTTCGTGAACATAAATCGCATTAAAAAAGGCAATATTTATGACGTCCATATTTCGAAATTGAAAAAGTAGAATTTGAGAATTCGCATGAGACTCTTGGCCGTAAACCCTTGCTATATTATTATTACAACGACGGTTCTTATCAATATTCAAGCATAAAGTAGCTAATATAGTGTGATACTGATTGATTTAATAAGGCATGCTGCTAGTGCTCAGTCAGCAAACATCGGTTGACTTGGAGTGGAAAATGAAAGTTATATACCAGTAGCATAGCAGTGATCATAAAAATAATTTGGGATATTTAGAAGGAAATATTACATTTAATCTGAGTCATGTGGACGTTATTGCCAGTTTGTGTTTAAACCGTATTAAATTACATGTAAATGAAGATTGTGCTATGTAAGATACTTGCACAGAAGAGAGAAAACTGATGGTTTATATCCTTAAAGTAAGGTATAACTAAAAGAGTTACACTGTTGTTTTAGTACTTTACGACTTACAATCAGCACAAGTCCGTCGAATCGAAAGCGGAGAAAAACCCGCAGATGTACCAATATTTAATCTGATGATGAATAAAATGCTGAAATAGACGAGCTTCGGGTTTCACAATGCACCATTCGCAACATATTTGGCGGCGATCTCATGACTTTATTAGTACTGTGGTGTTGGATGTAATTAATTATTAGTTATGGGTTGTGGCGGCTATAAAGGAGAGTTCATCAATGATTCAGAGGAATAAACAAAGCGAGCGTGCACCGCGGGCATTATCCGCCATAAGACATCATAAACGGAGCACCATCATCTGGCCTTATAAAAAATTCATGCTCATCTCACATTTCGGCGCCCCTCTTAATTTCGCGTGAGCTTCTTCTTGGTTCGTGTAAAAACTTCGGGTGTCTTTTTATGACTTTTACTGCGGTATAATTGGGGTGGGGCGAACGCTTGCGTCCCCGAGGTGACATAAATACTACCCCCTATCTCCTCGCTAGCAACTACCCCGTCTTAATCTCATGTGAGGCTATATGCCGCGGAAGTGGATCGCGTTAAAACCTCTTGCCAACTGCAGGTTAAATTACTTAATACGCGAACTCAAACATTTCTGGAGATATTTTCCTCTTTTACGAGTGCATAATATGATTACTTCAAAACTTCTTCTTTACTATGGCTACTGAAATTACGAAAACATATTGGATCTGCACAGTGGACAACCTCCAGAGGCCTTCTATTTCACTAAAGAATAGGAACCTTTTAGGGTTCCGTTCAAACAAGAAACCTAGTGTCTGTCTGTAGTGTTGCGAATCAGTAAACGCGATTTCAATTTTATAGAGGCACCAGTCGCGAGCGCGCGCCCCGGTGCGATACGCGGCCCGTACTCGCGTACATGTGTGTATTTATTTGCAAATTCCGAATAGCTTTCAATATGTAGACGCGGTGACTCCCGCCTGTCGATCCACTCCAATATCGCACTCCTTGTGAGACGTCACGAAGGCGACGCCATTATTCGATGCGACGATTGACTCACACGGGAGCACCTCAGGACGCCGCATGATAGATGAGACCCAAAAAACATATCCGTAATTGAGATTTCTATTACAGAAATTGAAAGCGATCAGTTTTTTCATGTTTGTTTACGTAATGTGGCGACAGCTATCGCATTTCGGAAGTGTTCGCGGACGTCAATTTGTATATTGTCATTATTAGAGTCGGTGCGGAAAGTTTGGGTGCGTTCATCCATCATGGTGTGACGGGCGACCGGTCCGATATCGCGCCTAATACGTATTGATTTCCCACTTAGCGTTTTTCTTGGGAATCGCGGCGCTCCACCCTTCCGCCGTCCGGAGGCTAACGAGCTGTTTGTCCTCCACTCGCGGCAACTAGGGCGGTTGTCGCTCCGCGCTTCGCCTTCGGTGTCGTCTGAATTACTTCACCTAACGTAGGTGTGATTGAGGCCAAGACAACGCTGGCATCCGATTACAATTAGTGTCAATAAAAATAAAATGGAGTATCAAAACCTGGGTTTTTATAGCTGTATTCTTAATACGCATTTGAGACAACACGTATCTTTCATTTATTTAAAGAAGATAGATGTAGTATGCGTAAATTGCGGATTGTCAAATACTGAAATAGTTAACAATCAGAATTGTTTTCTAGTTACACAAATCTACTTGTGAAGCTTACTTGTCGCAATTCCATAAAATACCTATACGCAATGTAAATTGTAATAAAAATATACTTTCCATACTATTGTGATATGAAATACACTGGTAATGTTCTTTCCTGATATGTCGGTAACGAGGAAGCTCATGTGAGATATGACGCAGGCAAGTGAAACATTTGTGTAGGTACATTTGCCTAAATGCTGTAGAAAAAGATTTCGTCACCAAGGTCCCCGGTGGGGGGGTAGAAGGGGGGGCGAGAACAATGGTTTCGGTTCTCACACGTGTGGAGGATTATTTGCATTCGGAAATAAAGAGAGGAATGATAAAAGAAAGGCGCGAGCGAGGCCCCACCGCCTCAGGGTGGGGTGTGGGAAATAGGAGACAGGGTGGAGGAGCGCGGGGGTGGTGCGCCGGGGGGGGGTGAGGGCTCGTTACGCGAACAATGGAGAAATAATGTACAGATTGCAGTGAGCGATGCGCCCAGCGCGACTCAGGTGTCTTAGCTGTGTATGGACATCAAGCCTTCTCTGTTCTGTTGCGTTGCAGCGGAGGCTCCATGTACATAGTGTACCTACCTACTACTACATATACTTGTTCTGTGATACTACTTACCTATGTAACATACATAGAACATAATATGAAAGGTAAGTAGAAAAGCCAGAACACTTGTTCATTAAAATTCCAGTGACATTTACGTAAAGTAGACCTCAGAGATGTATTCAGAGATGTGGGCACACTTTAACGAGAATTGTCTTTCATATCACCATAGACATCTTTCAGTTATCAGATCGTCAATATGTTTTATAGCTGCATAGCTCGTTAACTCTTTACATGGAATTAAATAAAACGCTGTAACACTCCTATTCGGAAGTCATAAACCACAACATCAACATAACAATGTCCAAACGTAAAGTGTAAAGCGAGGTTTAATGGCAACTGGACGGGACAAGGCCAGGCCGTGCGTAATATAGGACGTGTTCATAGGAAGCGCGGACAATCACATCACCCCATCCTCTCGTGACACCGAAAACGTTTATATAAGTATAAATTAATCCATTTAGAACGGTCGGCCGGCACCGACCGCGCCCGACGATTAACGGAAGCTTCTACTTAACTAATTTATCCTCGGGTGGTTTTAACAGAATGGATAGCAGTGATTACGGGCGATGGCGACGATCTCGTGTGACGCTCATAGCGGGTGGATGTGCGCGTACGCAGTGTGCGGGTACGTGTGTGTGCAATCAAGTGTTATTTACAATTGTTGAATGAGACGCAGTTCGAACATGAGGGACCGAGCGGTGGGATAGTTAGGTGTAGGTGTTAGTTATATCCCGGATCCAACGTGAAGGTGGTCACCGGGGAGATTTCAGTAGGAAATCTTTCCAATATATCCAGACCTTCCTCAAGTCCTGATCTGGATATCTTTGGGAGACATTCTCCCCGTCAAAAAAGTAGGTTTGCTTGGCTAGGTGCTGGTCCAAGTCGTCAGGGACTTGAGAAACTGGTTTGACTAGTCTAATTTAAAATGGTTTCACTATCATATACCTAGATTGACTTTCATCAATCATCCCATTATGTGGAAAATTGGAAATCAAGTTACGCATCTACTTGTAGAGATTAATTATCACACACATAAGTAGCACTTATGTGCCAACTATACCTATTCCAGTAATGCTATTGGCTCATTCCGAAATGTAAGTTATACGAGGAATCGTCGGTAATGAAAGTCTGACAAAATTAGCTATTACTATTACTATGGGTTGTTCATTCGGAGGAATCAGGCTTCCAAATTTTGTCTCGCCGGTGTCTTTTTAGAGACGGTTACAATACCGATGTCTGCCTTATTATTGTAAAAAGGGAATTATTTCAAAGAACAGTGAAAGGGCCGTTATTTTTATAACGTTAACGAATATTACCTATATCATCATCATCATCATGTCAGCTAAAAGACGTCCACTGTTGGACTTACTTAGTAGATGTTATCCTAATAATGTTAGAGGGTCAGAATTATAGACCATTATTATTCTGAATCGGCTTATACTATAGTCAAATGTACGTAATCCAGAGCCCGCGACATTTTAATAACATTGATCAAATAGAACAAAAGTATGTGGACCGAGCACTCGACAGAGATGAAAGTTAAAAGGGTCGCGAGGGGGGTGCTGTGGGGGGTTGGGGCGCGAGGGGAGGAGCGGGTTGAATGTCTTATTCCCTCCACAATTCAGAGGTATTTCGTGTTCTTCATACGCAAATATATCCTCGTTACGGAGGCACACGTGAGGCTCCGATTGCGTGTGCGTCTAGTATGAGTCCCTGCGAGTGTACCTACGCGAAGGTGGATTGTGGGAATTGTGCGTAGAGGGAAAATTGGATACAGCAATCAAACGGCGAACCCGACAAACGTTACGCCGTTATTGTCCGAGACTTGATTTGACACAATACCTACTCGGCTTATTTAACACTTCACATGGATATATTTTTTGTGTTATCCTTTTTTGGGGTTTCTTAGTCCCTACAATGAATTTGAAAATTTAAATTGCTGTTTATGCCTATGTCACAGATTTAAAAAATCCTAAATAAATCGTGCCGCACATTCTCATATAATAGTTTTCAGAAATGGTGGTAGATCCAAGCTGTAGCCGATTGACTACGCTCATAGGTATACGGACTGGCTCAACCGGGGTAGTACCACACCTCCACCACCTCCTCCACCTCTACCACACACAAAACCTCTCACAGGAGATCGGCGTAAAGTAGCTATTACAGCTCCGTTTCGTACGATGAGTGAGAGAGCTGGAATGTCTCATAATGCAGCCCGGTCTAAGGTAGACTTGCAACGAATAGTATATTCGGCCATACGCCGAATACCGAATATTCGGCGAGCTTCCTGGCCGAATAGCCGAATATTCGGCAAAAGTATTAGGCCGGTGTGTGGAAGGAAGGGAAGGAAGTAATGTTTATTCAGAGCGTCTTTTCCCTGAAGCTTGGATGGTCTACGAGAAAAAAGGATTACTTATTTGAGTAATTACTTGAGTTACTTAAGTAACTACTTCGCGAAAATGCACAAAAATTGGTCTTTCTGCATTATAATCTATCGCTTTTAAATTTTGATTACGATAATTCAAATGCATAGACAATGGGAAATTTTTTCATTGGTTTTTTTTTGTTATATTTTGTATTAAAGAAGTTGATTATAAACCTGTGACTACTTTAATGATTATGAGAGATTTTTTATATATTTTTAACCTACATTATCCCACTGCTGGGCAAAGGTCCCCCTAATACGCTCCACATATCTCTATCAGACGCCGCTTCTATCCATCCCTCCAGAGAAATATAAAAATAAATCAATATTTTCTTTAATTGTACCATTTATCTCAATAAAACAATATATTCTTAAGTATTCGGTATTCGGCCGAATAGTATGTAGATATACGGTATTCGGCCGAATACCATAAAAGTAGCCGAATAGGCCGAATACCGAATAGTAACCGAATATTCGTTGCAAGTCTAGTCTAAGGAGATTTTAGATGTAGGTCTACGTCAAGTAGATTTTAAGTAACTAATATGCCGCTTACTACGTTTCACATAAAACACAACAACCTTAATTCCCAAAGGGGTGTTCAGAGTTACAACCGATTTTAAAAATTGTTTTCATTCAATAAACAATTTTACTTTTAGAAATAAACACTTATCACCAACATTATTATCAGATGATAATGGCCAATATGCTGTTCCAATAATAGATCCATTGCATATACCTAGTGATGGGATGTTCTCGAGAACATTCTCACCCTCGGAAACTTACGGAAACTTACTCGTGAGAATTTTCGAGAATTTATCTTTTGAAGCATGTTAAACTTGGCATAAACCTCATTAAACATGCAAGTATGGTGGTTTTAATTGTTTTTAAGATTGAAAGTTAGGATAACGTCACCCAAAATAAAAAAATCTCATGAGTAAGTTTCCGAGGGTGAGCATGTTCTCGAGAACATCCCATCACTACATATACCATATTGACATTAGCCATTTTTTATGATATCTACACAATTAAAGGCAGTGGTGGCATTCCACCCTGATAAATAAATAAAACACATATTTCACCGGAATAAGATGTGCCATCAACTATAATATTCTTATATTAAGTATAACAACTCCACTTGAAGTAGTCCTATTAAGTATGCAATATCTTGAAAGCCACTAAACAAATAATTAAATACTGCTGATTTCTTGTATTTCAGTAAGAATATTAATTAAAGTTAGAGATCATTAATATTTACAAGTCAGTATGCCAAAGGTTATTTGTAAGTAACTAATAATATAAATAAGCAAGGATATAGGCAGGTAGTTTATAATTAATACCAGGATATTTATATTTGTAATAAAATATTTATCTCAGAAAAGATCGAGGACGTAATAAATAATAATACCTACTTATTACTTTAAATTTCTGTACCTATTACAGCAAATTCTTTAAGCGTCATATACACTAGTTTATTTATTAATAAGGTAAATATGGACTTAACCCACCTGTTGTTCCTGTAGCCTATTAACTAAGGGGCTATGCACACGGAGCAACTTTAGTTGAAGAAACTATCAACTTTTTAATGGTTTTTTGTTAAAGGTTGCCAGTTGCAGCAACAGTTGCCAGTTGCCGCAATTGTTTTATAGGAAAACTGCTAGTTGCGAGTTGCCAGTCACCGCAAAAGTTGCCCGTGTGCATAGCCCCTAAGTGTGTTCAATTAAAATGAGTGTCACTCTTGATGGGTGCCAGGAAGCCTATCTTCTATCCTACACTTAACTCGTTGACGCAGCATGTTAGTTTAATGGAATATGGTTGCATGGAAGCGTCAAAGGGTTAATTCAATTAACATACTTAATTTCATACACAATAGGTATCTTATCTATATCACAGTAGGTACCTAACTAAAGAAATTAATGCATAAACAATTTTACTGTAAAAAGTAATACCTATAGGCTTTTTCAAGTTCTGTGTGTGACATTGCTATTTAAGAACATCTGTAAATGATCTTTGATCGCTTCAGATTCATGTTATTCTTACAATATGTGGATATTGTTACATATCATTATCACATAAGTACACTAAATATTATGGAAACAAATAATCTTACCTCATTCTGGTCGAAGTCTTGCAAGTATCTATCATTGCTTTGTTTCTCATACATAGCCCTGGCCAACGCACTCCGAGGCCTATACAGTCCATTATACCCTGAACCACTCGCCATCGCTTTAACTTTACTGTTACTTGCTTGTGTGCCAAAATATCTTGCTATTCGTTTGATCTCATCTCTTGGACAGAACTGTTGGCACCCCTTAATGTAATAACAGTACAAATCAGATTTATGCTGGTAATTGATAGATAATACTTGACACACGAGGCCGGTGTAACATATGACCCAGAAAACAGACCACATTTAAGGAAATAAGCATTGTTTTAGCATATTTTTAAGAGTTGATTCAATGACGTTCATGTTTTTACATAACCTCACTCAAAATGGTCCTGTACAATATTATTTTTCTGTTTTAGTCATGGATATGGTGGAGCTAAACATAGGAGTTTCATAATTGAATCACTGTTTGTAATATCAGCGTAAAAAATCTACAAAAAATGTCCAAAACATTGTTTTTGTTTCCAAGTGTCAAATTGTTTCACTACGCCACCGCTAGGGAGCGCATGACATGACAGTAGGCCAGCGTTTACAGGGTTAGTTTTAAAACATGATTGAGCTTATTTCTTCATCGATATTGAAGTAAAATTGAAAAATATTTTCAGTCATGGCGTACGTTATTACTTTTGAAATAAAATAATTTAAAGAGCAGACGAGATCAATATTTAAATAAAATCTAATATTTTAGTGAGAGTTAATAATACCATCTCTGTAAACGCCAAACAATTAACTTTGTGCTCTAAAATGCAAAATAAATAAATAGTGTTGTGTATTGTACCATTTGTACCCACTATATAATACTATAAAGTTAGGAACATAATATTTTGGAAACTGATAAGTTTATTCTGCATGGTTTACCAGTTCTTACTGTACTTACTCTACGTACCTATTAAGTAGCTAAGAACTTAGGTACTACTTACCTATACATTTATAGGCAACCCACCTACCAGATTTGAAATCATAATTAACGATGATTTTAACGTTGGTATAGATTTCAAGTAAAATGTTAAATTGGTACTAACCACTTGTTGTTTAGATTCCACCGACGCTCGCGCCACAATTTCTCGAAGCACGGAATTCATCATTATGCTTTCACTGAGTTTACTAACAGTAATTTTCAATCCGATAAGAACTCGATGGCTAATGAACCACACAGCTTGTTACTTATAAAAATGAAACAATACAGTTCAGACCGAAGTTGCGTAGTGAGAGGTAATTTTAAATATTTACTGATTGAGACCTGAGTGTTCGATTTCAGAATCTGAGTTCGGCCTTGGCCGTGACCGACCGTTCACTGCCTCTCCGCTGCGCTTGACCACCTCCGATAAAATTCGGAGAAGCCGTTACGAGAAAATTAAAGAAAGGTGTAGTTGCTGCTATATTGTTGGATTTACAGATCGATATCTAAGTATTGAAGAAGTTACTGGGTACCTTACATTGTATAAGCACAGGTAAAAGTATCGCAGTTTTAAGAATATTTTATCTAGACTGGACATCTGTCTAAACAGGTTCTGAAACATTATAGAAAGGCTCAGATAGATAATAGGAATACTGGTAATGCGACGTATTCCTTACAGGAAGTGATAGAGGAGCTGAAATGGCAACAATTTTAGATACCTAGATATTTTCAAGCGCGGCCCAAAAGGTTATAGGACCAAGTTGTCTGTGATTTTGGAGGAGTTAACATGCGAAGAATTTAACATAATCTCATCAGTACCTAGGGTCCGAGATACTGAAGCCCGAACTGAGTCTTGGGGACCTTGTTTTATGCAAGGTATGGTATGTGAACCTTCCTGCACCTCATGTGACAAACGTATAGGTACCAAATTATTTAAATACGCAAAACGTTAGTCTAGTTATCAAAGATTATGCAACAATTAACACAAAAGATTACACACACACACACACACACATAGTAAATGCTTAAAGGCAACTTCATGATTGTTTTGGCGTAACAAACAAACTGAATAAAAAGTAACTTACACTTTCCCGAAATTTCGGTATTTCAAGTTTCATAGTAAAGGGGCGAGCCATATTAAAACAATTAAAATTTTAATTTTATTAGGTTCTACTGACGTGAATTCAATTTATTGTAATCGACTTGAAGTGAGCGATTATTACTGATAGACACGCACTAATGAAATCGGTTCTTTATCTTTACAATAAGGTGAGATAAAAAATACAAAGATAATAGTAGCGACATACCTACCCAGGGTTTTGTTTTTTCGACCTGGATTTATTAGTAAGGCGGAAATGCCGTATTACTGTCCTAATTACCTATATTCAGACATGATTTACCTAAGCCTGAGTTGACCAAAACACTATCGGACCGATACAGCACCAAACGGACTATGGCCAGTAGGTACATCAAACAATTGGTTGCTGCTCTAACGGTCCCTGTGTTGGAGACCAAGGCCCTTAGAATGACACCCACTGTGTGTCTAAAACTAAGCAACGCATGCATTAGGTGCTGGCGCTGTAGTGGGGAAGATATAAGACAAGAAATGCGTTTAAAAGGAAACCCAAGAAATAGCAAAATTAGCCAAATAAAAGGAATAGCCATCAAGCCATCATCCTAACCGTGCGTTTCCACTGCGCAATAACATGTTGTCACAACATATTGTTGTCTCTATTTAATGACAGCAAAAAAATAGACAGCAATATGTTGTGTCAACATGTTTTTGTGCAGTGGAAACGCACGATAAAGCGCACAGCTAAGGAGTGGAACTCCCTGCCTGCGTCTGTATTTCCGAGTCCATACATCCCAAATCTCTTCAAAAGTAGGGTGAACAGGCTTCTTCTGGGTGCGCTCGCTCCATCGTCGACCTCATCTTTGCCCCTGCAAGTCTGAGGTCAAGAGCAAGACCATTTTTAATTTAATAAAAAAGGTGTCAAGTCATTTAAAAAAGATGAAAGAGGCTGCCTTAAATGTAAACAGGTGAAAATAGCTTCATCAGATCTACCAAATGTTCAGAAGCAGAAATGCATTGCATAGGTAAACTGTAGGTACCCATCTACAGTTACTTTTGTGGCGTTCGCATTCGCGTGTATCGTTTAATTAGGTAAGAAGTTTCTAAATACAGTGATTGAGAGATCGTTTAAGTAACAATTAGAACTGAGAAGTTTTGTGTATGATCAATATGGATTCTCAATCACGGCAAGAAGGCAGATTGCCTGAAGCGTTGTGGCCGCGCAGGCGCACTGCGAGCACCGACCGGCGCGCACGCGGGACATTTAAAATAATTACAAGCCATCGGAGAAACGTAACAGCCAGTGTTTTGAGACCATTACTTATTTTTTAATTCCAAAAAAATATTTTTAAGAGCTCTCGTTTAGTGCCTATTGGTGCAATGTGGCCAATAAATGAGACTATTACAAGTTTTCAGGTGTAATTTTGTTATTGAATTATTATTGTTGTGTATGGAATTCTTGTTATTAGGAGCGTTTTTGGGAAAGTAAATTGATGGCGCAGGATGTGCGGTAAAGAAGACTTTTTTTTTTCTTTAGCAGCTTGATGGAACAAGTTAGGTTAGATCTTTGAGTGGGTATAAATAAAATACACTCGCTAAAACTACCACGCCATAGTACTAAAATTACCAAGTTTCGTATTCAATGGACAATGACTGATTTCAATGACGTCCAAACTAGAAAATTAAGAAATTAGCAAATTAAGAAATGACCATTTCTGAAATTCCCTCCGACGGGAATTGAACAGCAATACATGCAGTGAGCCCAGACCAAATAACTGTAAATTCTCTAAGGAAAAAAATATTGGATTAGAAAGATATTGGATACCTAAAAGAATATTGGTGCTTATTCCGGTATCGACAAATTACGGCTCAAAGATGCAAATAAATATATAACTTTTTATTACTGTCTTGGCCACACACATTACCACTAGAAGAAGACACTGAGAAGGAAGCAATAGACTTAGTTTAGTCGTTTAGTTAATGTGCGTTAACAGTATTAGAACCATTCGTTTAATGTCCGATATTTAGGGCCTGATATTAAGGGTCCATAACTCTTTAACTCCAAAAAAGACTCTCCAACTCCTCCCTAATTCCTGACTCCTACCTGATCTTCCCTGATTTATGGAAACGGCCCCTAAATATCGGGTGGTGTAACACCCGCTTTAGGCTACCTCTACCTAACCTACTCTATTGCCTAATCTAGAAATGCAAAAATTGTTAACTAATCATTTGTTAATTCTCCAAGTGATCTGATACAAAAACAAATCGATCGGTTTAATTTAAATCCGTGCACGTAGTTTTTGCACCCCCAACCGCATTCTCACAGCGGTCCAGACTTGATGCACTTCACTTCTGATTGGATCATTACCGAGTTCATCATACCCCGTGCGATCCTCCGGCCACGACAGAGACAAACCTATCGCGCCAGCACCTAAACGAAAGAGACGCACGCACCCCGGCCGAGCACATCGTTCAGAAATTATTTCATATCATGATTATTGGAACTTTATTGCACTTCGTAACTAACAATTGACATTAGGAAATGCAATTTCATATTGATTTCGTAATGTTCTCTCGTTTATTTTTATCAATGCGGCAAATCTTTCTATGATTTGCGGGTAACCGATGAGCTGTTGGTTGTTTTCTTGCGGCTTCGCGTTCCGAGAAAATGTCATTAAAAGCTCTATAGGGGATTAGTCGGTTTAAATTTTCACGTAGGCCGCCAGGAAATCGGTTTACCCGTAACAAAGGGTGGGAAGATACCGAGAAATTATCTTTCGACGGAATACAAACCGCTAAACGTGCAATTACACCGTTACAGGTGGAGCATTAAGTTATCAAAAATAATCATTTCTCACACCGGCCGGAAGGTGTCGCCGTGGTCACGTCTGTCGGCCGCAATCATCATCGGTCCCTGATTTCGGCACCGAAGGAATACACTCATCAATGATCACGTTTCTAATAAAAATCGTCAGTGAGCCGTCTGCTGTCTTGCGTAACCACATTTATTGCCGTTAATGGTTCCTTTCATAATGTTAATTTATGTCAGAGTAGCCGTAACTACTTGAACTCGATCATACGCTTCCCGTGTGTCAATATCGAGAACAAAATCTGCAAAAATATTAGGATGGATTTCTGTGTAGAGTAGCTGAATGCGCAATTTAAGATTCATCTATTGTCTTGGTTTCATACCTACCTTTTCAGCAGCCGCATTAGGTACTCATCTGTTCTCGACTGTACCTACCTCTTTCATAACGTTTTCCTACCTCTTACATTAAGAGCATACCTTCTAGGTCATTTACTTATTGTAATTGAAAAAAAAAAAAAAAATGAATACCTAGTTATTAAAGTAACTAGCTTTTGCCCGCGACTTCGTCCGCGCAGGATATAAATTTAAAAAAATCCGTTTCTGTTTGCTGGATCCCAAATCCCGTATCCTGGATATCCCGGATCCCGTATCTCATATCCCTGATTCTGTATCCCATATTCCGTATCTCATATCCCTGATTCTGTATCCCATATTCCGTATCTCATATCCCATATTCCGTATCTCATATCCCTGATTCTGTATCACGTATCCCGTATCCCGTATCCCGTATCCCGTATCCCGTATCCCGTATCCCGTATCCCGTATACCGTATCCCGTATCCCGTATCCCGTATCCCGTATCCCGTATCCCGTATCCCGTATCCCGTATCCCGTATCCCGTATCCCGGTCCGTGTCCGTGTCCGTGTCCGTGTCCGTATCCCGTATCCGTATCCGTATCCGTATCCGTATCCGTATCCGTATCCGTATCCGTATCCGTATCCGTATCCGTATCCGTATCCCGTATCCGTATCCATATCCGTATCCGTATCCCGTTTCACGCATCCCACATCCCGTATCCCGTATCCCGTATCCCGTATCCGTATCCCGTATCACGCACCCCACATCCCATATCCCGTATCCAACATCCCGTATCTCGTAACCCGTATCCCGTATCCCGTATCCATATCACAATCCGTATCCCGTATCACGCATCCGTATCCGTATCACGCATCCGTATCCCGTATCACGCATCCCACATCCCGTATCCCATATCCCGTATCCCGCATCCCACATCCCGTATCTCGTAACCCGTATCCCGTATCCCGTATCCCGTATCCGTATCACGCATACCACATCCCGTATCCCGTATCCCGCATCCCACATCCCGTATCTCGTAACCCGTATCCCGTATCCCGTATCACGTATCCCATATCCCAAATCCCGTACCCATATCGCGTATCCCGTATCCAATACCCCGTATAATTTTCAAAAACATTTTTTTTTAAGACACCTAATCACCAATTTTCATAATTCTAACTACTAAAATGACGAACTTACATTCAAACTTTCATCCCCTATTTTACCCCCTTACGGGATGTATTTTGAAAAACCCTGAAATTAATATTATTGATCTTTTAAAAGTCACCTAATCACCAATTTTTATAATTCCAACTTTAAAAAATGACGAACTTCCATACCTTAGGGTTTAAATTTTCAAAAAAGCTGAAATTATTATTTTTAATAGGTAAAAAGAAACCTAAACACAAATTTTCATTATGCTAACCTCAGAAATGACGAACTTCCATACAAACTTTCGTCCCCTATTTTAAAAACTTGAATTGCTGCGTTTTTGAAAATTCAACCCCTAAGGGGTTGAATTTTCAAAAACGCAGCAATTCAAGTTTTTTATTTTTAAAAAGGAACCTAAACACCAATTTTCATAATTCTAACTTTAAAAAATGACGAAATCCATACAAACTTTCAACCCCTATTTTACCCCCTTAGGGGTTGAATTTTCAAAAACGCAGCAATTCAAGCTTTTTATTTTTAAAAAGGAACCTAAACACCAATTTTCATAATTCTAACTTTAAAAAATGACGAACTTCCATACAAACTTTCAACCCCTATTTTAACCCCTTAGGGTTTAAATTTTCAAAAAAGCTGAAATTATTATTTTTAATAGGTAAAAAGAAACCTAAACACAAATTTTCATTATGCTAACCTCAGAAATGACGAACTTCCATACAAACTTTCGTCCCCTATTTTACCCCCTTAGGGGTTGAATTTTCAAAAACGCAGCAATTCAAGTTTTTTATTTTTAAAAAGGAACCTAAACACCAATTTTCATAACTCTAACTTCAAAAATGACGAACATCTATACAAACTTCCCAACTAACTTTCATCCCCTATTTTACCACCTTAGGGGTTGAATATTCAAAAACGCCGAAAACCATATTTTTTATTTTTAAAAAGGCACCTCAACACAAATTTTCATAATTCTAACTTGAAAAATGACGAACTTGCATACAAACTTTCATCCCCTATTTAACCCCCTTAGGGGTTGAATTTTCCAAAATCGCTTCTTATTGCTTGTCTACGTCACAAAATATATCTACTATCCAAATTTCATGTCTCTAACTTCAGTAGTTTCGGCTCGGCGTTGATGAGTCAGTCAGTCAGTCAGTCAGTCAGTCAGTCAGTCAGCATTTCCCTCTTTATATATTAGTATAGAAGTATAGATAGGAGACATCTACATATTTCAAATTTCATAGTTCCTTGCCAAATCGAGAAAGCGACCCAAGCCTGCGATTACTCATAGTATCTCGCCGCAGCATTAGTACATAGAGCGCGGGCATTACGATCGAGATGGAAATGAATTAAACATAATTCGAATAATCGAGCCTCGGCCAATACAATAAAACAAAGGGAAAAGTACGTCTGCGGCCTGCCTTAGCGAGGGAACGAAGGATTTCAATTTGGAACGTGATGAGGCGAGTTTTCATTTACGTAGCGATTCGATGATGGCTGTAATGACGCAGACGGGGCGATGCTCTCCATTGGTGATCCTAGTTCTAGACTGCTATTTCAAGCGAACTCCAGTGCCACAAACTTATCTAGCCCGGTGGGCAAAAGGCGAACTAGAATTTTAAATAGAGAAATCTCATATTTTTAAGTCTTGTATCGACATTAGCGACGTTCTCAGCAGGCCAGATGAGCAAGTCTTACTGGTGCGCCCGAGAAGCCAGTTTTGAAGTCTGAATGAACGCGTAGATGGCCAATTACTAACTCAAATTTAAGAGCTGCTAAAAAAAATGATGTGCCATACAAAAGATAAAGATGTCTCAAAAACTGCTAAGTGGGACTTAAACATTTGAGTAGACTTTGAGTATTCAGCCGATGTCATAACTATTGGCTCGGGCGAGGCGGCTCGGGGTTTGTGTACACACCCATTCAGGCGCTAAGCTACTGTGGAAACTTAAAAGATATGCATCTCATTTCACATCCGTAGTAGTTACAGAGGTTGATTAACGAACTTGTCTGAGCAAAAAGATTACGTCCTATAACTTGCGCTGCAGTAAATCTCTCACGTTATAAATTTACAACACATTTATTTATTTCGCTGTACAAATTACAAGGAAAATAATAATGAGCTGAAGTCATATCTCATTACTTAAGTTGAAGCTCAACGGCTGTGGACAGGCCGAGGAGCTTTGGATGCCATCTGTGCCTTATTTAAAAAGGCTTTCATTAACTTGCTGCTGTGGGATTATCAATTTTATTTTTGAAGTTGCAAAGTTGTGTTTGGAAAAAATATGATTCTACTTATGACTTTGGTGATTTGGTGATGGTAAACACGGAGGCGTTCGTTAGGCAGTTCCATAATTAAAAATAAAATTGACGCTTCGCTGGCGATGCGATGTGCTGAAAAGTTGTATGCGTCTGAGGGACGTGCAGGCGCAGCTCAGTACTCGTATTTTTATTCGAAATGATATCTGAGGCAATATGCTTATGTACTGAATTTGTTAATTTTATTAAACCGTTCACAGTGTTTTTAATGTAATATAAGTATTTCTAGTCATTATACTACCTACATATAACTTTTTGAATGGGACTAGGTCCGCCGCACACTCCCACCTTCCACGATTACCTGAATCTTGAATCTATACCTATCTACCAATCTATACCAATATAATCTATACCTACCAAACTAACATAGATAACACTAAAGAAGAACTATAATCTATGCCGAAAGGTTTCTTAAAGAGGGAGAGGGCTCTAGTACTTTAGGTAGGTACTCTTCTTTTTGAAAATAAAATTTGACAAGAATGCTTGCAGTCATTATAATGCGAGCAATATCATACATTGTTACACGTTTAGCACACAAGTAAGCAATAAAATAAACAAAAAACCTTCACCACCCAAAAAGGTTTTTAATGTTCTTGCACCTCTCAACGGTGTTAAATCACGAAAACAAATTGCGAGGTATACCCCGCATACCGCAGCTCGTCGTGTTTCCGACCGTTAATAATTAAAGCGCCCACTTGTAATTACAAGCGTGTGGTGCGATGCAAATGTTGTCGCCTCCAGTCTCTTCAACAGGTAATGTATGCACGCGGAATAAATAAGTACTGGACAGTGCATGTAAGAGCAGAAAAGTGGATAATGTTCTTCCAACTCTGTCTATGTCTTTTCGTTGAAACTCGTTGGGGGTACCAAGATAATTTCGTGAACACGTTTAGCGAAGAACCTTAGAGTATTTTAAAAAATGTACATTATGGCTGACAGCAGTAACAATAATAAGGAATACGAGGTGGGCCAGGTCCCGTTAAAGGCCATGTATTGCCTGGCTTACGAGTGGCCATGGCCAAATATCAATTTCAAAAATACCCGCAATTGTTTCTCAGGCTCTGTCATATACAACTGTCATAGAGCAGCGTAACTGCGTGAAAAAGAAACATGCAGCTGTTATTTTGCATCATATAAATTCCTTGTTTTGCATAGAATAAGAGTGTAGAAGCCAAATACTTAATTTATACTTGACACTGCAAAAAGCTGACATGGAACTTGGAACAATTTGTGAGGCCATTCTATTTTTTTATTTTTTCTGTGTGTACAGTATAAGGAACAGATAAGCACAGATTTACACCACGCCGTCTTGAGACTTTTACCGTTCGTCGGCGATATTGCTTAGTTATTTATTATTATAAAATAATGTAGCGTATAGAGATATTTCTGGAAATTATATTATGTTTTGCTATTTATAATTCGTGGACACATATGTCTAGCAGCTCTATGCATGAAGCCTTACAAAAGAATAAACAATGGATGAGCAAACGAACTTATCAAGTGAAATTCGATCTTCTCATTCTAGCAGCTTATGGTTTCCCAGGTTCATCGTGTATTCTGTAGTAATAAAAGGCATATTGCGATCATATCACGTCTGTGAACATGTTAAAATTTAAAATTCATACTTTTCTTCCCCTAGCGATGGGAATAGCGTCATTTGCCCGCCATAATTTCGCAAGCAATCAGAAATTCGCGTGCGACAGCCGAATTTGGAAGGTGCTTCTAAATTAACTGCAACGATTTGGTGCAAATAACTTTGATACTTGGAGTTAGTGACTGCTTTATTCAATATCTTGAGGTATTATCGTGTATCCTTTACCTTAAGGGTGTATTATGCGCAGTGGAATTTTATTTTACTGTTTGCACTGTTGTTTATTATGTAGTAAGGAAAGCATTTACAAATAAGAGGCAATAAAAGTTGGTGGTAGAGCCAAGTTGTAGCCAATTGACTCTGATATGGGCTGGCTCGACCAGGGTAGTACCACCCTCTCACAGAAGATTGGCGTAAATTAGCTATTACAGCTGCGTTTCGTACGATGAGTGAGAGAGTCGGAAGCCCAAAAAATATAGAGGGTAACACAAAGCCAATTTTTGTGGCTGCTTGTTTGTATTCTGATGTGTGTAGATTTCAAGTGAACTTAATTTTATAAAATCTTAAATCAAAATGAGGTTTCTGTGTCTTAGGTACAGGTATATTCATCATAGTCATCATCACCTTATTAGCCCACTGTTGAACGAAGACTAGAAACGCCAGTAACTTCTTAGTTTGGGATCAGGTAACCGTGTGTAAAAAATGTCCCAGGATATTATTATTATTATTTTTTGGCGTCTTTTTGTATGCCAGCCTACCCCTTACCACAGCCATCATATTGCTGATTATTCATTTGAAATCTACAACAAAAAAAAAAAAAACACCCAAAACAATATCTAATAAAGAAAAATCCAAACAATACACGATTAGAAATATCTTCTTTCCATAACACAAACAAACAATATCTCCTCGTTTCGAAAGGAAAACGGCGCGAGGAGGCGCCGACAACAAAAGCTAACAAATCCTGTTTGTCCTGTGGGAAGCGGCCGTGATTTAATACAAATTATTATTAGACAACATAAATAACGGGGTTGGGGCGAAGGCAGGAGCTCCTTAATCTATACTAATATATAAAGAGGGAAATGCTGACTGACTGACTGACTGACTGACTGACTGACTGACTCATCAACGCCGAGCCGAAACTACTGAAGTTAGAGACATGAAATTTGGATAGTATATATATTTTGTGACGTAGGCAAGCAATAAGAAGCGATTTTGGAAAATTCAACCCCTAAGGGGGTTAAATAGGGGATGAAAGTTTGTATGCAAGTTCGTCATTTTTCAAGTTAGAATTATGAAAAATTGTGTTGAGGTGTCTTTTTAAAAATAAAAAATATGGTTTTCGGCGTTTTTGAATATTCAACCCCTAAGGTGGTAAAAAAGGGGATGAAAGTTAGTTGGGCAGTTTGTATAGATGTTCGTCATTTTTGAAGTTAGAGTTATGAAAATTGGTGTTTAGGTTCCTTTTTAAAAATAAAAAACTTGAATTGCTGCGTTTTTGAAAATTCAACCCCTAAGGGGGTAAAATAGGGGACGAAAGTTTGTATGAAAGTTCGTCATTTCTGAGGTTAGCATAATGAAAATTTGTGTTTAGGTTTCTTTTTACGTATTAAAAATAACAATTTCAGCTTTTCTGAAAATGTAAACCCTAAGGGGTTAAAATAGGGGTTGAAAGTTTGTATGGAAGTAAGTAATTTTTTGAAGTGGGAATTATTAAAATTGGTGATTAGGTGACTTTTAAAAGATCAACAATATTAATTTAAGGGTTTTTCAAAATACATCCCCTAAGGGGGTAAAATAGGGGATGAAAGTTAGTTGGGAAGTTTGTATAGATGTTCGTCATTTTTAAAGTTAGAATTATGAAAATTGGTGTTTAGGTTCCTTTTTAAAAATAAAAAACTTGAATTGCTGCGTTTTTAAAAATTCAACCCCTAAGGGGGTAAAATAGGGGACGAAATTTTGTATGGAAGTTCGTCATTTCTGAGGTTAGCATAATGAAAATTTGTGTTTAGGTTTCTTTTTACGTATTAAAAATAACAATTTCAGCTTTTTTGAAAATGTAAACCCTAAGGGGTTAAAATAGGGGTTGAAGGTTTGTATGGAAGTTCGTCATTTTTTGAAGTTGGAATTATAAAAGTTGGTGATTAGGTGACTTTTTAAAGATCAAAAATATTAATTTCAGTGTTTTTGAAAATACATCCCCTAAGGGAGTAAAATAGGGGATGAAAGTTTGAATGTAAGTTCGTAATTTTTGTAGTTAGAATTATGAAAATTGGTGAATAGGAGTAAGAAAAAAATAATTGCGTTTTTGAAAATTATACGGGGTATGGGATACGGGATACGGATACGGATACGGATACGGATACGGATACGGATACGGATACGGATACGGATACGGATACGGATACGGATACGGATACGGATACGGATACGGATACGGGATACGGATACGGATACGGGATACGGGATACGGGCTACGGGATACGGGTTACGAGATACGGGATGTGGGATACGGGATACGGGATGCGTGATACGGGATACGGATACGGGATACGTGATACGGGATGTGGGATGCGTGATACGGGATACAGATACGGATACGGATACAGGATACGGGATACGGGATACGGGATACGGGATACGGGATACGGGATACGGGATACGGTATACGGGATACGGGATACGGGATACGGGATACGGGATACGGGATACGGGATACGGGATACGGGATACGGGATACGGGATACGGGATACGGGATACGGGATACAGGATAAGGGATACGGAATATGGGATATATGGATACGGGATTTGGGTTCCAGCAAACGGAAACTGATTTACGGGATACGGAATATGGGATACAGAATCAGGGATATATGGATACGGGATTTGGGTTCCAGCAAACGGAAACGGATTTTTTAAAATTTATATACTGCGCGGACGAAGTCGCGGGCAAAAGCTAGTAAGTAATAAAGGGCCATCGTTCATAGAAGACCGTGCAGAATTAACCGGCCGACATATGTGTCGGACGACGGCTTAAGACGGCCGTATGGCGATTATTAAGGGATCGGTTTTGTCACTCGATAGGTGACTGAGGATAATCTTTTAATTATACCGTTAAAAAAATGGTAAGTGGTTAATAAGGAAATGCTTATGTCCAAAAATATGTTAGTAGGTAATAAAAAAATGAAACTACTGAGAAAATTAAGATAGCTAACTCCATTAGAGCTGCAATAATGCTTTTACAAGTAAAACGTAGACGTAAAAGTAAATTGAGAAGTGCATACAGCCTACAAGTTTTTCAGGATTTCATAAGGTTTTTTTTAAAATGCCTGCCTGATGTTAAGCAGTAACCGTAGCCGACTTGCAATACCAAAGGCATCGCACGTTGTCGACCTGAAGGGGGGTGGGATGGAGGGATAGGAACGAGGGATGGGGTTGGGTTTCCGGCTCTCTCACTTATCGTACGATACGCAGCTTTAATAGCTACTTTACGCCGGTATTCTGTGAGAGGGTAGTACTACCCCGGTCGAGTCAGCCCGTATATTATGAGCTGCGGTCAATTTGTGTGTTCAGATGCCTCGCATGCCTCGCCCGAGCCCTCATATTGTGATATTATATCTATGGGTTCCGACGTCAAAACTGAGTACTCGGGGAGGCATGCGCCTGATGTAGACGAAGCCTATTGGCTACAGCTTGGCAGAATTGGGCAAAATTTAATTGCAATTAATTAATTGCAAACTGCATGTGGTGTCAAAACTAACAATTAATTTTGATTTGTTTGACAATCGCGAACAAATCACAATTAATTGTTAATTGTGACATCACCTGCAATTTGCAATTAATTAATCGCAATTAAATTTTGCCCAACTCTGCAGCTTGGCTCTACCAATATACAACGAAAATAATAAAGCAATAGTGATAACAATAATAAATTAGGCGTCCGATTAATTTTCACGTCGATATTAATTTTGTTTGTTCCCAGCGAAGTTATATTGTTTGGGCACTCCATACATGGGTTTATTAGCGAGGTGCGTGCCGGGAATATCCACGCGCCATTACTAGTGTACAGGGGTCGCTCGCGGCACGGAATTATTATTTATATGATGCAATTAACCCTTTATTGGGCTATCTGTTATTTTTCCACGATATTTAGGAGTTTCGGCTAAATTCGTGATTGTTAAACATGGGCTCATGGGCGAAAATTCATAGAGGGTCCATGATGTTAATTCCTATAGTCGCCTTTTACAACAACCATAGAAAAACTGGGGAGTGGTGTAATAAGCCGGTAGGTAGGTACTATTTTTTTAACCACTTAAATGTACCACTGCAGGGCAAAGGTCGACCTTTTTTGTTTTTTTTTTATAGGACTGCGGTGGCAAAAAAGCGTACGGCCCGCCTGATGTTAAGCAGTTACCGTAGCCTATAGATGCTTACAATACCAAAGGTATTGCTCGCACATTGCCGACCTGTAGGGGAGTGGGATGGAGGGAGAGGGAGGGGGGGTGGGCTTACGGCTCTCTCACTCATCGAACGAAACGCAGCTGTAATAGCTGCTTTACGCCGATCTTCTGTGAGAGGGTGGTACTACCCCGGTCGAGCCAGCCCGTTTATGAGCTGCAGTCAATTGGCTACAGCTTAGCTCTACCACCATGAAAACCTTGGCTTTCTGTCTTCACTGGTATTATCCTGGGCTTGCAGTGGCCACGTAGGTACTGTCTACTTGGCGTAAAATTCTCAAGGGCAATTTATACTGCAACACCTGCTATCGGGTATTCATGGCCAAGTTTGGCTTAGCGAGCATTAAGGCTCACGCTAGTACGCAATATATCGATGGTAGAGTCAAGCTGTATACAATTGACTGCAGCTCATATACGGGCTGGCTCGACCGGGGTAGTATCACCCTCTCACAGAAGATCGGCGTAAAGTAGCTATTAAAGCAGCGTTCGTCAGAGAGCCGGAAGCCCAACACCCCCTTTCCCTCAATGTTCCACTCTCTTTCACGTCGGCGACGTGGGACTGATGCCTGTGGTATTGCAAGCATCTATAGGCTACGGTACTTGCTTGACATCAGGCGGGCCGCACGCTTGTTTGCACCTTGGTCGCATACAAAATAGCTTTTTAGAGTGGCCATTATCGATATCGATGAGGAGGGCTATAATAATATATATTAAACAATTTTAAATTTAATTAATATCCTGGGACATAATATCCTGGGACATTATTTTACACACGGCTACCTGATCACCAAACTAAGCAGAGCTTGTACTATGGAAACCAGATAGCTGATATTACTACATATACTACTTTTTGTTCGTAAATACAAACTTAATATACATAATTCGTTAATATTTATCTCGGTAAGTATATTCGTCTATAATTTCAGTATGTTGAAGGAAACCCGACTTATACAAACACAGCAACCCGCGAGTCATCAGTGCGTAAAATTAATCTAGAAATTTTCAATATTAAAATCCACTACTGCGATATGAAATTCAACATGTAGTAAGCCCTCTCTGAAATAATTTTGATAGCTTCAAAGCTGAAAGGGTTAGCGTCCAGTGAGCGCAAACCGGCGTAATTCCGTAAAGCTCGGCGTTCACGGGCCGCACTAATCGGCAGAGTGCTGCCCGCTCTAAATATCGCTTTTACACGTCCACCGAACCATAAATAATAACTCTATGGAAACATAAATGTTTTCTTTTTTCTATCGTTTTCCTACTTTCGTATTTTTTTTCATGGAGTCAAAAGCTTGAACAGACCACTTTCGCATTATGGAATTGCCAAAACTCCATTTGAGTTTGGTATCTAAACAGCTTAAGGTGGAAAATCATCAAACAATTTTCAGGTCTATTCCTACTGGGAAAGTTTCATTTTCTTGTAGATTTGAAATGTAGTTACGTCGTATCATAGTTGTAGATCGACAGTGAGCGTAGGAATGAGATATTTTGGCAGTATTACGCAAATTGGATAGCTTTCAACACTCAACGGAGTAGGTTCCGAACTTTCGCGGGGAAAATTGAATTAAAAATATCATAAGACGTAAACATGTATGGGAGAGGTAATGATGTTGCGCCTGCAGCCCAGACATTTCGGGTTTAGATTAAATAAGTTTTATTTGAATAACTTTGCAGAACATATTCGAGATGGGAATTTTAATATGCCTACGTCAAAACGTTGATATGCTAAAAGTTTTATATGCATGGTATAGACACATCTTATTTTCATTTTCAATGCTCTATAGTGACTTAATAACTTAAAGGAGCTCTACAAGTTCTACCATAAGTCGATCTCTAATCGATAGCGTATTACTTACTATGTCCCTATTCATTATACAGTTAACCTAGGAATTAACAATTTGCCAATTAAAAATGTTACGTTGCTAGCGGCTATCGCACCGACTCTACATGTAGTAGAGTTACAGTTATGTGGATGTAGCATATTCCATGGTATAATAATATGCTATGCCAGGGTATTCTCTTTCAGCTAGGTCACGTGATTGGCCCAAGACTACGTCATCGGCTGTGGTGGTGAAAGCATAGATCCCTCGCATGCCTCGCGCGAGCACTCATGTTATGACATTATGTCCATGCATTCCGACGTCAAAACTGACTGCTCGGTCGCGGCATGCGTCTGATATAGACGCAGCTAATAACAACACTGACCGTGACGTAGTCTTGGGCCATCGTGGCCAGACTTGGCGTAGTATACGGTACCATGATATAACTCAATTTTAGTTTCTGTACCAAAGAATCAGTATCAATATTTTATTATGTTTATTTATACACGTAGCTATCGGAGTGTTCCACCATAACCCTGTCGATGATCGTCGACGGGTATTTGGGATATTAATTATGATTATGTTAACGATCTCATTTACATAACTAATACTATGGTCTCAGTCCCGCCTTCTAAATAGAGGCAGTGGAAGGTTACGGAATATAATTTAATTAGATAGGTTAGAGAAAATGATGATAATTTTTTTAGGGTGGTCAAATGAAATAAAAATCTTAGATCTGCAGCTCACTAGATATTTAGTATTATTTCTTCGTTCGCCTTGCTTGGTGGCAGTTTTCAGTATATTGTTATTATAAGATGTGACAGAGATGGACACGCTTAATAACGGTCCTCATAGATAAAATTGAGAAAAATTTAAATGTAATAAAATGACCCCCAAATTCATAGAGATTTTAGCCAGTTTACAGTGGTTTTGAAAAGCATTTTTAGGAACAAATGTGATTTGTAATTCCACTGCAAGTCGATAACTTTCTATGAATTTGGGGGTAAAACTTTAAAACGCACACTGACTTATTTCAATAAGTATCGAACTATAATTTGTAATGATTCATAATTCTTATGATATACAACGTATTTCTGTATCAAGGACGTGTCTTGCTAAAAAAAATCCAAAATTGTATCGAAAAAACGCCATCCGTAATTTTTGATAATTACACGTGCCGGTCGGAATGATCGCGCTCAAACTACTTGAGCGTGGGATGTAGACACACATACCTACGTACATAATTGTTTCTTATTAAAATGGACGTTAATCTTTTTTCGGAGCAGATCCCGGGCAGAGGCAACCATCGCATTATGTTTAAGAATCGACAGCTATAATTTCTGTTCAATCAAGATTTAATTGTTTTAATGAGGCTACATGCGTGAATGGCCGGCCCAATTATTGTTTATTTTTAATCGCCTCAAGTGGTTTTTATGTTCGCGAGCGGGCACGCATGGCGGCCCCCAGCCATCATTTTCATTATTTTAATAATGTAAACTACCAATAATAATTTACAGTGATTTGGGGTTAAACACGTTAAGAGATATTTATGAAATCCCGAGAGCCCTGGAACATTGCGGAGTAATTTGATCCTCGGCTGATGATGCCTTTATTTTCATTGTTATCAAGGAGTTGGACAAAAAGTTGGGTTTAGCGTTATTAACTAAATTGTATTTAAATGTCGGGTAATTACCGGAAGAAGATAATTTCGCTAATGATATATAGTGTTTTAATAATGCTGTCCACCCCAACTGAATTATGATGTCAGATAGGTCATGCAATCTAAGTTGTTAGGATGCAGAAGAAAATGTAATCTTCTTGGGTTTGACCTTCTTCACGAGACGAATATCTTTGTAATTGTACAGGGTGTTAGTTAAGAATGCGGTATTCGATTCTCATTTCAAATTTGTAAAAAAAAACATGACCCTAATTTTTCACTTACCTAATTATGAAATACACCATCCGCAGCTTGCAAATATCATGCATGCATGCATTGCGAGGCTTTGAAAACTGAGTGGTGTCGAGTATGATATGTGGGAGAGTAGAGGGTAGGTACTAGCGGTGTATAGCGAGGAGGGGGGGAGGTCTAACTAACAAGTTAATCCGGCCCGCGGCGGATATGAAGTTCATATCACGCTTTGCATTATGCTTCATTATCTCGGCAATTTTTGCTTTGTTGTGAAGCTCTGCAGGGATGTGCTTCAGAGTTTTTACAGAATTTACAGTTCCGTTTTGTTCAAGCTCATCGTTTACATTTTAAATTAAGAAGGGGTTTAATGTTGAAGTGGATTACAATATTGGTTAACGATAGTTTCGAAGACTAACGTGTGTTCACTTTAATTAGTTACCTGCAATGACATTAGCATTCTGTTTCTTCTGATTTTTAGCAGGTTGCTAATCAGGCGTTCAACCCTAGCTCTAGATGACGGTAGATATTCCCTTATTTCACACCGAGCCACTTTCTTTCTCTTAAAAAATAAAACGTTTCCCACATTTAATACTATCATAGCATGTTACTGAGCTATCAAAGCTTACTTTTTGTGGTTTCCGTATTGAGTTGAAAAAACGATTCTTACAATATACCTATTATATTTTTTATACGACTGCCCAAAAAAGGAGTGTATTTTATGTACAGTTTTAACACATTTATATTGTTGTTTTATTTCCTCAGCCACATCTTTGTTTAGTTGCGTACATCCCTATTGTGTTGCAGGTGAGACAGTGCGTCGCCTGAGGCGGTGCACCGCGTCGCTGCGCCGGCGCACGCCCCGCTCCCCGCGCCTCGCGCGACCGCCCCCGCACGCCATAGATCAATCACTCATGCAACCGTCAATTAACTTATTGCTGGACAATCTCAGCGCTAATCACTGTTCTGAGATGTTGCGATTTTTATGATTCTACGGCAATAAAGTGGTTGAAATATCTTGAAATATTTTGTTTAGATTTTAGAGAACAGTACCTATCAGTTGAGACAGCTATTTGTACATAATCATCATCTCAGCCGAAAGACGTCCACTGCTGAACATAGGCCTCCCCCAAGGTTCGCCACAATGACCGGTCTTGCGCTGCACGCATCCAGCGGATTCCAGCGACCTTCACTTATTTGTACATTGAAAATGAAACCTATATAATTAAATAAGTAAAAACAGTGTGACGTTAATTTTATATGTATTAGGAAAAGGTCTTAGGTAAGTATGTATGTGAAACACTTCTATCAAGCTTTATCTATAGTATTAAGTACAAATAAATAAAATTGATGTCTCTGTTTGTAATGTCAAAGTAACAGATTTTTACCAAATGCATATGAAAGTACCTACGGTACTTATAACAACAAAACATTTTTTCTTGTCTGTCTGTCTGTTGGGTCCGGCTGATCTGCGAAACGACTGGACCGATTATGACGAAATTTTCAAATGCTGATGTTATAAAGAGTAACTGAGGCTACTTTTTAATAAAGACCTAATGGCAAAGATTTAAAAAAAAAATTTAATTCTACGCGGACGAAGTCGCGGGCACAGCTAGTTTTCCCATAACTTAAAAAGCGTCACGATGATCCCAGACGTCGACAATTTCACGTCCCAACAAAACACAACACAAACAGCATTTAGAACGAAATTGGCCATTTTACTAAAAGCGGACAAACCTCAATTAGGTGCAATTGTAATAGTGACGTTGTAGAAATATAAGAAATGCCGCCATTACTGAGGAGTTAATCTCGATGACGGAACACATTACAGAACGCCGTAATGAGAGGAGCGTGAACCTCGAGTGTACAATTTGCTAGCTCCTAAAGGCGTTTGGGAGTGGGCACCTAAGGCCTGCAACGGGACGACCGCTCCGTCTTTGTAAGGATAGGTTGCACGAAGACGAATGACAATGTAACACTTAAAGAGATTAGCAGAATCAGACAAATGATTAGGTATACCAAGCGATGATTAAGTACTATGTTGGTATATATCAAGAACTTTACCAAGAAAGAGGGAGACACGTGACTGTCCATGCCATAGTACGACTCCGTCGCGGAATATAATCTTGAAATCATGTCAGTATTGCTAATACGGTTCATCTTCTGGTGAATAATGTCTTCTTGTTTAATAAGTGAATTGTCGAATTGGGAGTGCGATAACATGTGTTAATTTCGTGTAGTGGTGCACTGAACACCAGTTTTGTGATTGAGATGTTAGAAGGTGCCAAATCTGCTAAAATAATACAGCAATGGTATAAACGAATGATTTATGTAAATACGTGTATGTTTGTAGCGTCTTCAAAGTATAAAGATTTAAGAAATGTTACAGTTACAGTTGAGAATCTTGGTTGATAAGGCACCTATATCATTTGGGTTAGTTCCCAGAATACGAAGAGTGGAAAATTACGACAGTAAATACAGCACTGACACCTACATTTCTAAATCTTCAGGTCTATAAACTTCGCCGTGATCGCAATGATAGAAAATTAGCAACATCCTGGTAAGAGTTGGGGTGAGGTATGAATCGCCGCCGGCGGCGAACAATACTGGGCCACAAGCTGCGCACGCGGCGACAATGCGCCGCGCCGCGCGGCCGCGGGCGCACCGACCGGGACGCCGCCGCACGACTGAAAGAGACAAACGTCTTTCCACCCGCGATATTTTGATTTATTCCGTATAATTATCGAATAATCTGCTTTGCATCTCTCGTTATAGCATTACGATAATTTTGTTCCATTACATCGGGTTCTAAGCGGTGACCGTTCGCTAGCACGATTGATAATAATCGCTCGCGAAGTATAATGGCGTACACCCACGGGTAATTATTGTTGTGCAGTCGTGAGTTCGTGAGCCGGTGGAATGGCGGAATGCATCTCCTTCGGGGGTTGCTCGCCGTAAACCAACACGGCCCGCCGTTCGGCCGCGTAAATAACTGATCGCTTTCCTCGCGCTAATGATAGTGCGGCCGCCTGCGCTCGCGTCCTCTTTAGTCGATCCCGATAAAATAATTACCAGTATTTATAAGTACTCGCACTTAATCGCAGCTCCATAGTTACTATGCGAGCACACTTAAAGTATTCTGGTGAAATCTGTGGGAACTTGTGTGTCAATAGGTGCGTCTACAAGAGCCAAGCGGCGCGCCCAAGCAATCAGTTTTGACGACGTAGACATCACGTCATATCTGATTCCTCAGACGCGGCTGCTTGCTGAGTGTAGTCGCGGCCATTAAAGTGTTAAAATTGGAGTGAGAGAGCGACGGAACAAAACTCACACAGCGTGATTCCGAGAAGAGTAATAAAAATACCTGGAGCCTATACGGTGTTACAATGAAGTCATTCTTTTGTTCGCGAGGTATTCTTGCCCGGGGGATGCGTCCGCCGCGGCGTACGTATCGGCTAAATGTGGAGGTTGCATTGACGTTTGGTCACGGGGCATCGTCGAGCGGACTCTCCTCCAACGTTAATGGGCCGCGTTGGCCGTGGGCTCCGTTATCCCTCGTACCTAATGATTGGCCGGCATTAAGTCCCTGTTCCGTGCGATTATTGGATCTAACAGATAATTTTATATCGCATTGTCCCGGAGCGTAACATTTTCTGTTGTTATTACGGGACGGACGGCACGCGCGGGACGAGAGCCGCGAGAACTGCGACCGTATCGCGTCATCGCAGCGAAGGGTTAGAACGACCGGACAAATCACGATCCGTTTAGTGATTGTAAAAAATTTAGTATTAATATCGCTTTAGATTTATTTGTATTTGCAATTCTAGATCGATGTTGCAGTTTACAATTATACGCAATTCAGATATAATAAATAACAATAATAATATCCTGGGACATTTTTTACACACGGCTACCTGATCCCAAACTAAGCAGAGCTTTTACTATGGAAACCAGATAACTGATATTACTACATATACTATTTTTTTATTCGTAAATACATACTTAATATACATACATATACACCCAGACTCGGGACATACATACATGTTCATGCACACAAATGCATGTCCCGGGTAGGAATCGAACCTACGACCTGCAGCGTGAAAGGCGCCATCACGCTAACCACACCAACGGGCCCGTCACTAATCATTAATTAATTATTAATCGTCATTAATTATTACTGAATATTTATTGGGAAACGACAGGCAGTTGTTTGTTACCTTAGGCGTCATTATAGCGAAATGTTTCCATAGTAGGTATAATATGATAATCTGCCCTCATCGTGTGGTAGGTAAGCCCTCCAAGCGGTTCTATAAAGAAAATTATGAATAGTGTTCGGTACAGCGCCGGTTCGCACCTTTGGCTCACGAGCGCCATTCTTCGCGGGCCCGTAATGAGCCCTCTAAATCAAACAATAGCATTAAAGTGTCAATAGGACTTCGATAACACCTCGCCGTTTTCTTTTGCACACGGAATTATGGCTATAAATCTATGGCAGGCCCGTTTACACTGTACGATTGGGCCCCGTTTGCATAATAAAATCAGCCCTTTTATTTTCGAGGCCTTTAGGTGGTTCATTTCCTTTTTCTTTGTTGTACTTTTCATTTTAGAACAGAAACACACGGTCAATCCATTGAATCGGGTCTCACTGACTGGAAAACTTAACTCAGAAAAGTTATTTATTATTATTATTCGGCATAGCTCTATTTCTATGCAATAGGGCTAAACTTTTTTATGTTACTAAGGTGGAGAACAAGCGTATGGCTCGCCTGATGTTAAGCAGTTACGGTAGCCTATAGACGCTTGCTAAAGGCTCACACGTTGCCAGCTCATATATGAGCTTCAGTTGATTGGCTACATTTTGGCTCCAGCAACAACCAGTAGATCTACAAATTTTACAAAAAATACTGAAAGCGACGAAATTCATCCCAAACGAACCATACAGTGTATACCAGCCAAATTCCTTGTATAAACACTCGGGTACGGCCACGAGGCGTCTGGCATTTGGCTCTAGCCGCAAATGACTCTCTCAATTATGCAGTTAACTTCTTAGCTAGGGCTGCGCCCTATTCTAGACTTCGGATTGTCGACCTTTTGACTAGTTCTGATTGCCTGGTACTTAGGGATCACGCCTATGATTATTATAAGCACTTAATTAACCAACATATAACACTGTGTTAACTAATTTAGGGCCGTGTTCACCAATGCGCTAACGGACCGTTAAAGCAGTAATCGATTATTTGATGTACGAGTACAAGACGTTTACTGATCTAATTGTCCGTTAGTGTTATCCGTGAACTTTGCCCTTCGATTGTGTTTTAAATGCCTTTCGAAAGCTGGATAGTTACTCTCATTCATGATTGTTCTACGTTAGCGACCAAGGTAGTCACAAATGGCAGAAATTGGTCTCTATTTATTAATACCTACAGCCGAAGACATTAACAAAAAAAAAAACCGACTTCAAAAAAACCTGATGCACTAAAAAGCCTGAAATAATATTTCTATTACCACCTCTGCCTACCCCTTCGGGAAAACCAGACGTGATGGTGTGTTATCGAGTATTTGGGGTCGGTGCCAATCTATCTTCTTACTTTTATTACCCGACTACGGCGGAGGGTTATGATTTTGACCGGTATGTATGTATGTATGTATGTATGTATGTATGTATGTATGTATGTATGTATGTATGTATGTATGTATGTATGTATGTGCATCTGTTCCCACCTAACTTCCAAACTAATTGTCATAATTTACCAAATGAGGTATCGTTAGAAGCGGCTTAATGGCGCGCTGGTTATAGGCTATGTGACGTCACATAAAATTGCAGATAGCGCCCTCTAGAGGACATAATGTGATGAACTAAAAAAAAAACATTTTTTAATGAAACCGTGTGGGGTATCTAATGAAAGAGCTTGGTGAGCACATTTCAAAAATATATATATTGTTACCTATAACTCCAAAATAATTAAATAAAAAGTAAGTTTAAAAACTAAAACCCGACTACTGAAAAATCGCGCTCTAAAAAGTATGAAACAAGAAAATATTCTCATCTAGAGGATAGCCGTGGTCCGTTTAGGCCCTTTAGGTCAAAGTGGCATATGACCACGGACCACGGCTATCCTCTAGATGAGAATATTTTCTTGTTTCATACTTTTTAGAGCGCGATTTTTCAGTAGTCGGGTTTTAGTTTTTAGTAGGTAGACTTGGCATACCAAGATTGGCACCGACTTCAAATACTCGATAACACACCATCACGTCTGGTTTTCCCGAAGGGGTAGGCGGAGGTGGTAATAGAAATATTATTTCAGGCTTTTTAGTGCATCAGGTTTTTTTGAAGTCGGTTATTTTTTATAAAAATAATTTTATGTCACGATTTTTAGTGGCGCCATACCAATGAACATTTTGGCATATTGAACCTTATGAAGTAAGCCCAACAAAAGGTAACTGCTGTAAATCGTTGAAGAATTCCTTCGACTGTCTATGGTCTCCATCATCAGACCTGTAATGGCACTTATAAACGATATGGGTGCAAAGTTCTCATCAATAGAAATGAATTAAGTCCAAACACAAGGTAGCTACTGTAAAACGTTGAGGAGTTCCCTTGACTGTCCTACGTCTTCATCATCAGACCCCTAATGACAGTCACAACCCATCTAGGTGTAAAGTTCTCATCAATACAAATTAATCAAGCCCAAACACCAGGTAATTGCTGTAAATCGTTGAGGAGTTCCCTTGACTGTCCTACGTCTTCATCATCAGACCCCTAATGACAGTCACAACCCATCTAGGTGTAAAGTTCTCATCAATACAAATTAATCAAGCCCAACAAAAGGTAACTGCTGTAAATCGTTGAAGAATTCCCTCGACTGTCTATGGTCTCCATCATCAGACCTGTAATGGCACTTATAAACGATATGGGTGCAAAGTTCTCATCAATAGAAATGAATTAAGTCCAAACACAAGGTAGCTACTGTAAAACATTGAGGAGTTCCCTTGACTGTCCTACGTCTTCATCATCAGACCTCTAATGACAGTCACAACCCATCTAGGTGTAAAGTTCTCATCAATACAAATTAATCAAGCCCAAACACAAGGTAGCTACTGTAAAACGTTGAGGAGTTCCCTTGACTGTCCTACGTCTTCATCATCAGACCCCTAATGACAGTCACAACCCATCTAGTTGTAAAGTTCTCATCAATACAAATTAATCAAGCCCAAACACCAGGTAATTGCTGTAAATCGTTGAGGAGTTCCCTTGACTGTCCTACGTCTTCATCATCAGACCCCTAATGACAGTCACAACCCATCTAGGTGTAAAGTTCTCATCAATACAAATTAATCAAGCCCAAACACCAGGTAATTGCTGTAAATCGTTGAGGAGTTCCCTCGACTGTCTTTCGGCTCCATCATCAGATCGACTCCAGACCTTCATAAAATAGTAGTGCTTTAAAATAGTTAATGAAAAAAATTACAAACGCACTAGTCGCCCCTACGATTTTCGAAGGTTCCCTTCGATTTCTCTGGGATGCCATCATCAGATCCTGGTTTCCTTATCATGGTACCACCGCTGGAATATCTCCTTTCCAACAAAAAAAGATTCATCAAAATCGGTTCATAAACGACGAAGTTATCCGCGAACACACAAAAAAAAAAAAAAATATATATATATATATACGGTCGAATTGAGAAACCTCCTCCTTTTTTGAAGTCGGTTTAAAAAAGAGGAAGTTATGGACTGTCCAAAATGTCCATGGACGCAGTATGACTCAGACGTTCGCGATAAATAAACATATCAGTACTGTCAACTGTCTTCTCTGAATAATAGGCGAAGGCTAGACGTAAAGTATACAGGGTGTCCCAAAACTTTGCCACATGGAGGGGAAGTACCTTAAATATTGTAGATAGAGAATTTTACTGAATGAAGACTTCATTTTTATTTTAGAAACAATACGAACTGCATTCAAAATTTTTGAAAACTCGCTTGCCACACTCGGGAATCGAACCGGCTAAAATCCGAAAAAATAACATCCTGTTCTTTTATGGCATCAATCGATAGGATCAATGATAAGAACCAAATCTCTCTAACAAACATGGTAAATTAAATGAAAGGAAAACCATGAAATCTAAACTTATAAATTCATGAATTCAAAGATAAAGTGTATCCACAAAAAATGGAGCTAATTTCGATCAACAAATTAGTTAGTTTATCATTTATTATTCGTACACTTAAAATAAGTGAAGTTTTTATGGTTTCCTTTCATTTTGAAAACTCGCTTGCCACACTCGGGAATCGAACCGGCTAAAATCCGAATAATAACATCCCGTACTTTTATAGCATAAATCGATAGGGTCAATCATAAGGATAAAATCTCTTTAAGAAACATAGTAAATTAAATGAAAGGAAACCCATAAAATCGTTACTTATTTTAATTTTCACTTATTTTATTTCTTATAAGTTAAGATATCACGGTTTTCCTTTCATTTAATTTCCCATGTTTGTTAGAGTGATTTGATCCTTGTGATTGATCCTATCGATTGATACCATAAAAGTACAGGGTGTTATTTTTTCGGATTTTAGCCGGTTCGATTCCCGAGTGTGGCAAGCGAGTTTTCAAAAATCCTTGAATGCAGTTAGTATTGTTTTTAAAATAAAAATGAAGTCTTCATTCAGTAAAATTATGTATCTACAATATTTAAGGTAGGTACTTCCCCTCCATGTGGCAAAGTTTTGGGACACCTGTATAGGTCCGTCAGTATGGTACATAATGATGGATGTCATTCCATCGACGCAGGCTACACGTTCAGTATTTATTCCGTCAGTATTGTGACGTAGTTCGTACAGTGCAGACGTCAAATGAAACACGAAAGCTTGGTATGGATATTACCTTAGCGCTTGGTTTAATCCGCAATCTCAGAAGACATGTCCACTCTATTGCTTTCGCGACGCGGAATGCCAAACTGTCATTCTGGAATTGAAATTCGTGGTAAATACTGTCATCCATCAGTATACTAGCCTACCTACACGATCAGTTTGGACCACGGTTTTTTGGTAAATGACGGACCACAGTATTTACTTTACGTCTAGCTTTCGCCATATCTAATTGCGAGTGCAATAACAGATGCGTAAATTTCGCTGCATGCATGTTGCGCTGAGCACATGTCTCGTTATTGCAATGTTAGGAGGCACCATATCTGCTAAATTAATACACAATGCCTACAACAGTAAAAAGATTACGCAACCGCTATAAAAACAAAAGGACTGATCACGTATCAGAAATCGAACAAAACGCTACAAAGTCAATGCAATGTCGTCTCCGGCGAAGGGTTGAAGATAAATACGTACAAGGGGTTGGGAGGTCGTATCGGAGATAAACAGGGGGCGAGCAATTTGTACAACTATACAAATGCAGAGCCGGTGGCGGCTGACCGGGGGGCGCTGACGACCCCGTACCGATTTAGCTATCGGCAACATGACATTGGCTAATTTGAAGTCTGTACTATTTTATAATACTTTCTTCTATTTACGCAAACACTTCTTCTTATCGTATGGTTAGTGGCCATCATAGTGTCAGAGTTAAGCCGCCCGAACTGCTGCCTAGATGACAACAAACGGGTACGACTTTTCACATGGCCTCCGAAATACTCCGACTTTTTACATGGCATCCGAGACGCTCAGTTCAAATGCCACTAAATGGTCACCCAGCTCTGACTGACCTTGCCAAACGTTGCCTAACCTCCGAGCGTTTACCGATCAGTGATTGCAGCTGGCTATCACTGCAAGACGCCAATATATTTAAAGCTTCTATATATATATAATAATAATAATTTAGCCCTTTTAACGTCCCACTGCTGGGCACGGGCCTCCCCTCAATGCGAGGGGGATTCAGGCCATAATCCACTACGCTGGCCCAGTGCGGGTTGGTAGATTTCACATGTCTAAAGACATGCAGGTTTCCTCACGATGTTTTCCTTCACCGTAAGCAAGCAAGCTTCTATATAAAATATTAAAATATGTGCTTGTAGTTGTCATCGTTAATTACATTTAAATAAGTATGAGAGTGTGGAGGAAGCATTTATAACCAACAAACATTGACTAAAGACTTCCTTATGCGTAGTATATGTAATTTAATATGTACCTAGCTTGATTGTTAATTCAACACATTTCAACAAACTGTAATGTATTTATTGAGGAACTGGCCACACGATAAAAGAACAAAAATATCGGATTGCATTTAAAATTTTTAAGACTTAACTTAAAAACTAAATGGTAATTATGTAACGTGATACTTCTTGTTGTTTATTTTAGGGAATTACGTATTTGTGTAACGGTGACAGTTCATTGACTCCGGACCAGAAGAATGAATCATTGTCATTATTCGTGTTATATTCGGTCTTTTAAGTGATTTTTTGTTTACTTAATTCGTTCATCTTGCATTTCTTGTCGACTCGTGTCGATAAACTTAATCGCAATTTATGTTAGGTAACCTAAATTAACTCTCCAACAAAATTTATCTATCTCGTTACTTTTCTCATTTAAAATCAACTTATTATATCAAAAGAGTATTGAAAGGTATCCATTCCGCTACCGTCCCTGGCCCGTCCGAGTTTACGAACATCACATGTCTTTCGAAAGATGTGCAGCACTGACAGCTGGTCGCGACAAGACAAAACGCGAGATAAATCAATTTTGTCTCATTCTATCGGTTCTCTCCAATGCATTAAGAAAGAAAGACTCAGTGCGACATAAAGCGTGACAAAAGTCTTGTCTTGGCACTTATGTTCACCCCGCTGGTTTAATCATAATCTTAGTTAAAATTAAGATTGGTACATGAAATTCGAAAATTCTAGCAGCTAGTCGCAGTCTGAACCTATACACCTCGTGTTCTCTTTATAGTATCTGTTTCTTCTTAAAACAATTTACAATTCTCCCACCCAAACTTCCCTTCTAATAAACGCTAAGTGACGCGCGTCCAAAGTCGAGAGGCATCTAATCCTCATTGGAAATGCTCGGAATAAACAGTGTCTGCTCATTAATCACCCAGCTTCGCTCGGAAACTTTCTCTATTCACCCAACACCACCTGACTGGGATATTTTCTTTTAACTTTTAAGCTTTGTTCACAACTTTTGATGGACTCCAAGTTTTAAGTAAGTTGAATAGTAATATATCTTGCGCTCCTGGCTTCTTTATTGTATTATCCAGATATGCCTGTGTATAGAGCTCAAGGAAGTTGGTTGTTCTATGTAATTTATTTGCTTTCAGCTCAGGATGCTTTATACTACCTATACATACCTATATATTGAATGGGCAAATTATCTAGGTACTTACTCAAAGTAAGCATTTTTTGAGGAAATCGAAAGAACATGGGTAGTTTTACATTATTTAAAAATAAAAGTGGTAAAGCAAAAGGGTTTTGCTTCCGACAGAGTACCTGTATAAAAACAGTTCAATTTTCCACGTAAGTACAATTTTTGAAGACTGACATTAGGCTTTGCTGAACAAGAACACAGACAAATTAGATTTTGTTGCCCCATTCTGGCGGCAGCAATTCATATTTTCTACAAGACACGACAAATTGTTATGATTAATCACAAAACGAATTACGGCGAAACAAGAGATTCGCTAAGCGGTAATCTCTTTTATAATTTAGTAAAAAACAAAGGTTTAGCTATTAGCATAATGGGTAATTGAATTATCCCATTTCAATATTTCCATCGGGTAATGGAAATGTTTTTAAATTTAGCTAATAATCAATGCTATCTGAAAGTTATGGCGTCATTATATGTATTGCTAATATGTGTAAAAATTAATAGACATGCTTTTGGAAGAAGTAGGTACTATACATACACTGGTATACACTGGTGCTAATTCTATTATTACACAGTCTAAACTAAATGTACCTACTGCTGCCATTCGAATTACATTTTATTAAAGCAATATTTTTAGTTGTGACAAATTTTGTTTCAAATAGGTATACTTAGTTAAAAGAAAAATATGCCGGTACAAAAATAATTAGGTAATCTTTTTAAATCTTAGTATAATAATTAGATACTTACCTAGTGCTACCTAGAAGTGGGTTCGTATTATAATTTAAACACTACAATATATTTTAAAACAAGCTAGAAATAGGTATAAAACATCTTAATAAAATGCTTCATGCATCGAGCCACCGCGGAATTAACTACGAACCTAATTCCATTAGGTAAGCGCCATTTCAATCTAACTCGGAATTAGTTCCAGCTTATTGCCGACTTGAGAATTTTTATCACAGCAAAAGCAATCAGAGCGCCAATAATTTCCCTCATAATGACTCGGCGGTCGTAAAATTTGAGCATTGCGCCAAAATGGTGGCACATTAAAATTCTCTCCCCATCGTTATAACTGGAGTTAGTGGCGGTGCCGATCCTCCGATCGGGACAATCGGCATTTCCATCTCAATCGCCCCCACCCCAAACCCCGGTGCCGTTAGTTTTCTTTTTTAAATCGCGCGTTAAGGATTTGGCGTGAACGCGTGAAGGGTTGGCCCCACCCGGCCTCTGTGCCGCCTCCTCATATGTTTTTGTCGATATTGCAATGGTACTTCCGATGTCGTATCTTGTGTATATGTCACCCTATGTCACTATACCCATGTATTTTTAATTAGGAAAACAGCTTACCTTTTCTTACGTAAAACAGCTTTGTGATCCTCTTCTTAGCCCGATTCGGAACCAGAATTTATACATATCCGTGTGTGAATTCTGTCTAACAATGGGAAATTTTAAACATTATCAGAGGCATGTTTTACATTGCCTAGGTTGGTACGCGGAGAGACGGTCCACCTAGTAGTATGAGGTAACTGTCGTCTAGGAGGGGAGCAGACGCGGTGCCAGCCTATTACCTTTTTAATATTTTAGGTATCATCCGTAAAATCAGTCTCTACAAAAACTATGAACGTTGGAGCTCACCCTGTGACCTTGTCTAAGTTTAACTTACTTTCCGTTGTTACGAACTTTCTGTGTGCTAGACATGACACAACAGTAATACAGGTAATAAGGGGTGGCTTATGACGTCACCTGCTCCTTTAAACATTTACATACTTAGTAAGATGTGCTCAGAAAGGCTGGGAGGAATGCTAGTCAATCATAAAATACTGAGCACCGTAAGGCGTCCTATACCGAGTCAGTCAAAACCACGATCCGCGATCAAAATCAAAGATCGCGATCCGGATTGACTGTGTTCGGGGCGCTTAACATATGTGTGTACACCCATCAACATAAGCAGGTACATATTGCCAAGACAAATCGTCAGTATTAAGCGTGTTTTCCTTTCATATCCACCGTGCGGCAGGTTGTACATAAAATAACTGAGCGTCAATATTGACGGGCGCTTATGCAGAAAACACAAATCTGCGCAAACATTTATTACCAATGAGGTACGAACTGGAACTAGCCGGTTGTAAAACGTTTGGCTTCAAAAAGCCCTCGCATACGTAACCTCTCTAATCAGACAGTGTTTGAACAAAAAAGATGACTGTCAAGTGTAAATATTAGTAGGAATTTAAGGGTTCTGTATTAAGGAAAAACTGAAGCCAATTTTGGTGCAGAGTATTTGCAATAAATTTAGATGGTTAAGCCAAGCTATAACCATATGACTGCAGCTCATATACGGGCTGGCTCGACCGGGGTAGTCCACCTTCTCACAGAAGATCGGCGTAAAGTAGCTATTACAGCTGCGTTTCGTACAATTAGTGAGAGAGTCGGTAGTCCAAACCCCCCTCCCTTCCCCTCCCCTGTTCAAGGTCGGCAACGTGCGAACAATGCTTTGGTATTGCAAGCATCTATAGGCTACGGTAACTGCTTAACGCCAGGCTAGCCGTACGCTTGTTTGCCACCTCAGTTCCATAAAAAAGCTTTATTTTTCACCCCTGCGTCCGTACGTACCGTACCGTATGTGCGTATGAAAAATTATTTTGCAGAACTCTAAAAAGTGAAAAAAAGCAACCCTTCGATTCGAGGAACTGTCACACGGCCGGATGCAAAGGGGATCTCACTAAGTTATTGATTATATCGAAATAAGTCGCTCGCGGGGCCTCCTCTATCCACCGCACCACCCTCCGGCACCCCGAGGGGGTTGAGAATATATCGGCCGCATTATTTTACATATATGAGACATAGTTGCATCTAGTCATTTTCGCTGTGTGTGTTCGATATCTTGTATCTTCTTATTTATTGTATTTTTTATGATATAAAAGAAGTAAATGACTGACTAGACAGACTAGTTAGACACAACATTTTGACAGTAGGTATGGTTTATATACCCAAAGAATATATAAGTTACTAGGTTCATGTTTATACAATAAGCAACCACTAAGTGACGCTTTTGGATAATTCCACCTCTAAGGCCATGTCCTCCCTGGTAAAGCGATTGCGATGGGACAACTACGCGACAAGGGCCACCGTAAACACGTTACTTTTTGCATCGGCGATCGGCGATTTAGTCGCTTTTAGCATCGGAGCAGTCGCTGCGTCCTACCTTTGTAATGTCTGCGATGTATCTATGTAAATTATTTTTCGAGTACTTTGTGCTCATGAAATTAGTTCTAACTTTTCACCGCTAAAATGCTTCAGTCCTACTCGATATAATACAAAACTTACCAACATCTACATTGCATCCTCCTATTTTTTTGTAAAATAAATATCACATCCTGTTTCCTGGTAACTTATTTGATTACATCTTTTGTATTTGAGACATACAAGGACTTCAATACATTTATGAATTCCTATTTAAATACTTACAAGTTCTATCTTTGATCCAAGTAGTTTCAGGACTAGGTCGAGTAGCATTAGTTACGTCATACAATAACCCCAAAATAGACATTCCAATCCATTTACAAAGGATTTTTCAGAATATAAGTGCTTTGCAATACCATTGTAAATCGGCCATCATCGTTGCAGCTGAAAGACATCCAGTGCTGGACATAGGCCTTCCTGGGAACTACCCATGTCTGTATAAAATAGAGTGTTAGGTGACTTAAACACAGTAGATTTTTAAAATGTACCCATGTAAAATGTCCTATATATACATTCTACTAGTAGCAGGTAGTTATTAAGTTTTGATGCTATTTCATGTGATTTAAAAGGTATTGAGGATATGCGATCATTCATACAATGGAGACGACTACGCGTTTTCCATACATTTTACGGTATACGGGTCCCGAGTACGGCCATTATCTGTTAAAAATGTGTAAAAAAACGTCGTCTTCATAGTGTGAATGTAGCGTAACGGTATTGAAGACAACCATATGTTTACTGTAGGTATCAGAAATTACGTGTAGAATAATATGTTGAGACTATTATTTTATGTAGTTACAACTTTGTAAGATCAAAGCATTTAAACTTGAAATTGATTTATCTAAGTTGGCTCTACTAATTTAAAAGGCTCTCTATCATCTTAACTTCTTTATACAGGTATGTCTAGACAGGCCAATTACTGTTGTTAAATTAAATGAGTATCTAATTTCTGTTAGGTACATCATCCATGTAATATTATTTATGTAGCAAGAAAAACGAATTGCCAATAGGCGCGTCGTCATGCGTCACACCCGAGCAATAGTTTTGACATCTGACCACGTAGACCTAACGACACAACTGATTGCTCGGACGCAGCTGCTCGGGGGTTGTGGACGCGCCTATTTTTGATGCCTTTCTGTGATAAGTAGGTACCTACACGAAAATTTACATTATCTGAAGAATTCTCATTTCTCACTCAGTATTATATCATCACGCGCGTTTCTCCGGTACGCAGTCGTGCACTGTTGTACATTCAAATTACAAAATTGACGGATACCTGATGATTGTCGGTCGCATTCGCGGCTACTAGACCAACAGTCCTAAGTTCGATACCCAGGTCGTGCAAATTGCATGCAGTTAAGACATTTTAAGAAACCTAAAATTTTACCTCTCAGGATGATTGCTTACTGTATTGTGTTCAATAAATGGAAATAAATAAGCTCGCTGCCTATTACATTGGGACTTAATACTGTTGGCGAAATATGTAGGTACAACAGTGCATCTCTACTTACTTATTTCTTCGTAGGCCACGATGGTATCTTTATATGGATTACTTAATAATGAAGAGGAATTAAAATAAAACTCCAGTGTCTGATAAACTAACTTTGAGTTTATTTTTACCATTTACACTTGACAATGTATTCGTAATCTGTTGTCGGCTACGGATGGCTGCGTCGTAGGCGCGTAGCACGCGCGTAGGGATGGCTACGCACACGTCATGCGAACTTAAACTAGGTGCTACGAAACCTGCTAGTTGAAGACAAATATGTGTTTCTCTAAGTTATAGCAAATTAAAACAATCATACAAACAGGTACAGCGAGATAAACCTCTATTAAATAATGTTTTAGCACTATACGCGTATACTTCGTACAAAATGTTACGCAATGTGTTTCCTTGGAAAATATAAAATTACTCATCTGTACCCAAATAAACGTCGGGGAAGTCGACAATAACATGATAACAAAACTGAATGTGAATTTGAATTCGTTTTCGTGTTTACATCATAACATTTCGTTACAGATTTAAAATAGTAGGAACGGTATATTTCACTAGTAAAGAATTTTTAAAATAATTTTTAGTATTACAATACAGTATTAGGAACTATGATAGACACGAGTGCTACCTTTTTACGATCATAAACTAATATTCGTAACCAACATGTAATATCTAGAGGATTTGAAATTCTACACAAAAATGTTTAGCACAATAAAATTATTCAAATTATACATAGAAGTACAATAAAACAAAGATATACAAATGAACAAACAACATGGCCGCGGCTTCTCCTCTGGTAGCAGACACAACAGACTAATCCGAATTAATCTTAAATATTAAAATTTGTATTCGGAAAGTATAGTGAAACTCTAGATGCGATAATATTGAAATATACATAGGAACCATGATTCATTCCGCGGCGCTACGTCCGCGGAGACACAACATCGCACTACCGACCACCTACACCCTAACCCGACTTACACGTACATATACTCCCGATACAAACCGAATCAAATAATAACCTATTGAACGCTAACCCACGCCGTGGAGTTCTGAACGCAACCGACCAACAAATTGCACGAGCGTCGTATCAATAAATATTAAATACTAAAACAAAATAATTGTGTTGTAAACGCGCGCCTTCGCGTACGTATCGTTCGAGCGCACTGCTTCTCATTCGCGACAACCCTATCATCTTATATTCTGACAATGGTTCTTATTATGTTGGCAACAAATTACTAATGAACTTAATTTGAAACATCTAAAAGTATTCTGTCTCGCTTATACATTACCATCATCAGAAGGATGGTAATACGGTCAGTTTAGTCAAGTTTAGTTGTGTACCAAGATAATCAGCGCCAATGTCAATTCAATATGTATCTTATAGCAATAAAAACATGGCAACTCTGGCTCGAATATCTATTTCAATTTCAACGTTATATTTGCAATAATAAATAACCTTGCTAGCGCGAACGATGTAACCCCAGACGCCTCTGGGACTTGAGACGCGACGGAGACCCAGCGCGCTCGAACCAGCTCATTGCACATACGCCATTATGTACCTATAGACATAACAAGGACCGGCAACCGGTGGAATAAAACATTGCACTTTATAAATAAACAAACTCAATGTTGTAGTAGGATCCACTCGTCGATAAAATATTGTATTACACTCCACTAGATAAAATGTAAATATGTAAAATATTTCTTAATAACGTGATCTGTGCCATCGAAAATATTAGGGACTCCACGCACTCGGCGCAGCGATCGAATGCACACGCGGGAGGGCTCGCGAGCCGCCGCGTGTACCTCCGCGCTTGCGACCGGACTCACTTACGCCACTACTAATAATCATTACAATATCAATAAAAATTCAAGAATCACACTTAGTTCCAAAATAAACTCACTTGTATGCGAGGTAGGCTGAGCGCTAGCGCGCAGCCCGAGTTTCGAGTTCGTTCGTTTTGGAAAAGTTTGCTACGATAATAATTATTATAATTAACTGTTACCAATAAGCCTACGCGGTGTCATCGCGTCTCCGCGGGCGGCTCTGCGAGCGGCGCGAGCGGCGCGAGCGAGCGGCCGCTCCGCCGGCTGCCGCGTCTGTTCGAGCGGAACGTGAGGACGGCGGCCCGGTACCGACGGCGAGCCTCTCCTGTGCGCGGATACGCAAGTACCCGCGCTCCGGTCGGTCGCAGTCGCGTGAGGTCACGCCGTTTCCTGAGCGTGGGACCCGCGAGAGAGGACGACCGCTCTACTGCCTAACGTACGTACCTAACTTCGCTTCATGTTTAAAAAAATCATATACGTATATCACTATATATATCTTCATACATTTACGATGCGTCAGGAACTTCTTACGAGAACGTATCTATGCCTAAAATTAGAACGATTATATGTATGTATTACATAGCTTTAAACAATAATTAAATCGTAATTATCAATATCGATAATATTATATGCCATAAAGATAGGAACTTGCTTTCCTGGGAGTTGATGGTAAAGATTTCGGGTGCGCCGGCTCGGCCGCGGCGCGCGCGCTGCCGCAACGGTAAACGTATATAATAAAACCTGTCTAACGTATGATATGAAGTGCGGCTGCGCGGCGCGGCCGCGCCTGCGCTCGCCGCCGCCGCCCCCCAGTGCGCGGCGCGCGGCGCGGGAGCCGACCGGTAGGCACGCGCGCACAACACGCGCGTGCGCGTCCACCTGATCGTTACAAAAACGGGACGACGACGATCGGCTCCCCATTAACCTACACTTAAACGACTACAAGCTTTAAATATATAACTAGGAAAGTGCCGCTTCCGCGGCGACATTCAACGAAAAGAAGCGTTAAGAGCTAATAGTGAACTGCTGCGTTGTCGGACAACGGAGAGAGCGAGGGGCTCTAATAGATAGTAACTATACATTTCGTCAGAATAGGATTAGTGGCCGGCGCTCGCCAGGGGGAGCTCGCCGGGGGGTTGAAAGCGGGGCCCGGGCGCGCAGAAGTTGGCGTTAGGGTCTTTGGGCGCGGTAGAGTCCTGCGCGGCGCGAGCGGCCAGCAGCGTGATCTGGTTCACGACGTCCTCCATTTCGTGCGTGAGAGTCTCCGGCTGCTGAACTGTGGGCACGTGCGAGACCATATTCCGGAGATGAACATCGGTTTCCGCGTGTCTGCGGAACTCTATCACTGTTCGGAAGCGTTCTCCGATGCACGAGCGACACTCGAGCGCCGGCTGGACGACGCGGATGACCCCCCGGGCTGCTTCGCGGCCCGCGTAGCACGAGCGAGCCTGGTGGACCTGCAGCGGCGCGGGCGACGGGAACGCTACTTTGCAGTGCTTGCAGACGTAGCAGAGATCGAAGTCGAGCTCGCGGGCGCCGATAGGAGCCTCGGTGGCGGGCGGGGGCAGACGCAGTGTAGAAGCCCCGGGGTCGGCCGCGATGTGCCGGATTTGCTCCAGAGTGGTCGCGGGCAGTTGGAGCACGCTGGCTCCGTTCCCTGTCTCCACTATTAGGCCTTGCGGTTGCGGATGGAGGGGGGTAGGGTTGCTGCTGGGTCCTGTAACAATAAAAACCGTATATTAGTTTATGTCTGCAATAGTTAGGTATTAGCAATAACATTTGTCGATATCATTTAACGGTATCTGGCATCCATCAAAAGACCACGTGAAATCGGATAGACTGTTGGTAAATCGCATGGGAAAGGGCGTCAGATATTGACTGTGTAGACACCCGCAATACTCAAGCGCGTTGTAAAGGGGTTAATCCACTTACAACGAGGGTCGGCCCGCAGCCGTGAACTGACCTTTCGGTCGGTGCCAACAATTTACACGTATTCTAACTTTGTCCTTGCATACGTATGAAATAAATACGAGGTTGCATGTTCGTCTATAAATTGTTTGTGTTAGCATTGATAAGATAAATAAAAGAAAAGTTAAACGCTGTAGGTGGATCTCGGAGTCCAACTATAAAGCCCAAATTGGGTGTACCATTGTTCTCAATAGGTTAGCACACGATAAACAGTGTTTGCTTACCGCGAGGCGATTGTACATGCGTGATGCGTTTCTAACGAGGCCCTGCAGCCTCTATAATTGATTCGGACTCTGGTTTATGCGGCTTATATTCACGAATGCATAATACATAGCTGGAGACGCCATCTCGGGCTTAATACAGACGAGAGATAAGCGAGATGGCCCGAAATGGTGCTTGAAGATCCACTGTAGGGAATAAGTAACTTGGATAATGGATAGGTATGTCTACAGTTCAAGCAAATTTGGACAGAGAACGCTTTAAATTCGTAGCTCATAAAGAACAATTATTTTAGTCGAATTAGCTTTGAAAGAAAAGTAAAAAAAATATGATATTTAAGTATTGAAACACCGCAGCTTTCAAATACTTTAACAATAGTAGGTTGTGATTGGTAGGTCGTGTACTGTGTAATGAGGCCTTAGTTCAACCAGTTCATGTATATGTCATGTTCCTCTAATGATTCCCGTACATGGCCCAAACTGGAGGAATTCGTAAGCTAATTGATGTTTGACTCTACATCGGTGCATGTAGGACAATGCAAATGAAGGAGCTTATTTGGTATGATAGGTATGCATGACATGGTTTGATATTTACTTATGTAAATCGTGATTTATGATATATCTCACGTATGTATTGTACAGTCGAGAATTGGTAACAAAAGGAAGGCTAAAGACTGCGACGGATTTGTCCCAAAATGTATAAATAAGAGCGATTAATTAATTAATTTACAAGCCATGTAAGCCAAGCCAAGAACATACGTGCGTTGTAATGCTATTGTTAAAGGATTACAACATAGGTTATTGATTTTTATGATCTTCTTGTAGAAGTTGCAATGCTAAACACAATAAAAATAAAGCTCTTATTTCACGAAATGTGTTTCTCTTCGTTCTTGTCCCATAGGTATACAATAGTTAAAAGCTAATCTGTCTGAATATTATTATCGTAATTCCTAGTCCGCTCCGAGGAGCGTCGGTGGCACAAAGCCGGCTGCCGCTCCACGCCGCGGCCCTGACGTTAATTCGCAACCCTTTCTGCCAATTAGTTTCAAAATAGCCACACTATTGTGCTGCTAACACGACCACACATCGCACCTAACGATACAGCACGCACGATCTAAAATGAACTCTAAAGATCTTTTGTAACGTTTACTTTTGTGTAGTATGTTAACGCGTGGGTCGGCCGCTTCGTTCAGTGGTCAGGTTTAAGTCAAAGGGCTTCTTAATCCAGACTTGTAGGTCGTTACGCGTTATTATAATGCGGCCTGAGCCGGGTATTTCTTCGCTCATTTACATCTCATTAAGGATGCTATTATTGGACTATACCACGCATTATGCGGACTTTCGCTGGGCCGTTCAGGTTTTGAGCGTTGCGTCAACTCCTTTTTAAGACTGCACACTTTTATTTTTTACACTTTTGTGTTCAGATTTAAGAGTTTTAAAGTAATTTAAAGTTATGTAGCGTCTTGTGCTTGGTTATGAACTCTTCGCTGTACCATTTTCAGAACCAGCGGCTCTATCATACCGCAGACATATTTAATGTTGACGGCGACTAGCGAGTACAAAAAACACCCCTTCAGGTCAGCAACGTGCGAGCGATGCCTTTGGTATTGCAAGCATCAATAGGCTACGGTAACTACTTAACATCAGGCGGGCCGTATGCGCTTGTTTGCCACCTTAGTCCCATAAAAATTCAGTGAAAAGTCTCGAAATGGTATTACCCACATCAATTACGCAGTGCCGTATTGGGCTACAAGCAAGATCAGAGGCACGATACAGCCTGTCTTGCCAGATTCCGCAGTGATGGATGATAATTAAACTAGAGCAGCCCTAGGAAGTGACCCTGGCCTTGTAGAGATAAGGGCATACCAGTGTTTATTAGGCTTTATAGTTTATCCAATAGCTGCGTCTTAATAAGGCGAGCGGCGTGCCCGAGCAGTCAGTTTAGACGAATTTTTTATGTAACTATAGTGGCAAAAAAGCCTATGGCCTGCCTGATATTAAGCAAAGGAGATAGTGCAAGGAGACGATAATACGTAACTTCGTAACTAAAGATTTACCCCCAAATTTATAGATAATTATACAATAGTCATACATTGGCTTTACAAATCCCACTTTTATACTTAGAAATGCTTTGTAAGACAATTGTAAACTGGCTGAAAATCTCTATAAATTTGGCGGTAACTTTTTGGTAGTGCCAAAAGCCGGGAAAAGGTAGTTTCCGATGACACTAAGAATTGTTAGTAGATCCTTTTTCCTACCTAGTACATACTATTCATCATTATGAATCTATCGATCTATCAACCAAGCATAGCGATCTCAGCAAACGTTCTGATTATGTAAATACCACAAATGAATAGCAAGATCCGCCGATATCCCTAACCTTCAGCACAAAACTATTCGCAATTTCAATGGCAATTTACATAAAATTCCTATCGCCAAATCCATCTCGGTTGAACATTATCGGAACGCCGTATTCCGGCCACGTCGAACACGGGACAGGCCGGACAGCCGTCCGTCCCATCAACGTCCATGTCCGAGCAATTAGACTAACGGGCCTTGTACCTGAACTTGGGACCTTGTTTATAGGAATAGGAATGCACGGAGATAATATGCATGAGATTGATGTTCGCATGCAATTATTTAGAAGATATTTGCATGGCATTTAAGAGCTGGGCTCCAAGTCTGCTTACATTTAGCCAATGGAAAACCACTGGTCTATAATATAATTTTCGTGAATTTTTAATTTAAAATCGTAAATGCATAGTGTTCGACATGTTGTCGCTCAGCTAGGATGGCTACGATTTACAATGAAGAATTCAAGAAGATGATATTAGAGACCAGTTGTTTTACAATGGTTAATAGTTAGCAGACTTGATGCCTTGTACAATGTTTTAAATTGACTCTACAAATCTTTCAGGTTAATATTTAACCATTCAATGAATCGATTAATTGTTTTTTTTTAGTCTTGAAGCATTATTTTAATTACACACGAATTAATGGAAAATCTTAATCTGAATCACATGTAGAGTCAACCCTTAGAAAACCAAAAGAAAAAACTGTCTTGATCTAATCTTTGATTCGATTTAGATTTCTTTCAATTTCGACATATTTTCTATTCAGATTGCAGTTGGTATTTTAACTCACAAATCGTAAAATAGCTCAGTGTATTGTATTTTCTTATGGTTTACATAACTAAGACTCAGCCTTACACCTCCTAAGTCGATAGGCATGCCTGAAACCCTAGGTGTCAGTCGTTTCCCCGCCACACGCTACCGATGTAAATACTTGAATCCGCTTTGTACTCGTGCTTGCTTACCGCGGTAATCGAATTACCGAGTGGCGTGTTACTGTGTGACACGTTTTCTTATCGCGCATCTTAGGTTGGCTTGTAGAATGATGCGTCCTTGGGAGTAAATTGTACAAAGTTTGTATTAAATTTGATATTTGATAACTCTACACTTGCTCTACTATACTCATTTTCCGTTTTAGACGTTACGTTTGTGAGGGAATTATCATCATTTCAAATATCAATTCGATTTTGATCTGTGATCTAGATCACGAAACATATTAATTAATGAACTCTTGAGAAACATTTATATAGGCAAACAAAAAACGTTACGCAATCGGGGATCGTCTTATTGATATAAGGAAGCAGGGAGAGGTCGCATCAACGGACACAAGTCATCAATCAAGCCGTAAAACACGCCACAGAAAACATTAATACAAGTGGGTCCTCTAGGATAGAATAAAAATACAGAGATTAATTACGGTTTTATCGAAAGATAAAGTGCCGTAGAGCAAGATAATTTTAACGAGAAAACGCTGAAACACCATTCCACCCCAGAAGCAATCGTAACGGCCATTAACCAATAATTTCTTGGAATTTTATATCCATCATATTAACGCCAGCGGTGCTTCCCGCCTCCATTATCCCGCTTCCTACTAACTCCCCGTGGAAATCTCGCCGCATTCAAATATTTAATTACTTTAGCTCTCGATCGTTTATAAATTCGCGCGAGAGTGCTATCATAAAACGCGCTAATGCTTTATAATTAAAATATTCTCAACAAGCCGTGGCGTAATGGCACCTCCGGCGACGGTCTCCTCCTTCGAAAAAAACGCATAAAAAATTACATTCACCCCAGAGGACTCACCCCTTGTGTCGGGAAAATCGATTAAAAAGAGGAGTCGCGGGGCGAAGTGGCGCGGGCGGCGGGCGGCGGGGACTTTAATATGTACGAAAAAATGCACGACGCCGCGGGAGCGAGGGAGACCCGAGGAGCGGCTCTCCACTTGCCTTCAATTTTTATAATTACGTTCATACGTGAGACGCTGCCCCGCACCACCGGCGGCGGCGGTGGCGGCGGTGATGGCGGGCACCCCCGCATTACTTATTTAGAATAGTTCTCCGCTTCATGCTCTCGTTCACGATTACTTTTTAATTATTTAGAACGACCTTCCCGAGCAAAGTACTTAAACATCCGAGGCCATAACAATATTTTTCGTAACGTCCGGAGCCCATCGTGACAGACTCTCCATCGCACGCACTTCGAAAATAAGACGTATTATAACTTTTTCGTTTTGAGCGACAAAATCAATTTCCATCAGTGAGAGCTCCAAAGTTTTCCACACACACAGCAATCAAGGGAAGAAGGAGGCAATAAGAACGGGATAACCGACTGGAGGACGTTATCTCAGGAGACGGTTTGCAAATGAGCGGGCGACGCACACACGCCCGCGAAACCACACACACGTACGATAATACTGTGTCCACACACGGCACGTATATGCGTGCGTACATTTTATAAATAGATATCGCTTTTTTTTATCCGGGTACAAGAATAGGGGGTCGCCACCCGAGGAGGAGGGAGAACCCTGCGGGGGACGTGTTGGATTTCAGATTGCTACGAACTGCAAAAATGAGGGATGAAAGAAATATAGCTTAAAACGCAGATATTTCCCGGCGTCTTAAGGCGCAGGGCGGGGGGCGGAAGGGAGTGTGTGGAACAAAGTAGAGTGGCGATATTGAACCAAAATGAAATGGTAAACGAACCGTGCGCGTCCGATCTAATGCGAATTTATAATTTGGACATTGCCCCGTGCGGGGCGCTCTTTGAACTCGGAGGGTGGGTTACGAAGGTGAATTTACAAAGAGTGCGGATGTGATTTATAAATAGGGGAAAGATGTGTGCTGACCATTCATTTTTGCTGGAGGTTTTTTTTTCATTAGCTTTTGAGGTTGCAAATTGGGTTTTCTTTAGTGAGGAGTCGCGGCCTGACGTGCATCCCCCATGATATCTAATGTAGAGCATTAATTTGTGATATAGAGAGATAAACTTTTACAAAACTTATAGTAGTAAGATTTTTAGTAAAATTGTTTACAGTAACTAAAACGTTTGCATAGAGAGTTAACTATAGTTAAACATTAAACAACTATGTACAACTAACACCAAAATAATGCAACTATCGTTTTGCGTGTTAGTGGTGCGATTGGTTGACAGTGAGAGTTATAAAATAATGAGGTACATAATTTAGCCGTCAATATTTACGTTGCTTGATAAGCGTGCAAAGATGGCTAAATCCTTGGGTAGATTATAGTGACATCAAAACTCTACCGCCTTGCAGGTTATTTATCATAGGCCAAAGAACTAAACCAAAAATATTATGACGATAAATGACGTCATTGTCGCTTGGGTCCCTTTATTTAGAGTGTACCTCATAAAATCGAGCTTCATTGTTTTTGACTAAAAGCTAAATAGGTCCAACGCTACTACCTCTTTGCCTTGTAGTGGTACGTTTTAAGACTTAATAAGCGCACATACCGTCCGTTTTGGCACAACAGGCGAGTGTTTAGGCGTATCCTCATTGCAGGTTAACGCGTGTGTCCGTTGCCCTAATTGCCGTCGCGCCGCGTCTAATCGGGATATGCGCCACGCGATAATTGCGACAGATTACGGCTTCATTGCGCGCTCTTCCGAATACCGGTGCAATAAAACAGATACGCTACACCTATGTAGACTGCAATTTAACACTAATCAATCAAAATAACAGTAACATAAATGGGGATGTTTGACTGATTTCTATATTTTTTTAGTACGTTCACGGAATTTGTAGCCAAGAATCATATGTACAGATGTCGTGTCTGTGTTGTGTACTCATTGAGTTTATTACGCGTGTTAAGTGCTACAATTGCATGTCTTGCTAATTCGTTAATAAGGTATGTAGGTGTATCGCGGGCGAACTAAATGCTAACAACTGGAGCGTATTAACGCTTAATAGACTAATGTTACAGTCTGCATATGTCGCAGGAATGTTAGCGATTGTAGGTTTTATAGCGGATACCTTAATAGCCATTGAAATCATTTAAAGAGGTACGACTTACCTCTGAATGTCTAGAACTACATACCTACGTGTAATATTTACCTATAGTATTTTCTGCTTATTGTAAAGATGGAATGAAATTGAAACATACCTAAGCATACCTATGAGATAACACATCTTAATAGATTTACTGTGCGTGACGTCACTATTTCAACCAGAAAAGATCGAAACTGCCTAGGCGGTAAAGTGAAAATTGCGTACGTGAACTGGAAGAAAAAATATTAAAAATTAATCAAGAGTCCACCCTGCGCGGGGTAAGGGCGGGGAGCACATGTGTCGACAAAAAACGTCTCCCTCCGGCGGGCACAGGGCACGTGCGAAGAGCCGTTCCGGCCCCGTTCCGCCGAGTTAAAAGTTTCTTCGGACAAACAGAGGATTTGTCACAATTACGGCGGGGCGGCGTCCCTACTTGATTAAAACCTAAATCACGTGACGTGTTTACAGCCGCGCCGGAGGTGTTTTCAATTTGCCGACTCCTGGACTCGCCATTGGCGTTCCGGACACGTTCCGACGCACCTATCTGGGGGCGGACCGGCGTTTTGAATTTGTTGCGAATTAAATTATTGACGATCTAATCGGCCTCACCGATCTCGGTCGGACGCACTCACCCGCCAGTACCGACGACGCCCGGAAGAACGTCACGTTTCTTAATTATTTTTAAATGTCGCGCCCGAAATCCGTAGTCGATTGCGACGCCTCGCCATTTCGCCACGGTAGCGTTCCGACGATAAAAAAGCAACGTGAAAAGAGATTAACATTTGAATTAATCGGGAGATTAAACATAATGAAAGAAAATCTCATTACGGCGGGTATAATGGCGGTGAGAAATATCGCCCGGTCGGAGAACGGAAAAGAAAAACGCCGCATAAAGAAAAGGCGGGCGCGAAGAAAATTAAAAGCTCGAACGAAATTAAAAAATGTTAAAAAAAATGTAATCGACGCCGAAGCGCGATTAGGGTGGAAATGCAAACAGGACGCGGGTGTTGCGGAGAGGGGTTACTGCGGAAGGGGGGGGGACAAGAAGGTTCTCAATTAAAGGCTGGCTACGGAAAGTCGAGTTGTAATTAGATTCTTCTCCATCTCCTTAAATCAGCGCTGGGAGCCGACACTCAGTCTGTTTAATTTGTAATAGACACTTGTTAGCATCCGTGTTCTTTTAATTTGATTTTCTCGTCCCGTGTAATTTTCTAACGGTCCGGCTGATTGATATTAAATTACGTGTTTGCCGTGGTTGCGATCGCTTTCTGATTTCTTAAATTTATTATTAATTTAGTCGATATACACATCTCAACTAACTCGACTACATTATGCAATTCGACTCGACTCGACTAAATTATATAATTTAATAATAAAAAAGCCCCTGGTATCAATCAGGTAGTAATTTGCAATGGTAGAGCTATTTCTTTAATTTAATATACATTAAAAAGTTATAAAGAATTTTCTTTAGAGTCATCTTGCGTGCATTTACAAAAGCTCTTTTAAACCGAAAATATTTGAAATGAATGAGATTTAAAACTCCGAATTTTAACTAGCGGTAAACATTTCCGTATATTATAACCGCTCTACTCAGGATGGGAAGTGCTCCATATCTCTACATCACGATGGCCCGAACCGTGTGACCTAGAAACGGGGACATTAAACAATGAGCCGCATCTCCGGACGTCGCTGATGCAGTACCCACACACTCACAACCTTGTAATTAGTTAAGTAGAGTCGATTTAAAGAATGTGAAACATCTCTGATTCATAATGAGACGGAATAATTTCGCTAAAACAAGTTGTGGTTCAAACTCACCCACATTAGTTTATTAATATGTACCTATATGCAGGAAGAGGACTGGAATATATCATTATTATCGTATGTATATTAAATGTTGGCAATCTTAGCCTGACTACTCGTAATAATTATGATACTAAAAACTTACTATAAATGAAATGCATAACTTTACCATTTCTTAATCTTTCGAATTTAATCTTCTTGTAAGGTGTCACCTCCCAAATTAATCTTTTAAAACGAAACAAAACCCGACAATTAAAATTTCTAAAAACTCAATGAAAACTTCAGTGGAAAACGTAACACGAACCCCTCGGGCTAAAGCCACTCAACACAGTAATTAATTCCTGGTGTCCGAACGACCGACCCGGCGTAATTAAACATCTAGCCTTGTAATTACCGTCTCAAAGTCGTCGGCGGTTGTCGGAAGTTGTCGGAAATTGTCGGCGGAGTTCAGCCCCTAAGTGGTCAGAGTGCCAATTAAAGCCGCCCCAAACGACGCGATTAAGCAATTAAACGCGGATGGGCGGTCGGACACTCGCTCATTTAACACCCGGCTTTTCCTGTTGGGAAACTTGGGATTTTCGTGGTCTTCACGGATTTGGGGGAGGCTTTTGTTTTTTGTTTAAAGTTGTTATGGAAATGAGACGTTTTAAAGCTGTTTGATGGTTCATTATGAATTTCAAGTCAAAGTTTCGGGAAATTAATGTCATTGGAATGGGAGGGACAGAGGGTTTGGTATTTAAATTCAAAGCTATATTAACGATTTTGATTTCTTAATTGTGTTGTTGATTTAAACAAGCTTTAGCTTTTTTAGTAAGCCATTAATATAAAGGACAATCCAATCATAAAACAAACGAAACCCTATCAAATTAACATTATGTTTCTTTAAAAGTATGAAAAGTATCCACCCACAAACAAAACGACCATTAAACTTAGTAGACAAGATAAAGACGATTATTAACCCGCATTAACACTCTGACCCTAAACCCTTCCATAATTAAACCAAAACTAATGACAGCACCCTAAGGCAAAGTCATTAATTAACAGAAACTGTCGGATCTTACAGAGTATCATCCCTCAACCCTTCCGACTTTATTAAGTCGGCGTTCTAATTCAATAAAGTCGGGGTAAAATGCGCAAACAGCCGGCGGAGAAAGGGTTAATTTGCATGTCGATGTTTGCAGGGTTAACCGGCGGTTCGTTAGGGCGCCGCAATTAATGGCTGCGGGGGAAAGGCGCTGTGGGAACGTTGGCATAGGTCAGTGTTAGTATGGTTTACTAATTAAAGTCCTGCCAAGTGCTATTTAGGTGGCCAAAACAGGATTTATTGTTTTTGACAGTTAAACAAGAAAGTAGCGACGCGCCGCGCTGCGAATGTTTAATGTATTTAGGTATGTAATAATATGAGAACCTAAGCATTCATCCAAATCATTGTTAATCTAACTTTTAGGTGAGTTTCATGAAAATTTACTTCATAAAAGTATATGATAGGTGCTTTTTTGTTGTATTTTTTTATTATGATGAGCTGTGGTAATATACCAAAATAAAGAATTTCTTTCTTCCTTTCTTGTTACTTCAGTTAAAACATGAATTCTTGCATAATAATGTAGAGTCAAACAAAAAAACCTAACTAAATATTTTAAGCTTGTGTCCTATTTTTAGCAGAGCTTAGAAATGTTCAATAATTTATATCACGGAATTCGAAATTCTAAATCCTATCCACAAAATAAATACTACTCATAAACGTCTACTTAGCGAGTTGTAGTATCTATTTGAGCCAAGGTAAACTATAATTATAGTACAAGTTAGTAAAAACGAAAGGGAAAATACATGAAAAAATTAAAAAGAACGCTTGTTATAAAGACAAATGAAGAAATGTGGCCGAAACGCCGCCCGCGCCGCCGCGGTGGGCGGCGCCGCGTGCATTTATAATACAATAATTTTGTTGTTTGAAATGGGTAAAATTACAGGCTACCAATTATATTAGTATTAATGAGACCTTCCCACTGTTTCTTTTACACTTTTTTTTGTTATTTTTTATAGAATTTTACTATTTTGGTGTTGTGTATTTAAGCGTTTTTATTATAAAAGAGAATTGCGGCTCATATTGTATTGGCAAAAAAAGTATCAGTTAGTAGGTAAATTGACGATAAAAGTAGATATTCTAATGAAACCAATTGTTGTTCTAATTATAGTGGTTAATACAGAACCAATCTAAAAACAGAACAACAAACACTAATTAACTTCCTCATTGCTTCTCATCAAGAACATTTCCTCAAAGAACATACCATGTTATAATTGCTATCATTAACGAGCAATTATACTAAAAACACTGCACCTATTGTTACGGGCTATTAAAACTGATAATTGCTGACAGAGGTGTTGAAGTAACAACACTAGTCATAGGGCTGTCATTATCCACTAATCGGTACTGATATATCGTGTAATTGTACGGTTTTTGTGGAATTACACGCGCCGCTTGATTCTGACTTAGTTTAAACCATGTAAGGAGTTTTTTTTTTTTGTTTTAATTAAGTAAGTGTAAATTATATTTACATAAATATGTATGAGGTGTTCGTTCTTATGTTCTTGTTGAGTTATTGTTGGAACAATAACCACAAAGCAGTGTGTAATTATTACTGTAAGTTAATTTAAAGTGTTAATACAATTTATAATGGTTTATTAAATCTTAATTTCAAATTATACGCATATTTATGCAATCAAACGCTTCACCGCACACACAACAATTTTCTCGATTGAAATGTACTTTCTAGGCATTGCAGACTGAAAAGATAAGCCGAAAAGGTTAATTAGATTGTTCTTTTTGTCGTTATCTCATGAGATAAAAAACTTAAGCAGTTGTTTTTGGTATCGGTTTAAATCTAGAATTTTCCTTATAGGTTACCTAAAGTGTATCTAATAGTGTGAGTAAAAATGTGGTTATCAATATTATAACGTGCGTAAATGATCGTGGGTTGGCCGGGGCGAGCGCGCGCCGAGTCTATCAACCGATGCAATTTTGATTGATTGCATTGCTTAGTGTAGTGTAACCAATCTTATTGAAAACTGCCATTGTACGGCATCGGAAAGGCCATTGCTGCGTTCGACGCACGGCTTGTCAAACGGTTTAAATTGAAAAAAATAACAGGGGACAACCCTAAGCCCGGCCAGCGCCTGTGACATTTTATATTTTGGGGAGTTATTAAATACGGTTTTTGAAGAAAAAATACCACAACTAATTGGAGTTTGGATCTTTACCGTAGACAGAGTATTTATCTTTTGTATATCTTTACTTTGTTCGGAGCAGCTGTTATTGTTATAACAAATCCAGATTTTAATTTGAAAAAAGATTAAAAGTGGGTAAGTATTTGTGAAATTCCGGTTACAATTAAGTATTGTGGATTTTTTTTATTGCCTAGGAAGACACACGGATGGACGGACTACCTGATGGTGAGTGGAAACCGCCCAGGACATCTGAAACTTAGAGGAACAGACGTGGTGCCGACTTTTTAGGACCTGTAAACATGCCCTTTGAAGAACCCCATGTTGTATTGCAAAGTTATTATCATAGCTGTAATTTAAATCTACATGTTTTTAAAAGGGGTTGCATTATTTAAAGATGTCGATCATCCACAAAATATATGGTATCGCAGCATTTGTCGTGTGTAAATAGTGTTCAATGAATTAAATTAAAAGAAATCGATACTAACAGGCAATGCAAACGACACAAAGCGGTCGAACTTTAACGACATGTCACACTCAAACATCGATGTTTTTTCAATTTAAATCGATAGAGGGAGGCCTTTTGTGCTGAGAACGAGGGCTGGGGCAATCGATGCCTGAACTTCAAACACGATTAATTAGAACGGACTTTTGGGTGTACCTAACGAAGTGGTATGTATTTTGAATTACAAAGAAATGTAAACATCGCCAGAGAAAACAACAATTAGAATAGCCGATATCGGCGCATCGCCGCGGGCCGCCTCCCCGGCCCACCCCATTATTTTATCTAATCAAAAAGTTTTAAAAGGAAAAATTATACCGGCCTTTATTATGAGTCAACTTTCTTTAGGAGGGGAGCGGAGGATATATTTTTAATAACGATTCCACAGAAGAAAGTCATCGCGAGCAAGAATTCTTTTTGAGAAGAATTAGAATTTCGCTGCGATCTAAGTGTGAAGTTTGTGAATGTTTATTTTTTCGGTGTTAAGAAGTAAAACTCAAAGATGGAACTCATGAACAAGTTACGGGATCTTTTACAAACACAATTAATATTTTCTGCTGAACAGAATCGATAGGTTAGGTACTAATCCTACCTACCTTCAAAACCAAAGTCCCATTTCTCTCATAAGTAGGTATAGGTACCACTATTTTTTGTTAAACACTGGCAACCCTTTTGCTGAATATTAGGTGTCCGTTGTAAATTATGAACTCTATCTAAATATCGTTATGAAAAGTCACCGATAAGAAAAAACTATCTTCAATTTTTTGTTGTAATCCAGTATTACAATAACAACAATTTTGACTGGGAATATTATAGCAACTGCTTATCTATACCACGGCCAACGAGAAGCGATACGCAAATGAATAGATTATTTGATTAAATTCTTTATTTTTAACGTTGTCTTTGTTTTTGCCTTCATTCGTTTTAATTAACAGTAGGTACGCTTTCCAACACATAATGAACCAAGAATTTATAAAATGGTCACCTGAATATTGGCGAGCGACATGGCGCCATGTCGGTGACCGACATGAACTCGAACATTATTCAGAATTAAAAATTCAAATAGTTTATTTCGTTGAGGCCTACGGGGCATTTACTAATTCTGATTTTACACTTTTTACTTAATTCTACCGTCGTATCGGAAAAAGCAACTACTGAGAAGATATTATCATGTGGTATGGTATCGCTTCTCGTTGGCCATGGTATAGTCAAATTTAATGTAAATTGAAATCGAAAACTTCACTAGCATCGCAAAGCTCGTTACGTTCAAAGGCGTCGGAGGAGGCCAAACATTTCTATATAAATTAAGGAAAAGATGTCCCGAAAAAACCGAGGGTGCGAGTGGCTCCCCACGCTTCTTTACTCAACATTTCCAGTAAATACGGTTTATTTATTATCACCGCGAGCGAAAACGTGCTTTATATTATAGTGTTAAGGGATATATTCGTGCGTTCAAGTTGGTGTGTTTGAATAATATTTCTGCGAGGCGGCGTTATTATTGCACACCTTGTATGCGTAAATCAGTGCCTCGGGCGAGCATTTTTCAGACAAAAAGATGCAATTATATGCAAAGGAAGAGGGGGAGGGTGGAGGGTGGAGCACTCTCGTAATGAGGTAGATTTCGTTTTTTGATGTCTAGAAGAATAAATAGATATAATGAACCCGAATAATGGAAAAAGCTTTGGTAATCGTCTTGGTAGCTCGTTTGTTAAACTAAAATTGTATCCATCTAAACTTATTTGTGTTTTTGTGCGTTGTGCATATATCCAGTGATAATATTTTTGTCAATTAATTGGATCCATTGTTCATAGAGAAATAACTTCGCATTTCGAAAACAAAACTTTGATTTCACGATTCAACTACAAGATGGCGTTAGTAGGATATTGCCTGAATTACATCGGAAAATTTGAAAATATTTTCATGTTTTCATGCTGCACTGTTTACCCCTTTAGATAATACAGGCTTGATGGTGCAGTGTTTTCCATGCAGACGGTTTTAGCAAACAATAATAGGTATTTAAAGTAATAATTATCTACATATTTCCCTGCGACATTGTAGAACACAGTAGCCGACAGTGATTCGCTTGTACTAGAATTTGTTTAATAATAAATATGGTATGTGTCCGGCAAATACTCAATATACAATGAATAGTTACATTGGGTCAAGGCTTGCAACCAATGCCATCCAACGGGCGGAGCCGAATATGCGGCCAACATTGGAATATTCTGTAAACAACAGATTTAACGAATATCAAATTAAATAAGTATCAGTATTCGTTACAATACTCGTATGCAGGAGCGTAAATGTATTCCATATCCATTGACGCATACTAAAAATATTATTTATATCTCGATGCACGAACGGTATCGATACTATTCTTTACCCATAAGCGTACCTGCGTTAATATCATATTTTACATCGCAAAGTGTTAGGAATGGAGCGGAAGTGTTTAAAAACCATTGTGGCATTTTCCTTACTTTTTAGGGTTCCCTAGTCAAACTAAGCAACATTCGATATGTCCGTTTGCCTGTCCGTCGTTTGTTTTATTTGGAGACTGTAGGTATCTATAATCTATATGGCTTTTGACACACTTTGTTACGGCTACAAAGATGGAACAAAATTGTTATAGGCTCCTAAATGAAAAAGGGGGTGATTTTTTAAACTAGTGCTTGAGTGTGGTATTGTAGAATAGTTATTTTAAAGTCCTTATAAAGATTCTTGACAGTTTTTCAAAACTAATCCCTGTACCTATACGAAATTTTGAACCCTAAAGTGTATTTTTACGTGTACTTATTCAAGATCTCCCTATAACTCCTGAACCACTGTACAAAAAAAATGGAATAGTCATAATTCTAGCACTAGTTCAATTGGTTTGTACCACGTAGCAGCTAGCCGCGCCCCACCTAGCTGTAGAAACTTGGCTTTTTTTCAAAGCAAGGTTAAAAGTATCAATGCAGATTTGTCTGGTTTTGAACCTATTTTGTACACCCTTACACCTATCGCATGAAATCTATTGTGAGAGAAATAAATAAATTGAAATTGAATACCTAGTAAATATTAGACACTTTAACTGGTTTGCCGTTGTAAGACGATACAAATGACACCATGTATAGCACATAATATAGTTATAATCTTCAGTGGAACAGTACAAGTATGTCGGCACACCAGTCTCCATACGCTAAGCCCCGTAACACCGCGGCGCGCCCCACGCTGCGCTCTTTTACGTCCACAAAAACACATTTCCGTAATCACCTTATAAAGGGATTACTATAAATAAAGAGGAAAAAAGGAAATTAACCGCATTAGGAGGAGGAAAAAACCTCCCCTCGCAATATGTGGGCTCCCACTGATAAAACACTTTATGTGCGTCTTTCGCGTAAATGAAACAATGTGTTATTATGTATTCCTGTCAGTTACTGCTTTTTAGGGTCTGCTGGGGGAAAATTAACCTTAGAGTGTATTATATAATTTAATGCGAAACATAGCTCTATGTACTCAGGTAGGTTATAGCTTTAAGTACCTATTAATCCTACCTATAAAGTTATGTACAGGAAACTATTTTGCTAGACTTTATTAATTATTTTTTTATTCGTGGGTTTTTTTTTACTTTTGACGTATATGTCCATCAAAAAGACGTAGAAGTTCGCTAACCGGATTGTGAGTGTTCAGAGGGAGTGTCAAAAGGCTCACCCCTATTACTTTCCACTATGGACCAAAATACCACCAGCAAAATGTAGGCGCACTACAGTGTATAGTACGTTTTTTAAACGTGTCCTATTTTGTAAGCAAAGATAGCGTCCAGCGGGGCGATTGCGTAACTTTTTCGTCAATGTTTCAATTGGTTTCGTTCATCCTGTGTCAATTATATACGATACCAATTGAAAAATTGACAAATAGTTCGCCACGCTGGACGCCATTTTTGCTTACCAAATAGGACAAGTATAAAAAAACGTACTATACTTACCTTTATCCACCTCTTTGAGGTATAGAGTATGCAGCGTATACAGCGTGATGGAGTATAATTTATTAAAACCAGCATTAAATTTAAAGAAAGTTATGATGGACTTACACTGGCATTACAAATCATTTTTGTTCCCAGATATGCTTTGTAAAACCTTTATAAAATGGCTAAAAATCTTTTTAAATTGTTAGTGGCGGATAGTATAAGCAAAAGATGGTGATTATAATTACAAAGGGCAGCTCACACACAATGAGGAAAATCCAAATAAAACCCATAAAATATATGCAGTTACCCCCGTGGGTTTATATGGGGGTGGCGTGAGTAGGGGATAAAAAACAAAATGAGGAGTTATGTTTTCGGTAATAAAGGACGGACGAGAGAAATCGTTTAAGACGCCGCCAAATGAAACGGAACGAATAATATATTTGATTATTTTTATGGCCCAAAATGGCGATGCAGTGTTCGCCACGCGGTCATAATTTTTGTTTGTTTTAATATTGTAGTTTTCGTTTTTATAGGGTACGTTAAACTATACCTTAAGTTATCTAAGTGAAAGCATAATAAAGTTATTTTTAAAAAAATGTTTTGCTTATGCATATACTGGGTGTAACGAAAAGGTATATCTATCCAAAAGGGGTGGAGTGTAGGTACATCTGGCTTAGAGTCCGTATGCTTAATTTCAGCTCAAAATAAAGTCATAGGTACTTAATTTTCGATTTTCAGTTTATTTAATTCAAATAATAATAAACGTGTCACCGTACTACACTCGCTTATCCTTCCGAGCCATCTCTGAGCTTGCAAATGATCATCTAAAGGAGCCATGCACTTGATAACTTCTTTCTGTTACACCCAGTATAGCCTGATAGACAAAAATATTGAAATCGTCAGATTTAACCAAACAGTAGTACAGCAGTAATCGTTCATTACGATTTATGTTACTAAGTATTGGTAGACAGTTATTTTTATGGCTTCCCAAAAAACGAACATGAATCAATACCAGAGACACAAAGTATAATTTATAAGTCTGTCGTGCGCGTTTAATTGTCGATGGGATGAAAAAAAATGTACAGTCCGCCATGTTTTATCCCCGTTAATTTCGTTACGAATTCGATACGGTGGGGTGTTGCCGACGCTACTTGTTTCGCTTTATGAGTGTTATTCGAGCTTTCCCGCGGTATTGCAGCTATTCTCATCAGCTGTGTCGTTACCGAGGACATAGCTGTCACATTTGCACGTTATCTTGGCAGGGAAGTTGATTTTACACGCTTCTTTAACATTGGGATCGTTGCACAGAATGTTTTACGTATAAACATAACTTAAAGCTTTTTAAACGTCTGAAGAAAAAGCGCTCGCTTTTACGTACGATACCTACTTACCAATTTCAAATAGAGTACCTATAGGTACCAAAGGATTTATTTATTCAGTGTTAAACCCACCGTAAATATATTTTACGGAGTCTAATAAGAAAAAAAACACGTATAATAAGAGTTAAATCATAAACCAGACGAACTTCTTATAAGAACATAACTCATAAACAGTGATATTTTTTTAAGAATATTGTTCAAACGTGTTGCAATACGTATACAAACGTATTCGCGACGAGAAGACACGCACACACTGGCAACGACCCTCGCGACACATAATGAAGGGAGGGCACCGTGATATAATGCACTTTTTTATTGCTCCTTATACCCACAAGTAAAAAAAACTGTACTATACACGCGTATTATACATTTTAACTATTAGTGCTTTTTTCTGTATGGGTTAGGGAAGGGTTTGGGGCCAGAGGGTTGAGCTTGATAAAAAATTTACGTCGATTCCAGTTTCGCGAGGATATTCGTTTAGATGCGCCTTTTAGGGGCTGCTGGAGTAGTTTGTTTCATTCGCAGTTTCAACGACTGATATCGTCAACGTTTGAAAATAGACGTATTATACTGTAACTAAATCTCATGATGTAATTTATGCCGAGACAAGCGCTGGGACGTCCAGCCGATCTTGAATAACAATCGCAGCTTTAATTTCATATCAAAATCTAAAGTTTAAGGCCAAACAAAGAGGGTCTTCGATTATTATTCTAATTTAATTCGGCTCGAGCATCGTCTGTCGCCTGTGTTTTATCGTCAGGTAGCCTCCCGTTTCTAAGAAAAAAATATTTATATCTCTTTCTATTAGAAATCCCATTGTTCGCGCGAGGGCACGTCAGCACGCGACAAAAGGAACATTAATTATAATATCCGATTAAAAAACGCCATTTAGCTACGCGAGAGACGTCCTTTGTTTGAGATGATTGAATTCGGAATTACCAACATTAGCCACCGTTCCACCGTCGTCGCACCATCCCGAGGGATACCGAGCTGCATAAAAAGCACTCATCTACCCACTGTTTGTGTAGCCAGAGCCAGCTGTGGGTGGCTCGCGCATTTTTTCTTTAGAAATTTAGAATTTGATTTCCGAATGTTGAAACGATAAAGATATCAGGTTACGCGAGAAAGTGGTGCCTCTAAGACACTGACAAAAACTACGGCCGCCGGGAGACTGCCGAAATATGAGGATCCAATTCCATAAACCACATCGGTGGGAGGAAGCATGCGAGTTATGACCGAACGTGCTCGCTCATAGTAATTAGATATTACGTTTCCCAACTAATCGTAACTCGCACGGGTGTTGTTTTACTCGAAAGGGGGAATAAATCTCGCGCGCACACCGATGCCGACACCACGACACAATAAAAAACACAACAAAAAAAATGAAACAATATCGGCGCGCGGAACAAAAGAAATTATACCAACGAGCGAATCCATGGCGAAAAAAATCGTTATGATAATAAAATAAAATGGCAGTAATAATAACTACCGAGAACAATGTGCTGCGTTTACGCGTTCAGAAATGAATCAAATCGTTTATTTAGCCGGCTAGATAAACTTTCGGCGTTGCTCTCGCGCCGCAGCAGCTGTCACGAATCTTTGGATTAAATTCACTCATGAAGTACTGCATTATAATGAGACATTTTTGTTTCGCCTGTCTGCTCTTATAATAAGCGTAATTCTTTTTTAAAAATAAATTAGGGGGTCGTATCAACTCTTCCGAAATAATCGAAATTTCCGTGATAGAAATATGTTGTAACAGGACCACACTCTGTATCATTTTTATAATAACGTCGGCCACAGATGCACTATTAATCTCGTACAAGATGCGCGGTTATTAAATCTCTACGGAGCGGGTCGATGTCGTATTATTAATGGAAGTGTATCACGGGAGCTATTAGATGCGTAATTATCATCGATCCTCAACTAAAAAAACAAAATCGGGAACGCCCAGGAAAAGCGAGATTCCCGTCACTCTCGTATAAAACGTCATTAAAGATTGATCGCTGCGAGGAAGTATCATTAATATTATTCAATTAATAAAACGTAATTTTGCGAGGTGAAATGCGCACCCCGAGGACGAAAAAGCAATTAGTGGCTAGATTGCCGTCCGTCAAAACAACTGCGCGCGAGTGAAATGAAAAAAACGTGGAGTAGCATTCATTAAAGTAAAATTCGCGAGGGGTGAATATGTAAGGACTTTTTTGCATAAGACGGTGGCGCCCTCGATTTAAGTTTTTTTTACTGCATTGAAAAACAAACTATGTGGGCGCTCTGTAAGCGGTTTTCGTCACACTTGCGCAGTGTGTTGACGAAGTTTTTTTATAATTGCGCTCGTAATGACTGTTGTTATGGTTTTATGGTGCGGTAATGAGCGGAGTCGCGGCGACATTTGCATGTGATCGCGGGGACTTTTTTCCACACTGTTGATGAAGTTTTTTCAACATTTTTTTGCTAGATTGTTTATAGCGAGCGATACGGCTTTATTTGGAGTTTGTGGTTAAACATTTCGGTGGCTCCTTGTTTATGGCTGAGGGGTGTTTTATTGTTCTTCTTTTTTTTGAGTGTTTACTTTTGGCCGTATCATGTGAAATTAGCACGATAGAACGGGGAAAGTTGTCGCATAACAATCGTATATTTCTGGTTAGCTAACATTATACATTTTTTTATGGTTTCAAAAAGCTACCTATTGAAATATGGAATCGGTTAGGTAAGTTATCAGGCAGTTTCGGAGGTAGAAACCGATAATAAACGTCAGTGAGGGTGACGTGCGGCGGCCCCGATTTGGTATTAGCAATCATTAAATTGGAAATAACGCTATATCGACGATACACGTCTTTTCTTTTATAAATAACTCTCACGTGATCCCGGTGCCGCGTCGTGTCACGAACCTTACTGAAAACGATGGTAATATTCAAATAGCGATATAAAAAGGACAAGTTAGGTAGCATTTAAAAAGCTTGTTTGTTGAGCGACGAATTGCTTTTAGTCATGACACGGTGCATCCAAACTTATAGATACGTGACAATTTAACGATGCAGTCGTCATAGACTCTATCATAAGGTCATAAGGTAAATATCGCGAGAATCGTCCGCAATAAGTAAGTTGTAAGTAAGTAATCGTTTTGTTGGATGAAAATTGTAGCGAAGGTCTCCAGGAAATGGAGAAATTATTGTAGACGGTTTGGACATTGGAATAAGATGTACGCTAATAAGAATTATTTATGATTCAGTCTTTGGTTACTATGATTCCAGTTAGATTACAATGTTGCACTATTTGTTCTATAAAATTAATTCGACAAGATTGCGATAAGATTTTATTTTGGCAAAAATCTAACTAGACAATTTATAAAATTTAAAAATGTTAAATGTTATGAAAATATTTTCCATTGCTTTTAGGATATACATACAGTAACAACTCTGGGTAAATAAAAAATAATGTGTTATAATGTTTTCACTAACAAGGTTCACGTGCGTCCACCCGTTAACGTCACGGTTTTCAATACCATTTTAATATATAAAATTAATGTTCCTTCCAATAAATACCGAACACCGCGTTATTAAAATTAAATGCGTACATGAATATTCATATAAATCAACATTAAACTCTAACAATGTGCATTTATCGAATAGCAATTTATTTGCTTATTTATTGAAATTTGTTACGCATGTTAATATTTTTTAGTTAGTGTATGCGTCAAGCTAATTCTGTTTCTGTTTAGTTCAGCTTAAACTTGTGCGTGTGAAAGAGTCGAGAATATGAACGAGGGCAGCTTCTAATGCAACTGATTTTCGGCATTCGAATGGTAGTCATTGATAGGATTTTTTAATGGCCTTAAAAAAATGGCGACAATGGAGCGCGGAGCTGATGCGACAGAATTATTTATTGCTGATCGTAAATTGCAGTTTAAATTAAATCGATTCTAAATCCGAGTTTCCTTTCTCGATATAATGTTTCCAATAATTACATTTATAAATCAATTTTCGTAATGTGCACAGAGCTAATCAATTATTTTTATTGCGTTTACAAATTGCGCTTGACATAAATGTTATATTATGTACCTATTACACCTTCGTCTTGTAACCATGCTTCAAACAAAGATCTATAAAAATCTGGACACGGACAAAGGAATCCGCGACCTAAGCAACCACACTCTGTGAGGTGCCAAAGACAATGATAATTGTTCCACGTGAAATATAGTGTTGCCACCGACAAAAGGAGCTTGGAGAAAAAAAAAACATTTTTCATTGTAACGCTCCGGCCATTCACTACAGGTGGGGCGATGTGGGGTGGGCATGGACAATGGTTTGTATCAATGGACGATACCAATATTTTTTTTGCTAATAAAAAATATTAGGTACAGAGTAGACTTTTCGCTATTAATTATCTTCAAAACGATGCGATACAGGGCGTGACAGATGGAGGTTTGAGGAATTTTGCACAGGCACGGCACAGGTAAGTAGGTCGAAGTGTATGTTAATTGAACAGGAACATTTTCTAGTGCAAGTTTGATTTATACATATCGACATTTAGGTTACTACTATTATTTGATTTAAACATACCAACGTTTAAGGAATTACTGAAAGGTGCAGATGGGTCATTCCTGCGAACAAGATTCTCGCCGTGATTTTCGTGGTAATTTTTGTTTTTGTGAATTTTAGATAATTTATATTAATAACATAATATAGCCTTTTATACAAGTTTAAATCTCTATCGCTTTTGTAAATCTGATGATAACTTTGGACAGAATTCAAGGTTGAAGAAAATGGTGCCACGAAACTCATGCAGTACCACACGAAACTCACGCAGTAAATTCCGGGTATTTTTTTACGCATTATTTATGTACTTTACTATAAGTTTTGCTCTCTTTATGGTTGTTGGGACTTGTGTTTAATAACAAGAGAATATATAAAAGCACAGTTTCTGTTTCTGTATGAATATAAAAGACAAAATATGGGGAAAAAATCTAACATAAACATGTGAGCTGGTTATACTTGATTCCAATGATATTTTCCCTGATTTCTACAAGTTCTGTGTGATATACTACTCCAGATGTCACTTACAAGCTATTTAACATAGTGTTCCGTTCGTTTTACCAGAGACCACACTCCCAAAAAGATGTGATATGCAAATTGTTTGTGATCGTTATGTGGCGTCGAACATTGTTATAGAGGTGAAGAAACTAATATGAAATATAATAATTTAGGTACTCCAAAAGATGTTATGTCTCGTGAAAATTTGAGCCACACTGTGGTCCACTTCTAGCCTTGTCCTATCCAGATGCTCAAAAACGCATGGAAATAATTTCACGAAGGTGGCGGCCCTTAGTTCTTATATCCCATCTGGACTACCATTTGTTTAGACATCTTCGTAAACGACAGAATTCTAAAGCGATCTCGCGTTTTAAGGAACTTTGTGTTCATGTTTTCTGGAGGAGAAAAGTACATGACCGCGCATCTCTGACTCTTTGGGTCATCTGGGAGCATTCTCGCAAATAATAGCAGAGCCTCAATCAATCCAGCTTTAGGACCAACTAGAGCTCGAAACCGATCCAATTGCCAAAGGTGTCAGACAGGGAAACGTTCCATCTTCGAAATGATGATGATGAATGATGTATTTTATCTTCCCCACTGGAAAAGGTAAAGCATCGATGCTAATGGCGAGTATAGGTGTACTTGTTAGCACTTTCAATTTGCTGATGATATCCTGGTCTGGACTGGAGGATCTCAGCTCTATGTTCTCAATAGAGCTTTCCGTCAGGTGTATCTTAAAATTAAATAGACAAGACGAATGTTCTTGCGGCTCTTCTCAATGAAAGCAATACGCTAAAATGTTTATATTAACGATTCATAAACACTACCTAGGTATGAGCTTTGTCCAGAATAAAATCCGAATCAAAATTAGCAGTACCCGATAAACAAATAAAATCGCCCAAAAAAATATTAAATTAAATTATTTTGTTGCGTTGCGGGTTTAGTTTATCCTCTCTCTCTTCCTGACTATGTTATCCCACATGGTGGTGGGGTCAGCCTTCCTAGGCTTTCCCTTCCACTTCGCTCTATTCTCGACATCGTCTTCGGATACCTGACACTCTTTCATGTCCTTTAGCATTACAGCTTTCCATCTTGTTTTGGGTCTGCCTCTGGGTCATGGGCTGGGAATGGAAAGTTGTAGTGCCAAGTTCCCTACGTATTCAGGTGGCCTCCTTTTCACGGGAGCATACCATCGCAGGCTACTCTTTTGCATCTTGTCGGCGATATCGCGCATGCCCAGGCTTCCTCGCACGTACTCGTTACGAATTTTATCAAGCCTGGTAACGCCACACATCCACCTCAATATTTTCATTTCAGCAACTTGAATGGTATGCACGTTCGTTTGGGTTATGGCCCACGTCTCGCTGCCATACATGAGGACTGGTCTTATGATGGTCTTATATACCATGCCCTTTAGTTTTACAGTCATTCTTTTATCGCATGTTACACCAGTTACTTCTCGCCATTTTAGCCACGCTGCAGCTATTCGGTGCTGAACTTTGCATTCTACGTTCCCGGAATTGTGCATCATACTCCCCAGGTATTATTCCCCAGGTATATTGATCGCACAAAGTGACCAATTGTCCATCGATGGGAATGGAACTGCTGTCGCTTGGACCTGGTTCATTAAAGCACATGAATTGGGTCTTTGCTACACTCAGTACAAGGTCACGGCTTGCAACTGGTGTTTCCAAGATAAAAGTGCCTGTTGTAACTCATCACGGCGCTCTGTACAGATGGCTACATCGTCAGCGTATATAAAAGTCCACGCTGCCGAATTTTGCGCTAACTCCGTGAGTGAATCCAAAACGAGGCAATAGGAAGAGACTCAGTACAGAGCCTTGATGTACGCCTTCTGTGACCGCTATTGGTTTTGTCTCAACCACTACCGTCCGAACCATTGATCTTGCACCCTTATACATGTCGGCAACGTTGTTGATGTATTGTTCGGGGACATTATTCTTCCGAAGGCTCCACCAGATCGTGTCTCTTGGGATCCTATCATCAAATGCCTTTTCCATGTCCAAGAATGCAACATACAATGGTCGGTTTTTGGAGTGATATTCATCAGCAATCGTGTTCAGAGCAAACATCGGATCGGTGGTCGATAGGCCAGGTACGACATGCGGGTTTAGTTAATATTAATAAAAAAATGATATTTTTGAATTTTGTTCTTGAGTTTCCTGGACTAATCACTAGGAAAGACGGACACAACCATAAGCAATTCATAATGAAATAAGATGACAGTATGGAGCAAATGCGATCAACGCTGAGCTTCACGATACCATGGACATAAACAAATGGCGAAGCATCATGAGACAAAAAAAATCATTCCGCGACGGGCAAATCATGAGCGTCAGCAATGAGGATCGCTGCGTGAGGGATACAACCAGTGTCTGATGCCAATATGTACTACATTATGGCACTGAGACGTGTTCATCACATGAAAAATCCTACAAAAAATGAGATTCGTGGTAATTTCATGAGATTCGTGGAGAAATTGCCACGAATCTCATGCCACGAAACTCGTCAAATTAAACATATTTCACTATTATTCTTGCACTTTAAAATGTAGTATAAATTAAATAACACTAAATCATACTTCAACAGCTAAGTAATTCGTATTAAAAACCCCCAGTATCTAAAGTGACTGCAAACAACAATAAATTTTGTCCACAAAACTCCGTTACATTGGCAAAAAAACATGTTTTTTGGACTTTGATACCCTATATCTCATCGCGGAGAGATACACCCTCGATCATCTCTCTGCTGGCCTGCCTCGACATGACTGGCTGTCAGTAGTGACATCAAACAAAACCATACATTGTTTCATCGTAGACTTATACATCATTTAGTAATGCGCCGTAAAAATGTGCACAAACGTGTGACCAACACAAATAGCTGTTTAATATTCAAACTAAACAATAAAATATATTAAATTTGTAATCAATAAAAAGAGTATATTTTTACAAATTTTTTGATATCTATAACACGATCCCAACACAATTTACCGAAAAGTTAAACGCTATTGTTTCATGAAAGTGAAGCGTGTGACACAGCGAGAACGGCTAATTTGACCCCGATTTTGGTTTTCAAATTAAGTTTGGATGTATAATTGATTTATTTATGAAATAAAAATTATGTTTTCCAAATAGACAAATGTAGTAAGAAACGAAAAAAATATACTTTTAATCGGTATCTTTGATATGAACAGAGATAAGACTGTGTGACCGCTAAAATCGAGCTTTGCAGGAACCACCCAGATACTTTAATCATGATTAGTTCTATAAAGATTCGACAAAATGAACATATTTTATTAGCCTACGAGACTGCCCCACTATTGCGGCAAAGGACTCCCCTTGTGGTGTGGAAGAGAAAAACAACCAAATTTACACGTCGCGTCGGTTGGGACTTGGGACATTCAAACTAAATACCTACATACATATTTGTAATAACGCTTACAATTAGTTATTACAATTTTACGTAAGCCCTTATAAGTAGAGGTGACAATAGAGTTTTTACAACTTTAATTCCAGAAATTTAATTCACTGAAGGAAGAAATCAAGATAAGTGTAATGCTCCAAACGCACACCTCCTCCAAACAGAGGGTTATCAGTGTTCGCTGTTTGTTCAAATCGGCAGCTGTTCGATGCGCAAGCGCACCGATGTGTGAACTCGATGCCAATGACAATAGCTGGCCCTTGATGAGTGGGATAAATTAATATATCGCAAAAAATATTGCAAAAACTGGGCTCTCGTATATTTATTTATAAGTTACAATATGCCTATAAGCCATCATGTATGTAGATAAGATTATGTAATAGAAGATGAAGATGAAGTATCTTGGAAAGTCATTTTATGTAGGTATTGTTTTATATTGCTTGAATAAAATATTAGGTGAAATGTACTTACAAATTAAATATAAAATTAAAGCAAAATAAAATAAACAGGTGCGCAATCTGACAGAAGCTTTTGAATTGTATAAAATATGAGTAAAACAACCAAAGGTCAAGACGCGAATGGCTCGTGCCGTTTAACAAAAGATATTGTGAGTTACATTTTGGAAAAAGTTTAAAAACATTGTTCCTACTTCAAAAATAATTTACAGCACTCATAAAGTTAAGAAAAGACGCACTTCAGGTCATGGAAAGTGTATAAAGCGCTACAAAAGCTGTTTTGTTTACTGATTTCGATGAAAAAATATACAATAATCAGAAAAACAAAAAGAGCTTTACGTCACGGCTTTGAAATAAAAGGTGCCGTTTGTTAAGGGATTATGTCCCCTGAGATACGGGACTAGAGCCACAATTGAATGTAGACAATGCGTATGAGTTCAGGTAGCACACAATTTGCCAACAATGACGTCCTCCTGTGAAACAAAGTTTTCAAATTTGAACTTAATTTTTTTAGCTGTAGAGCATAATAATGCTTTCAAAATTTAATGATAGATTCCATACTCAAAGTAGATTCTGCGAAAACGTGTTGGTTTGTAATTCCGTCGTTTTAATCTAACGCGAACAATATTGTGTTTAAACAAAGTTTGCTTTGTTAACTGTCGATAATCCCAGGCAAGGTAAAGGAGTAGGGATGAACGTATTTAAAGTAAGTTTAAGTTTCCAAAGATCATGTGGAATAAGATGACGTTATATACGTGGTTTCTTTTGTGTTTACTTTTAACGAAGCCATGTATGTAGAGGACATTTTTGACACAGATCTAAGACAAATCAAACAGGATGTCAGGATTAGTTCATAGATTTAAAAATCAATACTTCCTCGGAAATGTCCAAATTCCGCGAAGATGTTTGAGTAAGATAACGTTCAGAAGATGTTAGTTTTACATATCTCGGCGATGGACGTGTAAACAACGGGCAATGAGCGGCCATATAAATTATAACCGAATATCGATCCTATCTCTTAAACTCGGGTAAAAATGAGAACAAACTATTGACGCGACTTCGGCAAACCGAGATAAAATAAATATTTTAGGGTGGGCTCGCCCTAAACAAACACGCTCAGGATTTGCTGACCGTCGATATAGTTTCAATTTAATACGCCGAAATTTCATCACGTCGCTGTGTATTCAGAAGTACGCTTTATTAACAAGGAGCAAGATAGAATATTCCGCGATGATAAATCTGTAGCTATAACCTTTGTGGAGTTGAAAGAGGATAGAGCAGATATCTGACGCTGTGTTTGTAAATCATTTTTTCGTCGCCTTCGAAATAATGTTGACTGCTTTCTTTGGTAGACTTAGGTGTTTTAATTTCGGAAATTGCTCATTCCTTACACGGCGCGGCTTCATCAGATAGTCCAGTGGTTAATGTGAACTAGAGCGGGTTTTACAGCGGGGCGTGTAATTAATATCGAGACCGCTCGCTCGGGGCGCGGACTTATCGCGCGACTTATCAAAAGCTCGCAATATTTCTTCATTAACAATGTGTCTCGGGTTCAAGTCGTTGTCTTAACATCTGCTATAGATTTAAGATGCTGTTCTGACTTCGATATAGCTTTTTTCTTGGCGTTGAAGATTATATTATAGAAATAATTCGCGTTTATGAAGTGTATACTAAATTGTAACTATGTAGGTACATATATTAACTATAAAACATTCCACCATAGCTTTGATTGATTTAAAATATTTCTTGTCGAAATGAATAAAAAAATAAGTCGCCACAAAATCTTTCAAAGATATGTAATATGATTTAGATAAGCTTTGGCATACCTACCGATATCATGTCATAAGAACCTTAGAAGTCAATTCCCGGTAGTGTATTTTTGTTGAACAGAAGGCCCAGTCGGAATGCGATTTATCAAATAATATGACAGCATTCAACGAACATAATTTTAACGAAAATTGTAAAGAGTATTGTGTTTCATAATTAATGAAGCAAAAGGCTTTCTCGGTAACAAAATATTCCCGATCTATGTTTCGGATCGTCATTACTCGTCTCTTTGTGCGACATTCTTTTGCGCCCAGGTGTTCATATAATTACATTGGATGGCAATAGAAAAAGACGAATAGACAGAGATGGTGATGCGAGTGAAAGGGACGACAGTCCGGCCCTTGCGTTGATTGATAACTGTGACAAAAACGTAGCAGATGAAAAATAATAATTATTAGATCTATTGTTAAAGGTGTATGAACTTAGACAGGGGTGATGCGACGAAGTTACGAAACAATACAAGTAATTTTTAAAATTTATGTGTATTGGTTGATTGAAATTAAGTGAATAAATAGCAAAGATGAGTAAATGATGATGACGCTATGCTTATTCGTCTCTAGTAGGTACATATTCATTTTTAGCTTTTGAGTAGACTTGTTTGAAAATTACTTAATTCATTTCTGTGCCCAAAAAGTGGGAGAATATTCCAAGAAAATTTCGATCAACAATTAAACATATTGTTCGACAACCCTGTATTGACGTATATGCCGGCTGTGCAGTTTGCATTCAGCTAGAGCTAGACAATAAGCTGAGAAGCGCGCGCGCAGGTAGATATAAAAACCAACATACCAATGTCATCACAGAATTCCCTTTCCAAACAATTTGAGCCCTATCACCTTCGAAATAGAACAGTTGAATCTGTTATTTAAGAAGTTTCAACTGCACGTTTAAGTTGCACAGGTGTACTTATTTTTTTTTGTGTTTCATTAGCTAAGTTCGCGCTTTATGGATCACGCTCGAGGGTTGGACGGACGTGTCTTATTGTTTCGTCAAATACATGAGAAATTTTGTCAATAAAAGCTGGGTGGTTCGATTTTTTGTATCGGCATCTCTTTGAGTGCCTTATTGGAACTGTTCTGTGGAATCATTTGGGGATATTGATGAATTTAAGTTGCCATCAAAGGAGAAATATGTTAGTGGAGCTCCAATATAATGATATTGGAGCTCCACTAACATGGCAGTATTTTTAATTCTGACAATTCGAGCATTAACATTTTTCATCATTTACCTACTTATGTTTAGTAAATTGAAATGAATGCTTCAAACAACGACAACAGCTTCCAAATCATCTGTATTTCTAACAATTACAAAAATTAAGATTAACGACTTAGGACGGAGTTCACCAACAACACTAACGTTCCGTTAGAGCAGTAAACGGCTGTTACTAGATACATCAAACAGTCGGTTACTACTCTGACGGTCCGTTAGTGAGTTGTTGAACATGGCCTTAGTAGTCTGGTATTCTAAAAGTTTTATTTCTGTTTTCATCGCATAAGGCATGAAATATTAAACAATGTCTAAATTGGATCACACATTGCAATAAATATTTCAATTATTTATTTTTTAGAATTCCGTAATGGGAAAGATTCTTAGAAAACCAGTTCCTAACCTCAGATGACTCCGAATATAATTAATAAGGGCCTCATTAAAAGCTCTGTCGGGTTTAGTATGCGAGCTTATTAGCAAAAACTCAAATATTCCTATAGTCTGCGATGCCTCAAGCGTTAAGTGTTAGAGGCAATTAATTGATTTGCATATTAATAGGTACAAAAACGATTGTGTAATACTGAGTATAGTGTATTAGTTGTGACAGTGCAGAACTATTAGACTACCTGCGTATAGGAGAACATTCGAGTTTTTTTTCTAATTAAGTCACATTTTTTCCCCACGACAGAGGCTCCTCATAATTATATTCGGTCAAACATGGCAATTGTCTACAGTGTAATTCTCATCTTTTGTATTTCAGCACTGTCTACGGTGTTTGTTTTTATGTGACTACAGTGGCAAAAAAGCGTACGGCCCGCCTGATGTTAAGCAGTTACCGTAGCCTATAGATGCTTGCAATACCAAAGACATTGCTCGCACATTGCCGAATGGAATGTTGAATGACATTTGGAATGGAGGGAGGGGAAGGGGGGGGGTTGTACTTTCTGCTTTCTCACTCATCGTACGAAACGCAGCTGTAATAGCTGCTTTACGCAGATCTTCTGTGAGATGGTGGTACTACCCCGGTCGAGCCAGCCCGTATATGAGCTGCAGTCAGTTGGCTACAGCTTGGCTCTACCACCTTAAAATAGAATAGGATCAAATGATCACAAAGCTACACTCGGACAGTTACATAACTACCAAAAATCGCCTTTCCAACGATTTTATGAATTTGGGTAAAGCCTTGAGTTTCTTAAAGCTATCTACTGGCTCTACATTTTATACTACTTGGAAAGTATCAAGAAACTCATGCAATAGGTAAGTAGTATTTTTTTTATGTGGGGACGGGAGAATACAGATATATAGTGGGTATGACATATAATGACTTAGGTAGACTTGTTAGTAGCGACAGCTTAATATGTAGGTATTACTCCGCAGTCTGACTTTCGTGTCTCCTTTGATATTAATATAATAAATCAGATCGTATGTTTACTTGCGTGTATATTAATAAATAGACGTCACTGCTGCGCACTGGGTCTCCTGTATTTTTGCACACGACTACATTTTAGTCCAGACACAGCTCGTAAACTTCGTTTTATATTTATTATAACCTTATCTTTTTCATAATACGTCTGGAGTAATTCAAGCTACACATCTGTACCTACTAAGGGTGAACTGAAGGCAGACAAACGTTAAGTGAATTATTTATCGTAAAGTAGTTCACGATTTTTATAATTTTTTAGATTGTTTGTCGATCAATTAACATTCCTATTAATCAAGAGTAAGCCTTCATCAATTATTATAATTACATTTTATCTAATTATCTATTGCAAAATGAAATAAAACCGATAAGGTACTAAATTAAACCTCATAGCTTTGTCGGCGTCTACAAAGGTACGAACGGCTAGTTACGGTTTGTTTAACGAATTGTTGTTAATTATAGCGTGGCCTGGACCAATTTTAATCTTTGAGTTTTTGCCGGCTTCGTTAACAAAGGACACATTATGTGGAGAATGATTTCAGGGTACGGTAAATATATGTTCAATACAGGTAGCCGTAATGAGTTCGGACTCGATCCGTTTTTTCAGTCGTTCATCAACATCTAAGGAGGTAAGTATAAATTAATTCACGGAACCCATGTATAATATGCAAACCAATTAATAATAAATAAGCAATCTCTATACTTCAGTTTGATACGCTACTGTTTGACTTTGATTAACATTTTATTTAAGACATTGATTAAATATTCTCTCGACCTACTTCGTAGGAATATTTAGATCATGATCCGAAATACACTGTCTGCATCGATTAAGTGTTTTTCCTCTCTCACGGTTTTAGCGCTATCCACAAAACTAAGTACAATAACAATGAACTATCAAAACCCGACCGTTCATTATTTGCCGAGCTTAATTACCTTCACCATTCATCTCTATCTCACGGACCGATCTATATAAAATAAATCAATTTAATCTAATTAAAAGCATTACATGTTTTTTGTTCGATAACGAAACAAGACGAGGTATTAGGAGATGGAATCGTGGAGATTAGGAGGTGAGGTTGAATCAGCGGGTCACCGATCATATCTCCGGGCCGTACGTCAAACCGTCCATCCGATGTCGTGTTCTATAAATTATTTATGTAATCTAATTTAATTTAAGTCCCCTGACCTTTCTTTGCACTTGAGGATAAAAAGAACTCGAAACGAATAGTGCCTCATGCAAGTTTCATGCGTCATTGTATTAAGGATCGCATTAGCGTGAACGTTATGCCGACGTTTCTAGTTCGGCGTCAGGAACCATCTTCTAGGAAATGAATTAAACAAACACTTCTAGTCGATTCATATTCGAATTTTAAATCAATGAGTCGTTTTGATGATTTATTTTTGGGGTCCCTTACCTTAAAAGAAGGGGATCACTTTGTTGTCCGTCTGTCTGTTAGTCCGTCTGTGCTTCTATCAAGACAGTGCATAACTCAAACCGCTGGTGTCAGAAACATGTAATTTTCTCAGTAGGTACTTTTTGTAGCGTAAACATTAGGATTTTGGAAAATTCTACCCCTATATAAGGGTGCAAGTTTGTGTGGTGGTCCCGATTTTTCTGAAGCTATATGAAATGATATGAGAATTAGTATTTGGGGTACTCGTTAAAATCCAAACTTCTATTAAGTTTGTATGGAACCTTCAGGGCGCGAGTCTTATCGTGCTTGTCCATTCTTTTTTAATAAGCGGATGGATATTGGTGTATTGCACGTACGTGAGGTGTGTGGAGCGTGTAGTGCGGTGCGTCCGCGGCTGGGCGGCGGCGGCGGGCGCTGCGGCCTTGCACCCGCCTCGGACTCGCCACGCAGTCTACGACGGAAGTTTACGACCGAACGCCAGCCACTTTTATTGGCTACCTCACATCGAAGCCTCCTCGCAGCCTCCCATTCACTCCGCAAGAAATATACTTTTTTATTGCTCTGTCACTTGGGTAATTTATTGACAATGAACACACGTGGATTTCTATTAATATTTTATGTCGTAAGAGTTTTTATGCGCCGGTTTCGTCCGTCCATTGTTGGGGCCGGGTAGTTTGTTTTATGTCCACTCTGAGGCCCACTTAATTGTAAGGATCGGTCGTGATAGGTCGCTCCGACTCTATCGGCTGACTCGCATTGTGTTTAATATTGAAAGTAATCATCTATTTATGTAACATAGTTTCCTGTAACAAATTGTAGAGCATTTTATATTATTATATAACGTAGTAATTGGAATTGTATAGCACTGTATTTTCTTTCCAAAAAAAAATTCGCTGTAATTAAGATTGGATTGCTTTGGATTATCATTTACAGTCTTATTTTGTCTAATTCTAAAAAAACATGATATTCAATACTTTCAATTTTATGTGACAAAGATGGAAAAGAAGCCTATGGCCCACCTAATGTTAAGCAGTTACCGTAGCCTATAGATGCATGCAATACCAAAGGCATCGCTCGCACATTACCGACCCGAAGGGGAGTGGGACAAATAGAGGGGAAAGGGGGAGTTGGTCTTCCGGCTCTATCATTCATCGAACGTAACGCAGCAGTAAAAACTACTTTACGAAGATCTTCTGTGAGAGGATTGTACTACCTCGGTCAAGCCAGCCCGTATAATAAGCTGTAGTCAATTGGCTACAGCTTGGCTTTACCACCAGTATGCGAAATACGATGACGGGAAGCGTCAAAACTAATTGCGGGTTGAAATCAACCGATGGCCGACTGCCAGTGGATCCATAAACAATCGGGGCTGTCGCCGTAAAAGTCCTGTGCGGTTTTTCATCGTCGGACGCGCGCCCTTTCGGAATTATACCCCAAATAATGACAATTCTTACGCTGGCTGCGGTGTGCATCTCCATTGGGACCGGTTTTGAGTCGGCAAAATATTCTAAATCCCTGCAGATTGATTTTAATTCATTAATGCATCTTCGATATCAAAATGTCATATTGCATGTAACTACTGATGTCAAATATAATTAGATCAATCAATCATATATTTTTTTCATTTTTAGTCATGTAATTTGATGTACCTCTTGGCGCGGTGGTTCGAATGTATAGGCCGCTCGGCTCATTGCATCGGGTGGCTGCGGGTTCACTTCCCGCCAGAGGCAAATTTCCGATACGGCCTTTTAGTAATTTGCCCCGGTATAGGTGTCACTAGCCATAGCACAAGCGTTGCTTAGTTTGGGACTATAGAGTTGGTGTGTTAATCTGGTATATAGGTAATATTTTATTTATACCGTCTCTATGTGTATAGAGAGAACAAAAAATATTCTAGTTTTAATTATTTTTTTATTACAGTCGATAGCCCTAAATAATTACAGGTCTTATGAAGATGGAATTTCGAATATCGCCGATTTTTATTATTTTTGATTCCGACACTTTGAACAACGCCCAATGGAGAAGCACCGCGTCCACTCATAAATAACGGCGGACAAAGTACTCTCGGAGACCGCAAAATATGCGCTGTATAATTAACAGTTATACCGGCAACAGGCACTAACTCACGCGCACACACAGAACAATGCGCGCGATCTTCGGCACCTAATGGCCGCGCTGATTGAGCCCCCGCAATAATGTTGCGGGCTGCGTCTGCGCACCTCATCGCGCAGCCGTGTGTGCGTGCGGTTGTGTGAATTAGTGTGATTGGATGCCAGATACTATTCGGTAAATGGTTGACTTACTGGTGTATGTTAAGCTTTCTTTGCTGTAGTGATGGGAAGGTGGTACTTACCTGTAATAAGAAAAATAGTTATTAGTATTTCTTTGTAGGTTGGATGTTGGCAAACAAGAGGGTGCAGGTTTGATTACCGATTGCACCTGTGGATAAAAAAAATATGCGAACCTCATTTCAAAAATATCATCTGCTAAACGGTGAATGTAAATATCGTGACGAATCCTGCACGTGTCTGGACACGTTTTTAGAAATTCATGTTTTTAGAAAAAACTAATTTCTTTAATTGTAGTTTTTTTAATATAGTTCTTGTATGTATGTAAATAATGTCATAATAAAATAATTTACATAGGATTGTTCCATGGTTAGCTAGTAGTAGATAGCTATATAAATTGAAGTTAAGTAGTAAATATAGAGAGCTACTTTGAACCTGATCACTATATGCCAAGAACTGGTAGTGTACATTTCTACTCTTAAACGTTCAATAAACCCCATACAAGGCACAAGGAGAGCCGAACAAATTCCACTCTTTGCGGAATACTTAAGAATTCTGAGCACGATGCATGATCTGATTGAGTCTTACTTGAAAAAAACAACGTGAAAATGAGCTATCGGCTGAACATAGACGTGGGTACAAATACAAACGAGGTGGGGATGCGCGCGCGCAAGTGCCAGAGCGTTCCGATCCACACGTCGGGCGTCGGGAGGGAATTCCTCCGCTTTTTCATCGGATTCCCTCACGCGGTCTCGCTCCTCTAATTGCACTTAATTTCTCCTTCGTGCCTGTTTAAATACGGCGGCGCAACGTTTAAAATTGTTATAGAGAACGGCCGAAGACACGAGTAACTTCGGATTGCGAGGTTTGACAAGCAATTTAGCGATTAACTTCTTTTTAGGCCAGCCAGAAAATTAAGGGGATAAAAAGAAAAACATTGCGTCAGATTATTACCTATCAAAATTTTGCGAGACGAGACTGAAGCCTATGTATCACACACCACAAGGTCCTAGACGCAAATGATCTAATGGGTATAGGTCACAGAGTAAAGACTAAAGAAAGAGATGCCCTTATTAGATATATGTATGAAAAAAAACGTGGTCAATGTTTTTTAATTTTCATTGTTCTATCTAACGGTAAATAGTTGAACTACTCGCTTCGGTTTATGTCGATGTTAGTACTAGGCCGACCACACGGCCGAGTTGCTTAGGGCCAGTTCCCTTAGTAATTGGTCCATGGTATAGATACATTATTTAGGTGAGCAAATATAGGTATTTCATTAATTTTTTTTACTAAGAAATAGGTACGTCAAGCGTTATTTAATTTTCCAATAGAAATCTAAAGTACCTGAGTCATATCTTAACTTGCGCGTGCACAGCTTGTAGTAGGGTTACCACCTCAATTATATTATTTGGGAAAAAACATGATTCCACCATATTTTTATGTGCATAAACTCGGTCCAATTAGTCAGGGAAAGGCTCTGGTCACACTATCTACTATGTTTCTGTGCGGCTGGGCTTGATACGACTATAATTTCACTAGAAACAGGAGGCAACCCTAGCCCGTAGGTACCTACGTGTATGGTCCCAAGCCACAGATGCCTATCTTTGATTGAGAACTAATTCGCCGCTCCCACAGCACCACACCGACCGCTATACAAATGGAAATACCGCGAATCAACCTGATTGGTGGAAACAATTCAATGGCTGATTGGATTTTTTATTATACGTGTGACATCGATCGAAGATAGCGTTAATGACTACTGGTTTTTACACAGATGTCCCCGAATATTGGAATGTTTAATGGACACGTGCGCGTGGGAGGACATTATTATTAACAATAAAGAAGCAAATCTAATAATTTATAACTCCTGTTTTGTTACTATGTCAAAGTTTCTCTATTAGATTAATGCCAATAAGACTACTGGTAAAATTACCCAATACCTATTGCTATGCGATTATAGCCAATACCGAGTAAGAAATAACAATCATTTTTGCTGCACAGATGAGCAGGAAAACATGTTCAATAATTTACAAATAAAAGAAGTTTTCAAACGCACAGATTGCAGTCTTTATTACATTTGACATGTGAGACATCACGTATCATTTAGCTTGTTACAGACCCCACATAAGCGGTAGTTAAGTGCGAACTATTATTGCATAGTAGCGACGCAACTTAAATCACACCCAATTTAAAAGCAACAAGAAAATCAAGTGATAGGGCGAGCAAAGAAAGCATGGGAACCACGTAACGAGCCAAACCTATTAGAGAGGCGAAGCGTAGAGAAGTATCTCACGATCCTTGCTCATTACAAATTATGACCGCATTCCTATCAGGCAGTATAGAAGCTTAGAAAATGACTTTTCGAGATGTGATGACGCAATTAATTTCATATTAAGTATGATTTCAGCAAAAACTTGCATAGATTAGTTGACACATTTCTTATAGTAAAAACTGCGGATTCCTTATTTATAATAGCGAACAGTTGAGGAGATGATTTCAGGGCTTTGTTTGTTAATGATAGCGAAACTAGAGGTTTTTTATCGGCTCCCTCACTCATCGTACGAAATGCAGCTGTAATGGCTACTTTACACCAATCTTCTGTGAGAGGCTGGTGCTACCCCGGTCGATCCAGCCCGTATATGAGGTGTAGTCAATTGGCTACAGCTTGGTTCTAACACCAGTGAAGAGGAGACAATAATACGACAATGTTTTTATTAGTACAGTCCTACAGGTAGAGGTTTCATTAAATTATATCTCCAATGCCGAAAACTATGATACAAGATTTGAATATTTGGAACAACTAAAGTATCAAACTCGTTAACTTGTTTGCCACAAGTGTCCATCCAACAGCGCAAGCACAGTGATCGAACGAATGATAATTCTACAATCGCTAAATGCGTCAATCGATATCGATAACGGAGATGAGAAAAGGAACAATCACGCCACGAAAGTTCACTCGGTTGGCGCCCAGCTGACATGACGTGCCACCTCAAAACAACCTTTGTACTCTCGTTACCTCCAAAACGACCACCCGTCAATAATAGAACCAGGAATTCCACGAGCGCGCGCCGATTAAACTCTTTGGTGAAAATAAAAGAGATTGTTTATAAAGCCGGAGAAGACGACATGACAATAGACTGTGATGGACGAAGACTCCTCACCGTCCACCACGTCCATCATTCCAAAATCGAATTTACCACAAAACATTTAGAGTTCATTAATTTGAAGACGTGACCGAAACATGTGACTTTAAGAAGATGATTAGGAAAAGTGGGGGCGTGATGTGCGAGCGAGAGCGCACACCGAGAGAGAAAGGGAGGTGGATACATCGAGGGTCACAGGCGTGATGTCAGGTCAGCCACTTTTGCACCTCGCCATAACAACGCGTCTCAAATTATTATGGACGTTTGATAAGTGTTGGGAGATTGCAGAGTCTTGGTACTTTATGATACTAATTAAGTGTTTATTTATGTTGCTGGATGCAGTAGGTGTTGACACTTGGGGACAGGCATTGGATTTTTTGTTTGAGGTAGTGTTACACTCGACGCTGTTGCTTTCACCCGAACATTTACAAAGAGAGCATTGACATCTAAGTAGACACTTGTAAAAAAAGAGCATCTGTTTTTTTACATGTCTGGATGTTATCTGCAGATACGACATCGATGAAACTTTATCTGTCATTGAATAATTCCATCCGAACGGCACTGATAAGATAGCGACATCTCACGATTTATTTAGGCCATGGTACAACATTAAAGTAGCCATAATAAAACAATATTAGCGTAATAACGATTTGAAGCAATAAAAGCAGTTATGAGTTTGGCCAATAAAGTTGGTGGAGTTTTAAAATAACCGGAGATTAAGGGTAGCAGGCTGGAGCTCTTCGAATCTATAACGCCCGCGCCGGTCTCTTAATGCGTCTTAATGTGTATTTTACGATTGTTACACAAGACGCGAGCAGTTTTACATCGGTTTAAGCGATGTCTATCTCCCGTTATTAAATCCTCTGATGTTCCGAAACATCAAATTATGAATGAGAAATAAATCAACAGGGGCGCTCGTAAAATGGTTTATGTTTTTGTTCTGTTCGGTCGGTTCGATTACTCTACCAAATTGCCCCAGATGTGGGCACGCGCAAATAATAACGTTTTCATTCTGTCTGTATCGAAATTAAAAATAAGTATATAGTCCATTTGCTGTTGCTTTCAGCAAGCACTTGTAATTTGGCATCAAGACGCCGTTGGTCGTAAAATAAGCAAATTGAAATGGTAGCCGCGCACGTATTTCAGTTTAAGCGGTCGGTATTGGGCCTTTGTATGTACCGGAAGGTAGCGTCGTAGGATTTTTCATGGAAGAGCCAAAACGGTATTGAGGTAGAATTTGTGGCGGAATTTGATGTCATTATGTCTACATCACCGTGAGTTTTCAACCTCTTGGAAATTGTCGATAATCGTAAGGAATCTGTCTGAAAAACAAACCGACTGAAAACTTCAACAAATATAATCCTAAGCGGAAAGGAATTCTGTCTGCAAAAATAATTAAAAAATAATTTTAGGTATTTAATCATTAAAGCAAAAAAAGTATATGTACCTACAAATAAATATTTGATTCGACTCTATATCGAGTGTTCTGCGTTATTGTTTTTTATTGCTAAAACAATGGTTTGACATACTTGACTTTCTTTAGGGCCTGTTTTAGAATCGTTAGATAACTTTGATTCTCCAAATAAATATGGCATTTTGACAGTTTTTCTATACAATATCTGTCAAAATGCCAACTTTGTTTGGTGGATAAGACTTTTTTGACGATTTTGAAACAGACTTTAAATAAAATTCATCGTAAAACTATTTTCAAACTAAAAATACACAGATAAACACCAATCTCATGTATAGCTTGATATCATAAACGCATTACCACTTAATGAAACATTATGAATAGCTCACATATTAATGTAAGGGTGCAGCCACGTCGATATGATAAATGTTCGGCGGATGACTGGCGGTAAGTCCCAGCTTCGATTCCCGATTGGCATGACATTAAAGAAAGTATTTGCGGCCATAGTGGCCTTTAGTCTACTCGCGTGTTGGGGACGTACGATCAATCAATATTAAGGGTGTGAATCAGGTATAAATATTGAGTTAGGTTTTTACTTAATCGATTTAATATTGAACCCATTTAAGTCTTTCTTTGAAATGAAACGATTTGCGTAGCTTTCCCTAGTATTTACTTTTATTTTCTTTGTTTCTAATGAATACCTCTTTCAAAGTAGGTAATGCTACCCTATTATTACTTCTTAATGGTCGGTTATATTACTCATAGCTAAAATTGAAATGAACTGAATGATTGTTGCTGTTTATTTAAATTCCGATCGATATTTCTGTTTATAATTTTTAAATGCTATTGATTCTCTATATGCACGAAGGTATTATACTCTAAGTGGAACAGAAATAAACTTTTATTTTCTTGTGTGGAATTCCTTTGATGCGATTAAAAATTGGTGCGCCTAGTTAGCCCTATAATATTAAAATAATTAATAAACTATTGTCACTCTACGCTAATTTTCATAAGAATAATCCTAACTATCGACAGTATGACTTTATTACCTTTACATAAAACAAGTACTCATCTACTTGTATTTGAAAATCCCTTTAATATTTATGAGAAATAATAACAAACTTTCCGTATTTCCTATGAATATATTCGGATATAACTCAAGTAACCATCCCTCAACCATTTTAATATACAAAGTATAATGTCTGATTTGAAATTCATCAGATTGATTAACCGTCTCAGATTACCATACCGCTGACGGTAAAAAAATAACCCCAGAGTTCTTTAAAACACACAAACAATTGAACGGTTTGGAAAAAGCGATCGGACCTGAACGAATACAATCACAACTGCTTATTGACTCAACACAAAAAAAACATAAAAAAACGGGAATTCGTATAAAAACTACAATTAAACATCGAACCTCTGGCTTTCCAAAGAAATATTTAGAATTCGAAGTCACATTCTCTTTTTTTGACCGTCGAAGCCTTTACACGTGTTAGGGTTGTCGTCTTTATTGGTTAACCCAATTAATGGCGGTCTAATGTTCTTGGAACACCGTGCTAAGATAATAAATTACAAATGACTAATTTATTTTGTTTTTAGATGGTATTTGTTTATTTAAAATTATTACTCGTAAAAAAAGAATTACACGTCATCTAAAACTGTCGTTGTTTATTTTTATTCTAAATTGTTCTAAAACTTTTTGTTAGTATCATAGTTTTTTTTAGTTATAAGTTTCGCGCGTGCGCCCTCGCGGAAACCAATAATCGATGGTCAATTGGTAAGTATATTATTAGGGTCTGATTGGTATTCCGAAGAGACAGCGATAATGAAAACAGCAAACACATCACCCTCATATTATTCGATCAGAAAACAAACAAGTAACAATTTACGAATATGACTTCTAGGCTATTAAGGATCTCACAATGGAGGCGATATTATCGCCAGTTTAATTTGCGAATGGATCGATATAGCCGGCTGAGTGATTGAGACTGAGCGCTCGGACGCATTGACAGCGCACAGCATTCTATGTAAAATATGAAGAAGGCGGGCTCCCGAACGAAGATCGCCGACAAATAGGTTTGTGGATACGGCGGATAGATTCTTAGGAATGCGAATGTGCATACATTTTGTAGTTGGCAAGGAGCAGGGATTAAGAGGGTTATAATATAATGTATAACCACAGATCTGAGTTATAAACCAATAATCGATGACCCAAGGGCATACTTTGAGTAACTAATGATCTCAGTGTTTTTTTATGTGTGTAAACACTTATGAGTTTTACTTGCACTAGGTACACTAGTACGTTAAATTGAATCGTTTGGTCGAAAATGAAGAGGTCAAATACGCGATCGTTTATTTTTTCGTAAGGAGTACATTTGAGTCCGTAACAAACGATGCAAAACCAATAAGTCTGTCTGAACAATAATGATAAGAATAGAGTCCGTAGATAGTCAGTAATATAAAAAGGTGAGCACACTTCTTACCACATCCACCAATTCTCACATCTACACATTGGTCAGTCCACATACAAAACAGGCTGGACCGCAGTCTCTGCCTACCTCTGATTGAATTATGGTCTCACTACAGCTGATTAATGCGACATCCATACTGACGTACTATTGTCTGGCGGGATCTGCATCCAGGGGCACGAGTAAAAGGACACAGACGGGATCGGGAATGTGGCTATCAGCATTTTGTCTTTGTGTGTTCGAATGTGATTAGACATGTTAGACTGGATTTATAGTACGTCATAATATTTTTTGTTTTCAAATTCAGAAAGCGAGCGACCGAGCAAATTGGTAGGTTAAAAAACCTACCTATGCATGTGCCGGTATTATAGGCTCTATTGCGAGCCTATAATAATTAGCTTGCACCAGTTTCTGTACAATCAAGGCTAGTAGTACCTATGATCTGCGCGAGCAAAGCGCTCGCTCGCACGCTGGCGTCATTTTAGATAAAAATAATTTTGAATAACTTTTAAAAGTTATTTTAGTTACGCTCCCAAACTATTGTAGTCGATTTATCTAGGTATTTTTTGTGGTGAAATATTATTAGTGGTATTTTAACGTCACAACAAAACATAATTTCATAACAAACAAGTTATTGTCTTCCGAAATTCGTAGAGCTAATCATACGAATCAATAAACGAGCCGAGACAATACTCGCCGGCACGGACCTTTTCCTTAAACAAACAAAAATAAATCAAAATTCAAAGGCCGAAATATAAAACGATAAGAGGATTAGGTGGAACGGAGATGACATTGGAAATTAAGGCTGTTTTCTTTTGTAATTTTCTCCCGTCTCACCCTCCCGTGCAGGGAGGTCGGGCACGTTAAAAATGTATGTTTTCTCAAGACCCCGGCCAGCAGGGAGGCTCCGCTCGGATAATTTTCAGGACATGTCGGTGTCCACACGCTTTATGACCTGAGACAAGCGACGAAATCTAATTTTCGGTACACGTCTCCTCCCTTGTCTGATTTTTTATTCGCACATATTGGAAACACGAATTGATGCATGACTCTCGCCTCGCTTCGGTGAGATAAATAACATCCTTTGATTTACATTAAGAACAGTACATTCTCACGCTTTTGATATGCAAACACGACATTTACTAACTGCGCGTTCAGTTGGCAATAAATTACGAACGATTAGCCTCGAACGCAAAGAAGCACCACAATGGCTGGTCCACACGGCGCGTTCCAAACGCCGTAATTAAAGGAGAGCGCGGGCAAAAAGGCGCGGGCGGTGCGCGAGGTGTTCTCGCTACGCGCGTGTTTTTGCCGCGCCAAAAACACGCGCCGCGAACGCACCGAGCTGCAATAAATTAGGCCGAGTGACGAAAGCCGACATCGACTCAATACTCGGAGGCGTCAAATAAAAACATTAAAGGCTGGTTGAAATAATCGGAGGGAAAAAGCGATATTGGACCGATTTGGTGGCGACAACGGCCCACGACGTGAGTGGATGCGCCTCGTTTCAATCTGGCACTCGGTGTGTATTTTACGAGAATTTGGCTTAATTTATTTCAGTGTGGCTTTTTTAGGAGACACACAACAAGCGTACGGCCCGCCTGATGTTAAGCAGTTACCGTTAGATGCTTGCAATACCAAAGGCATCGCTCGCACGTTGTGGAACTGAAGGGGAGTGAGAGAGAGTTAGGGGAAGGGTAGGTAGTCCACATACTATGAATTTAGTGGATTATCTGACACTATAAAATCACGAAGTCTCTACCAACTTGTATTTTTTGGCCTCTAGGTTCTCGCTAAGATATTTCCAGTGTAAAATTATAAATAGTTTGACTAAGTCAGTAATCACATAAATAGCTAGACGATAAACCACGAGAAATAAGAATACACAGTGAAGGTGATGAACGTTGGGATAACGCCTAGGTGTAACACTAGGTAAATAAACTCGTAAAAAGCGTAGTAGTTCGAAGTGCCTACTGTGTATAAAGGGTGAGCGGCGTAAGGTACTCTACTCACGAGGCCATAGAATCAGCGAAGTTTAACAGCCCGGCCACGACTACGCGCGACGGCGACGGGCGGCAGCGTTTTTTGCTAAAATGTTGCATGACGCCACGAGCTGCCGCTCTCGGCGGCAACGCGCGCGATGCCACATTTTAGCAAAAAACGCTGTCGCCCGTCGCCGTCGCGCGAAGTCGTGGTCGGGCTGAAGCGGGAGCGGAAGTACAAAATTGGGCGATTTTAGAATTTTGCTTTTGCATGTCGCCGTTCTTCTATTGACATAAATTAAAGTATTTAAAACAGAAAACAATGCTATTAGTATGTTGGGTGTACTTGAATATCTACAATATATTTCTTATACGTATTTTGTGTAGTTATTTTCATGCTTAATTTGTAAATAAGACACTATTTAAGTAGTATAAAAGCTCATCTATGGGCGATTGAATATCCACGGAACTTGTGCTAGCGAAGATATTTTACAGAACGCTCCGCTAGTTTCGTAGCCGCACCTCAGTGGGCTACGCACGTTGACTATGACGTAGCTGCGGAAACGTAGTAACGGTACTACGGTTGCGTCACAATGACGTAATGTAAATAAAAGTTTTGTTTATATTGGTTACCTACTTCAGTGTTCCTTGTTTATGTAGTCACTAGCTTCTGACCGCGACTTAGTCCGCGCATAATTTAAAACAAAAAGTAGCCTATGCTATTCCAGACGATAATCTATCTCTGTGCCAAATTTCATCCAGATCCGTTCAGCCGTTCTGGCGTGATTGAGTAACAAACAACCATACATCCATCCTTCCATCCATACATACATACATACTTACATCCATCTAAACTTTCAAATTTATAATATTAGTGGGATTACCACCTGACCACTGACCTACTGAAAATGTGAATTCCTTTCTGTCTGGCCATGTTTGCTAGGAAGTAAAATCCGATAACTAAAGCCAGCCTCGGTTACCCAATAAAAATTTCACTGAAGTACTGAACACCTGTATATGGTAGGTACTAAAATTACTGAATCATACTCGTATATTTTCTACTAGCTACTAGATAGACTCCTGGCAATAGGTATTACGTGTATGAAAATTGAAAACCTGCAAGGGGATGGCGCTAACTTGACTCGGGTGAATATCAATTGCGACCTGGGGGGCAGATCGAACGAACCTGATTATATTGTGTTGGGTACTGCATAGAGTATGTATAAGACGGAATAGCAAACATACATATAACTCTCGGACTTTCGATTTATTTATTACTATGTAATTAGTAGGTACAATATTATATTTAGGGGAAAGTTGGATAACTTGTACCAGCAGTTTTATCGTACCCCGTGGCTAATTCCTACTTATTGCGTTTCTTTTTTTATTCTGGTAACACTAACACAATGCCACTAACATACAATAGGCCCTGTCAGTAAGTCACCTCGCTCCGGTACCTACATGTAAAAAAAAAAAAAAAAGATTTTTTTGTGACGTTTGAAGTTATTTTCCAGCCAGGCAACCTAAGCCTTTGTACATCGAAAGTAAGCTTCCAGAAATTAGTTGTATTACTAAATTGCATCCATGTTAACGTCCTTTATTTCTGCAGAAAAGAATCGTCGAAATTCTTTGAGGTTATAAAATGATAACGTTTTTTTTTGCAAAATATAGCTAGTTCGGCAAATTGTACCGGTCGTGGGTTTTGAAATCGTACTTGCATAATGGGTATAGAAAAGCAGCTCTTCTCTTAAATACTGTTTAGCTGATTAATAAAACCTAAAAATATACTTAATAAACATTGATCTGTTAAATACTATACCTAAAGTTTATTTTTTCGACCATTTGGATATAAATTAACACTATTGATTTTTCCTTGATATTTGTGTATTCCGCACTTAAGTACGATTTAGGAACCATATGGTACAATTTAAATAACCGGTCTTTAAATTGTACCGAAAGGCACTTTTTTTTTAAACTTTATTTGTGAAGAATGGGGTTGCTTAAGCTCATTGTGGTCTATGGCGTGTTGAAGTTAAATAACCAAAGTGTGTTCTAATTAAAAAAATACTACAATATGACCAATCGTTTTCTTTCAAACTTGGATCAAAGTTAAGGGGTACGATATCGGCGACTTTCCCCTACTTGTACCAAGTACCTAGTTATTTCTCAGTGTCCTCAGATTTTAATTGAAATTGTGACAAGCATTTTCAGATAAATTCAGGCAATTAAAAAATCCTATGAAAATGTAGGTAAGTACTTAGAGTTTACAAATGTGTGCCTTTGGGAGTTCAGCCCCCTAGACAAGTGGCTGACGTCTACAAGCGTTCCTTCAAATCGCTACGCTTCATGTATGGAAATGACATAAGTCACGTGATCTACATAGCGACTTGCAATGTCATTTCCATACATTGTGAAGTCTATTCTATTCTATTTGATTAGCGTTCATGCCACTTGTATTAGGGGGGCTGGCACCTAAAGTTGTGTACCAAATTCTGAATAAAAACATTTTCATATCATTTTCCTTTGTTCATTGTAGACAATATCAAAGAGTAAGCTGGTATATAAAGTTCTTAAGTTAGTAAAAATCCAACGATTCAAAGCTGAAAATAGAAAAAGGAATTAGTATTCTAAAATGCAATTTCAGTGCATCGCCGAGAGCTGTCCTATCTACATAGGGGCGGTCCGAAAGGGTGGGGTGGGGACTACATATCCATCTTGTTAGGTATGCGCCGGATGCGCCGGCTTCTACAAACACAATAAGAGCCTCGCCTTACCCCACTCTCCCCACTCGCTCTTATGGAAAACTTATTAGAACGCGGCCCGCCGGGGAATCCTTTTTCCTTCGGTAAATATTTGAGGGAGAAATTAAAATTTGACAGCGGACGTTCCCCGATAGAGTCTATTCTGTATGCCCGTACGTGATACTTGAGGCGTAAAATGAAATTTAGATTGAGTTTGGACAGTATGCTCGGAGGCTCCTTTGTGTAGTACATGTAGGTCGGGTATGTTTGTATTACTATTTTATGCATGGTTTTAGGTATACTTATCTGTAAAAAAGAGGCTGTACCTACAGGAGCCATCGAGAAGAGATACGAAAAATTACGAGGTTATGTTATTAAATTAGACGTTTTTAAAATTATCGAATGATTTTGTTTTGTCATGTTTATGGTTTCGTTTAAAAATAAATAGAGAAACTTTACCAAAAACAGGACATTTAACAAAATTACCACGTTATTTTTTTCTGTTCATATTGGCTAGAGTGCAGTTTTATTATTGGTTATTAATACTACCTTTTGCAACTAGAGTTTATGGATACCACCCCGAGAAAACAACATTTTGTATTTGTAAGATAATTAATTAATTTACACGGTCGCTATAATTCTGTTAATTCACAAACTAAACTTAACCCAACTACCAGTACCTGTTGACTTCATAGTTGTAACGTCATGGTTAAAATTTGGTTTAGTTGTAAAGTGACGACAGCAGAATTGGCTACTTAACTAAATGTTACTAAAGTCGTATGTAAAAGTGAATATCTTATTAGGTAGCAAACATCAAACACTTTCACGTAGAAATTACGTTACGTACATAAGTATGTGTTTTGTATTCGAATAGCTTTCGCTAGTCTATAAACAATGTTTCACCTATCGATGAATCACTGCAATACGTGTGTGTACTTCGTGGAGAAATAGTCATCATTATAAAAAGCGTTGTAAGTTTGTTGGCATTAAGTCAAAAATAGGTTATAAAGTGCATGTCGAAAAAATAATAGGTTTTTCCTTTTTCTGTTGCCTATCTATCGACCGAATACTCAAAGACAACTTAAATATTTAAGTCCCACTTAGCAGTTTGAGACGTCATTATGTGTCAATTATTGTATTGCGCGTCAACGTTAAGCAGCTCTCAAATTTAAGTTGCGGACGAGTATTCGGCCGTATGCGTCATTCAGATAGCCCGACCATATAGACTGGCATAAGATTGGAACAAATGGCCAGAGGCTTTTATCGAGTACATAGCGGTTTACACAGACTTAAAGAAGAAAATTAACTCTATTTAGGGCCTCCGCAGACTTGATACTTTTAGCATCGGCGATCGGCGATTTTGATGCTGCGTCTCGCTCGTTCGTGCTCGAAGAAACGCGACGCAGCATCGATACGTCACAAAATCGCCGGTCGCCGATGATAAAAGTAACAAGTCTGCGGAGACCCTTATGTAGGTCAACAGACTAAAGTTGACTAAATTTGAACAAGAGTTTTTTTTGTTGAAATTTAGAAGGACTATTAGCGATACTATGTTCACCCGCGTACAGCGTATTTTAAATAAAACAAATGAATACGCAGTTTGGTAATAGACGAAATTGCGTCGTGATAAATTTCCAACTATATCTAGTTGTTACTATGGGCTTGTTCTAAAATATCTCAAAAACTATTAGAGTGCAAAGTGCAATAAACAAACAGTACGTTAGAGCAACAAACAATAACTCACACGTAGAGCCAATGTAGTGAAAAATGAGCGCGGCCGGGACGTGAGCGCGCTGCTAACGCTGCCGTGTAACAAACGAGCACATTTGCTTCATACGCGCTCTATGTCGCCCACTTAAGGAAATTTGACGGGCTTTTTGGAGGTTTGCATTGAAAAACTTCGTAATTTCACATCCCTGAATATTCTTTTCATTTGAATAATGTGGAAAACAAGCTTACGGCCCGCCTGATATTAACCAGGACCCTCAATTCTACTCTTGGATTTATGATAGAGCCAAGTCGGACACTATACCTGACAGAGGTAGAGGAAGGGTGTGTTGGACTTCCCGCTCTCTCACTCATCGTAAGAAACGTAGCTGTAATAGCTACTTAACGTCAACCTTCTGTGAGAGGGTGGTATAACCCCAGTAAATATTGAGCAACGCAATTTGACAACCCTATCAAAGTAGGCTAAGTGGAGAAAATTGAAGCAATCAATAAGAGGTGTTGTTTGACACCTGTTTGTCTGTTAACGTAGTTTGAAATGGATGAAGCAATTTCAATGCGTTATTTTCTTTGATTGCTGGTGTTGACTGATTGTCCTTAAATGTTAGATATTTTGGCGTATTAGGGAAGTTCTGGTGTGATTTAGTCCTTATGTCTTAGTAATTTTAAAACAACAAAACTATCAATTACATAAGTACAAATGCTACTTTATATGTTAGCAACAAATTACGACTAAAATAAATTTGATAAATCTAAAACTATTTCTGTCTTGCTCATACGTTACGATCATGAGAGGGATGACAATACAGTTAGTTTAGTCAGGTTTACCAGCACCATTACCTACAATTCTTACAGCTTAGCTACGCTCTCTTAATCTGACCTACATATATGCACACACATACCTATCCTATACCCTATCCCAAATCCTCCAACAAAATGCCAACCTAATCGCAACGCTACCCCCAACCTTCCCGAAGGTTATATAAAAGCATTAAGGGGTAATGTCTTGGCAGTAATTAAAGGCCGGGGGTGTCGGGGGTCGGGGCGCGGGGTCGGAGGCTGCGCGGCTGGGCGGGGTCGACGCATGCGTACACCGCTTTAATTACGCCAGGAACAAACAGCTCATCGACGCCTAGCGTTCATTAGGCGGGCAGTAAATAGGGCGAAGGAACAAGGGATGGGCGGGATGTGAGAGCGTCCGTGGTAAATACAGCCTTAATTAAAAGGCAATAAGATCTGAAGAAGCGGGAATAGTTTGAGCTCGCACCCCATAGGTGGGATAAGTTTCTGATACTTATGTGGTCAGAACTATGTATGTCTGTTACCTATTTATGTAAAAGACCTACTTACAATATAAAGATCAAGAGGAATACCTAATATAAGCAAATTCGAATTGAGGTCGTATTTGTTCCCACTGCCTACTTTCCAAATAACCTAGGTTGTGACAAATTCCATGATTTACCCGATCGCATGACAAACAGTAAATTTTAACATTAAAAAGAATCAACGTAACTCGGTAACATTCAAATGAAATGGGCCTGAAATCGCAGATAAGGGGCCTTATGAGCGAAATAAGCTTAGGGGTGGGGCGTAAGGGGTGAGGGGGTGACGGGGGTATGTGCGCTGATGTATGTAGAGGTGTGCCGTATATGAGAATAATGGAAATTGTGAGAAACAATTTTATATGTAGGTATGAGGTGGAAAACTTCCGCTCTTGTTATTTAGGAGATCAGGATACATTTTATTGTAATGATCATCACTATTGCCGCTTGGCGTAGTGGTTCAGGTGTTGCGGGTTCGATTCCCGCAATTTGCAGAAATGGTCTAAGTGTCACTGGGATTGTCCCCAGTCCATTGGGGGTCCATTAGTACAAGCGTTGCTTAGTTTGGGACCATACAGTTGGTGTGTTAGTCTGGCGATGTTTGTTTGTTTATTTTATTAACTCTTTTTGATTATTATTGTAAAGCATCGCCTATTACCGACCAAGTGTCGTCCCAAACACTTGTTAAAATGCCTTAAACTGTTGTTGACAAACTCATCAACAGCAGACGATGAAAAGTATTGTTCTGTTTCAAATAAAATGAAGTGAATTTATCGGCGGTTTTAAAAACAAGATTAACACGGAATTTCAACCTATCACGTAGTTAAACAATACATCGCGTCTAACATATTTATGCAGCAACACTTTGAAAATTATATTCAGATGAGACAATTAATACCCGGCCGGGCTAAGAGCAATTGTTTTAGGACGTGACAAGCATTGGCGAAGATCGGCGGCCTGATTAGTGTTTCTCGTCTACAATATTAATTAAACAACTGTGAACATGCGATTTATAAGACGACCATCGGCGGCGACCTAGAATGTAATGAGCATTTCGTACTTTGTTGCCAAGTGAAACGTATACCAAACAAAAGACAGTTGGAGGGTTAAAAATGCCACGTAGCAATGCTGGAAAAGCAATTCGTTGTTCTGATTTTCGAGCAGAATCTTTAGCAATTTCGCAAAATTTTACGTACAATGGTCGGAAATGGCGTAAAATTTGTGTCTGTTTTACGGAATTTTAGCGGAATTGCTAAGGATTCTGCTGGAAAATCCGAAAAGTTAATTGCTTTTGCTTAGATGTCAACAACCAGGACCGACTTTTTACGTGCTCTCCGAAGCACAGAGATGCTCAGTTCAAATACCATTAAATGGTGACCTATATCCGACTGACCTTGCCAATCGTTGCTTTAACTCCGATCGTTTACTAATCAGTCATTGCAGCTGGCTATGAGCGTCACTATTATCTGCGCGTTATTTCACACTACATAACGTTTTGATTTAGGAAGGTTGCACCACAAAGAAGCACGTGATTTCACCGCTTTCCGAAACCGTTTCCATTATGTAGGTAGGTTATACGTCGAAAAAACGGTATTATAACGCGGCACAACGCTTGTGCCGAAACTTTTAAAACCCCGTCTTTATTGTTGGCTGGCAGAGTGAAGGAGAAATGTCTCGCGGCATATCTAAATAGTATGATTTAAATAAAAAATCGCGGCACGCGACGAGGTGACTGTATTCATGTAAATCGTCTTTTTGGAACCGCCTCACGTATACTGAAGGGTGCATATATTTTTGATTTGTTCTATGGCAGGCAATTTTTTTTCTTTTAGGTACCTACCTCATTTTTTGTGAGTTAACATCCATGCAAAGTAATTGAATAGGTCTTAGTTTTTTCATCGTTACATGCATGGGGTTGTTATTTATCGACGTGTGCTGAATAAAAGTGTGCCCTATCAATCCAAATAAACGCCCGTTTTCGATAAAAGAAACCAATTTCGTATCAAACTCCGAAATAAACAAATAACAAATCTGAATAACACTATCCGCATTAAAATAACAACAGCGACACATTTCCAGAGGTTCGCCCCCCTAAAGTAGGGGGTGGGCGCCGACCAATACAGCATCCCTGCCTTCATTTATCTCGATGTCGCGCCCGGCTCCGAATTACACCCCAAGATGTTTCGTTCCCGATCCAACAAGATATGTATCTGGGTTGTAATTTTTCTCGACCGGCTTAGTATTCAAGACAGGACGTGCCGTCCGATGTATGCCTAACGCGATTTATATTTCGGTACGTGTGGCTCGCCGCGCGTTTTAAGGCGATTACGCGTTGTACCCAAATTGTACCGTAGATGTTGGATTGATATTGAATACAAAATCACGCCTGTAGTTTCTGAACGGGTATGCAGAGATGGATTACAGTCCTCCCAGTATATGGTATTTTGGTCTGATGATCGATATATGAAATGCACATAAGCAATTTAAAATGATGCCAATGAATTTAAATGACCAATTTGATGCCTTCATCCTGATCCATCACTACACTATAACATTATTAGATCCTGATACGTACATGTAAAGTGGAATATACTGTAGAAGAAATACTGTAACTGAAATTCGCATACAAATAAGTAGGTACATATATATTAATTTTACCTGCACAAGCAAATCTCGTATGTTGGTAAGGAAAAAATCGTGGAAGGGAAAATGAAAAAAACTCAATGATTGAACGTCATACCTATGGGAATAAATTTCGGATGGGGTGGGCGAGGGGGTGAGGGGTGTGAGGGGCGGGGGCACACGTGTCACGCAGTTCAATCGTCAATTTCATTTCAGGAAGAAATACATTATGAATGTGATATTGTTCAGGTGGATTTGTAGATAACTGTTGGTTTCATGAGTGTTCTACATGTAGAGTGATGTAGAGATAGACATGTATATGTAGAGAATATCTAACGTATCTTCTTCCTAGCTATGATGGCCTCAGTTGACCTCTGGACCATTACTATAAAATTAAACGATAGTAGACGAGTCCCGGGGAAAAGCTAAGTTGGCTTGGAACCCTGACGAATTTAATCAAAAGAAAGGCTAGGAGGAGTTGGATGAAGATTATCCACTTCCCATCCCTTCGAAATAAATAACAGTACAGAATGAAATCTCATTTAAAATATATAGCAAACGTGAAACATATCCACACACCCTTAGGTTCCGAAGTATCGTTCGTTTTTCAGTTCGTATCTGAAATAATTACGCTTTACAAACCGTCCCCTTTATCTGTAGCCGGCCGTTCCGTACCCCCATTTGTCCTATTTACCCACCGAGCGTTGCACGTACGATATATAGCAAATGGTAGGGAAGTTTGTCTTTATAATGAGGTATGTGTTTGGAGATAATAGACTTAGTACGTTAGGTTAGGTAATACATAGTATGATGTAACGTCACGACTTTTATCCCCATGCGGGGGTAGTCAGAGACTTGAGTGGCCATACACCACCGCATTGTGGAGGTATTAACCAACTCAAAGCCCACGTTCCACCAGATAGTCAGAACCCAACGTGACAGGTGGTAAACCTTGTCGTGTATACAGGAACTGACTATTACCTAATACCGAGGTTTCCTCACGATGTTTTCCATCACCGTCTAATAAGACATAATAGGTAATAGTAATAAGAGCTAATCTGTTAAAATGTCAAACAGGTCTCTACTACATAACTTGGCCACTTTAAGTCCAGAGTAAACAGCCGGTTACTGAGTCAGCGAGCTTCATTTACGGCCTCATCATCACCTTGCATCAGGTGAGATCAAAATCAATCGCTGACTAGTGCACAATAAAATAAAATAAGGTGTATGTACTTCATAAGGGATTCCATCGCTACCAAGCTGCGTATAGTAACGAAATCCTATAAGTACCGATAACCAGAAAATGAGTTGAGTATTCGTCCCATTTTATAGTTATGTTATAAATAATTGGACTCCGCGTCCTACCTGTAACAGCGCTCGTAAGCTCAACCGAGAATTTTATCTCAAAATGTTTACCTTCTTTCTCATAACGAAATTAATTTCGAGTTTCCATTGCCATTATTTATGGGTTCGAATAAGCAATAAACGTATACCGATAACATGTATTTGCTTACGGCCGTTAAGACCGTGGATTTATCTAAAAAGGAGAACAAAAATGTCCCCGGTTAACCCTGCGCCCGACGTCGTAAAAGACCCAAGAAGTACTGCGGGCAGACCGACGCAACAAAAATACTTTATTTATATGCTAATGTAATTTATATGACGCTTAATGTCTCGTGGCTGGTAACGCACGATTCCGTAGCATTATTTCAGCGTGAAACGCTTATTGGAAATGCGACTGTGGACCGGGGCGGTAAGGTAGCGTTTAGCGTGAGAGAATTGTCGTGTGTGTCGATGTGATTATGAATGCGCGGTAGGAGGCAGCTTCCAACCCAGTTCCTCCACGAGGACAAGGAGGGGGGAGGGGGGAGGGTGTCACGCTCTGGGAGAATCAATAAAAATACGCGAGAAAAGCGTTGATTATACAACGGGAATTCGGTAGGAAAGTGCTTTCAATAATACCCGCCTACTATGCGACGCGAAGTGAAATAAAAATAAAACGGTCATGAGCTTACCAAACTCGATACTGAATAATAGAGAATTGTTTATTTTAAATATTGAATTATGTGCTTTTTTATGTGGGAGCGAGTGGTTTTAATGCAATTGCATTTCTTGTAATGAACGAAGTATTGAAACGCGATAACGATAAGTACCAGATGGAACGCTGGCCTCCCTGATTATAATAAACATAATTATATTTCCGTTACAGGTTATCGTTGTTGAAATTATAAAATAATCGATGCTAATTTAAAATTCTCCGAACAAAAGAAACTTATTTGTAATCACTTCATCAATTTGTTAACAGCCCTCAGGCATTTAGAAAAGTGGTCAAACAAATTACAACCTTATCACATTATTTAGTTCTCAATATAGAAAAGCAATGAAATTAAGGATTCAGAATCCTACGCAGCCCTATTAACTTCAAGCGACAGTATAAACCTGACCAACAACTCCATACAGATAACCGCATATCATTTCGCCATATTTGTAAACGATAAGGAGTAACATACATTAGCCATTCAAATTAGATGAAAACAAACGACTGTTGGCGTGTGATGGACATTCCATCTGCGTATCGGATGGCATTTGCATAAAAATCCTCCGGCCCTGGCCGCCCGGCCGCCCGGCCGCCCGCCCGGCCACCGGTCCATCCCGCCTCAAATGCAGATTTAGGATCGCAATGAGATAAATACGACGTATGCACGAAATATATAAGCCGGAGGAATGTATTGGTGGATTGAATAAGTTAGCAGTGAGGTATTGCGAATAAGCGTGTTTAATTCTTAAAAACTAGCCGTGTTAATATAAAAAAGTTAAACATGAGATAAACATGAGTTATGTAATAATTTACAAAAGTAATTTGGCTAGGCTAGGTATGATTTTAATTTTCGGAAATGTAAAAGGGATGTCAGCTCTTTAACTCATAATGACATCCCTATTCACTTACTTATTTCTATTCCAGGAAGGCTCGCAGCAAACAAAGTTGAAATTTCAAATCACAAATTATAATAGTAATTTCTGTCAAGTTTTGAATATGATTATAATCTCAGTTTACTAGTAGCTATGTCCTTACTTATGTTTGCCATAAAAATATTATTGTTATACCTATTCAAATAAAAATTTAGAGGTATGAATAAATTCAATTTGGAGTAAATAAAAGATGGTGTAAACCGGTCATAGCCCGCCCACAACTGGACCCACGGCTTAGTCTTGTTTTCAAAATATTGTACCTAACATCATGGATGTAATAAAAATATAGAGTGATAAAAATATTAGAGGAACCATCGATATCTAAATTGATCTTGGCTATAAGGTTGGATTCTTGGCACCGAAACACGAACCTTATTTTCACATACACACATTTGAGAAACTATGTCTGTGGTTTTAAAAGAGGTCTATCCCGCTTCTAAAGTAGGCCCACGCCCAGTCTAGTGACATATTGGTACCAATTCTGTTGGTGTCAAATGACGACTAAACTAAATTACATACACCTAAACAGGGACAGGGATGGCAATAAGGTTAGTTTACAACATAATTAGCACCACTAAATGCCTAATATTAATTAATATTGAATAGGTACCTTTAGAAGACATAGGCCGACTTTGGATAGCATTTGAAGGAGAAAAAATATGACAGTCGAAATAGTGGCAGTCTATTAACATTCTATTTGCCCAGTTGTGGAGTATGGTATTTTTATAAATAAAAGTACCTGTGGGCTTTGAGTTGACTTAATACCTCCACAATGTGGTGGTGTATGGCCATTCAAGCCTCTGACTACCCCCGAATGGGGATAAAAGTCGTGACGTTATATATATATATATATATATATATATATATAAAAGTACCCAATTTCATCGTTTACTTAATAATATCCAACTTTTCAAGACAATAAGCTTGATTAACTATAATTATATACAATTTATACGCATCAATTCTCTATTTATACCTTATACCTATACATACAAATATTTCTTTAGATATAAACTATAATGTGACACCTACATTTGAATAAGTGGGTAGATACCTACAGATGATGTTTAAGGAACATTTGAAATAAGCACTTAAAAATGCCTCAAAAAATATCAACGACTCAGATAATCCCTTATTTAAGACAACATTGTGGCTTAAAATATTCAGAAATTTTGATAATATTTGCTTAAAAAATCGGTTGTGCCAGAAATAAACAAACATACGTTACGTTTTTATAACAGTTCAATTACACCGGACCGGCGGTTTACAGCCGGCTCTGAATGAACAAAAGGCATGAACTCACCGACATAAAACGGCTTATCACAACGACGCTACCTCCCAATACGCGCCAGATTTCGGCCGAGCCCCACCGAGCCTCATTTCCCTTCGGAAAAAAGTTTAATATTTGCAGCACGACGAATTTAAGGAGCTATAAATTTTTGTCATTAGGATAATAATAACAGCCGAAGTGGTGTCGCTGGAACAGGATGTTATAATGTCTTTTGTTCGACTCTTCGTAATTCGCATACCAATGATCTCAGAATACGCGTATACCTACATTTTTTCCGATTGCAGCGTTATCCACTTTAATAAGTTTTTTTATCATTACACTATAAAACAAGATACTTAGCGACACCTGCGATATTTTGAATTTTAAATGTATGGTTAAGTATCGTGTGCAAACAACATATTTACCCTTTTAATACGCTCGTTGTTTATGAGGTGACACATAAAATCGATTTTGTTGTCAATTGTAATTAAAAATTTCATTTTGATGTCGGTTTTATGGTTGAAGGATGCGAACGAATGTCATATGGCGGTACTTAGGGCGGAATTTAAGAGGCTGACTGCACTGTAAATATGGATAAAAGTGAACAGGTAATTATGTTAATTGAATCGAATATAAGTATGGATATAGTAACTTGATAGTATAACCACATATATAAATAGGTTCTTGGTATATATCCTGCTTATGTACAATTCGTATATGGCACAGTCAAGAGTATTATTACAATTACATAGAGAGCTGCAAGGAATCCACGAAAGCTGATACAGAGATTTTTCTTGAAAACTTCATTCACATAGTAATAAAAGCGTGATTATATCTCAATGATAACTATAGCCACTAATGCTTTACCACCGGGAACAAACGTATTAACATGACCGAACAAAAAGCTGGCAGAACGTCAATAACACGCAGTAACCCGCCCGTAGAGAATCGTAACGACGCCAGGGAAAGTCCCACTGATTTATAGTCGCATTTGATCACTTATTTGACCACTTTATGATGGCGCAAACTGCCAGGAAAGCTCATAAGGCACTGATGCAAATGCGATTTGCTGGTATAACGGACTGCTGGCACTGTTACGCGCCCGTGACGAAACGACGCATCTTCGTAACGGAATAGAAATCGCGTAACTACGCCGCAAACAAAACAACTCCCGGGTTGAGAGGTAAACGACTTTATAACGTCTCACTTATATGACAAATCAACCGATAAGTAATGAATCGACGCCAAGTGTAAAGAACCCATTCAAAGATCCCACATGACTCATTTAAACGTAAAAATAGCATTATAAATTTTAACAGCAGTTGAACATAGGACACGATCATAATAAGAATAAGTTTATTTAAATAAAATGTTTGTATTAGCATGCGTGCGCGCGCGCGGATCTTTCCATTGTTTTCGCTAAATGACATCAAAGTTGTGGCGACGATATGTATTTAGCATGTGAAATAAAAATTGTTCGCTGTTCTTAGAAATATGTAGGAGTTAGCAGGTGGACTCCACCTATCAGATGGAGAGCTTCCATTAAAAGCTGACTTTATTTTTATATTTTTTCCTTTTGGCGTTGTCGCGATCGATTTGCTGGTCGTAGCACCATTCGATATTAAAAGATTGAATGATCGAATAGTAACTAATGTCAATTCCTTCTCCAACAACACTGCCATGCAAATTAATAATATTCTAATGTATCCTAATCGATATTCTCATAAAGAGATCGGCTCGACATCGATTTGAAAGTCTGGCCATATTTAGGATGCAACAAATGATTGTGTGTTTTGAATTCATGCGTCATATTGTAATGTAAACATTTAATTTGTACCACCGTATTTATGTACGTGTATTAAATAAATATAGATACCTACTCATACTATTATGGCATCATGGAACAGTACATGAAACAAAAAGAAATTAAGATATCAGTTAGTACACACCTAAATAATCAATTAAATATAAATATATAAGGACTAGGCATTCAGAAGCTTCGAAGAAATCAACAACATAAAGATGCGAGTCCCGCCGATATTAGAATATCAAATAAGCGAAGCTCTACGATATGAAAACGAAATTCCCATCAATCAAAAGATTCCTCCGAAGATATCTAATTTTCTTTACAAAAATTCAATTACGTACGTAAAAGTTTTTCTATTAAGGGGTTACACGTGGATTATTAGGAAACTTTCATCAATTCCATTTCACGTGATTTTCGTAGACTTATTCCCAGGTGCAATGTATGTAGGTATATCGCAAGGACTTATGGTAACGGGCCGATGTAGGTACTCGAGCACCCTACAAACTGCGACTGAAGTATTATTTATCGATACGTGAAAAGTCCGTCGAAGGTGTCACGTTGTCGGAACAAAAACGTACGGTGAGAGAAAAAAAATACAAAATTGACGGAAAAGAGTAAAAAATCAGGGTGATATTAAAATAAACGAGACATGCGTGGCACCGGCGGTGTTTGGGTTTCAGTCACGTTCCGCGGTAATGACAAATTCGCGACCATTGTTGCTGTTGACTGAGGATTTTTTCAACGTTCAAGGTTTTCATTTTGAGTAACAATACGAACGTGCCAATAGCACATTTTATAGGAATTAATTATGCAAAAAAATCTTATAAAGAGTTAGAGGCGAGGCGCGAGGTCGGGGCTCAGACAATGAGTTAATTTCCAATTAAGTTTCTAGCCTGGGTCACAAGTGAAATCTGTCGTCGCCCTCAAACCATGGATGCGTGTAATTGTGATCAACACGCCAATTAATTGTCTGCTCTCTCAGTTTGTACTAATAACCATTAGCGGAGAGACCAACGAAACTGTTTTGGAACACAACTTTTAATTGTTTACTTATGTGGGGATGAAAGCTTTTCCGCCAAATTCATAGAGTATTTAGCCAGTTTACAATGGTTTAGGAACAACAGAGATTTGTAATGCCAAGTCCATCATAAGTTTCTATATTTCTCTATTTCTTTCTGTATTTGACTCTATACGTTAGCGTGGTTGTTAGCGTGGTTGTTAGCGTTAGCGTGGTTTCACGCTGCAGGTCGTAGGTTCGATTCCTACCCGGGACATGCATTTGTGTGCATGAACATGTCTGTATGTCCGGAGTCTGGGTGTATATGTATATTAAGTATGTATTTACAAATAAAAAAGTAGTATCTGTAGTAATATCAGTTATCTGGTTTCCATAGTACAAGTTCTGCTTAGTTTGGGATCAGGTAACCGTGTGTACAAAAATGTCCCAGGATATTATTATTATTATTATTATTATACAATATTGTAATGGGGTAAAATTGCATCCCCAAATTAATGATGGACTTACATTACGTTACGTGGAGGGTACGTTATTGTTTAACATCAGAATGGCCGTACACTTATTTATCGCCTTAGTGGTGTAAAAAAAACAATTTTGTGACCACACTAAAAATATCGACCTTAATTTAAGTGTCGCATACATTGCGCACAGTATCTACATTTCAACATTATTCCGTTCCTAAATCGTGTAATGAATCGTCTCCTTACAAACTGTTCGCTGAGTGATCGGAGTCAGCATTAATTACACCGTCACGCAGGCCACATTAGAGTGCTCATTAAGTGAATAATAGTCTGTAAACAATGTAGTGATGGGGGAATCACGCGACGGTGACTTGCGTACTCTGCGTTCCTTCGTTTGTCTGTCTGTCAGTTTTCGATTGTGAATTATGAGACGGGTCTTTACTGACAAGCCCCTCTAGACAAGTGGTTGACGTCTACAAGCGTTCCTTCAAATCGCTACGCTTCATGTATGGAAATTACATAAGTCACGTGATCTACATAGCGACTTGTAATGTCATTTCCATACATTGTGAAGTCTATTCTATTCTATTCGATTAGCGTTCATGCCACTTGTCTAGGGGGGAAGTTGTGTTGAAGAGAAGACATAGTATTTTTTCAGTCAGCTGTCAAATTATTCAAAACTTGTTACTGTAGGTATAAACTTAGTAGGTGTTAAGTAATTCTATGAATTGAACAAGAAGGGAGTTTGAGCCTTGACAGAACATTTTTCTGTAAACTAATTGATTTGACGCTACTGGAGCCTTTCCAGCATTTAATTGCTGTTAGCTCTACTTAGATTATTAACTGACTCTACCTCGATCGACTTCAGTGAAACTATTTCAAACACACAAGTCTATTCTATCCTTCACCTGTCTTTTGTTTTAAGTAAGTGCATGTTAGCAGCGAGTAATGATAAAAATGATGCTTCATTATCGATTTCGATTAGAGTAACTGCATTTAGACTCTACCTACATTACCTACAGACAGTAGAGCTATAGGATGGTATATGGATAGAGCAGGTAAACTGAAAATCTATTTTACTATCTTCGCTGCAATTACAACTTCACACTTATCAAACAACAATTCTCTACCAAGACATGTCTCAATTATTTTAACAATACTTTACAAATTACGTTATCGCGTCAGTTTGTTGCAGAATAACGCTACACCCGTTAATGACGGTTAGCAATAGTTGCTAATTAGCCTCGCAGTAATTACACAGTCAACGGCTCGTATGACAGTTATTGCCTCTTCATTGTTTACAGTGTTGCATTGTGTATTGTCATCCTACTTGATGGTCAAAGATTATTCTGCTCTATCAAAGGTATTTTAATTTTAAGTAGTTTCTAAAGATTGGGTTACTATGAGTTTTGGGTGTATTGAATACTGAGTGTCTCCTTACATTCACCAATAAAGATTTTCAGTAAATATTCGATCATCAGACCGTTTTTGATTCTGTCGAAACTTGTGCAAAGCTCTGGACTTCTTTTAAGAAACCGATATAATAAAAACAATAATCCGCTTCGAATTTTGACACTTTTTCATAGTAAATTAGTGGCAAAATTACGAACAAACGAAACAGATGGTCTGGGTTCGTATCGGTGTATTCTATGATGAGCAGGTACTCGGTATTTAAATAGAGTGTATATCTTTCGCTGATATGTTAACGCAGGTATAGAATGTTGGTACGTACTACTCCACCAAGCTAACTAGGCACCTGTCGGCGGGGAAGCCGCATTTACCCGAGTGCCTAGATGGCTTGGTGGATTTATATAACATGACAGCGACAGTTTTCAAATATTTAAGGTAAATAAAACACCACAGTGACTTGAGAATAAGGTAACTGTAGCTGAATGTTCAAAAATCTATTACATTTTTCCACAAAACATCTCATCGAACAAGCAATATGCATATAATAATAGTCGAATAAAATGTAATATTCATTTAAAAATAACATAAAACTTATAAATCAACGTTATTATATTATTTTTATTGCCGTTACTGACAATAAACTCGTAGGCGAGCTTGATTCTATGAAAATGTTTATGTTCTATTGTATTTTTTAATTTATATATTATGTAAATGCGTCAAATGATTAAATATTTTCTATGTTTATCAAAATATATATTGTGGTTGTTCTGATTTATACATTTATTGATAAGAATAGGTTATTGATATGAAATACCAACGTAACCAACACATTACGTAAACTTATTTCAAATTCAAATGAGGTTATGAGTATTTGTACGCAAAAGTGTACCATAAAGTGTATAATAAAGATTGTCAAGACATCACTCAATCTTGAGAACATAACTTTGATAGTTTAACTTTCACCGGTTTTCAGTCTTTCTAAAGTACTTAAGTACTTTCACGTGTCATCACTTTTATTTGTGCTAAGTTAATGATTTGTTTCACTCATTATGACTGTGAACAAAACTCTTGAATCCATCGAAGCACGAAGTACAGATCGTGAGTCTGCAGACGAGGCCCTTAAAATATGTTTCTATATGGTACATCTAGGAGGCTTTTACAAAGCATTTGTTTAGTTTAGGCTTTGAATTTTGAATCTATTATTTGAAGACATTTGGCTAATTTTGTTGGTACTCAAATTAAACAAAGTGCTCCTAGCCGTCCTTACAGAAAGATCAGAAAAGGCTAGTGTGACCAGTGTCCGGAACAGAATTAGCACCATCTAATAAAAGAAACCAAAGTCACCGACATAGCCCTGCGAATTAGTAGGCTGAAGTGGTAGTGGGGGGGCACATAGCCCAAAGAACTGATAGCCGATGGGGCAGAAAGGTTCTTGAGTGTGACAAGGTGGACCGACAATCTAGTGGAGGTCGCGGGAACCTCTGGATGCAAGTGGCACAGGACTGGTCGTTGTGGAAAACCTTGAGACAGGCCTATGACCAACAGTGGACGTCTTTTGGCTGACATGATGTTGTATAATAGGTACTTTGAAAGACAATCCTGTTTAATTAAAACTAAAGTTAAGTCCCACGAGGGTGACATGAAGAGGTCTTGAATAAAGAAACTTCGAGGGGCATTTTGATTTGATACACTTATTGTAAGGACCTTTTGTAAGTCCCCATACGGCAAAAGAACTAGTTCTTAGGACAAAGGGCCCTTATAATGAGGCCAGCATATTGTTTGAGGGCCCTTACAACAAGTTTTATGCGACAATATGGTTTTTTATAATGAGAGCGATATTTTTGGTGCTCGTTACACTCCGATGGATGTTCAAAATGATTTAATTATTAATACATTTTATGTTCGATTAGTAAGGCTTGAATTGTTGAGAGGAATAATTTAGAGAGATTGTACAATAGTGAGAAATTAAATTCGTGCGGGCCCCGGGATTTATTCCGAGACTCTTAGGAGTCAAACTTTGGCGTTATCATTGGACCAGAAATTAGTTAGTGTTGGGATACAATATAGCAGAATTACAAGTACCAAAACCATATTCGAAAGACACTCTGTCTGTCTACGTTTTGCACGACTAAATCGATAACCCAATTTTGATGAAATTTGGTATAGAGATAGACAGGACCTTGGAGAAGGATATAGGCTACTTTGTGTTGCGAAAATAAAACTTGAAGGCGGTTAAATAAGGGATGGAAGTTTGTATGGGAGACCTATCATTTCTCAATTAACATTTTTATTTAATTTATGCAATTAGTATGGAGATAGATGTAAGCTTAGAGACAATAAAATAGGCTACTCGAAATACACATTCTACGCAGATGAAGTCGCGGGCTAGTAACAAATAATAAAGGTTTTTGATAAGGATGGCGAAGAATAATCCAGAAGCATACATCGACGATCATTATTATGAAAATTGTAATAAGGTTGACAATTCAAAGTCAGATATAGGTATAGTTCGCGACAGGTCGAGATGACATTCGGGTTATGAGCTTTTTTCAGAATAAAATCCGAATCAAAATTAGCAGGACCCGATAAACAATTAAAATCGCCCACAAAATTATTAAATTAAATTATTTTGTTGCGTTGCGGGTCGTGGTAATTTTGATTCGGATTTTATTCTGCAAAAAGCATATAACCCGAATGTCATCTCGACCTGTCGCCTACTATACCTACTTACGACAGTCAAACGTTATACTTTCACACATTCATCTAACCGACAACCGTCACAGATGAGGAAGTCGCACCAAATCTCTATAAGCGTTCTGTCATAAAATAATAGACAATACTAGTAATACCCAATATCCTGTGTGGTGAGAACAATCTGGTAGACATGGACTTCCTTATTGCATTAGCCGCGGAGCTCAATCAGATAACGATCCCTCTGCCGGCGCAATCTGGACTATTTAGCGCGACTGCATGGGCTCAATTAGGATATGCGGGCCCCTTCCTCGCGGGACACTCGGGCCGATAATATGCTGCATGAACTTAGTGGGATACATTTGAGGAATTTAAATACGCTCATAGCCAGCTGCAATCACTGATCGGTATACGATCGGAGGTTAAGCAATACTTGGTAAGGTCCGGGATTTAATTTTCTTCCAACTTTTTCTATCTTTTCTTTTGATTAAATTCGTGCGGGTTCCAAGACAACTTAGCTTTTCCCCGGGACTCGTCAAGGGTCAAACCTTGGCGTCATAGTTGGACACTATTGTCAATCCTGGCTTATAGGAGTAACAGTGGTGGGAGCGTGTGGCGGCCTTTGTCCAGAATATTCCAGAATATGTTTAAGTTCAGTGATATCTCTATTGTCCTCGAGATACATTTTAGGCCCCCAGCCACGCAACAAATACTGATTCCCGCTCTTATTAGTGTTGGGGCAGTTTTAACGGCAATCAACCGGGACTGTTAAACATTGTCCCAGATTTGGATGGGATTTATTGGATGTTTTTTAATTGAACGCTTTATTTGAAATCACTTGATTAGAATTAGTAGTCTTTATAATAGATTAATAGGCACTTACTAACGACAAATTAAACGTCGAAATATTTAGAATTATTTCATAATTATTTTCATGATTTGTTCTGAAAATAAACTATGGCTAACGAGCAGTGATAGATTTATTTATTGAATTAGTTAAACGTTTCGCCTCCATTTATTTTAATTTATATTTACGACACAGAATGAACCACAAATTTATAAAATGGTCGTCCGAATGTTGGCGAGCCCGGCGGTGACCAACTTGAACATTATTACCATATTTTATCTTAGCCGTGGTTAAAGTACATATATTCGATCTGAAAAGTAGTAGGTGCTAGTAGTAACAAGAATCAGAGATCCACCAAACGAAATTATGGACGGACAACATTTTCGACTACTATTACGACTTTAATGACGCATAGAGCAAGAATACCAGAAGGGCTAGACAAGTGGCTGACGTCTACAAGCGTTCCTTCAAATCGCTACGCTTCATCTATGGAAATGACATAAGTCACGTGATCTCAAGCGTGATCTTCATAGCGACTTGTTGTTGATTCACATAGCGACGTTTTACATTTCCATACATTTTGAAGTTTATTCTATTCTATTCGATTAGCGTTCATGACACTTGGCTAGCCCTTCTGGGCAGCTATTCTGTAACGTCAAACTTACTTCGCACGCGTAAATTTGCAGGTGATATGTGAAATTTTGTTTTAAAATTTGACATTTCACTAGAAAATTCACGCGTGCGAAGTGAGTTTGTCGTTACAGAATAGCAACCCTGATAAGTGTTTTTCAGGACGAAAATTTTCCACTGTCGAAGCGTGCGGTGCCTATCTTATTGGCATCCCGTCATAAATTCATCTCACAGTCAAATCTAAAGGTAATTTGCGACCATTTTGTAGCTCATTTAATGTGCAAGGAATATAAAGCACCTAGTGTGGCGCCGTTATCGACTTTACGAGATCGGTACGAAACCGCCATCACTCAAATAATTTTGTTTAAAATTACACGATTTTTTGGTCCACATGCTAATGTAACACTGTGGGTATATCTAGCGTAAGTACTTATTTGATTTTGTTGAAATCGTCCATTTTACAGTTATATGTTCTAATGTTGTCGTGGCAGTTGATGCATTCAAGATGAATCTAGAACGTATTTGTCATCACTTTAAGAATAGAATAGAGTTTTTGCAAATCTGCGAACTAACCATCGACCACATAACCAGTAGACGCCTTCTACCTATAAATTCGCAATACAAACTTTTTAGTCAACTAACTGAAGTGCGCGGGCGCGGGGTACTGAATAATTATTGGTTCGGACAAGGTCACGACAAATCCTGACACACGCATATAGATACAGATCGATTGGTACTGCCAAACTGGTAGGTGTGGATTTATCTTAGATCTGTCTTCCTCTGATATCTGAAAACGTTCGCCCTATACAAAATTAATACAAAATTAATATAAAATTTTAGCCAGTTTACAATGGCTTTCCCAAGCATTTTTAGAAACCAAAGTGATTTGTAATATTCTACTTCTTTTCGTGTCAACAGTTCTACTATTTGTTTAGAGTTTAGACCTGATTTACAAGGTATTTGGCAACATTGTAATGCCAGTGTTAGTCCATCATAACGCTCTAATAATTAATTAGTACTATCCAGTTTAGTTCAGCGTTGTATTTGTAGTTTTTTTTGTATTTATACTATCACTAAGCTTACTTGTGCAAAAATTGTAGCGGAATATATGGAAGCTTATTATGAGCTATTTTCATTTTCCACTTTATACTATATATTATTTTTTTCGTAAGTCTGTAAGCTTTCCAAAAATTCAATAAATACAATTAAAAACAAATAAATAACTTTCTATACATTTGGGGGTAGGCGTCTACTGGATTTGAGGTCAATATGAGGAACCAAGATAATCTATTATCAAAATGAGACACGACTGGAGCCGAAACTATACATATATTATATTCAGTACTAGCTGTGCCCGCGACTCCGTCCGCGTCCAGTCGGTGAAGCCCTTAAATATAATTTGGTCTATCGTCTAATCTGTATTACGTCAGTCTGCATCAGTCTGAGTTCGTCTGTCCGTGGCTGTCTATCTGTACCAGTCTATACCAGTAAGGTGGTAGAGTCTGACCAGTAAGGTGGAGATCGGCATTCAAGTAGCTAATTTACCTTCGTTTCGTATGATGAGGGAGAGAGCCGGAAGCGCAACCCAGCCACCTCCCCGTCCCCTCCCACTAACCCCACTCCCCTTCAGGTTGGAAACGTGCTACCGATGCCTTTGGTTGCAAGCATCTATAGGGTACGGTAACTGCTTAACAACAGGTGGGCCGTACGCTTGCCTGGCGCCTTAGTTGTATAACAAAAGTTTGACTTTATTTGTCTGTGTGTATCAGTTTAGCTGTAAGTATCTGTCTGTCTGAATCGGTCTGTCTGTAATCTATCGGTAGGTGAGTATCTCTGTCTGTACCAGTCTATCTGTATCCGTCTATCTATATCTGTAGTTACTCACAGTATCACGACTGAGCGGTTGGACTCCAGAGCTCAATGTTTAAGTTTGTACTTGATACCCATGTTCCTTATTTAAAATGAGTGAGTGCTCCAGACTCACGGCTTAGGTAAGAGTCACTTCGCAACATCGTGCTTAAAAAGTTAGAGTCCGGAGTTTATCGTCTAAGTCAATAGTCAAAGCGTTTATTTTGTTTAGGCCTAGGAGGGCACTTATAAGTAGTCATTTTACATGTTTTCCTTAAATTCTAGCGCCGGATCGGAAACGCGACCTCGCCTGAGAAGTTTCTACTTGATACCCACATTGCTAATTCAAAGTTAGCAGGTCCTCCAGATTTATGTTTTAAGCAGGCAGTTACCAAGCAGCATCATTCCTGAGGGGTTGGAGTTCAGAGTTCAATGTCTATGTTTCTATTACTACTTAATTCAAAATCAGCAGGTCCTCTAGACTTACTTCTTAGGTAGGTAGCTTCCCTACGGCATTAGTACCTACTGTGGAGATGAATTCCAGAGTTAACGTCTAAGATTCCGCGTGATACAAAGACCCGCTTAATGTTTTTTATACGTAATTAGGAATAATAAAAAAACTAAATTTCTTGAAGCAAGGATGATATTAAATTTTGACATGTGGTGCAAGGCAGGTATTGTCTCATTTTAAGTATAGCGACATCTAGTTAAGAAAAACGAAACTTAAGATTGTAGAACGCAGCAATAAAATTATTATTATTATTATTAAAATTAAGATTATCTATTCCAAATAGTGTCGGATCACACACAACGTAGGGCTCCGTAGGGCTCCGCTCTAAATAGACGTATTTCAATAACTAAAACTTATTTTTTGCTAGAATTTCTGTGTGGTCATAAAAATTTACAACCTAATATTTTAGAAAAAAATATCCTAGATGTTAAGTTGGACAATAAGTCATATCCATGCCAAATTTCATTGAAATCAATCCATTGGATTCGAAGTTGTGCGTGTTCGAATATTTAGGTAGTTTTTGAATGTTTTGCGGCAACCCTCAACTTTACCGAAAAAAAAAATGCTAGATGTTAAGTTAGACTATTAGTCATATCCATGCCAAATTTCATTGAAATTAATCCGGTGGATTCAAAGTTGTGCTCTTTCAAACATTTAGAATTTTTAAGTAGTTTTTTGAATTTTCTGTGGCAACCCTAAACATTAACGAAAAAAAAAGTATCCTAGATGTTAAGTTAGACTATTAGTCATATCCATGCCAAATTTCATTGAAATCCATCCGGTGGATTCGAAGTTGTGCTCTTTCGAAAATCTGAGCAAACATACAAACATACAAACATACAAACATACCCACTGACAAAAATTCTAAAAATGATAAAAATGAATTCTGCTGGTCCACCTAAGTCCCCCCCACTATTTTTTTTCCAAATATTTCGAATGTACAGACGCGACCAATTTTACATTCTTATTATATGTATAGATAATAATTGATATACGGACGTCGCTGTCCATCCACGTTCGCTTACTATGTACGTAACTTAGCGTAATCTATAAAATTTGCATCTTCAAGCGTGTTGTTTCCATAATATGAAGTGATATGAGCGTACAATCTTAATGAATTCGGAAGGAATTGGCCATCACGTGGCTAGCCGATACTCCGTGTTGGGTTGTGACGCAATTGATACCTTTGGGAATATTCCGCTAGTGATTATTGAATAGGGAAAGTTCTGTTCGTGGCATGGGGAAGCGGGGAGAGGCGTTGTTTGTAAGTGACAGAGTAGTGAGCTATTTTCAGCTTGTTGGTACGGACTAGGTGGAAGAGCCACAGTCGGTATACAGTATGTAGATCATACAGTCTGTATTCTGATTGTTGAAATTCGGGCTCTCATCGAAAGACTGTTTAATTTACTACACTGCGGTAGAGTATTAGTATAACATAATCATGGAACATTTTAGACTATTCATAAGTACTTTAGTGGAATAAAAAATATTTCGATTCTGCTTCTATGAGGTCTTTCTAATCTATGCTAACTACCAGTATAAAGAATGTCGCATCGAGTGGATTTATTTTTGGACGTTCATAAAAATGAAAATTTAACACAATAACAAATTGAGTAGAAAAACGTGCTATGAATGCGCTTCCTGTTATTTATTATGGCAGAGTTATAATTTAATTACTTCTAGTGTTCTGCATAAAATTTACCAAATAAAGTAGTATCTAGTCCTCTACATGCGATTTTTCTTAAGTATCTAGTATAGTACGTAATCGTACGAAGTTCACGTGTTGTATACTGATTAAACTTACAGTAGACATTCTTTATCTACTTACTGCGTATTGCAAAACTTTTCAACACTGGTGTTTAAGGCAAGCTTTCATTTAATAAATAATGCTATTACAATCACTTGTCCAATTTGCAGCGATTGTTGGCGCGTATATCAACAATCGGATTGGATCATAGATATTTTGATCAAGATTAGCCAACCGGCGCCTATTGTGTGAACGTGACATCAATCATTAGCATGCACCTACTGGTGAATACAGACGAGCGACTTTTGCAGTCGGTAAGCTCACGGTTCGATCTACACGTTTGTTGTAAAAATAAATATAAACAATTCCAATTTCAAATCCATTCCATTTTTGAAATTGGACTGCCATGACCCACTACAATAGTTATGGAAAAACTTTCTTTACCTATCAGAGGATAATAATTGTCATTAATCAGAGGTTAGCATCAGTTTTTAACGATTTAAATACCGAACGAGTATTGGCTCCATTCGCTAAAGCTGTACGATTTTGCTAGGGGAGCTGATAATATATGGAACGATTTGATCACTCGATCTATATTTGATGCTGTCAAAACATGATCCAATTCCTTGAGATTGTCGTTCGTCTGCGTTGTGCCTCAGTTGTGAATAATAATATTCGCGTTACAAAACAGTTATACTTGAATTATAAAGAAGGTTGAGATCATCATAATCGTGACATTTGGAAGCCTAAATTTCGATAGCGCCTATATTTTAAACTGTGTCAGTGACTCGTCGCCTCGTGCCGATTGCAATCAGGTTGCAGACAACACTCACAGAACTGTATGAATTGTATAAATCACGGGTATTTTAACATTGATACATTTTATTGGTGATGAATACTGAAGGGGTATGCGGTATTGTGTATTCATGGTATGTATCTACATAAAACATTGGAATATGTCTATTTGCGTAGTTGATGTTTCGAGTCCGCTTCGGTCTTGGTTGCAGAGTATACTAGAGAGTATACTAACATTTGACAGTCGTTACGAGTAATCAGAAAAAAATCTGAAGGACTCGAAGGGTAGACGAAATATGCTCCTTGTTAAACCATTTGAAGGCATAAATATGCCACAGTTTACAATTTTAACGTCCATACTGAAAAGGGAAGTTACTAAAATTATTCTACTTCACTTATCAGTGGAAATTGATTGGCAAATCAAGTGGGTGCCTCCCTACTCTATAGCAATTTAAGCATATTTAGATAAGGTTATTTAGCAAGAAATATTACAGACACATAACAAGTGGCCATGGTAATTGTTAGCACTTAGTATAAAATCTCATTTAACCCTTCCGCGCTGCGTAATTAAGCCGCGACCTCAATAAGCAGTGAGTGCGCACACGCAGATTGCCTCGTTCGCCGCGACTGCTGGTAATGAAAATATCGGGGCGGGATCGGCACGAGCGCGGTCTCTAACCACCGACTCGCTGGTGTGAGCTGTTTGTACCCTTGTCCCCTTGTCTATACTAACTTAGCACTTGTACCCAAATGTACCCTTAACATACCCATGTTGAGGGTACATTTTTGGACTTTGAAATATTAGTACGGCTTGAAAGAGGTTTGATTTAGATAAGTCTAATTAAGTATTCCTCACAACACCAGTGTGATAGAGCAGCGGGGCTATTACAAATTCGGTACGAAAGAAATAATCCGTTTCTTTGGGCCGAATTTTAACACATTTACGTAGTAAATTGGGAATTTGATTGAAAATCTGTTTGAATTAAATCCCTCTGTGGCATGAAGGCGTCTCTTGTGACTTGTGACATGGTATTTGTACTTAAACAACGGTATATACCTACTATGTAATAAAGGAAAATGTGAACGACGAACTAACAAATAGAGTTAATTAAAATATAATTTATGTCGAGCTATTGGCGGCTTGTTTATGAAACCATACGTGACCAGCGAATGGAATTTCAGTTACCAATTACGTTTCTTTTCCAATTATTGCAACTTTGAATTGATTAACCGATAAAGTTGTTATATCAAGTAAATACTAGTTCTTATCCATGTTCTATGTATCTTACAATCTCGTTAAAATTGTTAAGTTTACATGCTCTACTTTTGATATTAATTGCTTACAATATTTTAAAACTCTACTGAAATTTTCTCTGCAGTTATAGGATCTGAAAGTGACTGGTTTAGGGAGATAGGTAAACCTACAAATTTATAGAGTTTTCAATCCAAAATTTCTGAAGAAGTGTTTCTATTTGGTATAAATGAATCAATTGTCTATTCGGGGGTTTAGTAACTGAAACATAATCCAAAATTTTCTTATTTATTACTGAGTGGTACTTACAAAATGATAGTTTATCTTGTCAGTAAGTATTGAAAGTTGTCCCCAAATGTAAATACTTCTCAAAGAGACTTAGTCTCAGGGTCTAAGTCTTCTTATCATCCATACAGACTTTAGTCTTCCCATTCAGAAACTAGAGACGATTAACTGAGTGTAAATTTCTCTACATTGTTAACTAAAGTGTAGAGTGGAACAAACCAACTCAACGACGATACAGCACGGATAATTACCGTTAATCCGCAGTTGTTTTCCTTTGTTAACGAAACGATTAAAATAATAATCACGACTGTAATACACAGTAATAAGACGTTCTGTTCTTAGTTTGTAAACCAGTGACGGTAATGGAGTGCAAAGGTCTCTTACTTTGTTGTCAACAGGTTATTGTGTGGCGGCTTATAAATTTGTTGGGACTGAATTTCTGTTCGTTAAAGCCATGGTTAAATTTAATTTAATTAGCGCATCGTGTTGGCTGCCTAGACCGTATTCTAAATATACACTAGCTATAACTTGACATGTTTTTTTATTTTTTTTGTTATGTAAAGGTGTGGTAAGTTAACTGCAGGGCCTATTTTATAGAACTTTCAGCTGGTGTGGCTGAGGTCGAGTCAGCCCAAGCCTGAATTCTTTTACGGTGCGACTGAGGCCTTTCTGACCTCAAGCCACAGCGAACATGTTAAGAAAAAACCATCAGTTTGTATTCCTTGAAGCGATAGACAGCGGTCCACTGTCTATTGTATTCCAAACTGTCCACCTATATTTCATCGAAGGTATTAAGTTCCAAATGTCCCAATTTAACCTACTACCATGAATAAATCTACCTACACTTATTCATTGGACGGCGTGAGGCTAAAGTAGCCTTCACGTGATTTCAGACCAACATATCTTATGTGACTTCAGATCAGCTCCTCATAGCCAGCTGCAATCACTGATCAGTAAACGATCGGAGGTTAAGCAACGCGTAGCATGGTCAGTCAGAGATGGGTAATAATCTACTGGAATTTCGAAGTGAGCGTCTCCGAGCTTCGCAGAGCACGTAGTCCTAAAACGTTGGTCCCGGTTGTTGTCACCTAGACAGCAGTCGTTAAACCATGTCAGAGGCCTTCGGGCGGCATGAACAACTCTGTCATCAGGTTGGCCAATAACCATACGATAAAAAGAAGCCACAAAACGAAGGTAGATAGGCGTACGGTACAGAATAATCCACAATAATCTCCAGATACCCTTGAAATACCCTCACAGATTCATTGTTACACATCGTGAGGTTGCCTTGATTGGGAACCGATATACCTACTAATATAGCTTCGGCGCATCACAAATCAATTTCACAAATTGAAACATGACCGTAGTTACATTGGTTTTTTCATGCCGGCTCCCATTGAGGACGGTGATTGAACTTCTAATTGGCAATGAGGAGTGACATCCGACACGGTGTTTACGGCAGTCACGATGTTGTATCCAACTGCTTTATGAGATTACGTAGGTGACACTTTTTTTTGGGTTCCGCAGTCCTCATAAAAAACCCGAATCTGTCCGTCCGAGTCTGATAGTGGCTTAATTTGTACCTACAACCAATAGCTATGACGATTTATTTATGTTGTTGTGTTATGTTACCTGTTGGGTACTTCCCTACTCGTTAAGTGGGGTTGATTTTTGAGAACTCTCCCTCAAGTATTCTTAAAAGATCAGTGTTACTATGAAATTTTTAATTATTATAATTTTGTCAGTCCCTTAATTTCTGATTAGTTTGAACAAGAAACTTGTAACGACACTTGTAATGCCATGTGGTGGGATCTCTACCTATACATTATTTTGGATATTCTATGATAAAAACTTTTCATAACTGGTGTGACTACGGAACTCACTATGGTTGGTTCCGTACGAACTTGAACGATTTTCTCGTTTTATTAACATTAGCTATTACGGTTTACTGCTGAGCGGTAGTAGAGAGCTGAGGTTGCTTAGTGATAGAGTCAGGTTTCCAGGACCGAATTAAATCCATAGTGGGAGAGTCAAGACTATTTTTTGTCAGAGCTATGCAGCTAAGTTGTGTGGGATTAACCTCAAGCCTTGGGTCCTAAATACCTATAGCTTAACCGAGAGCTTAATGCGCTCTACACTAACCTGCGCTCTAGGAACAATAGAGCGCAACTCTCAGGGATATCCGAGGGCCTCTAGGAACGCACCGGCCTCTCGTTCAGACGTGCGTATTCCAATTTTATAATTTGCATTCAAAATCTGGTGTGCAAATGGAGGCAGAAACCACTCAACTCTACAATTTCTTAGGGCTGCTATTGGTACACACAAGACATTTTACTATATCTGCTAACTAATCTAATACCTACAATACCGATACTAACTTTCTTCTAACTTTTATTGAACGTAACCAATCCCGCCCAAATCACAACGGCTCGTAACGGTCAAAACGTCAGAGCAGTATCGTCTCAGTTTGTGCGGATACAACATGGCGGCGGCTGCAAATTACCATATTTCTACTAAAAATTGACACTTGCCCATTATCTACCGGTCGGGCACCGCAAGTCAATGTCCTCAAACCATCCGGATCTAATTACATAGTGTCATTAACATCGGAGGCGGCACGTCCGCCTAGGAAATGGAATCGAATCATTAGTAGTTTGATTACAAAAAAGGCTTAATAGAAATATAATAACGGCCGGCGGAGAAGAAATTGTAAAAAGATTGTGGAGCGATCCAATAATTGGCGGTTATTTGTCGATACGGTTTGGAGCGGGTAATGGGTTGGGACGCCTCGACGTGACTCCAGGCCTCTCTGGATACCCTTAATAACTTCAAACAATGAGTTAGGAAAGTACCTATGAAATCGGGCTGTCTACATCAACCAGATAAAATAAAATGTCGGTGATAACACCTAGAGATCGACAGATACTTTTTGTTTAGACCGCCGCCGTTTCTCTCTATGTCCATATCGGCCGAATACTCAAAGGCTACTTATATTTAAGTCCCACTTAGCAGTTTGAGACGTCGTTAACTGTCATTTTTTGTATGGCGCGTCAAAGTTAAGCAGCTCTCAAAATTAAGTTGCGGACGAGTATTCGGCCGTAAGTCTAGCAGTGAAGCCTCTTCCAGCTAACTGAAAGGTGGACTATGGATGGACTATAGGTTAAAAACCAGATTACTTATTCCGTTTTGTGTGTACCAGCTACCAATGCGTCAGTAGGTATGTAATAAACTACCTACGGGAAAATAAACAGCTGATAGATACCTACTTTCATTTTAGAAAACTCTCTTTCGAGTAAAGCTGTCTATTATCCAATATTCACAAATAAGTAATTCTATTGACAATGGTTTTAACAGACCAAGTAAGAATACGATTCGGCGTGAAGATGCCGACACAACAAAGCGTTTTGCGATCTTTTATAGTCGACTGCAACGGTTACTTACGAAATTTGCGTAAAACCGCCGCCATTCAATGTTTACGATTCGAGATGGGTAGGGCTGCCTACTATATTTAAACGAACTTTACAAACGCGGAAAAACATTGAAAAAAAAAAAACATTTAGGACCGTAATAAATCGATCTCAAGATTGTTCGAACTTAAGATGCTGTTTTTGACAAATGTTCGATGCTACATTAAACGTCAAAACTGAACCATAAGATCGATCTCAACTTTGAGATCGATTAATTAATACTTTAGTTACTTGAGACCCAGAACTATATAACATTAATATGTATCCTAATTGATAATATTAAATATTAAAAATCTAAATATATTCTTTGCACTTATACCAAAATATTGCGGGGTTAATCCCGATGTATGACAACCCTAAAAATGGGGCCATAGTTGTAGCGTTTAGTAGTTACCTACCATAGACAATTTTAATAATAATTTTGGCGGTTGAATTTCATAAGACTGATATAAATGAGTGTGTGATGGAACAAATTGTGGCGATTAGACGTGTGTTACATCCTTACAGCATGTAACGATGCAGAGATCACGCATTGGGAGGAGCCAAACGAGACCGTGGAACGTGTCAGCTTTATATGCTAAGCGAGATGTAAGATGACGAGGAATAATGAAGTATTGTCATTAAAGCATTTGCTCCCATTCTTTCATATGGCGTAATATTAAATGTCGCTTACCTATTTTTAATATTTTAATAATTTTTTGACGTATTGTGAATTAATTTAAAAAAAACAATAAATACAAAGATAATCGCTATTAAAGTTTGCTATGCTAAAACTACAAAGTTTTGACATCATATACCGAATTAGTACAATTTTTTCCTAATTTAAAGTCTATATTTTTTCCGATTTTACAATATTGTTCCACTGTAATGTTGTGTTGTGTATGTTTAAATACACTTTATATAATGATGCATATTTGAAATACCTAAAGGTCGATAATAATAAATCTAAAAGGTAGACATTGCAAATAACCATCCGTCACACCTTTGTTTTGGATCGCTCGCTTCGAGGCCCCAACCTTACGTGGACAATGGATTTTATTATATTTTTTTTAATAATCGAATAACCGTACGAGCGTAAAATTTTAAAAAAAATACGTGATAACCTGAACACCTACAGTTTTTTTTAATATAACATTCACGTCCTTGGAAAAGGTCGTCTTAGGACATTATGTAGTGTTGTAGAAGTTAGATAATGAGAGGGTCCTAAAAAAAGACTACGTGCGTCTTTATTTCTGATTGATATGACCTTGCCCTGTTTATCATTGTACAGTAGGAAGTAGGAAATCTATTTGGCTACTGATTTACAGTAGGCTTTAGTATGTTTTGCTATTGGATTATGTTTGAAATCGCTATTAAGTAGTTACTTTGTAATATTGAAAATTATTTGAAATATCTCTATTTAACGCACGAGTAGATGCATAGCATAGGAATGGCTAAAATTACAAAAAAAATGTGTACAGTAGAGTCAAATTAAATTATGAAAAGTTTCATTATAACAACTCTACCACAACCCTTCCAGAGAGTCTTGTTCCAGAGAAATAGAGACGCTAGTATCTTTATTTAAAATTCTTTAAGTGTGTGTGTATTCCTAGGCCTTAAATAATTCAGTAAAATAATAATGTTTCTTACATTAAATAAGATTTAATAAGGTATTTTTTATCATGCGTAGATCGCTTTACTTACCTATAGGTTGATTTTTTTACCGTTCAGGATACCATTACCAATGGGGTATTTCCACATAGCCCAATCGTCATCGCTTCAATGATCTATCTACTTACCGACATGATATCGATTCTATAAAAAAATCTTTTGTAATCCAACAAAAAGCCTTATTTTCTGATAACCACGTCCAATATATTGTGTCTGACAATGAAATAATTAGCCGTTTCGATAACGGGAACTTTTTTTTACATTAAACTTGTGTTTTTGTATTGTGCGTTGGTAATTTAATATTTTTTTTCAGAGCCGGTGAGTGGGTGCATGAAAAAAATGTGCATTGTCAATAAATCAAGGTGTATGTCGGTTGGTGTAGAAAATAGGGCTTTGGGGTTCCGTGGGTGTACGGGGGAAACGATAATCCGAGTCGTCAGACTTGGGCCTCATTTTTAGTAGGTACCTATTTTTTGAATTAAGAGGTACCGATGGCTTTTACAGTTTCATTGGATAGAATATGCGGTACTTTTTGTTTACCCCTAGGGGCGATAATAGCGTGATGGCATTTATCTGTGCTTATTACTGTACTTAAGATGTAATATCGTAGTAGGTACCTCATGGGAGGTATGTCGAGCCTTGACTTGGGCAGTCACTGCAGAGGATTTACGGTTGGAGGTATTTTGACTTACCGACTGTGTATACTTTTTGTAAGATTATTTTAGTGATGTAATAAATTTTGAACACTATAGAATCTATAGGTGGATAGATTAATTTTAGTAGAAAATATCGTGAGTTCAAAAATGCTAACAGATTTAAAGTAGGCAAGTTATTGCAATGAGAGTTGTAATCACAGGAATAAAGTAGAAACAGCTATTTAAAATATAACAAACAACACTAAAATTAACAATGTGCCGTCACGATCGTTTTAAATAATAATAATAATATCATGGACAATATATTACTTAAAAACCTCAAACTAGCAATCTGTTATCTTTCGTAAACAAATATAAGATGAAAAAATGGTTCAAAATTCATGACTAAGTGAAATCTTAAATAGCACCTCCCACGAAGCGGAAACGATTGCATTTTTAAAAAATATATTCACTCCACTACTTGCAAAGGCAACATCACCTTTTATACGAATAAAGACAAAGCATCCATCTTTGTTTTAACTCGGCTCAGGTACGAGTTTTAACAACGCCATTGTAAATATCTGCGTGAGATACTTTACATCTCCAATTATCTCCAATGCTCACCTGCCCCTAAATAATTCGTTAATTCTCCGACTCTAAGCTTGAAACTTTCTACCAAAAAACAACACCTTTGTTTAAACTCGCTTTGTTACCTCATATTGTATTCCACATAAATTACCTACGCGCTCCAACAAAAAAACTATACTTACTTATATAAAAAATCAGGATAAAGGAACCAAGGAAACAAAAAACAAAAGAAAAAAACATAATTCAATAATATAAATATTGCATTTATTTCAACGAATTCTGCAAATATAATAACTGTAGATAATTATAATAATACTATTCAGTTTACAAGACTTTCGATCTTTCCCTATCGAGGCGAAACGCCACAAAATATCAAATCTTTCACTGGCTGGCACAGGAGTTTGATTCAAATAACTATTTAGAATAACGTCATCTGAATAACAGTAAATGCAGATCGCACATAATTAGGTTAAAAATTAAATTATACAAATTAAAATAAAATTATTGGAAGTCGTATTGGAGGCAAATTCAATATCAATGTATACGTCAGCCGGTCCGACGCGAATACGTCTAGGTATCTACATGACAAAACAAAATAATAATAGTAGATAAAACTAAAGAACAAAAATAAATACAAACATAACAAAATAAAAAAAAGAAAATAACAAAAAGCGATATGCAAATAAACATGCTAAGTAAATCAAATTGTAGTACCGCTCGTATGTAGTTATTCAGCCGGAGTAAATAATATCGTATTATATCCATCAAAGTAAACCGTGTTATTTGCATTTGAAAGCCGAATAAAGACGTATCAAGGAGCCTAGAGACGGTAGCGAAAATTTCCACATAATAAATAAGCGCGTAATAGCAACACCCGCGGCGCGTGCGCCGGCCGGGCGGCCGCTGCGCGTACGCAGCGCGCACGAGCGACGACGCGACGCTCAGGTTTGAAGAAAATATTTGCATATCGCCTAACTCCCCAATTCCGAGCCACTCTTATGTAAATGTGACGAGAGAATAGAAAATTGCAGCCGGCGGGACCCCACACCGCACTAAACACATTATTATGTAAAATCGACAAACTATTAATGTTATGTCTGTATGTATTTTTGTACTTTCGGGCTCGCGCCCTCAGCCGAGACCCAAGAGATATGCGAAGTAAACTAAATAATTAGATACATTTATATCACAAGTTCTTAAGATGCCTCTACGAAACAAATAATATATTTATATCTACTTATAGATAAGAACTATCGAAATACACAGTACGAACAGCGGTCGGAGATAATTTTACAATGCGTATCGTTACATCTAGTAGTATACTTTTAAATATTTACAGTGGAGCTCAGAAATAATTTACAACAAAAAAACTTGAATCCTACAAGGCACCTTATTATTATAGACTTCAGGCTTCGCTATGACTTTACATAATAACTAAAACATTTAAATTCTCTAAAATATATAATTTGGTTTTCATTACAATCCTACAACAATCGACATGTCGCTAATACCTAATAGGAGTTTTAAATACGAACAACTAGGAAGAATAATATTATGCAACAGATTACTAGTCTATAGCACTACGTGGTGTTGGACTTCAACGCGCGAACCGACGCGACTCGACGCCGCGAGGTAATACAAATAAAAGAAACAATGGACTCTGATGTACCGTTTCCGAGAAAGTCTTTTGATTGGCGTCATTTAAATAATTGATTATTCATGTGGAGCGAAATGCCTGTGCGCCAGATCGGTCCCATTAGATATACGACGTCCTTCACGCGTCCTAACTCCAACCATTGTTGTGTATCGTTTGCATTTGTATAGTGGCGGGCTAGAGCGGGCCGCCCACCGGCCCGCCGCGGCCCGCCCCAAGCGGCCCGCGGCGTGGCCTGCCCGGGCCCGTGCCGACAACACTACAATGCTCATTTAACTCCTTAAATACTCCGAAGAATTCGAGCACACGAACAACAGAAAAATAATCTATTTCACACTAATTTTAGATTCATATTATAATTTGAAGATTGAGTAATGTTTTTACCGTAGCTATCTATACTCCGAGTTATAGGTTCTCAGTAATTATTTGAATTACGAAATAATTTCTGAGATTGAATCGGCGGCGTACGTGCCGCCATTACCTTTCGCATCGGAGCGACCGACTTGGCGCATTTATCGGAATACTGTTTCAACTATGTATTTTATTCATTGGCAAATGATACGTTTACCCCGTACGGAGGAGACACTCTCGCTATTGAAATACCAACACTACGTAGCAACAACGTTAAACTATTTCAGTTACACCTAAACTTTATTTACAAAAGGACTCACTAGTAGGAAAATAGCAACGACCGTCACGGCACGAGATGAGCTTCGCTCGAATCGCGGTTAACAGAGGCGCGGTCGCCTAAAACTGGAGAGAACTATGATTGCGTCCGAGCGAAGCTCGCCGCTGCGAGGTTCTACGTAAAGAGGTCCAAAGTCGCATAGTGCTCGAGGGCACTAGGCGACGCGGACCGCGGTCAAGTGGTGCACTCACCGTTGCCGGCAAGCTGCGGCCGCAGGAACGCGTTGTGGAGCTCACTGCCGATGCCTCCGTCGAGCCGCGCCGCCATCTGCATCAGCGCGAGCGCACTGTCCTCGCTCGCGCCCGCGCCCGCGCCCGCGCCGCTCTCCAGCCGCGCGCGCACCGCCGCGATGTGGCCGCGCGTGAACACGTGGTCCTGCACCGAGTACTTGTGACTGTACTTGAAGTCACACACTCGGCACTCCTCCGGCGGCGGTGCGTCTGACACTTCCGATAGCCCGGCAGCCAGCCGCGCCTTCTTCTCTTTGGCACGTGCGTTTTGGAACCAAACTTGCACAACGCGTTTCGGCAGCCCGATCTCGCGCCCGAGCGCCTCGCACTCGGCCATCGTGGGAGTTTTGTAATCGCCGAACAGTGATTTCATGATTTTCACTTGCAGCGATGACATCTGAGTGCGGTAACGTTTGCCGGGCGGCCTGGAGTGTTGCTGGCCGGGGATCGGCGAGGTTGGCTCGTCCTCCTCGTAGAACTCCATCGTCTCAGATGCGGTGTCGGAACGCTCGTCGGCGTCCGAGCCGGGTCGTGATAGGTCGACTGGCTTGCTGAGATCTAAAGGTATCTCCGATTTTCCATGTTCTGGTCGTCTTTCCGTCGGTTCATTGTTGCCGCCGCCGTTCTGTTGTGCCGCGGCGTGCGCTTGTAATTCGCTCACATAGCGCTTCATTGACTCCTCACTGTACTGCTTGATAAATTTCTCCATGTCTGTATGAAAAGGCGGGAAAATAGGGGGCAACATGGGAGCCCCCGCTTGGGAAAAATTTTGCTGCCGGTCACTTTGTTGGGAGCCAAAACTTGGAGTCGATTCTGTGCTTAACTCTTCGTCCGGTAATGCATCAACGTTGATTTCACCTCGTGCACACTGATCCGCGTGTTTTGTACTCAAATGACTTTCTAATGCGCTCTTTACTTTGAACAAAGCTGGACAAAACGGACATCGTTTATTTATCACTTGTGCATGTGCACGAAACTGTCCTTTCCTCTCACGTGCTCGTGTGTTTTGAAACCAAACTTGTACCACTCGTTTCTTCAGTCCGACCTCGCGTGCAATATTCTCAAGCATCTTTCGAGAAGGATTCGATTCGATTTGGTATTTTTGGTAGAGGTAGTCCAATTGTTCAGGTAAAATAGTCGTTCTTAGGCGCTTATCTTTCGGCTGTTCCCCGGTATCGATTTCCTCGTATTCGTCAAATTTTCTCTTAGCGACTTGTTGGTTTAGCGCTGCCACTAAAGGGTGGCGAGCCTCATCATTTCCTAGCGTAGCGTTTAATTGTTGTAGCTGAGCGTGTTGTTGTAAGATCCCAAAAGGGGAATCCGGTGGATAAGAGGGAAATAAATTTGGGTTCATTATGTGAACCAGTTGATGTTCTCGCCACAGATCAAATCGAGGGAAGACTAGGTTGCATTTATCACATTGAAAATTTCCATCCTTTTCTTCGGTTCGGGGCTGATGCGCCACAGGTGTGACGGGAGTCAAAGGCGCCGGTGGTGCTGGAGAGACGGGGTAGTTGGGTGCAGCTGGTGTGGGTGTTCGAGGGGGTGCGGGTGATACTGGTACGTGAGGAGTGTGGTGTTCAACATTACTCGAGTTTGAATCCTCACTACTCAACGTGGCGGCTACCTGAGCCGCTGCTGCTTGCGCTTGAGCCGATCTTTTGGCATCCTCCTCTTTAAAACAATGCGTCTTTTGATGTCTTATCAGTTCATAGTATCTCTGGAATACTAATTGGCACTTTTTGCATTGATAGTTAAGTCCAGCGGTGCGTTGAAATCGATTCGCATCGTCCGTAGCAGTCGCGGGCGGATCTGCCGCTGGTTGATTCTCGTAAACCTTTCTCGCTTTTTGGCGTGCGTTTTGAAACCAAACAACGATCACTCTCGGACTCAATCCTAGTAACTTGGACAAATATTCGAGATCATCATCTTTGGGATATGCATTATTCTCAAAAAACTCTTGTAGTACTTTAATTTGATAGTCAGTGAACCTAGTTCTGTTGGCGCGTTTGCCAGAAGACCCCGAGCTGTTGGATCCGTTCGAGTTGCCCCCGGAAAGTCCGAAATCGGCCGGTACCCTGCCAGGGCTGAGGCTGCGATTTGGGGTCAAAGGTAGGACGTTCGGGGGCGCGGAGTTTGGGGACGTGAAATTCGGATTCATTTTTGGCGGTAGCATCGAGGGGTGAGGCGGCTGAGGTATACTCGTCGCCGGGATCGAGTCGAGCTGCGACTGAATTAACGAGTTCAGCGACATATGCGTCGGTGTTTGTGGTCGCGATTTGTTTGGTTGGTGATCGTTATGTTGGATCGGGGCAGGGCTCTGTGATGGCGCTTGCGGAAAAATAAAACTTTTATCCTCCTGGTGACGATCATCATACGAGTGATATTTCTCCTCAATTGATGGTTCATCAACTGGCTCAGATTTGACCTCCTGCGGCATTATTATGGCGGTGTCCTCAGTTTTTGCTTTTTTTTCGGGAGGCGGTTTCGGAAGACCTTCATCAGAGCTAGCCGAAGAATCCAAAGGGGTGACCTTGGCTTCTCCAGTTTTCTCATATTCCTCAAGGTTGAGCGTCGTGGATGGAGGGTTGTTAAAGTTGTAAGGCGAATCCTTGTTTCGCTGACGTTCCTTGAAGAGAGTATTTCTGAACCAGTGTTTGATTACCTTAGTAGCGAGTCCAGATTGCTGCGCCATTTTCGCGATGGCTTCATCGCTTGGCGAATTGTTTATGTCGAAGTGCGCTCGCAAAATTTTCAATTGATCGTCAGTGATGCGAGTGCGAGCTCTTTTTTGTCCGGCTGCATTAGCCTGCAAACAAAAGAAATCCGTTTAATAATCAAGCAACGAAACGAACAAGTTTTAAGTGTCAAAGGGTTTATTTATCTTGGAGGATATTAGGCAGGTAACGTCGAATATTAAGGGTAGTCGTTACTAATAATAATGGCTCGACCCTACGTAACAATAGATCGTCTGTTGCTTTGTGCAAACAGATAGAACGTCAAATCACCACGCTTATCTATACAAGGTAGATATCCTTCTTGCTCGCGATCGAGTTTACACAGCAACCGACGAAAATAATCAATCGGAGCCTTGTGTTTGTTTAAGTAAATAAAGTATTTTACGAATAAAATCGTGAAGGATTTAGTGGCAACGGCGGTTTGATATGAAATTGTTACATCATAACTTGCTTGCATGTTTGTTCTTTTTTACATTTCATATAAAATACTACTTATAATAACGGTTAGCGAACGGTATAACAATGGAAATTAGAATTGCTTTCAAACTATGGTCAAATATTTTAATAATGATGATTTAGACACATTTAATGAAAACCAGTAGCTTATTAGGTGGAACAATATTAGTGAATTTATTTTTTAAGAAAAAATATTTAAGATTCGGCGTAGATTTTAAATTGACTTTAATCCCGTATCTAATAATAATAATAATTTTCAAATGCTTGCACCAGTATATAGTGAAGACAGTATAATATCGCAATCTTAATTATTTGGCGAAGAATAAGCAGGACGTTTTTATAAATTAATTAATGTTTGCAGCAATAAATAACGCATGGAATCATGCACGATGTTGCTTTAATAACATCATACAGACCGTGAACAAGTAATGAACAAGTGATAACCACAAATTGTCTCTATTCATACTAAGATCAACTAAAAGTATCAGCGACGATATTATAACTATAACCCATAATTATGATAATATTCGCCTTATACGGCTTTAGATTAACAACTTATTTACTTTTACAAGGTATTAAGCCGACAGGCACTAATGTCATCGCTGTCAATTTAAAGTAATTTGTATGATGCGTTTTATATCAGCAAAATTTATGAGAAACTAGCTAAGTTTATATTTAATAATACCATATCAAGTGCCATTTAAGACAGATAATAAGTGAGTCCACTTTAGATATTAAACCGATTCTAGTGTGGTTAAAACCCATTCGAAAACGAGTAATAATTATGGTAGTTATAGGAAATAGAAACAAACCTGCTGCTGTTGTTGTAATATCTGCTGTTGTTTCATTTGCGCGTCGTGAGCGAAGGGCATCGTGTCGAAGGGTGGCGGGGGCATCATAATTGGCACCAAGGGCGGTTGCAAGTTCATGGCCGCCAATGCGCCAACATTCAGGCCTAGAGGCAACCCCAATGACAGCATCTGAGCCACCATAGGGTGCAGTTGGCCTAATTGCTGCTGCAGTTGAATCATGTTGAGCGCAGCCTGCATCTCTTGCACTTGGGCGGCTAATAGAGCACCGGCCTGTGCCTCTCCCTGCGCGTTTCCATTCTCGTTGTAGTTGCCACCGTTGTCGCCGCGCGGGGACGGCGACCTCTCACTCTGTGGCGCGGGCGAAGCCGCGCGCGGCGAGTTCGGCGCACCAGATTTCCTCTCGTACTCCGATTTGAACTGCTCCGCGAACTGTTCAAGGAACTCCAGCGGAACTTTATCCTTGTGCACTTCCTCACAATGAGTCTTTAAAACGAACACACTAGAAAACTGCTTGTTGCAATGCTGACACATCGATTTGGTTTCTCCGTCCGGTGGTTTCTCCTCGGGAGGCGGCGGCGGCGGGCTTGGCACGCGCGCCATCTCACGCTCTTCTTGCATTTTTCGCCGCTGATTTTCATTGTACTGCATGACGAGATCGAAGCCGAACGTTTCTAAAAGTTGTTTATACATTTGTGAGTTTCGTTTGGGCGGATTGCCCTTCGCGACCATCTCGTCTAGCGCGGCTGTTTCGGCCTCACCCAGTGGCGAATGCGCCCGCGCATCTCCAAACGGGCATGAGGTCGCACGGTGTGCGTCGAGTAGTTCCCCGGTCGGGAATGACGCGTGGCAGCGCTCGCACGAGGCGCTACCTGAGCGCGGGGAGCGCGGGCTACCTGGTCGAGCGGGGGGTGAGGACCGCGGTCCCCCGCTGCTCGTAGACGAAGGGGATGTATTTTTCGGCGACAACACGTCTTGTAAAATTTTGCCGGGGTCGTTCCTGTCCGGCTGTTCTACGAGAGGGCGCGTCAAGTCCACGTGTCCGGCCGCGGCGAGTTCTTGTAATTTACCCGCGCGAGTCTGGTGTAGCACGGACCTCATGTGTATATCAAGAGTACTGCCTTGGGTGTACGCCACTTTGCAAATGTTGCATTTGTAGCGCTTTCGATCGTCCTCCTCGCTCGAGGTACTCTTGGGAGTGAGTGTCAAATTAGAGGGCGCGGAACCCGCCCCGGGCGATACGGGCGGGTTATTGTTATTCTGTTGTTCTTGCATAGCTCGTTTCAATTTATGCAAATGACTCACGCTATTGTAATGAACTAGCAATATATTTTTTTGCGTGAACGACTCCTTGCAAACGTCGCATTTGAACGGTCTGTTTGGGTCGAGATACTTTTCCATCGGATAAGTTAGTTTTTCACCTTTCCTGTGCAAAAGCGTCTTATTGTGTGCTGTCAAATAAGACTGCCGCGTAAACGCTACTTTGCATCGATGACACTTGTACTTCCTGTTCGGGTCGTTGTACGAATCTTCCGCCATAGCTTGGGAATTCAAGTAATCTTCCAGGAATTGTTGATCTTTGTAAATAATGGAATCATCTGAGTTTTCTGCGTCATTGTGTCCGGATTCGTCGGCGACTGTGGCGCTGGAGTCTCTATCTTCCATATCTGCGAGGTCATCATCAGGCGTTCTTAGAGCTTCTTTGCGTAACAGTTCCGCAGTTGCCGCGTCTAAAGCGGTCCCTTGTGCAGATTGGAGTAAGGGGTTCGATGCTAAACTTCGTTTGAATGCGGCCAGCTCTTCCTCAGTTAGCTCAGAGTGCGATGTCTCAACGTGTTTCTGAAGAGCCAACACAGATCTGAAGCTCCTTCCGCATAGCACGCATTTGGTGGCGTCTCTGATGACGTGATATTGCGAATGCAGTTGTAGTTTCTCAACAGTCTTGAAGGCTAAACTGCATTGGTTGCAGCGATACTTGTAGACGTGTTTCTCAGACACAGACATGTTCGCGATGGAGTTGCGAGCGTGCGCTTCTCTGAAGTGATTTTGTAGCGCGTGAGCAGTGTCGAAGTACCGATTGCATCCCTTTTTCCAGCACACGTATCCCGGGCCTTGAGGTGTTTGTTTCAGCTCAAGATGCCCCGATTCATTCTGGTGTTGACATAACTCATCTACATTGCGGAAAGTGCGGTTGCAAGTAGAGCATCTTTCCATTTCCCCATCTGCGCTTCCTTCTGATCGTGGCGAGGATATCTCTCGCTCATCGTCTCCTTGCCGAGATTCGTCTCTCTGAGATTGAGCTGCACCGTTTAACCAGTGACTCTGATCAACGAGCAATAATAATCTCTGAAGTCCTTCTGAGTTGACAGAATGGATTTGCATGACGTGTCTTTCGAGAGCTGGCCGCTCCTTGAAACCGTCTTGGCATAGCGGGCAAATGAAATGTCGTGTGCTGTCACCATGTACGGAAGTGACATGGGCGTGTAGGCGCGTCTCGCTCGTGCAACTGAAAGTGCAGTATGGGCACGCGTGTGGTCCAGGCGTGTCACGCTCCTCCTCCCTGTCGCTGGTCCCTTGCTGAGATTGCTGTTGTAATTGTTGTTGCTGTTGTTGTTGCTGCTGCTGATGCTGTTGTTGGTGTTGTTCCAAAAACCTCATCATCTTTTGCTCTTGAGTTAGTTCAGGCTTCTGATCGATCGGCTCCTTAGTATCTGTCAACAAAACAAACAATCACATTTTTTGTTTACAAAAGACAGGTTGACCTAACGCAAATGTACGACGAACCTCCCACTACGGAATCTGCAAACGGAATGGATACCGATCTATATGCCGTAAATCCACTTCGCCTACCTACGTCTACGTGAGATTTATCTACAAAAAAGATTATTTCTATAAATGAAGCTGACTATTGTTCGGCGCGAGCGTTTGTTACTTTTCTGAATTGAAGTTAAAAATAAAATTCTTCTCTTTTATATTATTAGTAGGACTCGTTTTGTTTGCGACGTCCCGGCAAGACAAAGGTATCGCTCTATCCATCCCGTACGCACACATACACAGACGTATTAATGCTAACGTAACAAGTATATTGTAATTTCGCACACAAAGGAGATACAGGACGAGCAAACAATCATTGTTCATTATTACAAAAGGTTTCGAATATTTCGTTTCGCATCGGATCAAATGCATTGGGATAGTTGACGTGTGTGACTGCGGGTGCGAGCGAGACGGGTGCATGGAATAAATGCGAGTGTGCAATTATTATTTTGACCAAGGATAAGTCCGCGGCAGCGTGTGAAAGACGCTGGGCCGCATTGTTTACGCTCAAATAAGGAAGGTGAAAGAAACGACCGAGGTAGGGTGCGCAAATTCGTTAATGTAACGTTACAATTATACTTTATTAGATGAGCAACTGAAGGCCTGTCCGGCTATTGTGTTCTCCTCAGATGAAATAAAAAAATTGCCACAAAATAATCTGGAACGACTGCAAACAAAAGTCACAGGGATTTTAAGAAGAATTTGGAATTTTGGAGATATTCCTCACTAAGCTGCACCCCAATTCTGGTAAGCTAAAATATAAATGTAATTGCATTTTCGCTTAATTATGACTTGAAATAATCTCACAGTCCACCGGAGCTGAAACCAGTCGTGTCCCCTGTTCGGGAACCCGTTCTATAGTTTTAAGCAGTTACAACCGTTACATCTAATGAAGGGGAGAGGGATAATATAAGTAAATCCATGTGTGTAATAATAAGCATAGCGCAACTGACCCTAATTCTGGAGTGACCAGTGAATGTAATTATTTATGATGTTAAATCGCCGTCCCACAGTCTGGTAGGACATAGAACAATGGCAAGTTGGCCAGGTAAAGGGACCTCGTCTGCATAAACGCGATCTCCGACGCTTTTTGTCAATGGACAAAGGGTCTTTTCTAAGGAAACACCACATCGTTATAGCGTCGTAAAGTAAGTATTGTGCAGTGAGTTTTGTTTTGCGAGATTTAGGTCAGGATTTTTACAATGTGGCGTCAGGGATACAATGAGCCTGGACGTTTTACTGTCTTGTGCCGGTGTTGCGACTTTGAATTTAAATGTGTGCTGTGCAAGAGTGATTTTTAAGTGGATAAAGTTGAATTTAAAATGTGTTCCAACGCTTACAGCTGTGCATAACTTGATTGTGTTTGCAGATAATACATATTAACTTCTGATCGTGTTTAGTTACATAAAACATAACCAACATTTAAAATTCCTTAGTTAGTCTCATTTCTGTGTTTGATCATTTAGAAACATGTTAAGAACTTTATTTAAATTATTGTCTTATTATTCATACAATTAGAAATAAAGCAGGTTATACATAATTCTTAGCACATGCTTATTACACTTTATTCCCATTTGATTATATTTTTTTGTGATTATTATCTCGAGCAACATCATCTTGGTTTAAGCAAAAAACTTTGGGAACGGGGTGCTTGGTCTTGTATAATGAATGAATTAAATTATAAACCGGTTCTTTCTGGTTTTAGTCGTATTGATGATGAGACAACCGTTAATGAATTAGTAGTAGTGAGTAAAACAGTGACATATTCAAAGGAACCTATACGAGTGAAGTGAAACCGAACGAGATAAGGAACGATTGTGTTTTGTTTGTCACCATGTGGGTATATCAAGTGCGTGTGAATATCAATGCAACCTTACCGCACTACACATTCATCCCGCTGTCGTGTTTTACAATGAACCATAAGCGATTCGAAAGCCTAAAATTTATATCAAAATCGATCGTTTAAAATGGCTCTCTCAATAAGGTGAAAATAAGTAATAAGCATAAACATGAGGTGCACAATGGTGTGAGGCGGATTTCTTTCGCCTCCACATTTCTCTGCGAGTTTATCGTATTTCACCGTGGTCATAAACATGCGACGGCGATGCGGCCGGCGACATTGTGCGATGATGTAGCAGCCTCATCACAAGGGGCCAATCATCCTTAATGCGCGACCGCCACATACGTAATGCGAGTCATTGTCCCGCGTGCGGTACTTATGGAAAATTCGCGTTCTCAATTCAAATCTTCTGTCCGTCTCCCTCGCTCGCGGGGCGGAGCCGTCTACGACCAATGACGGCATCCGACTGTGGCGACACCGTGTAAGGCGTACGTTATTAAAGAAACCTGTTCTAATGTTGCGCGCTTTAAATTAAATTTTGTTCGTGTGTAATTATCTCATTATTGTGATTACGAATTCTTTGCTAAATGCTCATCGCTTAAAATGGAGATTGGCTCTTAGATTGAACACGGAGTGACGGTCACGCGATAAACGATAATGAACGTTGACGAAAACGGAACACACGACGTACCTACACTCTCATCGTGCTCACAATACACACAAATTAACAAACAAATCGTTATGTTTATTGACACGACCCACAGAAAGAAGTTCACTTTGAAAAAACGCAGAACAAAATTGATTAAGGAACGAATCGGTTTAAATTGGAAACCGATAGTGACGTTTCGAAATCACATTCATAAGTCGAGTGAGTATTACTTTATCGATACGAACGCCGGTAATGGTTTTGGTTGAATTAATTTTAATGGGATTTTTACGCTTTATAGAATAAAAATGTTACGAAATGTGTTTAGCACGGGAGTAATAAATAATATTATTATATATTTCGTTGTGTCGCATTGGCTTATTGATTGAATAAAGGCTGCTGTAGGCGACATCTAGTGTCAAGTAGAAAAAACTCAATAGAATGCGCACGCGCATCTAATCGGTTTTCGATCGTGATCTGTTTTTATGTAGTTGCGCAGACACCGGCAAATATCAAACTAACTCCAAGCACTTTTAGATTGTTAGTACAGTTCGCTCGTTACGTACCTAACTAATTATCATTAACTTGTATCTTAAGGAGACAACGGCTCGAGGAAGTTAATGTGCAATAACAATAGACTAGTCACGCTTGGAAAATTATTTAGCTGACAAATAAGTAATTTCCTTATTACCACTCTAGTGAACATGAAAAGACAAACGCTCACTAAAACTGCAAAAAAATCAATTAAAATAGATTACTCATTATTTTCTTGAATCAATCAATTATTACATCACTAATGCCTGATTTCGGAGGTTCGCCGGACGAAGTAAAAACATTGGAGCACTCACCATTTTCTTGCTGATCGTACGGGCTGGGTAACTCTGAGGGCTGTGGGATGACTTGGAACAGCTCAGCGACGTCCGGTGTCGGGTCCTTGCCTTCAGAGCGCCGTTGAAGCTGATGGATCTGTTCCATCTGTAAATGCTTTACGGACCGGACGTGTTGGAGGAGAGGTAAGCGGTGGGGAGCACCGAATCCGCACAGAGCACAGCGGTATACTCGCGGCCGTTCCCGAGGGAGCCTTGTAGCACAATCACGGAGATGCCTCAGTAGCAAGGTGGCGGCTTCATGCCTAGCCCCCGCTGCGTGTAATTGCAGCTTGTGGGCGGAATTGGTATAGTAATCACAAGCACAACATCGGACTTGAACACCCCCGACGCTTGCACCGGCGGTGCCGACACCACCGCAGAATTTCAACTTCCATTCATTCCTGGGACCTCCTTCTTTGACGTGGTTCACGTGTTGCAACCTCTGCAGATGTTTGTCAGTTTTGCAATGAAGCTGGAAGTTGGCCTTCAAATTCGTTTTGTATGTACAAAGTTTGCAAACGTAGTGTCCCGCTACTAAAGCTAGGATTTCCTGTTCTCTGATCTTTGTACGGTCCTGTGCCAAGTGGTGGCCAAGAGCTTCTAAGGAGTCGGTGGAGAAGCAGTTGCAGATGCAGCAATGGAAGGTTCTCTCTGGTTCTGGATCAGCCGGCTCTGGTGGTGGTTCCATCGCTTCGGGGTTTAAGCCGACGTCTAGATGGGCTCCTAGTTCGGGAGGTGATGGTCCTGGGCCACCTGTCATAAGCTGGATCATCAATGCCTGGTTGTAAGCCATGTCAGCTAATGCAGCTTCCGGGTTTGGCGGAGGAGCATCCCCGCCATGGAAATGCAGTAAGCTCTCAAGCTGCTGCTGGCTCTGTTGTCTATGATGTAGGGCTGACAACGTCTGCATGTGTTTCACGTTTTGTTGCAACACTAGCATGTTATGTGTGTGCTTTTCTGAAGTCATGTGTATTCTCAGATTGCGTGCAACATTCGTCTCATAATTACAAACGTCGCATCGGAAAGTTGGCTTTGGTTTTTGACCTAGTGGTGAATGATGCGGTAGAGGCGGCTTGTGTGGACCAGGCGGGGTGTGCTGCGGTGGAGGAGGTAAGCTTCCTTCACCAGGGTTGCCACCGTTCTGGAGCTCTTGCATATTATTTAAATGCTTGTCTGATTGCATGTGTATACTTAAGTTGCCCTTCGTCGTGGTCGAGTAATTGCACACTTCGCATCGATATGGCTTGTATCCACAGGTGTAAGTCTCACCCCTTGCGAGCCGAGGGTGCGGTTGACCCGCTATGCAATAAATACAACTAGTCTCCGCTTCTGGATGTTTTTCTTTCATGTGTATTTCTAACGTTTCTTGATATTTGTAATGCCAATTGCATTTGGGACATTTCAGCGTTTTGCAGGAATTTCGACTGTGCATTCCGGCGAGCGGACCGCCTAATCTCCCTGAATTCAAAATAAGCTCACATTTTGGACAATCAGCACCAGACGGCCGTCCCCCTAGATGATCGGGGCACACTCCTATCGTCGTTCCGGATAGAAAGGCCGGTGGAGTCGCTTGAAACGGTGGGGAAGAATTTGGACTGCCGCGAGGTTGAACTGATGCATTTATCGTGTGCGGATGTGCCACGGAGATCAAGGAATGTTGTGGCATCAGGGATTCGGCTATCGACCGTGGAGGTCTCCATGCCGTTGGACTCGGCTTCCTGTCGTCACATGTGCCATTCAGCATCATTGACTCGTTATCTCTATCAGGCGTCATCAGGTCTTGTTGTCTTTTGTCTAGTGAAGGACTCGGTAATTCCGTCATGTTCGGGCTTCCGGAAGCTGACAGTCGCGGTGGGGCCGCTGCACCTACAGGTTCTAGAAATGAGACTAGAGGTTCTTTGTCTTTGCCTACGCATTGTATAATAGCTGAAGCGTTCTCTCTCGATAGTGCGTCTCTCTCCGAATCCATTAACGATAAACTATGGTCAGATTGGGCATGCGCTACGAACGATTTCGCGTAGCCAAAACTCAATTTACAAATAAAGCACATTAGGATCGGTTTCACTGGCACGCTGACGGGACACTCAGCTGACGGAGATGGTGGTCTTTGGGTGTCTTTACCTCCACGAAAACTGAATACTCGATAGCTGTGCATGACGGGCGCGTCGGGTCTCGCTCGCGCCCGCTCGACTGCCAGTCTTCCGTACAGCGCACCATACAACGAAGGATTTCTCGAGACGTAGAACGCGCTCGCTATTTGCGGGTAATCGAGCTGTCTCTCGACGACGTTGTTGTCGCGGCTGTCGACGATGCACCCCGGTTCTATTTTCGGCAAGTCGGCTATGCTAGTTTCGCCTTCGGACAGCTCGTCCTCGATGATGTAGGCCGATCCGTCCGGGTTGTAGACGATCTTGCCGTCGAACCTTTCGACATCGGAGGAGAGGGGAGGAGAGTCACGATGCGAGGTGAGGTCGACGGCGTCGGGGGCGGCGGGCGGTGAGGTGGGCGCGGGTGCGGAGGAGGGCGCGGGGGTGGGCGCCGCAGGAGCCGCGGGCGCGTTGCGCGGCTCCTCCTCGGGGCTCATGTCGCCGTCGTCGTCGTCGGGCTCGAGAGCGGCGGAACTCTGCGGATCGTCGCGTTTACGGCGCCGCTTGCGCTCCGGGGGCGGGCCGCTAGCGGGGCCGCCGGGCTGCAGCGGCGTGGGCATGGCGCCGGGCGTCAAAGGCCGGCATCACATGCTCTCCTGCAACAATACAGCGCCTTTAGACAACTGTGATCAGATCCTTACAGCTAACAAGCTGATTGACCGACTATGAACTAATGGCCTTCACAAGTTTTTGAAAACTGTTGATTTAATGGTAATTATTCTCGTAAGTGTAGACTTATTGTCGGCGTGTTGTCATTATGTACGGCAAATTGAACAGCGGCCCTAGCGGACCGTTTGCAAAACTTTCAAGTCTCTTTACAAAGCGGACAATACGCAATACGCAGACTATACAGTTTGCTTTAGAAAAAAATACACTACGGGCATTGGTTACGATGATTCTCAAAATAATATAACCGTGTGATAAAATTGAACAATGCGAAGACTATAAAATCTGAACCCGAACATAGGCTTGTTGAGGTTGCCCAATTAATCTGATTTACAACCAAATATTTGGTGGCCACCCGACCGATACTAACAGTAAACAATCCATCCTCAATCAATCACCTATTTCTCACGGACCAGTTTCACTGAACTGAAGGTGACTGCTGAATACATTTGTGTCGGTCGCGCAACCGGAAGTAGGTAGGGCCATCGTTTGTGTCACTCTGCGTTGTTTTCCAGACTCTTTACCAGCTGCCCCATTTATGTAGAGTATCGATAGAGATCCCATATAACTTATTTGCCATGGAACATAAAATGATAAGCCGTAATAAGTATAGGTTGTTTATACTAATACCATCTTTCCGATAACTGATAAGCGAGTTCCCATAGGTACATACCTACATCAAATTAAAATAAATAGTAATCGTTATCTAACTGACATTTGCGCAAACAACTGCGATCAATTTATCCATATGACAGCCTGTCAGCGCTGTCAATGCTGACACTATTACAATTAAGAAACCAACGGAGTGAGCTCTCGACAAATTTAAAATTTACACTTCTTAAGTAAACAAATATTCGAATGTGTTCCCTATTTCGTATACATAAGAGTTGATTGATACGAAAATTGCTGTGCAGAGGAAATGAACACGCAATCTAGAATGAAAATTCGTTAAAAACGAGATTAAGCCGTCATCCCCGTTATCTAACATTATCAAAGATACTTGTCCCACAAATACCTAACGAGTACATACTAAAATAATATATTTACTTAGTTGACAGATGAGATAATCGATGAGAAATATCACATGACGAACTAAAAAGATCACTCAGATGATGACACACCAGTTCTCATAATGAAAATAACAAAAGACTGATTTAGGTATTTTTTCTGTGATGCGTATTTGTTATCACGTGCTTGTGTATTATACATGCGTTTAATATTATATTTTTAGTATTGAAATTTACTATCTAATTTAATTAATTTCCATTACAAAATACTTATGAAGTTGACACTGTGACAGACAGGGACGTACGGACGGATAAACTGGTTATTATAAAGGTCTACGGAACTCTAGAAATCATAGTAATAAATACACTGCATTCGCCGAGTTTATTAGTTAATCGGGCGACCGATAGAGTATACAATTTGATTTGTAATTTAATTTAGGTATGTCGAGTTACCACTCATGGTAGAGCAGATCAGACTACAGGAAATTACAACATATAAAATTGTGCCTTGATAATGAGATTAATTAATTAATCGTTTAGCGCGAAACTGACTAACACGCCGCCCGGTTTCACAATACATTAATCAAGCCGCTCTGACTAATGAGTGATTAAGCCAGGAAGCGATAATGTGCATAATGCCGAATAGTCCCAACCTTACGCCGGATGCTCGTATTGATAAATTTAGCATACAAATTAAGTGTGCGGTTTGAACGTTGGTACTATGTTTTGTAGATTTTTTTGTGAGACTTTCCTGTTCCATAAATGTTTAATTTACGCCATGTTACGTCATTAGTACCTACAGTCCCACAACCCTATCTGGCCAGCTGACACCGGCGCTAGTGTCAATATAAGACTGCCAAATAAAATATTTCTCTTTAAAAAATGTTAGTTGCTCTTTTGGCCACCGCGTGAATGAAATTTGTGGCATTCTTTTGATGCTATTTATTTTTTAAATGTTATTTTTAGTTCCAATATAAATAGCACAATAAGAACCTTAGTTTTCTTAGTTCCAATTACAAATTTTGTTAGCGTTTCTGATAAGATATACCTATTACTACCTACATTTAGGTATGAAACTTTAAATCCTCTCATAGGGAGTACGCAGCTTGCGATATGATCGCCTAACCATACAATTTAATTTAGATTTAATTGAACTTAAATATAATTTTAAAAAACTAATCAATGTAGTAAAATTATAATTTTAATCTGGTGTAATACTTGTATTTGAACTTGTACTTGAATTTGTACATGTCATTAAAATACACATGTCCTATTTAAATGAGGACAAACGTGGTGTTACTAGTTTCAGTGAGACCTTCATTCCTGTAGGTACTACATTATAATAATGTGACCGCGCCTAACCGCTGTTTGCTTTGTACAACGGTCGAGTGTGGCCCTTGAAATCGTCATTTGATAATTGATATCAATCGAGGTATTGATAGTGTCAATATTTGTTCTGACGACAGTTATTTTGTGTGAAAGAATGTCCTAGTTCTAGGAAACGGATTGCACATTATTGTAACTTAAATGTGCGTTTCATTTTAAAGTGAATAATTTTTTTTCAGAGCAGATGTAAATAAAAATAAAAAAAAAAAATAAAAAATTTAGCTGAAGAAATTTTAGTTATCCTCATTATGAAATAAATTATGAATAATTTGGTGCGTCCACATGCCTCGGACGCCTCACCCGAGCAGTCATGTTATGACATTATGTCTATGCGTTCCAACGTCAATACCGAGTGCTTAGACGCGGCATGCGCCTGATGTGGACGTAGCCATTGATAACAAAGCAGTTTGACTCTAAAAAAACTTGTAAAACCATTGTAGGTAAATGGATTAAAAAAATATTTTGTAGGTAAAGCTTTCGCACAGAATTTTGTAAAAGTAATTCATAGTCATCATAGGCGAAAGACATCCACTGCTGGACATAGGCTTCCCAAGGGTTTGCGCAGTAATGGCGAATATATATTTGTAAGTTTAAACAAAAAAAATAGTCTTCAATATTATTATCTCTACAATTCATACAAATTCCATAAATGAACATCACTACCAATATAAGATACGTCTGTAGGCACCAGACACTTAAACCGCGACAAACACATGCTATACATAATAATAGGTATGTAGTATATACATACATACTACATAAATATTTTGATCGAGCACGATTCATCAATCAATTAGTCAATAGTTTAATTGGCAAGAAATGAATAATAATTCCAATTCATCTGATAACACTTCTAATAAGTGTGTTGTTAAAGCATGATATTAATTTAGAACTAGCGATTCACCCCGGCTTTGATGCGCAAATAATTTCATTTAAATAAGTGAATAATCCAGTTCAATCGAAGTTCTAAGTAGGTTTTTATACTTAAATTGGATACGATAATTCATAATCGTACCATAAAATGTACCTACTTAAATATATTTTATTTATCATCGTAGGTATTTATTAAATAAAAAAATGATGAATTTATTTACATAACGGAATAACCACGTTCTTTACAGGATTGGTCCTATTGTTACTTACTAGATGGCGTTGCTAGTATTAAGATAAATATACACACAATATATCATAGTATCAGTCTGCGCACACACATACATTATTATTATCATCTTGTTTATATTTTATTGTGACGCTTAAATATTTTTATAGGAACTAGTAATAAACCGCTTGGGGTCCGTAGGTATGTACCCACCTGTTGACCTTATATGGAAAAGTTAATAAAACAGTTAATTAATTTCTGAATTAATACATGTACTTTTTGTTTATTTTCTTTTTTAGATACGTACATTTTATTAATTAGGTAGGTACTTATTAGAAATAACTGATTTTACAAAACGAATTCCCGGGATGAAAATTCTCATTGGAAAGGGTAGCTTTTACGTCTGATGTTTTGATTTTAACATCAATGACGGCATTCCAATAACGAAACAGAATAATTTTAATGCTCTTTAGACTTTACGCATAATTGACGTCCATTCAGTGCAGTGGTTCAAGTACGTCTGTCCAAGCTTAGGCCGCTCGGCTCACTGCATCGGGAGGTTGCGGGTTCGATTCCAGCTAGAGGCAAATTTCGGAAACGGCCTTAATTTACCCTTGTCTGGGTATCCCTGGGATCGCCCACAGGCAATTGTATGGTAGCCATAGCACAAGCGTTGCTTATTGTGGGACTATACAGTTGTTGTATCAGTGTGGCGACATTAATAATTTATTCATAACTGTCAGATGACAAAGTTAAAAAATACTAATTACGCATAATAATTACTTATAATGCTAGTTCGCGGCTAAAGCAATTTGTAGATCATTTCGTAGTGGTAATGTGTATGGAAATTATGCAAAGAGCCGGTAATTAGACCCGAGGTGAATGGTCCATAATGCCATGATTTGCATCTAACGTTATCTAAGTATTTTTATTTACAAACGGAATAATAAGTTTAGTTAAGTAATGATTAACGGCCGAATATTCAAACGCAAATTTGAGAGCTGCTTAAATTTGACGCTCCACACAAACAAAAAACAGACAATGATGACGTCTCAAACTGCTAAGTGGGACTCAAACATTGAGTAGCTTTTAAGTATTCGGCCATAACTCTTCTTATGTTCTATATAGGACATAGGTCTCTTATCAATAAAAACATATAAATAAATATAAATATGACCAGATAAACACACCAACTGTATGGTCCCACACTAAGCAAAGCTTGTACTATGGCTACTATACAATGGACTGGGAGCGATTCCAGTGACGCTCACAGACCAGAGCAAAATACGAAAACGCCGTTTCCGAAATTTGCCTCTGGCGGGAACCGAACCCGCAACCATTTGATCGAGTGAGCCGAGCGGCCTACGCTCGGTCCACTGTGCCAAGCAGTGGTTAAAATGCGAGGTGGATTAAATTAATAGGTATTGACACTGTGTATGTCGGCTTCACATGTCTTTTGAAAAACTACCCCTATAAAAATTACACATTACGTTATTGTGTTTCCAATTTTAAAAGTGTTTTCATAGTACTTTATTGGTAGCGTCTGGCGTGAACTGTCATTAAAATGATAACCAGGCGGAAAATCAAAAGGCTCTATCTAGAGCGCTATAATTTTTATTTTGCAACTTTCAAAGTGACTCAAGTAAATGTTTAATGTGACACGTGCTGAGATTCCCATAGTCCAATCAATGGTGTTGTCAATTTCTAGCGATACCCCGATGTTTGCAGCAGAACTAATTTCCGATAAACACGCACACATTCATAATATGCGGTTACGTTCGAGTGCAAATTACATGTACACGTGTGTGTGAGCGTGAGAAAAGTACGGCGCGCATGGGCGACGCGTGTGTGAGTGGACACTGACGCAATTTGCTCGTACGTATTCGCGGGTGTATGTGCCAACTGCAAGTGGACACACGCATCAATGGGTGCGTCCAAAAAAGTCGAGCGGCGAGCCCGAGCAATCATTTTATGACATGTTTACGTAGTCATACGTCAAAACTGATTTATCGGGCTCGCCCCTCGCAACATTAAGACGCAGCCAATTAAGTACACCACCATTTTAATAGAATACAAATATTACGATACATAACATTGATATTCGGAGACTATACTTTACGAAGAATTAGGTCAAATTCCAACTCATTTCCAGTAGAAAAACCAATAGGTATCATTATTTATTTTAAGTTACTCTATCTGGACACGTTTGTGTCCACTTTCGTGTGTCCAGTTGCCACTAAGCCCGTATTCATATACAGTCTCTCAGACTCGCACGCGCACCGCTGCAACGCCCGCATACACTTCTCCCCAACAATAGTTATCAAACCAATCATAATGAAGATGCGCACTTTTCAATCCATTAATGAGGCACCCACGTTATTGATAGCCGTTATTGTCAATGTCCAATTTGTGTACAACCGTGATCACCAGCTAATCCCGCTTGTTTATCTAAAGAGAAAGCTAATCGAAAATAAATTGAAGAAACGAATAGAAGTGAAATTAAGAATGATTAGTTACTCGGATACCATTAAATCCTATAATTAGCAGTGGCAGCGGCATGAAAAGTCAATCAACACACTCATTGCCGTATCCACGGAATGGCAGTTCGTGAGCCATGTAGCACTTTCGAATTAGAATTTACTAGTTGGAAGCATTACTACGTGCTAGAGCAGTCACTGCGCATCACTACGATGTCTCGTGTTATTCACTAAGGCATTCTACTTATTCTATCTCACCCGGTGGCGCTCTTTCCACCTACATAGAGAGTATGACTTTTGTTTGATGCGGCACCTCTAGTGCGTATTACCTCGATGGTTGGAGGCTGTGACATTTGCGAGACGCACCATATTGTATCGCGCATGACTTTTGTTTGACGCGGCATCTCTAGTGCGTATTACCTCGATAGTTGGAGGCTGTGACATTTGCGGGACGCACCATATTACCGTTACTTGTGCAGCATATCGAATGAAAATTAGATAAACTTAATAATAGATTCATTAGACTGGTTAATATTGTGGTGAAGATACGACGAAAATAGGAGAAATTAAATGCAATGTTTCTGTAAATAACCGATGTGCGTAAAACGTTCACCGATCCGGAGTGTAGAGTAAATAGCGAAGTAAGCGACGCGTTAGTAACGAGAAATGAAGCTAAACTACGTCCATATTAATAATCGCGGGGTATTACGAGGGCCCTCATTAAGTCGCCGCCGCTCGCTTCAAGAAACCACAGAACACTGCTAAATAATTACCCCCCGAGTGGTTCCTTCACGAAAACATCGTAAGGTATTAAACAGCATCTACTAAGACGGTGGGAGGAATTACAATAAATAAGGTATTAAGCCGGCGTTGTCAGCCACCGGTCCGAAAATGTCGAAAAGCGATTAATGGAAATAAAATTGAGCGGAGACGGGGAGGAACGATTTACTTAATACATTGATAATAAGTGGAGGGAATGTATGTAAAACGTTGCACGTAATGGAGGTAGTCTTGTTAGACGTGGGAACGCGATGCCGGGCTGAGCTGACATGGTAGGGATCGAGTTGGACATTGTCCACCGTTAGGGCTTAACTTTAAACCTTCATTAATGGTAATAGTTCTGAACTCGATGGGAATGGCTCTTTTTGTGCGCCCGCGCCCGTTGAAGACGCGATACGGTAATTGTCGTGTTCGACACGAGTTGCAGAATGCTAACCAAAGAGCAAGAAGGTGCATCGCGTGCAACGTTTAATCTGTTCCAATCTTACGTGATTATACTTTAACGCCAATAAGAATATGGCAGCCAATGAGCATTAACTCTATTATCTCTACAAATCCTATAAGTTTATATTTACGAATGTTCCATTTGATTAAACGATCCTTTTCATAATGTCATTAGAGAACCGAATTCTTTTATTACTTACTAGTTTCATTTATAAAATATATGATTTATATTCTAATAATATTCCATAGATATATTATTAGATTTTAATATCTTGTGTAAATATCCACTTATGAAAGGATTTATTTAGGATTATATTTATAGTTTGGTAGCTAGCAAGTGTCTGCGACTTCCTTTGCTTACAGATTTTATTTGACATCATTATCTATGGAATCGCTAGTAACAGTTAGTCAACATAATATATTATACATAACTTTGGTGATTAGTTTTTCTGAGAAGTCCAAAGTATCATTTACAAATCAAGTTTAACATTATTAGATTGTTTTTGATAAATAAGTTGATAGACAGATATTCTTTCTGAATACAGGAGATTAATAAAAACTCTTCAGTGTCATGATAATAAATTAACGACTTCTGATAGATATCGCATTAAAATCACAGATCGACTCGATTTTTGTTTGTATTTAAAGGCATGACGCAAGCAGCCGTTTAAATACAGCACGGAGAACCCACATCGAAATTAAGGAGAAAGCTATTAATTAAAAACCTCTCTCTCATTTCACACGATAATAAAGGTGACAGCGCAAATTCGTGAGCCAGACCACAACGCAAGTATGTATGTAATTACAAAGCGTTCTCCACGTGTGAAATACGAAACTTACGATGATTAACGTACACTTTCCCATTAATTTGTCATTTTAATTAATCAGAAAACGAGGTGTGTTTATACACGTCGAGAACTCGATGGTTCGAAAGCACAAGTAATCTTTGAAATGAGATCGGATCATAAAGCGGATGATTTTATGATTTATTTGATTTCGAAGCTAATTGTGTTAGGCGCCCGACTGTCGTCATTGTGGACGGAGGCTTTGATCGCTCGCACTCAAAGGATTGTGAGTTTGTTGGAGGTTTCCATTCAACAATCTCGATGCCTTAGTATGTTGTTGAAAGATGCCTAGTTAAAATGTCTTTTTAATATTTCTCTTTGAGCGTTTATTTCTGAAGTAATAATATTCGAATTAACTATAAATATTTGTATTTTTATTTGATAAAATACCTAACATATGAACATTTGTAGAGGTCTGAGAGAGGGTGGTCATTGCGTGAAGTCTGCAGGTAACCTGGCAGGCGCCGCTCGACCGATGGCTCTTAGGAACCGTCAATTTGCGCCTGTAATTATTGCGGACCCTTCGATACTTATTTCTATTTTTTCCTCGCCTTAATTGTTGCAACAGATGACTTTTTTGTCGAACCAATTCAAAGAGAGCGGAAAGGCATCAAACGCAGCGTCGAATTTGGAAATAATTATACATAAATAGTCCCTTGAGCGGCCGATTAAGACAATTTCCGAGGCAAATTGCCGCAGACGAGCATAATAGCACACGCTCAGCTCCGTCATAAATAAATCTGGATTACGTTTCTGTACGAGATTAAGATTGATTCGATCCCGATGTTTTCTGCTATTAATGCCTACGCGGTAATGCCTCGCGTTAAATTTCTTAAATCATTTATCGTTTTTGTGGGTGAGTGTAATTTGGGAGATAATTACGTTCGACAAATTGCCGGCCGTCATTGTGCAGATAACGGGTGGATGGTATCGGTCGTTCTTAATTAATGATCGATACATGTGAAATAATTAATTACCGGCGGGGTTTGGATCGGTGCGGAAGGCGCCTCGGGGCTCTTCACAAAAAACAATGAGTTGCGGTTTCGGTGCGCCGGCGCCGCCCGCTGCCGCTGCCGCCAGCGCCGCGCCACGGCGACATCCGCCGCTCTACACGTCTATAATTTGGGAGACCTCGAATTAGTTTTAATCTCGGCGATGAGCGTGACGCTGGCTTAACGTTCTCGAGAAATGTGTCATTAATGTTAATTTGAGAGGTTGTTGCTTTTTTGTGATAATTTCTGAGGTAATATAAACAAAAGAGTCGGAGCTCTTTCGTTCGGGAACAAAAGGAAATAAAATACTTTTTACGAGTCGCCACAAAGTTTCTCAGAGAGTCAGGAGTTCAGTAATGTTGGCGATAATTAAGCGTTGACGACGAATCGTAACGTAGGAACAATTAAGTAGGCGACATCCTAAGGTTGGATTGAATTTCTTCGCGAATAATGAATAAATAAGTTGGGCAAGGTGCCTACTGTGTTTACGTATCCCATAGAAAATGTCACATAATAGAAAAACGAGTTAATACCTATTTAAATGCAGACTAAACTCTTTGTACCTACTCGTATACGCCCGCATTAAAATCACAAGGACTGCGATGTTATTGGTACCAATTCAGTTGGTACAAAACTCAAGCTAAACTGTATTGCTATTCTTGTTATAGTCGTAACGTATGAGCGATGCAGGAATCGTTTTAGATGTGTCCAACTTAATTCGTGATGTGACAATTTCAGAGTTGCCACCCTTTTCAAACTAAAATGCTGAAATAACTAGAATATAAATAGTTGATTTGTCTGCATGAGAATTATAGTATTCTACCTTCTGCCCGCGACTTCGACTGCGTCCTGTAGTTATTTTTTTGATAATCCCATAGGAACCTAACATTTTTCCGGTATAAAAAGTATCCTGTATTAGTCCACATAATTGTAACAGACAGAGAGACAAAGTTAGTTTTGCATTTATAATATTAGTAAGCTGAGTGTCAGTAGCGTTTTAATTTCTCCAAAAACGTTTTAACGACAAAATAATCGCTGCTCGCGCTCAGTTGCGCCGCTACCAAATGAAGTTACGGTGTCGCGTAATGTGATGGCATGGTAATGACAACTCGAACCTCCGAGGGGAGAGAGGGCACTTTATGTTCACTGGCAACTGTAAAATTAGCTTACTTTAACTATTATTTAATGTCCTCTCAGTGGGAACCGGGCGAGAGTGACAATTGTGGGAACTCCAAAACGTTGACGGTATTTGAATAGATAATTATTAGTAAATTCACTGGTTGTCACGTTCTAAGATAATGATTAAATTGCTGAACCGTAATGGTTGTAGCTTTTACTCTTTTTTGGGATTTGCGTGCTGGAATTATATCTGATGACAGCTCTACGTGTTGGTGTTATTATACAAAATAATGATCTAGTAATTTTTCAGTCATTGATCATTGTAGTATACTGTGGTTAGTCGGTATCGATTGTTGGTACCGGTACCGATAGCAAGTATCGATCCAAAACCAATAAATAATCGAAGTTCTCACGACTCCCGAGATACCTCAGGTTGGAAACAGTGAGAGACCTCTAACTCGGTATCGCGATGCGTGTGCGCAATTAAAACGAAACCCACAATCAGCCGCCATGTTTGTACACGGCTGATGTTAATAGCCTTCAGTAATTACATACCAGTATCATGCCAACGTTGCTTCTCGGAAGGCTGATCAAATTAATAGAACCTATTTTGGGTACTGTATCATCGAAATTTTGATATAATTACAAGTCTTTATTGCATTCCGAACCTATGAAATTGTAACAAAAAAGGGAGGAAATAACGTCGGCAATAATATCGCGCGATACCGTCATCGCGTTGACTCGAGAATTTCATATCGTCACATTTACATGTATCCTATTCGCGGAACTAGCGCGCCCGACCTCCCCGTCGTTATATCCGGGGAAAGAATATCTAAATTCAATTACAAAAAGGCTTCTCGGCGAGGTGTGCCGCTGCACCCGCGCCTCCTCCGAGAAGGGTGTATAACAACTCAATTTCTCCATATTATTAAGACGATGGGGTAGGTTGGGGTGGCGTGGAACATAAAAAGAATGCTAATTTAAAATTCTTATTGCTGTGTTTGTATGCGCGCGCGCTTTATGTATCATTCGCGTAACAAAAGGCGGAGGAGAGAGCCGCCCGAGCGCGTAATTTCAATCTAATATTCAATTTGAGAAGTATCGCGAGCTTCACCCGCCATCTTTTATTTATTTTACTCGACTTGCAAGTGTTTTCCTTGGATTCGCAGATCATAGAAATAAGGTAGATGCGTTATTATATTATGACTTCTATAGTAGAGTCAGCGTTCCAGATCATACTTTGTCGATGTAATAATATGTTCAGACTACCTAAACATGATGTACAGTTAATTAACCTCTTCATAGTCGATCACTCGACGAGTTATCTTGACAAAGAACACTAAATTCGAATCGATATCTCAATCTAACGGCCAAAGATAATTGCTTCATTCTCACGACGCGAAGAAAATAAATTTCACCGATCACAATGGGTGCTTTCCACAGACAATTCGCGTCTAAACGGGGGGCGATAGACGGGTAATGCCCCGGTCGTGATATATTAGCGCAGGAGAAGGTAACAGTGACCCTTACCACACCTAGACACTATAAGCCGATCGCTCTTGTGGTTAACACAATAATTGTACACTTTCTAAACAAAATGTCGAGCGTATTGTTTAAAATAGAGCGAATGTCAAGGATGACAACAGATTCTTCAATTTAAATTTGTCACGATCACGAATTTGCATGAACCGAAATAGGTACATTAAGGTCATAGTTCTGTTCTAAACACTTTCGGGAAGTCAAGGTAAGTTAAATTGTTATTGTTTGGTAGCGGATAAAAATTATGTTTCAATTTATAATCATTCAATTTGTGGCAACTAGAGTTATTTATCGCAGTTGAGAAGATTACGTAAATGTTTTTTTTTTAAGATTTTTTTAAACGTAACGATACTAAATTAATTACTTACGTATTACTTAAAATATCTTAGATCAAAGAATAAAAAGCTGTAACATAGATTATCATTTGTTATTTCTGTATCAGTTCCATTTTTAAAAACATCATTAATTAAATTTACTAGATAAACACTTATCGATTCCACGCTGTATATGTTAGGTGTTACTGATTTCAATGTTTAGGTGAAGCTATAAACTTTAATGTAGGTAACATTGCATCTGTACCCTGAAAACACAACATATCAGTCCCAATGCAAATACATAACAATATATAATATATGCAGTGGCAATAAAAATGCACCAGTGGTACACGCGACCGCATGTGGGCTCTATCGATGCACCGCCATGCACTGACTTGTACTGCTCCCAATACTGTTACATAAACTAACCTGAATTTTACAATTTACTTTATGAGAATGTTTGAAACGTGTTTGGAAACGATTGGAAATGAAGTTTTTGATCGAAAGTTAACAGTCAAAATAAGGTATTTTCAGCTTGCAATACCAAAAGCATTGCTCGCACATTCCCGACCTATAGGGGAGTGGGACAGAGGGAGTGGAAGGGGGGAGGTTAGGCTTCCGGTTCTCGAACTCATCGTACGAAACGCAGCTTTAATAGTCGAAAAACATATTGTTTAAGAATCAATTAGGTGACCCAGTGGTTTTGGTAAAATACAATTTAATTGTAATTTTCTAGCAAGCTAAACTCTAAGGAAATTTTGTAAAAATATGACACCTCTACTATCAACACGCTACCTAGAAAACGATTGCGTCCGCAGTGACCGTACAATTGATAGGTACATAATCAATGGTTAAAGATCGAGTTAAGTCCTGCTCAATACGAGGTATACTATAATAACGCAACTATTGGCCTGGTCGGCCATCGCGGCACTGCTAAGTATCATTTTTAACGTGTGTTAGTGTGTGCAGAAAGCGTGTGCGGGCGTTTCCTGATAATTTGCCTGACGACGTCTTTGCGCCCGCGCACTTACCGTAACCCCCCATTCTGAGCTGTTTTACGAATAAAAATGTTATTATTGCACGGAGATATGCGGCTTTTAAGAGGGTGCATGATGTTGACAGCTACGGTACTGATAAAGCGATGACGTTTACAGAGAATTTTAGACTTTTTGGATAACTAATGTCCAAATATGACAAATACATATGGTTTAAAAGGTCTTAAGCATAATTTTGCATGGATTTCACGTAGTAGCTCCAGCTTTGTTGTACATTAATACATTTTTTCCAGTAAATAGAGAATTGTAGAGCTTTTTGAAATAATCAAATTACTGCCTATTAACCCGAACTATAAGCTATGGAACTTGACCCGAATTCCCCTTGCAAAATGCTTGACTTTACTAGATTGGGACCAACATATTATTGACAAAATGTGGGTGTATACTATGGTAGTGCTCTTCTGCCTACTCCTTCGGAGACTGCAGGCGTGATAGTGAACTAAATTTCAAATTGAGATGTAAAAATATAGTTATTAAGATAACAGTTAATAAAAAATAAAAAATACTTTATAAAATTTTACAGGATCATTTATTAAATTAGTCGTTTAGTAAATCAACCCCAAGAAAAAGTTATTAAGGCAAGGGATTACTTAGTTAATTTAAATAATGTAAGTAATCAAAGGGCAGTCTACATGCTCTGTAGCTAACACCAAAAGCTGTAAATCATCAGCATCACCAACCGATCCCGTAAGTCAGTGGAGAAGACAATAAATTAACAAAAAAGAACAGTATCAAGATAAGCCCGACATTGTCGCATGATAAACGACCAGATTTGGGAACCGAGACTTCGCTTCCAGTGCACCTTATAACCAGCATCGAGCTCCGTTTATAATTATAATTAATATTCTCACAGTATTAGATTGGTGGACGGTAAAAAAAACAAGATTCGACGCGAGAATTAATAACAAACAAATGGGCTACCTGCGGTGTTTTTTGTAGCCCCTACAGGTAAGCGCGATGATGAAAGAAACTCATACGTGTGTCTGTCTTAAATTTTAAACAATATTGTTCGATTTTGACACGGTTGCACCTTTTTATAGCGATCGTCAGGCCCCATTCATAGGAAGTAGCTTTACGGTAAACATGCGTGAAGAATACTTAGCAAACTCCGCTACTGCCCGACAGATGGCGGCGTGCACGTGTGAATTACCTGTAAAAAAGAAAGCTGACTATAGATTTTTATATCTCACTCAATCACAAAAGTATAAACAACAGTAAAAGACGAAACTCGACAACTCTACTCGGCAGGTTTCACATTTCTTTACCGCTGTGGCCGATTAAAAAAAAACAAACACCAAAGCTGCATTGGAAACAAGAAACCAACGAATCTAAATCCCGGACAAAAGAGAGGAACTCTTAACGTGATACCATAATGACAAAACAGAAATATGATTTCGATTAAACGGTGCGACGGAGACCGCCCGATTGGGACCTATTGTGGGTGCAAAAAGGACAGGAAACTAGTTAATAATAAAAATATTTTATTTGTATAGTGGGGTAAAACACCCCCGCTGCGGGCTGTTTGGTCGGGACGGCATCCATCATCATTATATTAACCGATTTAACACTTTTGAACAGATTCCAATGACGGTTGGTGGTATGGTATCGAGGGGACAAAATGTGTAGCTGGAACTATTATAGAGTTCGGTCTCTACCAATTTATTTCGTGAAGGATTCCTTATCGAGCTAACACTATAGAGTCGATGATACATAGAGTCGTGTTATCGATTGATGTCGATCTAACTCGTACCATGTAAGGCGCTACTTTCTGACCTAGCCTATAGAATTCCCTGTTTGGTCACGCCGTGAGGATTATTAATTACGGGAGCCGTGGTAACTGGGTCGAGGTGCTATTATCAGATTTCTAATTACGGCTCCTCAAGTTCACGCGGCGTTTTGTTTAGCAAATTGTATTATGTTTCAATTCAAAGTAAACAAATTGCATCTGAAACTGGTTCACGTGGTCGGCAAAAAATGTCTGCGCTACTTTTGGTAGAGCGCGGGTTTGTGACCGATTGTGGCGTATAAGGCAAACCTCCGGCATTATTTTATTGCATAATTGAGAAACGTTTTTACGTCAATTATTTACCGGCGTAACTTTAATTGACGGCCAACATGTTTGTGATTTATAAATATTTAATAGGTTCTAAGAGTCTATTTTAAATTACCAACCTTTATTAGAGCGTAAAACTTACTCTACATAGCAAACGGACACGTTTGTCATTTGAGTCCCTAGCCCTATATCTAAAGGAAATTATGATCATGTATACATTAACCGGACTTTAAAACAAATGTACTATGAGAATCATTAAAAAATTGTGACATGATAAAGCAATTTTTTTTTATCCATATACCAACTTATCATAAGGAAATTATTATCACAAATGAATTATAACCAACCAATCTATTGAGTAAATTAATACCAACCTTAAAATATCAACTTTTAAATTTAGAATTTTATCATTCGATCAGCATAGAGGAAATGCAATTAGATGAAATGATGCATGTCGATATTAGACCATTGATATGCAAAGTTGGGTCGTTACCGGCCGGTCCCATGGTTGGTTCATTTTTGTTCGCTAATCAATAAGATTGACCCTAATACCAATTACCATTCAACAGTAACAATAGTTCGGTCACAATGGACCATGTTTTGTTTATTCAGTGCCTATTTGATCTAGTCACCGGCACTTAGTTAAGGATTGAAAGCTGATATCTAAATGTATAGTATTAGTAGTTCCACTATTGTAACTGTAAAGCTGTTATTTACGTTATAAGAACTGTTATCAAATTTAATTATATTTATATTCCGCAAACAAAAGCAATTAATAATGAGAAAAATGATATGTTAGCGATTTTAGTCACGGCGAAATAAAAGGGCTCACGCGATTGTGGTCCGAATCTTAGCCAATAACGGTCTGAGTTAGATCCGACGATAAGACTCATTCCGCTAATTACTCCCTAAAGCTAAGCGAGCGCAGTTTTTGCCATCGAGATAATTTAATAAGCATATTAACCAGGCCGATGCCATAGATAGGCGTCGAGCCGCGAGCGATTCGCGCTAATACCTTTATAATACTGAATATGTTAAAGAAAATATACCGGACAAAGACACGGGATCTCGGCGCGAGGTCAAAGATGAATGACCATGTAAACGCGTAATAAAACCCAGAAGACGCTACTGATTCGCACTCGTACCAAACTCGTACACATTAGAATCAATTTAAAATATTCCATGTGTCCGATCTGGTAAATATGACTATACTGGGTGACATTTTCAAAGGTTCTAGGATGGCCAAATACAAACTATAGGGAATGAAAGGATCCTTGTGGCCGATTTTGATTAAAACTAAGTCTGTATCTTAGATTTTTGAAAAAAGAACACAGCCTATTATTTCACCAACCGTAGTATCGCTCCTAAAGGATCAAATTCTGGGAAGTAATGCCTAATGGAAACCTAAACGAAAGGGCTCATTTTGAAGAAAATACAGAACTATTTTGTTTATCTACAAAAAAGTTGCGTTCCGTATTTTTTTTTATTCCATACAAATAAGTACTAGCGCTATGACATTGCGTCTGGGCGAGTTTCCATCGCGTGGGCCGCCGAGCCCAACGGTAATACAATAAACGGGAAAGCAGTCCGCCTGATCCATATGTCGATATTGGACGTCTAAACGAGTTCATGATTTCTCATCCCGAGCTGTTTGTGCTGTTAACTCGTGTCGCTGCAACAGTGTAGAAGCGATCTGACCTCGGAATGAATGGCTCCCATTAGCATCTCATAGGTTTAATTGGGGATCCACGCATCGGTCGCCCACGTCAACGCGTGCCCGCGTGTGGGCAATCAAATTAGAGACAGCCCGCAGACAATGCGATCGAGTCGAGCGTGCAACCCAACGACAAAACGTTTCCTCGCAATCTTCGATCACCGGATTAAGGGAGTCTCGTCTCGCACGTTTTATCTCCGATTGTCCGCACTTAACGCACACTTTACGCCGAGTGCCCCTCGAGAGGAAATTGAAAGCGATCGCTTTCCCGGCTATCTTATCTCTAGTGTTGTACTAATTAATCGATGTAGCGCGAAGAGGTCGTCGTTAGAGGTAAATAATGCTCGCATTGTGACGGTCGGCGGTGATTTATCGGTGTGAATAGACAAAAGTGTCGCGGGCGGAGCGGGCCGGTACAATGGCGTGGAATGTCGTCGCGGGCCGGCCGCGGCCGCTCGGCGCGGCGCGCTCGTGCGGACCCTGAATGCGGATTATTAATAACCCGCTTCGGTTCGGCACGACAACGCGACGCGACGCGGACGCGGCGGAGCGACTCCCTGCGCACTCCTCGCCCGAAGCGCCTCCACCTGTACAGTATGACCGCGTCTTAATTTATTCACGATACTTTTTAATGACCGCATTGATGTGCATGCATTCCGCGTTCCGTCGCGCTGCTCGCCGGCCCTCGCCGAGCGTAGTGTTTGCGAATCTGATCAATCAATGTTTTCGGAAATTCGTGAATTATTATATTCCGAGAAGCCCCTGTATATCGTCCCCTATAGTTTATCATCCCCGCGTCTGTAGCAACAATGCATAACAATAGAGTTAGCGCGGATTATGCCGAGTTCCCCAAATTGTGTGGGTTCATATTTGCGCTCAACAATAAGACAAAAATAGTGATAATGTCACATGTGTAGCTTACCGCATTTGGAACTAATTGGGAATATTTTTCATAATGTGACGATTATATTGAAAGTAACATCTGTCTAATACAAACTAATCCTTAAATAATCTCAATTAGGTTCTTTTTAGAGAATGAAACAAGAAACATTAAAATGTCATTTATATTTTAATAGTTAGGGAATCGCAAGAAATCTAGCTCATTACCATCGTCACTTGACAATAGGAAGCTGCAATAAACAAAAAAGATCTCGTGCAATGAACTGACGGAATGCTATAAAAGGTGTTTGAAACTGACAAAGGCGAACATCTATCTGTAGCTTCATTTGAAGCGTCCACAAAAAACAATGATAGTGGAAAGGGCAAAGTGCCCTTAAAGGCGTGTTAACCGGAAAATGCAGTATGAAATTACCTTTCACGTTTTGTTAATATCGGTGAAACTAAATGAGAACATTTTTTTGTACGAAGTACTGAGCCCTTAGACTCGTCACGTCGCACTTCGCAATAGACACCATTGTGCCCTGTACCGCCCAACACCACGAAACATTTGTAAAGGTCTGTAATCACTCGCGACAAAAACCGTAGGTATCGATACGAGATACGAGTACCTGTGATAACACCAATTTCACAATTTTAACAGCTTTTTTAAATTGAATTTTAATCAAAATTCCTCATATAACAAATTAATTAGTCAAATAAGTGGCTCGACAGTGATTTATGGATCCATAAAAACATAATGCAATGCCCATACGTGGCTCTAGATTGTTTTTTAAAACAGCGTCATCTAAAAATTTAATTACTAATATTAAAATTGATTTATAATGCTTAATTTATGGCGAGAATAATATTTCTTGTGTATAACACTGATTGAACAATCTTAATTGATTTCGCCACTGATGATTCTGTTGGAATCTCCATAAAGGCCTGTCCACATTATGTAACTCTGTGTCGATACGATTGTGTCCGTATCGTTACGAGCCATTGTTTTCCAATTCAAATTTTGATAGCTTAAGAAAAACATATTCGATTTCAATGTTTCCTATATACATTGTAGGTATTTAAATTTTTCTGTAGGTACTAATAAATAATGCCGCATGTTTCTTCTAGAGGCACTATTGGTATAGGAAAAGATTCAAAAATTTGGAAGAGTTCATTACTTTATATATATGGTGACAATATGCCGATTCCTTTTCCTCATTCCATTTTATCCGTTCATTCATTCATCACATAAGAATTCGATAGAAACTAGTGCTTGACAACTAGATACAGGTTTCGATACGATACGTACGGGAATAAGATACGCCACAATAATACGTATGTGGACCGGCCTTTATTATCCCCGCCATTGGAACGCTCAATTTGACAGTCCGTCACATTATCGTTTTTTGGTGCATTTATTTCCGAAGATTTTGAATGTGTCGAACTCACGATTCGTTTTTTGCTTAATTTCCACCGTCCACTAAGTAAGTGGCCATGTCGTGAGTGGTCCGATTCGTTACCGAAACTATAATTAGTTTTACCGTTATTGAATACTTTACATTTTCAATGTGTATTGGACTCATTTATTGATAGCTGTTGCGACAATGAAGAGCGTGACTAGTTATTGTTTATTTTCTCAATTTCAAATTGTCGACTGAGCTTTGCTTTCTTATGAAGTTTGGGCTGTAAAATATAAAGGACCTAACATAAACGTAAATTATGAATAATAGGATTTTCCAGATTTCATTATTCGTTATTCGTAGTTCAACCTTCATTTATTAATTTAGTACCTACGCCTTTTACGTTGAAACTCCGAGATTTCAAATTTGTATCATTAACACGTTCTAATGCTAATTGTCTGATGCGTTGCGACAAAAACTGGTCGCTTCGTGTAACACTTATTAAGTGTAGAGTCGCCTCAAAATTTAATTATCGGCATTAGGTTGACACCAAAAACGGTGTTGGTAGAAATTAGGTGGTTACAAGTTACAACCCAGATACATATTGCTCGTTGTTTGCAAAACTGTTCATCGAGAAACTAAAATTCCGTTTCAATTTGAGGAAAGTCGATAATTGTCCAACGAGCGACTGCTCAAATTGAAATAACATAAAACGGTAAAGCGATGTAAGAGATTGATTAGATTTAACATTAATGACCGGTTCGACAATAATGGTACATAGAATCGCTAAATGGACGACATTATGTCGGAGCGTCGCCACGTCAAATATGAAGGATGATCCCCACATTTGTCCTGGCCACGTATTCTAACTGAATTCAATGGACGTCGCTCTTTGAGAGCACATTGGTTAATAGCAGATAGTCATTCTTGACTTCATCATTTTGACATATTATAAACTAGCTTTATTTATGCTTTTCTCCGCCCTATCTTTAGAACTCATAATTTAAAAACATATCTAACGAGAAATGAAATATCACCAGTAATAGATTTTCAGCATAAGCTGAGCTCTATTTATTACTCACAGTCGTGATAAAGAAAGCTAAGTTTATGCTGATTATTCCCTGAGAGGTACAGGCGACTGTAATATATTTCAAAATCCTTGAGATATTGTGTAAACATTATTTGTATAACGCTTAAATTTGGAAACATAATACATACACACGAATCACTAACTACATACGTGATATTTAAACAACATGATGAAACCGTTAAACCTAAAAAATAAATTAGCATGAGTGTTCAAAGACAAATAATAAAAGCCAATTCACAAGTCAGCGACGACGTAAAGACTATCAAATTATAGTTACAAGTATTTGAAAACGTACCATGCGTGATCGTTGCGTTAGCACCCGCCCGACCAATAGGTGCCCTGAAAACTTTATCTCTTCGTCAAACTCAGAGACATTTGCCTACTAATTTGAGCTTTACTAAAACACGCCAAGGTTCAAATCGCTGTTCACGTTATTCCTATGGCGACAAGCGGTTAATAAGTGAAATAGCTTTTACCAGGTGTCCGACAAATGGAAAACTACTAATTAAAGTAGGTACTCGTGAGCCGAGACTTAAATGGTAGAACGTACACTCGGTCGTAAGGAGTTTAATTAATCTGCCTGCTGACGAAACGCACGAGTCGTTTTCTTTCTATTAGTGTCCGAAAGCAGTTTGTTCAATTGATTTGCTGTGTAGCAATAAACATACTCAGTCTCCCTTGTGTTTGTGCTAAGAATTTGTAGAGTTAACGTTTCAAAAGATCAAAGAGACGGATGATTAGCGGATCACTTGTAGATATTGTTGTTACATAAGCTTGTACTAATGGTGCTGTGGATGTAAGAAGTAATTGTGATATACGTTTTAGCACGTCTTTATAACCAAGGACTACAAATACGCGTTAATTGCAATCGCATATCGTCTCTGCGACGTCACAAAAAATATAAAATTTAATACAAATATTTTGATCACAATAATATAGAGAATAAAATCCATCCGACCGAGAGCGGTTAATTCACGTCGTTAGAAGATAATTGCAGTAAATTGTCGTAATAAAATTTTGAAGGTAGCGCCATTAAAATTTGTTCGAATGTGAGACAATGTGCCCCTAATGAACGGGGACACGTAAATTATTTACGCCACACACTGCGTCGCCACTGCTACAAATGTGGATACACATAAAAGAAGATGTAGAAATCTGGGTAATGACATAAAGTGAATGGACAACAGTAATTACCGGACCGGCGGGAATCCGTGGTGCGTATCGTATCGTCACATCACTAATTGTCGAATCCGTGGGGACTATACGACATAATTTATCCATATCGTATTCTACATTATTTTTCTATGTTACTAAGGTGGGAAACAAGCGTTCGGCCCGCCTGATGTTAAGCAGCTATCGTAGCCGATAGATGCTTGCAATACCAAAGGCATCACTCGTACATTGCCGACCGGAAGGGTGTTTGGGCTTCCGGCTGTCTCACTCGTCGTCGATCGTCTGTGAGAGGGTGGTACTGCAGTCGAACCAGCCTATAAATAAGCTGCAGTCAATCGGCTACAGCTTGGCTTTACCACCTAAAACTCTCTACATTTTATTACAATTTTTATTGAATACCTTTAAGTGGATGACATTCTCATATTATTCACAGCGAACATAACACGTTCCGATACAATAGATCTAGTTCAGTGAGGCTCCTATTGTAATAAAGAAGACGACATTTCGAAGACATTAAAATTCCCTGGATCGTATAATTATAGATGACACATTTTAACATTAAGTCACCCACGCACGGTCTATGTTGTGGCTTTAAACTTGTATAATTTGTGTTAAAGCTGTAATATATGAGTTGGAACCCTCGCGTTCGACGTTCCATGCATTCGGTCGTTAATAAAATTATCAAAATCTAAACAGGTTTTATGAGTATCGCTCGTGCGTCGAAAAGAGTTCGTTTCGGCCTCTCTTATGAATGGAAATGGTTTTTGGTATTTTAAGTGTTTATAAAGGTCGTAAATAATTTATCGCCGCGTGATACTTCCGTTGGTCGAATTTAAATGTTTATATCGATGGGCGCGCTAACTCGAATGGCTACCGGATTTTAATTCGCATATACATAATAAATGACTACAGTTAATGATTTATTCTATTTTGTTTAATTACGGAGATTGTTCTGTTAATTAATGGAATCTTTCATACATATATCTGGTAAATGACCGGCTCCTATATTTTGATTCCTATAACCTTAAAATATTGATGTTAACGATTCATAAGTGCTACGAATAAAACAATTTTGAATGTGATTTGGTGCGTCCAGATGCCTCGCTCGCCCGATCACTCATGTTATGTCATTATGTCTATGCTTTCCAACATCAAACTTGAGTGGTCGGGCGCGGCATATGCCTGATGTAGATGCACACATTGATCTATGCTTTGAAGTCACAATACCTTGGTGCCAGTTTTTTATTTTATATGCAACATTTATATGTAAACTTTGCTGTTGAAGACGACATACCCAAAACATCATTAATTTGATATACAACGAGATCACACGGAGCTAAGATTACACATCAGCATAGTTACACGGTTTTTTAAATGTAAATAACGTATTATTTTCCTCAGTAGCGGTTGCGTCAGTAATCGTGATTCAGCCTCGTCAAAACCACTTAGGCACTAGTCGGCTGGCCAGTAATTATTCCAAGCACACGTGGACATAGTTTATAGCCATGCTACGGTCGCCTTATAAACGTATACCTTTCTGTTTAATAGGTTAACGACTTATGCGATGTCTTTATCGATCGACCGAAAATACTAGCATAGGTAACAGAAGGGCTATATAGTTCTATTTCTATTGCGCGCTGCACAGATTTTATGCAATTCTTTGTTTTATAGCGTATCCAAATTTGGCCAATCTAGCCCATTAAAAAGGGAGAGAGGAATGGAATGATTGACCTATATAACGTTTTTCATTTCGGTATACTAACTAGGTATGAATACATCAGGCGCCCGAGCACTCAGTTTTGACATCGGAACGCATAGACATAATGTCATAACATAAGAGAGAGAACATAACAGAGCTCGGATAAGGCATGCGAGGTATCTATACGCACCATATCAGATATATCTTAATTAGGACTTATCAGTATCTGGCTCAGACAAAATGCTGATTCCGGTATCTGCAATACTACTTATAGAGTTATTTGCACATTGCAGACACTCGTTAATTCAAAAGTAGGCATTACTGACGGATTACCTAACCCACCAATTGATGTATGATGTCATCAATATAAACATTTGGTTTGTTACGTGACTCCCATTGTATGCTTCTTTAAAACGTAATAGCAAAAGTCAATTGGCAATATACAATCGATATTCCATTATATTTATGCAAATATATACGCTTTTACAAGCTGTAAGAATTACATTAGTTGCTTGTACGCTTCAGTTACATCCCAAGTGATTTTCAATTAATGATTCTTTTGGGAAATTTCGCCAATTACTGTTGTATACGAGTACCATAAGGAATATATGTTGGTATTAAAGACTGGAATATCCACGCCAATGATTCATCCACTTAACGGCAAAGCCGAGATTGACGTCTTAGAAATCTAAAGAGCACATTACATTCTCCTACACTGATCCTATTAGTGTAACTGCAAGCTAAATGAATCATTACCTTAATACAATCAAGGCCGGCGGGCCAGTCCAGATTGAGTTATGACAAATCATTTGGCCAATCTCTGACGCAGGTACCTCGTAACAAAGGGCAAAGTTAATGGCACTTATTAACTTTGAAGCTTATCCGAATTCGTGCTCGGGGCCAAATAAATATTAGAGAACAAAAGAGGTTACGCGTGATACGGATCGTAGACCGTGCATTGATATAAAATGTCAATAAAGTTAAAAAAGTGTAGTGATGTTTTTACATAAAATATTATAGTTTGATATATTCAATATTAGTATAAGTACATTTATACCAAAAATAAAATCATAGAATGACCGATCCAATAACTTTGAGACCCTAAAAACACGAACAATAAAATTCCATAAGTATTCCGATATCAGATTGCACAAACATATAAATAATACCTTTTTGTTGGACATAAAAAAAGTGTTGTGACATCAAAGCTTTACATGTAGATAATGTTGGACGTAAAACCGGTAGCCACAGATAACCACCAACGAAGAGGTTATTCATGTTATTGGTTATACAGATACACGATCTAACCTTGGAAATGGCCACATGCTCCAAACTTTATGAATGGATTAGTGGCTGAATATGAATGGGCGTTGCTCAATGTCCAAACGCGAGTGGAAATCAAAATGTATGACACGGTTGAGTCGTTTTTAACGCATAGTACTGCAACTGAATGGCAATCGTTGAATATACGCCGATGTTCGATGTCGTCATGGCTGAGCCACTACGTGAAGAAAACTGACGTAGTTATAACAGAGGGTATATTTTGAATATATTCAATCTATAACACCTATAATTTATGAGACACAAAATAATGGAATTTCGTATACTAAACATTTGTCCTAATTAATATTTTACAGCTAATTTTAATATTGATCAAATATTCAAAAATATTTTTTATAAATACCAAATTTTATATGTTATAAATTAGAGTTTTTATTACTTATATACTACGTCATAAATTGTCGTATATTAATGATTTTACAACACTATTCGAAATTTCATAAAGTAGGTGGGCTGCCTCGTTGTAGTTATCAATACCACAATTGACATAATCTTCACGCCCACGGTATTTCAACGATCCCAACCGAACTAAAAAATGTTAATCCGGCGAACATGATTTATTAAACAGGAAATAATACTAAATAACATCCAAAACATAATGGATTAATTACCCGAACGTTCGCCGATTAGAATTATGTTAATCGTGAGTTTGCAAAGATTAAAATTGTTTAAAGCTATTAGTGGGTATGCATAAAGTCGTGTTTCCAATTAATTTCTGTCGTTTACGGATGCGATATAAACTTATATTAGCAGGGGTCACCTAGAATCGCAATCGTTGAAGTCACTCGAATAAAGAAATGAATAATATGTCTAGTGAAAATAATCAAATTCTATGCATGATTTTCGACAAATGATGCGAGCGGTAAGAGTAGAGTCATTGGTAGAGCCGATAATGATTGCGCCCGCGCCGTGTAAAACCGGTAGTAGGGCCCATCTCTCACCGTTACTTAGCACATTCTGCCTTATAAACGATGCGGTAACAGTGATTTCAATCGAAACTTTTAATTAATTTTCTACTAGCTATATCATAGAGGCTATCTCTCGTGTTAGAGAAGTCATAATAGTCGAAATGATCGACTCTATAATTATGATTGGTTAAGTTATGGAATAGTTTTACTGTAAGATAGTGTGATATGTTTTTTTTAAGAATTAATTTATAAATCATTCGGTGTTGATTGAATTATGTATTAACGTAACGAGGTTAGCGAAGAGTTATTGCCATAACTCTTGGTGACGTGTATGGCGTGGGTTGAAATGTATTCCTTTCGAGATAAAAATTTCAGAAGTTAGAGTCAAAGCAAAGCAGGTGTTGAAAACGTTTTGCTAATTTAGTAGTATACCTACCTATTTTTTTTTTTGAGGTAGGTATAACATCAGGAAAATATTAGTATTTTCCTTTTAACAAATTGAGTCGTATTATCTTGACCATAATGATTCCACTCACGAGGTAAACAAAGAGTTTTCATACCTAATATTATGGCAAATAGGTATGAAGGTAGGTCACATGGCAAACAGTCTCATGCAGAAATCAAGCCTAGTGCCAGTGACGTGGGTTTCATTCATGATGCCTGAACTGCCAAGGGTCAAAATTTCTTGACAAGTCTCTGCAGTTCGAGATTACTCGAGCAAAGTCGCTCGCTTGTGGAAGCGCCTATGGACACACTATTTTGATTTGCCGTATAGGTAAAAAGTTTTTCTACTGTAAGCTGTTGGTAGTAGAGTTATAACTTCAGAGAGGGACCGCAAAGTGCGCTTCAGTCAGAGATGAAACAAAACACTGCCGTTTCATTACCTACTGTCGGGATAGAAACTGCATAGTGTATATCAGACTTAAGAAGCTTAAATAAGCTAGATCCGTGAGCACTTCATAATATCGCACTAAGTTTCAAGTCACGTCATTGTTATCTCTACAATGGTAATTTCGTACGGATTAAGGGGCCGGTTATTTCCACACGAAACTAATTAATAAACATCTCATAATAAAAAAAACCTTGAACTTTTGATCACCGAGAACTGGACAATGGAGCTCGTTATGCTATGAATGTCTTTACTTGCGCAGACAAACGGACGGACGGACCCGCGCACATATCTATGTAATTAATCGTAACTTATGATTGATTAAACACATTAAAAGCGGCCACGATTCCTATTTAAATATTAAATCTATTACGGCGGGTGACATAATACTTAATACAATTTTAATCTGAGTTATTGCATAAAAGATAGGACACATTTTACTTTTGGAAACAATATGGGCGTCTCATGCATAATACATGAAGATAGTTCAGTCTAATGGAAAAATTATTAGGAATTTATGTTAAATAACAACAATAGTTTAATTGTTCAACGAAATGTCGTCTGGCCTTTTAAAAAAAAATATGATACCATAAAATGAGTTTTAAAACTGAACACATACTTCAAACTAAAGAAAAGTTATAGGAAATAGCAAAAAAAAAAATGAAGGAAGTAAGTATAGTTAATATTGTGTTAGTGCGTGCAAACAAGATAAACATGGATATTTATCGACACGAGTATGTCGAGTGTTGGGACAACCCTTTACACGTTGGCACCCGCGCACAACAGTATGCGCGCGCACTTTGTCAAACACGGACTAGTGATGCGTAACGCAAACTCCTATGTCGATATTGACTCTACATCGCAAACACTGACACTCGATATTTGTCCAACTCGCGAGCTAATGGCGTGAGCTAGCCCACATATTATTTACTGTCGTTGAATTCACACAACGACGCAGCTACCGTAATGAGTGAGACAATACGTAAAAACAATAAAATATTTTTACGATTCGTTTATTTTAGAATTATTATTAACAAATTAATACCATATTAACAAATTAGGTACCGGTTCAAATAAACTGTAGGTACGGAACGGGCACAACTTGAGCAGGATTATGTTTTAAAATAAAATAAAAACGTTTTAAAGGAGAAAAAACCATAACTTCATTTTGAATTCCATTCGGTTTGTTCCCGTCTCACTCTGAACTGGCCCAGCAGGGGGCGCCATCGTTCTCACCTCACGACGCGAGTGGTAGCCGGTCTTTAATAAGTATCGATAAAATATGTCGATAAAATATGAATATTTATAAATATTTTCGATGCTTGCCCATATTGCCTACTTGTAAAGTTTGTTGCCTTACGAACTAAAGTAGCCGTTCGACCTCTGAATGTACTGTTCGCGCAGAGTAGTATTTAAAATTGATAAATGACCATTAATTTCGTACGTTCGTTAAAAGTACTTGGTTATATAAGATAGGTACTATAAATCTGTCTATCATAATAATATTATGGGCAAAGCAGCTATTGATGTCAGTATTTACGCGAAAATGGCAGTAAATGTGCATTGAATGTAGCATGCAGTGTCAAATACGTGGAACGAGTTTCGATATTCAATTTGTAATTCGAATTATTCGGTTTTAGATTAATAGCCGGCAAAGTGTATGGGGGACAGCACTAATTAATCTCTTGATGGTATTTCACATTAATTAAACAGCTGAATTAGATCCTTATCTGAAATGGATCCTATTAGTCAACAATAAGAACTAAATTTGCTTAAGTCGAACAGCAATCAGTACAAGAGCGATATATCGTTGAAGGCTATCATAGTGTGAGGTCCATTTTATTATTACGCAACTTTATTTTTCTTTATAAAAGCCAATGCTTAGCATGAGAAGATTCATGAAAATTAAATGTCTCATAACAATGGGAGCTCGTAGACATCGAGATTATAAAGCGTAGTTTACACGATATGATCAGTTGTTGACTCGAGGCGTTCCGTGAGACATGTAAAATTATGTTTTTTCAACACCAATTACACAACATCTTAATGTCACCAAATCTCTGTACAAAAAAATGAGCATTAGGAGTGGGGCCTAAATTGTCACCGATCGTCGTTTAAATATGGATATGGCAACTATTACTTTGGTAATGATAATATCAAAAAATAATGAAGCAAATAATGATAGCTTTGAATTCACTAGCAATAAATCATGGAATATACTTTTTATGTCTAATAGTTAATCGAGTTAAGCAACTGTTACGACCGAGTGTTATCATTCTTTTTTTGTTGTGCCTCACGCAATTTTTGCGAGTACTCGCTCGTTATTTTTATATCATTAATCTTACGAATTGTTACCGTGAAGGTACAGATTTATTTATAAACATTTTCACCAACAATTACTTTTAAAAATGACACCACTTATAACCGTAACATAACGTTGACTATGGTTGATCGTTATTTAGTGACAGTGTAGTCATGACCACGTTTTTATGACCGTAATCAAAACGTGATTGTCGCTTACAGAAAAAAATACCGACTTAATTGTGCCGGGCGAGTGTTGATGATATAAACAGTAATTACCTCCGCATCCGAATTGTTATTAAATTCAGCTTAACGTTGTGTTAAGCATACGTTAAGACAGACCGATCTACGACAAATACCATTGAGTTGTTTAGGGACACGGAAAAGTATCGAAACTTTGTGGTATCGATACTTTTTGGTATCGATACTTTGTGGTATCGAGTAGTTACGCCATGTAATAGTTACCATAATTAGCATTAGCAAAATAGGTATCTTAAACGTATAAAAGCAACGCTTATCAGAACAACTGAAGGTAACATACGGTTTATTAATTGATTAATACTACGCAACTGCCACAAAAACACTGAAATTTTCTACGAAGTAATTAGCTTATTTCTTAACTCTAGCTTAAACAGTTATATTATTTCACTGTAGATACTACTTGCCTTTCATAAACAGTCTAATGTAGATACTTAAAAATAAAAATTATAGTTAATTTAAAACTTTACATAAATAATACTAGAGAAGTGAGATAAAAACATGTACATTATTGAGTTAGTGAGAAATTAATATACCTATACCTACAAATATTTTTTTTACTTCCATACGCATTAAAGGCCACACCTGTTCGGTCCAAGAAGCGTTTAAGGCGGTACATTTTCTAAAATAATTATCATGAACATCTTTTGCGGCAGTCGTCGCCTGGGGGTGCTATTGTCTTAAGGATTTTTTTATTGCTTTTGGCAACCCTGAACAATGGGAGCGGTCGGGAGGGCAATTTTGTTCGTTCGATGCAGTATAGCTTGTGGCGTTCCGACGACAGTGTGCACTTGGCTTTACTTTATTTATGACTTTTTGGAGACCCAACTTTTTAATGCTATAAAAATTTAGATTATTTATTTCTAAAGCGAGCAATAGTATTAGTTTCATTTGCTTGCCACTTTTTCATACCTCAAAAAAAAAACAATTCCACAAAATATAATTATAGTGCTGGTTAATTGGCGGCGAAATAAAAAATTGTTTTGATGGCCACTCTTTTATTACTAAGGATAAATAATGTGTATTAATTTTTACACCTTTCGACTCGATACGAAATAACGAGACCTAAATTAACGTGTAATTAAATCATAAACTGAGATAAAACTGTACATATAAAACACCGCTTCGACGCACTAATCCGTTGATTTACAATTAGTCGTAATTATATTACTTAGTGTAATTGCCGGCAATTTTAATTATCAATAATAAAAAATGGGAAATTACGAAGTAGGTCGATTTATAGCTGCTCACATAACGCGACAAATTAGTGCTGATATAATTTTATTATTGACAAAATTAAAGATTGTAAAAAAATAAAGAGACTAGCCACCAAATTTATAAAGATTTTAGCCAGTTTACAAAAGTATACAAAGGTAACAAAAGTGGTTTTAATATCTGTGCAAGTCGATCATTACTTTCTATAAAGGGGGTAATTCTTTATAACGCACCACTTATGTGGGCGGGGTCGGTCTATATAACACTAGATTACATAGTGTAAATCAAATTGGCGGTCAAAGAAATGAGTAGGCTTAAATACTCACGGGATAAATCAGAAGTATCAAATACACCATATAATTTGTTTCTAACATGAATCATTCCACGAAGTGTCCGAGATAATTAACGCTATTAATTATTGAAGAATTAGTCATCCGGATTTCAAAAGCGACCGAAGTATTTTATAGTTGACCGGTGCCAGTACCAGTTTTAAAATTATGCTGCATCATAGTTATTTCTGAACTGCAAACAATGAGGGGAGCGTTCGTAACGAGCCTTACAAATGTCCACTACAATTGCACCAACACAAAACTTAATTAAACTGACACTTCGCGTGCATAATGAAATGATTCACCCGTTTATAACGACTTACGAGCACACAGACGCAGGCCCGAACAAGAATGCAGCATCTTAAAAATTAAGTCTTGAAAGGTGACACGACGGAAAATCAAGAAAGTCGTTGGTGTTGGTAATCCTGATTGTGCATTATTCATTCAGATGTTTTTATTTTTTTGTTTTGAGATGTTGGCAACACTGTAGAGGTTACTCGGTAATCGATAGATACACTGAATAAGGCGCTCTACATAAATGGTTATTTCCAGTTAATGTTAGGATGATTATTGTGGTAACCGTATTCATAGATTTTTGTACATAAACAACTGCATAAGCTAAGGTCAATAGGAAGCTACCTCCCACGTGGAAATTATTAGCTAGCAATCCCCTAATTTTAGTGATTTTAATATGATTCGTAATTCAAATAAAAAAAAAGTTAATAAAAGTAGCTCAAACCAAATTTAAAAATAGAATGCCTTAAATTAAAATGCATGCATCATTTTTTTTTGTTTGCTCAGTAGCTACAACGTGTGTCAAAGCGCAAAACTGTTTTTAGAAATCTTGACAAGCCGTTGTCGTTGTCATTTTGACTTTGATAACGTTGTAAATGAACTTTCATTGACAGTAACCACGTGATAGCCAATGACCGTTTATCGAGTGTGTGTCTATCGATTATTTAATAGCAAACATAGTAGATAACGTTTTGGGGAGTTATCGCTAATTATTGGAAGATAACAAGGTTTATTACCGAACTGGAGTGGTTCGACAATATTCTTAATCTACCTAGGTGTAGGTATTCATAGATATTGTGGGTGATTCTCTAGAAACTAAAAATCTAAAAAAATATGTGTAAGAAAATAAAAACAGATAAATTATATATTTTTTTTATACCGGTCAGTCCAAAGAGTTACAAATACCTACATATTTTATTAGAAAATGTAATTGGTAAGTATTTAGTTGTACTCAGGTATTTATGAGATCAAATGAATTTGTTGGCGTGCCTTTGAAGACCGATATAAAATTTTAATAAAATCAAATCCTCTGTATTCATTGAATTGAAAATTCGCAGTTACGTTAAGAAGGATTTGATTACATTATTTCTTTCTTTCTTTTGGAAATCTAATAGGTACATACTTAGGTAGGTAAGTAAGGATCAAAAGGTATTTACCACCTACTAACAAATAAGTTATTTTTTTTATGAGAACCACCCTGCGTATAACATTGTCAGAAATTACATTAAATGTTTATGTTCGATATCTAAACAGATACGCGGGCAATATACAACGGATTATAACCCTTATCGTAGACAATATCAGTGTTATATATTTTAATTTGGCATAAGTAGTAAAAACAGTCCCGTTCCCGTAAGTATTAATTAAAACTATTAATTAATATCTCCCAGGGACAAAAACTCTTTGCAATTATCTTAAAAGTGGACAGTAAACTTAAGACGATACAAGAAAAAAATGAATTTTAGTTTCGGGGTGTGGCTAGCGTCGCGTGAGCTGCCGAAGGATATATCCCTCTCGCTTAGCTAGGACAGAACAGCTATGGAGTAGACTATAGTATAGTTATTTTTTGAAGGAACAATATTGTTTAATTCGTACAATTAAAATAATATGTCCCAGTGCACCTTTTAAAATAGATGAAATGGATGAAAATATTCAAATATATTTTTTTCGTTTTATATGGGACTAGCTTTTGCCCGCGACTTCGTCCGCGTAGACTTCAAAATAAAAAAAAACCGGGCAAGTGACTTAAGACTTTTTAGTACTTTTTAGTGCGCCAGGGTTTTTTAAGTCAGTATTTGCTTTTTTATAAAAATAATTTTATTTCACGATTTTTATTGGAGCCATACAAACTTTATCTCGGTACCTAATTCGGTGAATGCGTGTTTTGGTAGGTAGGTATATAGAGCCAAAATCCCAAATCCCCTTCTCCACCCCTTTTCCTCCCCTCTCTTCCTTCTGCTCCCTCCCCCTCCATTTCCCTTTCCCCTCCCCCTTCCACTTCCCCCTACCTTACGTCTTGCCCTTCCTCCCTCACCTACCCTATGCATACTAAGTTTCAAGTCAATCGGGTACAAACATATTTTTCTGCCGTACTTTTCTAACTTTAGTTTCCCCCTTTTGAGTGTTGATTTCCGAAATGATTTTTTATGGGATCAAACTGAAGTAGTACCTACCATATTCAGCTCGGCTTATACCCCAATTATTTAAAATGAATAATCATAACCAATCTCGAGATATGGATGACTAAACATTCGCAGACCCCGCTCTCCCCTTTTCCTTCAAAATATTAAAAACGCTGAAACCCCAGTCTGATTATTTAAAATGAACAATCATAACCAATTTCGAGATATGGATGACTAAACATTCGCTGACCCCGCTCTCCCCTTTTCCTTCAAAATATTAAAAACGCTGAAACCCCAGTCTGATTATTTAAAATGAACAATCATAACCAATTTTGAGATATGGATGACTAAACATTCGCTGACCCCGCTCTCCCCTTTTCCTTCAAAATATTAAAAACGCTGAAACCCCAGTCTGATTATTTAAAATGAACAATCATAACCAATTTCGAGATATGGATGACTAAACATTCGCTGACCCCGCTCTCCCCTTTTCCTTCAAAATATTAAAAACGCTGAAACCCCAGTCTGATTATTTAAAATGAACAATCATAACCAATTTCGAGATATGGATGACTAAAAATTCGCTGACCCCGCTCTCCCCTTTTCCTTCAAAATATTAAAAACGTCGAAACCCCAGTTTGATTATTTAAAATGAACAATCATAACCAATTTCGAGATATGGATGACTAAACATTCGCTGACCCCGCTCTCCCCGTTTCCTTCAAAATATTAAAAACGCTGAAACCCCAGTCTGATTATTTAAAATGAACAATCATAACCAATTTCGAGATATGGATGACTAAACATTCGCTGACCCCGCTCTCCCCTTTTCCTTCAAAATATTAAAAACGCTGAAACCCCAGTCTGATTATTTAAAACGAACAATCATAACCAATTTCGAGATATGGATGACTAAAAATTCGCTGACCCCGCTCTCCCCTTTTCCTTCAAAATATTAAAAACGCTGAAACCCCAGTCTGATTATTTAAAATGAACAATCATAACCAATTTCGAGATATGGATGACTAAACATTCGCTGACCCCGCTCTCCCCTTTTCCTTCAAAATATTAAAAACGCTGAAACCCCAGTCTGATTATTTAAAATGAACAATCATAACCAATTTCGAGATATGGATGACAAAAAATTCGCTGACCCCGCTCTCCCCTTTTCCTTCAAAATATTAAAAACGCCGAAACCCCAGTTTGATTATTTAAAATGAACAATCATAACCAATTTCGAGATATGGATGACTAAACATTCGCTGACCCCGCTCTCCCCTTTTCCTTCAAAATATTAAAAACGCTGAAACCCCAGTCTGATTATTTAAAATGAACAATCATAACCAATTTCGAGATATGGATGACTAAACATTCGCTGACCCCGCTCTCCCCTTTTCCTTCAAAATATTAAAAACACTGAAACCCCAGTCTGATTATTTAAAATGAACAATCATAACCAATCTCCAGATATGGATGACTAAACATTCGCTGACCCCGCTCTCCCCTTTTCCTTCAAAATATTTAAAACGCTGAAACCCCAGTCTGATTATTTAAAATGAACAATCATAACCAATTTTGAGATATGGATGACTAAACATGCGCTGACCCCGCTCTCCCCTTTCTCGTCAAAATGATTAAAAATACGGAAACCCCAGTCTGATCAATTCAAATAAGCAATCATAACCAATATCGAGATATGGATGACTTATTAAAACATCCCTTGACCCCGTTTTCCCCTTTCCCGTCAAAATAACAAAACTCGACCACCCCTATACAAACTTTCACTCCACATTTCACCACTTAGGGGTTGAATTTCCAAAAACACGAAAGAAATCTAAACACAAACTTTCATTCCCCTATTTTACCCCCTTAGGGGTTGAATTTTCAAAAACCCTGAAATTACTCTTTTTTATTTTTGAAAAGACACCTAATCACCAATTTAAGTAATTCTAACTTCAAAAATGACGGAACTTCCATACAAACTTTTATCCCCTATTTTACCCCCTGAGGGGTCGAATTTTCAAAAACCCTGAAACCCATATTTTTTATTTTTCAGAAGACACCTAATCAGCAATTTTCATAATTCTAACTTCAAAAATGACGAACTTCCATACAAACTTTCATCCCTTATTTTACCCCCTTAGGGGTTGAATTTCAAAAAACCCTTTCTTAGTACACCTCTACACATCAAGACAAACCCACCCTCCAAATTTCAAGTCTCTACGATCAGCGGTTTAGGCTGTGCGTTGTCTGTCAGTCAGTCAGTCAGTCAGTCAGTCAGTCAGTCAGTCAGTCAATCAGGACTTTGATTCTTATATATTTAGATTTTTATGTCGAGTGTATTTGAAAAAAATAATTTAATTTCTATGTTGTTTTTATTGCTGAAGACAAAGTAAGTCAAAAGAAGACAAACGATACCTACAATATGCTGATAGATACGTATAACAATATTTCGATCGTATAATAGCCTATAACCAGCGGACGATCCAGACGCGTCCAACGATATCTCATTAGTCAAATTATTATGATAAAAATAGTTTGGACGTTATACGGGAGCAGATGAACATACATACATATCGGTCAAAATCATAACCCTCCGCCCACCGTAGTCGGGTAAAAATGTACATACTCTGTGTCAGTGACTGACTGCCGGATATGAGTATCTTTTTCATGTTTCGTAGGCAAAGGAATACTTTGGTACTTAACTTCGATGCCGATCATGAAGTCATCAGCGGTGTCATAATATTTATTTTTACCATATTTAATTTATTTTTTAATTTAATTTTCAGTTTTTATTAATTTTATTGATTTAACCATGCATTTATTTATTGTTTATCTTTTTATCTTTATTTTTTTATCTATCAAAATCACCCTTAGACTGGTTACCGCCACAGGTGACAAGAGGGCTGGCTCTTTCCTTGCTCAAAAAATTCGCTTGACAACAGGAACAGCTTGAATACAGGGAGGACATGCAGCCAGTATCCCACGCGGACGGTATTTGTTTAATTAGGGGTAGGTTTTTATTTTATTGTATTTTATTTTAATTTATGTTATATTATATTGTATTTTAATGATAAAACATGAAAAATAAAAAATATTTTTTTAAATTTAATTTTACTTTTATTTATTGTTTTATATTTATTGTGAAATTATAATAATTTTAATAATCAATATTGGACTATGTCTGAAACAAATACATTGAATTGAATAATTTAAATACAAAAATTATCACATTAACTCGTTAAATCACGGTTTACACCCGCTAGAACGAAAAAGATCCTAACATGGTAGGTAGGACCTGAGGGTTGGCCAGTTAATTACTTAAAATACACTATATTTATTTCAAGAAAACATTCATAAGATCTGAAGGCGTCGGACTCGCACATAAAGGGTTCCGTACCACCGTAGAATAAACACATCAAAAATATCAAGTTTGAGACTTGATATTTATTTTTAAATGTTATTATATTTTTAGTATTTGTTCTGCACCGGCAACAGAAATACACATTCAGTGAAAATTTCAACTCTCTACCTGTTACGGTTCGTGAGATACAGCCCGCGCTGACAGACGGACAGACAGACAGACGGACAGGTAGGCCTAGTAATAGGGTCCCGTTAGCACCCTTTGGAACCCTAAAAAGTAGCCTATGTTCTCCGCCAAGACCCAGTCTATCTCCATACCAAAATTCATCAACATTGGTTCAGCGGTTTAGCCGTGAAAAGGTAACAGACAGAGTTACTTTCGTTTATAATATAATAGATTGAATAGGACGGACAAACATTTTCCTATCCATATCTGTAATGTTATTTTTTACGATAATTTATTGATGTATGATATATTTATTACTTGCCCATCCATACCTACAACAAACGCAATAAAGCGACTCCATTGTTTTGACAAGCAATGTATTCCCACTGTCGGCCCAAGACCATGCTGCAAGTATATAACAGTAAGCGAAATAGGGAGTTTTTACAGAAATGACACGAATAACTATGAAATGACAAGAGATGACACAAAATGACAAGAGATGACACAAAATGACAAGAGATGACACAAAATGACAAGAGATGAAAAGAAATTACACAAGACAAGGAAAAGCAAACGAAAATCACGCTGCAGTGCAGGTCGTAGGTTCGATTCCTGCCCAGGACATGCATTTGTGTGCATGAACATATCCGCATGTCCCGAGTCTAGGTGTAATTAAGTGTATATTTAGTTTGTATTTACAAACAAAAAGTAGTATATGTAGTAATATCAGTTATCTGGTTTCCATAGTACAAGCTCTGCTTAGTTTGGGATCAGGTAGTCATGTGTAAAAGAATTTCCAAGGATATTTATTTATTTATCATAGGCGTCGGCGGACTGTAAATACTGTACTGTACCTGTAATGTGGCACGACCGTAATATTTTTTCGTAATATTTTTTAAAAAATCCTTCACAGGTCCGACGTCGAACAAGTCCGAGCGGACACTGACAATACAAAGTTAGAGAGAGACATGGTTAGTTCAAGTACTTAAAATGTGAGATGGCGATATTGTGCGCGCGCTCGGAAATAAACAACGTAAGCGCCAAACCACATTTACTTGAATTAAAAAAAAACTACTTCATGAATTAAAATATGGTTGAAGGGTAGTTTAGATATCATTATTTGCTATGTTTTAGAAATAATTTCGTGATCTAAATCGTAAAAACATCGTGGTAGCAAGGAAAATTGTAAATAATTAGAGCTCATTTCATAAAAAAATTTAATCGAGAAAATTTCATCAAATCGTGATTTGGATTTAAAGATACTCAAGATAATATAGTCAAAAATCATACATCTAAATATAAGATTCCTAGTCCACATACTTACTTAAAGAAAAAGTAGAATAGAAAATCAACCAAATTTCGAACCCTCCTCTTAAGTGCACGGCACTAATTACTTTACGTCGATTAAAAAGAAGGTAAAACGCACTTTTATGACTTAATTTTATGGTATTTTTGTCTGTAGGAACTTATAAACTTTTTTTTTGAGAATAAACAAATGCTTTAGTTCGATTTTCAAAAATGTTTTTTTTTAAGATGGCGCAAATCGTCACACCGATACATTTTCCGTCTATGATTAGGTATAGTTAGTGATAAGGCTGTAACACATGGACCTAAGCTTCATGCTGTAACATCACACAGTCGTTTACAAAAGCATCAATTTAATCAGATTTTTTTAGGGTTCCGTACTCAAAGGGTGCCAACGGGACCCTATTACTAAGCCTACGCTGTCCGTCTGTCCGTCTGTCTGTCTGTCTGTCTGTCTGTCAGCGGCCTATATCTCACGAACCGTAATAGGTAGAGACTTGACATTTTCACAGAATGTGTATTTCTGTTGCCGCTACAACAACAAATACCTACTAAAAATAAAAATAAAAGTTTAAAAATAAAGGGGGTCCCAATACAAAAAACGTAATATTTTTGACTTATTTGTCTTATGGTCGGTCTCCATACCAAAGACTTCAACGTGTGACTTTAAATATCACCATTTTGGGGATGTTTGTTTATATTCTACTATGGTACGGAACCCTTTAAGTGCGAGTCCGACACGCACTTGGCCGGTTTTTTTAACATCGCGTTACGCGTTCAATACATTTTTTTAAAATTCAGTTTATATTAGGTAGTTGGTAGAACGCTTTCCTTAGACAAGTCAACTTAGTTTGGGATCTCTGAGCTTTATAAGACTCTGAGCATCAAAATTCATTGAAATATTTATTTAGTTTCCAAGTTTGCGGATTGATATTACTTAAGCTCACGATGACATAAGTTCGAACTCCGATTACGGCTTGACATCTCAATGACGGTAACTTCATCATCGTATTTACCACGGACCTCAAAAAAGCGCGACAGTAACGAATCTCGGTCGAGTTACCGCAGTGAGCGAGCGAGCGCGCGGAATAAGGACAATGGTTCGGGCAAGTTCGTCGGCTGGCCTTGGCGGAACCAGTCTGTCTCGTCCGAAACACCTCTGGGCAATTATTCAATAAAACAAAAGCATCCACCACGCCACTTTTACGCAAAACCGACGGAATAAGCTCGCGTAAATTAATTTCGCGTAATTAACGGACTTCACTTGGCTCGTTGGAAAGTTTCTGAAGGTTTTGTGAAGAATACACCTACATAGATACTGGAATTTATGAGACTTTTTTATTTTTTAAGGTTGCATCCCAGTTTTACAATCTATCACATATCATGAGTTCATATTTTTTTTACGAATTCCAGCGACTCTACTTGGCGAGGACTCTACACTAATTGTTGACTCATCTATTTTGATATTTTCACGTGAAACAACCATGTTTTCAGGGGACTTTTAGATAGAGAAAATAATAAAAGAATATATTATAGATCCGTTAGACATAATCATTTTGACATTACGACTAAGATACACTATGTACTAAACACACTTAATCTAAACTAAATACACTTAAATAAGTATATCTCATAAGTCAGGACCGTAAGAAGGACGGCAATACAGTTAGTTTAGTCAGGTTTACAACAAAATTAGCACCAATATTGATTCCACATTAGCTTGGAACAAAAAAATAAAAAAATAAACACCGATGCTATAGACTACCATGAGGTTGTTAAAAGCTAAATATCGCATTCTGTACCGGTGTAAGGCGCCCGTATGAAGGTAAAATTTTACATGCCATAAAGCACCACGGTTGCGTTTAGTTAACAAAGTATCCACTTACCTACCGGGTTAACTACTTCATTCGCTATGTACCGCGAGTTAAAATAGATAAGCCAAACTGCCTCTATAGAGCCGAAATACCCGGCATTATGCACGCACGTGCGCCACAAAACGAGCCCTATTATAACCACAGCTAAAGAAATCCACAGCACGAGCCGCTGATATATGTACCAAGAAATTTGATATGACACATACGTATTTTTATTGAATGTATCGCCTCTCCCGAAGGCATTGTGCATCCCGGAGGCGCGAGCCGAACAAAATATTTCAAATGCAAATCGTGCTAACGCTATGAATGTAATAGTTTGTCGTGCTTAGCGCACGCGCCGCGCACGCCGGAAACAAATTATCATACCCATATATGCCAGTACAAAATCGACGAAAACTTATTGATGTCACTCAACGCTGATAAATTGCGCTAAACGAGAAAATGGTACCGGAGAGTGGACGATATCCGTTGAGCACATACCGACAATAATGGACTCAAAAGTGCTTTAGGAATTCATATGAGACCTTCCTTATTCACGAGCTCACGATACTGTAACGGTTAAAACAATTTTCCATCGCATTGTTTTATATTTTATTAATATTTACAGGTAGTAAAAATGATATTTTATTGCAAAAAAATGACACGAATAACAAGTTGTTATTGTAATCGTGGCGCTCCGACGCACCGTTAAAAATTCGGAAATCGATTTTGTTTGACGTCGCGTGGACGTCGCCATGTTTGTTGACATTCGATTTAAAAGCCGAACGCGTCCGATGTGGAGCGGAAATTTATAGAACACCTATTAGATTGAATTTGAAAAATAGAATAACGGACAAAACGTTTGTAAATAGGTAAACGGCGCGGGCGCGGGTCATCGGTGAATGGGAGACACGTGCAGACTCATAACGGTCAACTTGACTATATTTCCACGGAAATAAATAAGACACGTATTTATTTATTACTATTTGCTCTTACACGAAAAAAGCGCGGAAAAAAGATACTCAAACTATATGAAGCAATAAGGAAATAAATTTAAAGTAAAAATTTATTAGATATTTTAAAAGAAGAATGGGTTTTACTTTTTTAACTTTTGTCACACTTGTGTTTCTATTGTGAAAATGGCGGTTTTTTGTTTAGTAAAATTAAATGTCTGAGTCGGTTTTTATGCATTGAGGAAAGAACACAAGAGAGCAACGGAACTCGCAGAAAAACAAGTCGAAAACACGGACGTCGTTGAATTTGATGCTAATTATGAGGTTGTGATAGGGAATTATATTCAGAATAATACCGTTACGGTTTGCGAGTGTAAAGACCTTTGAACTGAGTCAGGTTACACGGCTGTATTCAGGAATGGCCTATCTGAGATCAGTAGTATTGTGTCTGTAATACGATGTATCTAGGCGAAGTCGTCTTTAGCGGGTCGGCGACATGTTATGGTAATTTTTTAAAGTTTTCGTTTGCACGGATTACCCAAAAAGTTTTTATAATACCTAGTGTAAATTCTCCAAATCAGGCGCACTTTTTAATCAAGGAAAGGTTGATGGTGAGCGACCGGAGCGGCGGAACCATGAGAAGAACAATGTAATAAAAGAAAGTAACAAAGTATTTTTAATTTCAGATGTTAATTAATGCATATTTGAAGACTCATATTCGACACTATTTTAATTAAACAAATCCACCTTGGCACTCATAACCTGTTTGAGCCTGGCAAGCAATGGGCCTACCCATCCTTAATCCAATCTATCCCAAAATTAAATACCTAATATTTATAGCTTTACAAAATAAAACAGCACCAGCAAGTCAATTAAAAATCGAGAGTCGAAAGGAGAACCTTTATGTAATTCAGTTCAAAAGACGGTACCTATTAAAAAACAAAGAAACCTAATTTTACCAAACCCTTCTAAGTAGGTACTTATCTATGTAAATGCTAAATAGGTACCTATATCGTGTAGGTCTGAACATGCATCTACGCTAACGACACCTTGCCCTCATCTCTATGTAGAGTCGTCAATGAGTATTTAGGTATGTGTTTTCCCAAATAACCGCTAGTATCACTACCGCCCGACAGATGGCGCTAGTTGTACGAACGCTACTGAGAATGTTTATTATTTGTGATATTGGTTTTTTGTTTTATTTATATCATTATTTTTTGGATACTTAACATTGTTTAAATAATAATAGAGTTTTAAGTTCATTGGTAAAATGTTATGATCTAGTATTTCGATCCGGTTGAAAACAAACATGATTCCAAAATAAACCAAAAACCGTGACCTTTGTTTATTAAATTTATAGGAGATAGGTACCTATTGGTGCTGATTATGTTGGACATAACTAAACTTGACTAAACTAACTGTATTGCCATCCTTCCTATGATCGTAACGTATGAGCAAGACAGAAATACTTTTAGATGTGTCAAATTTCGTTTAATCGCCATTTTTGCCAGTATAATACCTAAGCAGTTTTGGTATTATCTACATGTACCTACGTATTCTAGGTATTCCCCTAATAAATTACTTGCTAGCTAGGTAACTTATTCAAAGTAGGTAATTATAAACTTTGATATTCACATTAAATTCTATTCTGTAAAATTAATAGCAAGTTTAGAAAGCTTGTCAGATGTAATTTAGTAGTATTAGACAGTGGTATTAGTTTATATAAATATAATAGAGACCTCAAAATGTCTCAAATATGTTTGGCAATTGAAAAACAGCATTGGCACGTGCTAAAGCAAAACCACACGAACCACACGTAGGTATCTATTATTATAGGAACCAGAGTTATCGACATATAATTAAGTTTTTTTTAAGTAGGTAAATCAATCCTTTATAAAGAAATGTATCAATTACAGGAGGCTTTTACGTAAATTACGCCGTACGCTTTTTTGCCACCGCAGTCCTATAAAATAAATAAATCCATAAGGATGTAAAATAACGACATCAAAATCTCAAAGTTCGTAGACAACTTTGCACACGGCAGAGCTTCCACCAAGTCAAGCCAAGGTAACCGTTCTGTGCCTATAGGTACCTATTTTTAATTGTGTATCCATTTACATCCAACAAGAATTACACTTTCAGTTTTTTTTTTCTCATAGGCAACCTGAATGTTGCGCACATTAAATGCCTACGTAGCTCCTAAGCCAGTACCCAGAACCCTCCCAGACAATTCCTAGTTGATTTTATAACGAGATAAACCTACGCGGCGATATTGCCTGTGTTTCCAACACATTAAAATTGCTAATGATCGTCTCGCCGGCTGCCACAGATCACACGTACGGATCGTGAATTAAACAGAACTTAAGTGACTGTCTTGACATTTTTCTACGTAGGTAGGTAGGTATCAAAGTAAAAATAGAGTGCATTCTGTTTTGTATTGTTCTTATGAAAGGACTTATTTCAATGTCTTAAGCAAAAACAGTGTTTTTTCTTTGTTACTAACTAGGTAACCCTACCTATATCACTGTACATTTAGGTAACTATAGGTAACTATCTCATTTGGTAATTCTGATTAAAACCAGATCGCAGATATATAGGTAAGTATCGTAGTTAGTTTCTAATAAAAACTATAAGATAGTTAACAGTTCTTTATATTTACAACGTAAAAAAAATCTTATCACGCAATTATATTATACCATTATTTTCCAAAAGATTTCCTGCAATATTTTTATTCTGTTTGTATGAAAACTATAATACACATTCGTGTAATACAGATTTCGTAAAAGAATAAGATCATCAGATGAAGAAAGAATTAAAAACATTCTCAAAGTCAAAACGATCACTGAATTTACTTATAATATTTTGAATAACAAAGCATCAAGAACAGTAAAACAATACCGAGAGGCGATGAGAATACGGAAAACAACGAGTTATCTATAACATAAACATTACAATAACAGTAAATTTACATATAAACCAGATCCTGTTCACACTAGCAATAAAAAAATGCTTTCTATTCATAATTAAGCAAGTGTTATGTTTATAAGGAGGTCCCATTTCCATATCGACGTCGGTGGCGCCATTGTTATACTATTCGCACCGGCCTTATGCGCCTACGCACAAAATCAATTATCGGTTAGGCCGGTAATAAATTAAATACTGTTTGCGATAGCTGATATCGATCTAAGTAACGTTTTGATTTATGATTCTATCTGTCCCGAATATCGGTATCGGCTGGGGAAGTGATCTCGGCGCAAGATGGCCGCCCCGTTGCGCGGGAATGTGCGCGCGCGCCGATCATTGTCCGCCTGCTCTTATTTGAATTTCGAATTTGAATATAACGATGATTGAAATAGGAGTGCTGGAAGTGTTTTGTTAGATCTTTACAATATATAAAACAAATTTTGGTGTAGGCAGATTTGAATGGGTTATGAATAGGAAATATAAATAGGTAGGTATCTATTTGTCTCACCTACTATATTAGTTAGATGCTACGTAGTATTTACGACTTACCACTACATATTAATTATTATCCTTGATTGCATACCTCCTCCCTCTAAGTAGGTGGTTAGGTACCTGCTAAGGTAAGGTTAATAAGACGTAGCAAACCGTATTAGTAACAGAGAGGCGAATGCCTATATTTTAATTCAGTTTTAAATGAGTTTAGTTAATTAATTATTTAGTTAATTAGATATGTTAATAAAAATCAAAATGAAATGAGCAGTAAGTCAGCCAAGTTCGTTCAGGTTGTGGTAGGCATTTTAAAATGCTACTAATTATATCACAAACTTTTTACTTGCCTAAATTGATCTAAGCAAAAACACATTGCTCACTGCCAGTGACTTGAGTCAGCCAATCAACAAAAAGTAAACAATAAAGCCTTGAATGCGAAAATTTAAATATAAAAATCATTATAAATCGCATGTTAAATGTAAAGAAACGTGTTATTTTTAGTAGGTTTATTTAGTTTTCTGAGAAAAAACAAACTTGTAGCGTCTGAAGACAATAATTTTATTGACTTTAGATAGCCTTATTTATATTTTGTTATTTGATGCAACATATCCTTTTATCTTTGAATCTAGCTACACCAATAAAATGAATGAATTATAATAAGTATAGGTATAGGTTGCGCTAAATCAACAAAATTACTAAATTAAATAATAAGCACGATTAAGGAGAATAATAATTATCCTTTCTTCACAATGCATCTAGGGCTTACTTACGGTTTGCGCTATGCGGAACAATTAATGTTGTATTCATAAGTTAAAATTAATCGTAATTTTTAAGGGGCCTTTACTTAAAGGGCAGACTTGAAACCGAAACACATCGTGAGTATATTAAAAAAACAAATTTTCTGATGTTTTTCAATGAAAACTCGTTGTTTTTCTTCGAGTTTCGCTCAAGTTAATCATCACCATTCACCTACCAATCCCCTAGCTTATTATCTGGTAGCATCCATAGATAAATATATCAAACCTAAATTGATATTCAGTTACAAGCTATAAAATCAACAGAGATAATTTTTATTATCCACTTAATCCCAGCGTTTCGCCGTCTGACATTCAAAGCAAGCCGCCAGGTGTGAAAGTACAATAAAACAAAACTAACTGTCCAACACTGTCTAATGCTTCTATTGAATGTCGTTGCCTTTTTTATTTACTAATAAAAGTGCTAAAATGACGTTTTTAAACATTTCTGCGCGACGGAGCGGAACGTAGGTGGCAATTTGAAATTTTTAGGAGTGGAGTTATCAAAACAAATAAACTTTAAGCTTGTATGAATTCACAAACTCCGATATCTACTATCTAAATAGAAAGATTATACCTATACTAATTTGAATAATGTTCTCATGTTATTAAAAAAAACTTACATGGTGTACGCTTTTAACGATCTAAACTTGGCGCAAGCACACACATACCTAATTATTTTCCGTAACGTTGGTAAGGTTAGTTTGAAGGTTTCATTCTAAGAATATTATTTAAAGTAATTTATAACTGGTTTATTCATTAGGCGTTTGTAACACCATAATTATTTTATCCAATCAACTTTATCAAGAATTGCATTAACTAAGCAATCACTATCATTACGATCTAACTGTATTTTTAGTTAAGATAAGTACGTAAATATAATATATTTACGTACTTATAGAAAAATTGGTATTTTTTCTTCATTTACATAAAATGTTATCTAATAACCCATTATTTCGGAAAAATCACTCGCAATAATTTTCGCACGTCGTCCGTCTCATTCGGAAAATACCAATTTACCTATAAGTAGATAGGAAAATTCTCGAATCTACATAGAATTTATCATAAGAGTTTTAAAAAGGTCTGTCTGAATCCAGAATAAAAAGTTTTTATTGTTTTAATCTCCAACAATGTTGTTCGCTTGCTATTTGCCACCTTTTTTGAGAACTTGGCCGTTTTTTCGGACGATTTTTTTTGCACCTTTTCCAATTCGATAACTGAACACCACGCCAATGATGATCAGACATGGGTAAGTTATAAGATTCCTATAAGAAAAACTTAAGAGTAAATATTAACCTGTGAGCATCGCCCGCAGAACGCAGATTAACTCTATTGCGGCATAGCACGCAGTCACTTTTTAATCACTTGTCCAGTATCCAAAACTCGTGAACGTGTAACACTTGGAGTATGGTCAGTCAAATCACAATAACTATGTTATTACACCAAAAACACCCACTGTAACTGTTAATGAGGAACTAAAGTTGTGTTGTTGGTGTCGTTCGGTTTGGCGTTCAACGCAGCGGGCGCGACGCAACACTGTCAACGGTCGCCGGCACACTGCGCGGCCGGCCGCGGCGGCCCCCCGCCCGTCGGCGACGCGCCCTTCGCCCCGCAGGGGGCGGGGCCGCTGAGCGAGTCGAGGCGATGCGACCGCTTAATTACGCTCGCCGGCCGAAGCGGGACGGCGATAGCGAGTGGGCGCGAGCTATTAGCGCGCGGAGAGCGGGACGACGCGCGTCTTAAGTATTTTGTATAAGTAATGAGGGGCGCGGGCGCGGGGCGCTGCATCTCCCGCCAATCTTTAATGTTGATTACGACGGCCGCCGCCTCTGTGCGCCCCTCATTAGCGCGTGGCCACGCCTTGGTTTAATTACGCTATGACACTGGCTTAATGCATTAGTGCAATTGTCTTGAAAAAATACACCATTGTTTTAATTGTCGATGCTGTGCAGCGCTATTGTTTTTGTATGAATTCCATCCAACGTTTTAATTTGGATGAACTTTGCATTGTTTAATTTTACATTACACTACCTTTTATTAATTAATTAATTTATTGTAATTGATAAAAAAAATATCCAGCGGTTAACAAGAGGAATTATTGTGATGATTGACAACCTTCATAGAAAATTAAACGGGCAGGTTAGGTAGGGATTTAACTTGATGGAGGCACTACCGTGCCAATTGAAATTGTGCTTTGCATTATTCGTTATTTTAATTAAAGTTCCTAATAGTCGGAAGCAATCGCAACTTTTGGGACCGAACTTGAGCACCTCTACATACACTTTAAGGATGCAATTTTTCATTGGAATTATACCTACTTAATAGAATATCATTTTCAAGTTCGCTTTCAGGCTTGCGATAGATTTTGCACCTAGGGTTACGTCAAGAGGTACCTACCGGTAAGTATCTTAGGCAGGCTGAATCCAGGGTTACCAATTCTGAAAACCAGTCTTACTCATAGGTTACCTCCCTTTAAATTATTATTATACCCATTATTACCTACCTGTAAATAATACATATCAGTCACATCAGGCTAGAATGAAAAGCAATCTCTAAACAAAACAATGTATTATTAAGGTAGAGACTGAGAATCCTTTTGTATAAATTATTTATTCGAGACAACTCTATCACAAATCACATGCATATGCAAAAATCTATTATTTAATAACAATAGGTATTTTATTATGGGCACACCTATACAAACAATTAATAGGTAGACAGGTAGCCATGTGGACACATTTTTTGCATGCGACCGCGCCGTGGGTGGCCACCGACCACAATGTAGAGGGTGCACTTTATTTATTTATGGCTACCGTCACTTGTCACCGGCGTAACTCTACTTTTTGCCATGATGCTTCGAATTATAAATAGAGAGTGGACGTAGAGCTAGGGACGAAGTTTTGCGAAATAAACGGCTGCGAAATGCCTTATTGAAGAAGCTAAGAATTATCTTACCTACCATGAATAAATCTAGGGACATGGAAGGAAATTATTTCAAATAATAACAATAACCGATGGCCCTTTAGTAAATTATATCACCTACATATTAAAAGTTAAGAACTCTACCTGCACGTAGGTACTTATTATGAAAAAGCAACATTTGTGTACTTTTATAGCTTCAATCGATAGAGTCAATAATAAAGATCAAATCTCTATAAAACATTGTTAGTGTCTTAGACCATGAAATCTTGAATATAATATAGATTTATAATACAGATTTGACTATTTTTTACTACCTACTTATGTATTGCGTATTTTATGGAGAGGTTGGCACGAATCACCCTCTCTTTTAACTAAATAAAGCTTCCAGGGAGCTCTCCAAGCTATGATAGAGTCTAGCAGTAGCTGTAACCCGAAAAGATTGAAACATATTGCTATAGGTTCCATATTATTGGCGCAGTGGTTCAAGCGTAAGTCGTTCGGTTCACTACATCTGGTGGTTGCGGGTTCGATTCCCGCCAGAGGCAAACTTCGGATACGGCCTTTAGGTATGTGCAATTTGCTCTGTTCTGTTCTGGCTGTCACTGTGATCACGCCCAGTCCATTGTATGGTCGCCATAGCACAATAAGGGTTGCTTAAGGTTGCTTAGTTTGGGAAAAAAAACACGCCAAATGGTGTGTTTAATGTCTGGCGATATTTATACTATGTAGGTAGGTACTATTATCAGAGTTATTCATTCAACGGTTACATTCTCAATTCATCTCGGCTTATCTCTAAGCATTGATAAAATTCCATAAGTGTGATAGCTAATAAAATATCTGAATTAAATTGTAGAAATGTATAGAAAAAACACACCTCGATTCTACTTATCTATCACCTATACTAGGTAGGTACTTGGATTTTAAAACTAATAAAATTATTAGTGCAGTAATTTTATGATCCAGAATTTTTAAAAAGTTGACAGTGGCGTTACTACCCACTCGGTGTAAAAAAAGGTAGGTAGGTACCTACTGCTTATGGCACCTACAGCACTTAAACTTTTGGAAAAGCGAAAATGAGTAATTAAGTTAGTACCTCTAGTTCCACTAACAAAATGTCAATCTACCATCATAGATTTAAGTAATTTTCCCCACGGTACAGGTCAATGCTGATTTGTAGGTTTCGTCCCGGTTATTGTCAACCTTATGATGAAAAAGCGGGTGTTATAAGAATTTTGTTAATTTTCACCATTAACCAAGGCTTAACTTTTCTAGAGCCTAAACTCTGTCTTAAATCACGACAAAACATTATCAATACTCAATGGAACCAGTTTTTTATGAATGGCAAGCTAATTTAATTTTGGAACCAGAATTCAAAAGCACGTTTATTTTTAAATTCTAAAATCGATCGTTCGATATTTGAAAATAATAAAAAATCGCCCGCCTATCTCGGCGTGTTGACCTCACGGCTATTCAGTCACAAAAGCGGTGCGGGCGTTGACCCGCGCGTGGCCAACCCCTGACCTTGGCGTATCGTAAACTGTACCGAGTGACGTAACCGTGACTCCTTTCCTACTAACATGTGTTCCGATGGTACGAATCGTAGTTTGTTTACTTCCGATGTCGAGATGGTACGATAACGAGTTGCAGTGGTAGGCCTCTGGGGGTTTATGAAATGGTTAATGTGTGACGTCAATTAAAAGAGCAGACTACGTAGTAGAGTAGGTACCTACTTACTGTAACAACATTCGCTTAGGTAAGTTTCATTCATATGAAAGTACCTATAACGTTTAATCTAGCTTTACCTGCCCACTGAAAATTATGAAATTTAACTTTGAATGAGGGTCCTTTTTTTCGTAGGTACTTATAGGTAAGTAGGTACTAAAATAATTAACATTAAGGTAGGTAGATGACTGCCTTTTATTTAGCTAAATTATCATAGTGTCAAAACCTAATCTAAAAAGCTTAAATAACATTATCAACCGTAGGTAGGTAAACCAAAGTAGTTTAACCAATAACCCAAGTCGCTACATCTGAAACATATTATGAAATAGTTTCACGTTGCAAATCGCAACACACACCGCCCCCTATCCGATAATTGTGAAACTATATCGCCTGAAAAGAACCACATTTCCACTTAAGGAAAAACCCGAGAAAATTCCCCTTCCGTATGTGGGGAGCGCTGGCGTCGTGTGTGGGAACCATTGACTTCTACCCGAACCCTTTTCCCGACACCGCCATCTATGAGCGGATAGACGAGTTATATTTTAAAGGTATTTTATGGGGCAATGCCAGTTAAACCAGTGAACGGTTTTACGATTAGTATTGTAGTTGTTAGATTCCTACAGGTTGGCGCAGTTATGTGCTTTTACCTCTTAATTTTGTTGGGATCATTCGTTGCAGACTAAACTTGAATGTTACCTGTAACAAAAATAATAATCATTATACGATAATAACGACTTATAACGTTTTAAATAAGTAATTAATCTAGTAAATTGTTTATTTTGTGGCAAAAAAGATACAAGGATTCTATGTTAGGTTGTTTTTGTTAGGACTTGGTGAACATTAAAAAAATATAGCTATTACTCGACAACTCAAAATACAAGTAGATTAACGGATTGAGACGATTCAGACTAATTAATGAGCATTTTCAAATAATAGCCAATAAGGTGGGTAGCTATAGAAAATACGATGTCTTAACAGCTCAAAGTTGCAAGACTCATTGTGTTAATTTATAGTTCTCTCATATCTAAACTTAGAGTTCAATTTAACAATAAAAAATAAACCGCCTTAAAATAACCTTAGTAGGATTCATTTACCTATGTAACCTACCAATGAATACAAAGATATTATAAAAACTGCACATTTCATGGAATCTCAATGAAATCATTATAATAAGTAGGTAAGTATTATAAAGTAGGTATCGTTTAAATTGTTTTTTCTTATTATAAAAGTATCTTTTATAAGCTACTAGTGTGACCAATTTACTAACTTATCTTTTTTGTGATTTACAAAGTCATCAAACTTGTAAAGTTATTTTTAGTTTAAATACTCTTATTTTATTTCTCCTGAATTGTCCCTACCTATCAAAATATAATGCCTGCTTTGCTGTCTGTGTCAAGACTAAATGGCTGCGTCTACATAAGGCGCATGCCGCGCCCAAGCACTCAGTTTCGAAGTTTGAACGCATAGACATAATGTCATATTACACTCGAGCTTCGTTCGAAGATATTAGCATAGATACACATGTAGTTTCACTCACAGACTCGCTGTTCTAGCACTATATTTGAGAGATAATAAATATTTAAGAAACATATATGGTAGTCTCTGTACCGGCTGTCATCATTCACAAGTCAGTGCTTCGCTGTTTCAAGTGCTAAATTTTTTTTCAATCCGTAAAATTTATAATTATTATTTGAAATGCCTAAAAGGCAACGCGACGACAGTGATTTCGATCATATGGAGAAAAATTAAAGAAATTACAACGGAAAATGAAACATACAGGTAAGTTCGTTTAATCACTAAATATGAGTGCTCGTGCGAGGCATGCGAGGCATCTGGACGCACAAATTTGCCTCTGGCGATAATCGAACCCGCAACCACCCGATGTGAGTCGAGCAGCAGACTGCCCCATGTGGTCTTCAAATCGCGAAGTTATTATATTCCGCCACATTCCATGTTGAAATTGCTAGAAAAAAAACAGTCAACGGACGTTTGGGTGGTAAAGCCAAGCTGTAGCCAATTAACTGCAGCTCAAATACGGGCTGGCTCGGCCAGGGTAATACCACCCTCTCACAGAAGATCTGCGTAAAGCAGCTATTACAGCTGCGTTTTGTACGAGGAGTGAGAGCCGGAAACCCAACTCCCCCCTCCCTTCTTCCACTCCTCTTCAGGTCGGCAACGTGCGAGTAATGCCTTTGGTATTGCAAGCTCTATAGGTTACGGTAACAGCTTACCATCAGGCGGGCCGTGCGTACGCTTGTTTGCCACCTCAGTCCCATAAAAAAGTTGTTCTTCAAATCTCGAAGTTATTTGCCACATTCCATGTTTGAACAGCAAGAAAAAAACAATATTTTTTTAAACAGGCAACGTACCCCTAACTTTATATTCGCCACCGATATTCGATACCGTTCGGGTGACATTTCGGCAAAATCGATAGCACCCCTTATTGGTACCGAAATGATTGAACATCCTATCGCGACATTTTTCTAATGGCGCCTTCACTTGAGACCCTTTCTCTTTGTAATGGGGTTTACACACGCGTCCCACAGCTCACGTTCTGTGTATGAATAATTTTGTATCTCTAAGTAAATACAATAAGGAGTAAACAGTTTTAAACAGAGAAAAGAGTCTGATTTTGAATCTAATACTATAATAATATTATTGTTCTATTGTAAAAGATTTAGGTTAACATATTTTATTATAAAAAATAATTTAAACTCGTCATAACGCGTGTTTTTTTATTTTTTTCTTGTAAATTTTGATATAGTTCGTGTTTAAGTTTTTTATAACACAGATTTTGTTTGTTGCTTCTATTGAATATTTTCAATCTACTGGTGAATCATTAAATGCCTTACCCTACCCTGTAACCTATCTATTAATAACTTATTTACCGTACCGTAAGCGTTTACCATGGTCTAAAGCGTAGTATCCAACTTGCCGCGTTTTAAACAACAGCAATAATCAAGTGTGTCACCCCCACAAGACCCCTTTTCTTTTTACATGTCGCAAGCTAACGACAATACGAAATCAATACGAACACCATCGATGCGAAAATCGTGAACAGCGGAGTGACTCACACATATACATTATTGAGAATGTGTGCACAAATAATATGCACGCTCGTGTGAAGCGAAGACGTTCGCAAGGGTGACCATGACGTTTAAAAAGTTAGTGGGCATTTTTGTTTAAATATGTTTCCTGCCGCTTTAAGCTAACTGAACTATCAAGTCGATACAAAATAAGTAGGTATGAAAGCTATCGGCTAAAATAAAATTACATCACCAAATAAAAATCTAAATCACAAGAACAAAATAGCGTAAACCGTCATGGGTTTCAAACCACAGATGCATGAATGCGAAAGCTATGTAAGATGATAACTACAATCACAGGAATTTTAAATCATCGATCGGTTGGTTGCTCCATATTTTCAGTAATTCAGGGTAGACTAAAAGCTAATCCTAATAGCTAGATGAAATAAGAATAGTGACATAAACAACCACAATAAAATATCAAACTCCCAAAAAAAATCTCTAAAATTATGGTCACCACAAAAATTGGTAAAAAGAAAACGCATTAACACATATAGATGAGTAGTCACACATGGTAAGCGGGGCACTCACACAGACGCACTCCCACCCGAGAGGCCTTCCTTTAAAAAGCCCCACACACCCTCCGGGGAGTCTTTTGATAAGGAAATGCAGACATTTCAAGAAAAGCTAAGTATCGAATAAGCATTGAGAGGTAGTAACGGTATTTACCGAAGGATGTCATAATACGTGTGGGTTCCGATATGTAGATACGGATTTTCGTATCACACTTACGTATTTTAATTTGTATGTGTTGGTCGTGTTTGAATTGGATTACGCGTTTTATCTGTTTGGGAAGTAAGAATGAGTTTACATGGTTTTTAATATTATGGACAATTTTGAGTTGGCGTTGTCTTGTTAATGCGCCTACGTATGCTCTATACCTACATATTCACAAAAATAAAGTTTCACAAGTTGAGGCACTTTCTAAAACATGGATATTTCAGGCTCTGATAAGTAGTACATCGTAGTATATTATAGCAACACGTTAACTACTTAGATGTTACTAAGATTCCTATTTTGTTCACAACCATTGATGGTACATGTTTTGTGTGACGTCATTCTCATTTAGTATACATAGTACAATAGTAATACTTAGTAGGTGCTGATTCTAGTGGTGCTCAATCGAATTTGACTTAAATAAATGTATTGCCATCCTTTTCATTATCATAATGAGAGAGACATAATTTTTTTTAGTAAAATTGCCAACGAATTTGACAGCATTATTTAAAAAAAAAAAAAAAAAACTAATATGGCAAACAAGCGTACGGCCCGTCTGATGTTAAGCAGCTACCGTAACCTATAGATGCCTACAAAACAATAACCCTGATTGTGTTTAATTTTGTGAATACCGTTGTCTTGTGTGCTGTCATTTCGACTACATTCGGGTAACAACTCTACGGACCGGTTTAAAACTATGTCACTGGTAGTTTATCCAATTGATTTATTACACTTGTTCATTAAATGTGAGTTTGTAATTAATATTTACGTACTCCTAACGTCATGCCACCCGATCCATCCAAGTTATATCACACTATTATAGCCACTATTACTATTTCATAAATACGAATTTTGTTTATCACAGTAAACAACATTATAAAGAACATTTAGGTAAATAAGATCACTTTGTAATCAACATAAACACAGTTTTAACGAATTTATATTTATTTCCAAATTTAACGACTCTTAAATGAATGTTAATCGATTTTCGATGATAAAACACTATTTTTATGTCGTCGTCATTGCTAATTATAGTGAGAATTGAACATTCGCAACCTCAAACGACTGTTCGCTCCCCTAACTTTAGAGTGGTTTGCATTCCGCTGAAACGCCGTAAAGAGCGGCGGGATTTGCTAATAATCAAGCTCCCCTACTAATTAAAAGCAGCTTTTAATTGCCTCAAAAGGCCACCTGTTGCTTGTTTCTGTCTCTTTCAGGGGGTCTCGCTCGGAGGCTGTACCGGCCCGTATCCGGATACCCGGGTATAATTGTCAGAAAATTCAATTTTAGAACCGGCTAATTGGGGGCAAATGAAATTTTCACCCGCCCTCGGTCCCTTTGTTTGAAAGCTTTCGACCGTGATCTAATTGGTCGGCGATGTAATGAATTAATTTGTATTTTTTTTGCTTTGTTTTGTAAATACTCGGGTTTGATATTCACAAAATGAATGTCCTACCTAAGTCACTGGCTGACATAGTTTAAAATGAACTGGATTGTATTGCCATCCTTATCATGACCATAATGAATGAGCAAGGCAGAAATATTGTCCGATATGTAAAATTTAGTTTATTCTTGATTTGACGACAACAGAATTGGCATCATTGGCCGCTTCCATAAGCAAGCCCCGGCCACTATGTGGCCACCCGTCAAAACTGAGTGCTCGGGCACGCCGCTCGTCTCATTTACACGCATCTATTAATAGCTGCGTCTACAAGAGACGAGCGGCGCTCCCTAGCAGTTAGTTTTGACATCGGAACGAATAGGAGACATAATGTCATAACTCCGGCGCGGTCTCTACATAGACTCTACATATTTTATACCTCCATAGACAATGATATATCAGAAATTAATTCCCATTATTTTTTTCCAGGATAATTGCATCCTATACCATCCCCATTTCTCAGTCTCATGTAAATTAATTTCATATTTGTGAGTGAACAGTGATCCATCACGGGCCAATCGCGGAAGGATCTAAACAAAGCCAAACACCACTTATTGTAATACTAGAAAATTGCTCCGATACCGACGTCGGCCCAAAATTATCGTCCCATTATCAAATGGAACCCTTTTCTTTAATTACCTACGTGTAATTTTTGTTTATACGAACCGTCGAGATCATTATGCCGTGTACACACTAACATAACGATTGAAATTAATAGTGATATGGATAATAGTAGTGGGAAGGTCTATCAAATCTTCAAAGAATAAAATTATCAATGCTCCACGTCATATTATCAAATCAAACTAAGTATACAAAGAAGTAAAGTTTGTAGCTATATGAGAGGTAAGATAGAAAGTGTAGCTAGAAGATGGGAAGCTATAATATCATTATCTGTGACATAGTCTATCTCGATTTACCACGCGGGCGAAGCCGCAGGCAATAGCTAGCTTGATAAAATGAGAAGAATGAGGCAAGCACTCGACGCAGTCTCATATTTTTAGCAGCTCTATTTGGCGTAGCCATACTTCGCCTATGGCGTACACAGTGCGCTTCTATCTCAACAAATCTCAAGTTATCTACTAGATTTTTAATCCTATGGAAGTCTGCGAAACAACCAAAATTTGTTGACACCGCTTTACTGCATTCTTGCAGTACGATAGCTGCGTTTTGTAGTACGCAACAAAGAAGCTTCGTCAGTCACTCAGTGTGTACGAGGCTTTAGTAGGTATAATAACTGCGAACGGCCGGCCACTACCACGAATGATTAAAGTTGATTAGCGGTAATTTCGTATACTTATTTGTTACATTAAAACGCTCTTGTTGTTATTAAAATACGCCGTGGCGTAGTTATCTTTTAATGGGCGTATTGTAATTTTAAAATGGTTTTAGTAAGTCGTGTCAATTCTCATAATTTTTTAGAAACGCCACAAAATGTTATTGTCCCAAAGATAAAATTTGTAATATTAACGATTCGAAAAATAAAACAATAAAACTTATCGATTCGAACTTTTATGTTGACGTGAGACACGCCGGGGGCCATTTATATTGTTTTGATTAATTAATTATTGGTTATCTATTCATTAAAACCATTCCGGACCGGTCTCACACTGAGCAATACGGACTTTTGTCATGTCATTAACATAAAAATTTTAATTGCTCGTAAGCAGACTTCATTAATACAATATCAATATTAAGGCATCAGCCAGATTTGCATCGATGTGTTGAATATTTATTTTGGTTGTGGAAACGAAATCGCATCGCATATTGAAAGGCTATCAAACCTTTATGAACAGATTTTTGGAGCTTTATCTAAAATGGAACAAAAAGATTAGAGTTTGTTATGATGAGAAAACAATTGGGTATTTTTAACCATTATTAATATTGAGTTTATTTGTTTAAGATACCAAAGGTGAACGAACTGTTTTTATTAATTTTATAATTATCTACCAATTTGCCACATCTGACGACATCCTAAAAGTAAATCTTCCTGATTCTGTTTTTATATCATTACGTGTTCAATAAAAATATCAAAATAATTCGGCGTCTCTGTTTTATGACCAATTAAACTTGCGAATAAAGATAATATTCAAATTGAGATGTAACTGTATTCCTAATCTCATTGTATCAGTGTGTTTTATTCGTTCGAATTAATTCCACTTAAGTTTGGTGTAAGTTGTAACTTTATATCAACACATTGAATTAATAATATTAATGTATGTATTGATAAAATATTAAAATATAATATACTGGTTTAAATTCTATTATGTTGATGAGTTAACTCACCCTAATGTGTCTTGGACTCTACTTAGGTAGAGTTGTATTACAAAATTAATGAAAAATAATAATAAAAAAATTCTAGCAACTTATTGACCTACACTGGTATTGCAAATCACTTTTCTTCATAGAAGTGCTTTGCAAACCCGTTGTGAACTGCGTCAAAATTTCTATAAATTTGACGGCAGGCCTCCGAAACTATTATAATTAACTCGAAAAATGTCACAAGTTCGAATAAACATACTCTTTGTTGTACATACGCTGCGTCCGTACACCCCGACATTAGCATGCATCGCATACATTATTGAAGCGATTTTGGCGTTAATTCTCTTACTAGTAATGTTGTTTTCATTTTGCACTAATAAATATATGCCGTCTTATGACACGCTCGAATAATCGCAGCGAGGGACGTCGTGGAATGACACGCATGAGGCGATTTGTAGCTTGTTTTTACACCATACTTAATAGCGGAGGAGTAGGGAAATAGTGTGCAATTGTTGTACGTTAGTTGGGTTGCCAGGATTGCTTGAAATTTCCCAATTTGTATTTAAATTACCCTGTCAAATGATTTTATTTTACAGATTAGTCGTAGTTTCCGCTGAATTGCTTATGCCATTTTAAACATGATTAAAAACCTACACAAATTACATATTAGTACTATATAACTAGTACTTTTTAGTTATACAGCTGCAAATAGATACCAATCTTTGTTAATTATTCTTGCAAAAAGTTCAACAAAATAACAAATCGTTTATTATTATTTAGTTTGGCAACACTTAGCTTAATGAGTACCTTAAAGTGCCTTTTGAAAGTTGACGAACATATCATCGGTTGTTAGGATTTAATAGCAGTGTGTGTAGTTACCGAAGCATGAAGCTACGCAACGTTTTGTCGCGATTAAACTATGACAGTTATTATAGCTGGCAACATTTCTAATATGACATTGAATAAATGAAAGGGACGAAATTGTATGTTTGTATTGTGAGAGTTTCAGAAAAGATTGACCATCGCTGAGTCACACGAGGTACCTAAATTATATTAAAATAGTATCACATCGATTCTGTAGTATAGCTACCGATTCTTTGGCGATAGATAAACGCGTGTGTATTATGAACTTCTAATCTTTCTTCAACCCTGGTACTTTCAGCCAAACCGTTTCTACATTAAAACCCCATCCACTAATTATTATTATTAGTTGGTATAAATAATGTATGAAAATAACTATTTAGCGTCAATATATATCTATTTTTATAGTAATCACATGTCGGAATGCATAATCTATTTATACGAGCGGCTATTCTAAATTCGTCACTATTGAAATTCACCGCACCATTTTTAATAGCCACTTACATACCTAAGTGCGTTGATTTATTCACAATCATGAGCTCACAGGAATATTTATCAATACTTTAAAATTCGCAACGGCTCGCGATAATTCCGTATCTGTCCATTCTCCGTCGAATATCGATATTTACCGAGGGAATCGTTATTCTACACAAATAAAATAACGCGTTTATTAGGATTCGCGTCGTGGTTCTGTTTCGGAGACTGGCTATTGTTTCTTTGTGGCCATCAATCACCTTATAGTTTGGGACCCTGGGGCGGGGGAGTGGAGGGGGAGGGGTGCCCGAATAACGGTTATTGAAATGAGACGAAGCCCCCGCTTTTTACTAAATTTAAATTTTGATAAGGCAGGTCCCTGTTTTGCTCTAACTCTCGGCTCAGTTTGGTGAGGTTAGGTTTTTTGTTTCGCTTTGCAAGTCTTTGTGTTTTTAGTTGGTGTACGAATTAAGTTTATTATTGGGTCTAACAAGATCTTGGATGCTTGCACTTTCTTTGGCATGAATTTTTCGGGTTGAATAACATTGGCAAGATTTCACGCACCTATATACAACGCTTGTTACTTTAACCTCCTGATTTATAGAGATTTTATCCAGATTTATCCCCCTGATTATAGCCAGTTTAAAATGATTTTACAAAGCAATTTTAGGAGCAAAAGTGATTTGTAATACCATTGTAAGTCTATCATAACGTTCTATAAATTTGGTATGCTACTTCAAAAGATCATTTTAATACGTGACTTTGTAAAATAGAGACTTGTCTACCGATTAAATACAGGTACAAATATGTTCACAATCCGACATTTCGGAACAAATTAAATAGAAGTGATTTATATTTGTAGTGGAAGCGTGTTAATTCGTTTCGCACCAGTATAATCGCGTCAACATAATTCCAAATATTCGGTTATTTAGGTTTTTGCGAGCGAGCCGGCTACGAGGCCCGAAAACGAGCGAGAATAAAGCGAAATTAACATATTATCCCGAATCTTTGTTCGATTCAGCGCTTTTTGTTATGTAAAATTTTTAAGTCACCGTCGAATGTTTGGTGGCAAACAAGCGTACGGCCCGCCTGATGTTAAGCATGTATCGTAGCCTATAGACTTTTTACGTACTCTCCGAAGCACGGAGACACTCAGCACAACGACAAAACAACAACGCATTGACACCTACGTTTATACGCTTCTATTTATTTTCTTTAAAAAGTCCTATCATTCGCGTCTCATCGATATTCATGGGACGGAGAGCTGTAAAAGGCAATAAAACACAATTTTTATATCTTCTGTTTAGACAGTGCCCGAGAGATGATAACGAAACGCCAGATATCGTAGGACCGGATATCGGCGGCCATTCACAAAAAAGCCAATGCACACGCGCGCAGCTCACGACGTGTTTACACGGCATGTAGAGTCACACACGCGTAGGTAGGTACCGGTCACCGCTGTCCATTCATAAGGATGTCTTGTACGCCGACACCAAATAGTAGCCAAGCTATGTAATATTACAATATGGAATATGCCTTTGGTATTGCATCTATAGGCTGCGGTAACTGCTTAACATTAGGCGTGCCGTACGGTTGTTTGCCACCTCAGGCCAATAAAAAAAAATTAAGGGCCCATCACCATAGCTTAACATGATCCTCTGTAACATGAATATATTTAAAAGCAGTATTCACTTTCTAATAACGATATGTTAGAGTTGAGGGTAAATGCTAAAAATAATATTTTTTTGGTGGTAGAGCCAAGCTGTAACCGAATGACAGCTATGTGGAGGTCGACCCGGGTAGTTCTTTTCTTCTTCTTCTTACAAAACATCGGTGTAAAGTAGCTATTACAGATGCGTTTCGTACGATGAGTGAGAGAGTCGGAAACCCAACCCCACTTTCTCCTCCCTCTGTCCCACTCCCCTTCTAGTCAGGTTCTCATTGCCAACTTTAGCTCAACTAATTTAAGACAGATATTTTGAAAATACGCGGATCGAGGTGTTAATCGGACGTACCATGGACTCTAAGGCCGCGCTCACTTTGGATGCGTTTTCGTCCGAATTTTACTCGTGCATACACGTACGAACAACACAAATGATCCCGACCTTCCAAGTACTACGGGAGTGCGCACACTGGGTGCGAGTTACGTACACGTACCGGCCTAAAGTAGAAAATAGTCCAGTCCAATGACCATTATGACCATTTCAAATATATTAGTAACAGTGGGTGGTAGACCTAATGGGCAACTGTAAGCGTACGGGTGTGAGTTAAATTATAGCGGAAGATAATTTCTTTTTGGAAATGATTTGAATTTTATATACAAATATATTTATTTATATTTGACACGAAATTCGGTTATAGCGTGTCATGACGCCTTTATTCTTCGAAAGGGTAGGCGGAACACTGCTCCCACATTTCGCCTTTTGGTCCCAATAGGGCCCAATTTTGGTCACAATAGGGTCCAATTTTGGTTTCAATAGGGTCCAATTTTGGTCATAATAGGGTCAAATTTTGGTCCCAACAGGGTCCAATTCTGGTGGTATATCCAATACGGCTCTTGTGAATAATACGCATCAAAATGCCTTTAAGTTGATTGTCGAATTACGAATGCGGTAACAGACGTGTGAATTTCGCTGCATGTAGTAGCGCGCTGAGCATAAGTCTAGCTAGTGTTTGCAATGTTAGGAGTTACCATATCTGGTAGCAAGTGAGCAAGTAGTCATTCGTTTTGGTAATGAAAATGAGCCCAATATGGTATTTTAACCTCTCATTTATTAGACTGCAGTGTCGTAAGAAAACCCTAATTCAATTAAACAAACTTTCCTTTAAGCTTGGCTATTGCTGTGACTCTATCTTACTCTGTATTATTTATTAGGATTTAAATCCACTAATTACAAAACAAATTGTCTCACTGTATTGTTCTAGTCAAACATTTTATAGTGCCGTGCCCAGCAGTATATCGATAGAATGACTCATAAACTAATCCAGTCATAAAAATGTCGATGCTGCCTTTATATATCCGTTCTATTTTACCGTTGACATCGAATATCGAGAGCTCGTTCTAACATCGTCGTGTTAATTAATTCATATGTAGGCGTTGCAGCATTATCGATAAAATTATGTGGTAGCCCTATACTTTATAGCGTCTATTCGTCATGTCGGAAAAAAATATGATAAAGTTGTTCTGTAGGTCTCGTGCGTGATTTTATAATATTTCCGTTTTTTAATTAACATAATACGGCTATTAAAGATATTGGTAAACGGCCTTCCAAATATTATGTGTGGAAGATATTTATGCATGGTTGATAGTTACACAGAGAGTTGATTGAGTATGGAGGTTAATTGTGGGGCGGGAGGCGGCCAGAAATTAAGCGGTTGTCATTGAGTCGGTGATAAAATGGTTTGTTGTGACGTTTGAGCTTCAGCGTTATTTTTTACCTACGCTAGGTACTCCCTAATAGACCAGTGTCATAAACATTTATTTTTCATTGTGTTTAAAAAATTATGTAAGTCTTATTCATATTATCAAGTATATTTTAAACGACCTTTGGTAGTAAACTTGCAGTTTATCGACCATATCTCGGTCCCAACCCTATTGACATTGCCAGAGCGCACTCTTAGAGTGACTAAAATACACATTTGAAACCTTTCCAAAAATAATTAGCTTAACTCTATACTTTTTAGTACCAGACTAAATAGTCTAGACTGAAATAGCCTCGTTATAAAAGCAAACGAAATTAATTTCCCAAGAAAAATCATTCGCCCTTTCACCCCACACCAACATACATTGTACACATTAATGTTCGTATAGTTAACTCCTAAACGACCAGTGGATCCGTCTTGATGTCAAAGCGTAAAACACATCATAAAAGGTAAAGCAAGACGTTTGCTCAGTGATGTATGGACACGATTTGTTCTAAGCCGGTGCTGGCCACTGGCTGTTTACATTGTCGATTTGTTACTCGTTTGTGAAGCACTGTGCAGACAGGCGAGTGAGTAGCAGCTTTATATTAGACCTATTAAATAACGCCAGTCTTACCTTACATACCAACTGTATGGTCCCAAACTAAGTAACGCTCGTATTGTGGCTACCGTACGGTGGACTGGGGCAATCCTAGTGACACCCAGTCCATGGCAAATTACGAAAAGGCCGTTTCCAAATTTGGCTCTAGCGGGAATCGAACCTGCAGCCATCCGATGCAGTGAACCAAGCGACCAGCACGTCTACATGAAAAAAAATTGTATGTTTAAGTTAAAATGTTGCGAGGTGTTTTGAAAATGGTAAGCTCGTGTGTACCAGACAACTTATTGTGGTCCGTCTGCTCGCAAGGCATCAGGATTGAGTTGTCCGTGCTATGTGCACGAGAAAAACAAATTAACGTGGAAACTTCAAAATTAAAGGCGAGTGTTTGTCTCTTGCGCAAGACACGTAACTTAATTAACAAGTCGGTGTTGCGTTGTACGTAAACGAGAGTTAGAAAGTTATTTATATTGTCATTATGGCCGCGAGAATTCGCTTCAAGTTGCGGGCCGCCATTACTGACGTCAGTGTTCTGTTTTTGAAAAATGAATGGCTGCGTCTACAAGATGCGAGCGGCATCCCGAGCAATCCGTTTTGACGTCTGAGCGCGTAGACATAATGTCATAACGGATGGCTCGGGCTCGGCGGTGTCTCGGGGCTTGTGTTTGCACCACAGAATAAAGACTAAAGAAAGAGGTGCCCTTATTAGATATTTGTATGAAAAAAAACGTGGTCATTGTTTTGTTCATTTTCATTTTACTATATACCGGTAAATAGTTGAACTACTCGCTTCGTTTTATGTCGATGTTAGTACTAGGCCGACCACTCGGCCGACTTGCTTAGGGCCAGTCCCCTTAGTAACTGGTCCATGGTTTGCACCCAATATGTGTATAGTGCCAAACTAAGCATCGCTTGTACCAGGGAAAATTACGAAAAGGCCGTTTCTGAAATTTGCCTCTGGGGAATCAAACCCCACAACCTCCCGGCACAGTGAGCCGAACGGCCTACGCTTGAACCACTGCGTCAAGCGGTCGTCTAAAGCGCGAGATTCACTGTCTTATCTTCCCATTTATGGAAAAGAATAAAAAATGCGAGCGAATTATTTCAATCCTGATTTAATAAAGCCATTAAAACTTACTAATTTGTCTATCAGCACGAAATATCAATTGAATGTGGAGACATTCGATTTGGTGGAACTCGTTTGTCCACACCCACAAAAGAATCTACATTTTTTCGCCACAGCTGAGGTTATCTGTCGATAATCTACGAATTTATTGTCAATTAGCTATGCACGCGTGTCGTTTAATTTCACTTCGCCATCAGCCGTATCATGTAAAAGCCTACTTCGAAATAGCTTGTCGGGGAAGTGAGCTTGATGTTAGAAGCTGGCGTCAGCAAGATACCTTCTTGAAAGCAACCAATCCCACTTCAAAATATGCATACTTAACATAGTTTAATAATTTAATTTCCGCGCGTGTGATACTTTCATAAATCTATCATACTGTGCATACTATATTTTTCCACTGTCATCGTGATATAGTTTGGATTTCTGGTTTTCCTAGTTTTACGTTCGGCTTGAACTCTACATTTTGAAAACTACCTTAAAGGTATATTAGACATGAATATAACTAAGAGCAGGAGGTTAAAAACGCCACGTAGCAATTCTGCAAACGCAATTATTTTTTCTTGCAGAAAGATCCGTAAAATATTTACACATTTTACGCCATTCGTGATCATTACTGGGCACCTATCTAATTAGCAAATCAGTGTAAACTAGGAACTAATCCCAAAAGGCTAGGAAGGAGTCCCTTCCAATTGTGATCGCGTGTTTAAATAAAAGCGTTGTTATAACTTGTGGTTAAGGTCTACGTGTGATTAACTAATCCGCTGCTAGGTACGCGCCGAGGGCGAGTTATAAACAACTCGATCGCTCGCTACACGGAGATAAAGCCTATTTTAACTATACCTCGTCCAACGAGAATCCATACAAAAAGTAATAATAATAGATTATATGACGTTTCACTTTAATTTTATAGAACATTTATAAAATTACTGCCAGAATATTGGTGAGGCTGGTCACCGATCTTGTACTCTAACTTTTACCATTTGGTATCGCTTCTAGTTGGCGGTGCTCTAGTTTTAAGGTATCAATGGTGTGTGTGTATGGTTTGGTTGCACTCCAACATTAATGATGATTTCCTGCGTCCAGATGCATCGCAAGCTTTGCCCGAGCACTCATGTCACATTATCTCTATGCGGACGTCAAAACTGAGTGCTCGGGAGCGGCATGCGCCTGATGTAGACGCAGCCAAAGACTGATGCAGACACAGAATTCAACTATAATAAAGTTCATTGACATTGTTTATTGACCATTATTATAAGTTTCCGTTAACAGTGACTAACGCCGTATTTACCCAATATGCTAATAATAGAAAGAGAATGAACATTAGTCGAATAATTAAGCACACCTATCTCGCATTATTACAAATTAATGTGCATAATTAACCGCTTTGTTAAGTAGATAAAAGTTAGTTCTAAAATATTTATGAGGCCATAACTTTCTGTTTGTATCAATACTGCGCCTGTGGTCAAAACAATTTTTATAAAAAAGTTATCTTAAAAACTTAAACCCGACAAAAAAAGTCATGCTCTACAAAATTATGAAATAACAAAATATTCTCATCTAGAGGATGGCCGTGGTCCGTTTAGACATACATACACACATACCCACCCACCCACATACATACCGTTCAAAACCATTACCCTCCACCGTAGTTGGGTAAAAAATTTAGCAAAACCATACCACCATCTTACAGAATATCGGCGACGACAAAACTGATTGCTCGGGCGCGCCGCTCGCCTCTTATAGACGCACCCAATCAGTTACGACTTTACGTCTACTTGAGGTGAAGTCAAAACTGATTGCTCGCGCGCCGCTCAGCTCATGTGGGCGCGACTGTTGACACTCCAATACCATAATACTGGCCCTAGTTTTATAATACACGTTAAAGTTAAGAAATAAATACAGTGTGAATTTGAAATCATGGGCATCCTTTTAAATTACGACTCTACATATGATTCAGAATATTTTAGGAAAACAAATAACGGTAACTGCTTATCATCAGGCGGGCCGTACGCATTTTTGCCACGGCAACCCTATAAAAATAACAAAATAAATAAAAAATCTATTGATAAAAAAATATTGCTCGAGTAAGCAAATAAGCAAACCCATTAACTGTTATACCTTACTTGGGCAATATTTTTGTCAATTGATTTGTTGATTAATATTTCCTAAGTATTCTGAATCATGTGTAGAATCACCGTTTAAAAGGATGCCCATATTTTCAAATTCATCCTGTATATCATGTTTTTATAGAATAAACCGCACGCCCGGACATGCTCTTGCGCACTACAAATTACAATCAACATGTCCGCTGTGTTCGCACGTGGCAACGGCCCTTTCCCTATCAAGGTACATTCAAACTAACACACACACTGACGGTATTTTATACTAAGTAATTTCTCTATTACTGGTATCTCCTTAGGTGTTTATTCGCTGTGTTGTTCAAGATAACTGCGATTTATATCTTCATTATACAGCTTATAGTTTGTAGAGCTTTTAATATGCCCATATTTTTTGATACAATGTAGATAGTTCTTTTTCCTGCCAGTGTTTAGTGGCGATAAATTAAGCCTTGCAATTTGTTACACAGCATAATAAATTTAATTTACTATTACCTATTTTTAGCATTTTTAACTTGCACCTATTTCTTAAAAAATATACCTACTTATCTACATAGACTTTTATGAAATGAAATTAAATCCGGTTTAGTGCAGTATAAGTAAAGTACTGAATGAGTTTAACAATTCACAAAGCGAATTGCTATTTAACGGAGCTTTAAACTAAATAAAAACCTGAAACATACTGCGACACCTAGAAAGCCATTAGCCAAAACATTATCCGAGAACACAATGTATGAATCAGAGGTGTTTATTCTAACGGCGACAAGCCGTGTCGAAACGTCCGTCAGTTTGTCTCGCGAGGCAGGCCTCGAGGCGAGCGATTTACAAGCAACGGGCGGGGCAGAGGCCGGCGCATAGTGTGGCTAGAATAATGTTACCAATGTTCCATCTGTCACACGCCTACTTTCTTTTGCGTCATTTGTTATGAATTTCAAGAATTTAGAACAATGATCGCCGTTAATTGTTCTAAATTCAAATAGATAACAAAAGAATAATGGCATTGAACCTGTAGCGCATAAAGGCATAGATGCAAAATCGCATCGTCTCTATTAATCATATCTACCGAGTGATAAGTTAATTATTTTCTATGATAATAAACAGTGAGATACGGTTGCGACTCGCTTCGCTCGATTCGAGGGCCTAATAGTTTACCATCGAGCACTGATTTACAATCAGGATAGGGCTGTCGATCTGTAGCGTTGCGCCTACGCACATTCACTATTATAGCTTGCAGCTACACGCATTATTTATGGTAAGAAGCTTTCCTAAGGATTATGGAGATCGGGCGTCAACAATGCGACTAATAATTTTTCGGTCACCATTGTTACTGTTGTATCAATATTTTGTTAACTTTTATTCGGTTGTCTAAATAAATATTTTATGTTCGGTGTTCGAACACGGAATATTTAAATATGAGTAATAAAATGTGAAGTTAGTGCGACACAAACCGACATAGGAGAGCGCTTCGCTATTTTTAGTTACGGAGGTAGGGTACATCCATGAAAGATGTCCACAAACAGATGACTGAGCCTTTGATTACTTTAGAATTACGAGTGCCGTGGCGTAGTTGATTATAATTGCGCGGACAGGGCGGATCTGAGTCGCGTGACCAATCCTGCGCAGGTAATGACGCGCGCCTACCGCCCGATATCGCTCCGCTTGCGCTTAAGGGTATGGTGTCACTGCAAGCGACGAAATGATAATCCGCCAAAAAATCAGGAATTGAATGGTCTAAGTTTGGATTACCTGAATTAAAACGGAAGCATCTTATTCTAACAAGATCATCTTTTCCTTGCTCGTTTTTTAAAAATAGGTACCTATACAATTTCTTGTGACATTGATTGACGTTTAGTAACTCTAATTACTGAAATTTATATGTAAGTGGGTATATTTTTTGTACCTATCAACTTAAATTCCTATAAGTATCATTTTAGGAATTAAAGATGCAAATCCACACCAAAATTTCAATAATCCGAGTTACAAGAGTGTTTTTAGTGAAACGCTAACAGTGGATCCATGGCTTCATTGCGACCACGAGCGCCTCACTTTCGCACTTAATCGATAAATATGGCGTTTGCTCTTATGCCTTTATTTATTACGCCAGCCTCGCTGGGATTAAGAACATCGATTTATATTGTCCTCATTAGTGCGTCTAAATTGATTAGTGTAAGCTTGCGTCATGAAAAGTATGTTTAATGTTATTTATAAAGCAAGTAAATATAGCAAGATTACTTTGGATTAGAGACTTACCTATGTAAGGAAGGCACCTATCTAGTAATGGCTAGGGTTATTTGTATTGGGTTGAGTATTAGGTGTGATTATATTTTTATTTAAGTAAGTTTAGTGACCGTTACATAATAGAGCGCTGGACATCAGTGACTTCGCAGCGGATGTGTTTATGCAAGATAGGTACAATTACGCACAAAAGTCGGTTGTTCCGTATTTTATGAAATCTACGAGTAATTCGTTTTATTTAAGGCACTAAAAACACTTCCGTGTTGGTGGAATATGTCGTATTCATTTTAGGATAGTTCTAACTGATTTATTCACGTGCTCTACATCATTTCTTTTTCAACTAACACAGACGTCCGGAATTAATGATTTGTTTGTGTTCACCGTCCCAACTCTTGCCGACTTAATTTATTCCACGTTAATAGCCACAAAAAGACACCGAATAGTCCCAACAGTTGCATAATTTAGTCCGAAATGGGCCGAGGAAGCGCCGTCGGCGGGCACGCGACCGAAAACTTCGCGTGATACACAAATCCACTTCATTATATTAATTACCCCATGTTAGGTCTAGATTACACCGACACCCCCGACAATACAGCTACATAACAGATAAGCGCCGCGATTTATTGCTTGCATTTCTTTTGTCAGCTTTCAAATTGTACTCGCATAAGTTAACCGAGATTAAAGTAATCGAACTTATAAATTTTGTCGCCTCACCTTTATAAGGCGAACGGCGGTGTCGACGCGAACTCTGTTCAAATTAATGGGAGGCATTATCAGATCGAGCCTGGTACATGGCGTTTATGCTGAGATAATTTTGTGTCGGGAATATTTTCTTGGTCATTTTTTAATTCTTTTCGCGGTCGCTCGTGGGCTGTGACTGGTGGTGCCCACGAAGGCGTAGGCGCCTCAGATTGTTCTCGGCGATGAAAAAAGAAATAAATATAAATTAGTTCAACACGAATGCGATCACTTTCGGCACGTGGCTCTATAAATATTATTTATAACGTTGTCTCAAGTCTTGTGTGATTATAAATTTATAAATAAATATCAGTAGACTTACACAGCAGCTGTAAGGTCCCGAACTAAGCAAAGCTTGTGCTATGGGTACCGTATAATAGTCTGGGGGCAATCTCAGTGACACCCAGAGCAGGGAAAATTAAATTTGCTTTTGGTGGGAATCGAACCTGCAACCACCCGATGTAGAACAAGCGACTCTACCAATATCGTGAAGTAACCAATAAGTGTTATTTTTTTTATAAAATCCTTGTTTATCCCTATTTGATTAACGGTGTTATCGTAAATCGTCATTAAATATCGTTCTTTATCCTTAATACATTTTCAGTAGAGATTCCAAAATACGTTATACCATGTTTATTTTATTAAATTAGCATGAAAACTTAATTACAGTGTTTTAAAATAAATATAACAGTCACATATTGCAGTTGCTGTCAAAATAACGCTATCAACTTAAACTAACGGTTATGTCCCCAAATAAATATCAGAGATATACAGTCACGAATATATTTCTTTAAACAGTGCTATTTAGAGTGTCAAACATACGTTTATAAACACCACTGGATGCGATCTTTATTGTAGATCTATATCTCACTAGAGAAAAATAGTATAAAATGCATTAATGTAATCAAAACTGGACGTCTTTTGATAAGATTAATAATACAATGTTTATAACAATTAATATTCACATTTCGGAATAATATCGCGGTATTAAGAGTGTCGATCCTTAAAATATTTTTCAGATGACTTAAATATGTGCATAGTAAATAAAGGATACAATAGAATAATTATTCTTTTTTGAAAATATCAGATACTATATTAAAGTGTTACGTCTTCCTATGTTGTTACAAAATTCAACTCTTCAAATTTGAATACGGCCATCCTACTATAATATTATAAATGCGACAGTGTGTGTGAATGTTTGTTACCACCTATCTCCATAACTACTAAACCGATTTTAATGAAATTTGAAAGGTATAGGCTATGGAATAAGACATAGGTTAATCTTACGCATCAATTTCCACGCGGGCGAAGCCGCGGGGCACAGCTAGTAATACATATAGTTTGTGTATTAACAGCAAAATCAGTAAGTACCCACTAACTATAATTGCTTCATAGTAATCAACAATTCTCTACAATGTCAAAAACTGTTAAACAAAAATATAAAGCTAGCTGCAAACTTACTTCCCATTCGCCGTAAAGAAAAAGGCATATAAAACAATGAGGTGTCATAAAGCTCTACCTTAAAACCATATTACTTTAACTGGCAGGAAAGCCTAATCCCGAAGGTCCGCTCGAAACGGAACGCTTGTAGGGACACTAATTAAGCGACCAAACAACCTCCAATAGCCATGAAATTCCTTATACGAGCGGCAAACCAATTTCGAGGCACTTTAGAAGCGCGCGCGCAGTTGTAATTGACAAAAAAGAGTTACATGTTAACTTGAGTGGAGTTATGACAGTTTAGGATGGTGCACAGTGTATTCTGGAAATTTGAGTCATGTGTCGTTACTACTTTTGAAATTTTAAGGATTTTTATTATTCATTTTTTTATTGGACTGCGGTGGCAAAAAAGCGTACGGCCCGCCTGATGTAACTAAGATGGCAAACCAGCTTACGATTTACGACCTGCCTGATATTAAGCAACTACGGTAATTACCATAGCCTATCGATGCTTGCAATACCAAAGGCATCGCTCGGACGTTGCCGACCTGAAGGGCAGTGACGCGTCTATTACAATGTTAGACGAAAATATCGCAATATGAAAAATAATATTCCATCATTTTAATTTTCAAGACTGAAATATAAATGCTTCTACTTTTCTTGGGACAGCGGCTTACCACAAAAACAGTCTCTTACACGATCATTACAAATCGTCACCCCATTAAATCTCGATGTCACGATTTCAAAATGAATAATTAGTGGAATCATTCCACTAAACAAGGGACTTTGTCTTAATTATTGCACCATTATGAAGTGCTCCCCTAGCGACCCCTGGCGGAGGGTAGAAAAACTTGCAAGACAAGCGCAAGTATTAATTAATTCCAGCCACCATTGGTATATTAAATGCTTAATTTCCATTTAGTACAGTCCGCAAAGAAAATTCTTGAATGACTCGGATTTTCCTTGTCTGGAGGGAACCGGGAATGTAAATGTTTTGTCGCGGTTTTATTAGAATTAATTAATGGATTTAATGAATGCCAACTTTCTCGTCTGGCCTTCCGTTTTTCGTAACAATGTTTATGGTAAATAAAACTTGTCAAGGAAATGCTTTTTTTGGCCATCTGTTGTTTTTTTTCTTTTTAATTCGGTCGGTTTGTTAGGCCCGCGTTTTGCGGATTGCTTTGGATTTATTCGTGTAATTAGTGAAGTTTCTTCCGTTAGGATTATTTTTGTACCTTTTTGTGTAACAAATTGGACGGAATTCAATTTGGAGGTGAGTTGCGTTTGTGTAAAAAGCGGTGGATTGTTTCGAATTAACAACTTTTTGGGGTCGAATGATCCAGACTACTGATGCATAAGCATAGACCGTACCGTACCGTGTACCGCATAGAGTATACCGCGTATGTTTAATAAACAGTGACTTTGCTAATATTAATCTATTATTTATTAATTATATACTATTTCAACATTTGTATCAACATCCATGATGAATATCTTAATAAGTTAGAGCGAGACATTTGATAAATCGCGGCAAACCACCCCGCAATTATGACAGACACCTTCCAAATTAAGCATAGACAGAAATCCTCAAAGCCAACACCCCCGGTCACTAATAAATTACGGCAGCGAAGGGTTAAAGGAATAAAAAACGAGATACCGCTGCTTGTCCTATAATAATTTAACCCGTTTAGCGCAGTCGCCGAGTAATAAAGATTAAAAAGTTTATTTTTTAACACTTTCGGTGCTAATGAGGGGGCGTTGGAAACAATTTGAAGGATTACCTTCTAAAAGCTTCCGTCAGGATTTTAATTGAGACTTTTTTGTGGGCCGAAAGGCTTTTAGCCCCTTTGACTGCGCCTCGCGCCTCGCCTTTTGTGGACGCCTCGCCGGTGATCTATTAATGAAGGAAAATATTTCCCTTTTTATCTTCACAAACTGACGTGGTTTTTGATGTTTTTAAACCGACTTCAAAAAGGAGGAGGTTTCTCAATTCGACCGTATATTTTTTTTTTTTTTATGTGTGTTCGGGGATAACTTCGTCATTTATGAACCGATTTTGATGATTCTTTTTTTGTTGGAAAGGAGATATCCCGAGTGTGGTACCATGATAAGGAAACCAGGATCTGATGATGGCATCCCAGAGAAATCGAGGGGAACCTTCGAAAATCGTAGGAGCGACTAGTGCGTTTGTAATTTTTTTCATTAAGTATTTTAAAGCACTACTATTTTATGAAGGTCTGGAGTCGATCTGATGATGGAGCCGAAAGACAGTCGAGGGAACTCCTCAACGATTAACAACAATTACCTGGTGTTTGGGCTTGATTAATTTGTATTGATGAGAACTTTACACCTAGATGGGTTGTGACTGTCATTAGGGGTCTGATGATGAAGACGAAGGACCGTCAAGGGAACTCCTCAACGTTTTACAGTAGCTACCTTGTGTTTGGGCTTGATTAATTTGTATTGATGAGAACTTTACACCTAGATGGGTTGTGACTATCATTAGAGGTCTGATGATGAAGACGAAGGACAGTCAAGGGAACTCCTCAACGTTTTACAGTAGCTACCTTGTGTTTGGGCTTGATTAATTAGTATTGATGAGAACTTTACACCTAGATGGGTTGTGACTGTCATTAGGGGTCTGATGATGGAGCCAAAAGACAGTCGAGAGAACTCCTCAACGATTTACAGCAATTACCTGGTGTTTGGGCTTGATTAATTTATATTGATGAGAACTTTACACCTAGATGGGTTGTGACTATCATTAGGGGTCTGATGATGAAGACGGACAGTCAAGGGAACTCCTCAACGTTTTACAGTAGCTACCTTGTGTTTGGGCTTGATTAATTAGTATTGATGAGAACTTTACACCTAGATGGGTTGTGACTGTCATTAGGGGTCTGATGATGGAGTCAAAAGACTGTCGAGAGAACTCCTCAACGATTTACAGCAATTACCTGGTGTTTGGGCTTGATTAATTTATATTGATGAGAACTTTACACCTAGATCGGTTGTGACTGTCATTAGGGGTCTGATGATGAAGATGAAGGACAGTCAAGGGAACTCCTCAACGTTTTACAGTAGCTACCTTGTGTTTGGACTTAATTCATTTCTATTGATGAGAGCTTTGCACCCATATGGTTTATAAGTGCCATTACAGGTCTGATGATGGAGACCATAGACAGTCGAGGGAATTCCTCAACGATTTACAGCAGTTACCTTTACTTCATACGGTTCAATATGCCAAAATGTTCATTGGTATGGCGCCACTAAAAATCGTGAAATAAAATTATTTTTATAAAAAAAAAACAAACCGACTTCAAAAAAACCTGTAGCACTAAAAAGCCTGAAATAATATTTCTATTACCACCTCTGCCTACCCCTTCGAGAAAACTAGACGTGATGGTGTGTTATCGAGTATTTGGAGTCGGTGCCAATCTTGGTATGCCAAGTCTACCTACTATAAACGTAAGAAGATAGATTGGCACCGACCCCAAATACTCGATAACACACCATCACGTCTAGTTTTCTCGAAGGGGTAGGCAGAGGTGGTAATAGAAATATTATTTCAGGCTTTTTAGTGCTACAGGTTTTTTTGAAGTCGGTTTGTTTTTTTTTTATAAAAATAATTTTTTATAAATATTTTGAGCAATTTGATGAACCGAAGCAAGGTCGGTCAAAAATCATTGTCATGTAGGTACTTTGTTCTGATAATTAAAAGAAGTTGGGTGTGTTTTACCTAACATGAACTAGAATATTAAATTGCTAAACGAAAAGCTAGTGGTACCTTACACAGTATCATGCATGAAAACGCTATTAAATATCAGGAAAGCTACTGTCATACACTAAAATCTCAAAATTTGTAGTAAATTACAAATAATAATGTCTAAAAGAAAACACAAGTAAAGTACCTATCAAACATTTATATTCACCTTGATTCATACAGAAACATTATTCGCACCAAACACAACATCTCTACAGGAACGGAACGCAAAAAAGCATAACTCTAATCTCAAGTAAGACATTACGAGAATACCAATGCATGCGCGAAAAATCGATCGCGCGTTGCCGTCTTAAATTCCTCACCCTTTCCGAGGGGGCTCCCCCAAAAAAACGAAAGAATAGAAGAGGGAAAAAATCTAAATCGTCTCATATCTCCCCCCTGGCGCCCCCCGCCGCCCCCGGACACCTCCGACGTCAAGCGCCCTCCTTATTTCGTATGCGAGCTCCTCCGGCAATCATTATAAGGATATCGATTAGGGCCGCGTCTCTAACCTGCCCATATCTTTGTGGAACACTCATGTGTACATAGGATTACTTTTGGCAACGTTTACGACGTTCTTTTAATGATTATGGCCATTACTGTAAACGACATTCAAATTTTACGTGTCATCACGCTATTCTTACTAATATTATAATTTCGAGTGTTTGTTTGTTAGTTTGACAAAGCCTCACCAAAGCATGGGTTAGTTAGGCTCTGAAGTTATGGGCTAGTTATTAATGTTAGTTTAAATAGATCAAAATATTTTTTACCCATTGACATAACAATAGATGTGCAAAAATTTAGGCTAGTAGGTACATTTGTAGCATTTACACCGGTCGCTCAAAGCTTTAATATTAAACAGGAGATCCTAGTCCTTTCGGTGTTATACATTGGATTATGTAAACCTAGGAGATTACGATTTAACGTGTAAGAATTTGCTATGTCTATTACAATGTAAATTTACTTACTTTTCTATATATATAAAATAAGGTAGCTCACGTTTACTATCATTACTACTGTCCTTGGTCAGTTGTTGTGAGTGTCAAGTCATTGATGAGCAAGAAATGAATACTCTTGTGTAAAAATTTCTTAAGGTGTGATTTGGTGACCTTCAATTGGCCACAAAGCATCTTACAGTTGCTACAATTTGCAACAAAGAATCCACAAATCGAACAGCACTATAGCCAAATCCCACAAAAATCGCCATCCCGAAAACGGCAAACACAGACTAGTTAACAACCGGGGACGGACCGCATAAGCAGATGCAAATTGTTACCGTTAAACTATTTCGGAAGGTAAACAGCGAGGGTCGGCTCACGTGCTCCCAAGATCCGGCGAACGAGATTAAAAATGCTGGATGGGAGACTGCCGTCCTGTGAGCCAAGAAATATTGGAGGAACCCGCTTTGGGGATATGTAAATAGGAAACTACAAAAGTAATGTTTGAGTTCGGGCCCCGGCCGTCGCGTGAGTGGCCGCCGGATTATTGCCGCCGATATTGTGGAACTATATCCAATTTAAATGGTGATCGATTTAGTTTCCGTGTTCGAGATGTTTGACTTGTGTAATCTGGTTTTAGTTTTACTTCAAACTGATTTTATTTCATAATTTACTAAAATCTGGTTAATTATTTTTAGATCTGTGAAATTTAGTTTAGTTCAGATTTTAGGTAAGGTTAAATTAGACATGATTTGACAACAGAATAGGCAACAAAGTTCGTTTACAATGGTCTTTAAAAATATGTCAGACATTATAAACAGTCTAACTGCCAACTAAAGTATAGAAATAGTATAGATCGAGCGACAATGTAATAGTAAATTCACGACACACAGAAAAACACCGACCACAACAGGCACTTGTAAAGTCCACCAAACACGAATGTTACAGTCGACGACACAATTGAGAGAGACATCTACCCACGGCGACGGGAAACTAATGATGACTCGAATTCTAAGAAACACAATGTAAAAAAACAACTCTCGAGTCGTCTGGTGCGAGAACTAGGATCCAAGGAACCCTAGAGACGACTTGATTGTGTACGAGCGAGTGCCCAGCGCTGAAATATAGGTGGGTAATGTCGGCGACCTAACCCCACGAATGCTGTACTGAGTAATTTTACTGTACTTAAGTATAACTTTTGCGGTACAATAGCGAAATGAAAATATTGTACCTATACGTACATTAAAATATTATGTAACAACATTTTTACATTTAAATTTACCTACGTATTTTTTGCCAGATTTTATTTTCAAATGATTGCTAGCAATGATATGCTAAATAACGTACCTACCTATGGCTGAGACAAAAATATTAGGCAGAAAGTTCGAGTAAGGAAACAATTTAAGATGCGCAACGTGGTCTGATCATTTAACTTAATTAGATTGCAAAAATTTCCTATACCGTAAAACTTTATTAAAGCAAGGAGGTATAGTTATAGCAATATACGTTTTGTAAGTGCCTAATTCCGTTTGGCTGAATCTAATAAATCCCAACCGCTGAGCGGAGAATATCTCAAAGCTGTTTCATTATTCGGCATTAGCCGGCGGTCGGCCACGCAAATCTTGGCGTCCCTCCGTCCCGGCCAAGAACCCCCAATTTCCCTCATTACTTACCTCCCGTCCGAGACAATGGCAAGACGACGACAAGAAAAAAATAATAATAATTTCAAGTGGAATAACGCTCAAAATCTTTTCACTAAAAGAAGAATTATTGTTGTTTTGCAAGCGGGCTCGCAGAGACAAAATGCACCATCCTCATTACACCATTGTTCGGTGTTACGGGCTTTATTCATTTTTACTTGGCTCGACTTGAATGCTTATTAATTTAAGACCGTGATAAGCTCGGATTCTTTTGAATGTAAGAAAGAATGTCTGCCTATTGTGACGAGTTATTTTACGTCTTGTTGGAAACTGGTGAACTGAGGGAAATGTTTCTCTAATGATGTTAAAAATCAGAGTTTAATTTTGGAGCAGCTTAACAATATTCTATCCACCATTCAACTAAATTATAATGAACCTGATCCACACAAAAAATGATAATGAATTTTTTTATTGAACATCCTAAACAAAGTTTACAGTCATTATACATAGTTAGGTACCTGATATTCATTTTCCAGAAACTATTATTTATTTTTAAATTACTCATACATTCTAAAAAACTAAATTACGGGCTTTTACGCAACTAAATATCAGCAGGGTTAATAAATTAAAACTATGTTGCACAGTGTAAAAAATTAATTCATGTAGGCACTGAAGTAAGTGCACATAATGAAACGTAAATATACATCACACGGAACGCTTTATGGTAATCGAAATATGCCGAAATATGTTGTTAAAGGGTAGAAAACTACCTTTGAACATGCAAAGGATGAACTGAGCTTTCATATTTTGCGAGTAGGCGGTAGAAGCGACTCGGAAACTTTCATACCGTGTGTCGCTGGAGTTTTTTAAGACACCCATAAAGATTCCAACACGCCTTCTGTGCCATTCGAACACAGCTGCGACTGAATCGTAATAAAGACATTTTTATAATGTTCGAGAAACACAAATTACTTAAAATGTCATACAAACGAATTTGCAGGAGAGTCGCGACTTGCGAGTCATACCTACTCGGTTCGGTCGTGGCACGGAGACGAAGACGGGCGACCGCGACGCTCCCCCTGGGGGCCGAGTCAAGAGTGATTACGAATTTTAATTATTTTTTTAAGCCGGTGGCTGCGAGGTGATGTTTCCCCACCGAGGCTTATGCAAACAATCGACTCGCACTTGGAATTAATCCGAGCCGGGTTTTTTCCTTCGCGACAAGGAATTAACAAGCAAAGAAGTCATTAAGTCGGAAGATATTCGAGGATTCCTTTTAATTGCGGGTTTCTTGACGTCCGGCTTTCTAATTGGTTCGTGTCGGCGTTACTTGGGTAAATTGAATTTATTCGTGGTAATTCGTTTTTCTTTAACCGATCTCTATTTTGTACCTACCAACCAACTACCGCGTATAATACGCAGAAGAAAAACGTAACTTACTTCTTATTTAAATCAAGTTGGTCTTGTCTACCAACAGTATCAGTACAATTATATAATTTTATTACTCTGTATAATAATTGGTCATTCAGTTCATAGTGGTTTAATTACTAAATCAAGGTAAAGTCATAAAATCATAGAGTTTACTGGCAATATCTTTGTTGCGGCTTCGAAACGCGACATGCACGTATACGCGTCGTTATTGCGCATAACACAACCCCTATTATTAGGGTTGTCAGCTGCCCCATTTCCAAAGGACAGCGTGTTCCAGGATTATTATAAGTTCTAGTGCTCTGCAAGATTTAGCTACTTCTTCGTTCATAAAATAATATGTTTTTAGGGTTCCGTACCCAAAGGGTGCCAACGGGACCCTATTACTAAGCCTACGCTGTCCGTCTGTCTGTCTGTCTGTCTGTCTGTCTGTCTGTCCGTCTGTCTGTCAGCGGGCTGTATCTAACAAACGGTAATAGCTAGAGACATGAAATTTTCACAGAATGTGTATTTCTGTTGCCGCTACAACAACAAATACTAAAAATAAAATAAAACTTAAAAATAAAGGGGGTCCCCATACAATAAACTCGATATTTTTGGCGTTTTTATTGATAACTCATAAATTAAACAATATATAAAGAGAAAACTAACATTTTAACCATGAGTGATCATTATGACATATTTTAGATAAATTGTTGACAAAAAAAAGAAATGTAAAACTACATTTTTGACCCATAAATAAGTTTTAAATTAATAGTACCAGTCAAAGTAGCGCCATCTAACATTGTTATGATACATTGATTGGCATTACAGTGTCATAACTAGTATAATAATTCGAGTGCAATACTAAAGATCATCTTAGCCGTATGGTTAAGGCGTTAGTCCACGTGTATGTGGGTATTAGGTTCGAATCTTACTATGAGTTGTTTTTTTTTTGAGTAATTCGCATTTTTTTTTGTCGCTGATTTGTGCAAATACATTGTTTACGTACGTAAACATATTTGTAAATCAAGTTTCAAATGCATTCGGAGTTTCAAGCACAGAGTATTAGAACTATAGATGGCGTTGTAATAGTTTTTCACAGAATGTGTATTTATTTATTTGTGTACTTTATGTACCTATTATTGCAGGTGTGTACTAACAATTATGGGACTGAGGTGGCAAAAAAGCGTACAGCCCGCCTGATGTTGAGCAGTTTTTTTTTATGGGAGTGAGGTGGCAAAGAGTAAATAATTGTTGCTATAACAAAGATAATATAAAATAAGAACCTCATAATATATAAAATAATAGTACCGCTACGCACCACTAGATGACGCTAGATGAGCTCCTAGATCGCGCTATGGTTTCGTTTTTCAGATCGCAATATAGTCACGACCAAAATTCGCCTGCTATTGACAAGTTTTGCGTTATCTCTAGGTTTCGATCGATTGGAAATTGTTGTATTGCTTTCATAGTGTCATATTTGATGGCAGAACACTCCCGTTGCCTCCGACTATAGTGTGCGGGGATTTTAATGTAGACTTACTGGAATCTAATGAGAATGCACCTTTAAAAAAATATTTTGACCATATTGGTTTAAATTCAAAACTTCCTCGTGTTGTTACCACAACGGGTTATACTCAAATAGATAATGTGTTTATCAATATTGACTTGAATGCTGGCACATACTGTGCACTCTTTAGTTACCATAGCCCTTTATGGATACAATTTCGAATTGAGCAATAGATTTTATCAAAACTATCCGAAAAGTCAGAATAAAATTTGTATTTCTGTTGCCGCTGTAACAACAAATACTAAAACAGAATAAAAAAATATTTAAGTGGGGTTCCCATACAACAGACATGATTGCCGTTTTTATAGAATGGTACGGAACCCTTCGTGCGCGAGTCCGACTCGCACTTGGCCGGTTTTTTTATGATAGTCTCAATACGAAAATAAGCTCTTTGGTATTGGTTATTAATGTCTGCATCATTAAAAGATTCATGGGGTAAAACTGTTAGAAAGAAATTGACTTTTCTGTTAATTTAACTAATAGGAATGCATAAATCGACAGAAAATTGTCGAATAACTGTGACCCTACATCACCAGGTTTTTCCATTTTCGTCCCATTTCTCTTATGGATGATAGCCCTGACTATTATCCAATTATTTCTAACCTTTCAGCGTGGGCCGCTTCAGTGCAACAGTAATTACTCCACTTGGTGGTTTTAAACGTCGCGCATGACAGTATAAGTGATTGTACAGTACACCAACTAATGAATTATTTGTGGCTTGCGTGCACTTATCGGGACCGTCTACCAATAGCCCACTGTTGTTTGATACACTGTGGTGTTAAGGGTTTTAGTTCTGGTAATGTCAGTTTTAGTATAGATAATACATATTATTATGCTCTTAAATCCGAGCTAATCGTCTGAAAATAAAATACACCATCACACATTTATTGTCTAAGGGGGCAGGCAGAAGTGTACCACAGTGCACCTACAGTCTGCTGATGAAATAGTACGCGATCCTATTGCCAAAATGTTGTACCTATAATATGTTTATATTGTTAGACGTTTATCTGAGTTGTACATCTATGTGCGTACTACCTGCATAGTACCAATGTTACTTGCATAAATTGGTACCTACCTCAAATTAGATACTTTACCTAGAAGAATTAATGGAATACAATAATAATGTTTTTTATTAATCCGATTAAAAAGATTACACAATAAAATATACAAAAACAAATTAATTCAAGGTGCTCCAATTCGATGCCTACGATCGGCCCACTTAAAACTCAACATAAATATCCTAATAACGCCAATCGAAGCGAAAAATCGTAGGCAAATAATTTGGCATTCTCCAAACAAGAGAACAAATAAAAAGACTGATTGAGCACCCCGAATGACTCATTTATATTAACGACCGAACTCATCAATACTCATTCACTTCATTCAGAATTTTCCACGAAGATCTTTCGCTAATTGAAATTGAAATCTGATTTCCCTCCCGCCAGGGATGATGATTAAAAGTATAAGAAAAAAATACAAATAATGAAATTACAATATCGCTAACGAGTGCTCCACGGAATCCTTTTATATTTTCGGGGAATAAATTAAGGCAGAGGAAGGGAAAGCTACGCTCGGCAAACAACGGGTAACGATTTTTGTTGTTAAGCAGTTGTTGTTCGGTAATGATACGCTGTTACTGTTCAAAATGTTGTATTGAGTTTAGATGTTATAAACTTTTCAAGTAAGTCATACAGCCCCAAATATGTTGGCATACAAACTAAACATGATCAGACTAACTATATTGCCGTCATTCTCAAGATCGTAACGTATAAGCAAGACAGAAATACTTGTAGTTGTGTCAAATTTTATTTATTCGTAATTCAGAGGTAACAAAATTAGGACCATTGGTAACACAAGCACTTAAAGGGCATTGAACTAGACTTTCGAACAATTTCAGTTCAATATAAAATACACATATATTAGAGGTGTACCATTTATGTTTGTTTTGTACCACTAAACGGGAAACGCTTGTATTTTTCATTGCCATTAAGTGTATAAGGCTCGCGAAGCCGAATGAAAAATTGCCCTATTTTGAGGATGGATGACGCGAATTAAGAAAGCAATTACTCATCGGAAAACGCACGGGGGCGGAATGTTAATAAGACGAGACTATGGGTGAGATATTTTTCATTTGGTCTTTGGACATTCACGAATATGTAATTAAGATGGAAATGTTCAGACACCGTTTGAATAATATTTTACGAATATTTTTATAGAGGAGTGACGACGACAATGGTGCTGATTCTATTGGTTCGCAAACAATATTTTTCTATACTAAGGCCATCCTTGGCATAGTCGTAATGTAGCAAGTTTAGTTTACTCTTGATTTGACGACAGCAGTATTTATTGGCATCATTTTCAAATACCTTGTGGGTGTACTAAAATTTACTCACTCATCAACTCCTTTTCCTTAATTCTCAAAAAACTCCGGGTGTGTTATGCGGAAAAATATTTCTCACATCCCGCATCCGGCTTCGGCGCCCATCACTAAAAATACAATTTGCGTGACGTTTGCCAAAATAAGACACCTATTTACAGGCTCAAGAAAAGTTAATATGTATACAAATTGATAGAATAGTCACTTTAGTAATAGTAACCAGTACCTATCCCAAGGTCACCGAGCGTCCCGAACAGTTCAAAGACATTGAACACAAGCTATGACGCTGTGAGCATCTCCGCGCACGTTTTCTCCCATGTAAGCCCTCGACTTTTCTCCTAACTTTTTCCGCTCGGGGCCACTTATCACCCCCCCCTCCCCCTCCTTCCCCTCTGGTCCATCGAGCTCGACCACTAATTGCGTCCGTTAATTAGGAAACGTCATGAGTGTTTACCGAGAGCGCTAAGTGTGAAGTTCGCCCCCACTAATGCTTTGGCGTGAAATTACTTCCGGAAAAGTTTTTGAGAAATAAACTTGGCAGGATTAATTAGCTGATGGGCGGTGGATTAGCCGCTGCGTCTGCGCTCTAACAAGATTATAAGAGTTCTGTTACCACAACTTTTCAACCTCACTTACGTTAATTTTGTTTGTTCCAACGTTTTAGTGCTAGCATGTAAAAATTTGATTAGACTTGGTTATTTTCTTTGCCGATACTTCGGTTTTGGTAACTAAGAATAATTTCATTAGCATTAATATAGTAGTATTATTACTAGTGTAGATAAAACTAATTCAACGATATCGACCATACCGAATATTGACATAAATAACTTTAGAAATAAAAAAAATTGCATCCTGAAATAGCCATTGCTAGAAAAGGGTTCTTCTTAATACACGAGCTCGGGTTCCATCGTGCTCATTGAATCAAAGAATCAAAAATCATTTATGTCGGTATGTAGTGCATACTTATAGATGATAACTAATATAACAGAGCGGCGAGTCTCTTAATGTGGATTGCGCGGAATATGATGAAAGTTGTACAACTTTAACAGATGTCGGAGTCTACGATCAACCACTTTTAACTTTCATAAACTTCGTAGTATGTTAGCGATTTAACTACCACCGATGGCGTTGTGCCATTCTCGCCGACCAATAAGAGAAGAAAACAAGGCCATTATATAGATATTGACCATATAAAAAAAATACTCAATAGCATTCACTGGCCGAAGGCTGTTGGCCCACAGTCTTCGCCAGACTTTGGATTTTTGCCACGATGGTTATCGTATTTAATCGGCCTTAAATGCCAGTTACGTAGAAATAATGTATGTATCAATTACGTAATTAATAGGTATGTATAAATTCACACAATGTATTGTATTTTTAAACACTCGATTACAGACATTGGCACTATCGAAGCCATAAGTCGTACCCGTGAAAGGGAATCGTGTTACCGAGCCGGTAATTAACACGAACCTGGTTTAATTACGAGTTATATTGACGGCGGGTGAAATGTGTCATCTATTGCCTTTATTGGAAAGGCGAGGGCGTTACGTCAAAAGATAATTAGGTGGTTAAGCGTTAGTTTAATTGATGGACTGTGGATCAGGGACCTAATTAATGGCCGCGTCCGGAAATCCCGACCGCGTTTGAGCACACACATATGGCACAAGTCAAAACTGGTTGCTCGTGCGCACCGCTCGGATCATGTAGACGCACCTAATTATGTTTACTACTAGATTCTGCTTGCTGACCTGTTGGCCTGTAAATGTAAGAGTACAACATTGCACCCTAAACAACGCCTGCCCCTATGGGAAATTGAGGCGTTATGATATGATGGCCGTAAAATCACTTGTAGCTTAAACCATGGGAGAGAGTTTAAATGCCCTTCTTTCATAGAGAATTGATTGTTTAATAAAGGCTCCTCGATCGATCAACTAACATTGCTCTTACCCTAAGATAATTTGTAAAAAAAATGTAATGTAACGTCACGACTTTTATCCCCGTTCGGGGGTAGTCAGAGGCTTGAGTGGCCATACACCACCACATTGTGGAGGTATTAACCAACTCGAAGCCCACGTTTCACTAGATAGTCAGAACCCAACGTGACAGGTGCTGAACCGTGTCGCCGTGAATACAGGAACTGACTATTACCTAATCCCGAGGGATAGGTAGGTTTCCTCACGATGTTTTTCCTCACCGTCAGCGAACTGTAAATTATGCACATAGATGAAAATTCATCATTCATGTATCGAACCTGGGACCTTCTGATTGTTAGCCCAACCTGTTCACCCCTAGGCTACAGTCGCTTAACGATAAGATCGGTCGGTAAGATAATTTTAACCACATATCAAATTTAGAACTATAGGCAGGTTTAATAACGTAATACTGCCTAAACGACGTTAATTAAGCCCCATAGTTAATTAGGATAAAGGAAAACAGTCGTTAATAGTGTTAAGACGTGTCAACGTACCAGTAATTAACAGGTCGGTTTAATTACAGCCGGCGGTGAGGCCGTAATGTGTCATCTGGTCTGGCCTTTATTAGCCTGGAGACGGCCTTAAGCCACACGTAATGCGGATAACGTATGAAGGATTAATTAGATGTTATTATTTAGTCGATGCGTTGGTAATTTGGTGTTAATTATCTACGTTCGAAGGTATTCATTCATCCTACTAATAATATTATAAATGCGAAAGTAAGTGTGTGTGTGTGTGTGTGTTAATGTTTGTTACCACGTATCACCGTAACTACTAAACCGATTTTAATAAAATTTGAAACGTAGATAGTGTAGGCTCTGGAATAAGACATAGGCTAACATGTTACACATCATTTTCACGCGGGCGAAGCCTCGGGGCACAGCTATTAGATAGTAACAAAATATCGAGCAGATTCTTTTTTTAATTTGATAAAATGATACCAACTTTCATATTTCATTTGTCATTCAGGCAGAAACACAGCTCGATAAAAAAAATACTGAAATAGAATATTTCAAGACATCGCAACGTTAAAACCTCGTAAAATATTTAAATCGCCTAGCATGTCTACTTAATCATTTCGGAATCCTTAAAAATTCATAATGAAATAAAAAAAAGCGCGCCGTGTTGCAAATTTCGTGGGTTCCGTACGATTTTGTTTTGTTATGACAGCGCGAGTTGGCAACGCCGGGTTCGGCGACCCCACTCCGAGTTTTAATGATAAAAAAAATCGTGCAGAGGGGAGGCGAGTAAGTGCCATCGAAGGAGGGAAAAAACTACGGAGGAAAATATTTGGCGCGACAGGTTGCCTCTCCGGCTCGGGCGAGGGGACCTTGATAAAAATTAAATCTTAACGACGGAAATTTAAAGATGACGCTCGAACGATCAAGAAGAGTGCGCATCTGAGCCCCGGGGTGGTTTAATTGGGCCGAGTGCGTTGGATGCGAGACAGTCTTTCATGTACTTGCTTGATTGATTGGCACATTTACGGCAGATCTGAACGTAGCAAGACGTGTATTTGCTGATGCTTTTTTTTTTATTGAATTTGATGATATTAAAAAGTCCTAGATAATGAACGCATGATTGCGCAACGTGAAGGAGACTGTGTTAATGAAATTACATAAATATTCGTATAAAATTTAATAAGTCCAATTGATTTTCATAAACGTAAAATTGGTGGTAGAGCCTGTAGACAATTGACTGTAGCTCTTATAAGGGCTAGCTCGACCGGGGTAGTACCACCCTCTCACAAAAAATCAGCGTAAATTAGCTATTAAAGTTGCGTTTCGTACGATGTGTGAGAGAGCCGGAAGCCCAACTCCCCCTTTTCCCCTCCCTTTGTCCTACTCCCCTTCAGGCCCAGGCTGGCCCGGCCCGGTGGCATAAAAGGCAACAAAAATTTTAAATATAGCAATGTCATATTTTGACAGCCTTGTATCGAACTGTGACTTTGGTTGACTTTCAATGTAGAAACTGGCCGTTAGGAACGTTATATTAGACAAAGCCAAAAAATAATTTGAAAAAAACAAAAAAAATATACAAACGAACTCATTCATACCTTACAAATTCAAGAAATCTAATAAAACATCAAAATAAAAGCATTCCCTCAAATTCGCGACGCATTGAAATTCAAATGTGGATGCAAGGATTTGCATCGGCCGGCATCAGCTATTGATTTTTCCACGTCTTGAGGGCCAATGCATTCGTTCGTACTTGTTTAAACTTTTTATTTTCACTCTTCACTCGCGTTTTTTTGTTTCAACCGCGCGCCCCAGGGCTTGTTCCCCTACGCGGTCCCTCTTGCATAAAAAAGCTTCTAATCGATAATTTCTGTGGGGGTGCATTAAGCATATCGCCATTGCGGCACACGAATGTTTTTCTCAATGCTTTCAGATTTCACCCTCAAGGCTATTTTTGTTTTGGACGGTCTTTGTGGATTGAAAACGAAAGAAAATTGAGGAAAATTCTGTTTTATGTTCAAAATAAGAGTTTTCTACTTGTATAAGGTTACCGCTAAGTAGTTGCTGCCATCTACTAACTGAATCAAATTTTATTTGTCGAAATAAATTGATTGGAATAAATTTACTTTTGATATCATAAGTTTTGATAAACAAAAATGTACCTACTTGCAAAATGATCAATTTTAACCACACATTCATTATAGCTGAATGGCACTTATTAATTTAAAACCAATGGATATAACAGCTCTACAATTGAAAGACAATAATACCGATCGTTGTAACGTTGCGAGATCTAATCGGGGCAAGACGCATTGCCGTGGATGCTCCTAAGTGCCAATATCTGATGCACCAGCGTGGGCCCAGCGGCCAGCCATTGTGTTTGTGCTTTATGTTTTTTTACTTCGGAGGGACGCGTCGATAATGTTTTTATGGCCGAGGGTCGCCTTAATCAGGGTACGTTGTGATTAAACACAACGAGTGTTTGCGATTTGACGGTTGACTTGGTCGCAGATAGTTTTTGTTTCCTGTTTGTCTATACTTTATTGCGTATATCCTGACTGGCATCTTCTGTATGATAAAATTTTGGAAAACTCTAGCAATTAAAAAAATGCCACATTACGTTATTAAGAAAAAAATAAATGATTATGCCAATAACAAATATTGAGGAGATACTTGGCCCGTATAAGGTGAGATACACAAACATAAAACGGACCGACCAATGCTACCAACTTTTCGATATTCTGTGGGAACTTAACTAACTTTGTTTGACATAATAATGTGTAGGCACTAATCTAATCATTATTATTACAACATATAAGGGAATAACTAATTTTAAAATCGATTCCGATACATTTTAAACGCACTCATTTTCTTTAATCCGACGCATAAAACAGATTGGCTATTAAGATTAAGCAGATTAATTTAGGTTACACGTGAAGAATTTTTATTGTACCCCAGACATATATTGAGGCATGTCAAACGTACTTAAAGCAATCACGTGACGAAACTAACTGCTCAACTAATCTCGAACTGATTAAACTGCTTTCCTTCGATACTTACACTCGAACGAAATACGTGAAGACGCATAAAATGCTAATTCAACTCGCATCTACAGCCTACACATTCGAAATATCTCCCTTTCACGCATACCGAAACACGATAATGACTTCAAAACGGCAATTCGGGCCAGAGTTTTTCATAAAACGAGGTATATGAGTCAAGAACATTGGAGTCATAAACATGAGTGTACCACCCCACGGGTTCACCCCTTCGGTGGAAAAAGTCACCCCCGCACGTACGTAGAAACACAAAAAAGGGCACCGGAGGGACGTTACGCATCCCAAGTAAGCGGAGCTCATTGCTGGGGTCTGCAGATGTCTTTAATGGCTTTAAATTATATGTAGAGAGAGCTAACTGCCGCTTTCGTTTGCGACTAGGTGATAGATTGCGTTTGGGATATTTGTCTACCTACTGCGCGCGTATGATGCCCTGGTACTTCATACATTGCTGTAAATTATTAGACGCGTCCACATGTGCCAAAGAGCGCGCCCGAGCAATTAGTTGTCACCACTCGTTGCTCGGGGGTGGCTGCACGGGACTTGTGGACGCTATTTCCCACTGCTGGGCAAAGGCCTTCAGTTTTTGTCTCCACTTATTTCTATCTTGGGCTTTAATTTCTTTACTGTTTTATATTATTAAAGTTTCACTAAAACACGTGTGATTCAACGAATAATATTATGGAGTAAAAATACGTGTAAACACATAAAAATGCTCGTGTCAAAGGTCCATATATTTTATTCTGACGATAAATGTTCATAAAAATAGCTGCTTATATCGGTTTTACAAACCATGTTACTTAAGTTGTGATCGCATACGACATTCTCGATAGATACTCGAATGAATACACATTCATGTGTTAAATTGGATGAGAATATGACGAGAACAGTAAGTACACAGTACATAAACGTTATTGCGTTAAATTTTATAAGCAATCTCGGTTCTCGAGCGACTGAGCACGACTGAGCGCGATTTCATTACGTAGGGGAAAAAAACGTAGAGAAATTGGAAAATAATGTCAATTACCGTGTAGAAACTGGAAGTCGCAGCGACTAACGATCGTCATTACGCATTGTCGTGATTGCGTAGACGATTTCGTCGCGAAGTGAGGCGGGGCGCGCTAAGTTTTCCGCTTCGCTCGTCGCGCCCGTACCGCTCGTTAAAGTAATATCAGCTTTGTTTCATATTAAATGACGAATAATTTGATTGCAAATTTCCATATATTAGATAAGTTTTATTAATGATATAGGTATGTATCAGGTGTAAGTATGTACCTATAGGCGTGTTTTCTCGGTATGCCGATAAAGTCTACGACAGTTAAAAGGTACTATTAAATTTATCTCGGAAGATAGCGTTTGATAATTGCTTTCTACAGCGTAACTAGGAAATAAAATAAAAATCTGATCTTATTAATGATTTTTAAAATAAAAAAATCGTAACGAACACTTCAATTATGGAACAATATTAAATACGGTGTAAAATAAATTGAATAACGTCACTAATTCAATGTGAAACTAAAGCAAGGTGTACATCACACATTTAGTCCATTGAACCGGATATCACCGTATAGCGGTTATCGCATTGTTTTTGAGTGTCACACAAAATGCGGATGCGTCCGACACGCTCGATCGCCGATATACACCGACCTTTATTAGGGTTCTGTTGGACTCAAAGGAAAACCCTTAGTAAGTACTGAACTCTAAATAAGGCATAGCATAGACATACCTGTCACAAAAAAACGTTTAAGTTTGAGAACAGTGAATCTCAAACTTTTGAAATGTTTTTATGCAAGTGAAAATTAATAATTAACTATTTATAAAAATATTATTTTTTATCTGACAGCACGAGTAAGGTTCACACCTGACCAATTTCAAATAGAGCAATGGGAGTAAAAACAATTCAGTTTCCTGTGTGTGCGCCAAGCACGTTGTTACTCTTTTGGATCAATGTTCGTTTGCTGTCATTTGTTTGTTGCCTTTTTAGTGATGGGACAAACTAAGGTAGGTATGTCATAGATTTTCTCTACACAAGGAAAGGTTTTCCTCTTTATTTTAAATCGTTATCGCTCATAAAGTAGTTTCTCTATACTTACATAAAACAACGTTTTTATATTCCTGATTCTTCAAAACTTGTTAATGTTCCGTTTCTTACACTCGACTCACCTTCTGTAAGAAAACAGAAAAAAAAGTTTATTAAAAATATTCTCACAAAAATCTTAATTCAATCTTTAAAAAAATCCATATTGTTCAAAAAAATAATACAGATCCCAACAAAGATCGTTTTATATCCATTCAAAGATATATTTTTAAAATATGTGTGACAATTATCGGTACACGACGTTAATAGTCTACTTACATCTGAAGGAAGATGGTAGAGCAAAAAACTCCCCTTACATCGAAAGATTTATTCGCAAATTACTTATAAATTTCACCTCTAAACTCTACGAACGAAGTGAAAAAAATACCAGTGATGTTTACACAATTTTATGCTTCATGAATCGTAGCTATAAAAGTGAGAATTGCTTGAATACTCTCGTCTATTTGGGAATACTTGTGATGACGATTGTACTAGTACATTGGGCTCGCTTATAAAAATGTATTTAAAATGTCACTACGGAAAATGATTTATAGTGAATGGGACGTCGTAAATTTGTCCACTTGGACTTAGAATAAATAAGGCAATAAATATCGGCGCATCACTGGTAACGTACGGAACATTTCTGTAACGTTATTGGCAATTATTGGTTTATGGTATTATGGGTATATGGAATACTCTCAATACAGAATATAAATAGGTAGCATTGTTTTTGAGGGAGTTAACTCACATAAGTACCTTTTTTATTTCATGCCATATGGAAAACACGTTAAAATTTCACATAAGTTGTTTCTTTAACGTTACTTACTAAACATTTTATCATGTAAGATCATGCAAGAGAACCAAGTTTTCTTTTATCATAATCGAATCTCACGTTTACCTGTCCTTGAACTTGCATCTGACACAAAACGTCATAGAATGTTGTTCTTTAATTAAAATCGCAATCACACACAGATCAAGCGCACAAAAGGACAGCAGATGAGCGACAAAAAATATAATAGACATGGGAATATTCATGTTCCGCTCTAATACGATACGTTAATTTATGCAAGACGATACTACCTTAAAAAATATACAAAGGCCACGTCAAAATTGCGATCTGCAGTGACACCCAACACTTCGAAGGGAGCAAGAAAGCCCGTCAACCCCAACCTGACGTGTCATTGTACTTCCTATTTTTGTCACTTAAAAGAGTTTTTTTTTTAAATCAATCGCAAAGGAACAAAAACTGTCTAATTGTAACAGTTTTTTGCGAGCAGATTTTAAGCTCGATTATTTTTTCCATTGTGCTCAATATAGATTTACGAAATAACTGTTAAAGTTCGACAGGGACCGTTACAAACAGAGGATTTTAGTTTTTGTTCAGAATTAATGTAATGTAGGTTTAAATGCAGTAAAAAACATAACTGGAGCGAGACATATTCAAGCATAAAATTAAATTATTCACCTATGTGATAGTAAATTATGACTCAAAAACAGAATATCGTGCAAGTTAGAAAGAACCTAACTTGTTTCACAAGTAAGGTAAATTTAGATAGGTATCCAGCTTGGTCATTATCTATATTCCAAGTAACAAGTAGAGTATTACTAGCTTGTAAAAAAATAACAGAAGTTCAGCTGCATTTAAAATTAAATTAAACATAATTTCTCATGGGACACACCTGTGTGACAGGAGGTGAAAATACCGAAGCATGTTATTAAACCAATCCGATCGATCGGAAGGGTTCGGCGCAAGAAACTTATAATAATTGCGAACAAAAGGGATCCGCTCCGATCCGGACTTCTATTATTTATAGTTTCCGATCGCGGTGTGAATACGCCTTAATTATCGACTATGTGTGTCGCACCCTTAGTTTTTTTTTTTAGATTATTTATATTTTAAAACTTTCACGGGTGTTAGAGAAACTTTCTCGCGGCTCATTATTTTAAACGGTCTTTTTTGTTGCGATATTATTTTGACCACATATTTTTTGTTATGAAAGAAGTTTTACCCATAGCTATTGCAGGGTCATTCATTTAGAAAAGTAACAAAGAAATAATTTTTAAAATAAAATTATAAAACAAAAATTAGAAAAATTGCTAATCTCAACATTTTAACAATGACCCCAATTCGTGCGCGACTTAAAATCCAATGTAGCATGAAAATCATGAATGTTTAAATATCGAACGTAAAAAAAGGATGTACTTCAAATATTGATTGAGGTACACCGTAAGGGGACGGTACGAGGTACAAGTGCCCATAACGGATAAGTCACAGCTGATGTCTACCTGGGGATGATTTTAATAAGCCCGAAGTTGTTTTGAGCCATGCTCGGTAAGCGTGAAGACTTCGTTAGGATTAGTCGGTGATCGGCAACGTATTTCTTCGATGGGTGATGGTTCCCAAAGTTTTGACTGAGTTCGGAATAAAATGTTCATTTGGTAGCTTGTGACCATTAATTTATTTTACTAGCGTTTTTATCTTGACATAGCTGAACCAGCCTATGTTTGATAGACCTCAGTAGTCATTCAATTTGGGTAAAAAGACGAACATAAGTTATAATCAGTATTGAGACAAAACTACTCAAGGCAACTAAAATCCAAATTTTGATATTTTTTTCATGCTCTGATTAATAAATACTACTACCATAGCATTTTGTATGGAAGAAGGTATAAATATTTAGTAAGTCCAAAAAATTCGGTGTTATTTTTATTATTTATATTTTTCCTCAAATAATGTTTTTGCACTACCAGTTTGAGAAACACTGATCAACAAAGGAACTGTGTTACCATTGATTGGTACCACAATGAGGTACAAACTTTGCTTTCACATTGTAAAGTGATATATTTATATTATTTTTGCAGCCCCACATCGAATTTAACGGACAATACATGTATAACCCTTAAGCCTTTATATACAAGGGTTGAAATGTATATAGAATAAAAAATATGTTTGAAAAATTACGATTTAGTTAACTCCGCATAGTTTCGTCATCATAAAGTTATTTGTATGGAGATATTAATGGTGTTTGTTTTGTGCTTGAGTAGTGAGAAATTGCCTTTTGATATGAATAAGTGCCGAACATTCAAACGCATACCTATTCTGAACCGCAAATTAAATATTGATCAAATTAAGACCTACTACGTACCTACATGAAATTTATTACGGGAATCAAATTAGCACCTTTCAGTTTTCAGGAAGAGCGTACGGAAAACTTAACTTTCATTGCTTTTTATTAAGACTGTGCTTTATATGTATTTTTTAAACCGCGCACACGGGGCAGTAGCTGGTAAATACTTAAGTATGATATAGGCTACGTTTTCCTAAAGATAAGGACAGACAGCTGAAATATTTTTACTGTATATTAATGATTTTGAGTTTCTGAAAATCTTAGGATTTTAAGTGTACCGTCAACACAACAGAGATCCAAACAAAATAACATAAAAACGATATCACGTTTACGAGCGCATCATGATAACTACAGTTCTTATCATTTAACGCTGTGAGATGACGTATAGAGAATTCAAAATGTTATGACAGTGGAATCTGTAACCCCCAACCGAGGTACGCACCATAAAATAACCATTTCTATCATGTTATACGATCCCGTAAAAATGGTGCGTCAATGTATGTGTTAAACGACTATCTGAACGCGTATTAAAATCGCACGGTAGAAACTACTCGTGTGGAAACCGTAAAAAATCACCTCGGTGATGTGGGGTTGAAGTTTGACTTATACGATAACGTACGTATACATCATTATGAAAAAGTTATTATTTTTTATTAATTGAAACTTTTTTTTTATTATAATAGAAATTTCACTGGATCACAGTCATGACGGTTACCTACTTTGGAATCGTATGGTCCCAAACTAAGAAACGCTTGTTCTAAACATACAATGATTTGGGGTTAATCCTGTAACACCCAGGCCAGACAGAAACATAATTTTCGAAATTTAACCCGACGAAATAACTGGTCACATGCTCATGTTTCAGATCAGTTTCTACTGTTATTATTGTAATTATAACCCTATTATTATTTTTATAACCAACTCCGTCTTCAATAACTATATCATAAATCTGTTAATATTCAGGTAGCGATGGTAAGCATGTGAAAACTGTGTGTCGTACACGCACTAACCCATAAATAAGATATTAGCACATCGTATAGAGATGCTCCGTTTAATTGCGTGCACTCTTTTGTCGCGAATAGTTTATGATCTTTTATTATACAATGTCTGTAAAGACTCCTTAAATACTGGGTAAGTAGGGATGTCTCTTGGATTTACTCCGTGTCTTTTCAAAGCAGAATATAGGTATAATAAAATGGCAATGACAAATAATTAACATCAAATCGAAATTACCGACTTTAACAAACAATCTTTAAATTAAGGTAGGTACGGTTAGTGTTAACACACCTCTAGTTTTAACGTTAATAGTACGAATATTATTACGTTAAAAATGAGAGTATTTATGAGGGTTTACGAGAACTAAAAAAATTACTACACAAAAAACAAGTAAAAATGTCTGAATGTAATTTATAAAAACACAATAAAAAACCTATAATATCCGACATTACAAAACCTAACAAGCGTGCTCCCATTAATTGTGACATAATTCAAAAGATCCATCAAAAATTGTGTCAAACAGACATTCCGATTCACGCATAAAAAATCTATTACACGTAAAACATGTGTTTATTTTTATCAACGGAATATCAGTGGAGTAACGTCATTATTGTAAGGGCCGGACTTGAGTTGAGTGTCAAAAATGCGCGTCAAGTGGTCAGTAGATCGAGGTGATAACGCACCCCACCTGTGACGGGGCCCTTAACTTATGTCAGGCACTATTAATAGTACACATTTTTTAAATAATTATACCATAGACAAGCAAATATTGTAACGATTGTATTTCTTTTTGTTATGCGACTAAGGTAGCAAACAAGCGTACGGCCCGCAGATGTTAAGCAGTTACCGTAGCCTCTAGATGATTAAAGTGTAGATTATTCATTGTCTTGTAATTATTTTTGTGCTGTATTATTAAATTTATAACGACAATTAAAGAGTTTATTAGTGATTCAAATTAATAAATGGAACTTTACCAGAGCACAGGCGAGGTTAGTCGTAAAACTAATTTTAACAATGTAATAATTATAACGCTAAAACGGTAACAAAACTTTTATAAACTATAGTTAGTAAAAATTCTATATTATTAAAATTCTATCTAACGTAAAGTCCGTAAAAAGTTACACAAAAAATAAACAAAAAAAAAATTGGTAGATAAGTATTGCACTTCATCGTTGATTAGATCTAATTAAAATTTCCTGATCACCAATTTCAAACTACAATTTTAACACTAAGGGAAAATAAATGCAAATTCAAATACCTACACTCTTCCTTATGCGTTTTAAAGTTCAATGTTATTGTAACCACATGTTTCATACGATCGATATATCGATCGCGAGCACTGGGCCACAGGCTAGGGCGATGCCACAGGCTTCCGGCGGCGTCCGGCGCGGCGCCGGACTGCGTCCGTCACGATACAATGACCTGTGTCACTTGTACTTTGCGAATCTCAAATGACTTGCAAAACTGTATCGCGGCTTTATATTGGTATTGTTAAAAAGGTACTTTCATATTTTGGGATCGACACAAAACACTTTTAGGTAGGTTTTGTGGTCACCAAATAATTTGATTGATGCGTATTCTTTGCATATATGGACACTCGCCTCGACATCGGCACGAATAGGCCCACACAACACAAGTTGACAACAAAATCGACAAAAATCCACGTACACGACACGATATGATACGAACATAATTTGATTGCTATAAAATACTGTTCATCCTATAGATTTATCTATATTCGTAATTTATGATTGTACATAATTAACAATCAAAACAAAACCTACCTACGTCGCTGATCGTAATGAATGACGTAGGTCCGGCGACGGACGCGTCCGACCGGACGCGACCCACGTCCCTCATCGCTTTCCAACCACTTCTACAATAAAGTAATGCCTACGCCGGCCGCCGGACACTTCGGCTGTCGATCCGCGTAGGCGAGTGTACAAGCCCCTTTATACAAAATGATTCATTTTATGGTTTTTGGAAGTATTCAAGCTATTCTGTTTTCGATGTTAGTAATTGATTTGTCGATGTGATTTACATATTATGGCTTGTCGTGTCATATAGCCGAGTTTATCGGTGCTCTTCTGTTGGCTAAATTTTATGACCGTCGTAAATCTAAAATTGATCTTTGATTTACTTTTCAGGATTGAGGAATTTATTTGAATGTATTTGAATGATAATCGTTTTTCGAGGAAATTAATTTTACTGATTATAAAGTGATTATTGAATTTAAAAACGAACTCGAAAAAGTCAATATAAAAGTAAAGACAAACGAAATACACTACCGAACTACGTTTTTGACACCACTAGTTACTTCTAGTAATAATCGCTAGACTAACTTACCGTATGGTCCCAAACTAAGCAACGATTGCACTGTGGGTACCGTACAATGGATGACCATGACAAAAAAAATATATTTCAGAAATTTCGTCAAACGGGAATCAAACCCGCAACCAAACCATCAGACCAGAACCAAGAACTAGATCAATAGATCAATACTTACTTCTTCTTTTGCTTAATTACTATGAGGCTTTCATAGCCAGCTGCAATCACTGATCGGAGATTAAGCAACGCTTGGCAAGGTCATTCAGAGAGGGGTGACCACTTAGTGGCATTTGAACTGAGCGCCTCCGTGCTTCGGAGGGTACGTAAAAAGTCAGTCCCGGTTGTTGTCATCTAGGCAGCAGTCGCTAAGCCATGTCAGAGGCCTTCGGGCGGCGTGAACAACTCTCACACCAGGTTGGCCGGTAACCATACGTTAAGAAGAATAAATAGAACTAGCGACGAACTAGATCAAGCATTCGTATCGCGTGAAAGTATCCACTCACTGACTGCATTAAGCAGTTACATCACAGACATGGAGAGGCTAGACAATGCAAGTTCATTAGATAGTATGAAAACCGAGCGTGCCATCTTTTTTATACCTTACGATGACCATTTAGTGATGTGCTTAACGTAAACCGGATCGTTTCAATTGCTAAACGTCAGTAAGCTAACAGAATTACTACTAATCGATTTTAAAATCGATTCGATGACAGAGGAATGAGAACACAAATGTAATAAGCGCATCAAGTTTGCGCTTAGTGCAAACCTTCGGGCACGCTTAGTCCGACGGTTTGCGTTGTCTAGCCTCTCCATGTCTGTGAGTTACATTGTATTTAATTACCAAGACTAGTTAATTACAGAAGCCCTATGCACAGTGCAACACCGGTAGGGTTTCCACGGCCTCGCTCATTTACACTTGCTTGCGCGCCGTCTGCAGTTCACAACTTGCAACTTGTTAAGTTCGTTAAAGGATTAATTTGTATGTCATTGGTACCAACTGTTGGTACATAGACTAAACTAAAAGTACTATCCTTGTCGTGATCGTAAAGAATGAGCGAGACAACAATATTTTTAGATGTGTCTAATTTGTGGATTTAGATTTATGAACTTTTAGGTGGTGGTGTGGTGGTGGTGGTGGTGTTTTTATAAATTCATAATTATTTTGTCTGACACAAAACCAAGCTAAATATTCATAGACTAAGAAAATGCTAAGGAAGAAGTGATTGTTCTAGACAAAATCCAACAGGGCTATTGCGTAACTGTTTCAAGCATGTTTTAATTGGTTTATTTCATCCCGTGATGCTGTGTCGATGGAAATTGAGAAGAGTCAAGTCCAGGCCGTTCCCAATTTTAATTATTTTTTTATTGACAAAGCAACACGTAGAAGAACTCTTGAAACATGTTACGTGATAGCCCTGCTGCGGTATAAGATTTGATTTAAAGCAAATATTGCATTTCGATTTTTGTTCGTGACCAAAAAACAATGTACCTACTGAATTTCGGGCAACCCTACTGTCTTCAGTTGTTAATTCGTGGCTTGCATTTCTCACGAAGTTTTATGCCGGTATTTAATTAAGTTCTGTGAAAAAGTACTGCAATGGGGAAGTTTCCGTCGTAAATCCAGCCTAAATATCGTTCGGGGGAACCATTTGACTGCACCGGCCAAATAATTCGGTGATTTAAAACGTCGTGACTAGGTAGGTTGTGTCTATAAATCGTTGTATTGTGACGAAAAATATTCGTGGGTTCTTGAAACAAAAATGCTGAAGTAGGATAATTTTATTTTTAGATATTACTTCTATAGATAATAGATATTGGTGCTAATTCTGGTGGTATAAAAATCAAACTTAACTAAACTAACACCCAAATTTATACAAAGTTATGAGACTCACACTGGCATATGAAATCACTTTTGTTCCTAAAATGCTTTTTGATAAAGTTTTTTAAAACCATTGTAAACTGACAAAAATCTCTATAAATATGGAGGTCCTTTTCTTGTTCGTAATGCATAAGACGGCAATATTTTTAGTTCTGCCTTTAGTTCAGTCCTGATTTGGTAATAATATGTAATTTGCCTATAAAATATTAATAAAGAATAATCTCGTTTTATTAAAATATGTTACTATAGTTTGTAAAATTATTAGCCAAGTATACAAAGTAGCTATAGAAGCACGGAAGAGTCTAATTACTAAGCAACAACCAATTTGCATAAACCTGCCTGTTAACACGCACACTTCTAGTCCTGAGTTCTCCATAAACTGGTCATCAAGTTAAATCCTTCGTCCCTTCGGTGTCATAAACTGACAATCGCGGTGTAAAGTGACTGATTCTGATTAAAATAAAGATTAGTTTTAACTGATTAGCATATTAAGAGGCAAACGCAGTGTTATTAGGGATTAAAGTTGTATATAAACTTGTTATAGGATTCTTATCACTGATTATGGCTACATAATGGTTTTATCACCATAAATTAACTTATGGATAGAGCAGAAGGTGTATTGTAAATCATAGAGGTTAGGTAATTTTAATTCACTTAGGTTATACAAGCTTAAAAGTCGACTGTCTATTCTGTTGGCAACCTAATACATACCTTTTATTTATTTTTAGATTTGTTTTAACTAGCAACTTTGGTTGATTGAATACATTCTTATTCAGCCTTGGATTCTATTTGAGAAGGTTGCTCTATGACCAACACTAAGGAAAACCGCCCCCATACCCGTATAGCATCATTTTCTGTCATTATATCATTGATAATTATTTATTAATAATTGCTTAGTGTATTTAGTTTACGGTGAGGGAAAAAATCGTTATGAAACCTACCTATCCCTCGGGATTAGGTAATAGTCAGATCTTGTATACACGGCGACAAGGTTCACCACCTGTCACGTTGGGTTCTGACTATCTGGTGAAACGTGGGCTTTGAGTTGACTTAATACCTCCACAATGTGGTGGTGTATGGCCACTCAAGCCTCTGACTACCCCCGAATGGGGATAAAAGTCGTGACGTTATATATTTTTTTTAATTTTTTAATATTATTTAGTTTCTGTGCCAATGCTCAAAATATTAGAAAGAAAACGGATAGCAACATTATTTTATTCAAATTTAGGTTGTGTACTAACGAAATTTGTGTCAATATCCACATAAGTAAAACCACGAGAAGTAATTAACTACCTACTGTATGTAGATAATTATATAGTAATTATTTTTCCACGTATAAAATCTCCATAAATTGTAGAAGTAATTATGACATAAACCCTTGTCTCATAAACAATGCTATTTACATGAATAACAGTAAATAGAAACATACAAAATCGTAACAAGCCACTGAAACTAAAATCCCTATCGCATTGAAATCAGGTATGACACTAGAATTTACATAAAAATTACTTAACTCATAACATCTTATTCTTAAGCATGAAATCGCTTAAGGGCACGAGCCAATGGTTATAGACATCATCTATATTTTTATATGCTAATAATATAGGGTGTCTTCTAGTATGCAAAGTATTCTTAAACTACATTAGAATTTACATAAAGGTAACCTGAATCATAATATCTTATTCTCGAGCGTGAAGTCGCTTAAGGGCACGAGCCTATGGCCATAGACATCACCTGTATTTTTTTATATATGCAAATAATACAGAGTGTCTTCTAGTAGGTATGCAAATTATTTTTGAACCCCTAAGAATTTACATAAAAGTAAACTAAATTAATCGTATTCTTAAGTGTGAAATCACAAATGTCCGCACGAGCCAATGGCCATAGACATCCCCGTATTTTTTTTGTAAGTATATGCAAATAATATAGGGTGTCTTCTATGCAAACCACATTAGAATTTACATAAAAATATCCAGAATCATATCTTATTCTTAAGCATGTAATCACAAAGGTCCACACGAGCCAATGGCCATAGACATCCCGTATTTTTTGCATATGCAAATAATAGGGTGCATAATCAAAGTGTCCTTAATTATATGCAGTGTGGTACAATATGGCACGCGTTGTAGGCGATGATAATGTTGGCTCGAGCTACTTGGTTTTGGAGGCTGAGATCTTTAATGTAGTCAGTATGCAGATGAATGCATGTGCATACTGACAACGTTATGATGGGTGTCAAAATTATGATCAAAGTTAGCAAGGGAGATAAGATTGTATATGTAAGAGAAATCGAATTATATTAGTTGAAATAGTCATTAAAAATATTAAAGTGGGACCGCTTTAATGGATAAGTGCATTTCGTCCCGGATACATGGAGTAAGTAGGTATAGTATAGACTAGAATATCATAATTATATGGTTAAGTCAAATAATTTTGGGACACATGTGTCCCAAAATTATTTGATAGGTAATCTACTGAAGTTTCTTTCAGACCTAGAAACTCGAATAATCATTAGTTGTGGCTCCACAGGAAATTGAAAATTGTAAAGAATATGATAATAAATGTCGGCAATAGGTTCTTCATAATTGACAAGAGATTTACTAAAATACCAAGTTAAACCAAGTCCCCAAATTTATGGAAAGTTATGATGAACTTACACTGGCATGACAAATCACTTTTTTTTCTAGAAATGCTTTGTAACCCATTGTAAACTAACAAAAAATCTCTATAAATTTGGACTATCAAATTCTTAGACTGAAATAGACCTTATAATAGGTCCTTAGTGACGAAATTAAAACACCATGCGATGCAAATAAATTTCGCAGTGTATATTTAAGTACATATTTCTTCTAACGGGTATAATTATTCGCTCTATTATGCTAAATAGATGATCTTATTTGTGACAATGAGCCACTCGTATCACTCCGGAACACTCGTGCAAAGAGACCGCACGCGTCCTTTCTGAACTATTTAAATATATGCAAAACACTTAGTACCTGGAAAAAGATAATGGTGCAAAAGTAATATTAAATTCTACAATTCTCATGTAAATGTATGTGGGAAATAATCTAGATATGTGCGGCGACGCACACCGCGAGACACGCGCCTCCATTTATAAACATTTATATTTATTAGTACCTTGAAATATATCAGACGTGTTTTTATTGTAGTCATAATTATTTATGTTATTATTTATTTGAGTCTGGTTGCATTTAACCACTGGGAAACCATTGTCGGCTCTCTGTTTGTAGTCCTCTGGACGACAACATGCTGACCGCCAAAAAAATATCATTTACAGTGAATAATACACGTAAGATAATATTAGAAACCAGTAGTTTTGCAATGGTTAATTGTTACCAGACTCGACGCCTGCACTTCGTTCGAAAAATACACTTTTGAAAATGTTTTACCGTGTAAAGTTCAACCCGCGTTAGGCTAGCCCGGTGGATTGTAGCCCAATTTCTCTTCGCTTTGAGTGTATCCAGTACCTATGTATAACGCTAGTAGACTCACCCCCAATTTCTTTAGGACCATACGATCGATGAAATGTAGATGCACTGTAGTGCAACTTGTTCTACCTCTTCGGGTAATTCAGATGTGTAATAATTCAGCGAATCTTTATCTTGTTTGAAAAAAGTCACTTGATCTCTGCGACACAAACATGGTGCTTAGTGCAGAAAACACAACTTCAAACCTGTAATGCTGTTTCTTTTTGTTTAAAAATATTTTTATGTTATGTTTTATTTTTATGTAGAGGTGTAGAGTTATCAACCCGATGTGGTATCTGCTCATCATTGTACAAGTAAGAACAAAAGCCATTCAGAAATATGCGCCCGAGCGGCGGCCGGAAACAGTGACGTGTGTTGAAGCAATGTTTTCACAACAAACGCGTCGCTACAATTAGGTTCCCGCTCCTCACTGAGGAGGGTACAGTTTTGTGCCTTGCACCACAATAACTAGAGTATCTACCTACCGCTACCTACTCATTGTCTACCAACAGAATGCAGCGACAACTTCATTTTAATAACAAACCTAAATTATCGCCGATAATAATAATTTTCAGTGGATGCAAATTAAATTCCATAATGCACGAAACCATTATTTAAAATCGCGAATTTCTATTGTAATCGCAAATTACGAGAGCCGTAACGGATCGATCGATGAATCTAAACAGTGTACATTTGAATATTTTTTCAATCAATTATTGATATATGCAAATGTTGTACAAAAGTTATTATGTATGTAGCTCGCGACAATACGGCGACCGTTATCGGAGAGATTTTGTATTTCATCAAAGGTGCGCGAGAAATAATAATCGAACACTATTGTTGTGAATGATACGTATAGCTCGATCACTCGAGCGCGTGAATCATTGCAAATTGACGCATAATGACAGTGTCATAAGAGTCACAGCGCGCATCATCGCAACATCAACCGCTACCGAAGCGACCCTTGCGTGAGGAGACTTCAGGAGATCCCGAAAATTAACCAATGATAGGTCTAAATTTAATTTAACGATCTGATACCTGCCCTGACAAAGGCCTTTAATCAAATTATGCAGCCGATGCCACCATTGTTGCATACATGCATAAATTTAAGGCGCGTTATTGTAGATGCATCGAAGGGTCCCGAAGAAGCTCACAATAGATGAGATGTATCGAGATGCGTATTGAGAACTCCGTGTGGGAAGAAGGGTTAAGATGATACTTATCAGATAATTGTTACGAATTACTGCATCTGGAGATTAGCTTGACGATTTCGAGCTTGGAAATATGACTTGAATTTGCATACGTTGAGCTTAAAATGATTGTGTGGTAAATATACCATCACGCATGGCAGGAATACACATTTCACATATAGAGGGGGGCGGGGAGGGACCTATTGCTGTTATACCAGATATTGTCCCTCAATTTAAGGGGCATTTGGGCATCCACCACGCTAGCCAATAGCAACATGAAGAACTTCACAAGTCAATTCGAAAGATATGTTGATTTCTGCACGATGTTTTCCTTCACAGATTAACAAGTGATCGGCCACTTAGGTATCATTACTAGAATTTGCATACTTACATTGAAGTTGACATATATTTGTGTGGTAAAATATCGCATTAGTGTTGCGACAGTGTTGTTAAGGACGAGTAACACTACCGTCAAAGCGTTAACCGCCCATCAAACGTAACAAACCGTGCCCTCAGTGGAAACAACACGAATATCGCATTACAAAAAAGTTCGTTATGAAAAGAAACCGTTACTACCAAAGGGTATGACAACGCGCGAGAGGGCGATCCAATTTTAGTGAATTTCTTACTCTGGTAATGATATGGGGCACGGGTTGCATATTTTAGAGAGAGAAAAGAAATTGTAGAGACGCGAACATTGATATGTAGATGAGAACACAGGTACCGGGTTATTGAAATTAGAGATACAATATATGAAAATCGTGAACAGTAGGTATTATCGATCGGCGACAGCTTAAGGTCAACGCTCATCTAACGCCTCCGCACCCGACCAGCACCGCCTCGCCGCTCGCTGTCCACTCGTTGTCGCCTGGTGGTCCGCGGGCGGACGCTGCTTTTACACCATAAACGTCACGTGATCGCCCAGTGGACCGCGCGGGGTCAACTAGTGAACGCCGCGCGGTCAGCGCGTGCTCCACTTAATTCCGGTTCAGTTAGTGGACGCTGAGCGGCGAGGCGGTGCTGGTCGGGTGCGGAGGCGTTAGATGAGCGTTGACCTTTAGAATAACGTTACGTTTGTAACTGAAAAAAGAAAACGGTTTTTATTGCGTCACACTGGTAATAATATCACGCCATTCCTTGAAGGAGTATAGGTTGAAGTAGACTGCTATTACCACTTCGTTGATGGTAGATATTTAGAAAGCTAAAAATTCAGGTCATTAGGTCACCACGCATTATTTTTAGTTCCTATATTTGTCACCAATACATTATACTGGATATTATCCTCAAATTTATAGAGACTAGTCAGTTTAAAGTGGTTCTAAAAAGCATTTCAAGGAACAAAAGTGATTTGTAATGCCAGTGCAAGTCGACGATAACTTTCTTTCAATTTAGTTTGACGTCCCTATGCAAATGAATTCTTTTTCTACCACCAGCAATAACATCGCATGACGAGAGTGATGTAAATCGCTGCAGCCGGTAGCTGAAGATCAGCATGAGAAAGGGCACAATATGACGCGAGCCATCACTTTGCATATGAAGAGTCCACGCGCGGATTTGCATATGCACCTCCCGGTCCGAAATCTACGCTTATCTATTTGGGAGCTTTAGGGATCCTTGAAAGAAAACTGAAGTATAGTTCTTGAGTTGATTTATTTAATTTAAAAGCGCTATGAAGACTTCCCTTTGAAGACTCCAAAGTAACTAAAGTTTTAGAAGTGCTTAATTTGCGGTCTAAAGTGCGGTTTTTAATTTATGGTGTGAAATCGTCTTTAAATAAAGTTCTGGATTCCTCTAGAATCTGAGGCCAACATTTTTTTTATCCTTAAATAATAACAGTAGATTATTAATACTACCCACAATTAGGTACAGATAGGTTAAATATAAAAACAGGTTTACCAAAGATAACCTGTAACTTAGACTTAAGATGAGGCAAAAATAGTAAAAAAAAAATACTGATCAGCAGGCATTGAAATCGGGAAGAGTGAAGTCCAGACTCGTCCCAATTTCAATCAGTTTCAATTGATAAAGCATTACAGGATGAACCAAGTCAATTGAAACATTGTCGAAAAAGTTACGCAATCGGCCTGCTGATGATAAGGTACATTGAATAATAAGCGACAATAACCTAGTGAAGGTCACCCTCGTAACTGAGAGATACCGAGTTCGATCCCTGGCCATCAAACTATTAACGTGAGCCCAAGTAGTATTTAGCCTAGTTACACTTTACTTAGATTGTCATTTATTAATTATTAAAAAAAAACTATTTCTACGGAACCCGACCATGTAAGCACCGTTCGTACTTAACGTTTCAAACTACCCTCCAATGGCACGGGCCACAAAAGTATGTCTTATAGCACACACGCTAACGCACAATTTGCATAAACTGAGACACGAGCCAATATTTTTGCATAAGATAAGTTCCTCTAATGATTATGGGTTGAGAGTTGTTGGGTTCAGTTAAATGTTTGTCAGACCTTTTATTGATTTGATTGTGGTATTCACTTTATGGTAATGAGTGAATATCAATTTCGAGGTGTGGAGATAAATTAATGCGGGTATATTGTGTTTATTTGATTTAAATAAATATCGACAGACTTACATACGAACTGTATGGTCCCAAACTATGCAATGTTAGTAAAAATGAAATGTAACGTCACGACTTTTATCCCCATTCGGGGGTAGTCAGAGGCTTGAGTGGCCATACACCACCACATTGTGGAGGTATTAACCAACTCAAAGCCCACGTTTCACCAGATAGTCAGAACCCAACGTGACAGGTGGTGAACCTTGTCGCCGTGTATACAGGAACTGACTATTATTATGACTACCATTATTATTACTATTATTATTATTTGCAATGCTAGTATTATGGCAAATTACGCAAAAGGCCGTTTCCGAAATTTGCCTCAGGCGGGAATCGAACCCGCAACCGCCCGAAGCCAAGCCGAGGGCATACGCCATTGCGCCACGCGGTCGTCAAATAATAGGTAATAATAATTTGTGGCTAATGGAAAATACAAATTATCACTCTTGTTTAAATGGGTTGTTCCACATTCATCCCACGAAAACTCATCCTATCTATTGTTTTTTCACGTACTCAACCTAAATAAAAGCGACTGTAGCCTAGGGGCGAACACGTTGGGCTAGCAATCAGAAGGTCCCAGGTTCGATCCCCGGTGGGGCATGCACCAATGGATGAATTTTCATTAATGTGCATAATTTACAGTTCGCTTACGGTGAGGGAAAACATCGTGAGGAAACCTATCTATCCCTCGGGATTAGGTACTCGTAGTCAGTTCCTGTATACGGCGACAAGGTTCAACACCTGTCACGTTGGGTTCTGACTAACTGGTGAAACGTGGGCTTTGAGTTGACTTAATACCTCCACAATGTGGTGGTGTATGGCCACTCAAGCCTCTGACTACCCCCGAATGAGGATAAAAGTCGTGACGTTATATTTATTTATTTTTATTTATTCAACCTAAATCTATTTTTATTTAACTCTACGATACTTTTTCAATCCTTGTTTCGTCACCCATCCTACTTTAAATTGTTGTTAGGATATCTGTGGTATATCAAAGTTAGCCTAGCACTTGAGTAAATATACTTTTGTTATAAAGAGTCACTAGCAAACCGACAAAAAAAAGATCATACCGCAGAAATAATAATTGCCGAACTATACTTCAGAAACTGCGTCACTCCAAACTTAAACTAAGTAAAAGTAAACAGATCATAAAATAAATTCAACCGCATTACCTCAACACTGCAGTTCCTTCCGCCATTCAAACTAAACAGGAACACATAAAAATTTGTTAAAAACCTTAGCAATTTGTCAGTACCCCGTATCAGACCGGTTCAGTCAATATTAAAAAAAAAACAACCTTTTTTCTTGCGAGTAATATTCAACACGCGAAGCTTCGTAGCCGTAGTCTCGGCGGGCGGACTTTGCCTTTCATTATTTACATAAGACAGTGTAGAAAAAACTAAATAGATGTGTCCATATGGCGCGCATGCCTCACCCGAGCACTCCATATTATGACATTACGTCTATGCGTTCCGACGTCAAAAGTGAGTGCTCGCGCGAGGCATGCGCCTGATGAAGACGCTGCCAATTAATTGTCCAAAGTTGTACTGCGGTAGTATAATTTAATTTTAAAGGATTCGTACTGCGGGTTTGGAACTGTCATTGTTTCTATTTGAATATTACAATGGTGAATGGTTACTTATAGCATAATGCAATCTTTGAAGTAGGTATCATTTTATTTGCTGTTTATTTGAATTACATTAAAATAAATCGGCCAATACAAAATTATCTCTAATTATTGACCAAAATTACATTTTAATAGTGAAAAGCAAAATGTTTAAATACCAGAAAAAAACTTTTGAATTTTGTTCGAATTTCAAATCGCGCATTACACCGGTTGTATATCAAACATAGAGCTATGAAAACGTATTAGAATAGAATTGGCATCGTGAGTGCCATTTGGTGCGATTTTCCTAGTGCTCGCGAACGACTTCCGATGAATGAATGCTTCAAATACTTCCCTTATTTAGGGGAAATTGCACTTTTTGATAACTTCATTTTGCCAACATTTTTATCGGTGTATTAGAAAGTTATTTTCATACCTTTAGGAAAAAACATGCAGGCCAGAGGACTGCTATTAGGTGGCCGATACATGTCACCTTTACGATTTATAATGAAGCATTCAAGGCGAGGCATACTAGGCATCTGGACGCACCAATTGGTATCGTTCAATAGAAGTAGAACCAACTTGAATTAGTCATTATGTCTTATTGATTATTCAGTATAATACAGTATTATCCAGTGAGAAATGGCCAATTAGTGGCTAACTGGTCTACTGGGTGGAATATTCCAATGTTTATGGCATATCCAACTAGGCCGGCTCCAGCTAGAATTAATCAAATCAGCCTACCCCAACCCACCACTTTCCGATATAATTAACGCATACTTGTATGTGTGGACAATACGTGAATAGTTTCGCGTGTGTGTGCGATAATGAACGATTATAGGAGACCTAGTTTACTTAACAATAGCTCTATGTTGTTTATTAGCTGCAGAAAATGAAACTTAAACGTGCTACGCTAAGGTTGGTATTCGGAATTAGCGTATGGTCGTTAAGTTGTTACGTGTTTGTGTTAGTTAGTGTGAGTTGTTATTTCTTGGTGTGCGTTGATGAGTCACATTTTTTTTTGTTTCGTGGGTAAGGCGCGAGGGTGCGCGCGTGGGGTGGCGTACCCCTTCGACGCAACCCCATCTTATTAATCAGTGAAGTACCGGCCGTCTCTTCACATGTCTGTTTGATGCGAGCGTTACTTCTTATTAGATATTCAACATGGCCAATCAATGATACGATAAATCGTTGAGACGTTATTGGGGAATTGTAAAAAATCATTCGAGTTGGAATTTAAAATATTTGAATTTATGGAATATTCATTTTAGCATTTTAGTCTCTTATAAGGCGGTGTACATACACACAGGAGAATGATTTTCGAATCTATTTTTAATACAGCCATCAGGTACCTACTATGATACCTTAGCCCACAATAAAAGTTCCCAAACAAAAACTAATCACAAACAAATTTAACATTTCCAATATAACTTAAGCAACTATTGAAACTTCATTTTCGAAATGAATAATTACGGGAAAATTATAACCGTCGCCGCCGCCATTATTGTGTCAAGCGAGGTGTTCACGTCAGTTAGCCAGTTAGCCCCTATAATTAAAGGCGGACTAAAGTATCGACTAAACAATCAATAGCTCGCCTGATCTATAGAAAAATAACACAAAAGCTTGAGTAGATAACGATCCCCCCACTCCCCCTTCCCCCCTCATTAATAATATCGACCCTATTCACTAATTATGTGTGTTGCGAATGCACACGACGCGGTTATTAACATGTGTGAGCGCACGCACACATGCTCACTTAATGACTGCTGATAGGAACCATTAAAAGTATTAAAGAAAAAATAATCAATGTATCGAACTTATAAGTGCTCTAGTAAGAATACAGTAGAATGGGTTTAGTTAAGGGTAAGTCACTGATTGGTCATAATTTACTGAGTAGTTACTTATCTTTTGATTAAATATATGTATTTTTCAGAAGTGTAAGTATCGATTAATTTGTGCTTCCTTCACGCTCGTGTTAAATGATGTCATCATGGTTACGGGAAGTGGATAACAAGATCTCTAAAGTTATCGATTGTTACAGCATCTGTTACATACCTTTGCCATACTACAATATCTATGCGCAGTTCGCTCGCTTTATTTATTTCTTTCTTTCGAAACCGATCGCGTGTCGTACGACTGTTGTGATTTTTAAAATGTTAATCGATGTCGGGAGTTCGGAAGATTGTATTAAAGAAGACTTAAATTTCTTTGGATCGAAACCTTGACTAATGGTTTCGATTCTATTAAGATACTTTGCAAGAATCAGCTGTTGGGGACTTTAATGTTATATTTTTCTAGTTGATTGCTATTAATTAAATCGAATAACCACTAAATCAATTCATTATAATTATTTTAACAAAAAGATGACGCACTTAATATATAATAATGCTGCTAACTATATTGTTGTAGATACCATTGAAATTAGAAGAACAGTGTCATATAAAGTCTTAGCATTATCTTTCTTTCCTACTCTTCTTCAACAGATATAATGTTAGTCCACAAAAGTTACAAACAGTTTTCGCGTAGTGTGCAACGAGCCGGTCGCGTGCGTGCGGCGCGTGTGTGAGTGTTGTGCAAGGTCAGGGTTGCTCTATCTGATCAATGGTCAACTCGATTCGCGAATCCGCCAGTTGCGAATCGATTTGGCTTAGTGGTTCTAATTTCAAATCAAGGGAAAATCTAATTTAGAATGGATATTTTTAATGTTGTACATCGAGTTCTTGGTGGTTCTAATTTCAAATGGAGGGAAAATCTAATTTAGAATGGATATTTTTAATGTTATACATCGAGTTTGAACCTTTTATACTTTATCAATTTGTATTACCGTAGAAATATAAAAAATATTTAGGTGTGTTCGTATAAGTACAAAGTTGATAATAATAATTATTGTACGATGTGTTCATGGTTATTATTGGAGCCACCTATTTCTTGCTGTGCTGCGTTAATAATATTAGCTACAAAGATAGTTAATCCGTAATTAAGTACCTACATTTCGAAGCTCATTAATCGCTTTTATATTTGAACATACGAGTTTTTCTTTATTATTTATTTTAGCCACAACACACATTAAACCAAACGCTCTATTCAAAGGTACACAAAAAAGCGGCAACCCGTCGCGTCCTAATAGAAACTGTATAATTAATCACTTGATTAATCAGTGTGACGAATAAAAACAGTGTAATGACCCGTTTCCTTGAATCGATCGACGTGACGTCATCAACATTCGAATGCAAAGTCATTGTGTGTTTATAGTGGATTCCGATTTTATCGATAGAATGCATTTTGTTTATCCTCACCGCACTATGTAGGCGTGTGTTTATATTGAGCTGCACCTGTAATATCGACTTAATTGTACGCACTTAACATGGCTGTATTTCTAGTGCCTTATGTAATAATAATTAAACTAGACTAAACTGCACTTCTGCACTTAGTATTATAAAATCCGAAAAACAGAGAATTGATTATCAAAATAAAGCTCGTTAACTAATAACTTCTCACTTTTCCCTTACAAATACATATAAGAATGAATAAACATTTCAGTCCCTAGTCAGAATATAAATAAAAAAGTTCCCGTATTACAGATAAGCATAATTTAAATCAACTGTTAAGAAGGGTCGCGAAACCGATCGATAAATTCGAAATCGATAAAAAGCTGCCAAGCACTAACCCAGGATAGGGTGGCGTCAGATTCTCGTGGGGCAAAAAAAGTGAAAAGCAATCAGTGTGGCATAATTAGTGCGTTGTAAGTATGGGGCGCGTTGCCATGGCAACGGCGTCGGTGTCGATACCCGACTGCTTACCCGCCGCGTTAATTTCCAACGGAATTAATCGAATCAAGCGATCGCTCGATATCGATTTGCGTGATTGAAATAAACTTTGACGTCACTATGTGTTTGATGCAATGGAAAATTATTTACATTACTCGTTTGCATTAGTATATAGCTAACCTATGTTTATGCATTATTATTTTGCTTAAAAATCTTGTAATAATTTCAATAAATCAATCAAATGTTATCTGTATTATATTAATTCCTATTTCCTCACACGATTTTATAAAAATAGTAGCTGTCAAATTTTTTAACAATTTATTGTAAACAACATTTATAAGAGTAACATAAATACACAGATGCTTTTTGCAAGATGTTGCAAATACACAATACACTTAAAATATTGATATTGCCTACTACGCCTTCGCAGCTCACATTATTTACTTATTATATCCCCAAGTCGATCGGGGAGCATTGTTGTGTCTACCCAAAATTAAGGAGGCCATCTTTTTAACCACCTTTTGTATTCAAAATTCGATAATTTATTGCCGAAATAATATAATTACGGTCGACTGACGGGACGGATTGGTTGGGACCGGAAACACCAAATTACCAGAGAAATTAAAGCGGAAACATTTGGCCACCGCCGCTGGCAAGATGGCGCGCCACCGATTATCGTGTCTGTTCGATTTATGAATATAATTATTGTCGCGTCTAATTATTTGTTTACTCTATAATTTTGTTATTGGAAAACGAATGCTCATGTAAATTAATTAAATGCTTACTATTTATTTTTGCCGAATGATTTAGCTTAGATTAAGTTTTTTTTTTAATATCATGATGTTATTATTAAAAATGTAAAATGCATTTATGATTAAAAAAAATAGGTAAGTATGAATATTATTTAACATAGATACTTTTGAAATACTTATTACGACGAAGGTTAATTTAAGATTAATTTCTTAATTTATGATATTAATAATTCAAGATACCTATGTGCAGCAGTATATTTTTCCTTATTCATTATTTATGCGATAATAAAAATTCCATTATCAAATATCAAACACATTAATCTAAAGTTATTTTAAGAGGTTACTAATTAGGAATGCACAACAGGAATGCAACTGGTATAAATCAGATTGGAAAGACTTGATTACGTAATAAATCTTATATTGTTGACTAATCTTTTATATTGACATTTTATTGGCAAACTTGTACTTCAAGACGGTTGTACTTGTACGGTGAGGGAAAACATCGTGAGGAAACCTACCTATCCCTCGGGATTAGGTAATAGTCAGTTCCTGTATACACGGCGACAAGGTTCACCACCTGTCACGTTGGGTTCTGACTATCTGGTGAAACGTGGGCTTTGAGTTGGTTAATACTTTCACAATGTGGTGGTGTATGGCCACCCAAGCCTCTGACTACCCCCGAAGGGGAATAATAGTCGTGACGTATGTGTGTGTGTGTGTGTGTTGTACTTCAAGACATTTAGCTTTAGAATTCCCGTTCTGATGTGATGTCAAATTAAATCAAATGACTTCCCAGTCTCTTAAACTAAACCAACAGTTGTCTAGTATAGAGTTTCATCATCATTTCAGCCAAAATACGGCATATTTCTCACAGAAGATCGGCGTAAAGCAGCTATTACAGCTGCGTTTCGTACGATGAGTGAGAGAGCCGTAAGCCCACCCCCCCTCCCCCTCCCTCCATCCCACTCCCCTTCAGGTTGGCAATGTGCGAGCAATACCTTTGGTATTGTAAGCATCTATAGGCTACGGTAACTGCTTAACATCAGGCGGGCCGTAAGCTTTTTTGCCACCGCAGTCCTATAAAAAAAAAAAAAAAAAATACATCCACTGTTGGACATAGGACTCCCCCAAGGATTTCCACGATTTGGAATTTGTAGGTTTTATTTCTATTTTATTCTTAAAAATAATTAAATACTTTTTTATGTGACTAACGGCCGAATAATCAAAGACTACTTAAATATTTAAGTCCCACTTAGCAGTTTGAGACGTCGTTAACTGCCATTATATGTATGGCGCGTTAAAGCTAAGCAGCTCTCAAATTTAAGTTGCGTACGAGTATTCGGCCGTTAGGTGGCAAACGTTTACGGCCCGCCTGATGATAAGCAGTTACCGTAGCCTATAGATTTGCAATACCAAAGGCATCGCTCGCACGTTGTCGACCTGAAGGGAAGTGGAATACAGGTGGGGAAAGGGGAGGGTTTGGGCTTTCGGTTCTCTCACTCCTCGTACGAAACGCAGCTGTAATAAGCTGCTTTGAGACGCTTGGACCAGCCCATATATGAGCTGCAGTCAATTAGCTACAGCTTGGCTCTACTCCCAATAAACAAATAGTAAGTTTGCTACCAATAAACAAATAGTAAGTTAGCTACAAATAAACAAATAGTAAGTGTGCTACCAATAAACAAATAGTAAGTTTGCTACCAATAAACAAATAGTAAGTTAGCTACCAATAAACAAATAGTAAGTTAGCTACCAATAAACAAGTAGTAAGTTAGCTACCAAGAAACAAATAGTAAGTTAGCTACCAATAAACAAATTATAAGTTAGCTTACCTTTAGAATAGCGTTGGCACATGTTATCATAGCCATGCGTGGTTTAAAAGTCTCGTTTTAACATAAGACACAACACTTTCAGTCTATGTTTTCACTAGTCATAAGACTGACCATTAATTGTATTCAACCAAAAAAAAATTGCTGTTCGAAATTTTAAATAAATATACAATGTGTCGTGCCTGCGTTGTTATTATAAAAAAATAATAATTTTGAATTTAATTATAAATCCATTTACAAATAAAATAACAGTATCTTTTTATTAAATAATAAAATAATCATGGGTATTTTTTTTTAAATATTAAGTAAATAACAATAATTGTCAGGGATATTCACAACTTTTTTGTTGTTGAATGTAACGGGCTGGTTAGCAAAATAATGTTTTTTTTTTTAATTTCCTTAACACAGACCAATAAGCTAAAGACGCTGCATAGGCGAGCATCCACTCTCGCCTAACATACTTACCTATGGATTACCATTGCATATTATTTCAAGCCTTGAACTTGAACGGACCAATCAAAATACGCCGTCTTCTACGATACCCCGCCAACTTTTGACGTTTGCAGTCTCGTGGACGTCAGTGGCGTCTTGGTTTATTGGTCTGTGGTTCGTGAAATAAGAAAATGAGTGGCTGTGCAGCCGATATCTGCCGACGCAGGCACGACACACGCCGCCATTATAAATCATATAAAAATAAAATCACTCCCGAGGTTCAAATGTGAAATACTCTCTCCAAACAAAAGGGCATTGTTTATGCAAGAGTGCATTCCGAATCGAATACTTTTCGTCGCCTGCCTTCCACTGCATGTTTTTCATTTTTATTTCCACTCAAACGACATTTATACAGACTCGCAATTTATCGATATTTATATGACGCTGTCGTGTTGGGTGATCACGATTGCTGTTTAAATAAGACAGACGTAAAATATATCGATTAAAATAAAAGTAGATTAAACGATGCTGTCTGATAAATTAAAATATATATTTTATAGTTATTACTACATCTATATAGATTTCTTGTCTGTTGGATTATGAGATAAATAAGATTTTCTGAATCTACTTGTATCTTTATGGATGGTGTAAAAACAGAGGCAGTCAGTTTTTTAATAACACACACTCATTCTTTTTGTGCAACACGTCGAGTGTTATTCACGTTACTTTGATGGCTTATAAATCATTTCGGGGCTAATTAAAATTGCCCTTTCTGAAATGCGCAACCCGCGAGTGGCCCGTCGATATAATTTACGATATATCTTGGCTCATTCGCACATAAAACTTTCTAATTTGCAATCCCGACCGCTAACAGACTGTTTCAAATAAATTGTTCATAACAAAACAACACCTCGGGTTGGAAACTATAAAAATATATTGGCAAATGTCAATGTTTTGACCACACCCGAAACACCTCTGATGGGAGCCCTTAACGTCTGTCAAAGCGGCAATTAAAAGTGTTCGGGTGTTGCCATAAACCGAGGATTAATTCTACCTTTTACGATTAAAAAATAAATAAAAAAAATTGCGTGTTGCGTGCCGCCGTCCATTTTGCGCATTTGATCGTTTTGCAAGAGATTAACGCTACCTTATTGGTCAAATAATTTGTTCATGTGTTCATCGATGGCGCACTATTCCGATTGAGTTTGTCAACGCGATTTTTTTTTTACAATTGTTATACACATTTATTTAACGCGTGACTTATGACGAAACTACGATTTATTCGGAAGCTTATTATATAATTTTAATGGTTTTATAATCGCCGGCGACCGGAAAAGTAACATGATTTGTAGTTAATTACTGGCCATATTTTTTTCTTGCTTTAATAAAATACGTAGAAGTCACGAGGTTTTCTTTTTGCTGACGTTTATTGAATGAAGCTGTTTAACTTTAAACTATTATTTATCTGCGCTGTGCACTAATCAGTATAAAATATTCACTCGCGAAGTCTCGGAAAATACGATTATCCGTCCGAGCGAGTAATTTATTTTTAAAGCTCGTAAAATCTCACTCCTTAAGCAATAAAAGTAACATTTTAGCGGACTTACTAACACGGACACCGATTACGTCCATTCGTTCGCTAAAAGCGTTCGCATTCAGAAATCACTTGTCAAACATTGTCGTGACACTGGGAACTAACGTCAGCTGTGTTTAGGAAACGTTGAAAATACTCGAAACGTACATTTACATACATTACGAATCCAAAACCGAGCACGGTACGCTTCGCGAAATAAACACACGCGATTAATTCGAAAAAAAATATGCAACTTTCGCATATCACACGCGAGCGTATTTCACATAACAACCAACAGTTTTAACGATAACAAAACGGTGCGGAAAAAGTAAGGGAACGAGATGAGAAAAGTTACTTTAAGAATATACGGAAGTTAATTAGAAACGGAACGAAAAACAACCGTAACTGGTGGCGAAGTTGGCCGTTCTAGCGCGGCCAATGGTATAAGGCACTCACACAGGGAACCCTCACCACCGCGCGCTAGGCATTTGCATACCGCCCGCCCAAGCGCGCGCCGCCGCCCAGCCCGAGCGACAGGGACAGAAAGCCGACCTAATCTTTGACACTACGCAAATTAGATAATTCCAAAAATTTAAATTATTCAAAAATCTAATTCGGAACTTTGCAATTCTAAATTTGAATTGCAATCGCATTGTTATTTTTTTGGAATATTTTTGAATTTTTCGATGGTAGGTAAATGAGGGCGCGGGTGGTTGTGAAAAGGATAGAGTAAATTTATCGCCGTCGCGTCGGATGGGACACAGTTGATAAGTTGGTAGACAACTCGCTCGATCGAGAGGGCATGAATGGGTTCAGATGCGGCTAATCCTCTGATGCTGGTGCCCGCGTTGGTTTATGCTGACGTGCCTATTGCGTAAATAAGCAGGAGATATTTTGTACTTATTGAATTTATTTTTTAATAAGATTTATTATTATTTTTATAATCACGACCATAACTCCTTGGGGCCTAGGTATCTATGTTAAAAATATTACTTCCTCTTCTTATCGTATGATTGACCAACTGTTATACGTTCCCTTCGTAGCACGAGACGCTCAGTTCTATATGTCAATACCTAAATAGTCACCCATCTCTGACTGACCTTGCCAAGCGGTACCTATTTATAGATGATGATTATTGAATTAATTATAATTAGGTATTTATGTTTCTGACGCAGTTTTCATAATGCTCATTTAAAGGACATCTTACAACTTCATCTCCTATTACTAATTCCTTCTCCTACAATTTAATAACGTTCAACGTTAGTGGTAATGTTTAATTGATTTAAGGAGTTACCAAAATAAAATTAAACAAAGATAAAGTGGTGGGTACAGACAACTAAAGTTGACTAAACGCAATTTCTTAATTTTTAATTAAGCGACGAGTGCTTACTAAACTACAAGCTATGTGTCTCAGCCTTAATGAAAACACACAACAGACAAGAACATTGTAATTACGAGGAGTAAGAGATTTATTACACGGGGATAGCAAACTAACCACACGTGACCCGCAGTCCCACGCAAAACATACCACAAAACCGAATTAACACAAACAAAACTACACCTTATTAATACACTAATTAAAACCACTTTCCTTGCTCGCATAGACACACTTCAGCTGTCTTTTGTTTTGTCTGGACGCGTGCATATGCAGTCTATTTCCATGTGTGAACCCACGAAGCAGTATACGTAGTAGTTAATTTTTGCGCAAAGCTCGTGTGACAGAGAGGTCCGCTCATTTACAAATAGTTTGCTTAAGTGCGAGAGGGAGGGGAACAGCGGGGGTTAATTAATGAACGTGGAAGCCTGCGCTCTTTATTGCTTTCGTGGCTGGACGCTAAGACGTCGGCGGTTAAGGAGTTTTCCGTTGAGAAAATAACCTTCGGGTGGATAGTTTTTCTTCTGTTAATTAGACCTACGTGTATTAATATTATGTCTGTTGGTCCAATTAAAAATCATTTATACACTATCACGCCTATAAACCTGGAAGGTGTTTCATTTTGCGGTTGGTACCTATTTCAATCCGAATCTTTTTATCTGCCATGGCGTTTATATGTTATTCTAGACTCATGAGCGTAACCTACCTTTTTACGAAATTTTATTATTTTTTTATGTGACTCCGGTGGCAAACAAGCATACGGCCCGAATGATGTTAAGCAGTACTGTAGCATATAGATGCTTGGAATACACCATTTACATTTTTACTGATGTTTAACTACTACATAATTTAATATCAATAGTTTTGTGTAAGAAAACTAACAAAGTAAGACGCGTTTTATGACCAGCCAACGGCAGCCAATTACTTAACGTTAATTAAAAACACGGAGGCGTTCCGAAAACAACTCGCTACGACGAGACACCTGTTTAATTACATAGGATATCCGAAACTCCAGCACATTTCATTAGACAACCTTCAGACTCTCGCATCGGGCCAAATAAAAACAAACGGACCGAACTAAAAAGCACCTCGCACCTTCCCCGCGCACTGCACACAACGACTATTAGATTTAGTCGGGTAACGAAATATAAGAATAAATAGTATAAGGGTAATGTGGTGAATGTTTTCTTAATTTCATCCCGCTGCGTGCGTGTAGTGGTTAAGAAATTAAGAAAATTCAGTAATGTCCGCGGGGCACTTAAGCGCCGGGACTCACTGAGTGTATTGTCTATGTCTTCTCTGAATGGTTTTTGTTCTAATAAATAACCATTAAGAGGGTATGCGACTGATGACAGTTACGGTACTGAAAAGGCGATGACGTTTGTAGCGAATTTTCAATTTGTATTGAAAAACGAATGTCCAAATCTGACAAATACGTAGTGTTTAAAAGATCTTGACCATTATTTTGGTATAGATTTTAAATAGTACCTGTGGGCCGTTGTGGATAGAATTTACAAAGATTGAAGACAACATATTTTTAACATATTTATATATTTTTTTTATAATTTTAATTACATTTTATTCTACAAGGCTCGACCGTTATTAATTTAGGAGTATCGGAGAAATTTGGGCGCTCTGCTCTGTGCCTACCCCTTCTGGGAATATTAGCATGATGGTGTAAACTTTTAGATGCTAACACTTCTGGAGCTTGCAATCCGTCTCCGAGATGAACCATTTGCTCCATAAACTCAAGTGTTATATTCCCCGGAATGCAATTATAACCGGCCGGGGTGTGACTCGCCACGAGCTGAGGGGAGGCGCACACTGTCGCCACATACTCGTACATTCAAATATTTGTACGTACACATTGTCTGTGTGGCTAAATAGGGTTGTCAAAGTACAGACATTATATTGATGGAATAGTTGCAAATAAAATATCGTTAAAAGTTTAAGACAATTCGAATAAAAACTTTCCTATATTCTTTTGCAGGTTATAAAGGTATTAAATTTAAAAGTTAAATTATATTATGAGATAACAATCTTATAGTACAATTTAACTTACTTACCTACAAATCAAGTACAATAGTTTATATCACCTTGTGAGTTCGTCTGCAATAATTTAAAAAACCAAAGAAATTAATGAATTGGTGACAATATTTTAGTTTTTTTAAAGTAGCTATCAAGTTTATAATGTTCATTCCTTGCAGATCGAATTGTATTAAATTAGTATGCTATACTAGAAATAAAAAACTTAGCCATGTTAACAAATCTGTCAAAAAATAAAACAAAGACGTCAACCATCACATGTTTCTGATATAAACCAAATTTACATGCAATGTTATGTTTTCTCAATGTAGTAGCAACCCTAGCACAACATAAATGTAACCAAGCGTCACCCCTGCGGATTAGCGGCGCGGTCGCCGGATTACCACATCGGCCGGTAATGAACAATCACCTATTGCAGTATATAATTAACTTATCTATTAGTTGTCACGTGGCTCATTAAATTCAAAATCTTTATGGAAACTTAAGCTGCTAGTACTAAACAAATCTCACATCACTTCACTTAAAAAAGACTTTGCTGACTCTTCTCAGTGAAAATAGCATTTCGAAACGGTAGTAGAGTCAGACTTCGGAAGTGCTTTTTTGGTCTTCATTGATAAAAATATTTTTGAATTGGATATGTCATTCTAATGTCACTCCAGTACAAAATGATATTTCAAGAGAGCACTCAAATGCGGTCTCAGATTTAATGTGAGGACACTGTCTTCTAGGTAGGTAGGTACATATTATTATATTATCATAATTGAGTTTGACTTATCAATACTGGTAAGCTTCAGTTAACTAACGTTTGTGACCATTTAAAAAAAAAAAAAATTAGGACCAAAGTACTATCGGTGAACTGTGAATACACTTCAGTGCACTTCAGCCTACCCCTTCAAAGAATACAGGCGTGATGGTGAATTCTATGATCACACTTATTCCATCCTTAAGTCATAATAAATTACTTTTTAAAGCTAATTATGTGATACGAGAATATTGAAATCAAAATACCTAACCTAACCTACCTAGAATAGTCTACGTATTAACACAAACAAAGTTTATTGTTCCTGTTATCATCAAATAGATAATTTGACGGATACAGAAGTGATGTCATAACTTGAAGTTCTCAAAAGCTATTTACCACATTTAAAAGGCTAAACTAACCGGTTTATGAATATGCCTCTATATTTACTTACAATTTAAAGTTAAACAAGTGACAAGTCACTACTTACTCATACGAAAACAATCCAAACAGCTCGCAGACACTTAGCCCAGCAATTAATTCTACGTATGCAAGTTCATAACTTACGAGCCACGCATCGCACCTCGTAAATAACGTCAAACACGTCCAACGTTTGTTTACATTTCAGTTCCGAAACGTCACATGTATCCCGTTTTGACAGATGATCATAAAACTAACACAAGCGCATTTGAATACGCGAACGGAACGCGACGGCTGTCATAACGGAACGCTTTCGCGAATACTTTACAGATAACTTATACTTTCTTGTTTTTGCGTTGCGTTTCGTTTTCAGCTCGTTTTTCGTGTGTCCGTCACACAGTTTGCTTTTGTACTGACCACAGCTTAGGGCGCCCGCCACGCGGCCGTGTGCGTGTGTGGAGCTTTCTGCACGCGATCACTTGGAGCTTTAACGAGTGGGGCGTGCGTCTGTGTGCGGCCGACTTCAGTAGCCGAAGTACCAGACTAGACTCATTGACTGCGGCCCTTATTGTATGAATGTGGAAAAATTATAGTGTCGAGTGTTTGCCTGAAACAGCTATGCGTATTGTTTATGTCCCTCGCGAGCACTTAAGAGTCCCAATTTGCGGACGCTAATGTCACTGTACTTTGTACGGAGACGCATTATTTCTTACAAAGTACCGTAATTAAAACTGTCGCTCTTCTTTCGTCGTATTTCTCTTGTACTGTCGTTGTAAATTAAGAGAATTATATTTTGTAGTTGTTAAATCGAGAGCAAGTTTCATTCTTGCTTGATATTTTATACTAAATTGCACTATAATAAAATCTATACATATAATAAGAATGTAAAATTGGTCGCGTCTGTACATTCGAAATATTTGGAAAAAAAATAGTGGGGGGGACTTAGATTGACCAGCAGAATTCATTTTTATCATTTTTAGAATTTTTGTCTGTGGGTATGTTTGTATGTTTGTATGTTTGTATGTTTGTATGTTTGCTCAGATTTTCGAAAGAGCACAACTTCGAATCCACCGGATGGATTTCAATGAAATTTAGCATGGATATGACTAATAGTCTAACTTAACATCTAGGATACTTTTTTTTTCGAAAATGTTTAGGGTTGCCACAGAAAATTCAAAAAACTACTTAAAAATTCTAAATGTTTGAAAGAGCACAACTTTGAATCCACCGGATTAATTTCAATGAAATTTGGCATGGATATGACTAATAGTCTAACTTAACATCTAGCATTTTTTTTTTTTGGTAAAGTTTAGGGTTGCCACAAAACATTCAAAAACTACCTAAATATTCGAACACGCACAACTTCGAATCCAGTGGATTGATTTCAATGAAATTTGGCATGGATATGACTAATAGTCCAACTTAACATCTAGGATATTTTTTTATAAAATATTAGATTGTAAATTTTTATGACCACACGGAAATTCTAGCCGACAATAAGTTTTCGTTATTGAAATACGTCTATTTAGAGCGGAGCCCTACGGAGCCCTACGTTGTGTGTGATCCGACACTATTTGGAATACATAATCTTAATTTTAATAATAATAATAAATATTTTATTGCTGCGTCCTACCATCTTAAGTTTCGTTTTTCTTAACTAGATGTCGCTATACTTAAAATCAGACAATACCTGCCTTGCACCACATGTCAAAATTTAATATCTTCCTTGCTTCAAGAAATTTAGTTTTTTTATTCCTAATTACGTATAAAAAATATTAAGCGGGTCTTTGTATCACGCGGAATCTTAGACGTTAACTCTGGAATTCATCTCCACAGTACTAATGCCGTAGGGAAGCTACCTACCTAAGAAGTAAGTCTAGAGGACCTGCTGATTTTGAATTAAGTAGTAATAGAAACACAGACATTGAACTCTGAACTCCAACCCCTCAGGAATGATGCTGCTGGGTAACTGCCTGCTTAAACCATAAATCTGGAGGACCTGCTAACTTTGAATTAGCAATGTGGGTATCAAGTAGAAACTTCTCAGGCGAGGTCGCGTTTCCGATCCGGCGCTAGAATTTAAGGAAAACATGTAAAATGACTACTTGTAAGTGCCCTCCTAGGCCTAAACATAATAAACGCTTTGACTATTGACTTAGACGATAAACTCCGGACTCTAACTTTTTAAGCACGATGTTGCGCAGTGACTCTTACCTAAGCCGTGAGTCTGGAGCACTCACTCATTTTAAATAAGGAACATGGGTATCAAGTACAAACTTAAACATTGAGCTCTGGAGTCCAACCGCTCAGTCGTGATACTGTGAGTAACTACAGATATAGATAGACGGATACAGATAGACTGGTACAGACAGAGATACTCACCTACCGATAGATTACAGACAGACCGATTCAGACAGACAGATACTTACAGCTAAACTGATACACACAGACAAATAAAGTCAAACTTTTGTTATACAACTAAGGCGCCAGGCAAGCGTACGGCCCACCTGTTGTTAAGCAGTTACCGTTCCCAATAGATGCTTGCAACCAAAGGCATCGGTAGCACGTTTCCAACCTGAAGGGGAGTGGGGTTAGTGGGAGGGGACGGGGAGGTGGCTGGGTTGCGCTTCCGGCTCTCTCCCTCATCATACGAAACGAAGGTAAATTAGCTCCTTGAATGCCGATCTCCACCTTACTGGTCAGACTCTACCACCTTACTGGTATAGACTGGTACAGATAGACAGCCACGGACAGACGAACTCAGACTGATGAAGACTGACGTAATACAGATTAGACGATAGACAAAATTATATTTAAGGGCTTCACCGACTGGACGCGGACGGAGTCGCGGGCACAGCTAGTATGTAATAAATTTAGTTTTTTATATATTTATTATATTTAATTATAGCATCCAGTCAGATCGCTGCTATCGCGATAAAGTCGGTAAGCATATTTTAATACGACGGAATAAGCGATGTCAGAATTGCTTCAGTATTTTTATAAGTGAATGCATTTATTATATTATTTTATTATAATAAATAAATATTGTAACAATTGTAATAGAATAATACAACTCAACTTTCATGTCACTTAATTCGCAAAATTACACTTAACCCTTTCAATGCAACCAAATAAATAATATCCAACAAAACTAATCAGTGAATAGTGTGAATGTGAACATCTGTAGGTGCATATATCATGTCCAGTCAAAACTTGGTGCTTGCATTCTTGAAGTTGAAATTGCACATTTATCACCGGACCATGCGCTCGATGGTCCATTAAGAGATTTTTCTGAATCATAAATCTCACTTCGCCTCATCTCGGCTCGATACGAGATATGGAGTAAACACGAGTGCGGGCTCCTGAGATATTGTCTCTAAGAACTTACTCTTCGCAGGGGTTACGACCTACGATACATGTTATTGATAGCATTTTTAAGGTACCTAAGGGAAGATAATTGACACTAAGTTGTAGTGTCACATTTAAAACCATGATGTGGGGTAATTTTTTTTTTTTTTTTTTTTTGTGGTCTAACAAAGACATAACACAAAACATTGTACAATAAGTAAATGCAAAGCCCAAGAAGTAGTTCCAAACTAAGTAACGTTTATGCTATGGTACCCTACAAAGGACTCGGCTAACACCCAGACCAAGGCTGATTATGAAAAGGTCATACCGACCCGCAGTGATTCTAGCGGCCTACGATTGAACCACTTGACCGAATGGTCATCTAACTACCTAAAATTTTCGTCGCTCTGACGCGGAAACAACTGTAGAGACTTGAAAAAATCTTTGCAAGATGATAGCCCATATTCCAGGCCAAAATATTGAGATACTTTTTATCCCAGAAAATTGAAGGAGTCTCGTGAAATAAGTAGTCTAAAACAAAATTGACACAAACAAAGTCGGACACGATTCGAAACAGAAATCTGTATTATTTTCAAAACATGGTCCGGACTGAATCTTATTGGGGCTTACTACAAAGACATAAAACACAAAACATTACACCACACAATACGCTGTTCACATCTCTTTAGCCATCATACATGCTAATTATAAGTTTGTTCGTTTAATTATTACTTGCACTTTGTACTTACGTCACGGGACCCCGCCCAGCGTTTAAAACCTTTAAACCGAGTACCGAAGACCACTTTACTGAATAACCTCTTTTGTTTATCCTCCTATGAGAACTTAATAATGAATTGATTGAGCCATTCCACGGAGGAAGTAATTAAGATGCTTAAAGAAATATATGGTTAGGGCAATAAAGTTAAGGGATCAGTACAACTTATTTATAGATGACATTTAAAAGGTGAACTTTTTATAGTTTCAATAAAATAGGATAAAGTTTCAAGATGTGTCAATCTGTGTGTATACGGTCTATCTAACGGATTTTGGTTTGGTTGCTTTGTGTAGATTACATAGAATTGCGTTCACTAAGAGTAATGTAGGAAAGAGCTAGTAACGAACGACTCTTTTCAAGATAGAGATATTAAATAGTGCTCTACGATATCGTTAACTAATAATAATAATCTTCAAGTACATTCTTTAGGCATTTCTTGTAAGTTTTATTACAAATTATTATATCCAAAACCCGTTTAAAAAATACAGCAAAATTAAATAGAGTCCCCGCCATATGGCGTCCGACCGGAAGTGCGTATCGCCTGTCAGCCCTTTAATATTATAATGAAACGTACTCATTTTCTTTCAACTGACCACTCAACAAAGAAGACAATGAGATACAGGCGCGTGACGTGCGCCTCATCCGGAGGGTTCGCGGATTTCAAGTTCGTTTTCGTTTGGACTGTTCGAATTTTGAAACTACGTTCGATATTTGAATATAAAAATCGAATGAGTTTGTCTTGTTTAATTGAAAGTAACTAGCCATTGATAGGGTTATTAAAATAATGGAAGACAGTAAGGACGTCATTATTTATTATGCAGTATAAAATGGTGCAACAAACGACATTTTTATGTACAAACCTCGCCGTCCACAAACTGTTTGTTTTACAATAATTTGCTGTTAAGCTGTAGAAAACAGGCAATCATAATTTTCTATTGGCCGTAAAGTCATGTTTAGATTATAGATAATACGTATTATTGTGCACTGTACGAATAGCGCGTTTTACTGCGTAACACGGACAATCGCAGGACGCGACGAGTTTTACAACGAGGGCGGTTAAAAAGCTTCGTGTTAAGTTGGCAGCTCTCACACCGACCTTCTTTTGACACGATTTTAAATTTCGAACATAAATATTTTTAAATACGACATTGAACTTTTAATAGGGCTTGGATTTAACGATCAAAGCATTTGGCGCCTGACTGATGCGTCAAGCATATACGAATCATTTTAAATAAATCAAAGATTTTTATTGTAATCTACAAACAGAAATGTGATTATAAAATCATATTGACGTCAGCATTCATCCTAAGATCGTAAGATCAATTAATGGGCGTAAGCATCAGTTTTATCGGTTATAAAATCCTCACGAGTTTATTACTTGTGTAAACAAAGTGAACGAAGGTAAATTATCTCGAAGAGGTATACCTACCTAAATCTTCTACGTAATGAAATAGGTAACATTGTTATTATTTCATCAACTAGCTGAAAATATTTTAGAGCGTGGAGCTCTCGTTGGCATGGGTGTTGCAATGCCACTTACAGAAGTTAAGTAGTAGAAAAAAATGAAATGTCAACGAAAAACCAGTCTAATTACGTGACATCTGGTGGCAGAAAACGTTTTATGCTTATTGGATTTCACAAAGCAAACAGTGTACTTGTCTTACTAGTGGCGATGCTATGTTGTTTCTGTTCGTTCGCCATCGTGTCCTTGGTATGTACGTACGCGATACGCATCGGTGTAACAGCATCCCCTTTTAAAATTGAAAGTGACGTAAGTGGCGTTTTAGTGCGCAATCGGCGGGCGAAAGTCGTAAATCAAAGTTTTAGTGCCAAAATGTTGGGATGCGCTGGCCACTGGGGTGGCCACACTTAGTTTTTTTTGCGTTTAAAAAAACGATATGCAAGAAACAATATGACATTTAGGTTTCGTTGGATGCGCTGCCCCATTGTTCGAAGACGTATGACGTGCGTATGGAAACCGTGCAATGTGTGATACAATGTAGAGACAAACAAATTAAAAAAAAAAACAGTAGCAAGCTTGGGTGGTACTAAGTTATCCCAGTCCCACCCCTAACTCAAACGCAACTCATAAATTTGACGCGAATGGATTCATCAGAATTCACATCAAATATGTTTCAATATATTCTTATTTGGCGTCTCTGAACAACCCATTGAGGATTAAGGTCGTGATAATAAAACTCACAACTATTTTCTAAAGGTTTATAGGGGTGTGTGAATAACATCCACTCCTTACCAACTGATATACTGAAAATGAACGTTAATAGATAATGGTCTTAATTCTATTGGCTAGAAATTACGATTGGACTGATCTAAAAATATGTCTATCTTGGTCATATATTACGACCGTGAAAAGGACGGCACTATTATATTTAAAGTGTCCAACAGAATTAGCGCCAGTTTTTACCGTAGCCTATAGATTACCAACCTGAAGGGGAGTAGGCTGGCGGAAGAGGAAGGGGGTTGGGCTTCCGGCTCTCTTACTCACCGTACTTAACGCAGCTTTAAGCCACTTCACGCCGATATTTTGTGAGAGGGTGGTACTACGCCGGTCGAGCCCGCCCGTATATGAGCTGCAGTCAATTGGCTACAGCTTGGCTCTATCACCAATAGCTAGCCAGTATTTCCAAAAATAACCGTCGCAATATTCCAATATTCCTGGAACGATAGCAACAGGCCTGTAACACTATTCCTCATCTCTAGTTACTCATTCTGGATAGGGTTGTAAATATGACGATTAATAGACTAGTCCAGCGTGATGTAGGGCTTGTATATATACCCTACTGACATACGAGTATAATTTATTAATTATAATTAGAGTGCTCGAATCAGTTGAGATGATAATTGAATAAGTTTCACCGAAATAAAAACCAACTTTGTAAAAACCACTCTCTTTATGCATAATAACAAGTTTTAGAAGAATTTCCGCAGTTTGAAATGCCGCATAACACCATTTTTAATAAATGTGTCTCGTACAATGTCCGCCGTAATACTGAATCACCTATCGCGGGGTGGTGACTACAACGTCACCTCTGTGGCGACAGGATCACGCGTATACAGGGTTATTGGTAAAACACTAACAACCTTGCAAGGGCGTATTACTGACATCAAAAACAACAACTTTTGTTCAATGACTTTTTACACAACAAAAAAAAAATACAAAAAATTACTTTCTAAAATGTGTGTTTTTTTTTCTCATATAGAGGAAAGCCATGGTACGTGGTTGTATTCCACATTGCCCTAAAGCAAATATTTTATAATGTAGTAAAGATCTAAATATTTACACACACTAACCTAGATAAAAAACTAAAGATAAATCTATAATTTAAAAAAAAGAAAAAAATAATAATACAAAATTATATATACAAAAGGGACTAAACGGACCACGGCTATTCTCTAGATGAGCATATTTCTTGTTTCATACATTTTAGGGTGTGATATTTTGATAATTTTTGTTTTGTTTTGTAAAAAGTCTTAGAACAAAAGTTGTTGTTTTTGATGGCAGTAATACGCCCCTACAAGGTTGTTAGTGTTTTACCAATAACCCTGTATAAATGTCACTTCTCAACTCCCTTTTACTTTGTAATTATTATTTTCATTAAAAATATATACCTATTCGTGATTTATTAAAGTTATTTTTTTAAAGGAAATAATAGCTTCATAGAGTTGTTGGAGATAAATGCAAGAATTGCCTTTTAACCCTTTAATAACTTTTTAACTCATTTTGGGGTATAGATCCCCAATCCAGGATATTTAATTTCGTTTTTCCGGACGTTATATCGTCTCATATAGTATCCTAAATATCCTAAACAACACACATATTACATATGTATATCCTAAATACAGCAGTGTATACCATTGAGAATAGCACAACAATATGAATACGCCTTTAGACGGCCGTCCATTACAAATAGGGACAATTTTAGCGGGGCCACCTGGGTCGGCCATCAATTTGCAAGTTTTAACATCTAACGCCTACTTTGTCGCTAGTCTCCGTGAAACTAAATACTGGAGCAATATTATGGTTATTAAATACTGACATTGGATTCTCCGTTTAATGTAGGTTGTTTTTTGTAACAGATACTAGTGTAGAGGGTTTTCGGATAGAGTAGTAATTATGCATTGCATAAAATTACTATTTCAGGATTAGGTTTAATAGAATTTTAGTAATTTTATGAAAAACAAATTAAGCATGCCCTGCATGTTCTTATCACAGGTTCTTATTAACAAAAGAGATTGGTAAAAACCTAGTGTTACCTGCCTTGCAAGGTCTTTATAAGTATTGAACCTGCCATCATTAGGTGTTCTTTGTCTAGACCTATTTTGGACAACACTATACGAAAAAACAAATGATTGAAGTCGGTTATCTTAATATTTGAATCTCGAACGCAAATTGTTTTAAAACAAAAGACAATCTAGCCTCAATTACTTGACAACTGTTAATGAATGTTTCAAACAAAGGGCAATATCGGAGTAATGAATTTAGTTTGCGGTCATGTAACGTGCTTCGCGAATGCATGCGGTGAGACGCAATGCGTTTATGCAAATTAATTTCGTTTAGAGGCGTGTTATAGTTTCGAATTTCAACATAGAGTTGGACATAACAGATATGAAACATTTTAGATTTCTTCAGTATAATAATAATATTTTTATTACTAAAGTTTTGATGTGTTTTTTTTCGTGTTCTAATAGTCTGTCTACGACTTTCTGTCTCCACAAGCGGATTCGTCTACAAGCGTTTCTACAAATCGTTATGCTTCAATGTATGGGTATGACATAGGTCACGTGATCAACTTATCAACATGTATCAAATGTAATTTAATATCATGTAAAGATTTGGAGACACGCTTCTAGACAAATCCACTTGTCTATGGGCTTTCATCCCTACTTACTAAGGCTCTAAAGACTCTACATATAATACTCTCTATTTTATTGAACTTCGGTGTTGTGTCATTGTTGATTAACTTTTATCGACGCCAACAAACAAGTCCCATACCACGAAATCTTAATCTCAACTTTTTGCAATGCCTGGCCGGCTATAACTGCACAATAAACGTATCTTATACGCTCACACTTAACGTTATATCGCCTTATAAGTAGATCGAGAAATAATAAAACTAAAGAGAGCGAACATCAAGAAAGCAATAACATCATTATCATAGCGAGTCCGCCATCTCTTTCCAATAGGTTTCACCCCTCCCTTGGCCCCGCCCACCGCGTATCTCCTCTGTCACCTGTATATCTCGAAACATTACACATATGCAAAACTTTCGCGCTCGCATCTCAGCACACATATGCAATATCGTACGTACGTACGCTGCCTCTGCAGTTGCATGCGTGTGTGCGTGCAGTATAAATCTGCGAGATAAAAATTGTGCTATATTGCAATGACATAATAAGAATAGAGGTAGGTAGATCGGTTACCTAGATGACAAAACACATACGAATACATACGAATACCGCGCCCGCACACTAGTGGTCAGAGGCGGCGGATTGAAGTACGTTGCTTGATTTGGGATAATAATATGGGAATATTATATTAACCACAATTATATCAACCATGTTAGTAAAAACGTGCAAATAAGACTCTCAAAGTGACGGGAGACAGAGTTCAGGTTCGCCAATTAGCAAAGTTTTTAGTGCTACTTACGAAGCGCGGACAGCCTATCTATATTTTTATTTAATATCTTTGATTGCCCGTGTGTTGTCCGGACGTGGTCTTCTTTTTGCCAGGGAGCCTGTAGGCGTGCCTAGTAAGTTGTTTGCACCTCGCACAGTGGTCGATATTTCAGTCGTGTCATCGACGCGACATCTCTTGTAAAATATTGGACTCGCGTCCATTCTTTACGTTCTCTAAAATTCTATTTGAAATCGATCTTTGAGAGCTTTGCTTCTTTATTTTTGTTAGTTGTCCCCGTTCTTTATTGAATATAGTTTCTTTAATTGATAATGTAAGGAATCTTTTAGAAAAGTTAAGGGATTTAAATTTTGTTGGGCTAATAATGAGAAGCATCTTTAGCGCGTCCCAATTAGGCGGTTCAATGGAAGTCGAACTACGATCGATTACATAACATTTTAATAGACAACACCCCACAGGGTATAGCTTGTATATGTAGCTTGAGGTAATAAATAGAGTGAGCTAACAGTGTGTCTTATTTCTTCGCATAGCTTTGTCCCTTATCAGATTCATTAAAATAGGCGATGCAGAGCGGGTATAGTTCAAAGAATCTACTAATCCATCCCTGGTTTTTTGGTATTTTGGTTAATTCAACCCTGTCCTCATGTCCCACTCTACTTTAGGTAGGCAACGCGCTAGCAATGCCTTTGGTATTGCAAGCATTTAGGTAGAATAGGATACGGTAACTGCTTAACACCAGACGGAACGTCCGCTTGTTCCAAACTTAATAATTATAATAAAAAAAATTGTCAATAAAAATGATTTCAAACACGTTAAATTAACTGCATGTTCATCCACCACGCACCAGTTACTATGTTGTGTGTACAACAATGCGCTACAATTTTTCGTCTATACAATTTCATAGGACTAAAGTGTGGACGATTTCAGTGACCAGCGTCAATAATTATTGGCATTGTATATGAAACAGTTAGTGCTGTAATTACCGGACAGCCTGATTTGGACTATTGTTCACCACCGACATCATGTTCGAATATAAAAACATTCGTGTCAGAGCAATTATATTTTGTTATTATCGTAAAATGTTGCATTTATTGTGTCCCTTTGTGGGGTGTAATAACATCTCTATGGATGATAGAACTAAAGAAACAAAAAAACATTGTTGCAAGGGAAACACAAAACTCTAGTAGTAGCGTCAAGCAACTTGTAAATCCTAACCAAAAACTCCACATATCCCTAAGCATTAGAGCCTCAAGTCTCTTAACAATTGTCCATTGCGATATCACTGGTCTCTAATATTATCTTCCTGAATTCTTCACCTTTTCCTTCTTCTTATCGTATGGTTAGTGGTGAAGCTGGTGTCAATTCTTCACTATAGTTGGTAGTCGACATGTTGCTGGCTATCTCTTAGAAGTCCTCTGGCCGACAACATGCTTGCCGCTAAAAATTTACGAAGATAATATAAGACACCAAAGGTTTTGCAATGGACAATTGAAAAAAGAATCGACTGAAAATGCAATACGGGATGAACGAAACCAATTGAAACATTGACGAAAAAGTTACGCAATCGCCCCGCAGACGTCCATTTGATTGGTTTTATAAAACATTACACGTTTCACGGTTATGAAATTTAAAAAAAAATCACCGTACAGACAGACGAAACACTTTCATACCATCATAGTATACTATGTTTGAATGTCAAAAAATAGAGACTACAACATGTTTTGGTGTATGTTTTGGCAGCAAGCTCGTGATAAGAAAACATCTGCGTTGAACTGGTAAATATTTTATAGGTATTACAAAATCAAATAGCGTTTTACTACCGTCATTTAACATAAAAAAAATCCACAAATATTCGTTTTGAAAACCACCGTACTTACTATAAACTAAAATGGAGTCATGAAACGTTAACTACTGGATTAGTTTGTACTAACGGTCGTTAAAATTTATAATCATAAATCAATTATCTGCTTTTTACGACATAAATCCACAAACGATTACAATATTGGTTTTAAATCTAAGTAATGCAATGCTTTGATCGTAAATAAGTTTATTATTGGGCAATAGAAATTAAAATTTAATAGGTAACTCTACGGATTTTATGTTTAGAAAACAAATTAAAATCTGAAATACTTTTCGTTTACAACGGGATTTAGGAGATGAAAGAAAAAGTAGGGTCTTAATAACTAAGAAAAAACGTTTAACTAAAGTTACATAACAGTACTAGTAATATGATAAGTTTACATTGATGCGTATTATGTTGGCTACACATTACGACTAAACTCATTTTGACACTTCTACAAATATATCTGTCTCACTCATACGTTATAATCATGAGAAGGATGGCAATACAGTTAGTTTAGTCAAGTTTAGTTATGTACCAACATAATCAGCTCCATTATTAATTTAAAAAAAAGCTGCCAAGCGGTCGTCAAAATATGTCAAATATAATGTTAAAATTGTATCCTACATTATAATTTAAATAAAAATCAGAGGCCTTCATGGACGACAATCAAGTGCAATTTATTTTTTCCACCCGCTAATTGCGATTGTATACGCGTTGTGCGCGCGTGTAATTTACGTGGTAATTACAATATTTTAGATGAAACTGTAGCGCACGGTGCGCACGCGATTACGTCCGCTTACCGTTCCTGTAATTAAACATTTTAATAACTGGACGGGTAAAGATGAGGCATCACAATGTTTGTTATCCGTGACAGTATAAGCAGGAAATATTTGTTGGTGGTAGAGCCAAGCTGTAGCCAATTGTCTGCAGCTTATATAATAATATGGGCTGGCTCGACCAGGGTAGTACCACCCTCTTACAGAAAATTGGCGTAAAGTAGGTAGCTATTATTAGTAGCGTGTCGGAAGCCCAAACCCATCCCCTTCCTTTGTCCCATTTCTCTTTAGGTCGGCAACATGCGAGCGATGCCCTTGGTATTGCAAGCATGTATAGGCTACGGAAAAAGCTTAACGTAAGGCGCGTACGCTGGTTTGCCAAAGTTAGGGTTGGTAAATGGCATTTTTTTGTGATGTAAAATAAACTATAACCTAAGCAGTGTAGATACATTTAACAGAATTATAAACATTAATCTAGTCTTGAGTAATTCGAGTCGATTTTTTGAAGTTATAAAAATCATAACAGGTATGTTAAGGTAGGTCGTAGCTAAGCTGAATAAGACCTGTGAAAATGATTTGCATGGTAAATTATTTTCACAGGTCCTATTCTGCTTCTTCAAAGTGCATCTTTACAGGATGCCTGGTGCCTGAAATATTCAAACATCGCCAGACGCCATATAGTAAGGATTCAAATTAGGAATAGGCAATTAAGAAGTACAACCTTATTTCTTAATCTGCCCCTTAACATATAAATAAAGGCGACGTTGCACGCTTAGTTTAAACAAGCGCACGCCCGCACTAATTACTCGAACATTGCTTGACGACAATTTATTTCCCATTAGCCGGCGCGGCCTTCGACGGATTTCGGTCGCCCACCTCCGTGTTATAATGACGACTAACTTTTACTCTCGGCTGCACTCGCTACACCATCTATATCTATCTATACTAATATATAAAGAGGGAAATGCTGACTGACTGACTGACTGACTGACTGACTGACTGACTCATCAACGCCGAGCCGAAACTACTGAAGTTAGAGACATGAAATTTGGATAGTAGATATATTTTGTGACGTAGACAAGCAATAAGAAGCGATTTTAGAAAATTCAACCCCTAAGGGGGTTAAATAGGGAATGAAAGTTTGTATGCAAGTTCGTCATTTTTCAAGTTAGAATTATGAAAATTTGTGTTGAGGTGTCTTTTTAAAAATAAAAAATATGGTTTTCGGCGTTTTTTAATATTCAACCCCTAAGGTGGTAAAATAGGGGATGAAAGTTAGTTGGGAAGTTTGTATAGATGTTCGTCATTTTTGAAGTTAGAATTATGAAAATTGGTGTTTAGGTTCATTCTTAAAAATAAAAAACTTGAATTGCTGCGTTTTTGAAAATTCAACCCCTAAGGGGGTAAAATAGGGGACGGAAGTTTGTATGGAAGTTCGTCATTTCCGAGGTTAGCATAATGAAAATTTGTGTTTAGGTTTCTTTTTACGTATTAAAAATAATAATTTCATCTTTTTTGAAAATTTAAACCCTAAAGGCTTAAAATAGGGGGTGAAAGTTTGTATGGAAGTTCGTCATTTTTTGAACTTGGAATTATAAAAATTGGTGATTAGGTGACTTTTAAAAGATAAACAATATTAATTTCAGGGTTTTTGAAAATACATCCCCTAATGGGGGTAAAATAGGGGATGAAAGTTTGTATGGAAGTTCGTCATTTTTGTAGTTAGAATTAAGAAAATTGGTGATTAATTGTCTTTTAAAATAATAATAATAGAGTTTTTGAAAATTATACGGGGTATGGGATACGGGATACGCGATATGGGATACGGGATTTTGTATATGAGATACGTGATACGTGATACGGGATACGGGTTACGGGATATGGGATGCGGGATGCGGCATACGGGATGTGGGATGCGTGATACGGGATACGGGATACGGGATACGGGATACGGTATACGGGATACGGGATACGGGATACGCGATAAGGGATACGGGATACGGATACGGATACGGGATACGGCATACGGGATACGGGATACGGGATACGGGATACGGGATACGGGGTACGGAATGTGGGATGCGTGATACGGGATACGGATACGGGATACGGGATACGGGATACGGGATACGGGATACGGGATACGGGATACGGGATACGGGATACGGGATACGGGATACGGGATACGGGATACGGGATACGGGATACGGAGTACGGGATACGGGATACGGGATACGCGATACGGGATACGGAATGTGGGATACGGGATACGGAATTTGGGATGCATGATGCGGGATACGGATACGGATACGGATACGGATACGGATACGGATACGGATACGGATACGGATACGGATACGGATACGGATACGGATACGGATACGGATACGGATACGGATACGGATACGGATACGGGATACGGGATACGGGATACGGGATACGGGATACGGGATACGGGATAAGGGATACGGGATACGGGATACGGGATACGGGATACGGGATACGGGATACGGGATACGGGATACGGGATACGGGATACGGGATACGGGATACGGGATACGGGATACGGGATACGGGATACGGTATACGGGATAAGGGATACGTGATACGTGATACGGGGTATGGGATGTGTGATGGATGATACGGGATACGGATACGGATACGGGATACGGGATTTGGGTTCCAGCAAACGGAAACGGAATTTTTAAATTTATATTCTGCGCGGACGAAGTCGCGGGCAAAAGCTATGTATAAATATTTTGATGGAAGCATAAGGCTATATAGTAGGTATACTAACTGTTTTCGTGTGTGGGATAAAAGCGTGTGAGTTTTTAACTGAACACTTTTTTTTAAACCGACTTCAAAAAGGAGGAGGTTTCTCAATTCGACCGTATATATTTTTTTTTTTATGTGTGTTCGGGGATAACTTCGTCGTTTATGAACCGATTTTGATGATTCTTTTTTTGTTGGAAAGAAGATATCCCGGGGGTGGTACCATGATAAGGAAACCAGGATCTGATGATGGAATCCCAGAGAAATCGAGGGGAACCTTCGAAAATCGTAGGGGCGACTAGTGCGTTTGTAATTTTTTTCATTAAGTACTTTAAAGCACTACTATTTTATGAAGGTCTGGAGTCGATCTGATGATGGGGCCGAAAGACAGTCGAGGGAACTCCTCAACGATTTACAGCAATCACCTGGTGTTTGGGCTTGATTAATTTGTATTGATGAGAACTTTACACCTAGATGGGTTGTGACTGTCATTAGGGTTCTGATGATGAAGACGAAGAATAGTCAAGGGAACTCCTCAACGTTTTACAGTAGCTACCTTTTGTTTGGACTTAATTCATTTCTATTGCTGAGAATTTTGCACCCATATGGTTTATAAGTGCTATTACAGGTCTGATGATGGAGACCATAGACAGTCGAGGGAATTCCTCAACGATTTACAGCAGTAACCTTTTGTTGGGCTTACTTCATACGGTTCAATATGCCAAAATGTTCATTGGTATGGCGCCACTAAAAATCGTGAAATAAAATTATTTTTATAAAAAAAAACAAACCGACTTCAAAAAAACCTGGAGCACTAAAAAGCCTGAAATAATATTTCTATTACTACCTCTGCCTACCCCTTCGGGAAAACCAGACGTGATGGTGTGTTATCGAGTATTTGGAGTCGGTGCCAATCTTGGTATGCCAAGTCTACCTATTATAAAAGTAAGAAGATAAATTGGCACCGACTCCAAATACTCGATAACACACCATCACGTCTGGTTTTCCCGAAGGGGTAGGCAGAGGTAGTAATAGAAATATTATTTCAGGCTTTTTAGTGCTCCAGGTTTTTTTGAAGTCGGTTTGTTTTTTTTTATAAAAATAATTTTGTGTGGTCTATAAAAACTACTTTCAGTGTAGGACCGTTTTCAAGTTGGTATAAACAGACCATGAACCTAATACTAAAGAAGGACTGGGTCTAAGCAACTCGGCCGCGTTGCTTAGACATCGCACAACTCGGCCGCTGACGTCATCACAGTAGGCGTGGCTTAAGTCGGTGTGCTGTTGGCGTTCGTCCTGTGCAGACGTCTTGCCAACGTTTGCATCCCAAATATAATTCTCTACACTTAGTGACATCTAGTGCAAAAAGTTGAACTACGTACTAACATCGACATAAAACGAAGCGAATAGTTCTGCTATTTACCGGTAGATAGATGCCTCGCATTTGTTAACTCACACCACCCGCGCCATCCAGCGCAAATTTCCACGCGTTGTTTCATAGAGATATCTACTAAGAACACCTCTTTCTTTAGTATTTACTCTATGAAACAGAAGGTTATTGCTCTAACGGTTCGTTAGTGTGTTGGTGAATACGGCCCTTAGTATTTTATTTAAAAAAGTAGATGGCAACAATCCACTATTGTAGTAGAATTATGACTAACTACACATGAACAAATCGTCTTTCCATTTACCCATACAAAACAGACATAGGCACACATCTAGTAAGTAACCATACCCTTTTAGATAGAGAGTAACACTCGTGCCGGGCCTTTGATCAATACTCGAAAGCCAATTTGAATTAAATCAGCTAATCGACGTCAATGTGTTTATTATTTTGGATTTTGACATAGGTTATATATAAATTTACTGTTTTTGATCAGTAGGATACCTTTCAGGATGCAACCCCATACTATGGTATCTTGTAAGGTATCTTGAAATATCAATGGTGTTATTTAAATACATCTCATACATTTTTGCTTCTATTTTGTCTCAAGATCACCGACAGACAATTAACTTTTTTATAGGTAATTTTAATTTCGCTAACCACAGTTTAATTACTAGCCAGCTAGAGGTCGCCGCGACTCGGACGGTTAATTATGACCGGTGTTGTCGCGTCTTGATTATAGTGATTCGTTCGTAAAATAAATTATAGTGGCGATTTGAGTTTTTGGCCAGGCCACTTTTTAGGCAGGTAGGAATAAAAAGTAATTATGACTCAGGTACATACACCGGTTTCTATGAATGCGGTTGGTTGTCATTTGAGTGAAGGAAAATACTGGTGATGAAAATATGCGCAAACGCAGGAATAGGTTCTAGATAACGACCACGCGCAATGATCCAATAAATGAAATTCCTCCACAAAACATGACACACAAATAGGTACAATTTTCAAAATTCGAACCTCTACTAAAGGAAAGTTAACACTAATGAAAACTACTACGTAACGCACGTACCTATAAATAAACAGATGTCATTTTCAGCGAGATGTCATTTTGTACTGGAATTACGTTAGATTACATTCCACGTTACCAACATATTAAACAATTGTTACCAGTACATCAAACAATCGGTTACTGCTTAAACGGCGCTTTAGTACGATGGAAAACTCGGTCCTTAGTAAATTAAATGTACGGTGTACCACAAAAGACAGAGTATCCACTATTAAGCCTGCAAAGAGGTCATCAGCGGGGCATCGTTTAATTACGGCGGGTAGTGGCGACCTGTTAATCCGCAATTACTAGTTAGGGACCGAGACGGAATTAACTGAGGTAGTTCCGATGGACTAGGCTTTTGGAGATGTATTTTTCTTCATGTAGTTAATGTTAGAAACCAACCAGTGAAGATATCACTCATTTCCTTAAAAAAATAAAATTACCAACCTTTTTATAGGTACGCACGCTTTTTACAGGCCGCGACCAGCCGCACTGTAGCTATCAGTTATGACGTTATATCTACGTGGTCAAAACACCGCCATTGGCGGCGTCCACAACAACCGGGACCGACTTTTTACGTGCCCTCCGAAGCACGGAGACGCTCAGTTTGAAATGCCGCTAAATGGTCACCCATCTTTTACTGACCTTGCCAAGCATTACTTAACCTCAGATTTACCGATCAGTGATTGCAGCTGGCTATGAACGCTTTATACTACATCATATGATTATTACTGTTATGAATGCTGATCACCCGGCTGTTTTTTTTTTGCTAGGATGGCTCACTGGCAGACGGTCCACCTGATGGTAAGTGTAAATCGCCGCCCTGGACATTTGCAACTTAAGGGAAAAGACGCGGTACCGGTGAATTAATGTCGCTATTGTAGACCCACGCTGAGATTCGATATAAAGCTCTACACTAGCCTTTTGACCGTTCATATCCCCACACTATCAGCTTTGTCTAACCTCAGTTTCAATTCGTACCTATTGTGTCCCGGGATGAGTGGTCGTTAGATGCCTAGCCGGTGCGATAAGGGTTTAGTACAAAAGAGGGCGGTGTAATCGCGGCACGAGTGCATATTTCACGACAAAGCTTTTGGAGCAGCCATTAGTGACGATTTTGAGATAGTCTTATCATAATAAGCGTTGATTTTGATATAGGTAGGTCATAAATGGTGATTTGGTATTGCGTAATATAATGATTTTGTATTGTTTAACAATGATGACTTGATGACAATGATGATGGAAACTGACTTTATGGTAAGCAAATCAATGGCTGCGTCTAAATGTGGCGGGCGGCGCGCCCGAGTAATCAGTTTTGACGTCTGACCCCCAGATATAATTAGATAAAATGATTTCTCGGTAGCGCCGTTCGCCTCTTATGATTAAACTGAAAATCTGAAAAAATAGAATACTCATTGCTCTTCTTTCTGTTGATGTCGGTCGCCATAGGGAAAATTAAAAAAAAAAGATAAAGCATTAAAACAAAATTCTAAACTCTTCCCAATATTTTTTACAAGTGAGAGCCTCGACTCTACCGTTGAATACCAAGCTCGGCCTTCCACTCATTCTTTATGTATAATAAGCTCTTTATAAATAGTTCATCGTTAAATACTGAAACTATGTGTATAACAACTCGTAAATGCCAATATCTTCAAAGCACATTAACTATATCGTCTTACATTTAGTATCTAATTTAAAGAAGTGATGCGCCGTCATGGCGCCATTTGCAACACGGTTCTACTCAACTATGTAGTGAGTTTACAAAAAGAATACGGACTCAAAATTTAATAACTCTTACAGAACTTAATTGTTAGAGGTAATGAAGTACCTGTCTTATATTCTATGGGTTTTTAACCAACTCGCTATTAATGATTGCTAAACCTACCCAATTATGTCATACGTGCGTACTTAGAACATTTTTCAAAACTTTAAACGTCTGCATTTTTGATAATTATGAAGTTATTTTGAAAATTGTTTGACTGTTAGGGCCGGGGAGCCATGGCGACTTCGCCAGCCACCGTAGCCAACTATTCGTATTAAATGTATGGGAGGTAACAAACCTGGCGACGCGACGGACTGGCGACGTCGCCAGTCAATACAAATTGATTGGATACGTGGCCGGCGACGTCGCCTGGTGTTCCGGTGTGTTATGGCCCATAGTAATAGTTAATTAAACATACTCTATACAGAGTGGTGACGACATAACGACAATAACTGAAACCACATACTGAGTATCACGTTAGTAGTTCGTACATAAAAAAATATCAAAATATATTCAAAGGTATAGGCCACGGGATGGCTTTTTTACTTCTACCATTTTAACTTTACGCCTACAAATGCACCGCCAAATACACTGACAACGAAGCGATTTTGCCACCCTTGTACCTACAGGTCATTCGATGAGGTCAGTAGACGATTATAAAGGATTTAGTGTTACGTTTAGATTATTTCCGCACTTAATATGTGTGAAAATTTAAATTTTACAATTTTGATGTAAACCTATTTTGTCAATTTTATAGTATTGTGATTGACTAGTAGGTGCCGTGTTTTAATTTATTGTCGTAATGTCGTCACCACCCTGTATAATTAAAAAAAAAGATTATTATCTATTGTCGTATATTTTAAGGATTGCTTAGTTTGGGATCCTACAGTTGATGTGACAGTCTGGCGATATTTAATATTTTAAATTTAATTTATAAACATAATCCACGCATCTAATTATAGCACAATAGGTACCAATACTCTGTCAAGTGTTCACAGCGAATATTATTACCATCGTTACAATAATAGAGCAGTTACAATTTTCAAACTGTAGTCAATCTCTACCAACAAATCTACACAAGAACACCAATAAATAAAATAGACCCATCACTTTAAACAAAACGTCGTAATCAAATGGTGAATATATCGCGTCTACAGGCCAATGAACATCACAATTTAAGGGTGCCCATATGGCCACAAGGATCGTGTAATCGGATACATACGATTCGTAATTGTATCTAAATCGATGGCATTAGTTCCCCGAGTAGAGCCGTGTAGAGACGTCGGGAGACATCCGTCGATACGATAGAGATATTCATTAGAGGCACGCACACCATTGCACACACTCACACACTTGTAAATTGTCATGTGTATGAATGGATGATGCAGATGTTGACTTTCATGTATGAAGGGATGAGGTGAAGTGAGGATGTGGTATTTGAGGTTCTGCTTATCTCTGCTGGATATATTGGCTGTGCGAATAGCCTCTTAATTAAATTAATTTCTATTGAAGTACTTTAAGAGTGGCGACCACGTACCGGAATACGCAGCGTGGGTAGGCCCCCAAAGTGGACCGCCGACCTAGTGAAGGTCGCGGGAAACCGCTGGATGCAAGTGGCACAGGACCGGTCGTTGTGGAAAACCTTGGAGGAGGCTTATTTCCAACAGAAGACATCTTTTGGCTGAAATTTCGCCGAAAGTGCACTCTTGCCTACACCCTCAGGGAAAACTGACGTGGTGATGCCAGGAACATCATCCAAAGATATCTCGTCCCCTGTAACGGATACTGGGTCTACAAGGTATTTTAAGCAATACCGGTGCTGTCACCTTTACAACAGTACACACATAACAGTTCTTCTGAGATCTCTTATTGGAGAGAATTAGAGTAAGTAACCTTGACTTACATCGACCCCTGACATTGCTGTGAACTTGTCATCAGAGATCACGTCTCACCATCGACGTAATACCATTGAACATGACTGTGGACTACAAACTTTATTTTCCATTCATTTAATCAAAAATAATCCTTATGTGACGGTCTTAACGCCCACGATGCACGCATTCTAAAAACCGGTCCGAGCCAGATACCTATAACTGCGCCTTCTTTCCCTTTCTAACAGTACAACCTTTCATCCCTTGTGTTGCCAGTTAATATTTATTCGATCACCTTAAACTTGGTACATTTTCATGTTAAGAATAATAAAGAATAAAGTCGATTAATGAAATACCTATGGTAAAGTATAAGAATATCCTAAGATTAAAATTTCAAATATAAATAAATATCTGGAAATAAGTACTTACCTTCTTTAATAATTCGCTTGTAATTGTCAGTTCCGTGATGTCTATAGGAATCGTAGCAGAAATAAAATTAAAAACTTGAAACACAGAACGTCAATTTGCGTGACACACGACATTTTCAGCTAATTTTAAATCTAGAGGATTGTGCTGAATTTTCTCATAAAAATGGGTAGAATATGCGTAATGGAAGGGTGTAAAAGCGAATATTATCCGAATTAAGGATTATCTTAACATAGGTAAGTGGGTAACTATGTTTTCCACGTTAAGTACATTTTAGATGTTCGGGTGACATAAATTTCGCTAGTAAAAAGGACTATAATATAAATCTTATTATGTGTCTGTGTTAACTGAGGAATATCGTCCACGGGAACTGTTTGCAGCGATAAAGTCGCGCTTTTCGTTGCCGCACGACTAAATCGCTACTTTTTGAAGTCGGTCGCATTTGCAACGCGCGACAGACCACACGCTGGTAAAACGCGACGCTCACGCCGCGTTGTCACGGCTCGCCGGGCTCGCACACGGCGTTCGCGTCGTTCACACGCTCGAGGAACGCGCACGTCTAGGGCCAGATTAACCCTTTCAGGCAATGTAATTCTCGGGGCCCCTTTCCTTTACCCTTTTGTTACTTTTTAATAGTACATTACTGCCACGGTCTGTAATGAGTGTGTTGCTGGGCGCGTTGTTGATGGCCGAAAGCGCGGCGCAGCGCAGCTCCAGGGCTCCACAGCGCGGTCAGCATTGCAACCCTTGATGGACAATATAAAATAAAGGCCGAGACCGATGGTTTGTCGATTGAAATTGTTTGAAATCGGGACGACTTTTGTCTTTACACTTCCCGATTACTCCTAAGCAATAAAAAATAAAAAAACAATTTTGTCTTTTACAGATCCCAGGCGTGTAAATTGGTTACAACAAATACCTATTGGCTACAGAAAAATTACTCAAAATTCCGTCATATGCAGCAAGCATTTTAAGCCGACAGATTATGTCCCTAATTTAACACAAGGAGTTTTAAAAGAAAATGCCCTGCCCTCACTGTTCCTTTTCGTTAGCACAAAGGACAATGGGCAAAAATGGTCCAAATGTCCAACACTTCCGAGACCTACGTCACTCGATAGACCACTACATACTGAGTAACTTTTGCAAAGGCAGTTCAACAAAATAGGTTGTCAGTAAAAAATGAGTAGTTTAAAAGAATATATATATTTTTTTTATTTCACACTTAGTGTTATGTCTTATACATTTTTTTCGAAAGGCAACAATATAAATACACTTTCTAACATTAAATAAAAATAAAAAAAGCTGTCAGAAAGCAAAAAATGCCGTGAAACATATTTTATTATTATTATTGTTACCTGATGATAAGTGAAAAAGTAAGGTAACGCATAGAAGGTACCTGCTTATTTATTTTATAGAAGCGCAACATCAGAAAATACGTAAGAATGCTGCTGTTGTTGTTGTTGTTCACTTTTCATCAGGTAACAAAAATAATAATAAAATATTTTTCACGGCATTTTTTGCTTTCTGAAAGCTTATTTTATTTTTATTTAATGTTAGTAAGAGTATTTGTATTGTTGCCTTTCGAAAAAAATGTATAAACATAATACTAAGGGTGAAATAAAAAAAAAATAGTTTTTTAAACTACCCATATTTTTTTTACTGACAGCTTATTTTGTTGATCTGTCTTTGTAAAAGTTACTCAGTATTTAGTGGTCTATCGGGTTACGTAGGTCTCGTCAGTGGTGTATATTTGGACCAAGTCCCATACAATTTTGCCCATTGTCCTTTAATTTTGTCTTATGGTCTAATTAGTTGGATATTCTTAGGGTACCGTACCTAATAAGGAAAAAAAACTAAACCCTAATATGATCACTTTGTTGTCCGTCTATCTGTCTCTATGTCCGTCTGTCACAACTTGCACAGCCCAAATCAAACATAACATGTTAACAGTAGTAGGTATCTTTTATAGCATAGAAAAAGAGTAAGTATAGGAAAGATAAGTATAGGAAAAACCATAGATATGGAGAGCCTAGACAACGTCCAAGCGTGTGAAGTGTCATGTTACTTTATATTACAAAGTGGCAAAATCTACGATCTTAAATACTATTTTGTAACTTCATTTAGGTTGCCAAGATACAGACAGGCACTCGTGTGGTTTGGCCACCGCAGACTAATTTATTGTACCTACTCATGTTCTTAAGAAAATAAACATCCTTTTCCTTATTTTATTATTTTCCTATCATAACAATCTCGGAACAAAAGCACGTTTTCACTAGATGTCCATGGGGACGTTCTCAAAATTTCAAAATATTATGGTCACTCTTTTTGGCAAAGGAAACAACGTTCAGTATGGTATCTCGCTGTCGGCTTCACTTTTGCTGCTAAGTCCGCATTCCAGGTGTTAGAGACTTAAAACTTCCTTGCGTCTCACAGAATTGATCGATGACATACATACAAAGAAGAACTTGGCATACTTGTCATAGGAAATTACTTGTCACAGGAACTTGTCATACCTGTCAAATTTAATTACTTGCCACACTTGTCACATCTTGTAACCATCGTCTTATTTTCTAACATCCACGTACACCATACTTCAAGCGCGTAATCAAGCAATATTCTTCTTAATCAACCCCACCCACCGCTGAGGGGGTCGATTCGACCAACAAAGGAATTGATTAAGTAACTATACCGCGATATTACCCGGCTGTATTATTCCACTATAATAAAGAGGGCTCGGTAACCGTGGTACTTAATGAGAGAAAACTCGATTAGAATTCGTATTAATCTTGTAATAACTCGGTAGAAGGAAAGTTGGTTGATTGGGCCGCGATACCATCGCTAGAGACTTATGGGTAGTTGCGATAAAAACTAATAGTCTGATTCACTATTTACGATCTAAATTCAAATGTTGGTGGTCAAAAGATGTACTAAAATTTTGAATTGAGAAATGTCACTTTTTGACAGTCTTGCATCGACACTAGCGACGCTCTCGGCGGGCCAATAACATTATGGGACTGAATTTACTGTCATTTTTGGTATGGCGCGCTTAAATTTGAGTTCAGGTTAGAGTGTTCGAGGGTTATTCTTTTTTCAAAGTCAAAATATTTTATTGAGACCGTAGATTTCGTCGTAAGTTTAGACAATTGTTAAAAAAATGTTTTTTTTTTTTAATTGTTACTTAATTCTCATAAATCTACCACCGGATCAAAACGTGACCTCGACTGTGAAGATTCGGCAACAAACTCAGTGGTCTTGTCTTTCTTTACATTATAAATTTTACATAACCACCAAGAAATGTCCTCAAAATGTTTTTTTACAAAATACTATATATACAATAGTTAATTACATAATGTAATATAGCTATAGTATAAAAACTAATTAAAATCAAAAACCATACACGTGTAATGTTAAGTACACATGCACTAAATATCGAGACAGTTCATTGCCTTTCGCTTGTTCAGAGGAAATATTAATTAGGAAGGCAATACGAGAGGCGCGACCGGCCAGACGTGGCGACATTCATTGCCGACCCTCACTGTCTTAGGGCGGCGGCACACTCAAGATAATGAATTAACGAGTTATTCTGTTTGTAGGAATTTGTTAGTTGCGAGTTCGTTTTAAGAAGTTCTATATTCTATCATGAGTATTTATTAATGTGGATGAAGCAAAACGGGTGTGTCGAAATCTTAATATATGGCAGTCAATAGTATCTGCCTACCCCTGTGGGATACAGGCGTGAGTATAAGTATGTATGTGTGTAGTATGAGTGTATGTATGGAGGTACCTGTTTGCGAATAGTGTAGCGTTTGATAGTTAATCAGTGAACATTACGTTTTGTCAAAAAACCTCCACAATCTAGTCATAGTAAAGATGTGAGCGTAGGCCCGCTCGGCTCACTGTACCGGGTGGTTGCGGGTTCGATTCCCCTTGGAGAATATCATATTTTCTTTTAGTCTGGATGATACCTATAATAGAAGCATTGCTACCTCTTCTGACGTAGAGTATTTTGATTGAACAATCAAAATGTCAGGTGCAGTCATACTATGCAGTGGTAATGCAAGCTAGGCGTGTGTGGGTACCAGCTGTGTTGCGTCTATGGCTCGTTGGTCTGCATTTAAGGTATACACGGAGTCCACACTACTAAAGCATGTTACGTAACATATTATTTGAACAATCATTTCACGAGTCATTAGTTGGTTAATTCGTTTGACCTTACGAGATGTTAGAAATGTAATTAATAAATGCTAGCTTTATCGGAATGATTAATGTGTTTTTATTGAAACGTTACTTTTGTAGTGTAGAAATAATTTGCTTTTTGAACGCGCTGTTTGCATTTCGACATAATTTATTACTGATTTTGACAAATGCCTGTTTTGTCTTTTTGAAAGGGTAAATAAGAGTGAACTTATGAAATTATATTTTTACGATTTCATCAAAGTTACTTTTCATTTTAATATTGTAAAATTAAGTCATATTTTGTTTTTGTATCTCACGTGATTTTAATTTACCTAATACAGCTTTGGGTAGAGCAACATACATCTAACGTTACAGATTATTCTCTCTACGTAGTATATTTAATTGCAGCAATGTCTACAACAGATAGCGGCTGTAGCGTAGGGGCGAACATATTGGGCTAGCAATCAGAATGTCCCAGGTTCGACCCTGGTGGGACATGCACCAATAGATGAATTTTCATCTATGTGCATAATTTACAGTTCGCTTACGGTGTGGGAAAACATCGTGAGGAAACCTACCTATCCCTCGGGATTGGTAATAGTCGGTTCCTGTATACATGGCGACAAGTTTCACCACCTGTCACGTTGGATTCTGCCTATCTGGTAAAACGTGGGCTTTGGGTTGGCTTAATACCTCCACATACCTCCTGTGGTGGTGTATGGCAACTCAAGCCTCTGGATACCCCCGAATGGGGATAAAAGTCGTGACGTATAGAATGTATGTTCTAGGTACAACAGATTATTCCTGAACACGTAAAAAACTCCAACACATTGTCACCAGCATCTGTTTCGCGTCATAAACTGGGAACTTCGCTAATTAAGTTACGTTACCGTCCAAGTTCAGGGCGCATTAAGCGAACGCGCTAAGTATCCTAAGTTGAGCGTTGTTGGACTGAAGTTACGGTGTTATCTTAATGAGACCATCTTTCGTTATATAAGCTAACTTAATTAAGAACTAGCAGATGAGAGTGGGCGCCGGCGGGCGGTATGGGAGGAGAAATGGTATGTATATGTTAGTGTCGTTAATTAGTAGAAAATTATGTTCTAAGACTTTAGAAGAACGTTTTTCTTCGGAATAACTTTATTTATACATTTGATTGAATATTGGAAAACGTATGGTGTGTTAGTTTTTTAGAAATAAATAACAAAATAATAGGAATCATAGCATTAATACGTGAAGCAAATACATGTAGATACCACAAATGCTAAAATACTCGATTACATTCTACGAAGTCTGTGAATTATTATAGCTTTTTAATATTAGGTATGTAAAAGTTTTCGAGTTTTTTTAAATAAAATGCATGACCTAACTAATGCAAGAAATAAACAGTTTTAATACCAGACGTGGTCAGACTACATTTTTGTTGCAACTTTTTACAACCTGTCTAATTATTATTTATTTTCATTAATCGAATGCTCCTTTAATCATTTTAAAATGTCAAGTTCTTTAATGATTAGATGTGTCCATATGGCACGCATGCCTCACCCGAGCACTCATATTATGACATTACGTCTATGCGTTCCGACGTCAAAAGTGAGTGCTCGCGCGAGGCATGCCCCTGATGAAGACGCCGCCATTGAATCGTAAAAACTTTACAATCGGTCATATCTCTAATTCGCACATGTTATTTTTTATTTGACAACACATAACTTACTTTTTTGTTGAACTCTAATTAATAATAGCCCCATCAGTTCTTATTGTCAATTTTATTAAAACAAAAAAAAACAATTATTTAATTGCAATGACGTCTACATACCACATCGCTTCTCAGGAGGCTGCTAAACTAAGTGTCGTTACGTATGTGTGTGTTCATAGTTCGCGCGTGTGTGCATCGGGAGTATACATGATGTTGATGTGTGCAATGGATTAGTCTTATAATAAAAGTTTTTGCAACAGATGTCAGATATTAAACATGGCCTCATATTAATAGCTAGGAGTCGCGACCAAGGAAAATATATAAAAAGTTAGCGAATTCGTTCACAATAATTTGTTGTTGTTGGCCTTTGTCTCATTTGTGTTGATTTGTTTGCTCACTTGATTTATGGGGGAGGTCCGTTACTAAACAGGGATACATAACGAAGCCAAATCTATTAAAGTAATAGGGGGTTTCGGAAATTGTTTTAATGATAAGAGTATTAGACAACGTTTAGCACTTCTGGTTACTATTATTTAAGAGATTCTTGGTAATAATTGTTTAGAAAAAAAAAACTATTTTATCGATATAGCAAAATTTTATAATGAGAAAGGCGAAAAAGCAAAAAATAAATAAATTGATAAACACATTATTATCCGCCTCGCTAGATGCAGTAGGGTAAAAATAACTCCATAACCAAACCTCGTAGTATAGAGTACTTGCTACGGCGTAGCATCGTAGCACGTAAGTAAATAAGGCCGTCCGCAAACCGTACTAATTCGGCGATCTGTCCACATCCCCACTTCCTGTATGACATCGGCTAATTACTTATGTAAACGTACTGCCCTATTGTCGCTCGTGTGCGGAGAGGCTTCGAGTGATTTGATCACAAACATTATTTGTTGGCATTGGGAGAGAAGTCGTGATTAGAAATTATCACAACTTGTTCGAAAATAACGTAATGTTTTTGAGTAACGAAATATGTAAAAATAAGTGGTTGAGTTTTGCTTTTATACTAATTTATAAAATAATTAAGCATTTTAAGTTTATTAATCAATACGTGATTTTCAAATAAACTGCACTTTTAAGCAAAGGTATATGCAATAAAGAACCAGTATATCATTATTTATAATTAACAAGAAATATTCCCGTCATGATAAGTGCAAGACAATTGTTACTTCTCACCACAAATGTCATTAATATCAATGACAGATGCCGTCAAGGGGGTAACTCGTCTCGTAATTACATACAGGGTATAATCTTAACAGAATTATGTCACGGTGACTTCCTTGCATTAACAACTAAATTGGATGAGTAATTTTACCCTTTGGGTGCTTATGTCTTTAATAGTTAGACATACGACAGATGAGGTGATGAACAACCTGTTTGGATAAAAATAAGACTACTTTTAGTATTATGCTTAAAAAATGTTTGTGTTCAGTGATGCATTTCTGAAAATATTTATTTGTTAAATCCTATAAAAAAATATAAAAAATTCTTCTTGACCGAACTTTCTGTGTCTGTTAAAATATAAAAATGAATGTAGAATCTAAGATCAGTTCAAAGGAGTCAATGAAATAATAATGTGAGTAGCGGTTGCATTTTTATTATTTTTATTAAATTAAAGCGTGTCATTAGTCATTACCTTAGCCGGTACTATAAGTCACTGTACACTTATTTTCGTCTTCCACTTTTTCAATATACCATTCACGGCGACGTTAATCGCGATTTTTTCACTCGCTTTTTTATCCCGACATAATTAAAGTTACGTTGGTTAGGTGTAAAAAACTCGCGAGGTAATGACATTTTAATTGTATGAGTGATTACTGGGCGTCGGTGGTGTGGCTCTGTCGCGTACTCTCATCCTGTTATTACGAATAATTGCATTACGCTTCGTTATGGAGGAAAAAAAGCAAATAAGTTTAATTGACACGTTACTTTCTTTGTTCGCGCCCAACACGTGTTAGGTTCACACGCGCCCTCCGCTCTACTACTTTTGTGTTTCTATGTTGCGAAACATCGGACGCGGAAAGTTTATAGTTTGATGTTAGTATAAACAAAAATATGTAATCGAAGTTTATTCGTATTTATTTATATTAGTAGAGGGAATAAAAGCCAACCGAATGGCTATTTGACGTAATACATTAGGACATATCTCTTAAAATGGTGTTATCATGTTTTTAAGCAAAAAGATAGGTTAGGTTAGATTACTTGATTTCGTAAGTTTTGGCGCTAAATCTGTAAAAAAACAAAAAAAATAACAGAAAGAGCCATAACAATGTTTTTATTAAAAGTAATTGAATTGAAGATGCCCTAAATATGAAAAGGTTTTCTGTACTTAATCCAACAAAAGTTGCTTAAGTCGAAAAAAAATGTCAAGCGAAACAACATAATAACATCCCACACAAAATAAACGGAACACTTCGTGATTCCATTGTGAGCAGTAAAGAAATTTAATCATGAGAAACAATAATAACGACTTCTAAGAAATTAGACTGAGTAAGTACGGGAGCCACGCAACTTAAGCTTGGTTGTTACATTTTGAATACCACCATCCAATTCAATACGAATAAACCTCAACTTTAATTCACACCGTATAAAGTTCGTTTTCCTTTCTCATTAACGCGTGATTTCACTATTGTTAAGGCTGTATGACTATCAATTATGTCCATAGTGTATGTGAGAGTGCATTGTGATCGAACAGTAGCTTTCATTCCGATTGAAAATTAAAGAACCGATATAATTCGAGATGCGGCTAGTGATGTGCCTAAAATAAATCACTTTTGATTTATTTGGATGACCACTCGTTGACTACTGATTTCAATTCCTCGTTTAGAATTGAATGGAACAATTTGAATAATGTTAATAATTCTTCCTTTGATTCAATGAAGTGCATAAACTTGAACTATGTTAAAACTTTGTACAAAATAATATGCCATGTTTTGTGTACTTTCCATAATTTTTCTAAATGTCAATAATATTTAAATATGAAGCTTATAATAAAATCGGTTTTGACAATGGTCACCAACATTTTGTAAAATAAAGAGACCGATGAAAAAAAAGAGAATGTTCGGCGACATAAAAATGTTCCAATGGCGGCGTCTTCATCAGGCGCATGCCTCGCGCGAGCACTCACTTTTGACGTTGGAACGCATAGACGTAATGTCATAATATGAGTGCTCGGGTGAGGCATGCGCGCCATATGGACACATCTAATGACTTAGATACAGAATAGGCGACCACTAATAATGAATACTTACCTTTTCTTACTTTGGAACAATATCAAACGCAACATGAGATCGATTTCTAAAAAATCTCAATCGAATTAACAAAATAATTTCGATGCGTGCCTCACTAGTGGTCCGACATTAACACGTCACTCTAGAGATGATAATAGCTCAGGAGCGGTGCCTCAGTTAATTGCTTTAATAACTTCCTGTGTCAAAATAACAAAAGAGCGATGCGGTATTAACAAAACGGGTAATGACTCTGCCGTGGTAGACGGCTCCCGGTCTATGTTCATAATACGATATGTTGCCTTTAGAAAATAAAATGTAAGCAACAGTTTTTCTGTTTTTTTTTTACTTGTTGGTGTATTAACGGAATTTAAAACGATGTTCCTAATTCAAAGACTTCTCTAACTTTTTGTTTATTTCAATGTGCGTTCAGATGTGTCGCATGACTCGCCCGAGCACTCATTATGTCTATGTATTTAGACGATTTATAAACGCTACATACTTATAGCTTACATGAATAAAAATTGTTTGAGTTTGAGTTGAGTTTATTCCGACGTCAAAACTGATGAGTGCTCAGGCGCGGCATGCGTTTCATTTCAAGTTTCCATTTGCTATGATTTAATTCTTATTAAAGTTACTAATATTGGGAGAAGTGATACATTATGAGACTTTTCCACCAACATGATAAACCTTAGGCTTTTAACTTATTTATATATTATGTTAAATACAGATACACATCATTCTTGAAAAAAATAACGTATTTTTTTAAGTTTGGTCCCATAATACGGACACGGATCGGAGTGTACAATTAAATTGGAATCATTATCGTGCCCACCTACTTACGCGGCAACAAATAATAAATAATTGCGTTCAAAATAAATATCCGTATACACAGTTATTAACGAATTCAATGTAACGCTTAGAAAGTTACGTTACAATAACGGGATTAAGATCTGTGGGAATCATTTCATGACGAGTTGCACGGACATAGAAGGCTTATACCTTATACTACACCAAGCCAAGTAGGAACTCGTATGGAATGCGGGTTCCCCGCCCGCACACCCGCCACCGCCTGCGGCTTCCCGCCCGCTGCACCTCCCGCACACCGCCACCGCCTTTTTGTGCGAGTGACGACACATTTGACAGGTTCCTAGTTGGCTTGGTGACTCCAGCAGTACTCTGTATAGTATTGGCCAGCAGTTCTGGGTACTAAGTCGCTTAGCCATTGAACTGCCACTGTAGAATTTTACTATTATGACCAACCCTCTGATTGGTCCGTTGATTCTGATCAACCAATCAGACGGTCGGTCACAATAGCAAAACGCTACAGTGGAAGTTCAATGGCTAAGCGAATGGCCTTGTCGAATAACAACCTCTTCTTTGTGAAACTGGTTAAAAAAAAAAATTTCATCCATTCAATACCACAATGGGTCTGATGATTCCTTCTCTCTCACTCTTCTCTCGTTGCATTGCATCGAGAGTTAAGAAAGTTCTTATTGCATAGTTCTTTAGAAATTGAACTTGTCTCAAGGAAGCTAGGAGTCAGTTGAAGTCTGTCGACCGTCAAAAGGGCCCGTCGTATAGGGCCCGGCCCGACACAGATCGCTGGTCCCTGTACTGCAATTATAATTACTGCTTCCTTTTCAATGCGACGCCCGCGCCGTTAGTCGAACACATGAACAGTTTGTTAAAATTAACTTGTTAAAATGTTTCGATAATTTTGAAGGTAAGATAGTAATGTTATTTGATCAATCGGAAATGAGAATTAAAATAGGAATAACGTGAATAATTTTAAAATGAATCTGAATATCACGGAGTTTTGGTCACACATCGTACGAAACGCAGTTGTAATATATACTTTACGCCGATCTTCTGTGAGAAGATGGTAGGTATTACCCCGGTCGAGCCAGCCCGTATATGAGCTGCAGTCCATTGGCTACAGCTTGGCTCTACTATCAGTGTATTGTGTAGTGTTTTTAACATAATGTGTTGTCAACCTATAATTACTTAGTAAACTTTTTAATTTTAACACATCACACAGTAGATATGCCCTTCGACGCACGTGTTCTGACCTTGTTCTATTGAGATAGATGAAAGCCCTTAATTACCTTTGTCTAACCCTACATGTGTCCACACGTGTTTACTTGTTAAGAAACCTGAATGAAGTGTCTTGTTTAATTGTAACCGTTTTGTTACGACGCAGTTGCGTATGCGCATTACGATTTTAATACACGTCACACTATTTATATGTCTACTTATACAGGGTTATTGAAAAAACATTAACAGCCTTGCAGGACTGTATTACTGACATCATAAACAACAACTTTTTCATCCCATCTATTCGAAAAGGACGACTTGGTTCGCCTTTAAGTGAGCCCAAAGGTGGTGTTTTAAGGCGGTGTATAAGAAACTTGTTCCAAATTCAAAAAGTGCGCCGGAATGAACTTTTCCGCACACTTATGAAATAAGTGTGCGGGAAAGTAAATTGCGGCGCACTTTTTGAATTTAGAATATCTTAGTGTTCAGCGCCAAATAAATCGAACGCAGATATTGTTTGAATAAAGACTGGCTGGTACGACGCGACGGGGCCCATAGTCGAGCCGCCAGCTGAATAAAAAAATAAATCAAATTAAAACGCGCGAACTAGCCTATGGATGCTTACAATACCAAAGGCATTGCTCGAGTGTTGCCGACCCGGTTGGGCCGGTTGGGCTTGCGGCTCTCTCACTCATCGTACGAAACGCAGCTGTAATAGCTACTTTACGCCGATCTTCTGTGAGAGGGTGGTACTACCCCGGTCGAGTCAGCCCGTATATGAGCTGCAGTCAATTGGCTACAGCTTGGCTCTACCACCTTTAAATGTCTTATTAAATAATAATATTACAATAAAATATGAGGAGCCCTTTATTTTCTCATAGAGGGTGATGAAAAGTAGAGTGTATCTCTCGGGCGCAAAATATTTTTGGCTCGGGCGACGTACTTTGAATCCCTCGCTACGTTCAGGATTCTACTAAAGAATCCCTCGCTACGCTCGGGATTCTACTCTAGAATCCCTCACTTCGCTCTGGATTCAAAAAAGCGCCCTCGCCGTAAAAATATTATTTTGCTCCCTTATCATACAATCTACTATTGTTCTATGACTTTTTACTAAACATAATACATTATAAAAAAATGCCCTATATATATATTTATATATATTATATATATATATATATATATATATATATATATATATATATATATATATATATATATATATATATATATATATATATATATATATATATATTTTAGTATATATTATTTAAAAAAATAACTTTTTAAAATGTATGAAACAATTTTTTGTTAAATTTATTATTGTTTTGTAAAAAGTCATAGAACAAAAGTTGCTGTTTTTGATGTCAGATAGGGCCACCGCAGACTTGCTACTTTTAGCATCGGCGATCGGCGATTTTGATGCTGCGTCTCGTTCGTTCGCGCTCGAAGAAACGCTACGCAGCATCGATACGTCACAAAATCGCCGGTCACCGATGCTAAAAGTAGCAAGTCTGCGGTGGCCCTAATACAGTCCTGCAAGGTTGTTAATGTTTCCTATAACCTTGTTTATTTTATTAATAGTTTAAGATTATAGAATATTGTTACTCTTACACTATAGATGCGTCCAGTCCACATGAGCCGAGCGATTCGCTCGAGCAGTTTTGACGTCTGACCACGCAAACATAACGTCACAATTGATTGCTCAGTTGTGGCTGATCGGGGCTTGTGGATACACCTAATACCTATAACTGGCCATGTGACCAACTACTCTGGCTACACTACATTGTTAACTCTACCTAGCTAGGAAACTATTTACACACCAGTTACGTGGTACTTGCCAATAGGTATATACCCTCTACCCTGAAACTATTAACTCTATCGATTACTGTTTCTACGTCAAATATGACCAGTCCACCACTTCTACGTAATTAGAAATAAAGACATCTATTCAGAAACATACATTACTAATATAGTTAGAAATTAGAAAATGAAGTTTCAATTACAGGCAACTACTCGTCATTACCGTGTATTACGTACCGCAATGAAGACTATAAACAAACAATTAGATACAACGGACAATTACAAGGAATCTGTCATCAAAATAATTGAGGATACGTAGCGCGATCAACGTGTACAGTCGGATACAGATATTTTTTGACTCACATGTGGCCTAAGGAAAGTACCTAATGACTTCAATAGATAATAATATTAATACCAAAACGTCATTTACACTTCATACATTCAAGCGTGCTAAGTATACTTACTATTAGATTTACCCCCATAGAAAGTTATATAGGACTTACACTGGCATTACAAATCAGTTTTTTTTTTCTTAAAAATGCTTTCTAAAACCATTGTAAACTGGTTAAAAATCTCAATAAATTTGGCGGTAAATGTTTTATTTAATCTCAACTTTAAAAAAAAAAGATTTTTTTGCATACATTTCAACGTAACAATTCGAATTTCGAACATAAAATTCATTAAAAAGTGTTAAAACATTCCTTGAAAAGTTCTCTCTTCAAATCACAACATTATGTTAGATTTATTTTCGAGTTAAAACTAATCTTAACATTGATGTTTAGATAATTTTAGCTTATAAAAATGCCAAAATGTTAAGATTAATAACATCTGTTGCTAACTGTACCTACATTGAAATAACAGACTACATCACATACAATAAGTGCTAATTGCATATTACAACAAAAACATCGTATGGATGCTATCTACTTAAGTTTCATTATAATTTAACAGACACTTAACGCCAATTATACCTGACAAATTTTATAGTGCTGGCCACAAACACAAATCTATTCTACTTTAACTCCTATCCCAAGTGCATAAGAGTTATTTGAACTAGTTCTTGAAATTGATGACTGTTTCTTCAAGTTGGTTTGTGCTAGAGAAAGGGGAAGGTGTATTTCTTGATAAATTACAATAGAATTTCAATGTTTCCTACTATGAGTGGGTAATGCATTTATAATTTGTTTGTTTTATTGTCTACTTTGCATTTTATTGTATTTAATTGGTGCTATTTGTATTCTTAAACTGTTTGTAGGGTTCTGTATAAACATTATAAGCGGTTGTAAAAGGTTCGATTTAATATGAAATTAATTATTGGCTAATCGTATATGCCACATGCCGTACAAGTTTTGAGTGTAATTTAAAATATATTAGGACGCTGTTTTGTTTGTAATAATTTATCACAATGTTTTAAAAAGACAACATAATAATAAAAATAATTTAGCCCTTTTAACGTCCCACTGCTGGGCACGGGCCTCCCCTCAATGCGAGGGGGATTCAGGCCATAATTCACCACGCTGGCCCAGTGCGGGTTGGTAGATTTCACATGTCTAAAGACATGCAGGTTTCCTCACGATGTTTTCCTTCACTGTAAGCAAGTGACAATCATATTAAAGTTATGATTCACACATAGATTTCAAAAAATCCATAGGTGTGAGCCAGGGTTTGAACCCATGATCTTAAGCCCGCAAGACGCGTGCTTAACCAATCGGCTACCACTGCTTATAAAAAAAAAAACTTGGCTGCTTAAAAAGACAAAAGGGAAAAAAATACTTGAACTAAAACCGTCGTATTAATTCATCCTTATCCCAACTTTAGCAAAGGTGTTAAGTATTTGTTAAAAAAAAAATATAAAAAATTTAATAATTAAATTAATTTAATTAAATTATAAAGACGTAAGTAGGTGCATCTTATAAACTGCAATTCAAATAAGCGAAGTCTATAATGAAAGTGTGTTCCAGAAACCACACGTTAAATTAACGACATTTAACACACAAAGAGTAAGGAAACGAACCGTTTATTTAAACCCGTAGTGAAGACTGGTCCGACCTCTCGGAAGGCTTAATTGAAGCTTACTTGTAGTACAAAACGGCTAATTGTTGCTCCAAGTGCTTATTGTAGGTTGTTCTGTAGATGTAGATTCGATGGAAGTGCTTTCGAGAATTTACTGTTTTGAATTGAGGTGACATAACATCATCCCCTTTACAAGGAAGTTGCGAATCTCCAATAAAATAAAAAAATATCGATTCCTAACCTTTGTATCGACGTGGATGGTGTTGTGTGTGTGTAAACATATTTTTTATTTCTATACGTATATTTAATTGCATGCACTCCATATTAAATGTACCTACTTAAATAATACGAAGATTTAATCTTACATTGTAAATTAATTTAGATAACCAATAAATGAATAGTATGCAACGTAAGTCAAGTCTAGTTATTTGATAGTCATCAAAATGTAGTTTCTTATGCTTAGCAAGCAATGTTTGCGTATGTCAATTTTGTATTTTAATTGCAGATCGTCCAACATCGACCACCTGAAGCTGTCGGCACTGACTGCTCCAAGCAGTCCGTCTATGGCGGCGCTAAGCTCTTCTAGTCAGAGTTTTGATTCGTCTCGCGATGCGCAATGTATTGCAATCGAGTGTATACCTTCCGGCGAATTGTGGGTGAGACCGCAACGAGATATAATTACACAGAAAATTATAAATTTGCATTAACTTTAGCAATTATATGAATTAATTTCTGTTTTCGTTACCGACGCCCGCGCAGTACACCTGTAATTATGAATTTTTGTATGATCTAATTTAATGATATACCTATTCGACTTTGGCAAATTAACATTTGCCCGCGGCACCGTCCGCGTATCGATTGATTGCGTGATAATTATCTCTACCTACACATTATCACAAAATCAATAGTTTGAATCGAATTAATAGCTTATGTGTTACGGATAATTAGAGTTTTATAGACTTTTTAGCTAGTTTATAATTGTTTCAAAAAGCATATCTAGGAACAAAGGTGTTTTATTTTAAAAAACGCAGGTACGGTTTCCTGCTCTATAGTAACTTTACCAACATAAGCTGAGCTCTTTACATTATTGACACCATTAAGAAAGCCCAGCTTATGTTGGACATGTTATCAAAGACGTGGGAGCCACTGTACTATCTTTAGAACAAAGTATAGGATATTTCTCATAATCATAGATTACTCAGTATGTTTTTGTTAAAATCATGCGTAAATTATAATTTAATAGGCATCACTGTTTAACAATAAATCATCGTCCTGGTATTATCATACCATAAACAATTGAATTCTTGGCTATCTTGTTGAAACACTAGATATTTCTGCAGAACGCATTACACCAACACCTAATAACGTTGAAAGCTTAATGTCAAAATAAATCTAGTGTTCATAACGTGTCTATGAATAAAATTAAATCGTTTACAGTAAACAAACGAGTTTGTGCTCCAAATTGATCTGAATGTTCCGGGAACTCATGTGAAAAATCACTAATAAATCTTACACTGATTTACGTAGACCCACTCTAATATAGCTATTCTGATCGCATGATGCAATAGACGTAACCAGTTGGTTCTAATTAAGTGGTATAGTAGCTGTTTAAAGTGCGCAGATAGATATGTAAACAAGCTATTAAAAAATCTTCAGTTGGTGCGTCCAGATGCCTCGTATGCTTCGCCCGAACACTCACGTTGTGACATTATGTATATGCGATCCGGCGTCAAACCTGAGTGCTCGGGCGCGGCATGCGTCTGATGTAGACGCAGCCAGTTACATAATTAGAAAAGAGAACGAGTTTCATTTGTTTTTAGTTTGGCATTCGATTTTAATTATAGTCCGTCCAACTTGTTTTTTTTTTTTTTTTTTTTATAGGACTGCGGTGGCAAAATAGCGTACGGTCCGCCTGATGTTAAGCAGTTACCATAGCCTATAGATGCTTACAATACCAAAGGTAAGGTAGGAAGGTAGGTAGGGTAGGTGGTTGTTAAGCTACTTATGGCACGTCACGTAGGTATATCAAGTTAAAAAAAAAAAGAACAGTTTGTAACTATTTGGGTAGTCAAAGTTTTAAGAGCATGGCGTATCATGATCACTAAAACTCAATAACTTATCAATATATTGAATGTAGGCCCCTATTTGAAAGCAGATAACTTGTGTCAGAATTTTGCTCCTACGTATTATGTTAATAAAAATAAATTATTAACATCAAAAACGCCTCGTTATTATTTAAGTTTCCATAATAAGTGTCGAATTAACCCTCACAATGTATTGTGATGAGAAAAGGGCTCGTTCTGTTGTGGCTTTAATTGTATTTTATTATTTTTTCATAATTAGAGCTTGCGGTTTTGAATCCCGCGATGGCGATCCCTTTGTAGAGTTAATGGCTACATGATTTTAATAACAAATGAGAACATTTGGCAAGTATAATGTAAATTATTATGATAGTACAGTGAAGGACCCTTATTATTCTATTTTACATCAGAACGGGTTATTTGCGGTGTGGAAAAGGAAAATTATAAATACTATGTTTTATGGAGATACTTATATTTGAAGGCAATTTTTGTATTTAACGGGGTACCTACGTAAAAAGTCCTACGTCTGTCGTCCGTCGTCGTCGTCGACATCCTAGTTGTTGTCATCTAGACATCAGCAGTCAGAGGCCTTGGGGCGGCTTGAACAATACAAACACCAGGTTGGCCACTTACCATACGATACGAAGAAGTATATTAGGGTGTTTAAAAAGTTGGACCATGGCCAATTTATGGCAAGCCAGAGACCAGGAGCTCACGTTATTATTCTTTTTTAATTAACTAAAATATCTGGTTACAATAATTTAACACAATAACATACCATAAATTAACTAAAAATAAAGAAGAAAACCATATCTGCCAATATCAAAATAATTCAAAAATAGAACGTTCCGCGAAGCAGTGCCAGCACGAGCGAAGCGATAAATAGACAACCGTCGCCCTGTTATTATAGAAAAATAAACTTCTCACCTCCCTATCTAACCCTAAATCGCGGAGGCGGGGTCTTAATGACCGCTAATGAGTGTTTTTATTATTTCACTGTTGTAAAATAATTTCTTATACGGCGCCTCTTTTTACCTAGATAAACATCGAAACTCGCTTCGCACCTCAATCTGATAATCGAATTAATGCTCTCATAGCATTTCACGCTGTTTTATTGCTTTTTGTGCTGTTAATACTGGGGGTTTCGACTCGTAATTTCGGGTTATCAGTCGATTCTATTGAATTAATCTGGATTTCGGACAGATGCAACGTGGAAGTGTTGGGTGTAATGAATGTGAATGTAATTTTGGCTGTAAATTATTTAATGAAGTGCCTATAAGTATTTTATCGCGTCAGTTATTGATCATTCAAGATTTTATGGAGATTCTTCGTAGGTAACTGTAGTCGAAAAGGTTATAACTTAGCACTAGTTTGAACAAAGTTTAGACCTGAACTCAATATAAAAAAGTAATGTATTAATTAACAAAAAATCTCACACAATACTGAATAGAGGTCCCATTTCCACACGCTATGGATTTATCAAAACTAGCATTATATTATTTGCTTGAAAATACGATACATATTAATATAATATTAATAAATAATTATATCCAATACATACTCTTGCGCACCAGAAAGAAATAATCTTTAACGTCGATCGTCAGATCCCCGCAAAAGATAACCCGCCCCGAGCCCAAATAACCCGAGTATTAACCAAAATGTACATATAATGAGGCCTCTTTTAATTCGCTGTTTATCTTTTAAGTTAAAACAACCGTATAGTGCTAATGTTGCTTAATAACATGTAATTTTCATTTCTCGATTTCCGAAGCATGTTCGACATCGCCTAATACGTTACAAAATTTTCTGCTTCCATGAATTTATACCCGTGTAATGTGTGATAATAAATACTTGCGTTTCCTTTGTTTTTTCGGAGATTCTTGCTGATAATAAGATTGGTGTCTGCGTTTAAATGTAGTTATTATTGTGTGGCAGCGTGAGGGTTATGTCTTGTTCTAAATTTTGTGCTTCTATACCTGTCTCGCTTTTTTTTTCATAATAATTTTAAGCAAGACCGTATTCTATAGATGCTTCCAATTAAAAGGCATCATCCGCATGTTGCCGACTTGAAGGGGTCCGGAGCTGGAAGCCTAGCGCCCCCTTCCCCTCCCTCCGTTCCGCTCCCCTTTAGGTCGGCAACGCGCGAGCGTTACCTTTGGTATTGCAAGCATCGCAAGCACGCTACGGGGCAATCTAGGCTACGGTACATGCTTAACATCAGGCGGGTCTTACGCTTGTTTGCCAACTAATTCTCATAAAAAATATTATTACCTATTTTTATAAAATCCGTCATAATATGTGAGACAGATTAAAACACTGCTTGCGGTCCAAAATTCAAATCAGATGATTTGATTTAATTAGAACTCTTAATTAATAACATCTTTATTTATGCTTTATTACACAGACGTCTAAGTATCTTGTAACAAGTTCCTTTGAAAGGTTAGATGTCCATAAACAACAAAGGTATAATGAACATCCAGATTCTTGATTCCCTCTTAAAATGGCATAAAAAATTACAATCGATTAGTAGTGCGGCCGAAAGTGGGCCAGTTACATAATTAGCCCTCGATACATTCGTATCTGTTCCACGGGAGAACATTCGCTCGATGTCTGTATCGATTAATAAAACAAATAACAGACAAGAGTTTTAGGGTTCCCTAAATAGATGCAGATATTTTGTCCATAGTTAAGATGGTCTTAAGATAATGTTCTGAATTTGTTGGGTAATATTATAGTAAGTTAATATTAATAAGTTATAGCATTTTGTTGCTTATTCAGGGTGTTAGTTAACACGAGGGCGTATTAAGTATGCGATTCTCATTCCAAATACGTATGTAAAAAAATATTATACTAATTTTTGACCTAATTATCCAATACGTGCAAGCATGAACTATCATGAGCTTGAATAGGTCACTTATCTAACCTAACATATCCTGTATATTCATTTTATTATTAGGTACACGTATGTTTTATTTTATTGTAAAAACTGTATCATAAATAATTATTTAATTTGGCGCAGCCGTCGATTAGAATGCCTTTTACTATAATTGTAACACTGTTTATTCATGAATAAAAAATTCAAATCTATTATTTTGGCAACAATATGCCTCGTATCTACTATAAATTCTGTACTACCCATTAAGAACATTTCATTGTTTTTGTATAACCAAACAGAAGAATGAAATTCCATCTCAGGTGATTCAACATTTCGATTCCTACTATAGTTGGCAACGTTTAAAAACTCTTAACTAATTTACGCAAATAGTGACTAACGAACTGACAACAATTAATGACAACGTCTCTATGGATACGGAACCGCAACAAACAACGAAGTATCTGAAGAAAATGACAGATATATAAGGCGCCGAAAAGCAGCGCGCACGCAACTCGCCGATCTAATTTTAAATAGTATTTACATCGAGCTATCGGGAGCAGGTAATTAATACAATCTTTGTTAGAGGGTAATTTGCCAGATCTAATGCCGGCGTGTGTAATCTTCAAAGGGGATTTAGAAACACGCGTTCTAATCTATTTTAGTCGTGTTCTGAAACAGAGAAATATTTACAATCTCCCTGGAACACTTCGGCGCATCCGACGGTCGTTATGCGAACGCATCGATACTGAGTCAGTCCGGGATTTGATTGAGATGAGTCGTGATTGAGATAACTCATTAATGTCGGCCAGCGTGCATTCCCCGCATACACAACACTCTAAAAGATCAACGATGCTTTTTAATCTTTTACAATGAAATGCATCAGATTTGGATCAAATATTGTTGCCCCCACATCGACGGATGGCCGATTCACACATTATAATTAGCTGTTCAGAACTTGACATTATTTTCTGTTAGCGTTTTATTAACATCGTCAAAATAACGACGTGCCGCCATACGCTCTTACAGAATACAGAATGTGTGTTTTTATTGTGTCTAGATTTTTACTTGCACGGTTGAATTCATTTCATTAATCTCTTTGGCAGTTGAACATAGTTTAAAACTATTCTTGACACTCTATTTGTTGAGTACTTTATCTACTTGCATCTTATTTTCATTATTTCTGGATATAACTTTGTTATTTGTTGTGGTCATATCACCATGTTTGGTACTTCTGTTTAGTAATATGAGAATTTACATAAAAAACTAATAAATTATGTATAAATACAGTGTTACTCAGCCGAGACTGGTCGGACCATGCAATTTGTCAATTTTACTACCGCGCCGTGGGCAGCGACAGACGGTAAATCATAATCACACAATCGTGGTGATTTCAGCATTAAGAATCCTCCTAACAATTATACCTAACGTTCCCCAAAGACGTTACCAAGAAAGACGGAGACACGTAAAAAGTATGTCCTATTAAACGGAGTACATAGACACAGTTCTCAGTCGTTCGCGGCAAATAATGTTGAAAACATGTCAGTCTACCGGTGAATAATGCTTTCTCATGTATTAATAAGTTAATTGTCGAATTTCGAGTGCGATAAAAGATGTGTGAATTTCGCAGCGTGTAGTCGTGCGCTGAGCACAAGTCTAGTGATTGCAATGTGAGCACGTACCATATCTGCTAAAATAATACATCAATGTATTCCCGAATTTATTTTGTCACTTTGCTCCGCTGCCCACGCTAGAGGTAATTAAAAACGAAAATAAACAGAGCGCCTCGAATCGTAAAAAGAGTATCTATGTCGGTTATAAATGAGTAGATCAACGTAGAAGCAATAAAACTGATTCAAGTCACAGAAATAAATCTTACGAGTGCTCGAAAGTATAGGTGAGGATATTCGGGCGTTTATTGTAATGCTCCGTCGATGCCGTGCCAAAGTGAGCCAGGCCACCAGGAATGCCGTTAAAAAGATTTCGATCTAAACGCCACGTGTTATCCAATCTGGCGCTATGGGAAGGTGCGATGTTGCGTTTATGATGGAACAATAAAATTTTTGGAATTCGCAATAAATAAAGCTGAGAATGATGAAGAAATAAACAACGTAGTCTGGTGCGTTAGTGCGCAGATTGGAGAGGTTGATTTACCGCCGTATAATGCTTCGGCTCGCATTAAACCGTGGAATATCTGAATTGAAGTGTAACCGCTCTATCCGTCCGCCTGCTGCGTACGCGTCGCTCGTTATAATTGGTAAGTCATTGTGGGGGTCGTTTGTATCACTATTTCCAAAGCGTTGCAATAAAAATTGGTCCAGATTCCAACATCGAAAATAAGACGTTTTTTGGTCGTCTGCCAAGTTCATTATGAGCGTTCATGAAATTTCACATTTGAATTATTTTACTGTCTGACTTATGGCCGTTACTTAAATATTTGGTAAACAGTAAAAATATAGCTCGGATCGATCAAATTTAATGTGCTGAGCTAAAATAGCGCGTAAGTGGATCACGGCATTATATCATGAGATCGGCGAAAAACTTTAATATTTTAACACAATGTTTGACATAAACACCATTATTTCTAAAAAAATAACAATCAACACTAATGCAAAAGAATAGAGAATTCTTAGAACCAGTCATATTTTATACTAAGTGGCTTATGAGTTGGAATATAATAATAATCATGAATAAAATACCTAAGAATTTGTGGCTAATTATGTATCGACCTGTTTAGATGTAATGGAATATGATAACGCAAGGCTTAATGTAGGTCCGTTATAACAAAGCTATAGACGTTGCATAATTCCAGTGTGCAATATGCAGGCCAACAATAGAACAGAACATTATGAATCATCTCCGCCTGATCCATTCGCCGGCCGAAGATTATCGAACTGGAACACTAACACTTGCGGGATGCATTAAAACGCACGTGAACCTAATTTACGCTTGCAAATAATCGCATCGGACGAGCCAACTTTAACAAAGTAGTAGTTGATGCATCAAACGATATGACATTTGTGGCTAATAAGTTGTGGACATTAAAATATCAGTGCGCCCCGTATCCGTGTAACAAAAAGCGCGTCGGAAAACCGATGCGCGTGCTAACTAGTGGCCCCTTATTTATAGTGTGCCATCTGTCAGATCGTAACCGTTCCAATTTCAAATTCAAACAGTGTTCTAATTGGATTGTATTTTTGTTTAAAGTGCTTCTAATAAGGTGGCTGGAATCACGCACATTGTTACAGCGGGACGGAACACATCGACGCGTGTTTACGCGTTCGCAATTAGATCGGCCATTGATGTATAGGTGCTGGGCGTGTGTGCGCCGCGTCCGATTGAGAAGTAACACGAGGTATCTGGAACTGATTAGCGCACGCGCATGTGTTGGTTAATACGTCGTCCTGAATAGATTTCTATGTGTTGTTGAGCATTAAGTATGCTTTGGATTTTATTATTTAATGATTCATCTTAGGGTTATAGAAATAGTAAGGAATGCTCGCGCCGTTCGCGTTGAAAAGCCAGTAATAATAGAATATTGGCGCATCTGCCCCACTGTATATGTTTTAATGTTATTACTCTCCTGCTATATGATATTCGCTCCAGGTTATTTTTAAGAGTGTTTTATGTTTTTAATTGCGATACGAGGATTATTTTTCCGCTGTCAACTAACATTTTTACAGCTGTTTTTATTCCACCAATGTGACCGATGACAGAATTAAGGTTGTTTATGAATATACCTACCGGGATTGAATTAAAATTATGTGGAATAAATTAGGTTATAAGACACGATACTATCTTCATAATTTTGTAACGTGGGTGTGTGAATATTTGTATGTCTGTATTTTATGCCCTCTAAAAGTGTCTAGTGATATATTAAAAAGATTTCTTGCAGCAAAAAAGTAGGTAAAAGATAGAAACGTCTGAGCGCAGAAGCTGTAATTTTATTTTTTTCATTAGCTCGTAAATTAATAAGTTGTATTGGCTCTTAAATTCGGCTGAACTAAATTTGTGTAATGGGTTATAAATTAATAAGTTTTGTATTCAGACGTGTTTATTCTGTTCACCTTCTAATTCGGATCACCGATATGTTACTGGCACGATTGTTTTAAAGCTTGGTGCGAAGTAGACTATGCTGACCGTGATCTTGGGAATATTTGTTACCAAGTGAAGGATGTTCACAAAATTACGACACTCTACTATTATGATCCGCTTCCAATTCTATTTGCTACTCGAACCCATTCAAAATAAGACCAGAATTAAAATAAATGCCAACATTTTCATAATAAACAACACTTCACAATATCTCGCCAGTCAGCGCTCATTTACACAATCATGCTGCACTTTATTATACTTACCGTACAATAGAATGATCGTTTCGTAACACAATCACGAAAGCGCCTAAATCTGAAATTAACGTGTGCGTTAAAACCGATATAACGAGACCTGCGCCCCCTCCCGCTGCGCACCAAATAGACGGAACGTTAAAGGATGTGCTTGGAAAATTAGAGGTCCGAATAAAATGGTTAGAGTGTACAAACTCGGCCTAAAGCAATGCCATTAATGTCGATCATTAAATATGAATTATAAATATAAAAGAAAGCACAAGAAAAGCAATCACGGTCGTCCATTATTAGATTAAATATCTGTGTTCCGTGTGTGGTTGCGTGCGCGTCTCAGCAAATCAAGTGTGAAAGCAAAAACGTATTGAGTTAACTGTAAACATTTAATTGATTTTAAAAACATGATTTTTTTATTCTACAGCAGAAATGGATAAGTATTCGAAATTCAAACGTTTGAAAGGAACGGGTTGAAAATAAACTGTTGTTTCGATTTTCTTTTGTTCTGGTACTTATAATTGTTGACATACCTATGAATACGGCTATTTTTCCTAGAATACAATTTTATTCTTTTTCTAATAAGGCCACCTCCCACCGGAGTATTGAAAGCCCTGTATCCACTTTAGAGACTGCATATCGGATAGAAAATCCCTGACAATAATTTGTTTCTATTATCTGTTTTTTTCTACGCCTCTCAAATACAAAGAATCACATTAAAATACAAAAGACACCGCATGAAGTTCATTCAAATGTTAAGAAGTAGGCGTTAAAATCGTGTTATTTTTCACAACCATAACACTTCGAACCAGAAAATGTAAGACAGTAATTAATCTTTCGAGAGAAGACAACATATTTCATTATAATGTTGAATAGAAACTTGTTCAAAATATATGCCAATGTCAGTTACGTAAATAGAAGGTGGGAATAAAATTCTGTTGTAAAGATATTGAGCAAGTCATATTTTTTATTGTTTTAAGTACATGTGTTTGTCTACTCCGGTTTTTTCTGATGTTATAGTATATTGAGTGGAAGGTATTTAGCTTTGAAGTAATTTGTAGTTATAGTTAAGTATTAAAATGTACTTTTAAACCAATTTAATTGAAACCTGAAAAAAATTAAAATAAATAAAAACTTTTTTGCATGTGACATGCCCATTTTGTTGCTATTAATTTTGATGTGCCAGCAACAACTTGTTATGAGGAATATTTTTGGTAAACAAAAACAAATCATAAATGTTTAAGAAAGGTGCTAATTCTGTTCCCTCGACCCCGCGATTCAAATAATGTTGTCACAACTTATAAATTTCCGCATTGCTCACACAACATAATATGTTGTGTGAACAATTAAAAGATAATAATTTTTTTTTTATTTTGTTTAGTTTTTCTACCATAATAAGACTATTGGCTGTATGTTTACTATTATCTACACAAAATAATAAACTAAAGCCATTCCAATCTGTCCAAAGAATGAGTAAAAAGTATGTGTCATATGTAACATTAGTCTCGCTGTATTAAGGTCTCTTATACCGAGAACATTATCAGATTCCGTCACACTATATATAATTTCGTTTTAACCCCCTAATGAGTTAAAGTAACGCAATGAAGCAAGCACTCACATACGAGTGGTCATTATGACCATTGGCGTTTGTAATAGTAATTACAATAGAAAGTGGATTCGTTTTTGTGACAAAATTATTTTATGACTGAAATGGTATTTTATGCCGCTTTCGTTATTTATAGGGTTACAATTTTCGTAATTGTTAATGTTTTTTGTAACACTATTTTTAATCGGAGACGTCACGCTATGGTAATTAATTACACGTACATTGAAGGTAGGTTAGGTTGATTGGATATTGGTGTATTTTTAGAAGCAACAGCTTTGTGATTCACTAAGGCCAAACATGAGTTCAACGTAGATACATCCGTCAGATGTAACTTTGACGACTCTCTCTATTTGTTTTCAAGGGCGAAGTGTAGGTTTTTTTATAGGACTGAGGTGGCAAAAAACCGTGCGATCCGCCTGATGTTAAGCAGTTACTGTAGCCTATAGATGTTTGCAATACCAAAGGCATTGCTCGCACTTTGCCGACTTGGGCTCCTGGCTCTCTCACTCATCGTACGAAACGCAGCTGTAGGTAATATCTGCTTTACGCCGATCTTCTGTGAGAGGGTGGTACTACCCCGGTTGAGCCTGCCCGTGTATGAGTTGCAGTCAATTGGCAACAGCTTGGCTCTACCACCAAGAACATCAGAGGTTGAAACATCTTTGACATTGATGTAAAAATTGGAGAGTCACACCTCAGAACAACATGTTACCTACTAATATGTAAGGCGACGTAACTATGACGTAGGTTATGATGACCTAGTACCTATATTTAGATAACTTATCGTCAATACCCTCTTAAGTGGGTATTGATCAATTTTTCATACACTCTGTTCTCCCTGTCCCTGGAATGATACCTACCTACTACCTACCTGCTACATACTAACTAATTGCATGGCTCTTTGTAATAATCTAATTAACATGCTTATTACGAACATATCTGTTCTCGAAACGAACAACAAAGTTCATCAACAAATCGCTATACATTAATCACTACTCCCTAGGATAAAAGCTTCGCTATTCATTAGAACATAGTAGTAGGTAGTCTTCCACATGTTTATGTGATAACTTTTCCATACTTATTAATAAATTAGCTCTACGAGGCACAATGGAATGAAGACACCACCTATTCAGTGCATACGCACTAAACATTTAAAAGATATTACATTACACAACATTGACATTGACGACAGTGGTCCAAGCGGGATTCCTGACGGAGGCAAATTTCGGAAACGGCCTTTTCGCAATTTGGCCTGGTCTGGGTGTCACTGGGATCGCCTCCAGTCCATTGTATGGTAGCCATAGTAAAGCGTTCCTTAGTTAGTACCATGGACCAGTTACTCAGGGGACTGGCCCTAAGCAAGTCGGCCGAGTGGTCGGCCTAGTACTAACATCGACATAAAACGAAGCGAGTAGTTCAACTATTTACCGGTAAATAGTAAAATGAAAATGAAAAAACAATGACCACGTTTTTTTTCATACAAATATCTAATAAGGGCACCTCTTTCTTTAGTCTTTACTCTGTGGGTAGTACCATACAGTACGAAACTCTGGCAATGACCTCATTTATGATCTACTCGATTCCATTCCCCAAATGAGCTCAGAACCTGATAAATTATTAATTTCGCTATTCTTTGTTTGTTCTCCATCAGGGCCGAACACAACAAATGATAAGACTTTTGTTTTCGTGATTACACTTTGTTAATCATACTTTCTTAATTAAGGGGAAAGTTGGGAGCTAATTCAGGACGATCGAGCGATAAGCGGCGGTTCGATGCTCGGTGCGGCTAATGAGTGCGTTATCGCGTTTACATTATATTATAAGCTTTTGTAATTTCAAGATTTCCATTAAAAGTTCGCGTGTTTCATTCTTGCGTCATTACCTATGCAAGATTCATTTGGAATTGGATTTTACAATTAAGTATGCTACTAGCTTTTTGTTATTTGACGCTAAAAATAAGTTTTAAAAAATCACCAGACTATCAATCCACGGTCCCAAATTTAACAACACCTATTATGTAATAGCATGGCTACCGTACAATGGACTGGATCCCAGTGACACTCAGACCAGGGCAAATTACGAAAATACCGTTTCAGAAATTTGCCTCGGGCGGGAATCGAACCACCCGATGCAGTGAGCTGAGCAGCCTACGCTCGAAACTCTGCATCAGGCGGACGGCAAAGTTGTATTTCCTTCACTGAAGAACACAAAAGAAGACACAAAAGTCACACTTTCTTTGGTGAAACTTTTGATCGATGTATTTATATGTATAATATAGACTTATTGAAATACATCTAGATGCAAGACAGCGCTTCCGTTAAGAGTCAACAGGCGCTACAATAAGTACCCTTGTTTCGATGCGATCCAGCATTAATTACGCTTACTTTTGGTCCTCATGTCTTCGCAGTCAAAACAAAGAGAGTCAGTTAAAAGTCCTCATTTGGACAGAAAGGCAATAAATATATAAATAGCAAGGCAGAAATACACCTACCTGCTATTCACTCCCTATTTATTATTTACATAAACATAACCTCAAACTAGCAGCCGCCCGTAAACACAGTTCACGGACGTTTTTAATGAATTCTTGCATAATGTAGAGTGCATAAGGGCAGATAGTACCGTCCGAATCCCGCCTAGCCGTGGGGCTATTCTCCTATCAATCTCCCAGATGATAGGCCAGTATCGGGCCGGGAACCCGATGCATAATGCTCGCCTGATAGCTGTCTCGCGCACGAAGCCTCGAAGCCTCGCAATTTATTGTTTCACGATCTCAAGCCAGCTCATTATTAAAACGGTTTGATACGTTCGGAGGTGTTGCTGACGCCCGAGGCTCGACTGCGCCAATTACTCCACGGAACCGTGCCTCGGTAATACTTGTTTGACTTTATATACTTGACTTTTAGTAGCGCTCTGTCTTCTGTGCAGTTCTGATCGCCTGGTACTTCGTTGACCTGATAAATTATAACTACGCTAATAATTACTGCTACGAAGTAACTGTAGTTGTAACTATATTAATAAGTTGGCACAGACCTCCCCTAAATGCGAGATGGATTCGATACTAACAACATTAATTTACAATAATTACAATTAAACGTTGTTGAAAATATTCTATACGACCGAATCTGACGTTTAATTTTAGAGCTACATACCTATAGGAAAATATAGCTAACATCTTCTTTCTTCTTATAGTTCTATCTATCACCACATCAGGCTGTGTGGAGTGGACGTAAGGCTGTGAGCAGACCAATGGTTCAGCGTGCGCGTTCCATTTACGTGCCGCGTTTTTACTATACGGGTTTCATAGCATTCGAACGGAGAAATCTGTAGCTCTCCTGTCTGTTTGGAGCCAAACAGTGTAGTGTTGGGCGACGAAAGAAAACCAAAAATATGCATTAGTATATTCATGACATAGGGATAATAACTTGGTGGAATCAATATTCTGCATAGTTGCATAATGAGTGCAATATGCAAGCGATCGTTAATTTCTCACTACACGTGTGGACACACATAATTACTAGCGTTCTGTCGCTTCTAATTTTATATCTTACAGACAGCCAAAAAGACTAAAAGCAGGCTAGATGTAGCTTCTATTCATATCACAGCTTTATGAAACTTTTGCAGCTATTCGACAATTAGTCCTTTAACCGCTGGTATGCAGACACTACTACCTATAGAAAACCAATATTTCTCGCGTAGATAATGCGTTCCAGCATACAAAGGGTGAATATTTTCATTTTTTATATAAAACTAATCAAGATAGATATTAAACATATTTCAATAAAAATAGTGTTAGATAAAAGACTAAATTACTTATTATTGTTTTTTAATAAACAATAGCTGAAACGACCGGGAATCCATTAGAGCATAAAACGACGTCGATTAAATGCTGAACTAAAACAATTTTCTTCAACTTCAACAAACAAAATCGATTGGGCTTAATTGCCGTCTGATCAATAACTAATTGTGTTCACCACACGTACGACGATAAAGAATAATTACTGGCTGCCGGCCAAATAAATCGATCCACATCAAAACGCGAGGTTAATCCATCATTTAGATATTACGGCGCGATTGAAGCTTACCGTTTTTAATTTCCAAAATTACACCAGCCGACCGACGGTTGAACACGACGCTACCTCGTCGTAAATTGTCGAACATGAGTGGGGTAGGTAAGGGTGGGGGTGATCGGCCTTTATCCACTACTAGTGTTGCCCATAATCGGTGTAGGTTTTAAATTCTCGGTCTTGAATTACGCAATACGAATAAATGCCACCTAATAACTGGCCGTCACAGACAAGACCCAATACCAAGAAGAAAACTTATTGGCGGCGTCTTCATCAGGCGCATGCGCGAGCACTCACTTTTGTCGTCGGAACGCATAGACGATATGTCATAATATGAGTGCTCGGGTGAGGCATGCGCGCCATATGGACACATGTAATGGCGGCGTCTTCATCAGGCGCATGCCTCGCGCGTGCACTCACTTTTGACGTTGGAACGCATAGACGTAATGTCATAATATGAGTGCTCGGGTGAGGCATGCGCGCCATATGGACACATCTATTGAAAAAAATATCGAGATTTTCAGATTTTTCTCATGAAATGCAACGTTTTGCTCGTGGTTTGACTCAAATCTTTCACCGGTATCTGCAAGACTTGAGCAAGAACAAAAGAGAATCTAAAGTCTTGCAAACAAATGTTCCAGTCTTGCAGAGTCTGTCTCGTCTTGCTGTATTTATAGGTGGTGTTCATATCACCAGGCCCCCGAGTTGCTAAGCCATTGAACTGTCACTGTAGCCTTTTGCTATTCCGACCGACGCTCTGATTGGTAGGTCAGAATCAGCCGACCAATCGGAGATCGGTCGATTAGAATAGCAAAATGCTACAGTGACTGTCCAATGGGTAAACGACTCGGCGCCCTAGACTGCAGGACCAAGACCGACTTTCGACCCACCACTATCGCCGACCTGTCGTGTTATTCCTGTAATCACTTTCATTTGGTAAAACGCGACATTAATTAAAATTTAGTTTCAGGCCATTAGCCGCCGTCGCGTTTCTTCAAGTTTCATTTTTCCCCAGCTGTAATTACAGAGCGACGGGGCGACGCTAAATGGCCACGGTAATGATAAATAACATTGTATTGGAGGTGGTCATGAGTTTCGTATTCAAATTAGTGCGACTAATAGGTGTGAGGTGTGGATTTAAATGCTGCATTGCGCCTTTTAATGTGCGGTAATTATGCCGTGGATTGTGTTCGATTTATGTTTTTTTATGTAACCGCAAGAGTAATCGTTATGGGTTGTAAGATTTTTTTATCGATTTTCATTCAATTGACTATCCGCAAGGATAGGTAAATATGGCTTACACATCAAATGTATGGTCCCAAACTAAGCAACGCTTGTACTATGGCTGCGCCGTACAATGAACAGGCGCCGATCCAAGTGACACTAAGACGAGGGCATCATAGATTTAGGAGCTACAGATGGAGTGCATAGAACACGAAAGTGAGGCCACCAAAGCAAATACAAAACAAAAAAGCGAATACAATCTCGCCTTATAACTACACAACTTTACACGCACACAGATGTACGTGTCCCTAGTGCCGCTCCTAGTTGTCACGCACCCATAAAATGCTACCCAGCTTCACATCGTTTGTTGCCAACACTACATCTGCCTACTTCTATTAATCTGTGGAGGGCATATTATGAAAAGGCTGTTTCCGAAATTTGCCCGGCGGGATTCAAACTCGCAACAACCCGATTTAGTGAGCTGAGCGGCCTACGTTCGAACCACTACGCCAAGCAGTCGTCGAATAAATAGATCGCCTGTTTGTAGTTGGTGTCTCCGAGACTATGCCTTCAGTTCCTCTGCAGATAATACATAAGAACCTATACTTTTTGGGAGAAGCCCACGATGTCCAATACTGGCATAGTTTGTCCCACAGTTTCCATTGCCTTTGCGATTTGTAGTTTGGCGTGTACAGGTAAACTGCTCATAATAAAAATGTGGAATGGAAATAGTAGTGTAATTGACTTAGTCAGAAACTTAGGGCGGAGATCACCGACAACACTAACGGACAATTAAAGTAGTGAACGACTGTTACTAGTACATCGTCAAACGGTTACTACTCTAACGGTCTGTTAATACGATAGTGAACTCTGCCTTAAAAATCTCAACTCCATACAGAATCCATTACCGTGTGATTAGAAAACGAACGCCGAAACTGGGAACTGGTTTAAGTCAGTTTAGACTCGTGACTTGTGAGATTTTACCGGTAATAAGGCTGTGTATACACTGCACCGCGTTATTAATTAACAGGTCGACAGCAAACAGAGAACGGCTACCGGACTGAGCTCGGCACACAAGAGTATTTGCTCGGTGAGACTTCGGCGGAGCGGCGTGTAGAATATCATTATCGTGGTTCTCGGAAGATTGGAAGTGAGAAATGAACTTAAAAAGATGTAATATTCGTGTGTTAGCGGCGTTCTTTTGCTATTTATCACGAGGAGCTTTGTCATTACGGTCGACGGTAGCATAAATATTTAATGACACTTCTCATGGACTCATCGACCACATAACCAGTAGACGCCCAATACCTTTTATAATAAAATTTGCAATACAAACTTTTTAGTTACTTAAGGCCCTTCGCACACGGGGCGTAAGCGAAGCCGTCGCGTAAGCGTATCGTATTAAGCGCGTAGGACGAGAGCAAACGCATGTACACGTAGCACGTACATTTTCTAACAAGTCCGCAGACGAAACGGTGCCGGTGTGGCAGCGAAGCGTATGAGACTACGCTTCGTATGCGGACTTTTTAGAAAATTTACGTGCTCGTATTGCTCTCGTCTTACGCGCGTATTACGATACGCTTACGCGACGACTACGCTTACGCCCCGTGTGCGAACGGGGTAACTGTGGTGCGCGAGTGCGGGATAAACTTACGATAGACAGACTTCATTATCCACTGGACTACAAAATAGTCAATTTCAAATCCATTTCTGAAGTGTAGTAATTTAGGGTTAAGCATCATGTATTTAGATGCAGGAAACTTTGTATAAAGTCTTGGTATTTTAATGGGACTTAAGGCCGAATACTCGCACGCAACTTAAATTTGAGAGCTGCTTAACTTTGACGCGCCATACAAAAAATGACAGTTAACGACGTCTCAAACTGCTAAATAAGACTTCAATATTTAAGTAGCCTTTGAGTATTCGGCCGTAATAACGCCAAGGTTTGACCCTCGACGATTCACGGGGTAAAGCTAAGTTGTCTTGGAACTTGCATGAAAATAATCAAAAGAAATAATAGGATGAAAACTTGGTAAAACAAATAGTAAAGTAATATTATTTAGAAAACTAATTTATTTAACATACTAATTAACCATACCTCGATCCCAAACAGAAACGCCGAGCTACAAAATTAGTGGAGACCCCTTGCGGCTCACTTAATGACAGCACAAACATTTGTCCAAGTGTAAGTGGTAGGTTTCTTCACCTCTAGACTTACTTGACACACACTAAAAAATAAATAAGTGCACAATCAGCATGAGTCACATCACTTTATGAAAAAAAAAAAATGTGGTGCAAGTTACAAAGATTATTATTGATTAGTGTTTTGCGCGCGTGTTCGCGTTTGGGCGGGCGGGATCGAGGCGTGCGCGGGCGCCGGCAGCGGGACTGTTTTGGCGCGCGATGCTCGATAGATCGTAAACTTAATATTCGTTATATTGTAAGTTCGTTACAGTCTGGAGCCGTTTCAAGTTCTGCGTGTTTATTTGATTCGATGTAATTTATTGGCGCTAATTTTATTTTTTACTATTGTAATTGTCCTTTTGTATAATTTTTACGTTTGATTTAGTGTTCTAATAGATAGCACATACATTTCAGTAATGGCAAACAATTATAAGCTAAACTTTAATTCGCTATCTAAGCATAGGTAGGCAATAAGTAGATATAACGAACGACGTATAAGATCTCTATAGTTTTAACACCTATTCTACAAGTAGGTTTCTACGAATTTATTTACATAATAGGTAGGTTTCGTTTGCGCGAATTCGTCAATCTTTTCAATTAATGTTATTTATTATATCTTAGAGATTACTCAAGATTAATAACAAGTCTATAACAATCAGCTGCATATAACAGTCGTAGCTCAAACGTTTCATTAACAAAACAATACAAGTTCATAATCACAGTAAACTAGAAGCACAATCTGCACAATACACCAAGAAAACTAATAGATCGCGTCACGCACAGCGACAAACCCGATTTATTATCTAACATTCATACAATCGCGGAACATCTACGTTCCTCCACATAATTTCTCTAAATCACTCAATCGAACATAAACTAATATAAAAACCTCGACTCACTTGTCCGCGACCTATTCCGCATAATTGTAACAGATGACTCCATTTCTATTTTTTATCTGTACGCGGAAAGTTATAATGAGATAGTTTCTATTTCGGAAGCACTTAGGTCAAGAATACGCTGCACATTACTGCGGGCTTATTCCGTACGACCTTCGCGATTTAATCGAAAGTGTTGACACGGACCGAATGATTTATATATTTCATAAAATTCGATTTTGAACGACGTAAAATCAAATATTATTATAGTGTTTAATGGGAACCGTGCGCTTCTTTGTTTTATTAGCGCGAAAATAAAATTGTTATGCGTTACCGAAGTGAGAAATGAATTCTAAGTATCTTCGCGCAAGACGTGGTGGATATAAATATCGTGTTTTAATAGGTGTTGTCAAACCGTCTGTTTTGATAATGCTAAGGATTTTCCTCAAATATTTTGATGTTGTTTGTAATCGTTACTTAGCGTGACATTATGTTGTGTCTATCTATCTACAGTTGGGCAAATTAGAAATGAGCTACCAGTAGGTATAATTAGGTGGCGGAATTTATTTAACAACGGCGATTACTAAATACACAGTTATTTCTAGGAAGGTTGAATAAGCCTCTAAGAGGATATACCTACGGTCAAAATTTTCACGTAGGTACCTATTAATAAACATCAATCTATTTGTCAGTCATTAAGAATACCAAATAATTCTTGACAATTCCTGAATAAGGACTTGTAACCTTTTTAATACTAACTAGTGATGCAACCACAACTGAAAATCTCAATACCGACAACTCGATGAGATGTTACCATCTGAATCAGTACATCCAAAAATAAAAGGCCTTCAGACTCGATTAAGGGCGGTATCGATTCAATTCGATACCGATGTCTGAGAATCGAGAGGTCCTCACCTTCAACTGGAATCAGTCGAGTTAATTAGAGCATTCGCTAATAAAGCTGATCGGTGTAATTAACCTAATTACGTCAAGTGTCACTGGGGTCGACGGCTTTAATTACACCAATTCTTGGTACGACAAATCTGACTGGTATTAATTAGTGGAATATCGGTACACGCCCAGGACTGAATTATAATAATTGATTTATTTTTTGGGTGCGTGTCATTCTTTCGTAAGGGCCTGGCTACACGCTCAATCTTACTTGCACAAAACCTAATTCGAATGTTGACTATTTTGTGTATTCTGGCGTCATTTGAATCCAGAATACACAATCTAGTCTATTCTTACGATCACAAACAGTGAAATTATTTTAAAATTAATCTTTAATTTCCAAAAAAGTACCTGTGACGCCATATTCTTTATTTGTATTTTTTTTTAATTCTCTCATGATTTAGGAATACGCTCGAACCATTTCGCCAAGCGGTCATTAAATATTCACCAAACGAATAACAACAAAATATTGTCAAATCTCAACGTTCACACGTTTCAGTTCGCCCTAATGCGTAGCCGTACCATCAATTTGTTTCTTTCTTCTATCCAAACAACGTTAATAGCGAGACAAAGGCAGTCAATTGTGATTTAGTGTGGGTCAATTAGAGTTTTAATCACGACAATAATGTGCGATATAGCGCGTTAAGTACTGACAGCCGCGTACCGATTGACCACAGACACAGTAAGCGTATAGATAGATCAGAAATTAACAAGTATCTCAATGGTTGTAGAGCCAAACTGTAGCCAATCGACTGCCGCTCATATATGCGCTGGCTCGACCGGGGTAGTGCCGCCCTCCCACAGAAGATCGGCGTGAAGTAGCTATTACAGCTGCGTTTCGTACGATGAGTGAGAGAGCCGGGAGCCCAACCCCCACTTACTCTCACTCACTTTCAGGTCGGCAACGTGCGAGCAATGACTTTGTCATTGCAAGCATCCATAAGCTACGGTAACTGCTTATCAATCAAACTTTAGTCACACACAATAACACCTTAGTCACATTAAAAAAAAACTATTCAATGAAATAAAAAAATATTTTTATAAAAAAAAACAAACCGACTTCAAAAAAACCTGGATCACTAAAAAGCCTGAAATAATATTTCTATTACCACCTCTGCCTACCCCTTCGGGAAAACCAGACGTGATGGTGTGTTATCGAGTATTTGGGGTCGGTGCCAATCTATAGTAGTTAGACTTGGCATACCAAGATTGGCACCGACTCCAAATACTCGATAACACACCATCACGTCTGGTTTTCCCGAAGGGGTAGGCAGAGGTGGTAATAGAAATATTATTTCAGGCTTTTTAGTGATCCAGGTTTTTTTGAAGTCGGTTTGTTTTTTTTAATAAAAATAATTTTATTTCACGATTTTTAGTGGCGCCATACCAATGAACATTTTGGCATATTGAACCGTATGAAGTAAGCCCAACAAAAGGTAACTGCTGTAAATCTTTGAGGAATTCCCTCGACTGTCTATGGTCTCCATCATCAGACCTGTAATGGCACTTATAACCCATATGGGTGCAAAGTTCTCTCCAATACAAATTAATCAAGCCCAAACACCAGGTAATTGCTGTAAATCGTTGAGGAGTACTCTCGACTGTCTTTTGGCTCCATCATTAGACCCCTAATGACAGTCACAACCCATCTAGGTGTAAAGTTCTCATCAATACAAATTAATCAAGCCCAAACACAAGGTAGCTACTGTAAAACGTTGAGGAGTTCCCTTGACTGTCCTTCGTCTTCATCATCAGACCCCTAATGACAGTCACAACCCATCTAGGTGTAAAGTTCTCATCAATACAAATTAATCAAGCCCAAACACCAGGTAATTGCTGTAAATCGTTGAGGAGTTCTCTCGACTGTCTTTTGGCTCCATCATCAGACCCCTAATGACAGTCACAACCCATCTAGGTGTAAAGTTCTCATCAATACAAATTAATCAAGCCCAAACACAAGGTAGCTACTGTAAAACGTTGAGGAGTTCACTTGACTGTCCTTCGTCTTCATCATCAGACCCCTAATGACAGTCACAACCCATCTAGGTGTAAAGTTCTCATCAATACAAATTAATCAAGCCCAAACACCAGGTAATTGCTGTAAATCGTTGAGGAGTACTCTCGACTGTCTTTTGGCTCCATCATCAAACCCCTAATGACAGTCACAACCCATCTAGGTGTAAAGTTCTCATCAATACAAATTAATCAAGCCCAAACACAAGGTAGCTATTGTAAAACGTTGAGGAGTTCCCTTGACTGTCCTTCGTCTTCATCATCAGACCCCTAATGACAGTCACAACCCATCTAGGTGTAAAGTTCTCATCAATACAAATTAATCAAGCCCAAACACCAGGTAATTTTTGTTAATCGTTGAGGAGTTCCCTCGACTGTCTTTCGGCTCCATCATCAGATCGACTCCAGACCTTCATAAAGTAGTAGTGCTTTAAAATACTTAATGAAAAAAAATACAAACGCACTAGTCCCCCCTACGATTTTCGAGGGTTCCCCTCGATTTCTCTGGGATGCCATCATCAGATCCTGGTTTCCTTATCATGGTACCACCGCCGGAATATCTCCTTTCCAACAAAAAAATAATCATCAAAATCGGTTCATAAACGACGAAGTTATCCGCGAACACACATAAAAAAAAAAAAAAAAAAAAAAAAAAATATACGGTCGAATTGATAAACCTCCTCCTTTTTTGAAGTCGGTTTAAAAAGGAAATACCGTACAGTAAGTAACACGCAGCAAAACAGTAGGTTCATTAGCAGATATGTGCAACCGATCAGTTGGTAAGTTTAAATATAGCGTATGATTAAATCAATTTAGTGGAATTCATCTACTTACTCATTATTTCTTACGAAACCTTGTTACTTACCTACGTATGTACATCCAGTTCATCATCCAGTTGAGAAATTCCTTCTGAGTGAGAATACATTTCTTTGTAAAAATACTTACCCTTACTTGTTTATAGTCGTGATTTTTTTTACGATTACCAATTCGGAACATTTTAATGGAACGGTTCCAATTTAATAAACGTCCAAATTTTTCTTCCCCTAATTAATAAAACAGATTTTGTTAATTAAAAAAAAATGAATGTCTACAACTTCATAACTCTACGAAATATTTCGAAATGCGGGCGTCGACCACCTAATTGTTGTGAATTAATTGTTACATCCATTTAAAAACCACATGAGTATTGTGCTCCTCACAATCACAATCGTCGTCTGATGGCGCATCACTGGTCCCAATGAGGACCGATGCGGTTGATTGGTGGGACTGATTATAAGGGCTTTAGCTTTCTATAAATAGTAGAGGCCTACACGATTCAGCTATTAAATGTTTGATCAAGTTTTAAAACATTATATCGCAACCTTATTGTATCCATGAGCTTATCAGGTAAGTTATAAAATGTTATGTAACGTTTTATAACAGCAATGTTGGATTAAAAATTTAGATAACTTTTTAGTCGGATGTCAATGGCTGCATCTACATCAGGCGCATACCACGCACGAGCACTCAGTTTTTACGTCGGGACATAATGTCATTTGAGTGCTCGAGCGAGGCATGCGAGGCATCTGGAAATGAATAAAATAAATACGACTTATAGACAGCTTGCATTGGAATTTTAGTGATGAGCAAGCCGGATAATGTGATCCGGAATTAAATTTGTAGTCCCAAAAAGTGTTATTTGTAACTTCAACATTGCAACATGGTTGCAAAATGTTTATTTCTATTCTACTAAATCTGAGACCTCATACTATCCATGAAGTGTAGACGTATAGCTAGATCACATATCTGCCTACTCTTTGTGAGAAAATAGGAGTAATGGTAAATATTTTTTTTGTATTTGTAAAGAAAATTGTTGCTTAATTACGAAAGATTTGCCCTCAATATAGAGATGACAAATCGTTTCAGCATATAAGCTGCGCGTATTAGTGTAAATACATGTCAACGTCGTTGTTTTCTTTAACTGTTCTTAGCCCTTCGGTCTCGTCGACCGAAACAAAAACATCACTCATTAATCCCTTTCACATTAAATTGTTTCCGTGACAATTTCGCGGGCACCACATTAAAATAACGACGCATTAACGTAACTGCATTTGAAATAGAAAATAAGAATAAATTAGCGTAATCAACATCAAAAGAGCGTATATCCGCGCTAACTATTAACTTGTATTAACTGGAATAACTCATAAATAAGATTTAGAGACGTCTTACGTCCTCAATTTACGTCGCGTTCGGCTACCGTTACATTTTTCAAGCCTCGTTTATCATTAAAACGTTAACAACGACCTCGGTATCAGTGAAAAATAACTATTTATCATAACTAATAATAGTTGATTATTTTAACGAATATAACGTGTAAGGACCTCCCACAATAAGTTATTTTTTAAATCTGACGTGTGTGTTTGTTTGAAAGAATATTATTATTTTTTATTTTCGGGCTTTAAAAACATAATAATAAATGTCTAAGGTGGCAGCTATCCATAACATTAGTAACAGACTAGGTCAAGACAAAGGCGAATGACGCGAGAATTGTGTTTGAGCACATCATCTTAGCACGTTCTAAAGATCGTAAGTTTTTTTGCCTAGCTTTCCGTTAATAGGTAACGCCCCTAAGAACGTTTATAAGAGAAATCTGTAGCAATAAAAGAATAGGTACCGGCTTAACAAAGTTACGCTCAGTAACTTAATTCTGGCACGCAATATTGCCATCCCCACACTATATTAAAAAAAACTCATCGACCGAATGTATTCAGTTTAGACAAATATTTTAACTTATTACGCCGCACTAATTGCTATGCTGTTCTATTTAAAAATGTTATAATTAAACATCGGACGCCATGCATCAATGTGGATTTCCAATTCCACACGCACGAACATGCCCGCGTCACATCGCGGCACGTGAAGTGTGAAAATGCGAAATAAAAGCAATTCTTTCTAATTAACTACGTCCGAGATTCGAGTCGATGCTCGAAATAGACCAACATCCTCTGATTTACGCACGGCGACTGCTTTTTGAACCAATCCGAATAATTAACGCGCCGTATTTATTCGATTGTTTTGATTCGAAGCGATTGATGGAGCGTGTCGCACCCGCGGAATGTTCCATGATTTGGACATCACTATTCAAATATTTAAGTTCGAAATTCAAATGTATGTAAATTGATGTTCCCACTTGACGCTTCTTTTGTTATTATTTGAATTTATTACGATGGCAATGGAACCTGTTTTGGTTTTTTACGACTCAAGGTTTCTGATTGGTTTTGCATAAGCAGGTAATCAAAATTAAAATGCTTACGGCAATTAGCATTAGGCAAAACTTGCATATACTTAATCATAAATATTTTAGTAATAGGTACAATAAAAAACTTATAATAATATTTTTACCTAACACGGAAATATGAAAAGATAAAAATCGTTTTAAAAAGAAACAATAGGTAGGTACCTATCCTATTAATACAACATCAGACTATTCGAGTCACGAAGCCCCGCTATCCACCGAAGGCAATGCGAACAAAAAGCGAGCAAGCGTAACTAATGAAAGATCACGAGTTGATTAAGCAGGCGTTGTCATCGACGCACCGGTCACGCGTTCAATGCACCGTCTCCTGCCAACGTCATTAATTGCCCGTTTCATCGCGGCTATGTTTCATTAATATTCTAAACTACAACATCGATAGATATGAAGCGACGTGTTGCGATTAAACGTATTTTATCGCTGTTGGTGTGGCGTGGCCGTAATGTCTTCGAAACATGGTTTACCTGCTATAAATATGTCATTTTACAAAGCTTCTCGTGAATGAACCCTAGATATATTTTAATAGAGACTAAATTCGTGTAGCTTGATGTGTGAACGTGTCTTAATCTAGAACATTATTTTTGTATAAAGATGATTCTATAAATTAAAAGCGTCGCCATTACGACATAGCTATATAACTGAGGAATTCCAACAAAAACACTATCACATAGTCACGCCATTAAATTAGCATGATAAAAACGAATATTGCTCCAAATTTCAACTATTTCTATGGGCTGACATTTATTTCTATATACTTACATGTTTCAAATGGCGATATTAGCATTAAAATTGGATAATGTTAACAAAAAGGGATGTAAGTACCTATTTTATTCTTTATTAAATTATTTATTGTAATATAAAAGTTGTAAAGTTCGCGTCCATACTACTATAAAGTTGATATGTTAGCTAAGCTATATAAATTAAAAGCATTATAAAAGCATTTGTAAATATGTGTCAAAAATATAATATGTAAAGATATCCCCTGTATTCGTTTTGTTGCCATTAATTTTTTGAATCAAAACATGCCTTCTAGAAACGGCAACATAAATAATAAATAGAAAAAATAATGCTTACGTAAATATGAATAATATTTCCGAATATATTGTTCCATTAGCTTTTAGTTTTTGCGATGGTTCTCATCAACTACCTACGCCATCGTAGCCATACGCTTGTCGACGGTCAATTATCTATGTTTTAACATTATTATGGCGTTTATTATTCTGACTTTTTTTACGAAAAAAAAAAACACAAATTTTTGGTTAAAAAAAATCTAATAAATCCATCCAAAAAATCCTAACCAATAATAATAAATCCTTACCATTGTGATCAGCATAGACTGGCCCAGTGCGGGTTCAAAGTCCATATATGCTGGACTTTGAACCCTGGACTTTAAACCCGCAAAACGCGTGCCCAACCAATCGGCTATCAATGCTATAGGTACCTATACAAATATGTTATGTATAGTTACAAATATGGCCCCTTTAAATTATCATTTTAAAATCTTGAGCAACATAATTTATTTCATAAAATAATGACCAAATTAACGGAAATTATACGAGGACACAAAAGAAACTACTTTATCTCAAGTTTTAGATTACAAATTTTATGTTAATTAGTTTAATTCATTCAGATTTGGGCGTTGGCCGCATCAATAAAGATAAAGAATAGACAATTAAGTAAATCAAAGGCTTGTGCTGTCAATAAAATGTCTCTCAAATAAGAATACTTAATTAAATCGATAGAATTTTTAAAGATATCGATAGCCGACACACTTTTAATTACGATTCTATGCAAATTTCGTAAATTGTGTTTTAAATTTTCTGTGGGAATATTGTGCAACATAAGATGGCAATCAGTTGTCTTGAGCTATTATCTTACAATCATTATTAAATTGACTGGCGCACAGCATTCTTTTATTATTTGTATTTTTCCATCCAGTCGTGTTTCGTTCGTGTTTTTAACACAATAGTTTTGGCTGTTATTTGTTTGACAATCTTTATTAAACTTCCGTAAACTTATTAATATGTGGTATAAAAATGTATCTAGGGTTTTTCTAGCAATAGTCGCGCAACCATCGCCAAATTTACACGATATGCCACTCAATATCAAGAGATCAACCAAAGAACCCGAGGCTTGAATAAGCGATTTGATTAATATGTTACTTATACCTAGTCCCAAATTAGATGTAAGATTTATGCAAATTGAAGACTTTTATAGGCACCACACACGACAAAAAGTTTTTAATAGTAATATGAACTGATGTTATTAGGCTATTAGTATTCGATTAGCAATTGGAGATACGACAGAATTTTACGTGGTACGTCAGTTGGCCCTTAAGATTGTAGATAAAATTGGAAAGTGTCGAGTTGATGCGCTATATTTCACTGTTAAATGAGGTGTCGTGTCAAATTGAGGTAATATGAGTACACTGGGTCGATAAGAAATCGATATGTAACAGTAGGTGTGAGGGCAATATCATTAAATGACCTGTATTGTTGTTTGTGGGATGTCTAATACAACCTACACTCGTTTTACTGCATTTAATGTGACCTGTATACTACCAAATAGGATAGAAATTGTGAGGAGGTTGGTACTAAGCTTATGTAATAAGTCGTTAGTCACCAACTCGCATCAGAAATGCTGACACCTCATGACCTTAGTTAGGACCACAACTTATTTTTCAGACCATCGACCGGTTGACAAGATAAACACTTTAAATATTAAAAAAGAAATATTATTCTCTTTTTAAATAATTTCAATTTTGGAACAGTGTAATTGTCACAACAGCAAGCAACAGCAGCATGTTATTAATTACTCAGTCTTACGTTATAACTGGCCACATCATCAATTATTTAAAAATCGAACAACAAAAATCAGTCAAACCGTACAGAGACTAATTACGTACTCGTGTCGGCCATATTGGAATCCGATAAAATAACAATTAAGGAAACATTAATGGACGATACAATGGCGCGAGAGACGCTTGCGCCTGCGTCGGCCTGATAAATGACCTCTCCCGCGGGACGTTAACGGCGTGTATTTGATTTATAACATTATTTGAATGAAAAAAAAGGAGAAGGAATTGTTTATTCAATCGTAATCGATACGAAAGATCGCTTGGTATGTTTGACCTCTCTAATTATGACTAGAGCCGAACTATTGTTCGATTTGAACGTGAGGGATTCTTTTGTTTTGTGGAACAAGAATAGTAGGTTCCTACTTAGTTATTGCCCTTGTTGCCCGTGACCCATTTGAATGTCACATTGGGTTTCGAGAAATCTTTTCTTATCAAGAAAATATACAGAAGACAAGAGAAAACACCAAGCACACTAAGTTCGTTAGCTTTATAGTTTTGAAAGCTTTGTGCTAGACATTTTGGATCAAAATGTAAATACGAATATCGATTTGTTTGTCACTCGAAAAGCTCCAATAAATTAAAATAAAACGCAAATAATAAAATGTGGCCCGATTATTTTTATTTATGAAAAGTGGTATATTATTCACGCGTCTTAAATCCTTGTTCAATTATAATACGATATCAAACGAATCTTGAGATTTAAATCTAAATTAGATTAAGAACTATTCGTGTTTTTAAGACTTGACGACAAAACAACACCCACTGTTTTACGAGTTTCCATACATACATTCCGACAATAAACGCCTCCGCAACATAATCCGTATAATTGTTGTCAAATTTTAATATCGGACTGACACCGTTATTATTTCACTCAATCATCACCTAAATTGTGGTTAATCCACTAATATGCAAAGTAAGAGTTATAATTTCTCGTACAGACCCAAAACCCATAGACACCGTATAGCTGGGCACCCCCACTCGCCTATCAATGTATTACCACTGCACATCTGTGACTGCACCTGACATTTTGATTGGTCCGTTCAAGTTCTTGAACCAATCTAAAATTCGCCGTCTTTTCCCATACACAACTGTTGAATTGGAGGCTATGCACAGAATGTGCTCTTGACGCAAAAGGTGTACAGCGCGCCATTTTCAAAATGAGCATTTCTCAAAATGAGCACTTGTAAAAAAGAGAGAGTAAGAACATTTCAAAGTAAACACTTCACAAATTGAGCACTTTTCATAAAGAGAACGTCTCAAAATGATCACTAATCAACTTGAGCATTTCGCAAGATGTGCATATTTTTTGTTTTGTTTCAAACGATTTACATTTGGATAAATAACGATAACGTACTTTGTCGTGGCGTCTATAGCTTATTAGTCTGTGACTTCTCGATAATTTTAAATCCATGAGGATCCTGCGACCACATTTTAAAAAGGGTACCAAGCAAGTTTACGACCGACATAAATGCCACATAAAAAAGGATAAGAAGTTTTAATTTCTCTCGCTTTAAATGACCCGGTGTTAATTTTAACTCCGTATTGGAATTATGTATATAGCATACACTAATTCTTTGTCATTATAAGGAGTTTATGTTCTTTTTTCCGACCGCATAGCTCTCGGCCGTAAATAATGTCCGGTTATGTTTGTTGGTTTAACTTTAACGCGTTTCATATAGATTAAATTCTAATTTATTTTATGGAATCTTCGAAATCTTTGAGCGGCGGATCATAATTTTATTTTGTTGGACTTGAACCTGTGGGGTCAAGTTGTTGCCACCTTTTCATTATTAAATTGTGTGTATTTTGTGATATGTGTGGTTGGTGTTTCCAAATGTTTATCAATAGGTGCGTCCACAAGCCCCGAGCAGCCGCGCCGAGTAATCAGTTTTGATGTCTAACTACGTAGACATAACGTCATTATTGTTTAGGTATATTTAAAAGTTATTTGTTGTATTAAAAAACATGTGTACCGCTAATATGCTACGACTACATCTACTATCCTGGTTTTATTATTCCATGAAAAAAGGTTCAGTTCTTTATTTTGTTAAACTTGAACTAACTTGAAGTTATAAACAACATTAAATCGAGTTAATAAGCCAATAAAATTCCGTACATAAGGTATAAACAAATCAAGTTGCATTTAAAACTAATCAAGAGTTCGTTGATGTCAGCGAAATTGGGAAACAAATTAATTTATTTGTAGTTTATACTAATGAACCGACATTAACTCGCTGGGACACCGACTACAGACCGACTTGATGATGTGTCATACATTGAACTGTGGGGGTCTATTAAAATTTGGACTTATAATTACCTAATCCATTGCCGTTACGGCCGAATATACAAAGGCTACTTAAATATATAAGTCCCACTTAGCAGTATGAGACGTCGTTAACTGTTATTTTTTGTATGGCGCGTCAAAGTTAAGCAGCTCTCAAATTTAAGTTGCGTACGAGTATTCGGCCGTTAGATTTTTAAATACCAACTCCTGAATTGTCAATATCAATTAATCAATTAATAATAAAACATAGTGGTGGTAGAGCCAAGCTGTAGCCAATTGCAGCTCATATACGGGCTGGCTCGACCGGGGTAGTACCACCCTCGCACAGAAGATTGGTGTAAAGCGGCTATTTTAGCCACGTTTCGTATGATGAGTGAGAGAGCGGGAAGCCTCCCCTCCCTCCGTCCTACTCCCCTTCAGGTACGCAACGTGTGAGCAATGCCTTTGGTATAGGCTATGGTAACTGGTTAACCTCAGACGGGCCGTAGGGCCCGTAGTTATACTTGATTGCCACCTCAGTGCTATAAAAAAAATGGATTTTGAAAATCCTATCTATGTACATATTTGCTACCACACACTTGTCTATTAGGTAATACTCTATACGTTTGCCTTTTTTCAATGGCTGTGTCTACGTATGGTGGATGCCGCGCCTGAGTACTCAGTTTTGCCGTCGGAACGCATAGGTATACATAATGTCATAATATGAGTACTCGCGCGAGGCATAAGGACGCACCCAATGAGTTGACCTAGTGATTATTTATGAATACAGGCCATAATATTAATAATATTATTAATCAAATACATAATTAATAGGCTACATAACATATCCTACAGATATTAAACAACTTTGTATCATTGTAGCCTTCGTTTGAACTCAAAACAAAGCTTTATCTGGTTTAAACACAAAATCATCAATTATGGACTGTATTCTTATCTCAGTAGAGTCGAAGTGATCCTCAAGGTATTTGTCAACGACTAAAATGCAATATGCATCGCATTATCAAAATGTTTACGGAATAAATACTCTAATAAAGATAAAACCAGGGACCTTAATTAGTGACAAATTGGACGCTTAAGGAAAATATACGGACTAAGATGCATTAAGAATTTTATCACTCAAACGAGTTTTTTGTAAATAAAATGATAGGTTTATGTCAGTTATGGCTAGATTTGCATGGCAATTACAGAGAAGTAGTTGCATATTAATATATCATTAAATATAATTTAGGTCCATAATAAGCTCCATAATAAGCTGTATTTATATAATACCTAGCTGTTTACTTGCCTATTCATATTTTATAGATCAATGAGAAGCTTTGTTAACGTTATAATGATCAGATTCTGTTATACTTTATGTTATATATTTAACTTGTTTAAATTTATAATTCCTCTACAGTGAGTTACAATCAACAAATTCGAAGCGTTACCACCATAAGGCTTATTTTGCGTAGTCATTTTCATACCATAAGGTCTAACTTTTCCTACATGCTTCCTTGGTAAACCTTATGTACAGTGAGTTTCAAACGAAATATCTTGTGGTGGCTTATGAGTCAGTTTTGTAGACTGTGCCCTATCTTCTCTATCGAGGTCGCGTTTCCAATCCGAACAAGAGTTAAGTAAAACAATTAAAAATTTCAAATGTAAGTAGGCCCTCGTAGGCCTAAAGGAAATAAATTATTTGCATTTTGAATGTTGTATTCTGAGTGTAGGTAAGTATATCCGACATTAAGTACTTATATCAAATTAAACTATTAATTTACTAAAACAAAATTAGTAAGTACATAAATTACAGATATTGAGACGAACCTCATTGAAACTCAATTTTTACTCGATTAACTCCTTTTCCAGCACCTCGTAAAAACAATGTGAATTATTTAATCGTTTTATCTTTTAAGATTACATACCCACACATAAATGCATGTGCGGCCGTCAAGTAAATATTGGTTTCTTTAAACTTTCACCCTTAATGAGAGCCGAGGTGTCAGGTCAGTGTCATCCAAGGTAGGTACTATTACGTATGCAAACTGATGATAGCCGATACAAACCAGTTGCTATGTATGAATGTTGAATAATATTTTTTTGGTTAGTTATCATTTTGAGATTTATGAAAACATGGTTAGCTTATTGTATCTTTTAGGGAATTTAATCGTTGGTAGCTACGTGAAAGTGGTAGTAGTACAATGTATTATTAGGTATGTAGGTATTACTGTTTCATAAAAAGTCATATAACAAAAGTTGTTGTTTATGATGTTAGTAATACAGTCCTGCAAGGTTGTTAGAGTTTTACCAATAACCCTGTATACGCAATAAAGCAAAAATAAAAAAATAAAACTTTGGCAATTAACAAAAACAAACGAGAGTTATATTTTACAGCCTGCTTAATTTTTATTAGAAAAAAAAAACAAAATCCGATCGCAATAACATAGCGATCGGCGATGAAACACATAACAAAGGCCGCTCCGACCGGCCACACCGCACCCATATATTCACTTTATCTTGTACAATACACTTAAATACAAATTAATACAACCCAAGGACCGGATCTTAATGGCGGGCCAGTCTGTTTATTTTACACCTCGCGATGGGACAGCCAGTTTTATTTTTAATTTTTTTATTGGGCCCACTCTGGGCACTCACCATTCGGCTTTTAGCGCATCAGAAACGATTAACTCCTAGTAGTTTTTCTTAGAACTAAACGCTAATAGATTTCGGTATTTGAATTTCGTTACTTGTGGCTGTTTTGGAATATCTATAAAATACTTAATATTAGGTATACCATACCTAATAACAACTATATTTGTTTTGTTGCAATAGTCCAAATTGTATGACCAAAGTCAATGAATATTAATGTTATAGATATCTACTTGGTCCAACTGAACGTCGCCTCACGCTATCTTATCTATCGATATCCGATTCAACACTAAAGCTGCATGAGAATATTTTTACACTAATAACAACACATTTACAACATAAATACACAATTTTATTCATCGAAAGTTCCTCGATATTGCTAGTATTGTACCTACTCATCTTATCGTTAAACAGACCCGATCATACATACTCATTTGGTTACAACTCGAATTCTTATCTAGCTTTATCTCGCTTAAAAATACCTAAAACACTATTAATATTGCAAAAACATGCAACTCAATTAGTATAAATGTATACCTGAGAACCTCGAATCGTTATTTTGTCATACCTATTGGTTACAGATACAGTATCGACATTAATATTCGAAAAATATTGTCAAAGCGCCTCACTGGCCGATAAAAATGTCGGGCCACACGCAGCAAGTCATTAGACACCTCCCGGAGGAAAATAAATTAAAGAAAACGAGAAATCTCGACAGTCAACCTTATTCACAACGGAGAGTCTCGGAGAGCCTCCAATTTACACGGCACTCCCGCGTTTAGCGATATCCGATGCCCTTTTAAAATGTATCACATTTAAAATATACCTTAGACAGAGAGCAATGGACGAGCCCCATTTTAATTTCATCAAGTTACGAACCTCGGGAATAGGGATTTAAGCCTCAGATCAATTAAATGCCATAAGATACAAGCACTATAAGTCAGTACGAAAGCGAAATCCAAGAAGTAATGACTAACAGTCTAGTTTATGGGGCAAAAGCTCGGTGTCTCGTTTTAAGTTCATCCAATTTGCTTAACAGTGTTTTAATTTGCGGCGGGACTTGTTAACTGTAATTAAATCTCTCTTAAGTATTCTGGCTTGCTTATTTAATGGAATTGCGAGAAAAGTATTTCAATTAAAATTTGTTTTGTGTATGTGTTGGCATATAAATACCACCTGCCTTAATTTCCCACTTTCTAGAATAAGCGCAGTAGGTAAGTAAAAAAAAATGTTTCTTCCATTCATCGCGTTTATCTCTAAAGCTCACATCCAACCTGCTTCATACTACTTAATTTTAAAACAATCCATCCATTATTTCCTCTCACTCTGTATCTAAGTCTCTGCGTTTATACACATAGGTATCTAAATCGGTAATATCGTAAATCGATTCCATTTCCAGAGCCCGAAGCCACCGTACTGGAGCATTTGGTGCGTCTAGATGCCTCGCATGCCTCGCCCGAGCACACATGTTATGACATTATATCTATACGTTCCGACATCGAAACTGAGTGCTCAAGCGCATGTGCCTGTTATAGACGCGCCCGTTTATGACATTATGTCTACGTGGGACGTCAAAAGCGACTTTCCGGGCACGCCGCTAGACCCTTGCGGATAGTCTGATATTTTATTATCCTACAGTACCTACCTACTTTAACAGTGAATTTGTTCACGATTGAAAAAAAGTTAATTTGCACTACAAAATAACGACACAATTCTTTGTTTAAAACAAAAACATCTAGCAAATAGATGTTAAAACGCACTTCCATTTTACAACCTTTTCGTCGATTCTGAGAATACAAAACACCCTTTCATTAGGTATTCAACCCATCTCGTGTGTAACAATTAAAAATCACTTCAGTATGCACCGCGACGCGCTCTTATCCGCTTAGACGATGCTTTTGTTGCTAATAAAAGTGTTTATAACTATAAACAAACTATTCCGATTCAAGTCACCTTCGAAAAAATATAAAACAGTCCACCTGGTAATCGTAGGACACTAAAATAAGCAATTTTATTGTTTACATGTCTTTTAATTAGGGATGGGAACGCGAAGAGAAGTGTTGTAACCATTAATGTACCTTATTGGTGGAATAAATTGATGTTGAAATGTAGACATTGTATTCCTGTACCGTCAATTGTGGGGTTTTGACCGCCACACACTCCCACCCCTGTTACTCCTGTAAGCCAGGATCGACAATGGTGTCCAACGATGACGCCAATGTTTACCCTCGACGAGTCCCGGGGTTTAAATTGGTAAAATTGTAAGAATCACATAGGTAGGTTTTAATATTACTAATGGTAAAAGAAAAAACCTAACTAAGTTAATTATAATACAATAACCTCACTGAATCTGTATCTCCAAAGTACGACTAAATCCAATTTGTAAAAAAAAAAAAAAAAAAAAATAAAAAAAAAATCTATTTACAAAATTATAAACTTAAATATTCTTAGTCAATTATTGATCTCAACATTACCTACCTATAATAAATACACATTTAAATGAATCAATAAGTTCGCATGATGATGAAGGAACAGTAACAAATAACGATTCACTTCCAATAAAAATCTTAGATCTACGCTTCCAATCAATTTACACAAAAATATGACTTCACAAACACAAGAAAGGCAGTTCCGTGATCCTAAATCTCCATAATTACTTACCCTTTGACAAATTATCTTCCAAGTCAAACCGCACCCATAGCAGCAGTTCAGTTTTAGTAGTTAACCCGTTAATTTACGAGGGTTCGCGTGTATTGCACGCGACGGTAAATCAAGATGAGTTACAATAGTGATCGCATCTCGCGATCGAACTAATCCCGCATTCGACATTACATTGTTAAATCGTGATTGTTAAACAAATTAGGATGTCGATACAATGAGACCAGCCAGGATTTTAGCGACCAAGCCCTCAAGTCCCCTAATGCCTGTCATTTCAATGCTATATGTCAAATGGGAAAATACGATTGTTTAACCGTACTACTACACCAGAAGGGCTAGACAAGTGGCTGACGTCTACGAGCATTCGTTCAAATCGCTACGCTTCATCTATGGAAATGACATAAGTCACGTGATCTACATAGCAACTTGTTGTTGATTTACATAGCGACGTTTGACATTTCCATACATTATGAAGTCTATTCTATTCTATTCGATTAGCGTTCATGCCACTTGGCTAGCCCCTCAGGCCAATTAGGCGCTTGTCAAATGTGACGTCATCCACATAATAAGGCGGTGGCGGTGTGAGGCCGGCGTGCGGGCGGAAAGCCGCAGGCGGTGGCGGGTGTGCGGGCGGGGAAGCCTCATTCCACCCGAGCGCCTAGTTGGCTTGGTGGAGTACTATTTTCCCGTATCGTGTATTGTGTATTGTTTGGCAAAACTAGCCACTTATGATGTCATACGTATGTAGTTAGTGCATTATTCGAAAATTTAAACGTACTTATGTATGTGCATTAGTCGAAACTTTAAACGTCTTTATTTCGGTTTCGAACTTGAATAACTTGTCATAGCGTCTGGGTGGCGGTAACGTATTTTAGTCTCACTCATATTACAGATTTCATAAATAAAAATGACAATAACAGCAGTTTCTCAATGAAGATACAATTACTATACACCTATGTCCAGTAGTGGCCATTATATTTCGAGTGATGGGCGGATGCGGTTATACGTAGTGTTGTCTTACCACAGAGTAAAGACTAAAGAAAGAGGTGCCCTTATTATATATGTATGAAAAAAAAACGTGGTCATTGTTTTTTCATTTTCATTGTTCTATCTACCGGTAAATAGTTGCACTACTCGCTTCGTTTTATGTCGATGTTAATACTAGGCCGACCACTCGGCCGAGTTGCTTAGGGCCAGTCCCCTTAGTAATTGGTCCATGTGACTTACCGACTCTTTTCAGTGGAAGCAACATTCCGAGCCCGTGGTAAATTCTAATTATTTATTGTAATTATCTAATTCTAATTGATGTCCAAAGTACTAAGTACCACTCCACCAAGCCAACTAAGCACTCAGGTATAAATATCAAATAATAATAAATAAATAAATAAATATCCTGGGACATTGTTTTACACACGGCTACCTGATTCCATACTTAGCAAAGCTTGTACTATGGAAACCAGATAACTGATATTACTACATATACCTACTACCTTTTGTTTGTAAATACATACTTAATATACAGACTCGGGACATACAGACATGTTCATGCACACAAATGCATGTCCCGGGTAGGAATCGAACCTACGACCTGCAGCGTGATAGGCGGAATCTTACCAACCCGTTGGCGTGGTTGGTAAGGTTGGTAAGATTCCGTCCGATTCGTCAAATAATAAGTCAATGATTCCGCGGTCCTCCCACCGCGTAGTGGGAGCTACTGCAACAGGGGTGCCCAGGCATTGGCCCAGGCTCACTACGTTGTAGACGAGTGCCTAGTTGGCTTGGTGATGTAGTAAATATAAATGAAGACCAATTAACCTTTATCAGTTTCTTTACCATAATACAATTCACAACCCGGTCTCACCATAACAAGAAACCTAGTATAATTAAAATCCGTATTTACGCTAAAAAGGTTAAGAGGTTAAGAATGTTCTTAATCAACTAACATAATGTTTACTAATATCGATTAATGAGGTATTAAATTAGGTGATTTTAAGATAATCACCTAATGGAGAACACGAGCTCTGAATTAAACCTGTTGTGTCTATATTAATACCGTAATTGCTGATATTGTATTGTTACGTATTTAATTTGTACGTATTTAAAAGACAAATTATTAGACAATAATGTTTGTAGTGTTCTTTAAACCTCGTTTAAGTCTTTGAACCTATGTACAATAAAATAATGGGTGGTCTAAACAGTACCGGTCAAAACATCGCAATTAAATAAAGCTTATAAGGTGTTCGATAAAAGCCCAGCACATATGGACGCCTGTGAGGAATCCGGATATGACGTCACTTAAAAGTTGACATGATGGCGTCATCTCTTTAGTGGATCCATTTTTGAAGAAACCTCAAATTGAACTAAACACCTTTCAGGAAATAGTAATCACTTCTAGTAAAAACTGCTTTCTACCACAGATTAGAAAATCATACTTTTTGACTAACGAATATTTTAATATCCTATTAATCGCCTTCGTATTGCTTTTAAACGTTTTATGAGTACCTAGTACCTATGAGCGATTTTAAAAACGGGTTTTTCGTAATTTGCTGGTCTGGGTGTAACTGGGATCACCCCCAGGCCATTGTATGGTAGTCATAGTACAATCGTTGCTTAGTTTGGGCCCATACAGTCGCTTTGTAAGTCTGACGTATATGGCTTGTAGGTATTCATTTACAGGTAGGTATAGTTTAATGGGCAATTTTTTACAGAACTAGGTAATTTTAATGTATGTCAGGTCTATCATATAAAACTTCATTGGACACTGAGTTATAATTTCAGTGCTACGTAAAACAATCGCACAATACCGATTCACGGTAAGTAGGTAACCGGCGGCACCAAATTGACATCTCATTAATTATTTCGGAGTGTCGTTAACCGACCGAATAGAATAGGTTGCTGTTAATAACGGTCCTGATATTCCGAGAACAATACAATTGGAAACTACTAATGAATCGGGCTATGGCACAAGGTGTAGCCTACCTGTCAATATACGGAGCTACTTGATGATGCATTAGGCAATACTCAATACTAAGTAACACAGTTACTTTCAAATCAGTTATTGGAACACTCGAAATTCAAATTAAAGAATCACGGCCAAAAGAAGACATTATCAACGTCCGGTCAAGATAAATATTCGCGGCCAATAGCAGAGCTATTCTAAATTCAAAAACATCAGAATCCTAAGGCTGCAAAGTTACCGATGTCTCTATTCTTAGAATCATTTCAAAGGTTGTATCGTAACCTATGTCACCTTCAAACCAGTAGTCATAGGCAAAATTCTAAGAAATTAATAGTGAATAACAAAAACTTAGCAGAATCGTACCCTTATTAAAAATTCTGGTGTAGTATACAAGTTTATGTGCAATATTAATCCTATAAAACGAGCTAATGTAATCCACCAACAGAAAGTATGAGCCAACCCGCACATGCTTGGGGGTTTACGTCACCCGTACGTGTTTTACCGCTAACAAACATACATTAATATGGAAAGCTCGCCTCTGCCAATGTGGCAGCCAACGCTGCCCCCACGAAGATGGCCATTGTCTTTTCAAAACGTGACTCCAAATGTTAATTGGACTATTAAAAGCTGAATGCGGGTCATTTCGGCCATTACGAACGGAGCCCTTTTGAATATGTATAATAATATTATTAGATAAACCGAGCGTTCAATTTGTGTGTTAGGTTTCTAATGAGGTTATGCGCTTTCTTGTCACAGATGGCGCTTGCGCGTTGAATGCGCAAACGCACAGCCGGATGCGCAAAATGGATTTTGCTGTGTGCGTGCGCGCATCGGATGCGGAATTTTATATTAGCGCCCTTGGTGTGGGAGCTCCGATATTAATCGCTTTAGTATTCATATGTGTGTTGCTAAATAGGCTAGTGTTATGTTGTGAGTACATAAATGCTGATTATTTGAATATTAATGCATCGATTAAGAGAGGACTGACGATAATTAGCAATTTATTATACTTAGTACTTACCTATTTCTATTGAAGTAGGTACATTATATTTTAATTAATTATTAATGTCATCAGAAAGTATTAGCATTTTAATTCTTCTTCTTAATACAGTACCTGCCTATTTAATTATAAGAATTCGCATCACTATTACCTAATTATTAGGTACCTAATTTGATTTTCTTTTGAGCACAACAGATCCAACCTACCCTTCCTAGTATCTACGACCATTATATCCACATAAAATATGATGTTTTAAAGGTGCGTCCACAAGCCTCGAGCCGCTGCTCCCGAGCAATTAGTTGTGACACAGTTTACGCGGCAGACGTCAACGCACGCCTCTCGGCGCTTGTGGCCCCGCCATTGAGTACGATGCATTGATTTTCATGAAGTTTCAAATGAAAATAGAACTGCTATTACCCTTATTTTTTGTAAGTTTTATAAATGACACGGTTGAGTACAGAAATGTCACTATTTTTTTTGGGTTCCGTACCCAATGGAACCCTATTACTTAGCCTCCGCTGTCCGTCCGTCTGTCAGCGGGCTGTATCTCACGAACCGTTATTACGGTAACTCTTTACCTAGGTAGAGAATTGAAATTTTCACAGAATGTGTATTTCTGTTGCCACTGCAACAAAAAATACAAAAAATAAAATAAAATTTGAAAATAAAGGGGGTCCCCATTCAAGGAACTTGATATTTTGACGTTTTTATTCTACGGTTGTACGGAACCCTTTATGTGCGAGTCCGACACGCACTTGCCCGGTTTTTAAACTTGAGTAGGCTCTTAAATTTTTGTTGCGTTCAAACATTCAGCGGAAAGAATGTTATTTTGGCATGAATAAGTAACATCAATTTAAGCTTACAAAACTGTGTATTAAATATTAGTAGAGGCGTGCTATGAATTCGCAAGTTATCTTCGCTTTGTTAAAACAATTTTGCATATTGTGTTTTGGCTCATTATTGTACAGTTTCTTTTCCGTAGAAAGCTTTCTTGGTTTAATGCCAACACTGAACATATTCCATTTTGAATATATTTGCGTATAATACACCCACTTATACAGGATATTCTGTATTATGTAAGTACTTATTTATTTGAACGCTTCATGTGCAAATTTTTTGACACGGATTAAAGAATTAAAAATAGAATGTTAAACCTAAATGAAACCGTTATACCGCCGAATAACTCGTACGCAACTCAAATTTGAGAGCTGCTCTACTTCGACGCGCCATACAAAATGACGTATCAAACTGCAAAGTAGGACTCACACATCTGCCATCTGAGTAGCCTTTGAGTTCTTAATTGTGATAATAAGCGGCAGTTTCAGAATCGTGAGATAACTTTGAAGTTTTGACAGTTTTTCCATAGAATATCTGCCTAAACCCCATATTTATTTAGTGGATTGTTACCTGTTGTTACGGTGAGGGAAAACATCGTGAGGAAACCTACCTATCCCCCGGGATTAGGTAATAGTCAGTTCCTGTATACACGGCGACAAGGTTCACCACCTGTCACGTTGGGTTCTGACTATCTGGTGAAACGTGGGCTTTGAGTTGGCTTAATACCTCCACAATGTGGTGGCCACTCAAGCCTCTGACTACCCCCGAATGGGGATAAAAAGTCGTGACGTTATATTTTTTTTTTTTTTTTTTTATTGTTACCTGACGATTCTGAAACAGGCGCTAAGTATAATATACAGAGCGGTGACGACATAACGACAATAACTGAAACCACATACTGGATATCACGTGAGTAAGGCGTACATAAAAAAAAAAAAACAAATATATTCAAAGTTGCTTTTTTACTTCTACCATTTTAACTTTACGCCTGCAAATGGACCGCCAAATACACCGACACCGAAGCGATTTTGCCACCCTTGTACCTACAGGTAAATAGACGATTATAAAGGATGTAGTGTTACGTTTAGATTATTTCCGCATTTAATTTGTGGGAAAAATTAAATTTTACAATGTTGATGTAAACCTAATTTGACAATTTTAAAGTATTGTGATTAACTAGTAGGGGTCGTGTTTAAAGTTATTGTCGTAATGTCGTCACCACCCTGTATAAAGCAAAGAAGAACAATGAAACATAAACATATAGGTACCAAATTCTTTAGGATATCGACCCTTTAAAGCAAACAGATTAAAATCAATGAATTTACTGATGAAAATGAGGAATGACTAATTCCTAAAAAATCCTTTCCAAGTAAACTGCGCGACATTGCACATAAAACAACAAAATGCGCAGCGCACACAGAATTCACAATGCGCGTTGTACGTACAAAGACGTTGAAAAATTTTGTAAATGTACAAAAAAGACAATAGCTTAGGTGTCATATAAATCGTGTTCTGTATGAAGTAGATAAGCTGGTATTGCCAGATTTAAATTTGAAAATAAAAAATACGTAAAATTTATTTTATCTTCTGCTAACACTGCAATTAAGCAGGGAGGTTGTTATTTCTTTTGCTAGGTGAGTCTACAAGCGCCGAGCGGCGTGTCCGAATAATCAGTTTTGAGTACGTAGACATAACATCATATGCGGCTGCTTAGGGCTTTTGAACGCTTCTATTCAGGTATAAAGGAGATTGGCAAACTACCTAATTAAAATTTATTTGGTGTGGTATCATTAACCTGCCACTTGATTCAATTAAGTACCTACGAAAAAACTTAATTACGAGTGATTTACTCTGAAACGCAGCATGATAATAAAAAAAAACAGCTGAAAATTTTCAATCCAGATTAAAGGCTGGCACCACAGCGCATACTGGGCCATCTGTCACCGCACGGGGCTCAGAATATTTTATAATTATACGGGGACATACGTGGAATAACAAACGCTCATTGGTCCAGTCGCGCGAATGTCCTGCGGTACGATGCGGCTCGCATTTTGAGCGCCCGCGCAGCGCACCGCGATCAAGATTTCTCGGCCGCGATCCACAAACAGGTGCTCGACACAGCGAGGCGACGACGCGTGATTGATATGAGCTATCGAATATCAATTATACAGGTAATTTTTTTTATCCAATGCAAAAAAATATATGATGTTCTATTACGGGAACAGAATACATTTTCATTAAGTATTATGTACTTTAAAAAAAATCTACTTTATCCGAGTAAGAAAAAAGTAAATCATGAAAAAACAAGTACCGGAAAATCGCATCTAAACGAAATTAATAAAATTAGTGGTTATGACCTCGCCGCGTCGTGTCGAGCGCGCGAACAGCTGATAAGCTGGCGGTGACCGTAAAAAGTAAAATTTCAATGTAAGCATCTTACGTAAACGTTAACTTAAGCATTAAATAAAATTTTAAAAAAAACGTGTTTCTTGATTTCGTTTATGTAAAATATATCAAAATTTGCACACATTTTTTTCGTGTATATTTATCGAAACGAACGGTTTTAACGACCCTCCGTTAAAAGCTTATTCTGTTTGTTCGCTAGTAAATATCCCTATGACATTTATCTACGATGGCTATCTGATTAAATTCATTTAAAAACTAATTTCCTTATTATAATTTAGTATGTGTTTAATTGATTCAGATAAAAACAACAATAAACCCATATTGTAGTCTTTTTATTACAAGCAATAATATCACGCAATAAATTAGTGCACAGTAGCCATACCCACTCCATAATTCAGCAATAGACCTGTAGAAATAGCAGAAAACGTAATCCACTTATACGACACGATTTACTATTCAGCTCATGGCTGTATTGGAGCGCTAATACATGTGCTTAGCGGTACTGTTAAAGAGGGACTCAGTGCCAAATATGCGCGCCAGTAACAATTTACTGCCTTTATACGGAACATAAAGAAGCACCGAATGATCTAGCGCGAAAAAAATAAACGGTCAAGTGAGAGTCGGGCTCGTGCTATGAGGGTTCCGTACATTTTTTGGTTGTAAAATCAATTAGCGTAGATTTATCCGTGCTACTGAAAACTGAAACGCTTAGCTTCAGAAAGCTTAAATATAGAGGCAGAGAAATAAACTTATTTCACACATTGTATACTTAGGTACGTAAGTACCTACATGAAGATTTAAAAAAAGGTTTCCCGAAACGTTTCTAAGAACAAGGGTTGTCAAGGACATATTAAAGAAATGATACTAAACTAGTTTTTATTTAGCTGCACTACGTATATTTTTACTATTATAGTAAGGAACCCTAAAAAATATTAACATGTAGCATCAGTTACAATGTTTTATCATTGTTTAATACCCAAATGCTATGTATGCTTATCTGCATCGGCCCATTTATTTGCAGAACTTTTAACAAAGCGCAAAGTTTTTCAACTCCTACGAACGTTGGTTTTTTGTCGCAATTAATTAAGTTATAAATGGCTACTCAGATAATATTTTTGGTCAAGATTAATCAGTTTTCGGACAGTTTTATTACACGCTATTAAACAAATAATTGGGCGGGCCATTCTGAGTATTTGTGTCAAGGAACCCTATTTTTTTTAAAATTACATTGAAATATTTGCATGAGAAGTTAATAATCCCTTAACTCATAAGCTGGCTCGACCGGGGGTAGTACCACCCTCTCAGAGGAGAAAGGCGTAAAGTAGCTAGATTTGGTGCGTCTAGACGCCCCGTATGCCTCGCGCCAGCACTCATGTTATGACATTATGTCTATACGTTTCGACCTCAGATATGAGTACCTACTCGGGCGCAGCATGCGGCGTGCCCTCTCCCTTTCCCTCCTTCTGTCCTACTCGCCTTCATGGTAACTGGCGAGCGATGCATTTCATGTTGCAAGCTTACATAGGCTGCAATAACTGCTTAACATCAGGCAGGCCGTACGCTTGTTTGCCACCTTAGCTATAGGTAGAGGGTGTTAGGTAAGATGAGGGGTATATTGAAGGAGGTATTATCATAGCTTGAAGACGTCCTAACACTCGGGATATAAAAAAATATCCTCCCAGTGAGTGTCCACCAAATAAATATGGCGTTTTGACAGTTTTTCATACAATATCTGTCAAAACTCATATTTATTTGATGGTTAAGAGTTATCTGACGATTTTAAAACAGCCCCTCTAGCCAAGTGCCTTCGTCTACGAGCTTTTCTACAAAACGCTACGCTTCATGTATGGAAATGACATAAGTCACGTGATCAACTTATCGACTTGTAATATCATTTCCATACATGAAGCGTAGCGATTCGTAGAAATGCTCGTAGACGAATCCACTTGGCTAGGGGGACAGGCCCTAAATATTTTATTAGAAACTTGTTCTTAGATTTGCATGATATGACTGGACACACTAGGGTGTTGCAAACCCATCAAGTTTTTGGAGAGCACTAGTTATAACAATCAGGTTTCTCCCGCGGCATCTCACAACGGAGCGGTACTTTTATTCCGTCTAAGATATACATCGAGAACGTGAGTGTCGTCCATAAGTACTGTGTGTACATCTATGAATGTCTTTATTACCGTGTTTTAGTCATTTGTTAGATTTTCTCATAATGATTGTCCCCAAAACGAGTGTCTGTGCCGTCAAAAGCCTTTGTCTAATCGTTGTCATGACTCCGGTTCATGTCTGCTCCGATAGTCGTTAGAAATTTCATTGTTTTATTTCATACACTCTTAAAAAAACTTCATCCTAACTACCCCTTTATAGAACGTTATAATGGAACTGCAATGACATTACAAATAACTTTTGGTCCTAAAAATGCTTTTTAAAATCATTGTAATTGGCTAAAACTCTATAAATTTGGGGAAATTACTTGCATCGCGCGCATTGCCGCTGACAGCGGCAGCTCGTGGCGTCATGCAACATTTTAGCAAAAAACGCTTGCGCCCGTCGCCGTCGCGCAAAGTCGTGGCCGAGCCGTAAAATTTCGATTAGCTTACTCTACTTTAGGTAAAGTGGATTAAGCGATTTATTTAATTACCTAATATACGAGATATCATAATTGCCATATACGTGAATTCTCGCAGTCAGTCTGACGCAACACACAGCAGCCAGCTTAACCATCCATCACTGCAGATTTAGGCTAAAAAACTGCTTCCGGTTTCTATGTAGAGTATGTAGAGCTAAATTTTCAGCTCCATATATATTCTTCAGATGCTAACGTGGTAAATTTTAATTTTACTCTTTACTTTTTTACACGAAGCACTTATTATTGGAAGTACAGAGATTTATGGTTAAATTTTAGAACTTGTGAAAATAAATATTTGCACAAGTTCTAAAATTAGTAAAACAGTGAAAATTGCAATGCAATTTTCATTATCCATATAGTTTACATACTTTTGTTTAGTAGTCCGTAAGTTTTCCTAAAATAGCAAATTGCACCAAACGTTCAGCCTATAGTTGATACTACTAACTGCTGACATTATAAAGAATCATAAAACTGTGCATTCTAGCTTAAAATGTAATCATAATTTCAAAAGCTGGCTATAGAGCTGCGTTTCGTACGATGAGTAAGAGAGCCGTAAGCCCACCCCCCCTCCCCCTCCCTCCATCCCACTCCCCTTCAGGTCGGCAATGTGCGAGCAATACCTTTGGTATTGTAAGCATCTATAGGCTACGGTAACTGCTTAACATCAGGCGGGCCGTACGCTTTTTTGCCACCGCAGTCCCATAAAAAAAAAAAAAAAAAAAAAAAATAGAGACAGCTTGATCATTTATCTCCAACTTACAGGCTTCTTCACCGTTATTACCATAAGTCAGTCAATCTTTCCCAATACATCCAGTATAATAGGGACATTAAAGTGCATAGACATGAGTCGGAACTCCTCGCCCATCATTAGATCCACCCTTATCAATAGAAGGTGTTTTATCGTACATTAATCAAAAGTACATTGTGTTGGTATCTTTTATTTGTATTCTCAAGTGCGATAGTATTGTTTGGGTTTAGATAAAAATGTTATTCGTGTTCTTAGATTATTTCTTCTATAGTCAGTTAATTAATTTTGCTTTCTGACAGATATCAGTCGAAACAAGCAGCTCCGTACACTTATGACAGCTCTCTCCGCCTAGTTGTTTTTAAAGGCGAAGTCTAGGTTGAAACAACCATGACCAAAGAAATGATTCCCGAAAAATTCCCGTGAGTTTGATGTAAAAATTAGAGAACATATACAGGGTTATTGGCCAAACATCCTTACAATCATGAATCATGAGTTCAACGTTGATACATCCTTGAAATGTCACTTTTGTTTTTTTTTGTTTTTATTTATAGCCAAGGATGGCACACTGGCAGACGGTCCACCTAATGGTAAGTGGAAGCCACCGCCCAGGACATCTGCAACTTAAGGGGAGTAGATGCGGCGCCGACCTTTTAGGGACCTGTAAACATGCCTTTTGAAGAACCCCATTTTAACCCCATAACTGTCTCAGTTTTCATGGGTGAAGTCTTGGTTGAAACGTCAGTGTCTTTGATATAAAAATTAGAGAATCACAACCCTGTCACGTACATAAGAATCACAATAAAGATAGGTACTTAACATGAAGGTAATTCGTTTTGTCACATCTCTTTGGTTTTATTTTTTTGCTATATGGTAATCGAAATTAGTCGATTTCTAAACAAACACAGTATATTTAAATATAATCCATCTATTACAGTTGCAAAACTATCTCCACGTACAAAACGCTCTATTAGTACACGGTCCAACTAAACTTGCGAAAACGTCCAAGAAATCTTGGACTTTATCCAAAAATTTCGCACCATCAAAACGGGCCAGTGATTATACCGGCCCCGGCCCATAAATAGTGTAAAACAAATGTTTTATCAGATTCGTTAGTGTGGTATCAATAATTCATACCGCCGATGTTATGCACATCGCCAACCGTTACTTGGAAGCCTTACTCTCTTCATTAGTAGTTCTATCGCGGGTTGCTTTGGCAAAACCGCTGGGCCACATAGCTATGGGTGTGGAAGTAAAGTTTATCTGGATGTGACTCACTGAAATGGCATTGTGTTTTTATTGCGCTTAAATAGGTGCGTCAACACACAGCCCGAAGAACTGATGGCCTATGGGGCAGAAGGGTTCTTGAGTGGCGATCACGTATCCGAAGACGCAGCGTGGGTAGGCCCCCACAAGGTCACGGGAAACCGCTGGATGCAAGTGGCACAGGAGCGGTCGTTGTGGAAAACCTTGGGGAGGCCTATGTCCAACAGTGGACGTCTTTTGTGCTGAAATGATGAGGTGCGTCCAAAAGGCGAGCGGTACGCCCGAGCAATCATTTAATAACATTATGTCTACGTGGTTAGACGTCAAAACTGATTACTCGGGCGCTGTGCTCGCCGTTATAGACGCACTCTTTTACTTAGCTAGTTCTTTTGTGTTTAGATTGGGCTTCTTTAATGTTTGCGTTTTACACATTTTTACTCTTTTAGGGCTGACATATTTAAATTCTACGATGGTCTATACTCGCTACAATCTAGGTTCGTCGTTAATTTTTATTTTAGAACATCATTTTTAGTTGAAAGATAATTATTAATGCTTCCATTTTGTCCTACTTCAAAGTAAAACAATTGAAAAACTGAGCTAATTGTACCTACTTTTCACCTAACCACGCTTTTCTCCTTCATTATTCTCTACATCCGCGTGAATATTGGTACGCCGTTCATATACAGTTCGTGTATTGACGATTTAATTACATTTTGATCCGGCTGCTAGGCGTTATTGCGATGTGGGTGTCCGATATAAGTATGCAAATGACAGTTGCGTTTGGTGGAATGACACCACGAGGTATCACGTCGGCAACTCCTTGGATTACCATATAGATCGCCTTTAAATGAATAAATGTAAGCAGCGCTTGTATGATTAGACTAGAGAATGTTAAATAGGCTTTATTTCGCGATGAGTAATGCTTTCTGTTTGATTTGAATCGGAATTTCTATTGATTTGATGTTTGGCGCCAGGCTCTGTGGTCATCGGCGTGGAAATTAGGACATGTGGTTATATTATAGAAATTGCACGCAGCGACTTATCAAGTTCAGCAGGTACTTAAAGTACTGCCGCATAATATATATATATTTTTTTGCCAGTTTACAATGGTTTTAGAAATCATTTCTAGGTTCAAAAGTGATTTGTAATGCCTGTGTAAGTCCATAATAACTTTCTAATAATTTGGAGGTTGTCTCTATTGTGAAACGCATGAAATCTGTAAGATTGCAATCCTTTAATGACTTGGCTTCAGTTCAAAACTTTACAGTCTATGCAAACTTAAATAAAGACGGGTTTTATTCGATGACTGTTACATAATTTGTGCGTAAGTACCATGATTTATACATTAATGATTAATTATCAGAAGTGGTAGGTACGTTTTTTACACACGAATAATTACTTTAAATGGGCCAGTGTATTTGGCACCGATAGCAAGAACATAATGTTTATGGTTTTCCTTTCATAATAATCTTGATAAGTAGGCATCTTTATATTTATTGAGACTAGGCCCCCACTGTTACTCTTACAATTCCACGACTGTTACTACTGTAAGCCACGAACCATGGTGTCCAACGATGACACCCAGATTGAAACCTCGACGAGACCCGGGGAAATATAGAGAAAAAATAAGATTATTCCAACTCCTCATATTTTTATCTTTTGACTAGTAGGTATGAAAATTGTAACACAGATAATACTGTACTTATGGCATACGCTTAAATATAGCTATATTAGCGTATAACAGTTGTCGCGACTGTATGTACTAAAATTAAGCAAACCATTATTAGTCAAAAGCTTGTTTGTTTAAGTATCTTGTATTCCATTGCACAATAATTAATTCAAACCCGTAATTGCGGGGGCGTCTCAAACCTTTCGACATTACGCTTTTCGCCACCGACAATGCATTTTCCGCACACATTACTGTTCTGTAACCCGTGCACTGCAGACTGCAGGCTACATTTAAGTTAATTATAGGATTACGCCGGGTTGCATTTAAAGCGGTATTTTGGTAATATAATAGTCAGATGGCACGCCTGATAAGGGCCAACCCGATACTTGGAAAGCCTCGCTCATTACGAATTCGGGTCGCAGACAGAACGTACTCGGTCGCGAGGAACAAACGAATATAATAATTATGAGTCGAATGGATTAGGTCGAATTAACGGTTGCGTTGTTAGGAGATTATTTTTTCGACACGTACCGCGTGTGGGGGTTAATCAGATATTTTTTGATACGTATCTGTGTAATTGTGTCTTTGTTGTAATTTGAACCGGTGGATTTGTGTGATGATGTATGAATAAAACATAATATTGGCATAAAGCTTACCTATCTTTTACATTACAGGTAACAATTAAGTCCAATTTGGTCAGTGATCAATTTAACTATAGTATGTATAAAAATCGGAAACAGTTTTTCACACCCTGTGCGCTAAAATACCGGCTGTCATAGTTTTTCTTTTTTCAATAGCCCAGGATGGCACACTGGTAGACGGTCCACCTAATGGTAAGTGGAAACCGCCGCCCAGGACATCTGCAACTTAAAGGGAGTAGGCGCGGTGCCGACCTTTTAAGGACCTGTAAACAAGAACATCAAAGAACCACATGTTGTAGCGCATAGGAAAGAATTCTGGACAGAGTCATTCCACAAATTATTAGGTAATTTTATTTCATATACTTTCTAAACATACTATAATACATACCTTGCATTTAACTAAGGTCAACAACGTAAACCAAATGTATGTGTTGGAAAAAAGACATGAGATGTCACATCTGTCGTCATGATACCTACTATGGTAGTAGGCTGATTTATCTTCCCAAGCTTCTACTTTTAATAGAGTCACCTTTGTTACCTTTGGTATACGAGAATTAAAGATACGAAGGTACCTTCCTACCCTTAATTTTCGTGATATTCACCACTAAATGTAAGTATAAAAAACTGGTTGATAATGCATTCTAGAGATTTTTCAATCCTACAACTAAAGTCGTGAGGAGCAAAAGGAATCAACCCCAAAACTATAGTTGTACCGACTCTACATCATCAGGTCTTCATTTAAAATGGTACCTTGTATTAAAATCATAAGGTTTCTTTGCTCTATGTTTGAGTAGTTGAAGCCATCGCGCCTTCAAAAAGACACCGCCAGTAATGTTTGTGGGAACTGTGAATCTCAACATATAGATTAACATTTAAACTACGCGTTTTATTTCATGACTACTGTTTTACAAAACACAGTAGCTATTGTTTACATGCATACAGATTGATTAATATTCCATGATCGTGGTCATTTTTGTCACATTCTGGTACTTACTCATATGTTACTCTCATTTGAATAAGTTTTAGTTTTATGTGACTAAGGTGGGAAACAAGCGAACGGCCGGCCTGATGTTAAGCTGCTACCGTAGCCCATAGATGCCTGCAGTTACCTTAGACGTACTGGCTACCGTAGGTACATGCCAGAGGGGCTCAGCATAGTGCGTATTTTTAAGAAGCATTTATTTGTTTTTAAGCCAGTGCCAGTGGAAAGTTTTATAATGCGGAAAAATTATGAAGCAAGTCGTCCGATGAATCGAAACAATTGGTAGAAAAAAATCACATCGTCCGATCAAGCGGACGATCTATCGGACCACAAGTTCAGATAGTAAATAAAAAAAGCTTACCGGTTTCCAAAATTTACATTGTAGAAATTATTCGCAAGTTAAATGTCAATAGGTATCGACCTTATCTACATATCAATTAACCTTTCATTAGTTGTAAATGGTAATTATAGGTTCAGCTGCAGGTGTGCGTAATTAAATCTTGGTGCTGATTCAAGTTCCCACACCCTTTACAATGATTGTGTTGAGTACTAAGAATTAAGCGCCTCAAGCTAATCATGCTGTATCCATAGCATTCTATGAGATAATGTAAAACATATGTATACCTAATAATGGGAAACACAGTGAAAGTAATTAAGCTTCTAGAAGTAATTTAAATAAAGCTTACAGCGTAGCTATACAGGATGACTGGTTAAACACTTTACATATTGAAGGACATGATAATTTATGGTAACATGAAACGTTTAAAAAAATTAAATTAAAAAAAATACCAATAAACTACAGAGAAAACCTTAATTAAATAAATGTGCTAAAACTCGGAAATTGTGGACACCGCTATTGCTAGTACGCGTGTTCTGCGCGAACGGAATTAATGACACTTGATAGGTACGTCAAATCAAGGAGGTACAATCCTGACCACGCTGATTGTTTTGAGTGGATAATTAAAAATAAATTAGGCAAATATTAGGCACCAATTTTTTACATAAATAGAACGAGAATCGAGTACTGAGCACTCTATATCAATATGTAAAGTGTTCAACCAGTCAGCCTGTATAGGTACAGTCGCATTCATTAGTGCTTAGTAAGTGGGTGCCTCTAAAAGAGGCGAGCGGCGCACTCGAGCTATAATTTTATGACATTACTAGCTTATTTTGACATTACAAACAGACGCTTCAATTTTATTTATTTATATATACCTAGTGTCTCAAAAGTACGAACTAATAATTAAACCACGTATACCGCTGCTGATATGTAGATGCTTAGTAAGACCAACTATACGTGACTATAATAGTTTCTGAGTTATGGGCCTTTGAATATTTGTGATAACTTTGATGTTTCGGCCTTAGAACACATGAAATGGCATAGAAACCGGTGTTAACTGCATTACGAAGTAGCAGCCACTAAAATTCAAGAAAAAGTTTGAAAAAATAATGCATAGTTTTAGAGATATTACCGTATTTTAAAATTGGCGGGAAAAAAATATTTGAAAAAATGTGTTCGTATTTCAATAAAATGTTATACCATGCAACTCTATTCCCGATACTCATCCAAACCCCCAAGTATTATTTCGTACTTTTGAAACAGTCTGTATACATTTTATGAAGTAAAATGTATGTAATGTATGAAATGAAATGTATATGTATACATTTTATGAAGTTACAAAATGTTATATTTAAATAATTTATTATTATTTATCATTTGATATTTCTATTACTTACTAGATTCTTAAATAAACATCAAATTGAAAATTACTAAACCTTTATATCGCAATCCCGTAACATTATTAGATTCTTGAGGGTTAACGTATAAATCGGACATCGAATCCCACTCAAATTTGCATAAAGATCGATTTCGTTCTAAATCGTAAATAGATTTACATACAAGCGCTTTATGCTTTAGGCGAAAATGCACCGCTATTATATGTAATTGCCTCGCAATTAGGACAATGCCGGGCCAGCGCTGCAGCGTAATGTATTCGCTAATTACGAGTTCAAGCGATAATTGGCGCATCGGGTCGAAATCGTGGCTTGAACGGGTTGAAGTCGATCAGGGATTTTTTATAAGAGAGGTATGTAATCGAGACGAAACTAATTGTTGGGCAAAAACAAAAGCTTGGGTGGTTCGTCGCGTGATGCACGATTTCTTCAGGGACCTAAATTAAGGAAACAGCATTCTATAAATTGTAAATATACTAGGAAGACTGGCATTGCAAAACCCATGGACTACATAATAAATGGCGAATATAAAAAAATACCATCTTATAAAAATAATAATCCATTTACTAAGAATTTCTAGAACAAGGCCCAGTTGCTGATTGTAGGTAAATTATATGACTTACGGCTGATCAAATGCAACTCAAATTATTTTTACTATATCTTTCGTTTTTGAAATTCTGCAACAAGCTCTTATACTAAATTTGATATTAGTGAAACACCCAAGAAAGCTAAGTACTTGGTATAAACACATGAACTCAAAAAAATGTTTTACCAGCGTACATGTCGGCATTTAAGCATTTTAGAAAGGAGTACACAATTAAAATGCGGTTTAAAACATTTAACAAACAAGCAGATACGGGACAAATTGTTTTTTTCCTCATCCATATTAGTATTCTGGTCGCTCGTGTGTCGAATAAAGAAATTTGTGACCTCAGATTATAGAATGACTCATTCCAACCGCTACTTGGCAATAAAAAAATCTAACAGTCCTTTTGGACTGACTTTGCAAACAAAAGTCGTCATTAGGCCTCGTATCTTCATATCTAACAGTAGCTCATATAATTCGCAGGAATGTTTATGATAATGTTGGGTGACGGTCGTACATACTAAGGTGCTAGAAAAATGTTGGTGGCTTTTTGGTGGGGTCCTAGCAACTAGACGGAGAGTCGCCACACACGGAATACAATATTGCTGGTTACAGCCGCGTCTAATGCATCCAACAACTCGATGGGTATTTAAAAGAGAACAAAAAAAATACATATATTATTGAAATTTTAGGCCTTTGTTGAAATTGCTTTTTGTTATATTAAAAAAAGAAAATTATGACAAAATAAGACTATAATGATTATTACAATGAATGACCGATTACATTTTCCGTACAAATTTTCATCCCCTATAAGGGATGAATTTCCAAAAACACTGATAATTAATTAATTATGTCTTCTCTCTCCTCTTTTTTTTTAAATACACTAAAAAAAAGAATTACCCAAAAGCAACTTTATTTTTAAGACATGAACATTTTCTACACAGATCCACTATCATTAGACGTAACCCCCCAGCAACACACCGTGACGACTGACTCACAAACTACTCATGTTACACAAAATGTTTAAACTCAATGACCAAGGAACTGGGTAATTACAATAAACCACTTAATGAGCTGCAAGTGGGTGGTACCATTTAAATGGTACTAAACAAAATTATTTCGACCCACGTTACCAATTAGTTCGGCTAGAATTAAATCGATTTCTCGGAAACTTTTGAATTAAAACCTTGCACGCTGGTAGGTAAATAATTGCGTATTTAATAACGCTTTTGTTCTCGGACGGCCGGCGGGGAAATTCAAGTGTAATTCAATTGTGTTTAAGACTGTTTAATACGATGTAACAACTAACAACATCCCGCTCGCTTTCTAGAACGTAACTTTTGTGCTGTAGGTGCGTTAGGGCTACGTACGAGTTATACTAAAACGATAAGAACGTTATAGGAAACGTTTCGGTGCAGGTACTTGTAATATTGTTAGAAAGCAAAAAAAGCTATGATGAAAGTTGGAACTGTCAACAATGCGCCAGCAATTCCAAACCAAATTAAGTTTTTACTTCGTGAATGTCTAAATGTGCTCATTCAATGGCCTACCAAGATTGTATGTTAAATAAATGTAGTATGTACGTACGGAACCTTAACTAAACTATCTTCAGTTCACTCCTTGCCTTGTAATTTTGTTAAGAGTTGTTAGCGTGTGTAGTGTTAACGGAGCGCAAATTTCATTGGTGTTTAAGGTTTAAATTTAAAAAATCACACCATATCAAGACAAAATAAAACATTATTAGATTTTAAGCCCTGCTCTTATCTTTTGTATAAATATTTTCCTTCTGACTAGAATGTAGCCATACATACCTACTGCGACAGGTTTCCTGCAGAATCGGTAGAGAAAAAAAACATGAAAAAAATTGTGTTGCATGTCTCTCAGGCCGATACTTCATACAAATATCCTTCACTTTAACACTCTTTTTAAAATCAATTTTGCGGGACTTTCACATAATAATATTGCAACAATATGGCACCTTGAGGCGTTCTCCTGTTGGCAATCGCTCGCATGACCATGCGATACGAATGAACGTGCGATTAAAATACTCAACACAGGGGACTCAATATAGATTAGATAGGATGTTTGATCGCGAGTGCGATGAGACCTGCGATATACCATGTTCGTGCAAGCGATAGTATAACGCATAAGAAACTAATGTATTATTAACATTACAGTTATTTACAGAACAGCCATCAACGTCCAAAATCCTAAACCAAAATCCATGCATCATTAACGATTCAAAGGAGAAAATTATAACATCTCGGCCTAATAAATCAAGTTTATTACTAAGAGGGGAGCTTAGTTAATCTGGCCCAGGAAATTAAACGCGGAATTACCATAATTGATACGGTTCAAGTGGATCCACGCAGAAAACTGATCGCCTTTATAAAAGGATCTAGAGAAGCGTTTCGCGAATAATCTTAGATTCTTTTAATGAACATCCCGATTGAGATTGGATGATAAAAAAACCATTACCTAGTTTTCTTTAATCCGGGAGGAGACTTGTATCGTTTACCATTTTATTGAATGAAAAACCTATTAAATGACAAAAAAAATGCTTTATTTGCATTGATGTATTATTTTAACGGATATGTTACCTTCTAACATCGGAAACACTTGTGCTCAGCACACCACTAAATACAGAAAAATTCACACATCTGTTATCGCACTTGTATTTCGACAATTAAATTACGAAATACATAAGAAGGTATTATTCACCGCAGGATGAGCAAAATTCGAGGTTCCGATATGTTTTCAAAATTTTTTTTATCAGTCGATACAGAAGAATCACTTTGCAAAGTCAAAAAATAATATAAGCTACTTTCGCGGTTATAAGGTGCAAACTCGATTGATTCAAGTGCCCTCGAGGGAGTTCGTAGCCATAAATATTTAGACCAAGTGAGCCAGAACTCATTACGTTATCTTAAAACAATATTTCCCCAATATCTTGATCACGGCACGCGCAAACGAAAGGGGTTAGATTGACCAGCTGCTGACCACGTGCACAACAAAATCATTTAAACATCATTACAAAATTATTAATAAGCAACGCAACATACTGATCGGTATCGACACGCGTCAACAATAAAAATACTCACCCTGTATGCAATGGTCACTCTCTTCCTCGTACTATTAACTCCCATTCAAAATATAGAGGTCACTCTAGTCGTTTTTACTATGCATGACAGAGATGCATCGATATTAACAATAGAGATAACACTATTGTACACACACAGACGCGTGCACAGAGGTCTTCGTCGTTGGGTTTTGGTTTCGTTCATACATTTTCACTCCAGTGTCCGAACTACAGCCCTATTCTAAGCAATGCTTGTTCGAATTAATCAAATCATTCTAAAGATCCTTATCTATGGGCGAGTGTATCTTCTAAATTAGAGCAGGAAAGAGAATCAATTGTTTTCTTTCGCCCACGAGCGCATGCCGATGTTGTTATTTTTTGTATTGTAAAGTATTATAGATAGATATAACGGATTGTAATCATCTTATTGTGTGAGCTAAGATGAATCTGTCGTGTGTAGAGCACGTGGAAAGTACGGGCGGCGAAGGCCGTTTTGTCGTGTTTACGGAAGTGAGAAATTATCGCGTGTGTGGGGTTTTAACGATAGAATTTTATGTAGCAAAGTGTAGTTAAATTTGATAGCTTAAAAACTTTTTTTGATTTATTTACATCTCTTTCAGCACCTTTATATCGGTGATGTAATTTTTATACTAAGGAGTTTTCACATTTTTTATATTAATAAGTAAGCACTTACGTTCGCTATAGAGAAAGTATTTTTTAACTTATATTTTGTCCTGTTACTGAGAAAAGACATCTCTTCTCGTTTTCTAAAGATTCCGGTATGAAGCTTTATTTCTAGCTAAGTATTAATCAAAAAGTATTCATATAACCATGTATTTTAAAATCAACGAATCTGCGTGGTGGCGGCATGAATTATAACGTCAAGATTAACAATTAGCTAAAATTTAAAAATCACAACAGTAAAATCTGTCTACCCAACAACAAAACGTCAGAACACAACAGCGGAACTTTCCACCTCCCGTACCCAAATGTACACGATGGAACAACATGTGTTTCTTCACCTAACGAATCTTCCATCGCATAATGAGTGCTACAATGTAAAGTGGGGCTATATTTACATAATGTCAACTAAGTACCTCATATGTAGGAGGGTATCCACATACTCGACGTTAATCGAACGCCTCGCAGGAATGCCATTGTTCAACGGTGTGTATTTTTTAACCGATGTCCGCTAGATTGGATCTTAGATTATGACAGGCTGAGAGAGTGCTATGGGAATTCGTGATTCGCTGTGTTGATTTGTTATTGAATATTGAGGTATTCATCAAGTTTTCTTTTATATGACTAAGAGCGCGGCTCCACTAGTGCGCTGCGCTGCGTCGTTGCAACGGATCAAAGGGTCGACGGGTGAGAGACGAAGCGGGGGAAGGTGATGCGCCAGTACAAAATCTTGCGACGACGCAACGCAACGTGCTAATGGAGCCCGGCCCTAAGGCGGCAAACAAGCGTACCGTGGCTTGCAAGACCAAAGGCATCGCTCGTACGTTGCAGACCTGAAAGGGAGTGGTAAAGAGGGAGGGACGGGGGGGCTTGGCTTCCGGTTTTCTCACTTATCGGAATAAACGCAGCTGTAAGAGGTACTTTACGCCGATCTTCTGCGAGAGGGTGGTACTACCCCGGTACAGCTTGGCTCTACCACCATTAAATTAGCTGGGTTATTATATGTAATTTTAAATGTGTCTGTATGATATGAGGTGTTAGATCTTTTATCAAGCGGCACTATATTTTCGTTTAGGCAATTTGCATTAGCTACTAAAATCTGGTTAGTTATTTAATTTCACCCTTTTTATTTACGGGATTCCATTTCGGGTTTTTACCGATAGAACTAAATAGTTTCGTCCAGTTTGTTTTTATTTTACGATTAGATTTAAACTATGAAAAAGTTACACAAGTCAAGCACAAACCTGCACAATGTTTTAGAATGCACGATATTCAATCAATTTCATTAATCAAAAGAAAGTAATAACAAAATAAATAAAACGAGCTATTTTATTTCTTACTGTCGAAGTGGACAGATTCTAAAATTAGTAAATGAATTTATACTTAAATTTATAATTTTAGAAGCGAATGTCAAAGAGTAAAGAGATCGGATACGAACACAATGGAGCCTGGATCGGCGGCGCGGACGCCCCGCTGCGCCCGCGCACCCCATACACAAAATGAGATAAAAACTTTAATAAAATCCTTATGTAAATTAAATTTGTAGATCTTGGTAACGGGAGATAATAAATATTTTCTAAATGACAATGTGGAGCTTATGTTGTGGTAGGTAGCATTGAATCTGTCAGGCTTAACGAGACAATACTCGTTAACTTGCTTGATACCGATATAAAATAGAACGCTCGATGTGAGAAGAAATCTATTTCTAGACTTTGATAGAGGTTCAAGCGCATATTATGTTTTAGAACTTTGGGGCTATGATCACCAACACACTAACAGACCGTTGGAGCAGTAATCGATAGTTTGATGTTCTGCTGACAGTCCCTTTACTGCAAAACGGTCTATTAGTATGTTAGTGAACCCCGGACTTAGGCGTATCATAAAACTAAATGAAGTGAGCTATATTTAGTGATCGTTTAAGTTTGAAAACAGAAATCTCTTATTTTAACAACATTCCGAACCTATTGTACGGATTTTTTTTATATAAAAATGGCCGACACCAATTAAACTTTCAAACATTGAAATGTTACGATCCGATGAGTATAACCCAGTATAACTAATAATTATAACTCTACACAAATCAACATGTAATCTAACACTGTTGGATCAACAGCACCAATAAACAATTTTAATTTATTGCCAAGCGTTAAAACCGGTTGGCTGTAAATAATAATATTGACACTACAACATTAGTTAATTAACAATCGTCTGCGTGGTTCAATTAAAACTTTCGATAAAAAGCTGTTGCTGAAATAAGCGTAGAAGAGCTAATAGGAAAGTCCTAAATTTTTAAGGTGGAAGAGCCAAGCTGTAGCCAATAGACTACAGCTCATATTCAGGCTGGCTCGACCGGGGTTGTACCACCCACTCATAGAAGATTGGCATAAAGCATCAAAAGCTGTGTTTCGTACGGTGAGGGAAAGAGAAGCCCAAACTCTCCCCCCTCAAGTTCCCTCCCGCTACACCAATCCATTTCAGGTTGGCAACGTCCAAGCGTTACCTTCGATACTGCCAGCATCTATAAGCTAACAACGTATGGTGGGTACCGGTGGTGATATTTTATGGTTAATGGGTCCTAAGTAGTACATTTTGTGGATTTTATACCTACCCTTAGAAATTAATTAAGAATCAGAATCTCTACATTTAAATGCTGTCATAAAAATGTCACTGCACGCAAAATTCAACTTTAAGTTAATCAACCGTCAAGTTTGTCGACAGTACCTATATGCCAGTGTCATGTATGCCGACTTTGTGTACATACCTAATGGTCATACTTACCACATGCTTACATTCACGAGTGCAAAATTTAATAAGATGTTTGACACCAATTAATTCTCACAAAGTCACAAGTTTAAAAATAAATAAATATGACGTCATTATTGTCAGATACTCATTATAAATTCCTGCGTCATTAGATAATTAATTTTGCCTTTCACAATATGAATGCAAAATGATATTTAAATTTTTAATTAATCGATATGATTACAAAATAAAAAAACCACATTGAAACTGATTATGAAATATTGGACTTTGAAATACGCTTATTAATTACTATTTTGCAATCACAATTTCTGGGTTACGTAACACAGAAAAATTAATTATCTAAGCAAACGAAATTCGATGAGTGATGAATCAATTTCTAAAAATTAATTATTAATGTATTTAAAACGGAATTTATTAATTGCTTGAATGATTTATATTCCAAGTGGAGGAATTCTGTGTGGGTGTTTATTACGTTTTTGACACTATGATCTTTGCATCTTAATTGACTGGGTTTCGCCAATTATCAAGTCGAAATTCCTTTCCTTTACAAGTTTATATCGACATTTATATGATAAACCTGACAGAATACTGGTAAGGTTATGCACAATGAATAATAAATTAAAATAATTAATTAAGGCGTGCTTGCAAAGTAGGTATAGGAAGTTAATACACTAAGATAAGAAAATCTTCATACTATAATTAATATATTTCACGGAGCCTTACTGGGAATACAAAAACTTTGTTTCTATTCGATTTATCATCAACTGTATTCTCTCTAAAAACGTACAATTCCAAATTTTTCGGTAGGTTCATATTTATGTTTTGTGAAATGGTATTATTTTAACTCCAGCCTTGTGATAAAAATCATCGGTATGCAATACCAACACAATCGATCAATCGGAAACATCATTCGAATAGTTCTATTATTCAAAACGATTCATTCGGTAAAACAAGTATTAGGAATTAATACACAAGTAATGCATTACAATACGAGACAGTGGGCCGACACCTCTGTTTCGAGCCTTATTTATTGTGTTGTGCCTTTCTATCATAAGTACGTACAGACGGACCACCGACAGCGTATTAGAGGGTTTATTCCACTTGTCACCTTAAAATACTGTAGCTACATCAATAACAATGAAGCCAAAATAAAACTTTAAACTTTGCTTAGTAAGGAATCGTAAGGAATATTGTAAAAAAAACTATTTTCCGAGGCGTTCCTTTGTTGAGAATAAAATATTGTGATAAAAAATAAAGTGTCAAACAAAACTTACAGTTCGCAAATGTCAAACAAATGTGTCAAATAATAGGCGGTTGAACCTGCGGACGGTAGTGTATATCAAAGTCATGCTTTGCTAGATTTTTTAGTTTTATTTGTAATGCCAACGCCTATTTCCACTAGCTCATACTTGAAAAAATATACAAAAATCGAACATTGTTTTCACGTTATCAAATCACCCTTAGATGTCACATGGAGGTATTGTAGGTGTTAAGAGTGCTGTCATTGTCTCCCGTAGATTGGCACACCTGATTGAATTAATAACCATCAGCTAGCTAGTACACTTAAAATACTAACTAATAGTTTTCACGTTAAGCTATTATCTACGCTGTGGGAGATCTAGAATGATTACACGACTCTATTAAAAATACAGTATTTTTAATAAACACCTAATGGTTTTATTACTTCTGGATTTTGTTAATTAACGAATGATTTTAACGATCAATTATAAAAAAGATCGTAAAGGAATTTTTGTATCTTTTTTAAATGGAAGAATTATTTGACATTTCAAGTTTACGACAAGGTGATCCTAATCAGTTGATGTATCTTGCCATAAAATTAACAATTAAATTGTGGGGTCACTCATTACGTATGGAGGACAAATGTTAAAATAAACAAATCTTATTTCTAATAGAGACAATCTTATACCGCAGTGTCAAGTAAATAAGTAATTTTTTAAAACATTCGACTTATATTAGCAATTTTTTTAGGTGGAATAAAGTTTTGAGTTTTGATTGAGGTATATAAAATAATAATCCCTAAGTATGCTTTTAAAACTTTTTCAAAAATGCTTTGTAAAATTCCATGGTAAATAGATTCAAAGTCTCTATCATAGAAAGCTTTCAAAGGGCCGAAGCGCCAAGCGGAACACACCAATATGAATGAGTCGCCCTTGGCGTCCACTTATCAGACGATTGTTTTCGATAGCGCACACATTATTACGCGCCTCTCGACTTTCGACTACCAGACTCTACATAAATAATTAATATATGGATGATTGACGCCGGGGACATTGCCATCGTAAATGTGAGACACCGTTTATCAAGTTTTATGACGTCATTACATTAGTTTATATACAATTTACAGTAATTACTGGGAATTATTTCATGACTCTATTTTAGATATCACGATAGATTAGTAATCATTGTTACTTTATCTAAATTTACTTTTTGGACCAAAACTTTAGAGGGGTGACCTGACGAAATCAAAAAAAATAAACTTCGCACCGCATCTAAAATTGGCCAAATCACGGAGCCCAATATAAAATTCAAAAAGAATTAGGAAAAACAAATGACAAATAAAATGTATCTACGACAATTTAATTTACTGTATAATATCGTCCTGAAACATTCTGCTTGAGACATAGGTAGTCTCGGCGCCTTTCGGCCTACGTTCATTTGCGCTTTTAAACATGACACGGACTAAATGAATCAGTTTTACGAAAACTTGTAAAGTTGCAGTGTATCAATATGATGTTCGTTACATTTTTAGTCTATCGAAAAAGAAAATGTTTACTTATCATTATTTTCTTGTAGCACCATAAGTTATTTTTGGATGGGTGCTTGTAATTGTCAATACAGTAGTAATGGAGGCCCCTCGAGAATAATAATGACGATTGTGAACGAATGAATGTCTAACTATGAAATCATGTGTCAATATTATACATATACAGACATGTACACACGGTGATAATTCTGTTGGGCACAAATATGTGCTAAAATTTAATTTACTCTACAAAATATATTTAATACTAGCTGAGCCCGCGACTTCGTAAGCGTGGAATTTTTAAAAAGTGTTTGTCAATGTTTGCTAAACTAAAAGTAGCCTAAGTTACTCCTTATAACATCAGCTATCTACCAATGAAGGTCCCGTCATACCCATCAGTTCAGAAAAGTAGTTTCGGAGACAAGCTGGAACCAACAGACAGACAAACAAAAAATATTTGTTTGTTATGAGCACCGTATACTATACTTTCATACTTATGCATTTAGTAAAAAGTTATTATTTTGATATAAAAATAGGCACTTCGATTTCATTTATTTGTATATATTAGTATCTAAGATTAATGTGTGTACAAACAGAATTAACACCATTATAAAATAATAAAAAAATATAATGTTAAGTATGTGTAAGTTATGCTATTGTTTCAATTCAATTCAAACAACAACAAAATGAAGATGTAGCAAATAAATCTCCGAGTAGCTGTTCCGCTCTAGGCTATAATCACGGGGAGAAACAGAATAATGACCACATCAAACTTGCAATAAAGCGCCTACTTTAACTTACATTATAAATTAACCGTTAAAAATAACAGGTTATTATAATGAATATACACAAGTATATAATATCGAGTGATCATTAATGGTATAGCACGGGCAGCGCGCGCGCATCTGCCTTTATTTGCATAGTCGCTGATTGGGATAAAAGATTAATTCCTATAATATTTTTTGTCTTCATCATTCAGGTGCAATCAGGCGGGCGAAAAAGAATGAATCATTACCATACTTCAGCCCTTAAGCTATTTTTTCAGACTCAAACAATGGGGCGCTTGTTTGTTATTAGGTTAGGGGCGATAATGTAATGCAATTACTTTTTTTTGGGCAAAAAACTCGGAAATTCATTATTCAAACCCCACAGCTGAGCAAACGAGGAATACTGATTAGAACTTACTACCTTTTTAGGTGTAAGTGTGGCGTTAATGTTTTTAAACGGAACGACTGCACTTAGGCTAACAATTTTAAAAATATACTAGTTTACTAGTGTTTTATAATGGGATCAACGACAGACATAGATCTAAATAGATGACACATGTCCCTCGTTTTGTATGAAAACCAAGCGTGGCACTTTTTTTCTACCTTCTGTGAGCTTTTTATCTTGGTCTAATTTTCTTGTGGAGTTTTTGCAGCTCAATACCTACGGCACTACTAGTCTTTTTTTTAAATGTCATATGACGTCCGGCACCGACAGCGGTGGAGCGTGGACTGAATAAACGGCACCACCTTTTATGCACATTTTGGAACGCTCAGTACATACACTTGCGGCATCTATTTAGATCTACGTCTGTGGGCTCAACACTAACACACACAACACAACAACATTAATTTCACCAGCGCATATTGGACCTCCTGGCCAGTGCAGGTCGGCGAACTTCTCACGTCTTAAGAGACGTGAATTCTCCTTCACCGTTCAGCAAGTGATCTTACCTATAGTAATCGGTTGTTATTACAGCTATGACATTCTTGCCTTACCAAACCGAGAATACTCCCTAATTGCAATCACAAAACCATTCTCAACCCCTCAAAACTCGCCGAAATTCATACACCGACTTATCACTTCATCTGGCAACAGTTACCCCACGTCATCATTATCCGAAATAAGACCATTAGCAGTCCTTTCTCTTAGCGCCAATGAAAGGGTTAAATCGGCCCTCCCGGTACAATGGGTTTATTCTATTACGTACCGCTTACACGCGCGAAGTAATAAATATGAATGTTGAACGTGGATTATGCTCCTTTGCCGGGGGTCATAATATTTGAATATGCGTCGGTACAATTTGTGAAGGGTTAATTGGCAGGGAGCCTTTGTGAAGTCGCTATGCAGTTGACTGGTAATGAAGTTGGCTGTTGCAGTTTTATTGTTATAGCGTCCCGTCTCTATGTTTCTGTGTCTATAAAGTTGTATGACTGTATTTTGTGGCATCTGTATGAATGGAGGTAATAGCGCAATGATTTATCAATAATATCCGATTTTTGAGATAGTGTTACCAAATGTTCAACATCACTTATCCTCTCCTTCTTTTTAAAGCTCACGCTCCGGCTTTTTAAAGCTGTACCTAAATAAAATAATATAACACATCACTAGTAAATAGGTACTGCCACAAACAAATAAAACAAAACCAGTAAACATTATTACTTACTTTATGCCCTGAGTATCGTCAATCCAGTCACAATTTTATGAATTTTAAATAAAAAGAAATCAAAATGAATTCAAATTTGTCACCATTTCTTTATTCCTATTGTTTAAGTTAAAACTTGTGACAAATTTGTATAAATTTTGTCACAATTTCCATGAAAAATGTCCTGTTCTAAACCCACTGATCCCAAACACCCCAGCGACGAAATTTCAAGTGGTACCCCGCGAAGTCCAACCGGTCCGTGCAATAATTACTCGCAGTATCAACGGTAGCTAATTACAAAGCATAATGGGGGCTTTTGCTAGTGAAAAGCATAAAAAAAACAAATTATGAACGATACAGTGGCCGCTAGAGAGGCCCGGTGCTTGCCGCATCTGTTCGTTCCTAACCCCGCGGATTAAAGTGATAATTATTCTGTGGATGTAATTATTGAGTTTAGCATGTAACAATAGCGGTCTTTGTTTGGATTTTTGGTGTCAGATGTTCCATTGGAAAATATCGATGTATCGAAAATTGTTTTGGAATTAGGGTTGCTACAATATATACCTACAAAAGATAACGCCAAATTATGTTCTTAAACTGGTATTAGTAAATCGATCTCAAGTCTCAGAGTGATCTAAGATTACATGATCGATCTAAAAGAGAACGATTTATCTGAAAAACGTAACAGTGCCATCTTTAATGCTTAAGTCTACCTTAATGGTGCAATCAAAAGACTAAAAATAGCGCAATATTCAGAAAAAAAAACAAGTTAAAGAGTCTACCAAAATCATTTATAAAGTCAAATTGTTTAATGGCAAGGAATCAATAATATTTACGACAACATTTACTATTATCGTAATGTTCACTGACACGAGTGTAAAAGTTAAAACATTCAATATGAAGGAACACGAAACATTACTGTCGGCGATATCCGCTGCCTTTAAATTCGCGTAAACCGTTTTTACTGTTACGAGATTCGAGCACCCCAGCCTCTGTCGCATATGGCGAGCCACGTGCTCAAAGGGTAACTCTTTGTTTCTATAGAAAATAATACTAAAATAATGGTATCGCTTTCAATGGGCATGGAACATAATTACTGTGATTCGGCTAATTGTTCCGTAGCTTTGTTTCTGAGTGCAATCTCGCTTTGACCGTGCTCGCTTGCCATATTGAAATTGAAGTGGGCTTTGTTGCATTTTTATTGCGTTTAACATGAGCTGTGTTTGGATTTGCAACTTTATTGATAGCGTGTATATTCCAATATTGGTTGCATTTTTTGTTGGGAATTTTAGCGTGAATTTGGGTTTCTTGGACCATGTTTTTCATTTTGTTGACGAGAGCTTTTTTATAAAATATGTATATGTTCTAGGAAATCCGGACTATTTACTAATTGCTCTGTAGCTAAGTAATTTCGTTAGGGTTGGGCTTCCGGCTCTCTCGCTCATCGTACGAAACGCAGCTACTTTACGCCGATCTTCTGTGAGATGGTGATACTACCCCGGTCGAGCCAGCCCATATGAGCTGGAGTCAATTGGCTATTAATTGAATTTACCACCAATTCAACTTGCTTAAAATGTTTACTTTTATAAACCTCATTGCAGCTTTTTAATCTTGATAGGTAGGTACTTTCTTCCATAAATCTTCACTTGTTTTATCAGTTACGACCATCTTACGTCACATTTGACTCAGATCCTCGATTGCTGTATCCTGGGGTATACCGATGTCCGCTTTGTCATTCGAATTAACACTGACAGGTACAAATTAAAATTACACTCACTACTTGAATGAGTCATCGGCACTTCATATCGTCATTTACATAAAGACCTTACATTCCTTTTCAACAGACATAAGGATCAAATTCTACTGATAGATTTAAAAGGGGTCTAAGTGTTTTAGCATTCATATCGTAGTTTAATTACACATTCATATGCAAATGTGTGCGCGAACGCCGCAAAGAATCGTCCATACATTTACCGTACATACATTAGTCAGTTATTCATTCATGCATGCTTCTGTACATTTGGATGTGTAATTAGCGCTCGTATGAATAGGACTTTTGAAATATGGGGGCCGAAAATTGCGAATCGGCTTAATCTCTGTACGGGTTTGCATGCTTAATTATTTCGTACATCCATGTTTTTCGGCACTGTTTTTATTGGCTGCGTCTGTATCAGGCACATGCCGCGTGAAGTTGCGCGCTCACATGCCATGCGCGGCACGCGCGACAGCCTCAGTAGCTGCGTCCACACGGGACGATCCACCGCGCTCTAATCGCGCGCGGCAAGAGCGGATTTTGGCGGCTAGTCACGTGCTCAGGTGATCCAAAGGGCAAACCATCCTACGCTCTAGACAGAGAAGTAACATTATCGTTCTGTCTCATGACTAGGCCAAACTAAGCGAGGCAAATGACAGCTCTCGGGTGAGGCAGGCAGGCTCGAGCGCACCATGTCAAACTAAGCGAGGCAAATGTGCCTCACGCGGCATGTGAGACATCTGGACGCGGCTATTAAACAACTACAACTTTTTTGAATATCGAACACTCACACACAGAAAATCATGAATGAAATTCGATCGACGAGTTGAAGTCAACATACTTCGAAACTTTTAATGTGAGGAACGCTAAAAAAATAAAGTCAATACAAAAAGGCACTTTTTACCACTATGGAAATATTTATACGAGCCTAATTTCCGCTGGGTAATTTTACACCGGCATAATTGTTACGAGTTCGATTACATTTTATAAAAAACAAATTTTATGCATCGATGGCGCTATAAATGTAGGCGATCGGTTCTCTGTCGTCGTGTAGGTACGATCCGAGTCGAAGATCCAAATGCTATGCTTTGAGCAATAAAATAAATCTTGTTTTAAGAGGCATACCCGATCTGGGTCCCTAAACAAGCCTCGAGCCTTCGTTACGGGCTTAATTAAAAAACAAAATCAATTTTATTAATTGGAAGTGTTAAAAACGGGCGGAAGAGGCGTTCGAGGGCCGTATCTCGCTCGTATCTCTTCTTTAATCCGACAGAGAATGTGTTATTTTTACTCTCCTCAGTGGATTTCGAATAAATTTTATCGCTCGGGACTAATTTGGTTACAAATTTATTTGGTTGTGGGATCGTTAACAAGGGGAGTACATCCACATGGTTATCTGGACTGCACTCTTTAGTACCGAGCCATCGCCGTTATAACAATATATCGACACTTTCAACTTGATAAAATGAAGACGACACTTCACTTAGGATTAAATAATACGGTTTTTTTAAGAGCATGTGTTGCGACAAATAAAATTTTTATTGTTACGATACGATGCGATTACTTTGGGGTTTTTAAAATAATATAAAAGGGACGACATTGATACCCAATTGTTTATACTTATTGTTGTTTTTTTTTTAATAACTGTGTCACGGTCCCAGTATCCTGTGTCGGTGATAAAATTAATTTTTCACATTCAAACGTTCGTTTTTGGCGAATTTTTAGACTTTTTTCCGTAATTAAAATGCTCATCACATTGAAATATGGGTCGAATTTTGTATTTTCATTTTTATTTGGCCAGCTGCAAAACATCTTTTGCGATTTCAAGAAGTAATTTTGCTAAATAATTATTAAGATACTTTTTAATGTCGATTTTTATATGGATACCTTAAATTATTGTTACTAAATGCGAGGTAAATTTCTTTAATTACAGAAGAATTTGCGAGATATAATATATCAGCTGATTATAAAAAAGCATAATTTAAAATAATACTTATGTTTAAACTTGGATTCAAACGTCGTCGTCGCGTAGTTGGAATGCGCGTAAACTCTCCATAACATTCCAACTCGCTCGTTCCTATGATGTTCACTGAATTCCTAAATAGTAGTTAAAATTAATAGCTCTATTTAGCTACTATATGGTGTGTTGACTGCGGTGTTAGCTCGCCTTTCAATAGATCGTTTGATATAATGAATAGTTTTGCTTTGAAGATTAAATTTCATTTACTTTATTTCGTAAAAAAATGTTATATGATGTGTTATCGTTATCGCTTATAAAATTCAATTTTATCTTATTCTATGTGATGTTGTATCATATTATATGGTTGATGTATGCAACCTGCAATTCCTCGTTTGTCACAAAACATGTATTTCAACCTTTCCATGAACGCAATGATTACAATCGTCTCCAGAACGCACCAATAGAAACTCCGCAATGGTACATGTCGTTAGCGATGATAACGAATGGTAATTTTTCCACATAACTACGGACCGGTTCCGAAACAAGAGCGATGTAGACGAAATCTATTGTAAAGGGAACAATGGTGTGGACACGTCGTAAAATGAAACAATGCGAAGATAGTTCATAGAGAGTCTGGATGTGACTGGACAAATATAAATGCTTTCAAAGATTACTTTTTAAAATTATTTTTCAAAAAAAATCTTAATTATTCTGGTCTGATCCAGCAACGGATTCCCTATTCTCTCATACCTTATGGTTTTTTTAGGTAATCCAGTAAACTTACTAGAAAGGCAACTCTTCGTCTAGAATCGCGTCAAACGTGCTACCTAGCCCTTAAGTCACGTCCACAACCACTCTGCCAAGAATGTAACGACGAAGAATAAGAGATAGAGTAAAGGTAACATAACTCTATGACTCTATATTACGATTCAGTATAATTATCAAAAAATTATCCTAGAAATCTCAGTGCTTCCATGAATGTTTATTATTTATTTTAGATTTTGCTCTGCAATGACATACTCCTGACTTCAAGGATAGAAAGCCTATGCTTATCTTCGATATTTATGTACGCTGGAAGGGATTCGTAAACACAAGATGCCTCATTCTGTACTCCATTCTATATCATTGTGATCCAGAATAAACAGATCACGCGGTATCGGGGTGTGGGCCGGCGCTGAACACGGCGCGGCTTCGGATGTAACTCTCTGGCCCGCGCTACGGACGCACAGGGACACATTTGGGATAATGGTAATGGCCCTATAGATATTGGTACCCAGTGGTAGCCAAGGGAGAAGGTACGCTTTGGAAGGCAAGTTGTTCAGGTTCAAAAGTTCGGAGTTAATTGGCTAATCTCATTTCCAACATTTTAAAGGTTCCGTACCAAAAGGGTGCCAACGGGACCCTATTACTAAGCCTTCGCTATCCGTCTGTCCGTCTGTCAGCGGGCTGTATCTTACGAACCGTAATAAGTAGGAACTTGAAATTTTCACAGAATGTGTCTTTCTGATGCCGCTACAACAACAAATACTAAAAAAAAAATCTAAAAATAAAGGGGTCCCCATACAGGGATCTTGATATTTTTGTCGTTTTTATACTACGATGGTACAGAACCATTTGTGTGCGAGTCCCACACGCACTTGGCCGGTTTTATTTTAATGTGATTAAGATGGCAAACAAGCGTGCGACCCGGTAGCCTATAGATGCTTGCAATACCAAAGGCAACGCACGCACGTTGCCGACCTGAATGGGAGTGGGAGAGAGGGAGGAGAGAGGGGGTTGTTGGGATTCCGGCTCTTACACTAATCGTACGAAATGCAGCTGTAATAGCTAGTTTACGCCGATCTTCTCTGAGAGGGTGGTACTACCCCGGACGAGCTAGCCCATATATGAGCTTCAGTCAATTGGCTACAGCATGACTCTACCACCTCTAAAACTATCTCTATGTTATGACTTATTGTTCTTAGTGGCGTGAGTCCGGCCCCCACTGCACGAAGTGCGAAACACTGTCGACGCATGGACTGCGTGATATACTGCGCAGGAGCACTCGGCTGCGCCCGTGGGCTGACGCATCTGATATCGCACTATACCTAGGTACTGATATTGGTGGAAAATTATACTGTGGTGTGCAATTGAGAGATCTTTGGAATTTGGGTTCAAGTCGCTTAGCCATTGTGGCGCCACTGTGGCGTTGATACTGATCGACCCTCTGATTTGTCGGTTGATACTGACCAACCAATCAGGGGCCGATCAGCCAGTCGGCCAACCAATCACAGGGTAGAATCTTCTAGGATTGATGTATCATATTGTATTTGTGTTCGGTCCTAATATTGCACTTTTTATAAGGCCGTTATGCATCATTGTCACTTCTGTTGTCTAGGGTTTACCTACAGCAGTTTTCAGCGACCCAAAGAAAAATTGTCTTGGGGATCCCCAACTATACATAGAGCTACCACATCCATTAATTCTGCTACAAAATGGAGTAAATATTCTGTTAATCTTCGATTATTTTTTGTCCCAATCTGTTTAGAATAAAGCCAATTAGCTCGATTTTAAATTCTTAAGAATACATCAAACGTAAAAAGTTTTTGTTCCGAGTTTATTGGTCTTCAACCATTCAACTAGATTCTCGTTTTAATACCGATGACATGAAAAGATATTCGGAATCATATAAATCACTCGATCCCCGATTGGACATTAGCATAAGTAAAATTAAACTAAGGTAACACAATAGCAGGCAATAAAACGTATAGCGAAATGCTTGGACAGACGAGCTACTGTTTGTTGAAACTGATGACAATAATTAATACCTAACAATAAAGCCCTTTTTGACGGACCCGTTAGCGTGGTTGGCGCGGAGGCGCCTTTCACGCTGCAGGTCGTAGGTTCGATTCCTACCCGGGACATGCATTTGTGTGCATGAACATGTCTGTATGTCCCGAGTCTGGGTGTATATGTATATTAAGTATGTATTTACAAATAAAAAAGTAGTATATGTAGTAATATCAGTTATCTGGTTTCCATAGTACAAGCTCTGCTTAGTTTGGGATCAGGTAGCCGTGTGTAAAAAATGTCCCAGGATATTATTATTATTAATACCTATTCAATTGTTACGAGTATAGGTCTATTTGTAGCATAATCTAATTAATTAATAAGTAGTCGAGCAAAGCTGTAGCATCATTATTGGTTTTTTGTGTGGTATCTGATTAATTGAAACGATCTGCGACATATCCAATAGCATTAAAATATCAAAACCGTCAAAAGATGACTTACACACTTAACAGTTAACAGAACTTCCTTTGAGGCGCTCAAAGCAGCAATCACCGATCGCTAAACGATGGAAGATTAAGTAACGCTTGGCAAGGTCAGGCCGAGATGGATGACCATTTAGTGCCATTTGAACTAAGCGTCTCCGTGCTTTGGATGGCCCTTAAAATGGTAGGGTAGGGTAGGGTCCTGGTTGTTGTTATCTAGGCAGATCGTCTAGAGGCTTCTCTAGAGGCTTTCAGGCGGCTTGGACAACTCTGACACTAGGTTGGCCATTAACCATACATGTATAAATAGTAATACATATGTCGGTGTAAAAATTGCGTATAAGTGTAGACGCAAATTGTTTTGTTTCTTTAATTAGGTTCACAACTAGCAACTTCAGTGGCCCATCTGTACGCACGAATAACAACAATTATCTAATCTACCCACCTATAAATCATTAGTCGGGTGTCATGCGTTTGTCTGACGTGTAAATTAACAGGCGTGTAAAATCAAGTCGAGTCATTACGAGGCGGTTACCTCGAGTGCGTGAGTGACGTCACTCGGACGGGTTTTTATCTATGAATTCGTTTGACCCCGGGTCTCCCGCCCACGACGAGCGTATATTTTAGTGTTTAATGTGATTACACGGTGTGCAGGTGGGAACGGATCCTTATATGAGGTGGATTGTAGTCATGAAAATTAAAAAAAATATATGGAAAACTATAGTGAAAGCACTGTTGATTAATTAAAAAAAAATATGTTAACTGTTTAAATAAACACGCATGACGGCTAAACACTGGAAAGCATGTCAAGAAGCTTACGGGGCTAACAACGCCATATAGCAAATCTGAAAACGCAATTCATTTATCTGTTTGGTGATCTAGACTGCTTTGTGGTGCTCTTAGGCCCGTAGGTCTCTTATATTCATAACTTAGCCTCAAATATCAAATTAAATGTAATAAAAAATAAAAAAATATAACGTCACGACTTTTTTATCCTCATTCGGGGGTAGTCAGAGACTTGAGTAGCCATACACCACCACATTGTGGAGGTATTAACCAACTCAAAGCCCACGTTTCACCAGATAGTCAGAACCCAACGTGACAGGTGGTGAACCTTGTCGCCGTGTATACAGGAACTGACCATTACCTAATCCCAAGGGATAAGTAGGTTTCCTCACGATGTTTTCCCTCACCGTCAGCGAACTGTAAATTATGCACAGAGATGAAAATTCATCCATTGGTGCATGCCCTACCAGGGATCGAACCTGGGACTTTCTGATTGCTAGCCCAACCTGTTCACCCCTAGGCTACAGTCGCTTAAATGTATAAATTGTGTTAATGCATTCCTATCACACCTTTGCCTGATCATCGGAACAATGAGTGGAAAATCCCAACCACTCATAGATAATAAATTTTCAAACAATCATAAAGAACATGCTATTATTTTTAGGGTTCCGTACCCCAAAGGTGTCAACGGGACCCTATTACTAAGCCTACGGTGTCCGTCTGTCCGTCCGTCTATCAGCGGGCTGTATCTCACGAACCATAATAGGTAGAGAGTTGAAATTTTACAAAGATTGTATATTTCTGTTGCCGCTACAATAACAACTAAAATTATTATGAAATTTAAAAAACACGACTGCCAAAAACACTGCCAAAAAACGAACTAAAAAGTATAAAACAAGTGCAGTGTCATTGCAGTCGGGGGACCGTTCTGTGGAACATATTTAATCTAAGAGGGCCCCCGACTGCAATGACACTGCACTTGTTTTATACTTTTTAGTTCGTTTTTTGGCAGGGCAGTCGTGTTTTTAATTTTTTAAATTATTTATTTTTATTTTATGCATTTTAGTGACAGCAGCCAAAAATGATATATTTGTTTTGCATGTACACCCTACCTATGTTAAATTATGCCTATAAATTCTACAGTTTTGGACTGTGCTCATCAAGGCCTTCAATTTGATACCCATATTGTAATAATGGAAGAAAAATTTTTTTTTTTCACATATTAAAGTTGAGCCATAATGCCGCCATATTGATTTTTTTCAAAAATAATATACCCAGTGTTACCCGGAATGATGTAAGGATTCTAACGATACCCCATACATCGAAATCCGTTCAGGCATTTATAAGTTATGGTGGAATAAAGAATCTCACATACAAACATACAAACATACATACATACATGAACCCTAAACACATATACACTCTTTTTTTTTTGGGATGTCGTTTAAAAAGAAAGGGGGTCCCCATACAAGAAACTTGATATTTTGACGTTTTTATTCTACGGTGGTACGGAACCCTTTATGTGCGAGTCCGACACGCACTTGGCGGGTTTTTTACACAAAAAATTCTAACACTTGTGTACTTTCACACGCGAAACTGTTTCTCAACATTATAAACAAACATATTGGGATATAATGAGATGTAATCAAGATGGAAATCCGTGTACAGTCGGAGTCACGTGTGCCACATTCGGACGGGCTGACCCCGGGTCGGGCTCTCGCTCGTCGTATCATAATTACCAGTGAAATAACCTGATTGTGATCACTGCACGCACACACATACGCTTTTGTGTTTGGTGGAGCAGCGGCTCTCAAAGATGCCATAATTTCTATTTTATTTTTGGCATATTTTTTGTATATTTCATGGTTTTTCCAACAACCACGCCCACGATCAAAATCTAATTAAATGTTCTGTGTACCTGTAGCTAGATCCCATAAAATACAGTGAAGGGCGAGTAAAAAATACAAAAAAACGTATTTCATATTTCTTCGTGCTTATAGCTTTTTAACGGAAAATTAAAAGGGTCATACGAAACATTCAAACACGACATTGCCTGATAGATTCTTTTACATGAACATCTATAATATTTTTATTTTTATTTTTTAAGGTAAAATATTGTATTCTTCAAAATTTATTTATTAAATCATAACATTCCTATTTCCTCTGATATTGGCTGCCAATATTCTTGAGGCTTTGAATGTGTGGAAAGTTGTCACATAGAAACCAACTTGTGGAATTGAAAAATATTTCAATTAATAAAAAAAATACAGCTAATCAACCAAAACTTTGACAGTCACTGAACGAACGCCAATGTACGCGGCACTAGTAAGGCACCCAACGTCTCTCATACCCAACTCCACCATTTTGTCTAACCAACTGTTAAATAGCCCGACTTGGCCCGTCGATACATCAATCACACAAACAAACATGTATCATTTGAGAATGATTCCTTTTTTTTCGCTTCAATTAGATCTTTTGTACAGTCGATCACAAAAACCGTACACAAGTATTGATATGAAATTAAATGCGTCGTTTAACATTTAAAGTTTGGTCGCTATTGTTGTTCGGGCTTTTGTCAATTGTTAAGTGAAAAGTTTTTTGTGATTCATTGATGTATTATTTTAGCAGATATAGTACCTTCTAACAACGCAATCACAAAACTTGGGCTCACCGCACTACTGTTATCGCACTCGGAATTCAACAATTAACTTATTAAGTTCATAAGAAGGCATTATTTACCGGAAGATGAGCCGTATTGGCAACACCGACAGGTTTAAAAACAAATTCGCGAATAACTATTTCGCAGTGTGTCCATGGGCTCAATTTAGTAGGACAAACTATTTAGGCCAGTCAGGTATATCCTTATTTTTTGTTGGTAGTGTCTTTGTTGTGATTAATATTTCGTTTGTTGTTTTAAAAAGATCTGTACTAACTCATGACGCGTCGTAAAAACAAGGTGTGTACTGAAATATCAAACAACAGATTAATATCTACCCATCCGTTTATAGGTCTCACCTTAGATGAGAATTAGAATTCAAACTGAAAATCACAGCAAATAACTGATTTTGATTGGTTCTCTACAACGCCTATAGAAACGCATAAAGCTTATAATTCAAAAATTTGACGACATTTTACAAATGGATTGTATTTTACGCGTGGAAAATGACTCTTGCTACTCTTATCCTATCTCTATAGATAGAACTAGCTTTTGCCCGCGACTTCGACCGCGCATAATTAAAGCCTATGTGCTATTCCAGACTATAATCTATCTCTGTGTCAAATTTCATCCAGATCCGTTCAGCCATTCTGGCGTGATTGAGTAACAAACATCCATCCATCCATCTAAACTTTCACATTTTGAATATTAGTGGGATAAGAGTAGCAACTGTATGTCAAAGAGAGTAAGACTATGTCAAATGATATAAAATAATCAATACATATACTTATCCGACAACTACTCAATTTATAACCTATATTAACAAATAACTCTATCAGAAAGGGATTGATGATATCTTAAGTTACGAACTCACAAGTGCAAAATTAAATACAGGATCAAACGAGTATCACGGTCTTCAATATACATATTTGGATCCTCCAATCGGCGCAGTCGAACGTCGATCATCTTAATTGATCATTCAACATTGCCTGCTAAACGGGAAATATTTAAAAACTCAGACACTTAATCAATTTACTGAGATCTCAAGCCACCACTCAATCATTTCGATTTTTTAACATAGATTATTTTATTTAGAGAGGTGTCATTATACGCGCGTGAATTTTAATGCCTACGGGTATTTTGTAAACTTGGTAATCGCCTATTGCGAATTTTTGGATTATTTCGATTTTTAAGCACCATTTTCATTTTTTGTATATAGGTATCCAATCAACAAAGTTACTTACGTAATAAATAAATAAATCCTCTTTCTCAAATGAATATGTTACAAAAAAGTTACAAAACCCATTTTATCAAAGTAGAATACTGTTTCACAAACATGGTAGATAATCACAATATGCTAACATTCCATTGGCCTTCTTCTTAAGTGTTTTAATTTTCCACTTAAAACAAAAGATTAACGGTCTTCTATTGTCAATTTGTATTCAAATTGTGAATTTAGATAAAGCAAAATAATAAAATAAAATTAGCCTACATTATAACCTTTAACATTCCGAGTAAAACTTTGTGTTGTGTATTAAATAACAATAAATTTGCATCTGAGACCATTAGTTTCATAGAAACTAACATCGTATTAATAATCATAGAACAAAAGAAATTCATTTGAAAATGGTTGGAATTTTAGAGGATGCTGAATGACGATTTTATAATTAGGAAATTACACAAAATAAAACATCAATCACCAAATTTATAGAAAGTTTTGTTCCTTGAAATGCATTGTAAGACCTTTGTAAACAGGCTAAAAATCTCTATAAATTTGACGGCAGACCTCCAAAATATGTATGCCGGAAACACGAGTAGGTATTGTACCTATTTCCACTTCGCCTACCATCTACTCACTGCCCTTCCCTCGCTCAATTCGTCAGCATTGTGAATTCGGTAAAGGGCAATCTTTAGTCGATTGGGTGCAACCTTATCTGCTTTTATGGTTCGATCTTAAAAAGATTTATGATAACGCACGGTCAGGACCAGCCCACAAACACTTTAAAATAAATGACAAGAAGTCACTTCGAATTGTGATGGAAATGCTTTCTGCAGTAAAATTAAACGATAATCCTGTCGTTTAGAGGGCTTTAAATGGCTTAGGCCCTTTTATTGGGTCTGCCTACGTTTAGTTTAGCTGGCTTGTGATCTGGCCAGCTTTTATTTATCTCTCCCACCTGAGTCGATGTACATTATGTTTTACTACGTAGATATTACATATTCGAAAGTTTACTAGGTTTAAAAAAATTATGTGTTAATTTTATGAGTGGACGGTTTTTATAGTGATGTTAAAATGTTAGGTACTGTGTAATTAAAGGAATCTAACCCTGGGTCCATCTCAATTAAGTACCTATGTTTTCTTTTGAGGCATTTTTTGTTCATGGATTTGACGTACTTACGGAGGGCCAAAAATTTATAAAAAAAATGATTTGTGAGAAAAAAATAGACCACTTGGCGCAATGATTCGAGCGTAGGTCGCTCGGCTGACTAAATCGGGTGGCTGGGTGTTAGATTCCCGCCAGAAACAAATTTCGGAAACGGCCTTTTGGGGGCGTCCATAAATTACGTGAGGTGATTTTTGAGATTTTTCGACACCCCCTCCCCCCGTGGTGAGATTTCGTGAGATTTTGCTCGACCCCCTCCCTGCCCCTGTAATCTCACGTGAGATTTTTCAAAAGCTATATTCTAGAGGAGAAACATGTTTTACTTAATTTAACAAAAAAAATTAAAATAAAAGTTAAGATTAAGTTTAGTTTAAAAAAAAAACTGAATTTAACCCAGTTTTCTTGCAATTTTACACTGTTTTTTGGGGTAAAAAAAAATTCGTGAGATTTGCCGAGACCCCCCCTCTCCCTCACGTGAGATTTGGTGAGATTTTGCTCGACCCCCTCCCCCCCATAAATGACTCGCGTAATTTATGGACGCCCCCTTTCGTACCTAATTTGCCCTAGTCTGGGTGTCACTGGGATTGCCCCAGTTCATACAGTTGGTGTGTCCAAAAATATGTATTATTCACTATTGTTATTTTAATTAATAAGTCGACATGTTCTATGTAATTAATTTAAATACAATTTCAATTAAAATATGTTACAATACTTTACATGCATACCTACACGTAATCTTTTTGTAAATCCAAAGCGGATAGTTTGATTTGAATATTAATTCGTGTAATGAAATTGAATCCACGAATTAAGGATGGTACTATGAGAAGATCCTGGTCCGTTGATGGCCAATACATACTAATTTCTAGTTATAACTGATTAGCATTCCTGGTTTAATGTGGGTAGCGGTGTGAACTGGACTTATTAGCATGAGACTTTGTTAGCTTACGTTTTGCTGCGCTAAAAGAGAAGAAACATTTTCTATTTTTTATTAGTTTCATGTTTTTTATGTGACTATGGTGCGCGTACGGCTCACCTGATGTTAAGCAGTTACCCTAGCCTATAGATGCTTGCAATACCAAAGGCATCATCGGAATGGGACAGAGGGGAAGAGAACGGGAGGGCTTGGTTGTTTAGTGACAGATCCCGAGCTCATTTTATTTCACTCATCGTACAAAACGCAGCTACTTTACGCCGATGTTCTTTGAGAGGGTGGTCCTACCTCGGACGAGCCCGCCCATATATGAGCTGCAAGCCAAATGGTTATATACAGCTTAGTTCTAATAAATCTTGAAATAAATCTCGTTTATAGAAATCCTATCAACATAAGTATGTTTTAATTAATGTTACCTACTTATATGATGAGCATCATGGCCTAATGAGCAAATTTTAAAAAGGTAGTCAAAAATATTAAAGTAATTCATTTACCACAAAATTGTTTTACCAACTGTACTTACTAAACCAATTAATAAAACCTCCATTCGAATACAACATAATAGGTACCTGAATTTACGATAATAATCGAAGTATGTCGGTCCTATCTGCTTCAGATTATCTCGGGCGAGTCACACATCGTCATTGGAATCATTTTATCCGGTATTGAAAACTCAGCTCGGGGTTATCATATGAAATAATAATAACATTACAATATTCTGTACATTAAGTTCGGTCGGGGTGTGGTATGGATAAGTAAGAGGACGGCTTATGCTTCGAGATATGGGGGCGTAGTGTACGGAAACCGTAGACAGGACAATGTTAAAAAAGGATACAATCAAAATAAATGAATAATAGGTAAGTACCTACCTAATTATTGAAGATTGGGCAAAGTTAATATGGTAGGGTTAATACGCCAGTATCTATGCTAAGGGAAGCAGATGGGTAATATGAGTACTATTATTGATGTATTATTTTTGCAGATACGGTACCTCTTAACATTACAATCAACAGACCTGTGCTCAGCACACCACTACGTACAGCAAAATTCACACATCTGTTATCGCACTTGTAATTCGGTTACCAGAAGATGAGCCGAATTGGCAATACCGACATGTTTTCAATATTATTTTCCGCGAGCAACTGAGTCGTACTGTGTCCATGGACTCCGTTTAGTATGACATACTATTTGGACAGTTACATGTCTCCCTCTTTCTTGGTAGTGTCCTTGTGTACAGTGTCAATTTAATATTGCTTTATATTATCCTATTCGGGATGTAGCTTGCACCAACTGTAAAATGTAGGATCAAGATTGTAGGTAGGTAAACCCTTGTATTGATTTCATTTATGTGTGTGACAATTTGAAAGTCACTTAATTTTCATGTCAAACCACAGGTTAGATACTTATCAGGCTATTATTGCTTCAATTTTGTGGCGCGTAGGTCAGGGCTGTGAAAAGATTTTAGATAGATTTTAGATACATTTTTAAAGTAACTATTTATATTTTTCGAAACCCGGGCCTTTAAAAGGCGATGGGATATCAATGAAGTAATTATGAAACTTACTTTTACAGAAAAAATATTACAACTACGTCAGTTATTTCAGACCATTAAATAGCGCTACTACTCTAAAAATCAATAATATTAAACACTGATCCCATAAATAATATATTTTTAAGGAGTCACATCTAAAAGTTTCGTAACTCTAACAAAAGTCATCCGTAGGCGTTGCTAACGATTTTCCAAAACGTAATGTCGCGCCTAAGCAAGATGTAGCCAAGAACACCTCGCGGACCCGTTGGTTTTATTTTATATACCCTCTGCCCGAGGACAATCCGTTTTATTAAGCACACTCGTGTGCCACTTATTAAAAATGTAGGCGGGAATTTTCGTTAAGAGCGCTTTATGTAATGGTTGTCACCTTTGTGAGCGTATAAACATTGTACGAAAAGTTAAAAAAAAAACTGTATTATTTGGTTAAAATACTCTGTGGTAAGAAATGCACACTTCTGTACAAAAAATGGTTTGGATGTTTATTTTTAATTTATTAAATGTTAGTGAATTAGTAAATATTTAATTTCGTGTTTTTTGGATTGAAATACATTCTTATTTATTAGGTTTATTTTGCCTACTAAAAATATTCAAGTCACATCGACAACCCTAGCGTTTATTGTGTGATATCGAATATTCGAGTGTTTACATTTGGAGAGACTTTTAATTTTAAACAAACTAAAAAAGCTCCGAGGTTTAATACAAACACAGATATTATGAGTACTTTTTAATGTATCCGTCAATTACTGCAAAATCAATACAAAAGTAATAACATTATTTTTTCTTATTAAAGTTTTTGCATTGCACGCAATCTGGTTTTTAATTCAGGTCCGTTTTGTGAATGAAAATTTTACGGCCCAACTTTATAGTCGTGTAAGTTTTACGAAATCGTTACAAAAATAATGAATGACCTTACACTTGAAATTATATTTTTATTTTAAACGAGTTTATTCGAGACGTGATAAATTTAAAATATTTGTGAATGAAAAATATTTAAATGTGACAATGTGTTGCCCCTTCCCCGTCCCTCTGTCCCACTTCCATTCAGGTTGGAAACTTGCGAGCGATACCTTTATTGTAAGCATCTATATAGACTGCAGTAACTGGTAAGCTTGTTTGCCACCTTAGTCCCATAAAAAAACTTTCGACGTACTTTATTTCGAATAGTTGCATCATTGTATCGAAAAATTATATCAAAATAATGAAGTAAAATGTCAAACAGAAAATCGATTATCGATATATCGATAGAATTAATCGGAATCGTCCTCTCGCATCGATTTGGAATACTAATCACGTCGTTAGTTGACCCCTCATTGACACACGGGTCGGGCCTCATCTCTAAACAATTAAAACAATCTACTTCGAGACGTTTCGATCGGATCCGCATTCCCCTTAATGTTCCTAAGGCTGAGAGTGCATTATAATATATTTCAGTTACTATACAATTATTGTCACTTTGGTTATATCATTAGGTAGTTATAGTATATTCGACATGCCGGTCATAATGGCACATACCCGTAGATTTTTTGTAACTGTAGTTATGAAAAATAGTAAATACTACGGGTCACTTTAGGTAATTACTGAATATTTAATGGGCTTGCCACCTGTCCCTGTATGTAAAATGTATGTTAAAATAAAATCACTTGATCTGATTTAACCCCGGTCGAGCCAGCCTATATATGAGCTGCAGTCAACAGCTTGATTCTTCCACCAATGATGCCTCTTTACGATAAGATATTGCTACAATGCAATCAAAATTTACAGCAGCCTACGAGCTTACGTTGCTACTCCAGTATAACAATTTCAAAACAACGTGACAATCACTGTAGTGTCTATCAAATAAGCCGTGCGAAATTAGTCTCATGCATTCACAGCCTTATGGGGCGAACGACCTCCCGCGATGTAGGCTTGTGAAATCTCTTTAGTGTTTTATGATTGTATGTAATGAGAAAGTAAACAAAATTAATGTGTAGGTTGACGTCACAATGTCCGATGACGATAATTGTTCGGCAACATATTTTATTTGATCAACAAGGTTTTATTCCTGGGTTGCATCTTACGGTAGGTATTTATTTTATTTTATTAGGGAGTTACTGCCAATGTGGCCTATATGCTTGGCGTATTATTTTCCCTCGTCTGGGTGTCACTGGGATCGGCTCCCATTATATGGTAGCCATAGTACAAGCGTTGCTAAGTTTGGGACCATACAGTTGGTGTGTAAGTTTGGCGATATTTATTCATTAATTATGTAGAAATAGTACTTCCGGCGGTGGAAAAACACCCGAGATGACTCGTTTGACAGCTAACCTCTTAAAGATTGGGACTCATCTATCAACTCGGCACCTGATCAGCACCGCCTCGTCGGTCGGCATCCACTAACTGAACCGGAAATAAGTGGACCACGCGCTGACCACGCGACGTTCACTCGTTGACCACGCGCGGTCCACTGGTTGATCACGTGACGTTTATGGTGTAAAATCAGCGTCCGCCCGCGGACCACCTGTCGACAACGAGTGGACGAGCGGCGAGGCGGTGCTGGTCGGGTGCCGAGTTGATAGATGATTGCCAACCTTATACTACAATTTAATAAGACTTCTTTATTTTTTCATTTTGTGGTATGGAACCCTACATTAAAATTTTTAAGTAATCTGCCCAACGAGTCTAGTGTTGTGGACTACATGCCTTGTCATCATCTTGTCGAACGCCTGAGGATAAAAAAAACCGGCCAAGTGCGTGTCGGACTCGCACATAAAGGGTTCCGTACCACCGTAGAATAAAAACGTCAAAAATATCAAATCATGTATGGGGACCCCTTTAATTTTAAACTTTTTTATTGTTAGTATTTGTTGTTGTAGCGGCAACAGAAAAACACATTCTGTGAAAATTTCAAGTCTCTAGCTATTACGGTTCGTAAGATACAGCCCGCTGACAGACAGACAGACAGACGGACAGCGTAGGCTTAGTAATAGGGTCCCGTTGGCACCCTGTGGGTACGGAACCCTAAAACCGATTCGCAAAAAATGAAAGTAATGAAAGCGTATTAAAACAAAATGAGTTAATATTCGCACAATGGTGTTGAAGGGCTATACTCGTATTGTTTTAATGAAACTACGTTCAGTTCCATGAGTGACAGGCAAATTGGTAATTTGACCTTTGCTAGAGGCGATAACGCAAAGTTAAATGCTTTTGCGTTCGTCCTGTTTTGCAATTAAATGAAAAATAATGCGGGAATCATTTTAAGTAGGTACTTATATTACCGTCGGCTGCACATATCAGGGAACATTGCCAGCATAAGTTCAGCTCTTTTTATAATTGATACCTATCATGAAGAAGGTTCAACTTATACTGGATGCCAATTGACTGCAGCTCATATATGGGCTAGCTCAACCGGGTTAGTACCACCCTCTCACAGAAGATTGGCGTATAGTAGCTATTACAGCTTCGTTTCGTATGATGAGTCGGGAGCTGGAAGGCTAACTCACCAAAAATAGTGATAATAATGCAAATATTTCATCATTGCAATACTCACGATTAAATCAATCAATTCATAATAGTACATTACTGCTGCGGTCTCTAATGAGTGTGTTGTTGACCGCGTTGTTAATGGCCGAAAGCGCGGCGCAGCGCAGCTCCAGGCCTCCACAGCGCGGTCAGCATTGCAACACTTGATGGACAAGCTAAAATAAAGGCCGAGACCAAAGCTCGAGGCCTTTATAGCGCGGCCAGCAAGGGTTGCTAATGATGACCAAGCTTGGATGCCGTGAGCGTAGCGAAGCTTAGCTTGAGGCCAGTATAGCGTGGTCAGCAGTACACTCATTAGAGACCAAGGCTTGTATAGTGCTTTACTCAAAAATTCGACTATTAGTTTAAACAAAACTAGCTAAGTGGGTATAACAATTAATACAATTATAATATTTATATTTTTACGAACTATATCTATAGTTGTGTATTTTCTCTGTTTACGTTTCCATGGCAACGGCACGACAACTATGTTTTTAACTTTCAATCAGTTTTTTTACGAACCATAAACATACCTGTTTGTTACGTTTCCATGGCAACGGTCAAATAACAAATATAATGACGATAATACCGGGTAATAATACATGGTATGTCTAGTAGCTCTTGCAGTACGACAAATCCGATTTTGCTCGAAGAAGGTTTGTGAAATAATGACAACATTATAAACTTTTTTGAGTAAAATAATTTTATTGATTTAGGTATAAATTTTATAGATCTCAGAATAAATAAAAGCCTGCATTTTCTCCGCACCAATATAATGCTATTAATTATAAAAAAATAATATTTAACACAATACAGTCTGCTATAACGAAGGTCTGACACTTTCCTTCCACGTCATTTGGCGAGACTTTTGGATCGTAAGTACCGAAACAACGGTACAACAATGAAACCTTCAGATTTCGTTGATTATTTATTGAACGATTTTATTCGCAAGATCGAATTAAAGTTCACTTTATATGAAAACAAGTGGGGGTCAAATGGTGTATTTAGTATAGGTAAATAATTCTGTAACGACAAACTCATATATCACTCGTAAATTTGCTGGTGAAATGTCAATTTTCAATACTAAATTAAGGCGAGGTCGAGACTAAATAGCAGTGCGAAGTAGCCACTGCAGTGAGAAGTTTCATAATCCCGATCAAATTACGAAAAATGTAAAGTCCTCCAGTCATCTGTAACTTTCTTATTCGTTGTCCGACGCAGCATCCTTTTATGCAAACGTTGGATGCTTATCAAACAAAAACAAATATATCATTCAAGAAATTTCCATAACCCAACAATGAACCAATAACCAATAACGTAAAAAGGCTGACACTAATACATATTAATACATTTCGAACTAATTTTAATGCAGAGGAACACAACTATGAAATTGACAAACTTATTATTACCATCCATATAGTTAACAATGATACAAATCTCCTATAACTAAGTTCGAAATCCCTTCACGAAAATATTTATAGAACTGTTAATTTAATTTTGTAAGAAGGCAACCGGCTTCGGATTTGAGCCCATGGTGTCAAGTCATCGGTCGTTAATCTATATTAAAATAAACCTCATTGTTTCTCTTTATTACCAAAATTCAATTAGAGTCTTCTAACAATACAGCACAAACGAAAGATCACGGTCAAACCATGTTCAGATTAGAGTTGTTAAACTTGAAATGAAAATAAATCAACAGAAACTAAATACATAGTAACAATGATTTTGTTTGAGAAATAATGTTGTAATGATAAGTGTTAGGTATTACTGGAATAGATTGGTATAGTTTAAATAAAAGTAATTTATACAATTAGATGCTTGGGAATTCTTTTAAGCACTTTAGTAATCCTTAAAGGTATTTTTCCCTAATCATTAAAATTCTCATCATGTGTACGACAAGGAAAATTTCGTCGCTTCAAAGAATAGACACTAACGGTAATACCAAAACGTTAAATGTTAAAGCAACAATTAAATCAAGCGACCTTATTGATTTCCCAGAAATACTTTACCCACGAGGATGCGTGTGCATTTTTTATTCAATATCCTAACGGGCTGTTTGAAACAATTCACAGCGGCCAAGCACCGAGTTAATCAGAACGCTAAAGATTGTGTCCGAAGACAAGAAATAAAAGAAAAAAACAATCATAAATACAATAGCGCAAGTCATAGTTTCCAGCGTCGATACTCAATAGATGGTGGCGATAGTCCAGGCTGGGTGTTTGCCAGTTCAATTATCATTACCAGTCGAGATTCAGCCGAGTCACCGTACTGTGGGTGACCCGCATTAAATCGGTTAATTCAACTATTTATCAACCACCATTCGTTATGCATAGGATCAGATTTTGAAGGCTGATGATGTTGTGGCGTGCGTCCATTGTGTCACTACCCCGCCTGGCTTAGTGCGATGGGAGTGTACTATGTTAATCGTTGTATCACTGATTGAATCTATTGAATCTATAGTTAAATAATGGGCACCTATAACAGCTAATAGAAAATAATAATCTGTTATTGAATTATTCAGTGCGCATCTATTTAATATAGGACCAGCAAAAAGCGTGAGTCAAAATAATGGACAAGATAAATCTGTACCTAATGCAAAAGTAACCGACATAGCTCTAAGAATTGTAAAGTTAAAGGTGGGATATATAGCTCGCAGAACCAATGGCTGTTGGGGCAGAAAGGTTCTTGACTGGTGACCACGAAACGATGACGTCGTACGCTTCTTAGGAAGCCGAGGGATACCACCGGCTGAGGACCGTGATATGAACAAGTCTTTGGAGTCTTTAGGGTTTGGGGTTGGGGTCTAGCAGTGAACGTCTTCCGGCTGATGAATGCATGGATGGGTGGAATGCTGAAATGGGATGGATATATGAGATGCCAAAATATTTTGCAGGCATTCTGCAAGTAAACTTATTATCGTAGGTATGCTCTTGGTAGAAATGATGTAACTAGTACGTAGGTGGGTGCTCTCATTAGTAAGCACACATGCGACGAATTTTGTAAAACTAATAGCGTAACACAATCACCTGATTGTTCGGTACCATTGAATAGTTACAATGGAGGCTGACACAAATGAGCACCTAATTGGAACGTTGCAACATCACTCGCCAAAACCGTGCGCAGATCGTGTGATACCCTGAATTCTCACACTCGGCAAGGACTTAATTTGTGTTCTTGCATTATGTTTGTTAAGCTCTTAAATTGCAAGTCTATCATACCTATATAAATAGTGTGTATTATTTTTTCATTAGTGACAAGTATACTATTTACAAATACAATACTCAATACTGTCAATACTTATTTACAAATGTACAATTATTATCATCATATTCTAACATGTCTAAACATGTTATTATATAAGTAGGTTATGATTAAGCAGATTATGTAGTTGGATTTATTTTTTGTTAATGTGGTTTTTTCGCGTTCTTTTGGAAATTGTCTTGTGAAAATTTATATTTCGCAATATTTATCGAAGCCAGTCTAAGGTCTCCTTTTAAAATGGTGGGATTATTAAAGAAAGTGGAAAGAAGAAAGAAAGAAGAGACATTTATTAGAAGATAATTACGAACACACAAAAAAAGGCCTATTACAAAATCTCGGATTACTTGGAAGATAAATCAGCTTGGGACTGATCGCTCAAATACACTTTGTTAATAACAGTGTCATGTTAAAGTGTAGCGTGTCTTGCCTTGCTTATTTTGGAAGGCAGCACACTGGAGCTATTGTTTACCAAATTACATTGTATTAAAATAAGTAAATGGCGATAAAAAAACAATGTAAAAAAGACAAGCCCGCTGAGTTTCTTGCCGGATCTTCTCAGTTGAGGTCGCATTTCCGATCCGGCAGTAGAATTTAAGGAAAAAATGTAAAATGACAATTTGTATGTGCCCCCGTAGGCCTAAACAAAATAAACGCTTTGACTTTGACTTTGACAGAATATATATACCTACCCTTAATAAGATAAGCAGGTTGAATCTTGCTCTTTCTTACCTCACTTTTTTTTTTTTTTTTTTTATGTTCTATCCTCACATCACAAACTCATCTTCTATGAATATTACCACTTAGAATGTAATTCCTTCAACACGTTTCACGTCCAACGTTATCAGGTCCATCTGAAAGTCCAGATAATTCCCTCACGTGGACCAATCCTCTGGCAAAACAATGCCGGTCAATAGGGCAGGATCGGTAGCGATCGCCGATAATCCCAATGATTTGGTGACATTCTGAAGTATGTCACTCAGCGTTGTAGAGTCGTGTCGTGACGCCCGAAGTGGCGACTTCGTGATCCAAATTAATTAAAACGGAGACAAAACTAAAGCTATCACGATTAGTATACGAGAGGATAATATGGACGCGACCACGCTAGTAAGCTAGATTAGTTAGTTCTCTATAAGAAATTGATTACCGAAATACAAAATCAAATTAATACTTAAGAAGTTTCAAATATTTATTTGCATAAAACATCCTTAATTATCTATACTACTAATTTAGTATTAAAGGTAGATAATGCTGCTAATAATGTGAGTACACTGACTGAACTAACTGCATTGCCATCCCTCATTAGGTCGTAATGTAGGTATAATCGAGAAACAATATTTTTAGGTGTGCGAAATTTTATTTAGTTAAGTCGTAACTTGAAATTAACAGAATTGGTACCAATATATTATTTAATTTATAAAAAAGTTAATTATGAATACTCTAGTCTTTTTAAATCTCATTAGACCCGAGTTTATTAAGTTATGACTACTAATAATTTTTCATTATTGATTCTCAGTTTTAAACGGTTTTAATTTTAGAACTCTTCACTCCCATGTAAGATACATACCGTATCTATATCAACTCATAAACCTGTGCACGAGCCCACCGCTGAGTGGCACGCAGTTCCACATGCAAACCGTCACTTTTCAAAATACAATATGCTAATTAACATCTTTTTCTACCCTACGAGCTCTCAGAACCGTATGCAAATTCCTGTCGGGCCTTTAATTACGCTTCGGACACGACTGACGACGGCGTTAAAGATGCAGTTTTAAGAATCGTCAGTGTTTGCTGCGCGTGCGCTCAGAGATTTAAATGGTAAGAGGATTTAGTGCGACCATTGTGAGAGACTATGAAAATGTTTACAGCCGCCATCAGGGTTGTCGCTGTGCTCATTAACCATTCCTTTTTTATAGCTGAAGTATACTTAAGTTTATTTATTTATATATTTTTCAATTGTTAATGCTAACACATCATTTTTTTTCATAGTAAAAAATATAGTAACTTGTGTAGTAAGATTTATGACAAAACTGCACATCTCAGTAGTCAAAGACAACCCTTCTAAGAAACCATTTTAGGTATCTTACACGGAATCAATGCGACATAATCAAAGCAAACGTGTCCCACGCCATTGAGAGTGTCTCCAATCAACAATAGGAGGCGACATTAATTCTATCCATCATGTCGATCCCAAAAAGGGTTGAAGTTCATTAAGAGATGCATTCCTCAAGTATTATTCTTTGAAAACTGGTAATAAAAATAATAACAAGGCGGCCACCCTGCCAAGTGCTATCAGCTCCATCTGTTGTCGCTGCGGACAAACTCGCCTAATGAACGATGATAAATCATATTCGAGAGGCGGCTCGTGGCCCGTTCCATGCTATTCTTACGACACTACAAGCAGCGTCAACTCTAAATTGTACGTCGTTCATTGCTGCGTTCATTCGGGTTGTAATATTCCAGCCTCTTGATAAACATGCAATGGATGTTGCGTGATATTTGTGTGTGAATCAAGGTGGTATCTCCGGGATGGGCTGCGAGGTGTCTCTGGGCCCGTGTCCCTGCCCGCACACCATTGTGCTTACTAATGATTTTATGCAAATGCAGCCTCTTTAGATCGAAGTCTTAGCGCGATCTCGAACCGTCAGGTACCAGGCTCATTATTAACAATTTGAAATATGACATGGGAATTTTCAACAATATTATCGTGAAATAAATTAGTTTTTTATCGATTGTCAAATGGGAAGAATTAGTCATTTTTAACATCGATATTTTATATCGTTATAAAATTTCTTTGCTTGATTTTTTTCTAAAGGAATGTCAAGACACATAAAACATTATGTCGTTAGTTCATTTGAAACGTCACAAATTGCAAGTAAGTACCTAACGAATCGCTACTATGCTACTTACACCTGAAAATATAACTATATCTATGGTATATCTTTGGTACGTCTTGCCTGCACACGTCTAAGGTAACATTCAAACATAAGCTGAGCTCTCTTTATTATTGCCACCCGTAATTAAAAGAGCTCAGTATACATTGTAAATGTTTTCCTATACCTGCAAATAACGTATCTACTTTATAAAAGTTACTTGAACGTTGAGCGATTTAGCGTGGGATGTAGATTCAACTATTTATCCAAACACATTCGTCACAAACGTTGCAATAAATATCAATTTCCACCACAATTCTTAAGTTTCTACATCAGACCAAGTATTTGATTTTATCATTACTACACACGTATACTCATCACGAATTATAATAGATAAGTAAATGATACGTATTACATCTAATTCATTAAGCTAACATAGGTAAGCATTTCGTGTTTTACTTATTAGATGCGTTATGTTAAAGGATTATTTTTGTAACTCATATTAAGTTGTGTACAAAACGTATTTAAAATCATAAGGCCATCTGTACGAAACTAAACGTTTGTATTGCTTAATCGCGACGTCTTTTCGACCTTGATACACCTTTGTTGATCGTACAATTTAGATCATGAGTTTGATTTTCGAATTACGAATTTATGAACGATAACAAGTTCTCCTTCTTTTACCCGTTGTTCGCACTGAAGTAGATATTTCACCACCCGATACTATAGGGTCCCTTACCTTAAATCAGGGAGGTGTGATAAGAGTTAGGGACCCTTAATATCTGGCTCTAAATATCGGGTAGTCTTAAGTGACATGTGTCTCGATTTTTTCATAGCACTAAATAGAGACAACAACAAAAATGATGTTTCACCAGTGCAAACTCACGGTTATCATAGAGACACAATTGTCTCTGTTCTCTCTGTGGTTTATACTGGTAGAGTGCCACAAAGTTGCTTACTAAAATTTTAAATAGAAAATGGCATTTAAATATATTGTCTTGTATCGTCATTAGCGACTCTATCAGCGGGCAAAATAAACTTGCGGTAGGTACTATAGATAGTCTCAGACCTCTGGCATTGAACATACTTTCCATTTGTTGTCCTATGTGCTCTTTGACAATGTCTTTATTCAATTTCGAGCTCTATGACGCTCGAAGAATAGAAGTCAAACTCTCTCTCCAGTATTTTACGTTTTCAGGTACCTAACTACCTTCTTAATGATGAAAAACTTCAAAAAATACCTCCATTTCACAAAATTCCACAGCCATGAGTCACAGGAACACCTCACAATCCCACGTTTCCTCCGCGACATAGAACAAAGGAAGCGGCTAATCGTTACTTAACCTCAATTGCGATAATTACCAGAGACGCTGACAAAATGATTTATTAACTCAAAAACGGTGGCTAAATGTCTCAAATAAAGAAAATATTCTACTAATGCACGCCTTTCATTCTTTACCGTGGGAAATATTCGAAGTTCGCGGTTTGAAATTAATGAATTGGGTAATTTGTGGAGAGATGGTAATGAATGAGTCTCTAGTGTTAAACGGGAACTGAAAATTTGTCGGCCAGTTACTGAGAGGTGTTAGTTTATTGGTGGTATAGCCAAGCTGTAGACAATTGACTGCAGCTCATGTATGGGCTGGCTCGACCGGGGTAGTACCCCCCTCTCACAGAAAATCGGCGTAAAGTAGCTATTACAGAGCCGGAACTTTTTCTCTTTTATGTATTACTTCCGCTTGTGTGAATGCTTCTTAGGTGACTTTCATTTGTCGAAATTGAAATAAAAAGACTGATTCATCCTGCAATTAAAAATATACAGATGCGGATGTAGTGAGAATTGCAAACGCATTGTCAGTAGAATTAATTATTCACTTACACGTCTCTATTATTGCATACTTAATGACTCTAGATCAATCTAACGGCTAATAGATTTAGCAATGCAAATTAGTTACTGATAATATTTATTACGATTGTTTCTTGTCTATAAGTTTTTTCCTTTTTTTTTACGTCCTTTTAACACTATACGCCCTTTTACGTAATAGACTATTAAGGTCACCTTTAGATAGAGCTGTTTCTATTTCTGGCTCCTTTAGGCAATTTTGGGACTGCAATAATTTAAAAACATGTTACAATCATTTAACTGCAGCTTTTCCCGCGTAGACTTCATATATATATAGAGATAAGTAGATCCTAAATCTCACCCACACTTTATAGTTATAAAATGTAGGTAGCACTTTATTTAGTTTGTACAAGTGTAACAAAAATAAAATAAATATATCTTTAAATAAAAAAATATCATAGATTAATTTTGGTTACCCCGGGACGCTCGCGAAACTATTAAAAATCTATGAGTAATACCTACCTACTAGTACAATTTAAAAAAATACAATCTGCTGGGAAAGGAAGCTCGGCTTCTTCGGACACATCATGCGGTCTCCCAGACACGAGCTAGAGAAGCACATATCACTGGGTCAGATGAAAGGCAAACGCGCTAGAGGAAGGGCACCAACAAGATGGTCCGATACCATTAAAGCCGCTGTAGGTGGCAGTTTCTACAAGGCAGTATACCGCGCATATGACCAGGAAATTTGGAACGGCATCCGCAATAGTCGCGATCCTCAGAATTGAGGGAACGAAGAAGATGAAATACAATTTTAAAGAATAGTAAAAATAAAAGATACTAATTACAATGTCAAAACAATGGATGCGCAATTTGAACATGTAAACTAGATTAGCGTAACGAAAAAAAAATATTAAAAAAGTGGTTTTGACAGCGGCAGTCCTTCACAGACAGTAATTTATTTACAACGCGTTATGAATCACGCTGCAACTTGATTAATTCGCAAAAATCTCCAACAATATATTCTCATAAGTTTGACGGCGCTAATTTTACCATCCACATAGAAAATAACTCAAACATACGGAACACTCACTAAATATTTCAGGCGAAAATAATCTGGATGAGAAATAACAGCCGGTCCAATATTAATTATGTAAACTAAAATACGCGAAACTAGTAATCACACTAGTACTTACATAACGCCGGCAATAAGCCAAAAATATCTTTTTTTAATAAATTAATGAGTAAACCCGGATGATCCGAGGTAATTTAGACTTGTGCGTCATTAGGTATGTGCCGTTTTACGTCAGCTGTTCTTAATATCGTTAAAATATACAGCGGCTTAATCTTACGGTGGATTGACGATTCAAATTGTATTACAATCGAATTTCTTTACGCGAACATTATCGAAAATTTATGTTCGACTCTATGGATGTCACTGTTCTAGTATTTATTTTTATAAGATACTTTATCACTGAACTTGTAAAACGACGATAAATATGCATTTGTTTCTTTTTATTTCTAGAAGTGTTTTTATACTTCCTCCATCGTATTTACAAATCAAATTATTTGAGAATAAGTATCTGTTAAGCAACTATAATTTACTCTATTATCAATGGCAGAACTGTATTTCACTACTAACATTAATTATTTTATCTTTGCTTCTATAGCTTGGGGTTATTACATTTCTTATCCATGTATGTGGTTTTATTAATTACATCTTCAACAGTAAAAGTTGATGTTTAGTGTTGTCAAATATAAATATATTATGTATTATTAGAGGTCACTGTTTGAATCTTTTAAAGGAACATAATATCTTCAGGATTATGGTTGAAATGGTAAGTCAAGCAAGTAGACAAAACACTTTTATCCCAGTATGTATGATTTGATCAATTGTATAAATATTACCATCAGATCATAATGTACCTACACAACACTTATCAAGGAAATACCCAATCTATCATTCGTGACTAAGTCGTCTGTAGCAAAAAATATTAATTAACAAACAATGTATTAAACTCTTAGCAAAAAACACGACAACATCAATGACATTTTATATTATAGACCTGATGTACACGAACATTAGTGCTGTAAAAAATAGCACATAGCTATACCTGCATATCGATGAATACAAGCCATATACGCCAGACCTGTTGTTAGAAAGAGATGACTACATTGTAGCGTTAATGGCGAGCACGTGCAGCCGTGCAGCCGCGACGGTGGGTGCCGCGTGAATGAGTAGATGTCGGGTAGTTACCTTGCATTCCATTATTTGCATTGTTGCTAAAATAAGCGCGGTAAGTCGCATCTAATGGTTTAGCACATCTGTGGACAACAGTATGTTAACAGCAACTAAAAACTTGTAACGTTAAGCTTGTCATATTTGACGTAAGGACTATTGAGTGTGCTATTGAAACAAAGATTCACAATTCAAAATCTTTTAATTGGCATTAAGAATGACGATAGACAGTGACTTGCCTAATCCGGCTTATAATGATATCGATATAGAGCTGTTGAAAATTAATATAATGTGCATGGGTAATGACGACATATTAACGTGGTTAGTTCGTCATTTGTTTCGATAGTTGTAGTCGTTTATAAAAACAAAATCGGTGATAGCCAAGTTTCCAATCTCATTTCTAATGTAAAATTATCGCTTGTTTTTCGGAAGACGTGCACGCCTACTACCACTATGCCAGTGCGACGAATGACCTGAATACTCCTTGGATTGAAAGGTCCCGATATATTGGCAGTAGCTATGCCCCCTACCTCATCGGGGAATATAAACGTGATGGTGTATGATTTATTATATTTTTCTAAATCTTACGTTAAGTATAGACAGCAAATGACACATAAATTGGTTTTATAAAACAACAAAACTGACGTATAGATCTACTATCTTCGGAATTAAGAACTATAGTACCTACGCTACGGAGTGCCTCAGGGCAGAGTATTAGGTCCACTATTGTTTTTGACATACATAAACTAATAAACCATGACTAAACGAGTCGTCGCAACAGCTCTAAGAACATCCCAGCATGGATTCCATTCCAATCTGTCACGTCTAAGAGGTCGGCCGGTGTAAAGTTCATCAATGCTGAATTCAATTATCGATTACACCATTGTGTTCCGCTCTTTCGATTTATATTTAAATACCAAACGTTTACTAGAAATGTATTGTGAAATTGTACAATTGATGTTAGGTTTATCGAAACGGACCACCCGAAGTACTCTTGTTTATGAATATTAAGAGTATGAACGTTATATGATAGGTCAAGCGTTTGATGTTCCAGAAATACAGCTATGTAATTTGGTGCGTTCAGATGCCTCGCATGCCTAGCCCTAACACTCAGTTTTGACTTCGGAACGCATAGACATAATGTCATGAGTAAGTACTCGGGCGTGACATCTGAGGCCGTACTCTTTTACAAACGAAAACGAAATTTCAGACGAAATTCACGTATTTCCTACTCGTTTCTCATTGATTCCGACATTTCTTACGAACGAAATTCCCGAAATTTCGTTTTCGTTTGTAAAAAAGTAGGACCTCTGGACGCACCAAATTTATCCGCACCAAATTGGTTACGACATTATGTCCATACGTTACGTCATCAAAACTGAGTGCTCGGGCGCGGCATGCGCCTGATGTGGACGCGCCTATTCACATCCCTACAACCATAAGTTCAAAGTTTTTCACGTCTTTTGGTAATCCTCATAAAATTCCCAGAGTCGTAAATCGAGGATCAAACCTACGCTCCTTGTTTCTTAGACCACTGCTACTTACAATGTCATTATTCATATTACAACTCACTAACGTTACTTAATGGCCCTGATTAGGCCTACCGATGTAGTTATAAACAATAATTTGTGTTTCACACCCACGTCTACATCACATGACATGATCAACATTCTGTGTCTACCGCGGTAAGTGCGGAGGCGTGGCGAGCTCAGACATTCATCAATTTAGATTTCACATCATACAGTTACTATCTAGAATTTTTGGGTTTGTTTCTAGTACCTAGACTGCAAGTTGGGGAGATTTTACGAGGTACTTTTCCAGTATTTCTTACTTTTGTTTCACCCACAATTATTGATATTAATCTATTTATGGTTACTGATATTATAAATGCGAAAGGAACTTTGTCTGTCTGTCTATTACGTTTTCAGGACTAAACTACTTAACCAGTACAAATTCTACGCAGACAAAGTCGCGGGTACCAGCTAGTAATACATAATCACGCATGTTTTTTTCCAAAGGTGTAAGCTGAGGGGCACTAAATTACTATGCACTCAAATAGCACTGATATGATAATATTTTAGTTGCAATGTTATAGGAGGTGAGCCTATTATTGCCAAAACTACTTGCTTAACTACCTTACCGGCTAAAATATCCTGAAACAGTTCGGTTAGGTATAGAGTTCATATATCATTTTTCAGGCGGACCGTTTAACTGGAGGTAAATAACTTACTAAAACTCAGTTTCTAAAAGTTTTAGGACACAAACCGCAAATACGAAGATTCAATAAGTGCTCTGTGAAAATCAGACTTAAAAATATAAAATATAAAAAACATAACGTCACGACTTTTATCCCCATTCGGGGGTAGTCAGAGGCTTGAGTGGCCATACACCACCACATTGTGGAGGTATTAAGCCAACTCAAAGCCCACGTTTCACCAGATAGTCAGAACCCAACGTGACAGGTGGTGAACCTTGTCGCCGTGTATACAGGAACTGACTATTACCAGACTTCAGACTTCAGACTTTTAAATGGTCCTGAAATCACGAAAATAATACCTATTATAGTCCAATCAATTAAACAACTCGTATCTAATAATTATTATTGACCAAACGTCACCCAGAAGCTCAATTACTCTGCGTTGTGTTATAAACAAAAGTCGTATCGGTTGATGGAGAGAAGCGACACTATCCATGGTGGTCTCCCCAGCTCGTTGTAATCTGTCATCTGAACTGTCAAATTACTAACGGCCGAGCGACCGATCGGCTACCGAACTTGTTGTAGATAACACGGCTGCAAGCAACCACAGATTAAGGTGTTAGAAAAGTCTGGGGTGTTGTGTGGTAGGGAGTTTCCTGCCTACTGCCTCAGTGAGGCATTTTGACATAACATGAATTCTTTTAGAGGATTTGCTTTTGTTAATTAGGTTGAAATTTGACGTTAAGTGTCTTTTATTTCAAACCACGTTTTAATTCATAAATTCGATTCAAAATTTTGGCATTGTTTGTATTTACCTATTTTGCTGTGACATAATATTATTGTTGTTTGACAGAATTTCTGAAACTACATTGATATTTTTAGGGAATTAAATTGAATACGTGCCATTAAATGAATAATGATAGGTGTCTTTTTGATCTTTTATTTCCGAATTAATTAAGAACATTTTAAGAAGAATCTAACAGCTCTTCTGTGCAATAATCTTTGACCGTGCACAAAATAAATTGAATGGATGTAGGCGTACCCTCACGGAGACACCTGATTGGTCTTTTTTATTTTTTTTACATGGAATGTTAATTAATTTTTGCTGTCAACCGTAGTCAAACAAAGTATAATGATTAATTGTGTTTTTAAAACTGGGTACCTGGCCATGTGCAGATGTAGGAATTTATCAAGCAAAAAACATTATTGATACAATCAAGAACCACCAAGACATTACAATATGGTCCTTTTAAAAGGCCTATTTTATATTTCGTGTGATTGAACTCATGTCCGAAGATAAGTATGTATATTGTGTCCTTATCAAGGCGGGTTAATGCATTAATGGGTTTTTTCTTCTTAATTCAATTAGTACGTACTCAGAGCATAAAAGCACGGATGTTGGGGACATTTTTATTTAATCAGATAATGAATTATCTTAGTAGTCATTAGCCGAACTGAAGGCATTAGTTCCCACTTACCTACATGTCACGACAACATCGTGGTAGGTAACCTAGCGGTGGTACAATTTACTTTGATTTGCATGATAACATGTAGCCCGTACTGGCGAATAAATAAATGATTATCGCCAGACTTCCACACCAACTGTATGGTCCCAAACTAAGGAACGCTTGTACTATGCCTGTCATACAATAGACTACTGGCGATCTCAGTCACACCCAGACCAGAGCAAATTACGGAAAGCCGATTCCCAAATAGCCTTTGGTGGGAATCAAACCCGCAGCCAGTGCAGTGAGCTGAGCGGCCTACGCTCGTACCGCTGCGCCAAACGGTCTTCAAAATTAACAATTGCTATAAAAGTAAACTATCTTGGAACCTAAATAACACTTGACTAAGAAAGGGATGGAAATTTTAGAAATTTCTCACTAGGGCGTTCGTATGTATGTAAGTACAGACCTAAAAAAACATAAAAGCACTGTCTTGGATATTCACTTTTTATTTTTCCCCACGCCAAGGTATTTGCATAATGTTAATCAGGTATCGATGCTCAAAAAAATTAATGAGAACATCAGGCAACGAGTGAAGAATAATATCGCTGCATCACGTCGCAATCTGTTCATAACATTGTGAATCTTAATGATAACAAGGGTTTATTTAAAAATGTACCTGCACTTAACGTTATGCAACTTTTTTTAAGGAGTGGTTTGTCTATCTCTCGAGGATACCTAAGCTACCTATACCTCTTCGGAAACACAGACGGCTAAGTAGTAGCAAGAAACATTGCCATCCTTTTCATACTTATAATATTTGGGTAAGACAAAAATATTTTCAGATAAGACTTATAGTCATAATTGACGGGAGCAATATTGCCATTATTTTATCTGGCAATGTTTGCATTTATTATATCAGTAATTTTAAAAATCGGATAGAATATTTTTCCTGGCTTTTATTGAACAGTTTTAATACATTGCCTCACACATAAACCTTTAGCTATAGCTTATTATACCAAATGTCATAAACAACAGTGTTGCAACATTATCAACAATGCAACGTAATTTATGCAAACTAATGCAACTATACATCAAAGTGTACATTTCACACTCTATAATATCAATTTCAGTGGGATAGTATGTTTTTAAATCTAACAACTCTACATTTAACTATTGCACTAGATTCTAGATTGATCTCACTCCGAAAAGACAGCTCGCAGTGTCCATTCCTTCCACTCGACACCACCAAAACGACACCACCGGTGGTGTCGTATGGAATCTCTAGTCCATACGACACCACCGACTATTAGTGAGGTTACCTACATACAAAGTTGTTGATATGAAAACTCCAATTAAGTTCAAGCAGTTTCATTAATGAGGTATGTCATTTGATAAAGTTTATATTTATCTGTTAGTTTAGTTAGTTTAGTTTATATTTATTTCATAAACTCTGTTTTATTAATTATCGTTTAACTATAGATAACTTGAAATAATAACTTTGGGGTCGGATCAATGTATGTGATGTTGTCTGATATTTATTTATTTATTTTAATGAACTGGGAGCTGTTTGTCAAAAACACGCGTTTCTGGACATCACTAGGGTGGTGTCGTATGGACTAGAGATTCCAAACGACACCACCGATGGTGTTGTTTTGGTGGTGTCGAGTGGAAGGAACGGCAGTGTCTTGTTTTTTCACATTTCGCATTTCTTTTGAGGAGTAGAGCTAAGCAATAAAATAAGACACACACTTTATGGTAGAGCGAAGCTGTAGCCAATTGATTGCAGCTCATATACGGGCTGGCTCGACCAGGGTAGTACCAACCTCTCACAGGAGATCGGCATAAGTGAGAGAGCCAGAAGCCCAGAAAGCCCAATGCACCGTAACAGTGATAGACTAGAATAGATAGATAAAACTAGAAGACTCTATAAGCAGAAGTTCTATGCTAAAGATACACGCCGACACCAGACACTAGACACTCAGTGTATCTGAGTGTACCGACACCAACACTACAACTGTAACAAGGTGTCGCGGTGTTGGACACACGTAGACACTCGATGTATACAATGAGTGTTTAGTGGATCCTTAGCAAAAGGTTGTCACCAGACTTGCTACTGTTAGCATCGGCGATCGGCGATTTTGATGCTGCGTCTCGCTCGTTCGCGCTCGAAGAAATGCGACGCAGCATCGATACGTCACAAAATCACCGGTCGCCGATGCTAAAAGTAGCAAGTCTGCGGAGGCCCTTAGTCATTTAAAATACCTACCTAATACCACTTTACGTAATTTTAAAAATCTCGCCACACAGGTAGAGCCACGATACAAAGTTAGTTGTGTAATATTCTAAACACCATTAATTATATCTGAAAGATAAGGAACCTGATTTGCGTCCATTGTTCAACGGAACTGCTTGAATGTCAGTTTAATTGATTTAAACTGTGAATTAGTGGACCCACGGGGAGAGACGGGGCTCCAAAGCGGATTACTCATTTGAATTGTTAGGCAATGGTTAATCAGGCGTTTGGATGGATTTGCTCTATCATTCTTGATCCACCGATCAGTTTGTTGTGTAATGGCGTCTTTGTCAAGTGCTTCTTAAAGGTGATCATAGGCTGATTTGCTAAAATCAATCCTACCTAACCTAAAACGCAACTTAGCAATTCTGCATAGGTAATTCATTTCAGATAATCTACCAATTCCGCTAAAAAGCGACTGTAGCCTAGGGGTGAACAGGTTGGTCTAACAATCAGAAGGGCCCGGGTTCGATCCCCGGTGGGGCATGCACCAATGGATGAATTTTCATCTATGTGCATAATTTACAGTTCGCTGACGGTGAGGGAAAACATCGTGAGGAAACCTACCTATCCCTCGGGATTAGGTAATAGTCAGTTCCTGTATACACGGCGACACGGTTCACCACCTGTCACGTTGGGTTCTGACTATCTAGTGAAAGTTTGAGTTGGTTAATACCTCCACAATGTGGTGGTGTATGGCCACTCAAGCCTCTGACTACCCCCGAACGGGGATAAAAGTCGTGACGTTACATTTTTTTTTTCCGCTAAATTTGCGTTAAATGGTCACGAATTACGTAAAATATTTAACTATTATAAGTTGAAGTTACTCCCATAACCTCAGCTATCGGCCAGTGAAAATTCCGTCAAAATTGGTCCATCCGTTTCGGAGATTAGCCGGAACAAATAGACAGAAAAAATAATTATAAATTGGTTTCTGTTATAAGTGCCGTATACACTTTTAATATGCATTTAATAAAAACCTGTTATTATGACATTACAAACAGATACTTCAATTTTATTTAGCTGTATATATAGGCCCAAAGAACTATGTTGGCCATACGACTACCCTTAGCAAGTATCAAATACCACCAACAAACAATATGGTCATGGCAACCATTATGGCAATTCAAAACGCAATGTGAACTAAAATCATCGATCAATGTGAATAAACATAACGAATAGCCAACACAGAGGTCAGGGAATGTGCAAACTAACAATTCCAATGATATCCTTCCATTATTCATCTTCAAACAATGATTTGCACCCCATAGCTCATGGATTTAAAGGGCAAGGTTCCGATCGTGAGATCTCTGAGATTAATTTCAATAATTAATAACTTACTTCATTAATTATTACTTGTAATTAGCGGTCTTAAGTGACTGTTTTATGGTTCGATCGTGGATTGGGTTTTAATATCTAATTAGTATTTACAGTAGGTATTTATGAAATTATTCAAAATACGCCCTTTAAAACATTTCTACCACTCAAATTATAAAATCTCATACATTTCAAAGTTCATTAGACCCTATCAATACTGGGCCTTGTATTGTTTATCACGAATCTTCGTCTAATCCTCTTCCACGTGCCAATAAGTCTCGCGCGGTTCACAGCACGGCGCGCGCGCATTCATTAATTATTCCCAGTTAGATAAGATGGTGCATTGTTAATGACTGCCCGCGTACGGTCATCGCTCACGGTGTGTGTGACTGTACTAGTGATGGGAATTGTGTTTTAAATTCCCGGGATCCCGGATACACGTCCCGGTGATTTTAATAATTACGATTTAACTACTAGGTATATAAAACTAATTTGAATTCATTGATTGTATTTTCAAATAAGTTTATTTGTGCTAGATGTAGTGAGACATCATTCTAGGAATTTTATAGTGTAATAGGGATGAAATATTATTCTTCTTTTGAAATTAGTTAAAAAGTAGCTAAATCCAGCTCCTATATTCTGGTGCTTTAAGACGTCTAGACTATTAATAAGCTACCTATTTAGATTTCAAAACGTAATTTTAGATTGTGCCTTGTTTACGACTATGCCAATGGTTATTACTCATTGGTGTGAATAATCTAACAACGACCCACTAATAATGATAAAGTCTTGATTGAAATGACTTCTGATTACACATACATTGCGTACCTATTGGTAATCATTTTCAAGTAGGTAATTATTTAAGTAGCTGGTTAAAATACTAAGTTTATTATGTGTACAAATGACATAAATATCATCTATTTATTTACTCAACATAATGGTGTAACGATTAGTCTCGGTTATATTATAATAAAACAAAGGCAGATTGTATTCCAAAATTAAATACAATTATTTCTACACAGCAAGATTAAACCCATATATCCCTTCAATCTTGATAGATCCCGCATTTGATTGGACATCACTATGCGACTACTCTCTTTTATTTGTCGAGTGGAATCATTACGCTTTGTTGTTCAAGTGGATATAAGAACTCTACACTTAATATTGTATTGACTTGTGTTTGTAGTACATTGTTCCGTTGAAACATTTCTTAATAGTTTAAAAGCTCTTGATACCTGCACTTATATACTTATTTCCTTATTTAATTAAGCATGTATTTTCATAAATCATTTAAAAAGAATAAGTATACCAACCTAATATTATTCACAGTGGTCGTAATTCTGTTGCCTACAAATGACCTAATTGAAATAAATTTTACACAACTAAAAATAATGCTATCTTTCGCAAGCATTATTGATATGAAAAGGACGAAAATACACTTAGTACTTACTTTAGCCAAGTTTAGTTAGTGCACTAAAATAATTAGCACCAATGTAAATAATTCATAAGTAAAGAGCTTATTACACCTTCCTAAATTTAGTCATAAAATTTAGGAAGGTGTAATGAGCTCTTAAGGTAGGTATTTTATTTAAAATATGCTCTATTGATAATATTTCCATCAGTCATGTCATCGTCTTAAGTTAATTCTAAGCAAAAAACCTGTCACACAATATTGTTTTGACATACACAAAATAGGTACTGTTTAGACCAGAGACTTGAAATAAATTTCGCTACATCCTACTGTCTTTGATTTTAAAATATGTATATTCTATGGAAAAACTGTCGCGACGCGACAGAGGTGTTGTAGATGTTAAGAATAAGTAATTTCTTGTATTTAAATATATGTATACCTACTTACGGGGGTTACTACAGCCTACAGTAATTATAAACCAATAACATAAGGCCTAGCGTTAGGTAGGTACGTCGAAAGGTAGCTAGACAATGTTTAATTCAACGTTAATAATCGTTAACAAAGCGAACATAAAACCGGCTCACACGATCAACCATACCAACTGTGGTGTAGGGCAAAAAATAATAACATTAAAAGTGAAATCCTCTAGAGCTTTGATTGACCACAAATCAATATTAATGATCTCTACCAGCGGGTGTTCTTACCAGATCGCCCCTCCCTTTCATACCTTTTGTGAAGATAAGGACGCCAATGTTTGGACACCTCGCCCTTAAAGTGCTAAAGGAATAAAACCATTAATTACAAGCAATTCAATGTACATATTGAATTTATTCAAATAGTGATAAATGGGTATGGCGAGAAACAAGAGGTGTGAAAGGGACGTTAGTAACTCCTTTCTCGTTCCTGTGAAGTTTATTATAAGGAAGTGGACACACGAGTTAGATTTTGTCGGTTACAAGTTACCTATGTCTATCCACTAGTTGTAATTTTTTTACGCCGTGTACGCAAAGGTAGGATCAATGATAGGATGGGATGGATTATTGGTGGTAGAGCCAAGCTATCGCCAATTAACTGCAACTCATAGGTATATGGGCTAGCTCGACCAGGGTAGTACCACCCTCTCACAGAAGATCAGCGTTAAGTGCTATTACAGCTGCATTTCGTATGAGTGAGATAGCCGGACGCCCAACACCTCCCTCCCCATCCCTCTGTCCCACTTCCCGTCAGGTCGGCAACGTGCGAGCGATGCCTTTGGTATTGCATCTATAGACTACGGTAACTGCTTAACATGATGCGGGCCGTACGCATGTTTGCTACTTTAATGACATACATAATAATAATAATGATCTCGCTAAGTATACTTTTACAAAAGTATTCTGTCTTGCATAACATATTGAAACCAGCACAATTGGTAGGCTTTTTGCATTTTCATTTCTGTCTTTTGACAAGGTTACGTAAAAACCTCATCCAATAGGTACTAATTTAACTAAGGCGTGAGCCGCGATACGACCATTATAATCAGACTGCACAAAAAAAAAATACTTGTCCCGCGGGTTGAGCAAACGCTGCGTTCTAACTTCTCTCACCAAAAGTCAAACCGACAAGTCGATGATCTTCTGCTCACGCCTTTATATCATCTTCTTGGAATGTATAGGAAAATATTTCCAGTATCATTATCAATGATATCGGAGATGCGACCGTAAGATTAGACGATAGAATTCAGTTTAATTTTTGTTTTGACATTTTAATGTTTATTAATAAAATACCAAGCGTATTAAATTAACACCCGTCTTTATCTATTAATCTGTGTGGTAAAAATAAGTTGTTACAAAGTCAGGTGTACGAATAAAGCGGTGTGGATAACTTAAAAAGTGAGCAAAAATTAAGTACGAATAAAAAAAAAAAATTTAATATTTTAATTGTAATTTGAGTACAATTTAGGATCGTAAAGTTTTCATATTTCCTTTTTTTACATTAAGTTACTGAAGTCTTGATATACAATTCTTTTTTTAAATTATTTTTTTTGCAACTACTCCGCTGTTGATTTTGTAAATTCTGTATAACGTATACCGACCTATCACAACTTTTGTAATTTTACCACGGTTTTACAAAGCATTTCTACGAAAAAAAGTGATTTGTAATACCACTGTAAGTCCATTATTAACTTTCTAATACATGTATGGGGTTTGATTTTTTCGCACCGCTCATAATTTTATGGTAACGTAAGCGAAATACTACTAACGCCATCTATTGGTATCGTGACAGAAACTCAACGTAGAGACCTAGAGACACGCAATAATAGCTACGTCCAGAAGTGTCAAATGCCGCGCGAGGATAATTTTTCTCGCCAAGTTTGACTTGCCTCACGTGAGGCAAATGCGCGCCCTGCCTCACCTGAGCACTCACATTTGCGTCGCCTAGTTTGGCAGTCGTGAGACAGAACGATGTCAAACGTGTCAAACTGATTGATCGGGTATACCTTTCCCTGTCTAGAGTGTCAGTTGCCTCGCCATTTGCCTCGCGCGGCATGCGACTGAGGCAAACGTCGTGCTTCGCGAGGCATGTGGGTAAGCAGCCTCGCGCGGCATGTGCATGTTGTAGACACGTCTAATAAATTCAATCTTTAGCACATATAAAATAAATGTTGTATCTGCTTATAGAAAAGGCAATATTTTCGTAAATCTCACCGGCCAGGAAATTAAAACAATAGATAGGTACCCCTCTATTTCCCCCACCACTTATTAAACCACGGCGCTCGTTAGAGTGGGCCACAAATCACTCTAACTCGTCGTATGACACACACAAAACCCATAAAATTAAATTAATGGGTTCTCACCGTTTCCTCCTACCATAGTTGGGTTGTTGAGGAAAAATTGAAGGATTTTCTTACACTCCTATTGTTTGTTTTGTTCAAAGAAATAAGAAGACGTCACAGTCGTAAATGAGGTAGGTACCTACCTACTTATCGAAAATTTGTGATAAATCTAAAAGATTACCTAAAACTAAAAGGAGACCTAAACCTAAGCCTAATTAGGTAGGCTTACTACACTTATAGGAATATATTCTATGTAAACTTTAGGTAGGTATTATAATACATTAGATACGTAAGCACCTACCTAATATACCTACGTAGTAACCGACATCTAATTTAATAGCCTACCTACCTTATCTTAGAAAATTCACGCATATGAAATTAAAAATATAGGTACCTTATGGGTAGGTACCTACCTACTAGACAGATTGTTCAATTAAAATGTTTAAATCGAACTCATTAGTTGAAAATGGAATTTATTGTTATAAAAAAGTTCAAAATCAATATGAAAAGTTTTAAATGGAAAAGTGCGAGGAACAACTTTGTTCATTAAAACTGAAAAGTTCCCGACTCCGAGAGAGGAAAGGAAAATAACATTATTATTTCTATTCATAAGTAGACGTAACGAGAAAAGTGTTCGAGTTGTTATCAGAATTAAAAAAATATTTCTAAAACACTCATTGTAAGAAATTCAGATTGCGGCGACTAGTAGTGCCATCTAGCGGTGGATAGCGGAAGTAAAAGAATATAAAATTTAAATATCGTGCTGTATTTTTATTTAAAGGTAACCTATGTTATTCCTGTATTTTTTATGGGACTGAGGTGGCAAACTAGCGTACGGCGCGCCCGATGCTAAGCAGTTATCGTAGCCTATAGATGCTTGCGATACCTTAAGGGGAGTGGGACAGAGGGAGGGAAGGGGGGGAGTTGTGTATTATGTATTTTTGTCAAATTTAATACATATTATCTTTAAAAAAAAGTTTATTAAATATGATTAAAGTAATAATCTCAATCGATTGAGTTCGTTGTTAAGTAATATTAGTTCAAATAAATTATTAAAAACACATAAATTACCTACATTTTATATTTTAATGCAGTTAGGTATAACATAAATTAAAGTCTATCTTAAAAACCGTCGTCGCCTGTACATAAAACAAACATTGGGTATATACCTTATCAAGTTTTATGACTACTACGTATAGGTCTTTTTATATCTTTTAACGAAGTGTGATAGAAACACTAAATAAAAATATTGTCCATGTTATTAGCAACAGATAAGAACTTAATTAATAAAATACTGCTATTTTTAAGTAGACTAATGGTTATTACAGGTATCTGAAGGATTTTGGAACCGACTCAAAATCTTGATTTTGTTAAGTTTTATAAATAACCTGTATTTTTATTTCTGTGCTCCTGGGGGCTTATTACGAACTCTTATTGCGATTCAATTACAGGAACGTTTTAACGTTTTAGCGACGTTTTGTGCAATGACGTACCTTATTGTCATGACAATAAGAAACGTCATTGCACAAAAAGTCGCTGAAACGTTAAAACAAAACTGCTATAAGAGGTGGTGGTAAGGCCCTGTTCATATAATTTTTTGTTAGGTATATGACTAAGGTGGCAAACAAGCGTACAGCCCGCTTGATGTTAAGCAGTTACCGTAGCCTTCCTATAGATGTTTGCAATACCATAGGCAAGCATCGCTCCCACGTTGCTGACCCGAAGGGGAGTGGGACAGAGGGAGAAGGGGGGGGAGGGGAGCTTTGGGCTTCCAACTCTCTTACTCGTCGTACGAAACGCAACTGTAATAGCTACTTTTCGCCGATTTTCTGTGAGAGGGTGGTGCTTCCCCGGCCGAGCCAGCCCATAATGAGCTGCAGTCAATTGGCTACAGCTTGGCTCTACCATCCTGTATACCTAGGTATAGGTAGTGATAAGGTACCTTCATCTACTTTTAAAGCCAATCCCACTCTCTTATCAATGGGGTGGGTATCGATAATGCGATGGCTCGTCTAATTAATTAGACCACCCATCCCACGCATTAAACTGTTTACGACCCTTATACGCTGTTCAGAGCTTATGCTATCAAGACATTGGAAACTACTTCGCTATGTATTAAATAGAGGTACCTACCCCTTGAGGGCACTTACCCCAACTGACCTTACCTACTCGTAACTGACGTTACTATTAGTTTGAATGTTTTTCAAATTTGTGTTATCAACTTACACATTTTGAAAGAACCTAAGCAAATATTTATAGTACATAGATACATTATTTCTTATATAATATTCCGCAAATTTATAGAGCAAGCACATCAAAACACGAGATTTCCTTTCCCGATAGCGTCTCCCGCCCTTTTGTTAGAGTCCCTTAAAAGATTCCCTACACCTCTTTACTATGAAGACATATTGCGTTTCGCGTTTTTGAACTCGCGATTCCGACTCGTATTTACGAATTCACACTCGCATTACTCCTAGTTGTACGTCGAGATGAGACGTGAGCGTGTGTGAGGTGTCTATGTAGTAGTGTCAGCTTAACGATACCAAACTAAGTTGGCCCACTCCCCTCCCCCGACGCTATGCAAATGAGAAGACACCGCGGATGACGTATGCAAACAAGGAGATCCAAATCCAATGGTGATGTACGACGTAGGCTGGCCCACGTGTGTGCGTGTGTTGGTATGCCAGTCGCCTCTAGGCGCGCAATAGGGGGTGGGCAGCCCGAGAGGATGGGGTATAAAGGAAAACCATTTACATTTGAGCGATTCGTCCAATTTAAAATTCCTACAAGATAGCTTAGACACGGGTGCCATTCTTTTGAAGAGGCGATCATCATGTGAGGGACATTGTAGCCCTTCGCGAGTTGGAAATAGAGTTTTAGTTTTAACGATATTTAACAGGACTTTCTTACTAGGATTATAATATTAATGAATCAATTTTGCGACACGTTTTCGCGTTGACCTAAATAGATTTCGGGTCAAATATGTCACGGCTGTGGAGGTATCGTTATGAATATGAATCTAGGGTGTGGGAAATCAGTCGGGGAGCGTTCCATCAAAACGTCATAGGTCGCTCTCAGGACAAATTTGCCCGCTTGCCCACGTCCCACGTTTTACGAGCCGCGCCGACGAAGATTCAGCACCCAAGGGAGACATTCTGCCTCCAAAAACTTTACCCGTTACAAATTTGTTTTTTTTTCTGCCTTATCTGCTCCCCGCGCTTTTGGCAAACCTAATTCCGTATTCAAAAATATTTCTGCAAGTATTGTGCTCGTACGGGAACGAACGTTTTATTGCCGCCATATAACGTTTTAAAAGTTAGCCAGTTTTGCCACGCGGACGCGTTCCGACCTCGTGTTGTAGGTATTCGTGTAGTGTTCTTGTCACTTTTTTATTCGTAATTATTATTGTAGTTTGATAACTGCTTTTATAATGTTTTTATTGGCGCTTTATTGCATTCTGAAGGCACTTGTTTGGAGATATTATTGTGTAAGTTTCGTGAATTGGAGCAAAGAAAATTATAGGTGTGATATGAATCTTTGGAACTTTGTGAAATATAATTCTGTTTATTTATTTATAAGTGTAAAAAGTTTTAAGACTGCTAACTGTGAATATGAATTAATAAAAATAAAACAACATTCTTTATATGAAAATAAAATACAGTCAACATAAAAATTATATAATGACATATCGAACTCGATAAAAAGTATGTCATAATCATGGAAAACACGAACAAAGACAATACGTTTGCGTTGTTTGAAGCTTATTTTGCATTCATGGAATATTCTTAAGCATTGTTCAGTAGGTACATAGAGGCATAAAGCCGGCATGTGGGGGCCACGGTGCCATCCAATTTACCATTCATATTTCGAAGCCAATCGGCGAGGTAATTTCAGAGGTCTACGGCGATGTGCTGACTACTGACTTGTACCTATGCGTAGGGATATTATGTGTTTGACTGTACTTTATTTTGTGATATTATTAAGGTTTTCTTAGTGGTTGCAATTAATCACTGGTCACTTGTAGAATATAGACTCTTATTTCAAGCACTATATTATAATAAAACTTTTATTTACTTTCCAATATACTGACTTATTTATGTAAACATTATTATCGCGAGTCAGCTTTCTCAGTGCCATCACTAACGCCATCTATTGACAAAGTAGCTATCACACTACACCCAATAGATGTTGGCACGTATTATCGCATAACCATTGAATTTAATATAGAATCGCATTTGTATAAAAATATCCCGCGATGGCGTGCCGCCTCCGAACGACATTTCGCCAATATATACAGTTTCAATTTGATTTCCTACGTCGACATTCCATTTTTAAGTAGCAATCACAACATGATTCCAATTTCACTGATACGTGTACTCGATCGGGGTGAGATGGTACTATTTTATACTACAATTACGATTGTGAAACTAATAATAGATAAGTATCAAAGCCCAATGAAAGGTATTTATTACCTATGCCTCGTTAGTCTAGTGGTTACAAGTGTGGTGGTTGCAAGTGCGGTAGTCTGAAGTGCGGTGATTGCATGTGAGGTGGTCGCAAGTGCGATAGTTACAAGTGTGGCGGTTGTAAGTTTGGTGGTTGCGAGTTTGTCACCGCAACTAATCTGGTAGAAACTTAATAACACATAATGGTTACCTATGTATTTTAATTTTAGAATCTTTCTCTATTGAAAACAAAAGTTTAAGTTATTATGAACCCAGGAGCTTTAGAACCTACCTATCAAAGTGGGTAGGTACCTGCCAGATTATATATTTTGAGATTTTTATTTGCCTACTATTTCAAGCGTGTGTACAATCTCGTACATTTCCAAACGGTGTCACATCTACCGGATACTTCTTCTACGATTTTAAATAGAATACACATTTGATTTAAGTATCGAAACATACTAGTTTGCGCCTCTCCAACACTTAAAGCATTAAGACTATTGCTTGCAAAACGTCGCAATACCAGATAAGAGCGAGCGTTTTGCGCTCAGAAATTATACCTCCAAGGTATTAACCACCGTAATTATAAATACTAGCACTCGCGTCTAAAACCTTTGCACTATAAACATTATGCAAATCGGTCGCATAATCAGTATGGTACTGTTAAATATCAATCAATTATAATAAGTAACACATTCGTAGTCCGACTTCGTATGTCTTATCTAACATATTGCAATGATCAAAGTCGTATGTAATAAGTATTTATATGCTGATGACTTTGACCGCTTGTGACCGATTTATGACCGTCGTATGTGCTTTAAATCCTAGTTGAATGACTCTCGTATTATGTAGTATTAAATAAATGATAATAAGTATCAATATAAATATCGCCAATGGTCCTAAAATAAGTAGGAACCCACTATTGGTATAATATAATGGATTGGGTGCCAGTGACACCCAAAATATCCAAATAACAAAATTGGATTTTCGAAAATTTGTCTCAGTTCATTTTACCTACACATAATACAAGGGTTTTGAGATATTTAAATAGATACATATCGCCAGTCTTACACACCAACTGTATGGTTCCAAACTAAGCAACGCTTGTACTATGGAATCGAACCTGCAACAACCCGATGTAGTGAGCGGATAGGCCTACGCTCAAATCACTGCGCCAAACGGTCGTCATAAAAACGTTGTCAACTTTGACATATTACTGCCTACCTCACACCGTGATATTGCTGTTTTAGAAAATTAAAGTTATACTTACCTAGGTAGGCTTTACAGCCAGTAAGTGGCGTTGTACAAAACACTAACAATTCAGCATTTACAAGATAAAAGGCAGTTACTCGAGGCTTAGAATTTCGAAGTTGTGTCAAATTATCATTTGAATGTAAAATCAATTTGCATTTACGCAGCTAGGCGGTTTGTCGACTACTTGACGTCGGCTACGGTTTTATTAGGGGTTGCGGTTGGTTAAATATGAATAAGTCCTGAATGGGTCGTTACGGAAATTGTTGGAACTTTTGCCACAATGGTGGCTGGTTTGTTCGTATCCACTTTCTTGCTCTAGTCTCTGCTCTCAATTCATTGGTCGTCAAATATTGATGTCAGGATCGGATCGGATCTTATCACTCTATGCCGAATGGCAACATTTCTAAAATGGCCTTCGTAATGCCCTAGCCAAAACCAATTGTCAACAATTGAGGACCATTGGACATATCGTAAATTCTTGGCAGACGTCATATTGTTGGAGGGAGGACTGCTAACAGATGGCAACATGTCGACCACCAAGAATTTACACTGAGAAAAATTTTACGACAACAAAATTGGTTTTTGTAATTCCTAGTAGTGTTTTTAATATTTTTGTACTAAACGTTTTGTATTTACAGCAAATGTTTTATGTAATGTCTCCCATTTATAAATCATTTGCTATAAATACAAAACTTTTAGTAAAACATACTAAAAAGACTACTAGGAACTACAAAAACCATTTAGTTGTCGTATTTTTTTTTTCTCAGTATACCGGTTTTCAATTGGCTGGAACTAGCTGACTTATGGCCCTTATGTCAGTGCTATGTACCTCAGTCTAATATCTGATAATTATTTCAATACCTTGATTCAAAAAAGTAAGTTTAAAAACTAAAACCCGACTACGGAAAAAACGTGCTCTAAAAAGTATGAAACAAGAAAATATTCTCATCTAGAGGATAGCCGTGGTCCGTGTAGGTCTTTTAGGGCCAAATGGCATATGAACTTACTTTTTATTTAATTATTTTGGAGTTATAGGTAACAATATATATATTTTTGAAATGTGCTCATCAAGCTCTTTCATTTGATACCCCACACGGTTACATTAAAAAATGTTTATTTTTTAGTTCATGACATTATGTCCTCTAGAGGGCGCCATATGCAATTTTATGTGACGTCACATAGCCTATAACCAGCGCGCCATAAAGCCGCTTCTAACGATACCTCATTTGTCAAATTACGACAAGTAGTTTGGAAGTTAGGTGGGAACAGATGCACATACATACATACATACATACATACATACATACATACATACCGGTCAAAATCATAACGCCTCCGTAGTCGGGTAATAAGGATCTGTAACTAGAAGGTACGATTGATATATTGATAACTATAGTTTAAGTATCTAACTGATTTTCCTATATTAAATACATGGTCAGTCATGTCTCCTCGACATAGTTATGTCTATAATAAAATTCATACACTGAGTCAACACAATCACGTTAGCCTGAAAGCCTATTATGCGAAATTGTTTGCGATTTTCTGAGTAGGTACCAGGCGAAATAATGAACCAGACTATGTTATTAGACAAATATGAAGAAAATATTGATTAAAAATCAGTGAAAAGAAGTGTTAATGAAATATTTCCAAACAATTTATCTATTTTGGGAAAGTAGAATAGGGAAGTGGATAAATAGTGAAAATTTTAATAAAATCAGTGGTTTAACGCTCTAAGTACTTGAACACGTACCAGCATAGCATACATTTGGGATAGTAGGTACTATTTTTATTCAGTGCATTTGAAATATACCTACTTAATAATCTTCTTCCAACTACTATTCCTCTACTATTCTTTGTTTAAATTATATTTGTGCGGGTTCCTAGAGAATTTAGCTTTTCCTCGGGATTCGTCGAGAGCCGAACTTTATAGTCATCGTTGTATCCTAGCTTACAGGACAGATGAGTATGTGGGGGGCATAGTCTAAATTAAAACTTATAGAGAAAGTTATTATTGACTAAATATATTCCATTTTTTTTACATAATAATACCTTAAGTGTATGGCTTACACAATCATAAGTTAAAAGCCTATTATGTGAAATCGCCCGCAATTTCCTTAGTATCAGTTAAACGGCTTGCGAATGCCGCTTCGCATACGTCATAATTCATCGGCACACAATGAAATTGCGAACTCACTTCTTAATACATATTTCCGTATGTTTGTTCGGAAAACAAGACACACGGAATACGAAGTCAGATTATCTTTGATTGTCGTATGTCTATAACATAAAGATATCTGGTCACATCACCTGGTTAAAAAAAAAAATCCTACATAAAAACAAACAGACTATGAAACCTTGAGAACTGAACGAGTCTATCAATCAATTTTCAGTACTATTTAGATTTACTTATGTTTTCTTCAATTATTTCTGGCCTTTTTTTTTCTCTAGGATATTTAAATAGTTCTGTACCTACTCTTTTAAGTTTAGACAGCCTTTCTTAGAACTTCTATGTCCACACAAATTACCGCCAATTTTATAGATATTTTAGCCAGTTTACAATTGTTTTAAAAAACATTTATGGGAACGAAAGTGGTTTGTAATGCCAATGCAAGTCGATCATAACTTTCTATAAATTTGGAGGTAAAATTTTACCACGTTTGTAACTATTAGGTAAGCAAGCATCACATACCTTATGACAGTTAACTACATAGTAATTAATAAAACATAAATAAAATTAATTTCACCAAAATAGATGCATTCTTGCACCTACTTTGTTGTTTACCTGCCGTGCCTCCTAGTTATAAATAAAGCCAATAATGTTAACACATACAGAAAGTCAATTTCCCACCAAGGCTGAGCGTTCAGTGCTCATTTAGTATCGATGTCCTAGTTAAAGTTATGCCTTACGATTTGCTTTATTGTTTTCTAATCGAACTAGACCGGCTAAGATTTATTGCCTAAAACGATTGAGTGATTGAGACAAACTTTGTACTAGATTCGAGAAATGGATAAATTAATGGTCCTATTCTTTTTTCAAATATCGCCAGACTGTCACAACAACTGTATCACAGAATAAATATACAATACAGTGTTTTGACTCAGGCCTGACTTTCATACATGCGCGCGTGGCTGCGCGATAGGAAACACGCGTAGGGCTGCCCGCCTACAGTATTTTAATTACACCTCACTTGTATCAGAAATGACACACAGGACAGATTCCGTTTTGTGTGTCATTTTTGTCATTTCTTGTTATTTTTTGTCATTTCTTGTAGGCATTTGCGACTGTGTTGCGTACCAAGTGCGTACTAATCTCGAGTCACGTGGGTATGACTCTGGTGGCGAACATTTATATGAAGATAACATACTGTATACTATATTTATACTGTGACTGTATGGTCCCAAACTAAGTATTTTTTGTACTATGGCTACCATGTGTGGACTGAAGATGATCGCAGTGATACCCAGACCAGGGCAAATTACGAAAAGGTTGTTTCCGAAATTTGCCCCGGGTGGGAATCGAACCTACAACCACCCGAAGCAGTGAATCGATTGGCCAAAGCACAAATCACTGCGGATGTCAAATTGGTTTTATTGTCAGACTAGTTTGTTGATTTTATTTCTGCCAGCTCTAGTTTTATTTTTTATTCGCTGGACTCTACATTGAAATATTTATTTCTTCAAATAATGTGTGGGCGTTTTTTAACGTTAATAATATTATATTACACATACTAAACCTTATACTAGTGCACTTTCCTATATAATAATGTGCCTATACCTAACTCAATAGGTTATAGATGATATATAAAAATTCAATGCAAAACCTTAGCCACAGATCGCAATCTACAAAAATACTGCGAATTAATCAAAGTCTACACACTCATAAGAATCACCCTGACCCCTTTATTTACGTTTCTCCATAATAGAGCCCTATTAACTATAAATACCGTGTCACACGACCCATGCCCGCGGCATATCTAATAGGCAACATTAAGTAAGATACACGAAACTACGCCCTCACTAAAAAAAGTTGAAAAAGTTAACGATCCCCAATCACGCATCAAAAACATGGGCGAATTAAAAGTTGACGGTAATAAACAATAAAAAATGCCGAATAGGCTCTTTCTCTGCTTGATACGAGCCTGTAATGATCGAACTATCACAGGTTAGGCCTTGTAGACTGGGAGGTGGCGGCTAGAAGAAATAAAAAAATATATTTTCATACAAACATTATATCACCACATCACAAAATAGTAGATGGGTACTGATTTCATAAACATCGTATTGAAATCAGTCGTTACTATTTATAAAAGAAACGCACTGTATTTTGGGAAATCGTTTCTCCATCAAAAATGTTACTAGGTTTGTAAAATAGGTAAATATTCGCTGCTGTTGAAATCAAATTTTAACCTTGTCACTTCTCGATTTTTTATCGCATCATCTCGCATTTTTGTTAACTTTTTAGTTTGCATAACATTAAGTAAATAAGATAATGCTTTACAAAAGTAGATTACCGATATTTTTAGGCAAGTGATTTTAAAATTGTTATGTATTTTTTTCAACCGCCTCTTCAGCTATAAAACTGCTGGAAAACGCTCAGTAACTTCGTGTAGTGTCATCGTGTACGACTAAATGTAACGACAGTTTTCATTGACGAAGTTTTGACGCAAAATTATTCTGAAACTGTTTCACTAGGTTTTATGATAGTCGATTACTAGTCGGTCGGTAGTTTAGTAAGTAACGCGTTCTATTCAGAACCAAATTAGAAAATAGCAAAATCTTAACAGATATTTGACAAACTTACGTTACTCGTGAATGGTAATAACGTTATTACAAAAATAGGTATTTGGTTCACTCACACTATAAGTACGCCAGATTTATGCACAAGAACGTCATACAGAAATATCAAACAACAACTTAACAACAAAATTAGCCAATCACAATCATCCATTACTTACATAAAACCTACACAGTATTTTAACGATAATACGCCGTAAGTACAAAATAGGTAGCAATTACAAAATGGCCATAACAACCCTGTTAGACATTCACAAACGACTCAGAAAATTCTTAATACGACATTGATTAGCTCGCCATGAAAAACTGTACAGACATAATGAGAATTTAAAGACTTAAAGGTCCATTTTATTATCGTATTGTATGATTCTTGTGGAGCTATTAGCCCTTATGACAATACCGTAATGACACGACCGCACGCGAACCGTTTTTCTTATCGACGCGACGCTATGAAGCTAACGTTAAGTTAAGTATAAGATTGACATTTGCAGGGTTACTTGGAAAGATAACTGTTATGAAAGTTATAACATAGTCTAATTTTAAAACGTTATTCAAAACGAAATCGTTATTTTATAAAACGTTACAATTAAGTCGGTAATCTTGTAACCAAAAAACTATTTAGTTTTTTTTGTCGTTATTTGTTATTTACTTTTCTTCTTAGTAATGCATTCCTTAGCTTAAACTTCTTACGTGTTAAAGTAGGAAACTGTCAATGTTTTCGTTCATAATATTTTGCTACAATCTGCTGCTACAATCTGACTCTAGTTTTTATAACTTTATTACATTATTATCACTTTTTACGATGCTAAAATGTTTTTTTGCTATTACAGTTAACATATAATTTGAATCTTGATATTAGAATTTAGTTTCGAACGTAAAAACGTGCCTATTCTGTTTTTGTCGCCAATATCGAGTGTCATTTTGAAAGCAAAATATCGGTGGCCTAATTTTTTTCTCACTGTATGCTTCATTACCGTTATGAAAAGGGTTAATTTATAACAGTTTTATATTGATAACTACTTTTTTCAGCGTCCTACTTGTTTAATCAAATAAAAAAAATACCTCGTCAATAATTGATGAAATAAATAGTTAATAATTGCTTTACCGAGGTCCATTAGTTAAATTAGTGTAATACTTTACAATCAGGTCAGGGTTAATTTTTTAGGAAATTGGATGTTATTAAATCTTGTAATAAGGATTTCTTGCGTTGTTAATTTAATTGAAAATTAAAGTAGGTGGTGCCTAAATAATAATAAAATGTAAAGCTGTCTGGTGGTTACCACAATGGCAGCTACGCCATCGGATCTAAGTAGACACTAGATTCAACCCAGTCCAGTGCTGACTTCGCGAAAGCTAGTCCAGCTGACTAGCCACCCATTCTATTTTCGTATCCAGTAAGTCAGTCCAGTGGGACTGACTTTTTGCTATGGCTTTCTGCCATAAAAAAAAATAGTGAACTATAACATCTAAAATTCGAAGGTCCTGCTTTTAACATAGCACTATGGGACCATGGTGCTTATTATATTGGCTTAAAATTACGACTAAACTAAATTTGACACATCTAGAAGTATTTCCGTCTCGCTCAAACATTACGATAATGAGAAGGATGGCTACTGTTGGTCTGCATTTAGTTCAGTCAAGTTTAGTTGTGTACGAACATAATCAGGACCATTGTTTCTTACCCTTCATGTAAACCAGGAGCGGACTTGATTGTCTTTTCGTAAGTGGTAGTTACATTAGCGGTAGTAATAAGAAAGCGCACAAGTTATAATGGGAACTAAGTAACGAGGGGCGGTGGGCCACTAATTTATTAACCAAGGCTATCGATGGACCCACCATACAGAAATTAACCTCCACCTGTATTACCTTCGTTGTGCATATTAGTATACTGACGGTGGAAAGTTTTGATACTTGATATTTTTTTACGTCTCACCATGTGACCAATTTGGGAATTAAATTTGGCTTCGAAGACCATACCCAATAATTATATAGAAATAGTTTGGTATTTACCTATTCTTGTGATAATAATTAAATATTGTCCTAGCAAAACGTATTCCTAAATTAAATAGAGTTCCTATACATTATCATAGAGACAGATGTCAAAGGGTAAGAAAATAAATTATTCAGAGAATACACATTGGATAGTTTTGAGCAAAAACAGACGAAGTTCGAATTTAGTTAAAAAAATATTACAATGAACAATTTTTCTGATGATAATGTATTTATGTTCCGGTGTACATATTTAGTTTAATAACGAGTATCAAAACTATCTGCACCTTATACCACGTGAACGTCACGGCAACTCATAATAGGCTTGAAATTTTCTTATAGCTTAACTTTTACATAGATTTTCTTCCGAGGGTGGCTACTGGCTAGGCTAAGTGACTACACGGGGCTATTACCTCACTAATCTAAATTGATGGGGCGTCCAGAACCGGGCATTTTTTCATAACATTAGTAATTTCTTCGGCGTAAAATAATATAATAAACATAAGCCGGGTTTCATTACTTAAGGCGTTGTATAGACGTGGATATTATGGGAACGATTATGCGACTTTATAGCTTAATATTTCGGTGTGAAATTAGATTTCTAGGTTTATGACGTTTTGCGTAACTACTTATTTGATGACTCTTTTAAGCACAAAACGTGTGCTTGAGTACATTGTCAAATTACGACTCGATTGTGTCCTAAAAAGAGAGACTAAGTACCAACTACTTTTTAACAGTACGACTTTTTATATATTGGGTGAAATCGAAAAAGTGGGCAATATTTTAAACGGTGATTCTACACATGATTCAGAATATTTATCAATAAATCAATTAATAAAAATTATTAACCCGGTAAGGTATAACAGTTAAGTGGTTTGCTTATTTGCTTACCCGAGCAATATTTTTCATCAATAGATTTTTTTATTTGTTTTCCCAAAATATTCTGAATCATGTGTTGAGTCATATTTTAAAATATTGCCCACGATTTCGTTTTCACCCTGTATATTTTCTTTTTAAAACGTTACTTTGGAATTATGATGGTAATAAACAAACGGTAAATCGCTTCGAGAATAGGTTAGCAGCTTTTTTAGAGCCTGCTATGGTGGAAGACGCCACTATGCCTCCACATACATAATTATGACGTTTATTAGTAGGCAGGGACATAGGTGTCGATTTGTCGACCAATTATAGAATCGATCTTGTAAATATTTCACAAACCATCGTCCAACTCTTTCTACTTACTATTTGGTATTAACACTGGTATTATAAACATCTATAGGCTACGGTAACTGCCTAAGAACAGGTCCATGTGCTTGTTTGTCGTCTTAGTAGTATAAATTAACAAAAAAATAAATTTATATAATAAGTACCTGTTGTATGTAAGTCACAGGCTATTTCAAATCGGTAATCACATTCTATTACAGGCAATTTTAGGACAAGGTAAGTAATGCCTAGAATTGAAATTCTTTGTCTATGCAACAAATGAAGCTGGCAACAATAAATTGCTTAAAGACAATCTAGATCATATTTTCTTGACCTAGAAAAGCAGCCTAATAAAAATAGTTACAAAACTTATTTCGTGCTATTGGAAATGTTTAATCGGACAGACGATAAATTTCTTAAATTCCGATCATTTGAATACTGTATTATTTATGAGTATTTCATAGTTACGTAGATAATAGAAGAGACCCTAAAATTTTGTTTAAACCTTGTTTAATAAACAACTGGATTGTCCCAAACTGCAATGCTTGTTCTATGGGTAAATGGAATGGAGGCGATCCTAGTGACACTCAGACCTGGGTAAATCGAAAATCTCCAAAATTTGCCTCGACGAACATCGAACTCGCAACTACGGTATCATGAGCAGAGTAGCAAGCGATTGTCACAAAAAAGGAAAGGTGTAACAAAAGAATTTTCATTTATCAAAAACATAGGTGAGCATCTAAACAGAGGCATCCAATTGTCACACGCGACATTGCTCATTATTTGTCACAGTCATGTGAGTTAGTGGACTCATTGGCGATCAATTATCCACAATTTGAATCACTTGCCTGCATGACGACCGAACGGACAATTTGTACGCGAACACTAATTGCACAGAGTAGTGAGACTTTCACAGGCGACGAGATGCCATATTGGATTTTAGCATGTCACGGATAATTAATTTGGTGCCGTTTATTGACTTTTGAAGACATTGTCCCAGATTTTAAAATACACCTTAAGTGGTTGCTTATATGGTATGTTTAATGTTGATATTAAGTGGATGCGTCTACGCATGAAATACTTCAAAATTAGGGTCATTGCATTGCGGTGTCAAAATAATGAAGTTAGGATACTCACGCTATAATCTTGTATAAAGATACATTCTATCTTAGTACCTATGTGCCCACATTCTGGGAGTGTGTTTAGCAAATGACAAAGTTAATTTAAAATAAATACCTATAATACCTATAGGTAGGTAGTATATACCTTTCAAAACTGTTTTTTTTTTTTTCAAACTTTATCTTATATCCGAATTCGAATCCATCCGCTGGATGCGGGCAGAGCAAGACCGGTCATTGTGGCGAACCTTGGGGGAGGCCTATGGTCAGCAGTGGACGTTTTAGCCGACTTTCGGCTGAGATGATGATGATCTTATATAATATACATATTGTTCTATTTATCTCATTTGTTTTAGAATCTGAAACGATGGACGACGATGATGGACGGATCAATGAACAGACGAACGGTGATGAAAAAAAACAATAATAAATTCATATCACTACTCTGTGCAATTAGTAGAGATGTCCATTAAAATCGGCACAGATTCATGCAAATGACCCTAGCTACGTACACACATACAGACAATCAGCACCAATCAATAATCTATTGGCATGCCTAATGACTCGCCAAGGATGGCCGACAGCCGTCACCAGCCGTAATTGGTATATTCCGATAATAATTGGTATCGTTGTCGATAATAATTGGAATAATTAAAGCGTTCTATTCCACGCAGTCGATTGTTTGGTTTTGAACTATGATAACTCTATTTTTAGTGTCCGACCGAAACAGGATTTTCTGCCGAAACCGAAACCGAAACCGAATCTTCGGCATCTGTTTTAGGTTCGGCCGAAACCGAAACCGAAACCGAACCTTTTTCAGACAAGTTAAAAATCTTTTGTTTAACGAAAGTTTGCTTATTTCGTACCCTTATATTGGCAGTTAGAAATGTTAGAATGTGTTAAATGAAATAAAAAACAATAATTGAAGTATGTGAACATATAATTATTAATAATAATATTATAATATTATTATTAACAATACTATAATTATAACAATCATGTTAACACTTCTTGGAACAAAAAATTGACAATAATTAACACTTACATTATAAAAAAGGACCTCATTAATTGAGTATTTCGATTGCGTTTATGATCACAACATGTTTAAGACTAAATTTAACATTAATTGAGATCATTTTAAATTTTATTTGCAGTTGGTTATTTAGGGTTTTTGTGGGATTTTCATATTTTTTTATAATTTAGGATGGCAATCGTAATTGTAATATATTAAACCCCCGTTTTCATTTTCTACTTAAATAGATAGGTATGTCACGTTCAGATCGCTTCTCAAAAATATACGGACATCAACAAAAAATGATGTATCTGCGGGGTTATTACGTATGTCAGTTGTTCACAGAACTTTTATGGTGAATTAGAATGACATAACATTGGTATAACGTATTTCTTGCAGGGCTAACCTTACCTAAATTCACTGTACCTTGATATCCACCATCAGACAAAACATACTACAAAAGTGGCAAAAAGAGTATGAAGATAGTCCCCAGGGATCAGCAACTAAAATCTGGTTCAAAACAATAGCCCAAATTTCAGAATTCAGACAGTTTTTCCCAACTAGTTTCGAACTCACGCAAATCCTTACCGGCCACGCTTACCACAAATTCTATCTACACCGTTTCAAAATAGTAACAGATAATACATGCCCATGTGATAACACCTCATCACAAGATACAGAACACCTGTTAAAATACTGCCCAATTTTCATCACCACCCGACTAAACCACGAAGGTACATGCTCTATCATGGACGTAGAACCATATATACTACAAGACGTAATCAGACACCCCACCGCAATAAAATCTTTTACAAAGCACATAAAAAACATAATAAGCAGCTTAAAAAGAATTAACTGCACATAAACACATCAAACCTAGATCAACAAAACTAACCCCCCCTGTATCCATTCGCAGGGGACGAAAACAACCTTTCGCAATATAAACACCATCCAAATCGCGATGAAACAATGAAAATCGCAACTAAAAATTGCACAAAATAACCCCTTTGACTCAAGTCAAAGGGCCCCAAAAAAAACCTTGATATCCATTCACCGAAATACGTAAAACCAATGTTATGTCTTTCTAATTTACCATCAAAGTTCGGTGTACAACCGACACCAGTTGTCAACTGAGATACGTAATAGCCCTGCTGAAGGTAACACACCGCTAAATCATAGCTGGTAGTTGTTTGGGTACTTTGAAACCTCATCCAACAACAATAACCCAAAACAAATGGTAATACCGTAATACCGTAACATAAGTAATAAATAAATGATGAATGTGTGAATCAAATAAGTATAATATAACCTCTTTCTTTTACATACTTAATTCTCATCATTCATAAATCCGAGTGAATAACTCAACGGAAGGAACTTCATTGCTTAATAAAGGCCAATAAAGCGAGAAATAACACAACTCACAAAACAATCACGCCGTACCGGCCGGCGATCTGACAGCTGACGCTGAGCAACGCGAGACACGAAATCTCCCGAAATCAACCGAGTGACGCGAGATAATTCACGAACGCCGAGTTTCGGCGCGGCCGAAAGGTTCGGTGGGTTTTCAGCCGAAACCGAAACTGGTGCCGAAACTAGATTTTTGAGCCGAAACTGGCCGAAACCGAAACCGAAACCGAATCTTCGGTCGGACACTATCTATTTTGAATGTTCAAGAGTTAAAATTGCGGGTGGAGAGCCAAGCTTTAGCCAATTGCAACTCACAGGGCTCGGAAGACCGGAATGGATTGCGGTTAAGGTTTCGGTTTCGGTTTTGGTATGATGAAACCGGTTTTACACAAATTTCGGTTTTATTCAGCAAAATTAACCGGTTAAATTGAGATTTGACGCATATTATGCGCGGAACTCGACCTTGATCGCTAGTCGGCTGCAGCATGCGTCTGAGTTTAACTGGTTAATTGAGGTCTTAATATCGGTAAGCGTTCCGTTCGCTGCCATAACCGGTAACCAAAATTATTTCGGTTTAGTTAAAACCGGTTTCGTATTTAACCGGTTAATCAACGAACGGTTAAACCGGTTTCATGAACGATATTAACCGGTATTTCAAAACCGGTTCCAAGCCCTGGCAGCTCATATAGGCTGGCTCAACCGGTTAAGTAGGTACCATAGAAGATACGCTCTCGCAGAAGATAGGCGTAAAGTAGCTAATATAGCTGCGTTTCGTACAACGATTGAGAGAGTCGGTAGTCCAACTGCTCTTCCCTTCTCCTAACTCTCTACACTCCCCTTCAGGTCAGCAACGATGCCTTACGATGCCTAAGCATCAAGCTACGGTAACTGCATGATATCAGGCGGGCCGTACGCTTGGTTGCCGGTTTAACTATTCAGAAGATTATGTAGAGTAAGAAAGTAGTAGAGTCACATTGAAAGGTGCTTTTAGATGAATTCTTATCGCTACTTTGAAACAAATAGCGTAACTAATTGGTTAGAAGGCAAGTCAGTCTAGAAATCGTAGATAGATACTTTAAAGAAATGCTGCAGCTACCAATTCCGAACAAAAGGTTTTTTGTTTGGTTATGGAAATTCATAATTACCATCGGACCACCGGTGGGACGTCAAGCCCACGCACGGACACCTTCCAATAAACTAGTGAAGTAAGGAATCCCACACTATGCCGAGCAATTGTTGTGTCCGGTGTTAATAAAACGGCGTATATTTTACCTATTTTGACAGTTCAGAGCTATTCGTAACAGGGAGACATACGGATGTAAAGTTGCGCGAGCAAGTTTGTACGGTGAGGATGATGGTAATTTTATTTACATATTTAAATTTTATTTTTATTTCATTTGGGACATAAAAAGGCCTAAAATTATTGTTTATTTCATTTATTCATTTGAGCATTCACAATTAAAAAAGAATAAATATGTAGGTTATTTCTAGCAATGTGAGTTTATTACATTACTCGTGGGGATCGAACCTTTCGACTACTCATTTTACTTAAGACCAGGTTTCACAATTATCTGAATAACGTATTTATTCTTCAAATTGATTTGACGTTGAAATCTCAAAATTATTTGAAGAATAAAATATTACCTGAGGATTGTGAGACCGGCCTTTAGTTTACTCGTATCTTACCTACTTTTTTACGTTCCACTTATCCTAGATCTGACGTGTTAGTCATCCGTATGTCACAGTAGCTGGAAGCGACCAGCGAACCGCCTACAGTGATCGTGAAAGCGTTCAGCTTACGACTTGATTTGTGATTTCTAAGATTATTACTTGTACACTCCGTTATTGAGTTACTGTAATTTAGTTCCGAAGTCTCATTGCATTGTAATGTTTGCAGATTGTAAAATATTTGTACTTGTTTAGGCTTAATGGAGGCGATATTGTTTCTTCGCGCTAAGGTTATGTTCAGTTTGGAGGGATAAGCTGTCCCTCTCTTCTCTTATACAACAAAAGGAGACAACGATGAGGATTTCTTAAAGGTAACTCCAGCGCAGCGAGGCGGCGAGACTCGATGCGACCAAATATTATTAAAGCATGACATTAATTTGTTTTATTTTTTATTTTATATTACTTAGATAAACCGCACTATTCGACAGTGACACTACGTGGCAGCGGCACTCCGCGGCAGCAGCACTATGCAGTGACGGCACGGGGTGACGGCGGCACTACGCGGTGACGGCACTACGCGGCAGAGGCACTACGCGGTAGTAGCACTACCCCTCTAGCCAAGTGGCATGAACGCTAATCGAATAGAATATACTTCACAATGTATGGAAATGTCCAACGTCGCTATGTAGATCAACAACAAGTTGCTATGTAAATCACGTGACTTATGTCATTTCCATACATGAAGCGTAGCGATTTGAAGGAACGCTTGTAGACGTCAGCCACGTCGTCTAGCCCTTCTGTGCGCCGTGGCACCGTGATGTCATGAGTACAATCGCGTACTGCGTTCGGACCTTTTTTTCTGTAGTAGGCTGTTTCGTACTTACAAAGTACGTTGACTTTTCTTGAATTTCTTTATTTTTAACCCGAAGTCGACGCGGCTTTTTCACTTTATCTCGCTTTATGACAATTTTATTAAGGCAGAGGCGGAGGCTCGTGGTCCGCTCATTCATTAAAACGATATGCGTCGCGAGGCAAAACCACTTTTTTGGTTTAGTTTTATGGAATAAAGTTTATCGTGGACTATTCTTATAAATAGACATTGATATTGTTTCGCTACTATTAGACGTTATAACAACGTCTTATCCAATTAATTATACCTATAATAAAAATACAAGAGTTTTTCAAGAAATAAGGCGCGTCCCCGAGCTACAACCAGGCGCGCCCGGGCAATTAGTTGGCGTTATATCATAATGGTCAGACGTAAAAACTGATTGCTCCGGGAGTGCCGCTGGGCACTTGTCAACGCATCTATCTACCTAGACCTCTTTGTAATACGGTAACCAAACTAAAAAATAGAATCAATCATATGGACATAATACTCATGGAATAAAAATCTTACAAAATCCATGGTCACATTAACGCACACGCCAAAGAGGCTTTATCAGTGAGATCGGTGCGCGGGCGCATCCCAACGAATTATTTCATTACGGGCGGTTAAACTAAACAATGAACACGTGACTGGGGATACGTGCCTACACGCTACTGGGATGCGTGTGAGCATTATATTACTGGAACTAAGAAAGTGGTGACCACAAAAAGTGCCTAGATTAATTAAGTCCATGTGCGGTATGATTGATGTTAATTGATTTGAAGATGTTCCTTATTATATAGTATAGCTTAACCTCCAAATTTATAGAGATTTTAGCCAGTTAAAAATGGTTTAAAAATCATTTCTAGGAACAAAAGTGATTTGTAATGCCAGTGCAAGTGATCATAACTTTTTATTAATTTGGGTGTTTATGCTTATACGATAAAATAAATAGGGTCGAAGCACCAACCACGGCCAGTTAGAGTAGGTAAATAAGTAACTCAGAACTAAACGGACTTTTCTATTAGTCAAACTAAATTTTACTTTTAAAACCTTTATTGCAAGGGGAATTTAAGCTATTAAATTAAATAAATTTTAGTCAAAAGAACTACTAAGTACCTACCTATGCTGCGTTCCATTCACCGTAATTTTTGTTATTTTCGTCCACAAAAACTGTTAAAAACGATAATAATTATCACTTTCAGTACAAGTTAGTAGTGCGAGTGGAGATTTGTGAACGAAATTAACAAAATTAACAGTGAATGGAACGCACCACTAGAAGCAAAATGAGGTAGAAAGGTGTGTCAATTTTAACAGCTACACCTACGACATCTATATTAAAATTTCTCAAAGCTTCCTTTCACCGAAACCTTAAAAATAAAACATATTTATCTTTACAAAATAACATCAGATTACCGTGTCTCATAAGTATCACATAATTGTGATGCGACCCACGCCACGCGGCTCCACCTCCGAGAATGCATTAAGAAATATAGCCTCAAGCCTTTTTTCGCACGGGAAATATTAAATTGCACTTAAATCATTGTTGTGAGTAAACATTGAGTTTGTGAGGTCATTGTTGCGAATTCGTTGTGAAATACGGAACGTATGGGTAGAGTAGCGCCATCTATTGGTGAGTAGGTAGAAACTATTATTTTTAAATTGCATTGGTAAATTATAATAATACAGGAGCCCAGCGTGCTAATTGTGGATTTACTCCGGCGTCGCCCAAACCTATAAGATTCGGTAGATGAGATGATAGGAAGAATACATTGTTCTAAATGTTTCCATTTTCAGTGGTGGGGGAAGCGTCTACATGATAATTTCAATTTTTTTTTAATGAAAAGCAATGACTTGGAAATACTCAAGCGTGTCAGATATTGATACTTTTCATGCTCCAACATGATAAATTGAAAAAAAAAAATACTCGAGCGCGCCAGATTTTGTAAGCATCTATAGGCTACTGTAACTGCTTAAAATCAGGCGGGCCGTACGCTATTTTACCACCGCAGTCCTATAAAAAAAATCTGAGGGGGTGAAAAAGTGAAACTTCCAGATGCTCCCATTTCTTAGACTGACGATCAAATTAGCAAAATTGACACTTTTGACACTTCTTAGCTAGTAATGAATCCCTCTTATCTGAATCTGATGAGTTCGAGTATTTTAAGATGGTATTTTTTTTTTGTTTCCCCATAGCGTACCCACCAATATTAAGGTCTCATACTGTTTGGAGGTTCTTATCAATATGTAAGCTATCTCCCTTATCTGAATCTGGCGCGCTCGAGTAAATCCAGAAAATCCTTCTACGGCTCCCCATCTATAATTTTTGTTGTGCTTTGGTAAATTAAAATATATGTTTCCAGTACACATAATTATAAGTATTATAGTAGTATTAAGTATTATATAAGTATTGTACCGAAATTACGTTTCCGAACAAAATTTTCAATCAGAGAAGTACTTGGGTATAGGTTTCATTTAATTTCATTAGGTGATTTAATTCCTATAATATTAGACCAATTATTGATATTTTTGAGTCTTATGGTGCCAATACACACTCCCAAAGACACACACACACAGATCTAATAGTCATCCTAAAGGTATATTAGGGAAGTCGATTGGTAAATCTCCTAACATTTTATCATGAATCTACTGATGTTTCTATGAAACTAACATCGCGCTCCACGGCCCAACATCTTAAATTCCTCTTTACCCACTAATCTAATTTAAAAAGTTAATCCCTCATTCTAATTCACCCGTGTGTGGAACAAAGGATTCCTTATGTTTCAATTAAGGCCGACCGTGCGCTAATCTCGGCAAAGTTTTAACATACGCGAGCTGACCAAAGGTATGGGGTGTGAATATGGGTTCGTTTGAAGTCAGCCTTTTGTTGAAAGTTTATTCTCGCTTTTAGTGATTTAATTAATTGGTTTGGTTACCACGACGTGAACAATTATTACATGTCAGGGTTATTGAGTTGGTAGAAACGATTTTATATTGTCTCTTTTCTAGATGAACTCATTTGTAAGGAAACATATCATTTGGAAACAAATGTACCTATAGGTAGATACTTAATTAGACCTTACCTCTCTATAAAATTATAATTATCTTTATTCGTTCGTATGATCGTACGACCGTCAGAATTCTAGTCCTTGATTAATTATGGTATCCACGAGGGCTCTCCAACTAGTTGGATCATGCGCACTAACAATATGTGGCAACTGATACTACGCCGAATTCGGCGTACCTACTTCAGTACATCTAACAGCAACCAATGTATGAAACTTACGTGGCACGACGAAAATAAGTAGCCGCATTTTTGGAATGATATTTTCTTAGAAGGGACACACCAACTGTATGGTCCCAAACTAAACAACACTTGTTTTATGGCTACCATACAATGGACTGGGGGCAATCCCAATGACACTCAGTGACAAAATTCTGAAAAGTGCCGTTTCCGAAATTTGCCTGTAGCGGGAATGGAACCCGCAGCCATTTGATGTAGTACCAAGTGACAATTAACCACAAACCACATAACAAATACTTCATCAAGACAATAAACAAAACGCTTGCGGATATCCGTGAATCAATTCCATAATGTGTTGCCATGGATAGTGTGCGTTCGTGCACCATGGCCCAATAAACATCGGAATTAATGATTCGTGCCGACAAAACACTGATTTTAATGCTTCGTGTCGTGGTTCGACATGGCATCTATTTGGTTGTGAAATACGGCATCGTGTGGCTACTGATGGTGGATGATGAGGTAGCTAATAGGCAAATGGAAATTAACAAGACCCTTCTATGGGTACTGTCCCTACTCAAAATAAACTTGATCGCTTATTGTAACTCCCGTATTTATAGAAAGTTAACCTTAAACTGGCATTACAAATCACTTTTGTTCCTAGAAATGTTTTGTAAAACCATCCGTAAATTTGGCGGTTAGTGAATGGTCGAGCAATATTTTGATATGTGTCAAGTTAATTCGTTTTAAAGGTCGTTTGTTTGGTTGCTCATTTAACAAATTCCGCCTTTATAGTAGGTATTTTTCAGCATGTTTACAATGGTTTTACAAAACATTTCTAGAAACAAAAGAGATTCTTAATGCTAATGTAAATCCATCATAACTCTATAAATGTGGGAGTTTTTCATTATGTTACCTCCTCTCTACAGATGTACTTTCTTCTATTGACTGTCTTTGCCAAAATAATAAAAAACCTGTTGGTGTAAATTAAACAAAACATCTAAATTGACGGGCCCGTTAGCGTCGTTGGCGCGGAGGCGCCTTTGACGCTGCAGGTCGTAGGTTCGATTCCTACCCGAGACATGCATTTGTGTGCATGAACATGTCTTTATGTCCGGAGTCTGGGTGTATATGTATATTAAGTATGTATTTACAAATAAAAAAGTAGTATATGTAGTCATATCAGTTATCTGGTTTCCATAGTACAAGCTCTGCTTAGTTTGGGATCAGGTAGCCGTGTGTACAAAAATGTCCCAGGATATTATTATTATTATTATTAATTAAAGGTATCCTTTTCGTGTTCACACCACTCTGTCCAGGGCGATTTTCGACCACTTCTATCAAACGAAGGTGCACAATTAAATTCATAATTTTTTTCTAAGTCGACAAATCATTATTTTAATTAGGCAATTCATTGAAAGGCTACACCAAGGCTACACTTTTGGATAGTCCAAAAGACCTAGCCTATTTTGAATACTAATACAAATTATAATTTATAAAACAGATAATAAAATTGGCTTTATTATCAAACTTTCCAGCTTACATTTACATCTTAAAATGACTATGTTTTCCTGTAGTTAAGCCGATAAACATCAATTGACTCAATGTCATGTTCCTATGGATTTACCAAAACACAGTACTTTTATCCTTGTACAACGTCATTTGAAGCAAGACCTACGATATTTGAATTTTAATTTAAGTAGGTAAGTAATAATATTCTGCGCAAATAATTAAGCACTTAAAAGATTCCTTTAACGAATAACAAGATTATTTCAAATGCCTTTTCCATACACCTTGAATAAAGTATTATCTACTGATAATGAATTTAAAGTCGATTTAAACACACTCCCACGCATGTCCCGTATGTTAATATTTCTCGTAAGTTGTTCAGTAATCAGGGGGCATAACACACGCTCAATACCTTTTTTACACCGAAATTTAGGGGTTTATTAAGCCTATCTTTACACAAAAATAGTGTATATCACTTAATATTCGCGGCAGCAAGGCGGCACGTATCCGTGCGTCATAGGCTTTATTTACGAATTAGAATGTTATGGATATGCCATATCTATGTATTATGAACTATGATAGCGTTCGCGCAGAGAATGTATAGGAAATACGTTCACGTCTTCATCGTGTGAATTTAGCCTAGCACCTAGAGGCCAAGGGGAACTCGCATGCCATATTATTATTATTTAATTGTTTATAATTTTAATTCAACAACAAGGCGACAAGGTTCACCACCTGTCACGTTGGGTTCTGACTATCTGGTGAAACTCGGGCTTTGAGTTGGTTAATACCTCCACAATGTGGTGGTGTATGGCCACTCAAGCTTCTGACTACCCCCGAATGGGGATAAAAGTCGTGACGTTACATTTATTTTAATGCAATGTTTTTTTCAAGATTTGAAGGAGAAGAAAATGCATCAAATTAACTTCTCATAGGTACTACTACGTATAAGGTATGTTCTACTTACTGAAATCGAGTCGTCTGTAAGATATTTTCAATTGAGCGAAACTTATTATAAAAATATAATGGCTTATTGAATGATCTAAATTTATAGAGATTTTTAGCCAGTTTGCAATTGTTTTACAAACAATTTCTAGGAACAAAAGTGATTTGTAATGCCAGTGTAAGTCTATCATAACTTTCTATTTTGGGGATTTGTTTTTTCTTTAAGTTATTGCCAATAGCAATGCTGTAGTACCTATATCATAAAAACTTCTTTCCATGCCTGCGTCAACCATTTCACCGCTGGTATTTTAAGCAATTCTGCATTCAAGCATTTCTGTAATAATCTAAACCAAACGAGAGTTCATACCCAAATTGCCACATCGCCGTTGCAAACTTCCTTCGTACATCAACGTTTTCAACATTATTCATGCGGCTCGCTATTTGTATTAGTTACAAATGAACGGTTACCGAAATAATTTAAATGCTAATTCAATAATTAAGCCGCCCCGCCCGTAACCGAGCGTGCTCCGAAACGGCTATTGATTCGACAATACATAACTACTGTAGTGGTAGATACATAAGTTGATAGATTATATATACTACTGATAGTAAAGATATGACTAAATAATACCCGGTAACTAGTTGTTAAAGCTAGGTGATTTGATACATGCATGCAGTCTACCAATAAGAGACACTTTCAAGCTTTGTGATAGTTCTAGCGATAAGAATATTAGTTACAAAAAAGTTCCTTCAAAATGAATAAATAAAAATTTAAAAAGTGTTATTTTCGAGAGAAAATTTGTAAGGTAGGTACTTAGTTTTTTTTATTATGTAGGATACTTTTTGCGTGTTTTAACTGACTTTTTTACTTTGTAGTTTTCAGCTACACCATTCGTGTGAATTCGTGTGATTCTAATAGAATACTAGGTATTTATAATTGATCAAAAAGCTTGAAAATACCAACTACCTACTTCTGAAAATCCCTAAACATTTCCTGATTTAAACCCCAAAACAAAACCTCCCAACGAGTAGCTTGTTAAACAAAGCCCACCAACATTCGTACCTCTCAGAAGTCGGCATTGTTAGCGACCCGTAAATAAATTAAACTGGTAACGCGGACGGAGTCACGGGAGCGAATTAGTCGGCTCTTTGTGCAATCAAGCGGGCCCTTCGCGTTCTAATGAATATGAATACGGGTGAATACGCTCCGAATGTTGGAACCCAGCTCGCCGACGCAACTCATTACATTGGATGCAGGGCACACCGTCCTGTAATGGTACCTATAGAAGAAGGTACCTATAGAACACAATCGCTCAGCAGTGAACTTCGACCGACTTTTGGATGGATGTTTTGTACAAGATGATGCCAATAGCGGGACACAGGCCTCTTCCAATGACTTCCATACATCGCATTTCACCGCCACTTTTAAGGGTTCCGTAGTCCCTACAAGAAACCCTTATAAGATTATCCAGTCCGTCCTTCCATCCGTCCATCCATCCATCTGTTTTTTTGACGGGCCCGTTGGCGTCGTTGGTGTAGATTCCGCCAATCACGCTGCAGGTCGTTGTTTCGATTCCTACCCGGGACATGAATTTGCGTACATAAACATGTCTGAATGTCCCGAGTCTGGATGTAATTATGTATATTAAATGTGTATTTACAAACACAATGTAATAGTATCGCTCAATCCTTATTATTACTTGAGAGTAAATGAATGAACATTAACTGAAAATAATCTGACTTTATTACATATTGGTGTAATATAGCCATCTTACAGTTATGAATACGCAAATTCAACTTCTGTTCCACAGTAGTACCCTGTCTGTTCATTTAAACGTGGCGATCTGAACAAATTGGTTATAGCCCTATAAATGTTTCAGTAGCTAGTACAAACGGTATATAGCATTTCATTTTGATTTTATAGCGTAACCTTATGTTTTAATTAATCAATAAATAACGTGATAGTATAATAAAGAACATAACTTCTACACTTGTTAAAATTTACTCACTTTTTACAGCCTATTAAATGTCCCACTGCTCGGCAAAGGTCTCCCTTATTTGTCTCCACAGGTCCCTATTCTGGGCTTGTTGTGGCCATGTTTACCCGCAAAGGTGTTCAAATCGTCGCATCTTCAAAATATTAACAAAACTGCAATCTATTTTATTATACAGTGGTATTTTTTAATCCTAGAAAAATTGGGTACGTACCATAACAAACAACAAACAAAACCATAATGACATATAACCTCAAAGATAAACTAAGTAGGTATAGTACGTTTTTTTATACTTGTCCTATTTGGTAAGCAAAGATGGCGTCCAGCGGGGCAATTGCGTAACTTTTTGTCAATGTTTCAATTGGTTTCGTATATAATTGACACAGGATGAACGAAACCAATTGAAACATTGACAAAAAAGTTACGCAATCGCCCCGCTGGACGCCATCTTTGCTTACCAAATAGGACAAGTATAAAAAACATACTATAGGTATAATATCCAGAGCACTCACAGTTTAACAGTTAACCTGCTAATTTTAATTTGCTAAAACGCAGTAGCATAACAAAATACCGTACAAAATTACTTAAAAACACAATCAACAATAGGGTAAATAAACTAAAAATAAACGTAAACCCAGCATTTCTCATGAAAATTACCGTTTTACAACAATAAAAGTCATTATGGACGTTCGCGTTGACATAAAAACATGACAATAAACGCTGTAATGACGAAACGTTGACAAAAAAACGAGAGGCTAGTGCGTGCTTTACAGGCGACGATGTATCTCATTCATTACTGAGAACGAGACTGGCGACTATGGCACCGACAAACGTCGAAAAATGGCGGAACCGAGTTCCCATGAAGTCTAAGATGATATTTACGATAGCTAAGTCGTAACAATTAAACGAAGTGCTAGGGTTGGCACATGGCAGTAGGGTCAAACTTTTTACGGGATATTTTACATGCCAGCGGAATAATTCTTTATTCTTGCAACAATGTTAGGTATACGGAGTTAAGAAGTCCATCTGATGGTAAGTGGAAACTGCAGCTATGAACATCTGCAAATTAAGAGGAACAGACGCATGCAGACTTTTAGAGGCCTGTAAACTTGCCCTTTGAAGAACCCCATGTTGTAGTGCAAAGGAAAGACTTCAGGGGGGAGATTATTTTATAAAAAGATTAGTTCTATTACTATTGGATTTTCTTAAAATTCTTTTTCCAAAATCCCTATTAATATTTTTAGCAAACTGTCACCCTATGCACGAATGGTTAACAAACGATAGTTTTTTATTCACATGATTTAAAAATCCGTTAATTTAAACTAGACAGCCCTACACAGTAGGTATGTTATAGAATGAAAAAAAAAACTTGGTCAGAACCGGTAGCGGGCGTGCCGCTAATACTAAAGAGGTTGTTACAACAGTTCCCGGGTTAACTTTAGTTAAACAAAGGTTTACACGTTTCTTTTAAAATTAAACCGATGCTTATCTGAGTGCAGTAATAAGTTCGTGTCCCTCATCGCACGTGCACTAGTTTTAACGAACAAACAAACATCTTTTTTTGTTCCGAGCTGTCACCATAAGTTAGTGACGCGTGAGACATTAAGATGATACAGAGTTTGTTTTTAGAGAGGTGTAACCTGAATCGTGTATGGTAAAAAGTGTTGAATGAACTTGACTATGTTATTATTATTTTTTTATTAAATCATAAACAAACAGACAATAGACAACACATAAATACCTAAAAAAAAATTTATTAAAAAATACTACGATCGATTTGGCTAAAATTATTGTTGCCAGAATAATTGTAAGGCCTTTCATTATTAATTGGGCTCTCACTATTTTTTTATTTTTTTTAAGATATATATATGTAACGACACGACTTTTATCCCCATTCGGGGGCAGTCAGAGGCTTGAGTGGCCATACACCACCATATTGTGGAGGTATTAACCAACTCAAAGCCCACGTTTCACCAGATAGTCAGAATCTAACGTGACAGGTGGTGAACCTTGTCGCCGTGTATACAGGAACTGACTATTACCTAATCCCGAGGCATAGGTAGGTTTTTTTAATAAGGCTAATATATTGTTGACATTATTAAAAGTAACTATAATAATATGTATAAGCTTTTGACAGGGACTAGATTTCTGCATTTTTATAATTTTTTTATGGTTTCACCAGTCAAGACATAAAAGGTAGCAAAAAAAACCATAGTTGCTTCATAAACATTTAATATGAAGATGTGCAGTTTATCTTAATTGCCGTGTGTGGGTTGGCGCTCATCTAGACAGGGATTCTGGGTAGTGACACAATCACGGTTCATATCTCAAATGGCCACCTTCCAAAAGATAATGCGCCTTAAATTGTGTCTAGTTTCTTCTCGTAAAAGATACCGTCTTTCGGTACTTCCTGTGTTTTGTGTTTCACCTACTCTGATACGTGTTGGTAGTACTGTATTATTTATCATGTGGGTAAAGTGAGGGATATCTAGTATGCGTAGGGCTTCAAAAGATTTTAAATTTATGCCGCTAGGTAGAGCTGTCATAATGTGTTTTATTATTTCTAAATAAAAACAAACTATTTTTTAATTTATAGGTACAATTGATAGTCTTTTCAATAAATGTTGCGACACGGGTTACCTAATTAAAATTTTAGGCACGTGCAATTTTAATCCATGGCTACGCAAGCAACCCTATTGCACGTTATTTAAAACACTTTTTTTTATAGGATAGTTAAAAAAATAATAAACATTTTTAAAAATCGAAGACGACTAAAGTCTACGGTAACCTTTGCATCCTAGTCACATAAAAAAGAGAATCTCAAATTATAAAAACAAAAAAAAATCTTTACAGACATTTTAAAACGATTACCCTACCAACAGACGCCACCCAACCCTAAAATACCGCAAGCGGTCCGCCGCCTTTATATAGTGAAACTTATTATTCGAATTGCAAATTCTTTTCCTATATGATATCGGGTGAGACTCGGTCGGGTCCCGAATGTTTTTAAGAATATTGCAAATGTCTCCAACCGCTGACTGCGGACGATCGATGTTAAAGGATTGCCTACGCTTTTAGTTCGTGATGGGCGTGGTGTTTTCCATCGTCAATTTATTTGTTTTGGTATAATGTATTGTGTGTATTATCAACATAATCGTTAAGATGGTCATAGAAGGTCAATAGGCGCTTGTGTGAATACATTTTTATAGGTAGATTTGAATAAAAAAATATTGTCAGACGTCCACACCAACAGTATGGGCCCAAACTAACAACGCTTGTACTATGATTACCTTACAATGGAATGGGGGTGATCTCAGTGGCACTCAGACGTGGGCAAATTACGAAAATACCGTTTCCGAAATTTGACCCCGGTGGGAGTCAAACCCGCGAGCACCCGATGCAGTGAGCCGAGCCGCCAGCGCTCAAACTACTGCGCCAAGTGGTCGTCGTCAAAAAAGTGATAAGATTAACTCTACAATTCTTGTGTCGCAGAAATCAAGTGACTTTTTACGAACAGCATACCTGTTTTTAATTAAACAAACGATTAAAACTAACGCGGTTATTATATTATTGACTAGAATTAATAAAAAAACTATGTACCTAATAGTCTTTCTTTAAGTACAATTAGGTATACAAATGTTCATTATAACAAATCACGGTAATAGGAATTAGTTACATCACAATGCAATCATCCCTTTCTCGGATCAAGGAACAGGAGCCGAACTTCGTATTCCGAGTTCCGTGGCTGGTATCCCAGATATTCGTTCACAATCGTAATTAATGTAAGTCTCAATCCGGAAATATCTCTCCATCAAACCCGGTTCTACAAAGGCAATCAAACGGTACGAAATGGCACTGTCGAAATTAAACTGCGCAAATTCCACAGACCAATAAGTTAAGACGCCGCTTACACCCACAATTTCTTTATACATCGCCAAACTTACACACCAACTGTATAGTCTCAAACTAAGCAACGCTTGTACTATGGCTACCGTACAATGGCCTGGTGATCCCAGTGTCGCTAAGACAAGGGAAAATTACGAAAAGGCCGTTTCCGAAATTTGCCTTTGGCGGAAATCGAACGCAACCATCCGATCCAGTGAGCCGAGCGTCATTGCATAAGAATGCTATGGTCAAAATTTGGCGGGATATTGGAGAAGTAGGTTAAGCTTAACGGACCAATCGAAATGGCAGCATAAGCGAGCGGGGGTCTCTAGCTATACGGTGTCTATATCTTATTAGTCTATGACAAATCCTAACCCTGCTCCTGCATTGCTGGGATACTTCGTACAAGTGCCAAAATCACGGCCCGACCCTTGCGTTTTAACCCTTCTCTTCATTCGCGAAGAACAAATTAATCATCATCATTTACATGCAGAACCAGTAGCCAGATTTGTTTCTCCGATTATGTCACCCTCGCTTGTTAGCAAGGGGCGGGTTAGAACAGATTTTCGGGGACGTATTCTGATATTTTACAAGTCTTAATTACTGTTCGGTGTTAAGCTCTTGAGGGTCGATGTTGCGTTTGGTTTTTGAGTTTTGATTAAAACAATATTAGCTAAAGCTGTAGACCTAGTCAGTACTTCAGTTATCCGGTGGATGCGTGCGGGGCGGCGGACGTCTTTCAGCGGATGGATCCAGTGATTAAAAAGGTTTTGTTTTTTTTTTTCGTTTATAATTTCGAACTAATGATCAGAAAAATATGACGAGAGGTTATAACAGTTATTCATTGTATTTTTTTAACTTTATACATATAATTTATTCAATTATAATAAAAAAAGCCACTAAGCGCCTCGAAGAGGTAATCCTAAACCGCAGTAAAAATAGCTGGGGGCTTACCATGAACTCTTATTGCGATTCAATTACAGGATCGTTTTAACGTTTCAGCGACTTTTTGTTCAATGACGTACCTTATTGTCATGACAATAAGAAACGTCATTGTCACGTCATTAAAACGTTCCTATAATTGAATCGCGATAAGAGGTCGTGGTAAGCCCCCTGTAGGTACCTTTGAATGGGAAAGATTTACCGGACATCATGTCAGCATAAACAAAATAGCATCGGCTGTTTGTAGATTCTAAAGGAACAACAAATATTATAATCGCGTCTCCACGCCATTCTGTCCGAACATTTTCGTGTCACGCCCAAAGGTCGTCAGCGAGTGGGCAGCGTCAATTATTGCGTTCATTTGGATTTGGCACAGCGGGCGCTTTCGACCCGCGCCGGCCAACAAAGGGTTGAAGCGGGGCGCGTGACGAATGTCCACCAGAGAACATGTATTTGTTATTAATGAATCTATTTAATTTAAAACTTTGTAAATAGGTTCGTACATTAGAATATGGTTATGGTTTTTTTTTATAACCAATCAAATTGTCCTACTGCTGGGAAAAAGGCTTTCCCTTTTCGTCCCTAACTTGGGATTTTTTGGCCACGTTTTACCCACAAAGGGTTCAAACCGTCTCATCATATTTGTCTCGTCAGAACTGCTCGATTCAAGAGCAGTTATTAGCGCGAGATCGCTTAAAAGTACCTATTATTGACCTCCAGTTTTATAAAATGTTATAATTGTTCTACAGTAGGTATAACAACGAAATTTGGATTAAAACATGATTTGTATATGCCATACATTAATGCAATTTTGTAAATAAATGAAATTTACCTTTGGATATTATAGATCTTAAGGGCCCTAGCCCTAAAAATAAGAAGAAAAGTAAGAAAAGAGAGTAGATAGGTAGAGTAGATAGGTACCTATAAGTACTCGTCTTTACCTACTCTTGTTGCATTCAAAATAAAATTCAAGTCATGTGATGACATGTGACTAGAAGACTAGAAGATAATCTCAGCCATTATTTTCTTTCTATCAACATCCTCTCCAAAGATTGAAAGTTTCATGCAAGTTTTAATTCACGAAAGCTCAAGATGCGAAATGAGGAACTTTTCCTTGTAAATAGCGAAAGTTTTCACCGGCTCATTAGTTCTTACCCTCCTCGTAGACGCATTGAAGGAAACGATCGCAATGTTTGAACTCACCTAATATCCCGGGATTAACGACACCCTTCAGAATTAAAAACGAAATGAGAATTTCACGATCGACTCCTGTCGGCGCTTCTCAAAAACGATTCAGTATTTGTTAAAATGTATTTCTGAAACTTAAAATTGTACCTTCCTATTGTTCCCCGTGATTCAAACAATACATTCATAATTTACTTCACTGTACTACACCGCAGATAAAGTCGTGATAACAAATGGTAACTAAAATAATAAAATAAAGCCGCGGCTGTATGCGAGCGACATATTTCATTAATAAAGCTAAAACAAACAAGACATCATACGGGCTCACTTCGCAGTGTCCATACGTTACGAGATAAAAGAAAAGATTCGAGCTCCGTTGGATTTATGCGTTATCGAAGACTGTTTGATGCTGGCTTTAGAACAATGGGCGATCGTGGCGCCCCATGCGGCGAGAGGGCGCACCTCGCTACGGCCTCCGGCCAACCACCTAGCGACACCTATCGTTGAGTAGAACTATTCCACTATAGTTAGAAATTGTGTCCGCGGGGTGAGAAAGGTTACGCGCGAATAAATGGAGGTATTTTATCGTTTTCTACAAACGACATAAAGATTCAGCTAGATAAACAATGTACCAAAGCTCAGATTATCTGTACGATTTATGTTTCTGTTATTTTTAACAAACAATGTATGTAAGTTTAATTTGGAACGAAAAGTTAAACAAGTAAAATGCATGGAACGGTAAAGCGTAGAATTTTGCCAAAAATATTCATAAGCTGTCATCAAGCGACTGGACGTACGCCAGATGCGGCGAACCGACGACAAAATGTTTCGCTGCAAAATACTTACAGGCAAATCACCCCTCACCGTACTGAAAAATAGAGCGGCTATTTCTAAAAACTTAATCTGTAATTGAATTATTTTGTTTCGCTCCAAATTTTATTGTATTTCGATGTTTTTTTTAGGGCCGTAAGACGAATAGTTTAAACTTTCCAGGATCGATCAACAACCATTGATCTACAGTCCTTACGGCCGAATACTCAAATGCTACTTAATATTTAAGTCCCACTTAGCAATTTAAGCTTTAATTTTTTGTATGGCGCGTCAAAGTTAAGCAGCTCTCAAATTTAAGTTGCGTACGAGTAGGTATTCGGCCGTTAGTGATATATTTTGAATAGACATTGTATAAACCCATGGAGAATAGAATGCATAAATCCTACCCTACATATAAACCCTATGTAAAACTGAACATAAATTAAACAATTTCCCAATTAGGTAGGTAGGTATCACTTATCATTGAAAAACAATTATTATTGACTGTACTAAGCCCACTTTATATAGAAACATTGTAGGTACCTGCCTAGGTTCTAGCAAAGGTACAATCGCGAAGATAAATAAATATTATTCCCAATATCCAATTATAAAATATTTAATATCGATTCTACATTACAATAGAAAGAAATAGTGCCCACTTCCGCATATTTCTCTAAGCGCGCCATTACTTAGTCACTGCTGGTTGCGCGGTTATTTATGCCTCGCATTAAAAACAAAATGATATGCCTTCGCCGCTGAAAATCTAAAAAGAATAAGCAATAAAACGATAAAACCCAAATCTGATACATACTAGGGCCCAGTCTCCCGCTGGGCGTGCGACAGAGACCGAGTTATACATCGTCGAAATGAATAGATGCTACTGTTTCATCTCTCACCTCTATCGGTTTGCGATCTCTGAATTGCCCTAACTTCACTCTACAACCGAATCTGAAACCGACTCTAACACAATACTGGAAGTATGGAAATCGTTCGTGGATTACAACAAATGGATTTGAGATTAATATAGTACAAGTGCCACCCTGTCTCATACCACCCCATTCGGCGCTCAGCATTCAAATAGGAATCGAATGGATGACCAAAACATAATATCGTTGGAAGATTCGACCGCTATAAATCAAATGAGAAATAATCTGTTTCGGAACGAGATAGTCGCCGATGGCGTGCCACCATAAAAACGCAAAACGTTTTGTCTGATTGAAATCGTTAAGCTTGCCTTACACTGCTAGGGTATAAAGATCAAAGTTCAAAGTACAGGAGGTGACACTTAGGCAGTAAGAAACAAATTTAACAATTTAGAAAAAAATATTCATCACAACATTTTAAGAAATAACAGCACATACAAAAGCAGAAAAGATAGACAAATAGATAAGTATACAACAAGCAACATTACTTTCAGTGTAAACAAGACCTACTCTAAACGTTATAAGACTAGGCCTTTGTTAATGTAAAACGCGCCTTAACTTTCACTCAGTTTTTTCCCCACACTATTTCCTTTTTATTTTCCCTGATGTATAATCAATGTGTTAACGGATGACCGCCAGCTGAGGGCCTCGAGAGTAGATTTGCCACACAAAAGACGTTCATATTGTGTGCCAAAGTAGTTTCTCTCTCGGTGCGTTTATGTTAATGGCAGTTTCTGTGCGGATAATGGTTTTTGCGAATAAATGTCCCTATTTAGGACATGTGGATGAGTGATGGAATCGTTGAGTTCCGTTTTTGGCCTTAAATGCTACGTATTTAGGTCATCAGTCCACCACACGTCATTAAAGACTTCACAAATATTTTGTTACCAGCGAGTGATAATTAAGGTTAGGTCATGGTGCTTAAATAAGTTACAGAAGCGACTCTTATTTGGAATCCAGTGAGTGCCTAATATGAACGATAAAGTAACTACAAAAAATGACGCGATACCCCTAAGGTTCTTTTAAATACCAGTACATATAGAACCAATTTTGATAAACGCTCGGCACAGTCGTACGAGCGTAGGCCGCTTGGCTCACTACATCGGGTGATTGCGGGTTCGCTTCCCATCAAAGGCAAATTACGTAATTTGCCCAGTAAGTCTGGCGATATTAATTTATAATCAAGTCAGTTTTGAAATGAATATAATCACAATAGCTAGACTTTATATGGCTCCGAATGAACTGGATTACAACAATATCGAGTTTCATTTAACGCGGCCGATAAGTTCACTAACACTACAGCCACAGAACAAATTTCATTAAACGATACCTGTCAAATTATAATCTAAAATGTACGATAAAATACTTAGCAGATTGCGCCACATGTGGTCAACCTGTCCCATAACCCGGCACATGCCATGCTTACCTTCCACAATTATTACTGCGCAAACATAAAAAAACACTTTAAAGAATTTTGTATACTCCACTTAACATTCAACTTTATTTTCGTGGGTTTATAGTATAAAATCGTTTAAGGTTCTCGTTACCCGGTTTCGGCCATCTGTTCCGGATGATAGCTATCAAAAAATTAACAATTTGTTTAATGCAAATGAAGCGAGGTCAAGCCGTCGATAAATTATTAGTGCGCTCAACGATTCCTTTGGAGTTTTATGCCCACCGAATGTCACCTTTCTACGCAGTATTTGCTTATCGCGACAATCGAGGAACGAATTTTAATGGCATTTTTTTATATTTGACATTATTTGAAACAGCTGCTTAATTCCTTTTTAAGTTACATAAATTAATAAAATTGCTTTTAATAATAGAGACTCAAATGGACCCAATGATCGATAATTATTTTTACATTATCAATGGATAAATAAAATAGTCCAACATTGGCGCACATAAGGCCAAGGTCGGGAATCATTTGTGAAACTAATTTTCAAAGCATCAATATTCTACCACAGTCTAAATCTCTCCTAGATCAATTTTCAGCGTCTTCGTTGGACACCACTGTCGATCGCTTACATGAAAAACCATAGTGATGTATAAAACGGACCGTCCTAAAAACAAGTCTCATAATACTGTGACTCTACCTAACGGCACCCAAACAGTGCCTACAGCTTATAAAACTTAATTTACGAATTTATTACGGCAAGTTTGTTTATAAAATTTGTGGATTGCGTTCGTGATCACTCTTCATTTAGGTGTCATTAACAAAATGATATATTACAGCAAATAAAAGAAGCCAAATTAACCAACCTGGGCCCCGAATAGACAATCGCATGATGACAAGTAATTATCAAAGCCGTTCTTTCAAACTTTTTTTACAGTTTCGTGACTGCTTAAGTTATAAATCTTGGGCCTAATGAGATATTTATGCGAGGTTAGTCCTGTCAACTATTAATCCTTCGGTTGTAATAAAAACTGTGCAGTTTCATCAATACCGGTTCCTTTAGACGGCGGAGTAGATGACAAATCGTTTTTAATAAAGTATTCGCGTTTTATTTCAGGAAGTTCTGAAATAAAATCGAAATTGAAGGAGCTTACTGTGTTACCGCAACGATAGCCGAGTGCTTACTTACTTCATTGATCTTCTGATCGTATGGTTAGTGGACAATCTGGTGTCAGTGTTGGTCAATCCGACTGAAGGTCTCTGACATGGCTTGACGAAGCTGCCTAGATGACAATAACCAGGAACGATTTTTACCTGCTCTCCAAAGCACGGGGACGCTCAGTTTGAAATGCCACTAAATGGTCACCCATCTCTAACTGACCTTGCCAAGCGTTGCTTATAATTTTGAAATAAAACGTGTTAATACCACATTATTTAAAACGTCTCATGATAATTAATAATTAATTTAAGCGGTACTAAATAGAGACTTGTAGGTACGAAATAAATTATGCGCCTGGGCAGCCTTCTTTTACTTAACACCGTCAAAATACTGCCGTTCAAATTTAGACTTAGCTGTGGTACAATTAAAAGTCATACTGCCTAAAATAGTTGAAGATTGTTGAAGCGCATAGCGCTAGTTAAGGGTGCATCTTATTAACATGAACAGCAGTTAATTGCCGTGTAATAGTCGTTTAGTTAACTATAACTCAGTAAGATAATCATCGGAATAGATCAGTTTCATCGGCGCAGTTAAAACATGATTCATTTGCGTTGACTTTTTAATGTTTTTTAAACTGCTGAGTGCCGACTTTATTTTAAGACGATACAAGAAAAAAATGAATTTTAGTTTCGGGGTGTGGCTAGCGTCGCGTGAGCTGCCGAAGGATATATCCCTCTCGCTTAGCTAGGACAGAACAGCTATGGAGTAGACTATAGTATAGTTATTTTTTGAAGGAACAATATTGTTTAATTCGTACAATTAAAATAATATGTCCCAGTGCACCTTTTAAAATAGATGAAATGGATGAAAATATTCAAATATATTTTTTTCGTTTTATATGGGATTTTTATGTCGAGTGTATTTGAAAAAAATAATTTAATTTCTATGTTGTTTTTATTGCTGAAGACAAAAGAAGACAAACGATACCTACAATATGCTGATAGATACGTATAACAATATTTCGATCGTATAATAGCCTATAACCAGCGGACGATCCAGACGCGTCCAACGATATCTCATTAGTCAAATTATTATGATACAAATAGTTTGGACGTTATACGGGAGCAGATGAACATACATACATATCGGTCAAAATCATAACCCTCCGCCCACCGTAGTCGGGTAAAAATGTACATACTCTGTGTCAGTGACTGACTGCCGGATATGAGTATCTTTTTCATGTTTCGTAGGCTAAGGAATACTTTGGTACTTAACTTCGATGCCGATCATGAAGTCATCAGCGGTGTCATAATATTTTTTTTTACCATATTTAATTTATGTTTTAATTTAATTTTCAGTTTTTATTAATTTTATTGATTTAACCATGCATTTATTTTTTGTTTATCTTTTTATATTTATTTTTTTATCTATCAAAATCACCCTTAGACTGGTTACCGCCACAGGTGACAAGAGGGCTGGCTCTTTCCTTGCTCAAAAAATTCGCTTGACAACAGGAACAGCTTGAATACAGGGAGGACATGCAGCCAGTATCCCACGCGGACGGTATTTGTTTAATTAGGGGTAGGTTTTTATTTTATTGTATTTTATTTTAATTTATGTTATATTATATTGTATTTTAATGATAAAACATGAAAAATAAAAATAAATATTTTTTTTTTTAAATTTAATTTTACTTTTATTTATTGTTTTATATTTATTGTGAAATTATAATAATTATATCAATATTGGACTATGTCTGAAACAAAAACATTGAATTGAATAATTTAAAAAATACAAAAATTATCACATTAACTCGTTAAATCACGGTTTACACCCGCTAGAACGAAAAAGATCCTAACATGGTAGGTAGGACCTGAGGGTTGGCCAGTTAATTACTTAAAATACACTATATTTATTTCAAGAAAACATTCATAAGATCTGAAGGCGTCGGACTCGCACATAAAGGGTTCCGTACCACCGTAGAATAAACACATCAAAAATATCAAGTTTGAGACTTGATATTTATTTTTAAATGTTATTATATTTTTAGTATTTGTTCTGCACCGGCAACAGAAATACACATTCAGTGAAAATTTCAACTCTCTACCTGTTACGGTTCGTGAGATACAGCCCGCGCTGACAGACGGACAGACAGACAGACGGACAGCGTAGGCCTAGTAATAGGGTCCCGTTAGCACCCTTTGGAACCCTAAAAAGTAGCCTATGTTCTCCGCCAAGACCCAGTCTATCTCCATACCAAAATTCATCAAAATTGGTTCAGCGGTTTAGCCGTGAAAAGGTAACAGACAGAGTTACTTTCGTTTATAATATAATAGATTGAATAGGACGGACAAACATTTTCCTATCCATATCTGTAATGTTATTTTTTACGATAATTTATTGATGTATGATATATTTATTACTTGCCCATCCATACCTACAACAAACGCAATAAAGCGACTCCATTGTTTTGACAAGCAATGTATTCCCACTGTCGGCCCAAGACCATGCTGCAAGTATATAACAGTAAGCGAAATAGGGAGTTTTTACAGAAATGACACGAATAACTATGAAATTACAAGAGATGACACAAAATGACAAGAGATGACACAAAATGACAAGAGATGAAAAGAAATTACACAAGACAAGGAAAAGCAAACGAAAATCACGCTGCAGTGCAGGTCGTAGGTTCGATTCCTGCCCAGGACATGCATTTGTGTGCATGAACATGTCCGCATGTCCCGAGTCTAGGTGTAATTAAGTGTATATTTAGTTTGTATTTACAAACAAAAAGTAGTATATGTAGTAATATCAGTTATCTGGTTTCCATAGTACAAGCTCTGCTTAGTTTGGGATCAGGTAGTCATGTGTAAAATAATTTCCAAGGATATTTATTTATTTATCATAGGCGTCGGCGGACTGTAAATACTGTACTGTACCTGTAATGTGGCACGACCGTAATATTTTTTCGTAATATTTTTTAAAAAATCCTTCACAGGTCCGACGTCGAACAAGTCCGACTGGACACTGACAATACAAAGTTAGAGAGAGACATGGTTAGTTCAAGTACTTAAAATGTGAGATGGCGATATTGTGCGCGCGCTCGGAAATAAACAACGTAAGCGCCAAACCACATTTTCTTGAATTAAAAAAAAACTACTTCATGAATTAAAATATGGTTGAAGGGTAGTTTAGATATCATTATTTGCTATGTTTTAGAAATAATTTCGTGATCTAAATCGTAAAAACATCGTGGTAGCAAGGAAAATTGTAAATAATTAGAGCTCATTTCATATTTTTTTTTTATCGAGAAAATTTCATCAAATCGTGATTTGGATTTAAAGATACTCATGATAATATAGTCAAAAATCATACATCTAAATATAAGATTCCTAGTCCACATACTTACTTAAAGAAAAAGTAGAATAGAAAATCAACCAAATTTCGAACCCTCATCTTAAGTAGTTATTTCATGAACATGAATATACCTACCTAAATGAGAATTGCAAGCAAATACAAATCGACGCGAATCAATGGCATAACGTGGTGTTAGAGTAGTTCAAGCTGCCCGAAAGCCTAAGACATGGCTTAAAGACTGCTGTGTAGATGACAACTACCGGTCATTGTATAATAAGAGGGCGCAGGGACTTAAAAAAATATCTGCAGCTTCGCCGGCCGTTGTCGCGGCAAGCTCGCTGTGCTCGCTCGGCTCGCTCGTTGTGGTCACTGATCAAACCTAACCTAACCAAAAAATGTTTCTAATTAAACCACATTTGATATTAAATATTAATTATAGGTACATATCGAAATAACCTTTATAAAATATCATACTCTAATAGTCTCAAGTACCAATTTGTTTATTCAAATAAAAATTAAACACAACATCAATAAAATTAACACAAAATCAACATAATCTATCGATAGTTGGGCCTTCGTAGCCGTAATCATTGGACCAAACTTCCTGGAATTAGCATAAGAGCCGTTTAACATGAACAAATCGATAGCGATAAGGGCGATAGTCACGTAATGTTGGCTATTCATTACTGCAATTAACACTTGCAGCTATAAATTAAGAGTGCGCCGGAGCGTGCTAGGCGCGTCGTGTATGTTGTACAAGATTTTATTTCCTTTTATTAGGTTGGGTCTGTTTACTTTGAGTTGTTTAACCCTCGTTAGCATAGTCGAATATAGTAGCACTGATGTGAAATAATTCAGCAAATTTTTAATAATACCTATAATTCGCGACAGGTCGAGATGACATTCGGGTTATGAGCTTTTTGCAGAATAAAATCCGAATCAAAATTAATAGGACCCGATAAACAATTAAACGCCCACAAAATTATTAAATTAAATTATTCTGTTGCGTTGCGGGTGCTGGTAATTTTGATTCGGATTTTCATTCTGCAGATTCGGATTCGGATTTTTATTCTGCAAAAAGCTCATAACCCGAATGTCATCGCGACCAGTCGCGGACTATACATGTACTTACTGCTGAGCTAGGAGATGAGCTATCTTTATTATTGACACCCATAATTAAGAGAGATCATCTTATGTTGGAATAGTTACCATAGATAAACGTGTAGGAGTCTGTACGTATAAGTATTTAGCCTAGTCCAGGGTGCTAACGAGACTACTAATAAAGTGAGAACCTCACATTTCTAGTAATTCGAAAAAACTATCTAGTACCGGAGTCGAGTCCAGAACATCAATATTTAAATAGACCAGCTGGACTAAATCTCCTTCAACGTTTCATAGAACTTACCTTCAGCATACCATAATGACATTATCACGATCATTCCCAAAGATACCATCTTAAGCTACCGTCAACAGAAATTTGTTAGAATTACAAACGAACTTAATAAAAACGGAAAGTAATGCAGTGTTGACGGGAAGCGATAAAATAACATCGCCGACATGCCACATGCCATGCTAACGGCGACCACCGTTTGTCACACGTGTTTTATTAATTGGATGAATAAATTATTGGATGCGACCACGTGGTTTGGTAGTCTGAACATCTTCTCTACTCTGTGCCGCCGTGGATTCGTTGCGAGCATAACATTTGGTAGTAAAGTAAAAGTACTGTCTCGTCCTGCTTAGATAAATCTATATTGTTCTCAATACCAAAAAAAATATCACTTACTTTATGCATTCAGATGCCTCGCATGCTTCGCCCGAGCCTGATGTAGATGCAGCTACTGACTGACTGACTGACAGACAACGCACACTTGTGAGTCTTGAAGCATGAAATGTTGTGTAGGAGTACCTTATGTAACGTACAGTACCGGCATTTTACGATGGCCGGTTTGACATGTGGGGGGGAGGAAGAAAATAAACCTTATTATAACGGGACTGGCAGTTTTAAGAAATATAAGAATGTCAAAAAATGAATGCGAAAATGAATTTTATTCCGTTGTAATAAGGTTCATCCTTTCCCCCTACCACATGTCAAACCAGCCATCATAACGTGCCGCAGGTATAGGTGAGCATTAATGCCGGGACTGCACAAAAATTCTATAGACATCGCCACGCCGTCGCATCGCAATCCCTTTACCGGTGCGGCCACGGCCTAAGCAAAGATTCACCCCCTAAGGGGATTCAATAGGGAATGAATATTTGTATCGAAAATCCTATCGTGCACATGGCTGGTATCCACATTATTTATAATCAAGTAATACTTATCACACTAAGTCAGTACTGACGAGTGATACCTAATTTTTTATTTTTTTTTTTCATTTTTAATTTAATTTTCATTACAAATTACCATCTCCCGTCAACTCCAATCAAATAATCAGTGAATTACAAATTCTGTTCTTATAAATCCGAAAATAAAATCCTCTTAGGGTAGACGCAGGTAATTTACGATGGCACTGCGAATAATCACGAAGGTGTCGTATAAATCGTCGACCATTTGTAAAATAGGAATTACGATTCGCCATCCGGGCCATTGTCACCCCATTCTCCCCTCGAGTAGATAAGTATTACTAGGCACCTATGTATAGACTGTAGTTGGTCAGGGATACTTCCGTAAAAAAAACTAAATGACGCTGTTTTTTTTCGAGCTGTTCGTCACGATTTCTATGTTTACATTATGTATATAGCTTATATACTTAACCACGTAACTCAAAACACTCTATATTTACCAACATTACTTAGCTTTTACGTTTATATCGACATAAAACCTCGGCGAAATCCAGTGACAGGCGGCGAAAATTTTCTAATAAACGTGTCATGCACTCCACACACGATCCATCCAAATACAGCTCTACGCTCCTGTGGAATTTTTAATAGTTTCACCCCTATCCCGGTTATCGAAGCCATCACTAATGTATTTGGAATCTGTCTCGAAGCTTTATGTATTGAAAATGGCTGTTTCGAACTACTGTTGGCCTCACCAACTACTTTTAACTACGAGTAATAAATCCAATATAACCCGGCTCGACTCTCTTTTGCATAGAGTAGATATAGTGGGAAACAGACAGGACAATAAGAATAAAGTTGGTAATATTGAATATACTTTGTGGACAGTCCGGTTAATGCTAGTTACTAACCTGTTATTTTATTAAGTATCTAGATACATATTTAAATACTACTGAGAAAGGTACATCACGTACCTAATTTATATTTTTTAATAGGCAGGACTCTACCAATATTTTTTAAATTACATATATGAAATTGTTTTTACAGTGTTTAATAAATAAATAAGTAAGTAGATACTAGATTGGTGAAATGGAATAAATAACGTCGCAAACCCGACATAAAAATACCAACATAACTTACACTACCTACTCGTTCAAAATAAAATAAATAAAATTCCTACAAAATGCTTGCACAATTAAAATTTAAACGTATTGTCCATTCTAGACCAGCTTCCCCGTGGTACCTTGCTACAGTATCGCAGACTGGGGCTTTATACGAATCTCTCCTCTCCACGAAAATGCACATTAATATTAAATGGCTTGGAAATGCTGCGTCGTGGGGAGGGGAGGTGGGGGTGGGTGCAATAAAAAAGCGAACGGGCGTCGATGATACACCGAAGGTGGTTCGAGTCGCACTTGTTTCTTATTGTTTCGAATGCTGATGCGATGCTCCCGAACCTACTCATAAGTGCTATAGACATTCGATGGTTTTATATGGAATTTATATTTTATTTACTTCCGTGGTCTGTGGTTACTGATATTTATAACTGTAAATGGTACCAAAATGTGTGTTAGGCTGCGACTACATCAGGTGCATGCCGCACCCGAGCACTCAGTGTTGACGTCGGAACGCATAGACATAATGTCATAACATGAGTGCTCGCACGAGGTATGCGAGGCATCTGGACGCACTAAATTAGATTACTAAATACTAAATTAGAAACTCAAATCACAAAATAAGACTCAAATATTTAAATTTTACTAAGCTATGTATTTATGACGTCATGTGTAGTTAGGTACTATTATTACATTACAACTAATTGGCCGTTTGATACCTAATCAGAAAAGTATCTTCCTGTATAATTTATTAATCCGTGTCTAATAAAAAGTTATTTGCCATTAAGTAATTCGTTTTAATATTGTTATTTGATTAAAGTTTCACCTCAATTTCCTGGATGTTATTCTCATATTCCATGCCGCCAAACGATTTAACTCGCAGGCGTGCAACTATCAACTCTGAAAATGTCAACCGAGCCATTTCCCTTACAAAGCTTGTCGTACGTGTTTTCCTTATATTAACTACGTAACACTATTCCCCCTTCCCCCCTACCCCACACTAGTTACAGCATCCAATAAGAGATGGCGCCCGAACAAAACTAGCGCCAGTGCTCTCTTTCACGAGCAATTTACTCCTTACACTAATTAAAAGAGCGAGCGAGATAAGCCACGCCCCCGGCTCAGAACAAACAGAAGAGGGGATCGCACCCGCCAATCAGAACTCTTGATTATTTGTAATTAGAACGCCGAGCTCTTCCTCTTGCGGAGATGACCAATGAGATTTTGTATTTAACAGCGTTATACTGGCGTCGCGACGAATTTTCCGTTAGTGATTTAATTAAAAATTTTCACGATTCCCAAACGATCCCATTTTTCTGGGAGCAATCAGTGTTAAGGAATGGGCGTTATGTTTTTAGATTCAACCGAATTACGTTTTTACTGTCCGCTCCTTTTGACGGCCCTTAATTGATGTTTGTACAATCAGCGACAGAAGTGTTTGTCGTGTAACTTATTTTGTAGACATGTTTTTTTTTCTTCCAATTTTGTTTTTAAAAATAATTATATTTTATTTTATTTAACTCGATATGTTATCATACAATCGTCATTTACGTTAGACTATTTAACATTTACATGCCTTTTGGGAAATTAATATGAGAAATGATAATGATCTTTTGAGATATGGCACAAAAACCGATACCTAGAATCCACAACTTACAGAATCCATTATTCCTAATGAAACAAGAATATCACGGGCCGCATTCAAAAGAATGTAGACCGACTGTTCCACTGAACAAAAACTTTCTCATCTGCCTATTGGAAGAGCACAATCATTCACCAAGAAACTAGTAAAGAAAGAATCAACCGGCCACAATGAACGGACCAACTTCTGGCTGCCAGTTTGCATATAGAGATAAAAGTGGGGAATATTAATGTGAATTGCCATCCCCGGCAGCCCCCCTAGCCCCCTCCAGGGCCGCCGGTGGTGTGGGAGGGGAGCACTTTCTTCCAAGGCGAGTGGACCGCGGGACAGTCGTGATTTTAATTATATTGCGACGTGAGACGAGAGTTATGACTCCTAGAAAACTTTTGAATGTATTCAGACATTACTATTTTATGTGCCATTTGGAATTTACGTGTTAGGAAGGGTACTAATTAACGGCGTTAAGGAAATTAGATTGATGAAAATTATACCTATATTTAGTTTATGTAGAGTCCTGTTTAAGGGCTACTAAAAGAAACAAAACCATTGTTCTTCCTAACATAACATCATTTTTGACAATTCATAAGTGCAGTCAACAATTTGGTTTTATAAAATAGTAATATTATGAAACCCAAAAAAAATTAATGTAGGTACACTCTTCGTTAGCATTTTTTTGAAAATTAATGTGCTTATTTTATTTAAGTAGTACATGACATTATTATTACTTAGGAAATCGTTTAAAATTAAATAAAGATAAGGCAATGCCTTTTGGAAGCGTATAGCCAGTTATGATCAACTTTTGGCATAATAAATATTGTACCATCTGAGATAAATCTCATATTGTATATTACGTGAGTGCTTGCTATCCAAAAGCCATCAATCTAATCTAAACTCAATAGATCACACAATTTATCGCTTATAGTAGCAACGAAAAACTACAGTAAAGTCACAACAATGGAGGACCATAAACTTAACCCCTTATTCAACTAAACATCCAAGTCACATAAATATCTTTGGACAAACTAATGTCAATGTAAGAACGCCATTACTTCGCGTTAAACAAATTCCGAGATCTCACTACATACGGTGTGTGGATGTGTAGCCGTGTCTATGTGTGCTGTATGGTGCATATACGTCATAGTGTTAAAGCTAGGGTTGGCAAATACGTTATCGTATCTTTTTGATTTTATCTCAAAGACAAAATATTTTACTAACTACTCCATCAGCCACACCCACAAGTGTCTTCGGACACTTAAATAAAAAGATGAAGAAGGAGATAATACCTACTTAAACCATGAAAATAATACCTACTAGTACAAATGAACCCGTCATAAGCTTAGTAGGTACCTATGTATTTAGATCTTCAGGGTGCTGTAACGAGGTTATTAGACCTACTTATTTATGTTAAGTTTGAAAATAATATTTTGTCCAAAAACTTGAAAGAATGAAATTCAATTTAAAAATGTTACCTATTTTAAGAACCATTTAGAATCTGCAGTGGCTTGAACAACTTAAGTACTAGTTACAAAATTGCAGTTATAAAAATGCAACAAAATAGTTAGTAGGTATTTACTATACCTGCTGACTGTAAAAAATAAAGAACAATAATTATTAAACAATAGTTGTAAATGGTTTACTACTTTTGTTTCATTGCCTAAATCCAACTTGGTTAGCAACTTTCCACGTGACTGTACCTCCATTTTTTCACCACCAAAATTCCTGCCGTTCAACCCTACTTATAGGGTGAATATGCATATGTGGGAGAGTATGTAAATACGTAAACGTTAAATTGTGAGGATGTGTGATGTTGAGGCTGTAGAGCGAGAGGTCTCCCTCATTATCGACCTCGGGTCACGGCGCATGCTCCAAGTTTAGTCTCAACCCTGCTAACGAATGCCTTATCGAGACAGCGGTTCATAGAAGTAATTGAGTTACGACTTTTTACGTAGCAATTTCGTTTTTCTCTTAGAACCGGGTCGCACGTTAATTGGGGCGAATTTTTTTTGCTTTCTTCTTGAACAAATATTGGATTAGGCGCGTAATTCGCTTCAAATTAGGCTTTGAAGGTATTCCGAAGTAATGGCGAAATTTTATTAAGTATATTTTTTTATGGGACCACGTCAACTTATTTTAGGTACAATAATGAATTCCTTTACAACATCATAATTAGATATCGGCTTGTCATGTTATTTCATAGGAAAATTTCTGATAGGTAGATTATAACTATATACAAGATTTTACTTAGCTAAAACTACAGGATAATTACGTAGTAGGTAGGTCATTACATATTTATCAACCTACAACATGTTAAGAAAACCCTGTCCGAGCCGAAACCGGTAATTAGGTTCCCCAATCACATGACCAAATAAAATAATAAAAAAAAAAAACATGATAGTAAACATATTAATGAACATTTAAAGTGCCAATTTTTTTTGCCTTTTTCCCACATAATGTAGGTAATTTTAATAATATGACAACACCGTCACCGGAAGTAATTATGTTAGATCGTGTGGCGTCACCTCAGACCACAAAGTATGTGATGACGTCATTTTATGATTTTTTTTTTTTATGTAAACGGGATTTTTGTATTACAAAAAAATATGGGAGGCCTTTGCCCAGCAGTGGGACACATACTATGCCAAAAAAATGAAAAAAAAAATGCAAAATTAAAAAAAAAAATTAAAAAAAAAGTTTTTTTTTACAAAAATGGAATCTAATCTCGATACCCAACAATACGTTTTCGGGTCGGACAGGGTTTTTTTAACATATTGTATAGATTTTTTGTAAGACTATAAAGTCATACAAAAAATCCAAAATCAATAAATCAATCATAAGCACCTTTTATTTTAAATAGGTAAGTAGGTAATAGATAAGCTTCAGACCTATTACGTAGGTATGTGTAATAAAACTGCATCGGACTGGCTTCTCCAAATTGCATTTTCTTCATGAGATAAATTACATTATAGATCTTAATCGCAATCAATACCACAATAATTAAGTGTCTGTACCTAATTATAATAGTGTAAATATGTACTTTCTACTATATGCCGTGGTCTGTGGATTAATGACGCAAACAAAACAAAACACAATCAATAAATCCCATTCATTTTTAAATCGCGTTCTACACATGTGACGCCTCACGCCATCTTTGTTATTCTACCGGCTATTGTTTTTTGAATTTCGAACAATAGATTCCAATGTCCGATCATTGTTTTTGAATTTCGAAAAATTTATTCCAATGTCCAAGCATTGTTTTTGAATTTCGAACAATTGATTCCGATGTGTCCGACATGCGACAGATGTAATTTGGATCAAATATTCATTAAATGTCCTCTGTTGGCGGCGGTTCAGTTCAGACTTCATATTCAGCAGACGTAGTTGTTAATAGTTCGCTCGGCCTGCCTTATCTTCGACACTCAGACTTGTAGTGGGTGAAAATGGTTTTGGTACTTTGACACTAGTTTGGATAATTAATAACCCATTTTAAAATCACTCGACGATCACTCGGCAGTTGTCTCCATACTTTTTACATAGGTAAACAAGTAAGTGTTTATAACGCAGGATTTAAAATTCTGTAATTCTGCATTTCTTGGGTATCTGCAAATAGTTGATGGATAATAGTCATACTATTAAAATGAAAAATAAGATTGTAGGTTCATTATTCCTCGAGATTTGTTAGGTAAAAAAGCCTAAAACGATTCAACTTTTCATAATTTTCATTTTGATTAATATTTATAATGGCAAGTATCAAGAAATTCAACCGTCGTAAATTACTCCGTTCCTTACCTTATATACGTACCAAGACTGTTACAAGGGTAGCGAGGGATGGGGTTGTTCGTTTGTTAACCGACTACGATGTAATAGTATAAACCTATCCTTACGACGAAAATTAGTTTTTTTTATATGACTACGATGGAAAACGAGCGTAATACCAGCCTAATGTTAAATTGTTACTATAGCCTATAGATACTTACAATACCAAAGGAGTCGCTCGCACGTTGCCGACCTGAAGCGGAGTAAGACAGAGGGGGGGAAAGGGGGGGTGTTCGGCTACCGGCTCTCTTACTCATCGTACGAAACGCAGTTGTAAGATACTTAACGCCGATCTCCTGTGAGAGAGTAGTGTTACCCCGGTCGAGCCAGCCCGTATTTGAGCTGCTATCAATTGGCAACAGTTTAGCTTTACCACTTATATATTGGTAGACGAGCCAAGCGATGGCTCGATCGGGTTAGTATACCACCCTCTCACAGGAGATCGGCGTAAAGCAGTTATTACAACTGCATTTTGTACGTTGAGTAAGAGCCGGAAGCCCAACACCCCCCCCCCTTCTTCCCCTCCATCCGTCCCACTCCCCTTCAGTTCAGCAACGTGCGAGCAATGCCTTTGGTATTGCAAGCATCTATAGGCTACGGTAAGTACTTAACATCTGGCAGACCGTACGCTATTTTGCCTCCTCAGTCCTATAAAAATTAAACAAAACGAATATAAAAGATTCCAATCAACATATTGGCATATCCATACTGTGCTGTCGTATAGTGGGAGGCTGCCCGTAGCCCGGTCAGTGGGGGCACTGCCGAGCGGCGCAAATTAATCTCCATACGTTGCGCGCGCGCCTCCTCGTTACTCGTATCCCATTTGTGATATTCCACATCCGTTTTTAGAACAAAGAGATATTGTTATGAAAGTTGCGTACTGTTACGAATACAATTAAAAGCAGGATAGAAGAAAATGTGGGGTTGGAGAGTTAATTTAGGGCCTCCGCAGACTAGCTATTTTTAGCACCGGCGATCGGCGATTTTGGTGCTGCGTCTCGCTCGTTCGCGCTCGAAGAAACGCGACGCAGCATCGATACGTCACAAAATCGCCGGTCGCCGATGCTAAAAGTAGCTAGTCTGCGGAGGCCCTAATGTAGAGCAAAGGATAAATATATAGCCATATCTCACTCTATCATAATACTATCAAGAACGTTGGTAGATTCATTGGTGGTAGAGCTTAGCTGTAGCCAATCGACTGCAGCTCTTATACGGGCTGGCTCAATCAGGGTAGTACCACCATCTCACAGAAGATCGGCGTATAGTAGCTATTACAGCTGCGTTTCGTACGATAATTGAGAGAGCCGGGTTCGATTCCCGCTAGAGTCAAATTTTGGAAACGGCCTTTTCGTAACTTGGTATACCTACTGTAGTATATTTACCCTGGTATGACACCACTGTCTGTTCAGTGACACCACTGGGATCACCCCCAGTCCAGTGTACGGTACCCAGAGTACAAGCGTTGCTTAGCTTGGGACTATACAGATGTATACAAGAACTGACTATTACCTGATCCCGAGGGATAGGTAGGTTTCCTCACGATGTTTTCCCTCACCGTCAATACAACAAAAGACAAGATTCTCCACCTGTCACGTTGGGTTCTGACTATCTGGTGAAACGTGGGCTTTGAGTTGGTTAATACCTCCGCAATGTGGTGGTGTATGGCCACTCAAGCCTCTGACTACCCCCGAATGGGGATAAAAGTCGTAACGTTACATTTTTATAGAGATGTAAATCTAGCGATATTGTATTTATTTATAAAAAAATAACATTATTTGATATTATCACTACATACAAAATAATGTACTTCCCATAGTGACGTCATCATCTCATAATTCATTGGACAGCAAAACAGTAGGTAACTACTGCATAACCCTGTCGCTGTCAAAACTTAAGTCTCAAGCACCATTTATTTGGACAATACCGCAGCAATAATGTATGGAGATTAGGCGGCGGACAGACGCGCTCCCGACGCTGATCCGACATGATACATCAACGTCGAGGTGGACAGTGGACACTCCCCTTTACGTTGGATGTGTAACAGGAAGCGCGTGCTATGGAGAAGGCATTTTATAACAAAAACAACTTAGGGCGGAGTTCACCAACAATATTAACAGTCCATTAGGGCATTAAACGTTACCAGTACATCAAATAATCGGTTACTGATCTAACGGTCTGTTAGTATGTTGGCGAACACGGTCCTTATAGAACTTTACTGTGTTAGTTTTTAAGGGTATTTTTGTAATTTAATTTATTTAGGTAGGTAGGTGCCACATTTTTATTATAGTTAAGGATCTTTCTACAAGAGATGGTATTAAATGATCGAATAATAGTGCGTAAACTGCGTACCTACCTATTTCTCAAAACCTAAATAAAATCTGTTCATAAGACGCCTGAATACTGTCATTACATATTTCAGGATAAAAGTCTATAATTACAGGCCACTGTTTGACATAATCACTCGAAATACATCAAGCACTTTTGCACTCACTATTTTACGAAAAAAATGTTCAGTAAATAATTATTTCGAGAAACCTCCAATTCTTTTTTTAATGTGCCATATCCATTGCTATCAGCTTAATGTAAAAGACTAATGGCAAAGTGGATGTTTGTACGTCAGCTTTGCATACTGTCCGGCGCTTGTTAACCGGGGAATTAACGTTAACACTACCAGTGATTAAATGCTCCCGGGCTTACCCGGCTATTGTACGAATCCGCTGACGTGGTAATGAACATTGACCGTGGTATTAATGTGTCTGTCATGTGTTACCGTTTTAAGGTTGCTTTGGTGCTTAATTGGTCCTAAGCGACACTTGCACTAAGTGTCGCTTAGGACCAATTAAGCACCATATCTCACTACCGGTGGTTAGTTGGGATTCTAGATCACAACGGTCCACCGCCATATTATAGTAGGTACCAATTTTGTGCTGTTACCGTATCCAATAGATGCTTGCAATACCAAAGTTTACTCGCACGTTGCCGACCTGAAGTGGAGTGGGTCAGAGGGAGGGGAAGGGGGCTGGGTTTCCGGCTCTTTCACTCATCGTACGAAACGCAGCTATCTACTTTATGCCGTTCTTCTGTGAGAGCGTGGTACTTGGTCGAGCCAGCCCGTATATGAGCTGCAGTCAATTGGCTACAGTTTGGTTTTACCACCAATTTAATTCATTTAGTAAGAATCTATCAAGCTAGGAACTCAATACATGGAGCAGTCTATCTAAGTCCCGGAGTAGACTTATAAACATCTTCCGGCCGATGACGTAGTAGGTAGGCATGAGAAGCTAATTAGCTATATTGACTTGGTATTTCCTAATAAAAATGGGTTGTTGTAAATTCGTCACAATTAAAAATATGCGAAAATTCGCCACAAGTCTTATCTGACTCGCGAAGATTTGCCACATCTTTTAAAAGGACTGTTAGCAAACGAAGTAATGGTGTTCAGACAGTATTATTTATTTGTGATATTTTCAGAAGCCAAGTAAGTAAAAGGAAGTGGGAAATTCCTTAATTTCATAGTACATTATAATTTACCTACAAGTTTATCGGTGGAAGTAAATCGTAACACATGTTTATCAAAACACGTCTGTAGCGATCGCTTTCAGCGCTGAAGCGCTTAAAAGCTTTCGCTGAAGAGGCGTTCGGTAAGCGCTTTATTAATAAAAATATACCTCGTGCCTGCATGAGGAAATCGTGTGAAACGTTGAATATAGGGGAACTAGAAAAGACAAAAACAAATAGCCAAGAAAGTTGTCATTCCGTTACAGTAAAAATACTTGCATCATAACTTGTAAAACCAACTTTGTAAAAAAATATGATGGATTTAAGCCGCCTTTCTACCGCGGCGCACGCTACGCACGCTACGCACGCAATGACGTCATTTCGTGCGTAGCGTGCGTAGCGTGCGCCGCGGTGGAATGGCGGCTTTACAGTGGCATTACATATGATATCAGTTTTATTCCCAGTAATGCTTTGTAAAACCATGCCCCGGCAGTATTAATATTTCGGATCTATTACAAGTAGAACAAGCTGCTTGAATGACGTATGTAATGTGCCTACTACCATCTATTGACATGCAAATCAAATTCTTAACGGAATTAAGGCCGTGGTCTCCTATTAAATGCCATCGGCCGCTTATAGCGTCACGCGAACGCCGCGTCACAATATTACTATAGTGACGTCGGCGTGTGAAGGAGACCACAACAGTACATTTCTATAGTAAGCATTGTGTCGCAGCTTATGCGTGACGCTGTAAGCGGCCGATGGCATTTAATAGGAGACCACGGCCTAAGAAAATGTAAGATATAAGACCGTGGTTAATGGTCGATCCAAACGCTTCTAGTAACTCTATATCTACAAGATACCCAACGATGTTTTCCTTCGATCAGGAGCTCGTGCCTCTGAAATGAAGTTGAGTATTAGGAACGCTAAACCTATCTTCCGGACTATTTCCAATTTGTTCGAACATTCCCCCGGTAAGAACTGTATAAGTTTTGTATGTAGTTAAAACTGCTGGGTTGTGTTGGGTTGTTGTTATGTAATAGTTGGTTGATTGTAATTTGTAAAATTTGGTGGAATGTATGAAAATTATGAATGGGTATGCACAGTTATTTTAAAATTCAGTTTTCCTCTTTAGATGTTTCTCAGTTTGTAACGAGGCCAGCTTTCAGTCTTATGATTTGGTTGATTACCGATATTTACATGGCACAACTATTGTTTGCCACCGTGACCTTCACCACATTAGGCTACCTTAATATTAAACTTAGGGGCGAGTTCACCAATGAATTAGCAGATCGTTAGAGCTGTAAACAGACTGTTAGCAGTGCATCAAACAATCGGTTACTGGTTTAACGGCCCGTTAGTGTGTTGGTGAACACGGGCCTTAGAAGGTACCCTATCCTACGTCTATAAATCAGCTCTTAATGAAATCGTGCATTTTTTTAGCACGCAATGAATATCTGCTCCAAATTAAGTCTCCACGACCAGACACCGCTCCGAAAAACAATAAATTACTATGCAAAATCCGTACCACCGGCTCTAAACGCTAAACCCATTTCCTCATCATAGCAAAACTCATTACAGGAAACAGGCCCGGCCCGTCACAAATAATCGAAATTAGAATTTATTAGAACCGCGTACGGGTTCAATTTTGGTTCCGTGTGTAGCAATAATGCGTAAAAAACTCATCTCCGACCCCCCGCGCCCCCCGCCTGCCCCCTGGGCCCCGGGGCCCGGTGAAATATGATGTTTTCCCACCCCGCGCGGACGCGATTAGAAAATTCGTCGCGAGATGCGCCCGTACCGTAGTACTCAACACTATGTGGATAGTTTTCCTATACTTAGGTGTGTTGGGTATGAATTTCATTTGGATATTACTCGAGTTCGGGCGCTCGAATATTCACGGTATGTTTTTGATTATCTCTATTGATATTGAGTGCGGATAAAAAATTAGATAGCGCGGTGTCCAAAATAAACAGAAAGGTAGAATTTGATATCTAGAAAACTTATCATGTAAGTGAAACCTTTGGTAGAAAAACTTGAGATTTTATGTTTTGCGTAAAATTCATAGTTTGAAATAAAAATCTGAGTAAGGAATATGAAAAATCTTAGCTAGACAGCAACTTTACATTTATATCTGAGGACCGCTTGGCGCAGTGGTTCGAGCGTAGGCCGCTCGGCTCACTGCATCGGGTGGCTGCGGATTCGATTCCCGCCAGATGCAGATTGCGCAAACGGCCTTTTCGTATTCACCCGGTCTGGGTTCTACTAGGATCACCCCCAGTCCATTGTACGGTACCCATAGTACAAGCTTTGTTTAGTTTTGGACCATACACCTCACCTATATGTAAAAGAAGAAAGTTTCAACCTTCAAAACATGAAAATATAGTTTTTTTTTATAGGACTGCTGTGGCAAAAATGCGTACGGCCCGCCTGATGTTAAGCCAGTTACCGTAGCCTATAGATGCTTGCAATACCAACGGCACTACTCGCGCATTGCCGACCTGAAGGGGCGAGGGATGGAGTTATAATAAATTTGATATATAGAAATAGCTGTACAAATATTTCCGTGTCCCTGTCACCTCTTCTATTCCCTTGCACCGCTAATGTACGCATAAATCAGAGGGCCGAGTCCGACGCGAAGGATCAGGCCTATATATCAAGCTAATGCCGATATGATATGTTAAATAAATATCGCCGTCAGGATATTGGGACTCGGTTACAAATCGAAAATGAATGTGACGTGTAAACAAAGTGGGACTGTTGTGAAATATCTACGATTCGAAAATAAAATTTAACGTCACGACTTTTATCCCCATTCGGGGGTAGTCAGAGGCTTGAGTGGCCATACACCACCACACTGTGGAGGTATTAACCAACTCAAAGCCCACGTTTCACCAGACAGTTAGAACCCAACGTGACAGGTGGTGAACCTTGTCGCCGTGTATACAGGAACTGACTATTACCTAATCCTGAGGGATAGGTAGGTTTCCTCACGATGTTTTCCCTCACCGTCAACGAACTGTAAATTATGCACATAGATGAAAATTCATACATTGGTGCATGCCCCACCGGGGATCGAACCTGGGACCTTCTGATTGCTAGCCCAACCTGTACACTCCTAGGCTACAGTTGCTACGATTCGATATAATAATAAACAAATAGATACAACAAATTAGCCACAAATGTTTACAAGTACATATAATTTCTTTGTTTCACCTATTCCATGCACAAGAAGGCATTTTGGCGCATACCTATGATCAGAAATTATGAGCCGTATCCACAACACTTACATACGTTTGAGATGATATCCCGCGCCCGACTGAGTCGTACTGTGTCACCGTGACTCAGTTAACGATAACATACAATATCGAGACGTGACATGACTCCCTATATCTAATAGGTCAAAAGTACTACACTTAATTGGCATTGAAAATACGACCGGCAATCTGTACAAGTTGTATTTAGAACCTCCTATTGCCGTCGATGAGGTGGACGATGCCGGTGGATGCAAGTGGCGGAGAACAGTGATTTGTGGAAGTCTTTGGGGGGGCATAGGTATGTCCAGCAGACGTCGTCCGGCGAACTACGAAAGAAGAAGTGCATTTTGATACCTAACTGATACCAGTTAATGTTCCAAATTCGTTTTGAGAAAATAAAATCTGTAGGGACACGATATCTAACTCTATATCATGATAACAGATACTTGCCTGTACATCAACTTGAACATCTTTCATTAGAGCAAGCTCTTACAGCGATACTTCAAACTTTGTGCGCTCCGGAACTGAGTTACGTACTTACAAAACACGAAGTTCAATTTACTGGTAGGTAGCTTTAAAGCTTAACGTTTGTTGACTTACATACCGTCTTGGCTATTTATTGCTCGCTGCTCTTGACAGAAATTTCGAAAATATTAACTTCGATAAAGTCGTTAAAGATGACAATAATGAGCGTCTTTTCTCCTCGATTCAATCTTCCATTATTGTCACTGGAGATTTTCTAGTAGCACTGGAGAGTCTTTGTTCAGATGCACTGCTTGCTTCTTATTTTTTATTATACTGAGTAGGTACACCGCTAACTACTACACTGTTTGAAACATGGAATCCTCTCCATCCAAAGGTTGTCTGGAAGAGATCGCAGCTTGCGATAAGACCGCCCACTGTACACTGTATTTGTTTCTTGTTTTGTTTGTCATTGTTGTTTATGTACTTGTTCCATTGGTGTACAATAAAGTGTTATCTATCTATCTATCTTACAGGTGATTTAATTTAATAATTCCTCAAGAATTATAATAACCTAGTTGGTCTGCTTCTTCTTTAGGTAAACAACAATTACTGAACTCAGCTACACCAAATAAGTTTGGGCAGTAGCCAGGAGAAAAAGATTACTGGGGGCTTACCACGACCTCTTATCGCGATTCAATTATAGGAACGTTTTAATGACGTGACAATGACGTTTCTTATTGTCATGACAATAAGGTACGTCATTGCACAAAAAGTCGCTGAAACGTTAAAACGATCCTGTAATTGAATCGCAATAAGAGTTCGTGGTAAGCCCCCTGGAGTCAGCTTTGAATCGTCTCTTATTTAGACCTGTGTAAACAACTCTTTAACCATTTTAATTTCTGTCCACTCCTTGATGTTCCAAAGCATATAAGTACATTACAACTACTCGTATGTGGTTTGCAAGTTATGTACAGTCGTTACAATATTTGCGTTCCAACAAAATATCAGGTACCTAAACTTCGGATCAGGTACTAACCTTTTTAGCATTAAACCTATTCCGTCCGCACATTTTCATACCACTCGATCACAGCACTTTAATGATATTATTGGGAAATTGGCTCCCAGCTCCCTGTTGACAAAATTTCGCTATCACTACACCACATCGGGGCCAATAGGGTGTGTCGGTTCACACTATCTACAAAAGAAATTACATGTTCCTCTCTATCAGGTGGGGGGAGGGTGGGGGGTGACGTCACAACACCGCCTCGAATAAATGTGATGGAAATTGGAGGATTTGTTTACCCATATTCTTCTCACACTTTTGACACTAAAAGGTGGAGCGGGTAACGCCCTGTGTATGTGTGTGTTATTGTTTCTGTGTGGATGGAGTATATAGAAAAGGGTTTAAAAGGTTAATGTTTACTTTAGTTTTGGAGAGATGGTTGATGGCAGACACTAGACACTCTGTTCATGGAAAGTTGTGAGTTTATTGTTTGGATTTTTCAATCAGGTAGAGTTTTACGGCCAAATTTATAGATTTTTAGCCAGTTTACAACGGTTTAACAAAGCATTTCTAGGGACAAAAGTGATTTGTAAGCCAAGTGTAAGTCCATCATACCTTTAGCGGTTTGAAATTAGTGACTAGTGGGCTTTAGTTTAGTGACCATCACTTTTTGCAGATTTTATGGAGCAAAAGTAAAATACTCATAAGAAATCATTAGAGATATGTATCAATAACAATTTCCACATCCACCCGAACGTGTCCTAAGCCTATTGTAACTGAACACCGCAACACAGAGCGCCGGCGCTCGCGCCCAATTCAATTTATTTAGCGATTTCAGAACAAAAATATTTGGGCGAGCTATTTATCAGCGTTCGGCGGGGGCGTCGCGATACCAACACATTTATTCTATACCACACACCTCACATACAAAACTAGAGTACGATTACGTAATATATTCCGGTGTCGTGTGCCTCCAACCATTTTTCTATTCGCTCCCGACTTTTGAAGGCGTGCGAGAGACGTAGTATTACGATTCCTAATTCAAACGAAATGTGCGGAATGAAAATTGTTGTGCGGTTCGGGTAATCGGTTTTGTTTTGTTGTGTTATGACGAAACGAGCTGGATACATAAATATATTATAGACATATTGTATCAAGATGTACATGTTCGATCTAAAATCTCTACTGTAATAGTTTTATTATTATTTAGCAGACACTTCCCTACATTATATTAAGAGAAATGCCGCACAATTTTCCTCAAATCGGCTCTAACTTTCATCCCCGACTATACTAACTTATGATAAGCAATAACGCCTAAAATACTGTAGTACTTCCCCATAACATACGTAATAATATCACGTAAATTTAGCCGAAAGAAAGGACCTAATAGGAGGGCCGGGCAGCAGTCCAAGCTTATCTGGGAAAGCGTAAAATTTATGTTAATGACACCCTCAGAACGGGAAATAACATAACGTTAAACCGAAGGAAGCAATCCTTAAATAACATACACGTTAAATGAAAGGACTATTGCTTAAATTGTTAATTTGCATGTTAATTGAGATTGAAATTTAGTTTACTATATTTTATGGCTTTATCAAAACTACCAGAAGCTAATTTTGCCCGCGGTCTTGATGTTCACAATTTTGTTCTCTTTACAATAAAATTGAAAGTTTTTTTATAGCCAAGGATGGCACACTGGCAGACGATTCATCCGATGGTAAGTGGAAACCGCCGCCCAGGACATCAGACGCGGTGCCGACCTTTTAGGTTTTTAAGACGTATGAGATATCTTCTATCATATTACTTCTTTCCTGCTCTCTTTCCTTCAACACAGCCAATGATAATTAGCCTCTCAGATCGCTCCCAATCCATTGTATGGTAGCCATAGTACAAGCTTTACTTAGTTTGAGACCATACAGCTGGTGTATAAGTTTGGCGATATTTATTTATTGTTCCCAATGCTATGCATCCATAGAAGTTTGGGACTGTATGGTTAGTGATTAATGCTTGATTGTTCTCCACCGAGACCTTCAAATTGTCCCGAAATAGTGGTCAGCTGTTCCAAACTAATGTCGACCGACACTAAGACAGAATAGACAGATCAACCAAACTACAAAGACACGCTAAAAACATTGCTCGAAGCGACCAATTCATTCGTCCCCATATCCGGCTATCGCTGTTTTATCATGCGCCCGGAGGCTCACAGTAACTCCACATGAGATTATTTTAAGCTTCAACCCTTAACGTTTGATTAAACTACCATTCTTTGTTAGGATCGCCTCTTTTATGGTCAACGTTACTTCCAACCTTAATCCAATTTATCTTAAGCTCAGTTTTTAGTTTATCTTAGCCTTCATACCGATATATATTTATTATATTATTGTTATTATATTATGAAAGACTTGGTCTAGCCCTCATATATAGAAAGGTAGGATCTATTTCAGAAAAGTCAGATAACTTTCATCTACCAAATAAATTTGAAGTTTTAACATATTTTATTATATTATGCATACCTAAACTATCAAAACGTAATAAATGTAAAGATTATAAGAATATCTGGCGATTCTAAAACTGGCCCTTAAAGTATTTTTATTCTGAAAAATGCTTCGTAAGCCCAGTATAATTCGATAAAAAAATTTTTGGTCCGATTTTTCAACGCGATTATTTGGACAGTGTACAATATTTGCACGTCCAAATATGTTACACTGTCCTAAGAATCTACCTATTATAAGTACATTTTATTAGTTTGTCCCTTCCCTGAACCGTTCATTCATGCGGAGAGGGATTCAAATCTTCGTCCCCTCTCCCCTTTCTTTTATAATTTCCTCGCTTCCGGCGCCTCGGACCGCGGAGAAATGCAAAGGCCTAAGAGGTTACCAACATGTAACAATTTCAGACGGGGACGAGAGATAAATGTATATACTACCCCTTTTAAGTTTGTTGTACGTGGTTTGGGTTTAAAGTTTTTTGAAGAAAACGTTTAAGTACTTAATGATTTTTAATATAATGTATATACCTGCCTATTTACCGACTAGTAAGAATCTTGTTACATGTTGTCCACATTAATAACAAGGGAAATTTCAGTTGTTCACTACCTCAGTCTTCATTCCACAGACATTGAATTGGAAAGCAGTTTAGTGTTGTCACTAGAGTGACAACACTAAACTTAAAAATCCTTACTGCGAAATTTATAGAGATTTTTGTTAGTTTACAATGGTTTTACAAAGCATTTCTAGGAATCAAAATTGTTTGTAATGCCAGTGTAAGTCTATCATAACTTTTTTATATTTGGGGTTTATATTTTTTCGTATCCCTTTTAGGAGTATGCTCTACGTTGAAAAGAAAAACAATTGTTATTACCCACGAAAAAGTTATTGGGTTCCGTACCCAAAGGGTGCCAACGGAACCCTATTACTAAGACTCCGCTTTCCGTCCGTCCGTCTGTCTGTCTGTCCGTCCGTCTGTCAGCGGGCTGTATCTCACGAACCGTAATAGGTAGAGTTGAAATTTACACAGAATGTATATTTCTGTTGCCGCTACAACAAAAATAAAATAAAAGTTAAAAATATAGGGGTACAAGAAACTTGATATTTTTACGTTTTTATTCCACGGTGGTACGGAACGCTCTATGTGCGAGTCCGAGACGCACTTGGCCGGATTTTCACATAACAACAACGCTATATAACTTTAACATAGCTTTAATAAATAATGAGGTAATGATCCCTAAATTCCCATATAATACAACCATTGATTTACAGCGCCAACACATTTCAAGTGAATCCATTTGCAATCCGGTCCCGCAACTATTCCAAATAAAAGGAATTCCTCGTACAAAAGGGAAACCTGGGGAAAAGAAATAAAAAATATAATAATTCAAAATGGCGTCTGGCCACTTAATAACTGGCTGACACCATTGGGAAATATAATTTAATTTTTCTTTAGCTCCATCCCCTTCTATCGTCGGCAGGTGGGGTATCGGTGTCCTTGTCTGGTATTTCCTCGGTTTCGTCCCCCCCCCGCGGCCGCTCCCCCTCAAACTTCCGTTTGTTCGGGCGGGCCGTGTCACCCAGTGTTCTGGACAAGAAATATTTGCGATATTGTGTATTAGATGATTTGTGTATTCGAATGTACGTGGTGGGAATTTATCGCACTATTCCCGGATATCTATTATTGTAAGTGCCGGAGACAAAGTTTTCTTTAAACTGCATTGGCCTTTTCTGTGAATGCATTTTATTAAGCCACTGAAATTTTATTTTAACAAAAATGTCGTTTATAAGAGGGTGATTGAATATGTTAATCTCAGGCCATTGCTCTATTATATAGATCCCAGAAGGTAGAACCTACCTAAGAACTAAATTAGTTAATTGGTTGGTTAATTAGGACCGATTATATCAATATCGTAGCCCTTATACCTGCGGTTCTAAACACGGTTCTATTTATTGGTGATCGAACCAAGCTGTAGCCATTTGTCTGCAGCGTATATACGGGCTGGCTGGGCCGGGGTAGTACCACCCTCCCACAGAAGATCGGCGTAAAGTAGTTATTACAGCTGCGTTTTGTGCAATGAGTGAGAGATCCCCCCCCCCTTCTTACCTTCATTCTACACCCCTTCAGGTCGGCAACGTGCGAAAAATGACTTTGGTATTGCAAGCATCTATAGGCTACGGTAACTGCTTAACGTCAGGCGGGTCGTACGCTTGTTTGCACCTCATTCCCATAAAAAGCTCTCAGCTTACGACATCCCACTGCTGGCCAAAGCTCTCACTTTCCTTCCTCCACTCCTGCCTGTTTGTGGCTGTAATGTGCTAATCCTTCATCCAACTATGGATTTATGACGTCATAAATATAAATTACTTAGCTAAAATCAGCATGCGAGGTAATCTCATGATAGTCATAAAACTAGGCGAAACTGTATACGTAGGACACCTCAGGGATAGGTGTGAGAGTAATATTCTAATGTCGGCGCGAGCGACCCGCCATCCATAATAATATAACCCCCTCCTACCCTTTTTACATAAAACTAGATGACATAGGAATGGGTCTATGTTACGTACTTTTTTTTTTACTTATAGTTCACGACGGGTCGAGATGACATTCGGGTTATGAGCTTTTTGCAGAACAATATCCGAATCAAAATTAGCAGGACCCGATAAACAATTAAAATCGCCCACAAAATTATTAAATTAAATTATTTTGTTGCGTTGCGGGTCCGGCCCCCCTAGGGGCTAATAACGCTAATCGAATAGCATAGAATAGACTTCACAATGTATGGAAATGTCAAACGTCGCTATGTAGATCAACAACAAGTTGCTATGTAGATCACGTGACTTATGTCATTTCCATACATGAAGCGTAGCGATTTGAAGGAACGCTTGTAGAGGTCAGCCACTTGTCTAGCCCTTCTGGTAATTTTGATTCGGATTTTATTCTGCAAAAAGCTCATAACCCGAATGTCATCTCGACCTGTCGCCTACTATAGGTAATATTATTTCGAAGGCGTGCTCAGTTGTAAAAAAATCTTCCTGGAGTCCTAGCTAGTACTTTTATGGACTACTTACTGCTTTTATAGGGATTTAGAAGTGATTTGTAATGCCAGTGTAAGTCCTTCCTAACTTTCTATGAATTTTGGGTTTAATGTTTCGGTAGGTACCTAATAAGAACATTAAATGAGAAACCCGGATAACTAACTCTGTCACTCTGGTTTTTTAGTAAAATATTTAATTAATAGTACAAAGTTGCTAAAACTATAGCAAAATGTTTGATTGCGCCATCTACTAGTATAAATATGAACTTTTTGAATATTTACAAGGCATGGACAGGTCACTAATTTTCTTTGTCTCTAAATAGTCTCTGCATTCGTTACTAGATGTCGGTTTAATTAATAAAATATTTTACTGGATGGTTTCAACCAGTGGTGGGCAAACTTTCTTAATGGGGGGCCAGAAAGTTTAAGAAATTTCAGAGGAGGGCCATAATTATAGGAAAAATGCATTTTGTGTTGAAACTTTTAATTATATAAAAACATTACTCGCCGCGCCCCGCGACCCGCAACACAATCATGAACTAGGTACGCGGGTAGTCTAGCTGGCTCCTTTACCTATGCGTCTATTATTCTACTAAGTAGAATCTACTTTATACTTCTGGACCGTCAAAATATAATTATCGCGGGCCATACTATTCATGTCGAAGGACCATCGGCGGGGTGGATTAAATGCTTTCGCGGGCCGGAGCTGACCCGCGGGCCGTACTTTGCCCATCACTGGTTTAAACAAAATTCTATATCCTCTATAGTAAAATACTCTTGACTGCATAGTTTTGTTTATTAACCATAACATTACTTACATGGCACTTAGGTACATAACGGTACATAAAAATATCCTTCACAGGTCTGGGATAATGATGGTTTACAGGACGAATATTCCTGTTCCTTAATGAAATTATAATCACGTTATCAAATAACCAAAGGTACTCATGACTGATCAAATGAATTATAGTCGTCTGTATGTCTCTACTGACGAGCAACTATCGTAATAATCATAATGTTGTAACGGTACTTCACAGTATTTACACTTTCTATCTGTAGGTTTGTTATTTGCTATACTTATTTATATAAAAAGATATCATGTTTGCAAATAATTATTTACGTCAATAACTAACACCGTCAGCAAAATAGAGGGCACGTTTGAACTAATTAATTCTGTAGTTTAATAAAAACAAATACAGTATGAATAAATACTAGACAGTAATATGAAAATACAAAAACCATATCAATACCTATTTATATAAAGTCCAAACCAGGATATATGTATGTATGTAACGTCACGACTTTTATCCCCATTCGGGGGTAGTCAGAGGCTTGAGTGGCCATACACCACCAGATTTTGGAGGTGAGGTATTAAGCCAACTCAAAGCCCACGTTTCACCAGATAGTCAGAACCCAACGTGACAGGTGGTGAACCTTGTCGCCGTGTATACAGGAACTGACTATTACCTAATCCCGAGGGATAGGTAGGTTTCCTCACGATGTTTTCCCCCACCGTCAGCGAACTGTAAATTATGCATATAGATGAAAATTCATCCAGGATATAACCATATACAAACATATAACAAAGTCCAAACCAGGATATAGCCATATAGAACGTAGATAAATTCTTTAAAAATAGCACTTGAAAAATCTCAAAGACTATAGAAAATGTTTTCGTTTCGCGCTCATATTTGCCGAAAGATTTAAGGAAATCCACCTTTATCTGTTTTATTATTGTTAGTATACAAGCACTGATAGCGAGAGCTAGTTATTTAATAGCAGGCGTATTACAAGACGCACGTGTAACTAAAATATCAGAAAAAATGAAAAATAATTCAGTTCCAGTCTCACCGATTTATTTCAATGTGGCGGAGTATTGTTTGTTCGGTATTATTCTAGGCGTGATTATTGGTGTTATCGTGTATTACAATGTGGTTAATAGAAAGTACAATACTGTCGCTGGATTTCTGTTTGGTGGTAAAAATATGTCTGTTATATCGATCACATTGGCTCTCATTGCAAGGTATGTAATTATCTGAAATTAAATTATTTGCAATTTTGCTAATCTTTCTTATAGGTTTGAGAATACATTAGTAAACTTTGTCAGATCAAAATTTAACTCGTCTTTCCGAATGGTTTGCGTTAAGTTTAACATGCATTTAAAAATCTCAAGTGATAAGTAAGACGAACGCTTGGTTGTATGGTTTGGACATTGGCCGCTCGGTTCACTGCATCGGGTGGTTACGGGTTCGATTCCCGCCAGAGGCAAATTCCGGACATGGCCTTTTCGTAATTTGCCGTGGTCTGGGTGTCACTTGGATCGCCCCCAGTCCATTGTATAGTAGTCATAGTACAACCGTTGCTTAAAATAAGATTAATTCTGATGAATCTCTGAAAATATAGATGTTCATAAGATTATGCAGTCAACCATTATTAATCACGAAAGTTAGTATCTACTCATTATCCTTAGATTAATTATAAGTCTCAGCGCGAACTTTATTGTATATTTTTATGAAAAAATTGTGTATTTTTCAGTCACCTGACAAGCATCACACTGCTTGGAGTACCTGTAGAAATATACCTGAGGGGCACCCAGTACTGGGCATCGGCTCTTTCGCTTATCATAGTCACCTTCCTTACCGCTGTCATTTATTTACCTGGTAAATATTGCTTTGCATTATTTAATGATGTCGTTGACATTTACTTAATCTCGTTAATTTTAAACCTACCAAAGTCACGTAAGTATTAGCTTTCTCTATTAAGAGTTGGTGTACTACCTGAGTGAGTTGAATTACCTCATATTTAAAAAACTTTTTAACTGTTCCGTAGACTATATTTCTAGCGAGCCATAGCTGTCTACGCTTTGGTCATAAATCTTGCCTATAAATCGATGTTCTGCATACAATATTACTTGAAATGTTATCACTGTACAGTTTCATCCGTTTCTGTCTTATTATTAACATCATTATTAACGTCCGAACGAATCGTCAATTTATTTTTGTTTTTCTTCGCTTTTCATTACAGTCTTTCACAAATTGCAACTATCTTCGAGTTTTGAATATTTAGAGATACGATTTTCAACGCACACTAGAACAATAGCAGCAGTACTCTTCGTTGTTAGTAAACTGATGTTGCTGCCTATAGTTCCTTATGTGCCTTTAATGGCGTTCAGATTAGGTGAGTTTGACTTCACAATTCCTATTCTTGATTACTATAAATTTTGTTTATATTCTAATGCATAAGGGCCACCGCTGACCGTCGATCACCGATGCTAAAAGTAGCATGTTTGTGGGGGCCCTACGATACCCTAGCTTTACAACTTCTTTAACAAGACTTTCACTATTTCAGTTACAAATCCTTTAGCAGGACGGGTAACAGCAGTAATATGCGTCGCCTGCGCAACTTTCAGTGCGGTCGGAGGCCTAAGAGCTATAGTCGCCATTGGCATAGTGACTTCATTTCTGGCAGTAGCTGGAACAGCATTGCCAAGTGGTTTGGCATTATTGCCTATGGGGTTCAAGAGGATGTGGGAAATTGCCAGTCAGGGTGAAAGATTAGTCTTATATGAGTAAGTATAACATAAACAGTAAAATTAACAATCTAAGAACCCACAAATAATTCTTAAGATACTATATCATAAGATCTACTGGGTTTAATCGTGTTATGAAATATAATGCAGAGAATCAGTTAAGAAATGGATAACGTGTGTGCCATTTATTTGCTGAAAGATAAAACCAGTTGTGTAGGTGCCTTATCTTCAGTCTAGATTCCAAACTGATACTCCAAAACTCTTGTTGAACATTTTACGTGAAACTTATTTTAACTAAGTACTTGTTGATATATTGTTTACAGTCCAGATCCTGAATTAGCTCATCACACATCATTCTTCGCAGTGACATTAGCGTTAAGTACGAATTGGCTCTGGAAGATAGCTTTAAGCCAATCGACACTACAGAAGCTACTAGCTGTGCCCACATTAAGCCAGGCTAGGCTGTGTCTAACAATATCATGTGTTGGAGTGATACTCATGAAGCTACTGTCGTGTTTCCTTGGGTTGGCGTTGTATGCTTGGTTTGCGGGATGTGATCCACTATTGACTGGACAGATCAAAAAACATGAACAAGTAAGCTTTCATAGGGTTGAGTATATTCTAGTAGGTATGATAAACTTTACTTCTAGAAAGTTCTTTATTATGACTATGTTCACCTGTTTTGTATCACGCTTTCTGAAGTTTCTTGATGTTGTGATGAAAATATTTCGAATTTGTTATCTTTTCTTTACAGCTTGTTCCACATTTTCTCAATAGCTTATCTTTAATGTTCCCGGGAATCTGCGGAATTTTCATCATTTCAATATTCAGTGCTACTACTGGGTGAGCTATTAAAACCATTTTAATTTTTTTATACATATTTAATTATTTAAAATGAAATAACCGAAATATTAATATAATTTAATTTTGTAGCTGCATAGCGTCTCTAATAAATTCTATAGCTGGAGTGTTATTTGAAGAATTTATAAGACCATGGATGCCACAACGAACCAGCGAATTAGCTTGCTGTAAAATTATGAAGGCAAGTTTTTTTTCTTTGTGTCTATAAAACTTTCTTGGATAGCGTTGCAACTCCATCTGGTATCTTCTTCCGTCACCCCACACTATTTTTACGCTAACCAAACTAATGATTTCGCCTACAGCCATCTGTTGTAAGCGTTTTTAGTCCTACTAGATTCCGTTGCAGTGTTTTTCCTCCATCTCCATTTCTGAAGTCTTACACGAGGGACCACTTTTTATCAAATGACTAAAAATATGTTAGATGTCCTCTGGATCAATCATTTCATTTATATTTGCCTTGCTTTGGAAATTTAAACAAACTTAATTTTCAGTTGCTGTGCGTATTGGTGGGTTTGTATTGTGCATGCGTGGTTTGGTTCGCCAAGGAGTTGGACCGGTTGCAGCATGTAGCATCAGGGGTTACTGGTGTAACTGCCGGTACTTTGTTGGGTCTATTTACTTTGGGCATCGTCTTCTCCAGGGCCAATTGTTCTGTAAGTATTTTTTATTATTTTGGTTATTTTTATTATTTAAAACAACGCCCTCTTTGGCATACGTTTGGAACTTGGTCTTTTAACTGTGTGTCACAATAGAATAGTACAAATGTGGCTCGGAAAAACGAAGACGTAAAGAATACGTACCATAAAACATAGATGGCGTTATAATTTATTTTTATTCAGTAATTTTTAATACCTTTTATAATAATTTCGTAAGAATTATATTATTTAATCGCAGTTTTTAAATTTTGGTTTTCCAGGGTGCTCTGAGCGGATGTTTATTAAGTCTAATACTTTGTGGGTGGCTACTGATCGGTACGGAAAATGCTTTAGCAACTGGAGCACTGACCTTCCAGGGAAAGACGCTATCCACATCGGGCTGTGGTAAACCTAACTTTACACCGGTATTGATGAATGTGACCAAAGTAGTACCAAATGCCGCGTAAGTAACACTTCTCTACTTACCACTTATTCTATAAGGCCTGAGTTCACCAACACACTAACAGACAATTAGATCAGTAATCGATTGTTTGGTACAATGGCAGCAATCGCTTACTGCTCTAACGGTCCGTTAGTGTGTTGGTGAGCTCGGGCATAATACTCAATGATATACTAATCTCTAATTTAAAGTGGTGTTTAATTAAATTTATTTATGAGAACATACATCCGGCGGTTTTTAAAATATAAATAAAATAAACACACGCAGATCATTAATTAAAATCTATAAGTAGTAAATACCGAATGAATATAGAGTTCAGCCATAAATGACTTAGAAAATTAACTGTCCTAAAAACAAACAAACAAAACTTAGTCGAAACTCAATTAGGTGGAAATATAAAACCCCGTATAAGTTTTATGGCACCGAAACATTTTTATTACGACCTCAATGAGTTCACACTCGACTAGGGGCTAGCACAAGTTTTAATCTCCCTTCCTAACTTGGGTGATATCGAGACGAAGCTCACTTTTATTCCCCCCCTTATTAAAACTTTAGCCACATTACTATTACCCGATTCCAGTACTTTCATGAGTTTTCTTCGTAGTTTTTTTTTCGCTAAAAATCGCGAGTGCTAAGGAAAGTATTCTACCGCAGTTCCCGCTCTTAATGTAATATTTCCAAGTCTCTTTGGTGATTTGGAATTTTGACTTCAGTGTGAATTCACGTAGACGATGCATTTATATTTATGTTAGACACATGCTTCTATCATAGGCAGCAACAGGGCCATAGGTACCATCTAATATGTTGGACAGAATAAAAAATTACATGGGTTTGGAACGTCCATGTTTTTCCAAAATTAGTTACAGTGGGCTCATTGGAGCAGATCCTTGTTAGATGGTTACAATTTCAGTCACCTTTTACGCCATCCAAAGCTATTGAGAGTACCACTATTTTAACTCCAGCACCACGTGGGCTTCTTGTAGACATAATATTCAATCTAAAGTGGTCAGACTCAGGGCTTCAAACTGGTAAGCCAAGCAATGGAGGTACGGATTTAGAGCAGATCTGTATATGTAGGGGCTTTGTGTAACACGGTAAACCGCCGATGAACTTCTACATGGTTAACAGTTTTGAAGCTAACGTTTTTGATAGATGTTCATTAACCATCGAAACTGGATCTTAAGATCGATCTCAACTTTGAGATGAATTTATTAAGACGGGGACAGCAGCTAACGAGGCATTTTTGGAGGCTATCTCCTCTTAGACGAGCGGAGTAAAAATTTTGAAAAAATATCACCGTATTAACTGAACCCTCATCTTTAAAAAATAAGCAGGAAAATAGTTCTTTATGCTCTTTTTGTATGTGAAAACAAAAATCAAAATGAAGCTGTTTTCGTCTTAAAATTTCTATCTCCTTCTAAACGGCTTGGAATTTTAAATTATTTTTTTCGCCAAAAGATGGAGAAAGACAATACCTAAAAAAATTAAGATCGATTTTGGTGATGCAATAGTTTTTCACGTCACAATTAATGATTTTCGATATTTTCGCAAAAGAAGTGGGCGGGGCTAGTGCGCTCTCGACCAATCCAGACGGCGGAAACGCGCGGTGGGGAAGCGGGGCCTTAATACGGGCCTAAAAGTCTCATTACTAATAACCTGAACTGATTTTATTTCAGAAACCACCTTCGCACAAAACCGCTGCAGTCACTCTTCCGAATCTCCTTCACCTACTGCCCATTTGCTGGCGCGGTCTCCGTGCTCATCATAGGAGTCCTCATGAGCTACCTCACCGGCAAGTCCAAGAGTGACTCCATGAACCCTGACGTCTTCTGCCCCCTAACACAGAGCTTCCTTCCCAAATCCTTGATTAGGAGCCCAACGGCTTCATTGGAGATCCGAGCGCCGAACACTCAGGAAGTCTATTTCGCTTTGGATGAAGCTCTGAAACATTTAAAAGAGGTTATTGATAGATAAAATAAAGGATTTTTACAAATAAATGTGTTTTTTATTTTTTGGAAATTTAAGTAAGTAGTTGGTACGAAGTTAACCCCTTTGTGAGTTAGAAGACGCCCATTTCTGGTCATAGGCCAAGCACAAAAACTTCCACACATCACGCCAATCGCCTCCACATAAGAGATCATTAGCGAATATTACTTGGTAAATTTTACCATTTTATATGTAGGTATGATAAGAGGAAAAGAGGACAAAATAAATAAATAAGTTAAATACTGCATAAATGATTGAACTCGTAGTTTTCTTTTCACATTTTCAGTCAAAAAAGTTCGTTTTTTCGTTCCGCTTTCGGGACCCCTTGGAAATAGGGCTCAGGAGAAAATAAGTAGCCTCATCATTAACAAGGTAGGTACATAAATCTTCGACATCATGACAGAAACTGTACAGAATGTCTCGTGGCAGACCTCCCGCTAGATGGAGCTCGCAGATTACGCAACTCCATCTGCACAAAGCGATACACGTTGCGGGCGAAAGAAGCCGGTGGAGGAAAATTGCCCTCCAGAAGTAGAGTATTATTGTACATAATCGCCACGAATCCTCAGAATTGAGGTAACGACTGGGAAGTACAGAATGTAGGGAACCCAGTAAAGCCTTCCAAAGTCACGTTCGATTAATAGCTGATACTGGAGCAGAAATGCGATTTAACGATTGAATGCTCCCGCCAAATTTACTCCGTCACCTCCCATTATTCATACGTCGTAACGATGAAATATTGAATGTCATTAAGGAGCTCCCTCGTAATTCTTGTCATCATTTTCCGATATATTTTTTTATCATCTTTTGTTTAGCAAATCCCTTTTGTATCCTTGCGGAGTTGATTAGAATTAAAATGTTATAGTAAAACCTAAGGTAAACGTTTTCCTTGTATGTAGCTGGCGCAACACAATATTTAATTGTATCTATTCGATAACATGGGTTTATCAGTAGTAACACAGATAATTTCTTATTTATCAGTATTACTACCAACTGCTTCAGAAGTAGTAACTTACCATTACCTTAGCAAAGCAAATAATTTTAAATTAATTTGAACCATCATTACTATCTTTACCATGGTCGTAACTTTAGACTATGACATGGATACTTTTAGATGTGTTACTATTTGCTTACTTTTATTTGCAAAGATCGAAAATTTCTAAATTCTGTCTATTATAGTATAGGTATCACGTAATGTGTGCTTCCCCGAAACTCATTGAGATCTAGTGGCTTGTCTCTTCACGGTTGTATTCATTGTCCTTAGTGAGGACAAAGGGAAAAACATCCATGAGAAAGGTGCGTGCTACGTTTTAGACACGGTACATTAATTCCTAGACCGCGACTCAGTCTGAGAGCCCACTGTCTCGAGTATCCTCCCCAAATACAGAACGACTCAACGCAAAATAATCCGACAAAGGAATTTAAAATTTGTAGCACCTGATTAAAAGCATAAAGTCGTTTGATGAAGTCACTAGGATGTAGCAAGTCTCATTTGCTTTTCAGACTAGAATATTGAGAGTGGCTTCGAATGACCCCCAAAAGAAAATGTAATAATGTAACGTCACGACTTTTATTCCCGTTCGGGGGTAGTCAGAGGCTTGAGTGGCCATACACCACCACATTGTGGAGGTATTAACCAACTCAAAGCCCACGTTTCACTAGATAGTCAGAACCCAACGTGACAGGTGGTGAACCGTGTCGCCGTGTATACAGGAACTGACTATTACCTAATCCCGAGGGATAGGTAGGTTTCCTCACGATGTTTTCCCTCACCATCAGCGAACTGTAAATTATGCACATAGATGAAAATTCATCCATTGGTGCATGCCCCACCGGGGATCGAACCTGGGACCTTCTGATTGTTAGCCCAACCTGTTCACCCCTAGGCTACAGTCGCTAAAAGAAAACGTATGTAATGGTAATGAAGGCCGTATTTTTTGTTTCGGTCCTTCATCCGCGGTTTTTATGTATGTGTCTTGTCTGTTGAGGGTTTTTTCTTGTGGAAGGACTTTTGTTTTTGCTGAGGACGTTCTTTTTACGTTACACTTGTTTGATAACGGTGCTTCCACATTACAGTTACAAAAAAACAAACCGACTTCAAAAAAACCTGGATCACTAAAAAGCCTGAAATAATATTTATATTACCACCTCTGCCTACCCCTTCGGGAAAACCAGACGTGATGGTGTGTTATCGAGTATTTGGGGTCGGTGCCAATCTATATTCTTACTTTTATAGTAGGTAGACTTGGCATACCAAGATTGGCACCGACTCCAAATATTCGATAACACACCATCACGTCTGGTTTTCCCGAAGGGGTAGGCAGAGGTGGTAATATAAATATTATTTCAGGCTTTTTAGTGATCCAGGTTTTTTTGAAGTCGGTTTGTTTTTTTTATAAAAATAATTTTATTTCACGATTTTTAGTGGCGCCATACCAATGAACATTTTGGCATATTGAACCGTATGAAGTAAGCCCAACAAAAGGTCACTGCTGTAAATCTTTGAGGAATTCCCTCGACTGTCTATGGTCTCCATCATTAGACCTGTAATGACACTTATAACCCATATGGGTGTAAAGTTCTCTCCAATACAAATTAATCAAGCCCAAACACCAGGTAATTGCTGTAAATCGTTGAGGAGTTCTCTCGACTGTCTTTTGACTCCATCATCAGAACCTTAATGACAGTCACAACCCATCTAGGTGTAAAGTTCTCATCAATACAAATTAATCAAGCCCAAACACAAGGTAGCTACTGTAAAACGTTGAGGAGTTCCCTTGACTGTCCCTCGTCTTCATCATCAGACCCCTAATGACAGTCACAACCCATCTAGGTGTAAAGTTCTCATCAATACAAATTAATCAAGCCCAAACACCAGGTAATTGTTGTAAATCGTTGAGGAGTTCCCTCGACTGTCTTTCGGCTCCATCATCAGATCGACTCCAGATCTTCATAAAATAGTAGTGCTTTAAAATACTTAATGAAAAAAATTACAAACGCACTAGTCGCTCCTACGATTTTCGAAGGTTCCCCTCGATTTCTCCGGGATGCCATCATCAGATCCTGGTTTCCTAATCATGGTACCACCGCTGGAATATCTCCTTTCCAACAAAAAAAGAATCATCAAAATCGGTTCATAAACGACGAAGTTATCCGCGAACACACATAAAAAAAATATATATATATACGGTCGAATTGAGAAACCTCCTCCTTTTTGAAGTCGGTTTAAAAATGCTACATAACGCTATACTTACCAAAATGTCGTTACTCCTATTTATGTGCATAAGAGCCTCTAAGTCTGAAGTTAACTACCTAAAATAAGTAGTGTTATAAACTCGTGATGTGATATGTGAAGGCAAACAAATACTTTTTTGACAGCCCAAAATTGACAAAATAATTGCTGCAAATGTTGCATCAGTATGAACGAGAGTTTAGCTTTCTTTATAATCTTACTTAAATACCAAAGCAAATGACACTGGCATTATATTACAAGGGTTGAGGGATCGAAGCGGCTAGACGCATTCGTCACCATAGTGTGCCCAGGAATTAATGTCCCGTGCCCACTGCAACCGCCATAAAGCTTACCGCAGTGCTAATCGGAAACCGTTATTACGGTGTAGTGAACTGATGCCCCATTGGTTTAGTACCTATTTGCAAGATTTAATGAAGTGTGGAATAGTCGCTGATCAATCCAGAACGCCAATGATGATGTTTGTGTATGGTACTTACAAATATTCCAAATAAAGTAGATAACTAATCAATGAACCCCAAAATAGTTAATTTTATAGTAGGTACCTAAAGGCATCTAAAATTTGATTGATCTTAGGAATAAAGTATATTTCAATAAAGATAAAAATACCTACTAAGATAAAACATCATCCGACTAAAATCAGTTTAATTTGGTGAACACAGATCAAAGAATAATTTATTTTCAAAATTTATATAAAAATGTTAACGTACCTACATTAATATACCTATGTGAATTCAAAGTAAAATAAGAAGCTTGAAATTAACAACAAAATGAACTAGAATGCCTTTTATTAAATAAAACCCGGGGCGTTAGATACACGGGTGAGGAAAGGAAACAAGAGCACAAAGGAAGCAACGAAATTAGCCCCGAGTCACTTCCAAATGCTGCGAATTCTCACGTCTGCCACTTTTTTAAAACATAAAACGCCATTCGCGAAATAACCTTAAAAGCAACGACTCCACGGCACTTAAAAGTGCCTAAGAGAGTAATTGGGCATATCAACCGAATAAATTCCGTATTTGCATAAAATTTTGCAGCGATGAAAGCTCTGTTTAGTCTATTCCGTTTAATATTTTATAAGCACGCGAAACTGAGCGTTACTCATCTTGTGTTGTGTGTTAAGCTCGTGTGAAAGTTTGCAGCGGTGTCGTAGTGATTAAAATGTATGAGCCATGCGTGGATTACACGAGTGAGTCGAGTAAGTAATCAATTTCATAACTGACTCAATTATTTTTTAGCTACAAACGAAGTTAGGCGAAGGCTAGACGTAAAGTAAATACTGTGGTCCGTCATTATTTACCAAAAACCGTGGTCCAAACTGATCGTGTAGGCTAGTATAGTGATGGATGACAGTATTTACCACGAATTTCAATTCCAGAATGACAGTTTGGCATTCCGCGTCGTGAAAGCAATAGAGTGGAGATGTCTTCTGAGACTGCGGATTAAACCAAGCGCTAAGGTAATATCCATACCAAGCTTTCATGTTTCATTTGACGTCTGCACTGTACGAAATACGTCACAATACTGACGGAATAAATACTGAACGTGTAGCCTGCATCGATGGAATGACATCCATCATTATGTACCATACTGACGGACCACAGTATATACTTTACGTCTAGCCTTCGCCTTAGAGTCTCGTTAGTAGCTCCAAAAAAGCTAAAATGCTTTTAAAGAAACTGGGCTCATCGGGGCTAAAAAGGCAATTCTGCAAAGCAAATAATTTTCTGATATTCCATAGAGAGAATCCTTAATTTGGAAAAAAAAAACCGTAAAATTATAGATTAAGTATAGCTTCTAATAATTGAACTACCTACAAGACATTAAAACAAATTAAATTGATTTTAACCGCTTGCTTGCCATGGTACCGTTAGATACCTAGTTATATTGTGCTATGACTAGTACTATTGATTTTTTGCCGTGGTAACATTAACAGTCAAAACGCGAATGTTGATTTTAATTTCAGTAAGTGTATCCAACGAAGAAAATAATTGCGACAGTATAACAAAGCTTCTAATTAATAACTAGCTTACAGGCGTTGTATTAATATGGAATCTTCATTGTAATGCCGTGTGTCCACTAGCAAGAAAACTTGCACAAGTTTACTTGCGCAAGCGACTTCCAATGTGTAAACACTCACGCAAGTGGACTTCTACGACTTGCCGAACTTGCTGCAAGTCCCATATGTACGCGGTTGTGTAAAATTGCAGTCAGTGGAAACACGTCGGCAAGTGACTTCTGCAAGCAATTGCGGAAGTTACTTGCCAGTGGACAGACGGCATAACAGAGAATAAAATACATCCAAAGCAGAGGGCCTACTCTGTATCAAACGAAAACAAAATTTCGGACGAAATTCGCGTATTTCCTACTACGTTTCTCATTGATTCCGACATTTCTTACGAACGAAAATTGTTTGACGTCGAATATAATCGTCAAACTATTTTCGTTCGTAAGAAATGTCAGAATCAATGAGAAACGTAGTAGGAAATAAGCGAATTTCGTCCGAAATATCGTTTTCGTTTGAAACAGAGTAGGCCCTCAGAGCTATCGGACTGAGACTCCGCTAAGACAAAATATATCCAAAAGCACATAGAACTAAGTCAGTTACTAGAATCAATTCGATTTCTTTAGTCTCGCGAAGTGAATTCCGAGCTATTGGATTTAAGAGTATTTTCGTATTGTTCTTTATTTTTATGAAAGTAATCGTAGCTGTACTTCCAAATTAAAAGCAATAAGTTCTTTTCGTAGACGGACGAAAAACAAATGAATATAGATTTAAAAAAAAAAAATTTAAGATTCGCATTTCCATGAAAACAAGAGAAACACGCACTTAATGCCTAAATAATAAGACCGTGAAATATCGCTGCTTGTCGCCTCAAAGCGGTTGTTCGTTATATGCAAATTGACCAGCAAATTGTTTTTCTCTTTCTATTGCTGAACGTACATTATCTAGGCAATTTTCTTCGGGAAATGAAGTGGGCTGACAGCCGTATAGTTAACAAGGTTGGCACGTGTTTTGAATTCACGATCCGCACCTCTCACAGCCTGATGTGTTTCATTAGGGCCATTCGTGAGGAGCAAAGCAATGATTTTGGAAACATTTTTATAGTCTTAGAAGATCGTTATAGATATCTTATATATAGATAGAGATCTTTGTTTGTGATAAGAATTTTATTTATTGTATATTGAACTTGATCCCACAGTTCTTTTTTATCTGGAAGATATTTTTATTTGTTGAAAATTATTTCAATTTGTTTTAACCTGTCAAAAACTTCATATTATTGATGCTAATTCTATTGTCATCAAATCACGACTAAACTAAATTTGAGACGTTTGAAAATATTTATTTATTTTTCATAAGTTACGATGAAGAATGGCAATATGAAAATGAAAAAAAAGGAAATGTTTGTGAACCATCAGAATTAACACCAATGAGTGATAAAAGTTCACTCTCGAGTTTATCTCTCTGCAATTTCTACTACGCCAATGCCAAAATAAGTAGAAGATCTTCCTCAATTTTACTTACAAATAAAAGCTTATAAAACTCACTTGAAATATTGAATCTGGTCAGACAGGAACACTCCGAATCTATTACCACTTTGCACTGCTGAAGAAATCTAAAAACGTGCTTTAAAAACTGCTGCAAGAATTGTGAAGAATTCTTACGGGTAAAATGTGAGAATGCTATAAAGCTGAACGCTGTTAGCACTTGAAAAATTGAATTTAGTCGGCGTGGTCCGGCTGCTGATTGCTTTCAGCTGAATCGGCTATATCAGTTGAACCTGACTTGACATATTAGTGAAGTGGTTTGCTTTATACTGGCTGGTATAAAATCACAATTCTCTTAAGTTTTGCTGATGAGAACAAACTAATGAAGGATATGATTCATCATAGGTTTATTGAAATATACTTCGCAGATTCTGTAGGAGTCTACAAGATAATAATTTATAATCGACCCAGCTTATGGCCAGAAACCTCCTCGCATTGAGGGGTGGCCCGTGCACAGGAGTGGGACGTTAAAAAGGGCTAACATTATTCATTATATTCGACCCAGTTAATAAACACCCTTTAAAATAAATAATTTTTGCGATAAAAACAGATTTAATTTTGTAAAGAATCGCTATCGATAATTTTTCATCCATTGTGGTCGTATTTTTCAAGTATTTACGTTCACTGATTACCTCCCTGTATTTGATATTCCAATAATATTTTCTTTTGTATTCTGTAAAATATAACGTCCGTTTACTAAATAAGTTGTCAGAGCCAGACATTGCGATTAGAGGAGACGAATTTAATTTATTTTAACTCTAGGTAAATTTATAAATTCTCAGGCAAATATTTTTCAAGATTTTTTTTTAAGTGGTTATTTAAATAGCTGTTTCATTCGAGTCTACTAAAGCGTCTACTTTGAGTGGATGGATAAGCAACTCAAGAACAATGCTTTTAATGTGCATAAAGATGAAGAAATACTTAACTTTTTGTATGAACAGAACTTTGATGTGTCTCAAGTGGTCAGAAATGGAAAGGACTATGTTAGGTCAGCACAAAAAGTATAACCTGAGGGTAGGCCTGGATAAAAGAAAATAAGTATTGATGTAAAGGAATTACTTTTTTTTACACGACTGCCCAAAAAAATTAGTGTATATGTGTTTAAGGTTCATGTATGTTTGTTTGTTTGTTTGTATGTTTGTATGTATGTATGTGAGATTCTTTATTCCACCATAACTTATAAATGCCTGGACAGATTTGGATGTATGGGGTATCGTTAGAATCCTTACATCATTCCGGGTAACACTGGGTATATTATTTTTGAAAAAACAATATGGCGGCATTATAGCTCAATTTTCAAATGTAAAAAAAAAATCTTCTATTATTACAATATGGGTATCAAATTGAAGGCATTGATGAGCACATTCCAAAACTGTAGAATTTATACGCATCATTTAACAGAGGTAGGGTGTACTTTCAAAACGAGCATTTCATTTTTGACTGCTGTCACTAAAATTCATAAAATAAAAATAAATAATTTAAAAAATTTAAAACACGACCACCCTGCCAAATAATGAACTAATAAAAAAGTATAAAACAAGTGCAGTGTCACTGCAGTCGGGGGCCCTCTTAGATAAAATATGTTCCACAGAACGGTCCCCCGACTGCAATGACACTGCACTTGTTTTATACTTTTTTATTAGTTCATTCTTTTTTATTTATGTAAAAGAATTAACTTCTTAGGTACCTACATATTTAAAAAAATGAGTTAAAAAATGAGTAGAAATATTTGTACCTATATCGATTTTATTACATATTTGTCCTTTGAAACTATAATATAATTATCTACCGTATGATAAGGTTAGGGTCATTGTACAAAGCCGGTCACTCCGCAACGAGTCAACGGATTACGGAATGCCAATTGATTGCCTTGCCACTGCCAGTTGTCAGTCCGCTACCGACGCGTGCGCAAGTAGGTTTTAAAGTGTTTTAAAGTTTTGAAAATGGAATGGCCAACTTCTAAAGATGGTAAGTTATTTTAATGTTTTAGTATTTTATGCAAGTTTACCTGTATGAATTTATTAAGGAGAATCTGTGTGTGTAACTATTGTGCTAAGTATGTGTTTCTCTTTTTCAATGTACACAATGTTTAGAGTTGTCTACTTCTAGTAACGTAACCTATTCTTAGTGATCTTAAGTTTAGATTTTAAACATCTAAATCTTAATTTGTATCTTCTCTAAAGAATGTATATGTTGGCGATCTCAGTAACGATGACATCACCGCGGCTACATACTTTGTCCCCGAACACCACCTGACCTGAAAAGGCGAATTATCATGGGATAAACAATATTCTATACCCTGCCTCCTAAATCACTTACATACGTTTTGGTTATTTCTGGTATAAAAAATATATGAGCAACAATTTATAACAAGTTTTTCAAAGGTCTGAATATAACCTCGCTTGGAGACTACAATTGAAGTTCCATTAAAATAAAACATACATATCATAACAATGTTGCTTCATACACTGTAACGTACTTTAAATAGCCCATTTCTCGTTGCAGGAAAATACAAAATAGAGTGTCTGACAGCGGCGACTTTCCCCGGTGCACTGAGAGTAAGTTCAGCAAATACTTTAAGACTATTTAGTTTTCTTCCGCTCCTTACAGTTTAATGATTGTGAGATATTTTTCAGTGAACAATTCTAAGGTATTAATGTGTACCTACATACATAACGACCTAGGAAAGAGATTCTCATTTCTCATAGTGACATAATATGATATAAAATAATATATTATTTTGTGAATGTACCATAATTACTTGGATGACTTTGTAGAACTTCTATACCATTACTGGCAACATATTCTTCACTGAAAATATTGACAAGACGTGACTAATGAGACTAACATTGTTGTATATTACGACGACAAGGTATTACGACCAATATTTTACTGAAATTGTTGATTTTCAGGTGATTCGAGAAGAATTTTGTCAAGATGAAACTGTATGTATCGGTACTGAAGTAAACAAGAACCCACAAGCAGCTGAAGAGTTATTAGAACTGTGCGCAGACGCTGCATTGGATGGTGCGTCGTTAGTCGCTATAGCAGTCGATAGTGGCGAAGTGGCCGCTGTTTCTTTTAATAAGTTACAGGTCAGTATTTTCATTAAAGGTCCGCATGATATGACAGAGAAAAACGTAGGAATTCACGAAACTGTATTCTCTTATTATTTGTTTGGTAACTTTAGCAAGATATTTTCTTTTAACTTTGTAAGTAATACCAGTCACGTTGGGTTCTGACTATCTGTTGAAACGTGGGCTTTGAGTTGGTTTAATACCTCCACAATATGGTGGTGTATGCCCACTCAAGCCTCTGACTACCCCCGAATGGGGATAAAAGTCGTGACGTATATGTTATGTTATGTGAGTAATAATAGATCTTCAGCTAATTTACATATGAATCAAAAAGTTGTTTGCAGTAACGACACTACAACACACGTAGCCTTGGATATGCTGCCATCATCACCACTCATTAGTTACGCTATTTAACCACAAATAACTCAGTGACATTACTATTGTAATTTATGTATCTGTTTTTAAATGGGTTTAGAGCAAAAACCAATATGACTCATATATTTTTTTATGTTTTTAAATTGGTTTCAAAGATCAAAATGTTACATATTCTAGGTAGCTTCGTCAGACTCTGCAGAGAAACCATTCTTTGAAATATTCGCCGAAGAACGCTGTACACAGGAATCGTCAAAAGCTCTTGTAGAGTTCATGGCTGAAGTAGACAGCAGATGCAATTTCTTCGACAAGTGAGTTGTTTACATATCTTTGACGTTTACGTTGATGACCGCTTGGGGCAGTGGTTCGAGTGTAGGTCATTCGGTTCACTGCATCAGGTGGTTGCGGGTTCGATTCCCGACAGAGGCAAATTTCGGAAAGTCCCTTTTCGTAATTTGACCTGGGTCGGCGTGTCACTGGGTTCACCCTCAGTCCATTATGCGGTACCCATAGTACAAGCGTTGCTTAGTTTGGGACCATACAGTTGGTGTGTATGTCTGGCGTATTTTTTTTTTTTTTAAGTAATAAAACCACGTCACTGTACCAGAGTTGGGCAAAATTTAATTGCAATTAATTATTTGCTAATTGCAGGTGATGTCACAATCAACAATTAATTGTGATTTTTTCGCGATTGACAAACAAATCAAAATTAATTGTTGATTGTGACACCACATGCAATTTGCAATTAATTAATTGCAATTAAATTTTGCCCAACTCTGCACTGTACTTTAATGTAATAATGACAGGATTAAACGAACTTACCTTAAGTGAAGTTCAATCCTTATTATATGAAGTACTCAATTCGATATACTCTGTAGTCTCGGCTTTATGCACTACGCGACCCTTTAGAGAAAAAAAAAAAAAAAAACAAAATATGACAGCTCCTGTCAATCCTTTTACCAAATGTCATTATTTTAGAGCAACAACATTAATAATATGGGTAAATAAGGCATAATAAGTATGGCTTATAGAGGTGGGTGGGATGTACTTATATCGAATTGAGTACTTCATATAATAAGGATTGAACTTCACTTAAGGTAAGTTCGTTTAATCCTGTCATTATATTCGTACTCAATTCGATATACTCTGTAGATGTTCAGAGAAGAACAATAGTTAGTAATGCAAATTAACTTAAATCCGACAATGGAAATCAAAACATAGCAACTGCTGCTGTCAATCACATTTTCCAAAACATAACGAAACATACATTGTACCCCCTTTATAACCCTAATTAATAAGAATAAAAACTATACGTATATTATATCCTAAAAATCCCATATTACATAAGCACCTAGTAGTTTTGGCTAATTAAACCTGCTCTGGCAAGGAAAACTTAATTAGAATCATTATGTTATCGTTACAAAGTATTCTGCAAATGACCTAGACGTCTTGTCCCCCTATTACGCACATGAAGTACCAGCGTGATAGGTTGGATGTAGAGAGGAGCTAAATATCAATGCAAATTTTAGGCATTACTTGTCAACTTGCGAAGAACTAACTGACGAAAAGGTGACGAAACTATCACCATCAGCTTTCGTGGTCACCCTACGTTGGTTATCAAATTCCCGGTCTTGTCCCGAAAAATTCATAGTCACCCTACTTGGTGACGGACACTGATAAGCTAATCTACCTACATAATTATTGACCGACATGTGACCGCAGTGGTCTGTTAAAAGTTACACACGGGAAGTCTAAAGTGCAATTATTACCTACTCTTAATTATTTAGTTCTCTCCATACACACCAAAAAAGTTTTCACAAGACAAACGATTAATGCAAAAATCCTAATAATAATACTGGCTGGGATCTATAACGTGCTGATGTCTAAAGAATATAAGTAAAAACTATTTCAACATTAGATGGTGTAAGTTTAATGTTAATCTTAATAAATTATTGGTCTGAACCTATGACCAGTAGCTAACACTAGAAGAATTACTGTCTTCCTGGTAAGAATTTCTTAATCATAATCACTTAAGGGATACCAACGTTTAAGATATATATATAAAAATACTATAGCCGGGCCCCAAACACTACCTCTAATATACTTCGGTGTCTTAAGATGAATCTTGTTAACTCTTTTAGACCATATTCTACTCTATCATCTGTACCTAAATGACTTTCCACAATAAAGGAAAAAGCTAAGCGATTTAATGTCTAATATAAAACACGCTTATGAAAGATAGAAGTAAAAAAGGCTTATTCTTAGAGATAGGGACACCAGTACCACATCTATTATCATTCTTAGTTCTTGCAAAATGTCCACTACTGCAGAAAGAAGCCATTAAGTATCTTGTGTTAAAGTGTCTTGTGATGATGAAGCAAACAAAATTTATATTGTGTAATCCGAAATCAATTTCGCTTTAGTAGGTACCACCCGGATAATACACACGCTCCCAGGGTTAATCTTGCCCTCAGTAGTATATGTGGATCTCTGAAAAGTCAAAAAATTATCTGAAGGTTCAAACAATATTGTGATATCACTATAGGCTTCAGTACTGTAGTTAGGCAGGCCAAAAAGGGCAAACCACCATACCGGAGGTTTTCACTGAGTTATTCAGTCAGTCAGTCTTTTGAAGCACTCTGAACAGTAGGTAAGCAGAATTATGAGGGGTATAAAAAAGAAACTCGGACCATCCGACTGTAAATGCGTCAATATTCCCAGCTTCAGAGCATCACATTACCCATTCAAACGCGAAGCACATAGGTAGATCTTTATCTGGGTTACCTTGCAATGACGCTATCTTAATTAAGCCACAGGAAAGTTCCCATTTCGAAAATTTATTTAAAACGCAGGATTCAAAATTTATGTCCTTATTAGGTACCCCTAGATAATATAATAAGAAGCAAACACCCATAATCCCTGAGTATCATACCACTACCAGATGATCTCGCAAATTTAAGCCTTATGAAGAACATTTTAATTAAAAGAAAACTGCTAACCAAATAACTACCTAGTTCTAAATAATTATAAACTATTACTTCATTTGACCAAAAGGCTCCTAACTCCCCTAGATGCATAGGAAAATATCTCTCATTTAAAAGAATACTGTTATGTTTCTCCCACAACTCCTTACTAACAATAGGTACTGCCACCAAAAATACAGAATTAAATAATCATTATAATGTCTTCATAATTAGGTACCCTTCAATCCCTCAAGGGCCAAAAACTTCTCATTCTAAAATCCTTATGTACTTATACAAAAACATAAGCTTGTACAGATATACCGACATTGAATAACGAAATAACTTAGCAAATTTTCTAATAATAAATAATAATTTTCCATATAATGTTTTAACTTTATTTCGAGCTCAATTTGGACTCATAGTAATTTACGTAATAATCGTAAATGGTGATAATGGCTAATAGTAGGACTATCTCTTCCTAGAGACTGATATACCGAGTCAAGAAACTTTCCTCGTTTGTTTTAAATATTAATTTAACCTTGAGGAATTAAGACAAATCTTCTCTCTATTAACAATAACGCCTAAGCACTCAAAAAACCTTACTACAAACCGAGTATTACTATTGCACTATACATAACAGACTCACAAACATTATTGTATCATCTAATACAATATGTATTACTGCACTGTGTTTACTGTATTACAAAATACAAATACAAAATACAAATTGTTTATTGCATAATTGTACAAAAGGTAAGCAGTTACCCCTGAATTACTAACTATAGTTAGCATGAGCAGATAATAAAATTATGCATTCTTAAAATTCTATTGTAAACATATACTCAAAAAACCTTCTTGGATAGTAATTTACACAAGGTCTGAATACCATGGAATATGAAATCAGGTAATTTTAAAAACTTATCAGAACATATAAGATTCAGTATGAAGTGAACCAACTGGTATTATCACTCCTAGGCATTGTGAAAATACATGGCATAAATTGATCTGAAACTGGATTATAATTTGAAATTAGGCATGTGCATCAAATCTTTAAAAATTAATGATTTCTTTTTCTTAGTCTTGAAATTGTAGAAATCTAATGTAAAGCGGTAAGCTAATATTATCCAAAATAAAATCATAGGAACTTGTGTTAATTGCTTTTCATAATTATAAACAGCACTTAGTCTCCCTGCAAATTGTACTACCTTTACGGGTACGTGGCTCAACCTCGTGTTGCCAACGGCGACACCATAGTTGAGGCTGCCTCAGAAGTAGCCGCACTAAAATGCACTGCGGGTAATATGCTCCCTGAACAGGACGGGGCCTTTTATACATTGAGTTTGAAACTGTGGCCGGGGAGGCTGCCAGTCTTTTAACCCTCCTGGAAGCTAATGCTGAGCTATGATGTAGCTTCCTTCCTAATGGTGACATACAGTCTCATACAAATTGGAAAATAGCCATCTTGAGTATATCTTGAGTATGATTATCCATAGGATATAGATATAAGTGCTTGTCCAACTTGATAAGGTTCTTCCTTACAGCTGTATAAGAGTGGTATACACATTGTTCAATATTTTAATAACTCACTTATTTATTTATAATAATGATAATATATATCCTTATTATTTGATAGTTATTTGAGTATTATCCATCATAATCTTTCATAAGGACAGATTCAACAGCGAAAAATATTACCAATAACTAACCCCATTCCAACCTATATTTGATCTATGAGGCTATCTATAAGCCTACATTAAATTATTCATAAGTGCACATCCAAATGTAACCTTGGAGCCTCCAACATGATGGAGTTCTCCGGATCTGTATTACTTATAAAATATGTATTCGCTTTCAACCTGCTATAATATAAACACTTTTTTTAAAACACAGTAATATATTGAAATGCAATGGCTCTAATACACATCACTTGTTGAACTCAAGGCTTCCAACCACTCTCCGGTCAAGCATGATATTTATATTTTCTTCCGAAACTCAGAATGCCTAAGAAGGTAAGTGATAAGGTACAAGTTAAAGGGAACACTATGTGCAAAGGGCTTGTACGATAGTGGGTAGCACTGACTTCCTCATCGAGAACCTCCCACACATTAAGAGTCCATGCCTTGACCCACTCTGTCTTCCAATAATAATTGTAAGAGTTCACATAGGGAAAACTCAGTCTATTTATTATCTATTTTATCTATACCCATACAATAGTATAAGTACTTGTAGTGATTATTCACGAGAAAATCAAGTTGTGACAAGAATATTTTCAGCCATGATGTCTTGTTACTTGTAATATAAAGATAAAAACTTCCCACCGGAAAGCTGCATTATCCACGATAATTGCAGTAAATAGGTGATTGTAAAATATAGGTACATAAAACATTCCCACGGAATGATGCATAGTCGTCACACGAAAATGCAGCAGGTAAATCACCAAATACATCCTTTTCAACGAAAAGGTACATAGATACTTGATCGCCATGCGATTTTCCCATTGCCATTAAGAATTCCATCCTACGGAGGAATTTAGTCGCCACGCGATACTACAGGTTAAGTTAAATAAGACTTTGTAGCCTTTCCAGAGGAATCGATAGGTACATTAGGTAAAATCATATTACTCTATGAGTATCAACAAATAACTTAACTGAGAAAATTTGCAAACTGCAACAAATGTGTTATAATTATTACTTACAGTCAGATTCACAATTTTCAGAAATTGATTCAGTAGGTACCTTTCTAACAATTTTCACGCGGGGTCGAACAATTTTCAGAAATTGATTCAGTAGGTACCTTTCTAAAACGTTTAAATACGTTTTACTTCCTTTAGATTCGTTCTTGCTACTTCCTGACTTACGTTTCGTCATGATTATAATCTAAATCACTATATAATCACTAAATTACCGATAAAAATTATCTAAACAAACATCGCGTGTTAACGCGCAAAAACCGAATGACATTTGGTAAAAGGATTGACAGGAGCTGTCATATTTTGTTTTTTTTTTTTTTTTTCTCTAAAGGGTCGCGTAGTGCATAAAGCCGAGACTACAGAGTATATCGAATTGAGTACGAATATAATACACTGTAATATAACACCACTAAGCAGTATCTTGTATTAGGTATTACTTAGCAGATATATCGAGAGTGTATTTGCCAAAAAATCACTGTCTTATGCAGACTTTCTGAACATTTTGCACACATTTTCTTGTTACTATACTATAAGGATAAAGAGGTCTAAAACACTTTGTATCTCGCCGTGTTGGTATTAAACCGGCGCGCGTTGTGGCTCAGTAAATATTCTTCTTCATTTCGTTGCCACCATAATGCACAAGTCTCATTAATTCTGGTAATCTTGTTCGACGTCATGAAGCAGGGCGGGTAATCTACATAATATGCGCTTTGTTATTTGATACATAAGCTACATTATTTACATATTTTTCATGCATTTCTTTATGTTTTAAGAGGTGAATGAAACAAGTATTAGGAATATAATTTAATTTATTTATAGACCTCATCCAACCGACAATTATTAGTGTTCACTACATGTTTTTTATGGGGAGGGTTCCGTCTCCTCACTCATTAGAAACGCAGCTGTGATAGCTACTGTACGCCGATCTTCTGTGAGAGGGTGGTACTACCCCGGCCGAGTCAGCCGGTATATGAGTTGCAGTCAATTGGCTACAGCTTGGCTATACCACCTCTAAACATACACTTCTAACACTATAAACACAAAGCACGGTTCAGTAAATTCTCAAATCATTTCCCACACCTCCATACTATATAGTACGTTTTTTTATACTTGTCCTATTTGGTAAGCAAAGATGGCGCCCAGCGGGGCGATTGTCAAACTTTTTTGTCAATGTTTCAATTGCTTTCGTTCATCTTGTGTCAATTATATACGAAACCAATTGAAACATTGACAAAAAGTAACGTAATCACCCCGCTGGACGCCATCTTTGCTTACCAAATAGGACAAGTATAAAAAAAACGTACTATACATGAAATTACTTATTGTATTGTGGCGAATACATAGATATATTATTATGCTTCAAAGTAATTGTAATCTTCCAGGTATGGTATTGACTGCAGCCTCGAAATAATGTTTCTCGGAACACACCGAGCACATCGGAGGAACCAACTCGCTACACTAATTTGCGATGCAGCCATAACACTTGCAAAGAAATTAAGAAACGGTCCCGTCGCTCAAATGACTCTTCAAGATCTAGGCACTCAATACTCCTCTATGAGTCCGAGAGCACCAATAACGAAGGTACCGAAGATCTGCCAAGCGATTTGGACTTCAGAGGCATCCCAAAAAATTGGAAAAAACCTCGATTTTACAGTACATTTACGTGTTTCATTTAAGGAGTTTATGTATAACGGTAAATCTTATGAAGACAGATTGGGATCTGAAGCTTTTTGTGAAGTTGTTGGAAAGACTTTAGATTGAGTTTTGTGTTGAAGTAAATCATAGTAAACGTATTTATCAAACTTGTTAATAGTGGTACTGGATTTTAGGTACTTAGTTTTATTTGATTTATGTATATGTACGTATATTCAAGAATATTGTGTACGCCTGTAACTGAACCATGGACCAGTTACTAAGGGGACTGGCCCTAAGCAAGTCGGCCGAGTGGTCGGCCTAGTACTAACATCGACATAAAACGAAGCGAGGAGTTCAACTATTTACCGGTAAATAGTATAATGAAAATGAAAAAACAATGACCACGTTTTGTTTCATACAAATATCTAATAAGGGCACCTCTTTCTTTAGTCTTTACTCTGTGAACTGAACATACTATTATAATAATAAATAAATATTACTAACTAACATTAACATTTTTGTTACCTTCTTAATACATATGTTATGTTAATTTGGGTGGTGTTCTATCTAAAACCATTTATATTTGCATGGGGTGTTCAAAGTTATGAAGTAAACCCCAGATAGAAAGTTATGACGGACTTACACTGGCATTAAAAATCACTTTAGTTCCAAGAAATGCTTTGTAAAACCATTGTAAAAAAACAGCTCTTTTTAACGTCCCACTGCTGGGCACGGGCCTCCCCTCAATGCGAGGGGGATTCAGGCCATAATCCACCACGCTGGCCCAGTGTGGGTTGGTGGATTTCACATGTGTAAGACATGCTGGTTTCCTCACGGTGTTTTCCTTCACCATAAGCAAGTGATAATAAAATTTATGATTCACACATAGATTTCGAAAAATCCAGAGGTGTGAGCCAGGGTTTAAACCCAAGACAACCATTGTAAATTGGATAAAAAACGTTGTAATTTGGTGGTAGATTTTTAAAGACACGCAATGGGAGGTAAAATATACAATGGTAGGTACCCACACTTTATTTTTTTTTTTTTTTTTTATGGGACTGCGGTGGCAAAAAAGCGTACGGCCCGCCTGATGTTAAGCAGTATTTACTGAAGGGATAAGAAAACTACTTAAACATGTGCGGCAAATCAGAACGCTACTTATGACGTCAGTTCGCCAACTTATGATCCCCAAGTGGATTCGTCTATGACGTCAGTTCGCCAACTTATGACCCCCAAGTGGATTCGTCTATACCTAAGTGTTTCTACAAATCGTTACGCTTCAATATATAGGAATGACATAGTCACGTGATCAATTCGACGTGTAGACCTACAGGTTTTTTTTTTATAATTTTAACTAAGTTAGGTACGTCACGGGTGTGTGAATTAATTAATTTAATGTATTAGATATCTAAGATAGTACTAGCTGGGGTAGTCTGAGACAGAACTAAAGATAGCTTCATTGATCACCAATATCGGGAATGTCGTTAGCACCGACCCAGCCTTGCGTCTGTCGGACAGTCCGACAGCTCTAATTGCATCGTCCAACTTCGCCTAAATTGGTTCTTGTTAATTGATTCGGATTCGACATGGAATTCGTCGCTTAGTCGCCTTGTGTCGTGCGCTGATTATTCTATTAGAGCGCTTTGTACTCAAGTGGTATTCATTTGCATATTCATTCATATCCCTTTCTTTGATGTGAGGAACCTTTTAGATTATCTTGTTTTCCAAATAACTTAGTTAGTAGGACATTCGCGTCCAAAGCAGTCCTAAAATAAAAAAATGGGACAAAAAGGAAGACAATCATCATCATCATCACATCATCTCAGCCGAAAGATGTCCACTACTGGGCATAGACTACTGGCGTTTAGAAACCGAAATAAAAATGCAGGTGACGTTATAGACAGATGATATCTCCATTAATATTTAAACGGACGGAACTTATTTCATACACCACCGGGTCAGAAAATTAGGGAGAGAAGTAGTTGAAATATCGTTTTCGTTTGCCGTTCGCATTATGTTTGTAAACGCCAACTTTCTATTTGTCGACCTCCGAGAACTTTTCTTGTAACACGTGCCTTTCATCGTTTTATTTCGTACTATTTATTTAGGCCGTCTGTTTTCATAACCAGGTACGCGTTAGGTAAGTAATATTTTTTTAGGCAAGTCACTTGATTGTGTAGCTTTGAATATTTATAGAATACCTATAGATAAGTATTATTTGAAATGGATTATTTAAATTGAGGTAGTTCTAAGCATTTTTTTTTTCAGGGCATGCTACTTGTCTTTGGCAATACCATTTAGTTGCTTAGCCAACAGTATAGATATCTTGCTATTAAAAAGGCATCATTCGTTGTTACCAAGAAAATAATATTAATTAAAAGTGTCGACCAACAAAACTCTATCTAATGTATCAGAATACCTAAACAATACGCAACATAGAGAATTTAATCTACGAAACATCCTGGCATTTTTAACAAACATTACCTAATATTCCTAATTCTGTTTTTGTCAAATCAAGACGGGGGAGACCCCACCGCGGTGCACGGAGAGGCTGCGCACACGGCCACGGCTACGTTCTGCAAGAAAATGTATGGATGACGTCATTTCGTGCGTAGCCTCTCCGTGCGCCGCGGTGGACACGGTGACATACATTTTCGTGCAAAGCGAAGCTTGACCCACGTACGTAGCGTGTGCATGACCTCTCCGTGCGCCGCGGTGGGGTCTCCCCTTAAAGACATACCTACTGACAAAACGCACTACACAAGTCGACAAAAGACGACCGCTTGGCGCAGTGATTCGAGCGTAGACCGTTTGGCTCACTACATCGGGTGGTTGCGAGTTCGATTCCTGCCGGAGGAAAATTTCGGAAACTGCAGTTTCTTAATTTACCCTGATCTAGGTGTCACCGGGATCACCCCCAATCTATTGTATGGTAGCCATAGTACAAGCTTTGCTTAGTTTGGGACTGTACAATTGGTGTGTTAGTCTAGAGCTATTTATTTATTTACATCTCAAAGCTGAAAAGTACGGCAGGCACAGTTAAGCAAAGTTTAGTTGCTACCGACAGAATTAGTACCATTGAAAGAATATTATCGCATTGTTTATACAACAAACGCGTTTGTGTCTGACTGTACCGGTAACAGTATCGTCGGGAAATTCTCTACAATTGTTTCGCGAAGTGCTCGATAATGATCAATTAGTGTGGGAATTTGAATACCGCAGTGCTTTGTATTCCTTTACCTAGAATCGATGAGTTTCTTTGGCCTTTGATAACTGTTACCTATTATTTGTTTTGAATGAAGGGTTAATAGGATTGTATTCTGTGTAATCATTAGGCTAAAATGACCGGATTATCACGGATCCAGTTTAGAGCCCAGAAGGAGTTAGTAGGATCAGTTTTGAACACATGAAAATTGGGCGTTAGAAGGTTAGAGCAATGAGGAGTGGAATGAGTGGGAGACCTTTGATGAGCGGTGGGCTATATGGATGGAAATAATACTAGCACCCAAATTTAAAACAAGTTATGTATGATCAACTTGCACTGGCATTGTAAATCACATTTAAAACCATAGCAAACAATTCTATAAATTTCTATAAATTTGCGGGTAGATATTTAGTATTTTCTAGTGAGTCTAGTTCTATATTCTCTGCCTACCCCCTTGGGATACAGGCGTGAGTATATGTATGTGTGTGTATGTGTGTCTAGTTCTTCTCAATGGAACTAATATATGAACAATGTTAGTAGATGACTGTCTAAGTTACTACAGTTTTGACTAGGCGTGAGCGTTATTTCACGTCACCGGTTACATTAACTGGTTACGAGCTAATTCACCGAATCACTGTTTACGCGACGAACGAGTAACTGGTGAATTTTGTAACAGGTTATTTAGCTGTAGCCCGAACTACATCATAGGTATTATGTCACCGGTCACCCATAGCCATCTAAAAGTAACAAATAACAATGTTTGTATTTTTGTATACAAGAAGCTAGTAGTGACGAAAACCATAGGGTTATAAAAATAACCAGTTACAAAAATCACCTATTTAATAACCGGTGACGCCTTTGATGTAACCGGTTACGTTACGTTTCGTGAAAATAATGTAACGACACACGTCTAGTTTTGACATACCTTGGTACAATTATTTTTTCAAAGAAGTTAATACTGATTCCGCCCAGTGACCACCGGAGACCTACGTTAACCTACATAGTTCCTTTAAAAACGATGGCCCTTAAATGGGATAATATGCTCGTTTACCCCCTCATCGGCCCCAGATTGGTTTCGCTTTGGAGAGCACTTGAAATTCAAATGATGCATTCATATTGTCTCTCTGTTCTTATCTAAGTGTTCCGTGTTGCTCTGTGACATGTATAGAGAAGTATATATTCGGCTGAACGAATAAGCGACTTATATGTATTTTTTCCACTCTTACGTACCTAATGGGGAAAAGGGGAGTTCAAGGACTCTCGGTACGAATATTTGGGGTCGAGAGTTCCTGATTTGTTCATCGTTTCATATTGTTCTGAGGATTTGACGCAAATAGGTACCTTTAATTATCCTTTATCTTATTTACAATAAAGATTATAATTCGCTGAATGGTGTTGGAAAACATCGTAAAGTTACCTGAACATCTTGCGACAGACGTATTAAGTTTGCCAATCCGCACGAGCCAGCATGGTGTGGTAGGTAGGTACTAAGGCCACAATCCCCTTGGATTAAGGTGAAATGTACCAATAAATATCGCCAAACTTACACACTAACTGTATGGTCCCAAACTAAGCATCACTTGTACTGTTGCTACCATACCTCACTCACCGTACGAATCGCAGCTGGCATAGCTACCTCACCGATCTTCTGGGAGATGGTGGTACTACCTTTGTCGAGCCCATATATGAGCTGCAGTCAATTGGCTAAAGCTTGGCCTTACCACCAGTAAATTTGATATACCTACCTAATTTTGTACTTCAGAAATAAAAGCAGTCCTCTTATTCACTTTAGCCATGCATACGTCTCTGTAAACCTCGCAGTCCCGCGAACCCAATGAGACTTGCCCTTTACGAGCGCCTCGTAAACTTAATATCACCGATCCTGGCCAAATACTTGTCCACCGCGTAAATGTATGCTTATTAAACCGCTTTATAGTCTTATTTAGGTTTTATTTTGTGAGCTTTATACGCGATATGTCGTTCTTATTTGAGTTTTTATGTAGACACTGTTTTACATGAAAAGGCGATATGAAAGGCTTAGTTATTAAAAATATAATGTACCTACTTAGATATAAAAGGGCTGTATTTTAATATACTTTTTTTAGAAATACCTGATGGTAAGTGGAAACCGCCGCCCAGGACGAGGTGCCGACCTTTTAGGGACCCGTAAACATGCCCTTTGTAGAACCCCATGGTGCAAAGGAAATACTTCGAGTGGGAGATCATTTCACAACTTTCATGTGCGTGGGAGGAATGCTCGCGATGCACGTACATTTGTGACCTAACTACCTACTACGGTGTTATGTACATTTACTAATGATATTATATTCTTCTTCGTAGTTATTTCCTAATTAGTCCATTCCAATCTCTTCAAGTTCCTACAAATATTTCTGTCGTAACTTCAGCACCTACACTTATAAATAAAAACTGAATTTAGAGTGGTTCCTACCAGCATATTGTCATAGTGGTTGGAATGTCTTTTTTCGATCATTCTCCTCTCTATCGCAATGCGACCTAACTTGTTCTTTAGAAAAAAATCCTTACACTCATCTTGTTGATCCCAAAAGACCCTATTGGTACACGCTTTCACAACAATATAAATTTCCCAACACAAACAAAAACTATGCTGAAAAGAAATAAATAAACACATTTTCCTCTTGTGTCGCGGCCTGGTTAAATAAAAGGACGCAACTTTTTTCCAATAGGATGTAAATAACCCTCCCATCTGACAACCTCAAGGGCTTGAAAGCAATCTAGGGGCCTACTATTTCTCTTTTGAAAGCAACACAAAGCAATTGTTGGCGGTTATTGCCATCAGCGAGAAATAGGTGTAGCCCGCCGATGTATTGAGCAGCCATTTTTTTTCTATTCATCGTGAATGGGGTTTGTTATGGATATATTGGAAACAATAGGTTGATATAAAACGTGAGTATGAATACGTTTTTACGTTGAAACTAAATTTGGAGGCGTAAAGTAGAGCTTTTTGGAGCGCAATGGTATTGTGGCCAATTTTTCAGGTTGATAAAAACATATTATTGTAATTTCGTAAGTAGATACTGTACTGTATGTGAAATATTTTTCATATAACCATTTAATAAAAGTCTATTCATATAACTCTATTTAATATCGTGATACAGTGATAAAACAACAATATCCTTGCGCTCCAAAAAACACTATTTCAAGACTCCCGCTTATCACCTGCTAAATTAACAAAATGAAGCTAAAAAGTTAGCATAAAAGCAAAATAAAAGTTATCATAAAGTACATTACAGTGGAAGTTTCGCGCCTCACTTTGGAGTTATAACAATAATTCTCGAGGCAAGGTGTGGAGACTAATTAAATTTATTTTTTAACTTAATTTCCACGGCGATGGAGTACTTAGATACTTCGTCTCGTGCGAAGTAGCAAATTATTTTTTAATGTAATTTTACTTTGTGTTATTAAAGAATATTCAAGTTAATTAAAATAACTAGATGTTACGCGCTTCCGGGTTGCCATACCTATTGTTACCACCAAAAATCTCTTAAAAACATGCCTATCTTTTTCTTATCTTTATCTTAAGCATTTTAATCGTTTGGACGGAAAATATAAAATCTTTATGAACTGGATTAATGTACAATCGATTGTCAGTAGGTACAAAGACACGAAGAGATTAACAAAAGTTGTATCTACCACTTAGTCTTTGCTACCACGCCATATGGCTCTCATCATTACGGATGAACTCTATCCTCTTCCGATCTGTGCACCATTTGTACTACATTCACATCGCTCAATCCAACGACCACAAACAATAGATGCCTAATACCTATTATATCGCAATGAAAACTTTTCTGTCAACCCAAATCTATTCAGAAGTGGGTGAACAGGCATCTTCTGGGTGCGCTCGCTGCTCTATCGATCTCATCTTTGCCCCTGCGGCAAGATTGGGTCATGAGCAAAAAAAAAAAATTCTAAATTAAAAAAAATAATGAGTTGTGCGGGCGCGGGGTACCTACTGAAAGCTCATTAATCCGGACAAGGTCTCGACAAATTCTGGACACACACGCACATAAACACAGTTCGATTGTTACAGGCCAAACATTCGTGGGCATGGATTTATATTAAATCTTTCTTCCTAACATGGTATCTGAAAACGTTCGCCCTATACTAGGTGTCTATTAGATGTGAAGTCGATGGCTCAATCCGTTGGAATGGACAATAGTTCCAATCAAGATAGGACCGCTCACGGCTCCCTTAAGTGTAGTGCCGATCATATCACAAGTACCCTAATGGGTGCAATTTTGCCGTTTCAATCAAACGTAACACTATCTCAGGAAGCCGACTGCCTGTAACGAGAACCGAGTAAGTACGATAAATAAATAAATATCGCCAGACTCACACACTGGCGTAGAGCTACGTTCCGGTATGCAAAAGGTTGCTTTCTTATTAAAGTGTTGAACAAAGAGTAAAAAAAAAATACGGTCTAGGTACTTATGGCGCTGACAGACTGAAACCATTCCATGCTGAAATCCAACAACAAGCGGAACAACGGCCGTGTTATTACAAAAGAGTTAAACAAGAGATAGACACGATTTATGTCAGAATTTACTACACTGAGAAAAACAATTACGACAACAAAATGGTTTTTGTAGTTCCTAGTAGTCTTTTTAGTATGTTTTACTAAACTTTTTGTATTTACAGCAAATGTTTTATAAATTACATAAACATTACATAAAACATTTGCTGTAAAAACAAAATGTTTAGTAAACAATATTGAAAACACAACTAGGAATTACAAAAACCATTTTGTTTCGTAAAATTTTTCTCAGTGTAGGGAAATTTGACTAGACACACGTTCGAAACGAGTTGTTTTTTGAAATAACACCGCGAATGTTAAAATTTTTTGAGTTCATTATTTTGTTCGTGGTTCACCTCAAGTGGCATAAAAAATACCCGCCAATTTACAAGCAACACTGTTAATACATTTTTAAAGGAAGATTTTTCTTAGTTTTTTATTCGTGAATAAATGTATGCGCAGTCACGTAAAATGTCACATACCACTTTTTGCGTCTCGTCCGACCCCAAAGCTGGATTCACTTCCTGAACCATCCCTTTAGGGGATAATCAACCCCTTTAGCGAGGGCGTGCGAGTTGAATAATTCAAAACGCTGTTTTAAATACGTTGTTTGTCTGTGGATAGCATTTGAAAACTGTAGAGATTTTAGTAGAGTCTCAAGTAATTTGAAGTTCATAAAAGTTCCTATTCTAGTGGACCATTTTCCTACTAGACCTTTTAGTGATTCGGGCGTCACTAGAATTGCCCCCCATCCATCGTACGGAACCTTTAATACCAGCGTTAGTTGCTTAGTTTTTGACTATTAGTTGGTTATAAGTCTGGCTATATTTATTTATTAAATTATCTAAGAAAAGGTATTTCAATTCCTTCCATTTCCGGGTATTTCTACTAAATAGGTACCAAAGAAGGAATTCTCTTTAAAATATTTGACTCAAATCGAATTCTTGTATAAATAATGGACGATCCTTTGATTTCTGGCTTCCATTTCATTTTATTGACTACACGAAATAAAGGGTGGAATTTTCATCTCGGATTCTTGGGAACAATTTTTTGGTTTTATTTTTATTTTGAATTTCTGCTATGGAATTAATTTGTAATAGGCTTTTGTGGTAATTCACATGAAATACATGAATGGACTTATAAATGTAGGTAGGTATCAAATTTTGGTGATAATTCTATTCACTTCAACAGACTGGTAAGCAAATTTGAAGCATGTTATACAGTGAGTTACAATTTGTTTTAAAACAAAAGCTTCTGTGTTGATTTTTCTACGAGTTTAGTGTTTATGAGACAGGTATTAGATGCCTTTTATAAGTATAGTGCAAATCTTGCTCATAAACACCCAAGTGTAATGTTGGTGTATGATCTCCATAGTTCACACCTCATCACTTGTAGATAGACCCTAGCCGTAGGGTCTAACCTCATTATTTCTCCCTAGTCCCCGTCCCGGGGCAGATATCTCTATAGGACGAATAGGCCCCGGCCTAGGGCGGTAGAACATGGCGAAATTCATAAGACTCACAAATCAAAACGGTACCTATGCATCAGTATCTAATCTACATTAATCATGCAGTAATCAGTAATGTAAATTATTTTTGTAAAAAAAAAACAAAAAACGACTTCAGAAAAACCTGGAGCACTAAAAAGCCTGAAATAATATTTCTATTACCACCTCTGTCTAACCCTTCGGGATAATCAGGCGTGATGGTGTGTTAGCGAGTATTTGGAGTCGGTGCCAATCTTAGTATGCCAAATCTACCTACTATAAAAGTAAGAATATAGATTGGCACCGACTCCAAATACTCGCTAACACACCATCACGCCTGATTATCCCGAAGGGTTAGACAGAGGTGGTAATAGAAATATTATTTCAGGCTTTTTAGTGCTCCAGGTTTTTCTGAAGTCGTTTTTTGTTTTTTTTTTACAAAAATAATTTTATTTCACGATTTTTAGTGGCGCCATACTTTGTCACCCCAAGCAAGTGCAAAGCTCTCATCAATAGAAATGAATTAAGTCCAAACACAAGGTAGCTACTGTAAAACGTTGAGGAGTTCCCTTGACTGTCCTTCGTTTTCATCATCAGCCCCCTAATGACAGTCACAACCCATCTAGGTGTAAAGTTCTCATCAATACAAGTTAATCAAGCCCAAACACCAGGTAATTGGTGTAAATCGTTGAGGAGTTCCCTCGACTGTCTTTCGGCTCCATCATCAGATCGACTCCAGACCTTCATTAAATAGTAGGTAGTGCTTTAAAATACTTAATGAAAAAAAATAACAAACGCACTAGTCGCCACTACGATTTTCGATGGTTCCCCTCGATTTCTCTGGAATGCCATCATCAGATCCTGGTTATCTTATCATGGTACCACCCTTGGGATATTTTCTTTCCAATAAAAAAAAAATCATCAAAATCGGTTGGCGTGATATTGAGTTATACGTCCATTTGTCGCGCACATACTTAATGCAAATTTAAGATTTATGTGGTTTTCTCATGGATGCCATTGTCAGAACTGGATCAAATTGAAATGGGACCACACGAGAAGCACCAGCTTTCAAATAAAAAAAGAATCATCAAAATCGGTTCACCCAGTCGAAAGTTATGTGGTAACAAACATAAAAAAAAAAAATGATAAAAAAAAAAAAACATACAGTCGAATTGAGAACCTCCTCCTTTTTTGAAGTCGTTTAAAAATGTAATGTAACGTCACGACTTTTATCCCCGTTCGGGGGTAGTCAGAGGCTTGAGTGGCCATACACCACCACATTGTGGAGGTATTAACCAACTCAAAGCCCACGTTTCACTAGATAGTCAGAACCCAACGTGACAGGTGGTGAACCGTGTCGCCGTGTATACAGGAACTGACTATTACCTAATCCCGAGGGATAGGTAGGTTTCCTCACGATGTTTTCCCTCACCGTCAGCGAACTGTAAATTAATGCACATAGATGAGAATTCATCCATTGGTGCATGCCCCACCGGGGATCGAACCTGGGACCTTCTGATTGTTAGCCCAACCTGTTCACCCCTAGGCTACAGTCGCTCAAAAAAAAAATCAATAATGTATCTATCAGTAATGTTGCCCGTTGTATACCTACTATCTATATGTCTATATCTTCTAATTTTGTATGTGCTGTTCCTTTTTTGTGCTGTGCTGAATAAATATTTTTCATTTCATTTCATATCTAATAAAGACACTGATTGAGATAATTTTATCATTTACAGACTTGTTAATTTTTTAAATTAAATTCTTATCAATTTATTATTCAATTTTCGTGCTTTACAGGGAGTAGGGAAGCGAGGCCTAAGACAGCCAGCATTTCAAATCCGCCCCTGTCCCCGTCAGTTCTGCCAACGGCACCCGAGAGCCAGTTCACGTGCCTTTTGCGGCAATAAGTATATTTGCATACAACCTCCGGTTGTTAATCAGGGAAGTCGTACAGTTCTCCGCAACGCAATGGTATGTGGGACGCGTAAAACTTACGTATACTTAATTAGTTGTGGTGAGTATACATGCATCCTATATGTATAGCAGTTATACAGGGTGTTTCAAAAGTGCGAAATAATAATCGGGGGTATGGATGAGTATCGAAAATTAAATGGTATAAAACATATTTCAATACAAACAACGTGTTGCGAGCATCTATAGGCTACGGTAACTGCTTAAAACCGGTCAAGCCGAAAGCTTGTATGCTCCCTTAGGTATTTAAAAAAAATATAATGTAAAATCAATATTTTGCTTCGTAGTGAACAAGTATTAATTAATATTTGATCAAGTGAATTATATAAATTGGTAAAATCTTTAAACCTCTACCTACTCTATATATATTTGTCTTTAAAAATTTTAAATTCATTTTAAATTATCTTATTTACAACGAAAAAAGATAAAGATACATTTATTCGGAGCGGAAACAACATAAATAAATACGGTAACATTTGGAAATACTGTGTCGCAAATATCAATGCCCTCCTCCATTTTACAAAACGATAAACAGTAGATACTTATCCAAAAAAATCACAGTAAGTATCTCAAATAAAACGCTTCACGTCCGTTCATTTAATTTAACAACAGTCCTTTTAACAGTACGCACTATCCGTAGAAGCGACATTATGTCCCCCGACTATAAAGACCCACACAATCGCCATTTGTTTTATGGGAAAACCATAAACGACCGACATTGTCTGTTCACGCGCTGTTTCACTCACCCTGTATGTACCGCATTGACTTCCTATGATGCTGTGGCTATATACTTGTAGTCATTACGTTTCCAACATAAGTTGAGCTCTCTTAAATATAGGTGTCAATAATAATGAGAGCTCATCTTATGTTGGGGATGAAACTTTAGACGTGCAGGCAACCGTACTTAAGAGCAATGCAACGTTTTGAGGTATGATATAAGTAATAATATAATAGGTACCTATCTGGGTCAATGTTTTCAGGCATTTTAGGATATTACTTTGACTTTTGTATATAGCATTTTACTTTTGTATTTTTTATGGTCAATAAACAACCTATTTTTTTTTTGGAATATGTATTAAAGCGAGTGAAGCTTGTTTTGGTTAAACTCACCCCTAAGATATGCCAATTTTGATCCCTGAAAGCTTCCTAAACAATTGTTCCCAAAAGCATTATCAAATTTTCAACACGGTACCACTTAACGCCACCGCGCCGCCTATATTCCGTTAGAATAAAATTTACACCACAATTAACTTAATAAAACATCTTGTGAGAACCTTAATGTTAATTAGTTTACAACGTGCGTATAATTAGTAAACTTAATATTAATATTAAAATGAACTGGATACATTACTTAGGTGAGGGCAGAGAGGGAAAAAAACAGTTTTTATACTTATAATACTCTCGAACCCACGTTAAAATTATTGTATTATTTGAAAAAATGTGCCCAGTGCTGCAGAAAAAAAGTTAGATTTTGTTTGTTTGATTGTAGCGCTCTCGAAACGATTACAAAATGTGACGATCCCAAAATCACACCAGCGAAATAAATAAATAAATATCGTCAGACTAACACACCAAATGTTTGGTCCCAAACTAAGCAACGCTTGTACTAGGTATGGCTGCTATACAATGAATCCTGGTGTCACTTACCGGGGCGAATTACGAAAAGGCTGTTTGCGAAATTTGAAATAGTCAACAGCCTACGCCCTATCATCAATACCATTACCAATACGCCAAGAGGTCGTAAATGTAAAAAAAAAAATAATACTCAATAGATTTTATGTCAATTTCTTACACAATTGACCAGAACCGAAAATTTCCTTTCGAATGTAAATAAGTCACCCTCTTCAAGTAAGACAGACGGTATGCTGGCCTCTTTCTTCCCATAATATTTGATATTACTTTTTCGTCGATTTAAATTTGCGATAACACTGCAGTCTTTAGCTTCTTCGTTGTAAAAACACTAAATGTTTATTTATAAAGAACTACCTATTCTGTATAAGGCACTTACAAATTAGTAAGCACGAGCATTTTATTGTTTCTTATAAAACCTTATCCTGGATTTATTGAGAGAGAGTCATAATTCTTGAGGATAGTCTTAAGACTATCTTTATGTTACTATACCTAACTAGTTATTTGTAACCAGCATGCCCTGTTAGTTATTTGTGAAACCTATAAGGACCTATATACCGGAAAATAGATATTTACCTGCAAACTATAAATGTAGGTAGTACTTACGGAAACATATTTTAAGGAGCAAAATTATTTGTTTAGCAATTATGATCTAAATCTCCCCTCGCATTGAGGGGAGGCTAGTCACAGGAGTGGGACGTTTACACGGCTAATAATATTATTATTTGTATAAAAAAGATTATTATTTATTTTAATTTTCTGAAAGCTTATTAGGTCGTAAAACTCTTTTAACTCTGCAACTCCTGCCTCTTTCGATTTCAAAACATATTGTTTACAATTTATTCGAACCACCGGTATCGCCCTTAATACATAAATAACAATTCCCACTGAGTTTATATTCACGAAAGTAGCCGTGAGGGTGGTACTTTATTGGGATTTACGGATGTTTGGACCACATCGACCGGTAGAAAAATGGACGGCCATGCATTAGCGGGAGGGGGGTTAAAGAGCTTAGTTGCGCGTATCGCCTGTAATGGGCGGGGGTGATTTTGTTTTGAAGGTAATGCGATAAATACCTATGCATTAATATAGTTAGGTACCTAAGGGCCTATGCATAAGAACATTTTTTTGCGATGGGTCTTAGGTCAGAGAATGCGCGTCGACAGTCCATGAAAAAGTCGTCGTGTGAATGGGCCATAATATGCGTGAAGTACCTATTGAATGATTGCCTATTGAAGAACCCACTTATTACTTGTTTAGTTTATTTTAGAGGTCCCTTAACTTAACTGCGGTTAATTAATTAGATACATACAGAATAAGAATTTTAAAACTAGCAATATAGCTTCAACGTATTATTTTTTGCAGCAAAACAATTTTCCAATCAGACCCTATACTAAAGTGCATTACGGGGACTTTTGACCCCACACGTCGTAGTTTTAGTTGAAGCTGAAAAATGCGCTGTCTTGCAACGATAAGGGGTGATACAATTGGTACCACAAGTTACAGGCTTACCTGCGATCCGATATTTTATTTAAACGGGTTTGGATTTATGACAATCAGTTTGGGTTAGATGACTTTAATAATGGATAGGGTTAGAAACGTACCCGTAAAAACGGTATCGGTACTAATTTATAAATAACCTTGGACATGTTAACATAGGATAGAATTAGGCTACCTACCACCGTATCAGAAGGGCTAGAAAAGTGGCTCACGTCTACAAGCGTTCCTTCAAATCGCTACGCTTCATGTATGGAAATGACATAAGTCAAGTGATCTACATAGCGACTTGTTGTTGATTAACATAGCGACGTTTGACATTTCCATACATTGTGAAGTCTATTCTATTCTATTCGATTAGCTTTTATGCCACTTGTTTAGGGGGCAGACCATTTAAGGTGACGTTGATGTTATCGTAATTTAAAATCATTGATTATAATTTATCTATGCACCTGATACTTACGTTAATACTGAAACAAGTCCATCTTACATTTAGAAGAGAGTAAATAAAACTTTATTGCAAAATGTGTGAAACTCGTAAAACATAAACTTGTTCATGTCTAAATACGAAGCGTCTGCGTTATTATTTTCACCTGAAAAGTTAACCTGTCCCTTTGAGAAATTGAGATAATAATTTCGAGCACTCTGAGTAGTTTTAGGGGCTTTTAATGGAATAAAGCAGTTTGGTTTTGCTCCCCAACCGCACTTCGGACAGGCCGAGTGGCAGAAAATAGGTTAAAATAATATACCTTGGTGAAATATTTTTACGCGTCGCAACTGAGGGTTTTCATAGAGAAAACGCTTGTGAAATATGTCGACTGTGCATTTTTTCTCTCTGCTGTAGAACAAAAGCCTAGCCTACATGGACTGTGGAATATGGAGAAATATATTCCGTGGCTGATACAGATTGTAGACTGTTTTTATGAAAATCTAGATAGGAATATGATGGTCATACTTTATCCTTACTTCTGTAATAAAACTAACAGGGTGATAAAAAAAATAAAAAAATATAACGTCATGACTTTTATCCCCATTCGGTAGTCAGAGGCTTCAGTGGCCATAGACTACCACATTGTGGAGTTATTAAGTCAACTCAAAGCCCACGTTTCACCAGATAGTCAGAACCTAACGTGACAGGTGGTGAACCTTGTCACCGTATACAGGAACTGACTATTATCTAATCCCGAGGGATAGGTAGGTTTCCTCACGATGATAACAGGGTGATATCTCAATATTTTGTGGATTGCTTCCGAGGTAATTAAGTATGTAATGTGAATTTTGTATAAGTAAATAAATAAAAAAACCAAATGAAAGTTACACAAATTTTGGAACCAGTCGAATAGGTCAGGTTACAAGTTACTTTGGCCTAGTAAAAGTATACTCAAAAACAAAAGTAATTTAAAATATATAGTAGAATTAATTCGCTACACCGTTAATGAACCATTATAAAAGTTATGAACAAAATAACAATCAAACAAATTGCATAGCTAATGTTTTTACTCTGTCGCTTCAATGTCTTTATGAATACTAAAATGCTTTCTTCATCTCGATGAAGGGTGTATTGCAGACTCTGTTGCCATGGCAACGGCACTTAGACAAGGAGGCGCAATATGAACTGCACCATTTGAATTTCAAGTGCTATGCAAAGCGAAACCGATCTGGGGCCGATGAGAGCTCTTCAGTGGGATGGTAAATACAGATATTGTTTCACTTAAATGTTGGATTGTAATTTGTGATTTAGAGAAAGTGAAAGACTGTGAATAAATTTATTATACCTAGCCTACCTACGTCATTTGTCTAATAATAGGACCGTTTTTAGGATTCCTTACCCAAAGGGTGCCAACGGGACCCTATTACTAAGCCCACGCTGTCCGTCCGTCTGTCTGTCTGTCTGTCTGTCAGCGGGCTGTATTTTACGAACCGTAATAGGTAGAGAGTTGAAACTTTTACAGAATGACGTGTATTTCTGTTGCTGCTACAACAAGAAATACTAAAAAGTAAGTTTAAAAACTAAAACCCGACTACTGAAAAATCGCGCTCTAAAAAGTATGAAACAAGAAAATATTCTTATCTGGAGGATAGCCGTGGTCCGTGTAGGTCGTTTAGGGCCAAATGGCATATGACCACGGACCACGGCTATCCTCCAAATAAGAATATTTTCTTGTTTCATACTTTTTAGAGCGCGATTTTTCAGTAGTCGGGTTTTAGTTTTTAAACTTACTTTTTATTTAATTATTTTGGAGTTATAGGTAACAATATATATATTTTTGAAATGTGCTCATCAAGCTCTTTCATTTGATACCCCACACGGTTTCATTAAAAAAAGTTTTTTTTTAGTTTATGACATTATGTCCTCTAGAGGGCGCCATATGCAATTTTATGTGACGTCACATAGCCTATAACCAGCGCGCCATTAAGCCGCTTCTAACGATACCTCATTTGTCAAATTACGACAAGTCGTTTGGAAGTTAGGTGGGAACAGATGCACATACATACATACATACATACATACATACATACCGGTCAAAATCATAACCCTCCGCCGTAGTCGGGTAAAAAATAATATAAAACTTAAAAATAAAAGGGTCTTCATACAAAAACCGTAATATTTAAAACTTATTACCCGACTACGGAGGCGTTATGATTTTGACCGGTATGTATGTATGTAGGTATGTATGTATGTATGTATGTATGTGCATCTGTTCCCACCTAACTTCCAAACTACTTGTCGTAATTTGACGAATGAGGTATTGTCAGAAGCGGCTTAATAGCGCGCTGGTTATAGGCTATGTGACGTCTCATAAAATTGCATATGGCGCCCTCTAGAGGACATAATGTCATGAACTAAAAAAAAACTTTTTTTAATGAAACCGTGTGGGGTATCAAATGAAAGAGCTTGATGAGCACATTTCAAAAATATATATATTGTTACCTATAACTCCAAAATAATTAAATAAAAAGTAAGTTTAAAAACTAAAACCCGACTACGGAAAAAACGCGCTCTAAAAAGTATGAAACCAGAAAATATTCTCATCTAGAGGATAGCCGTGGTCCGTGTTCATGTGCCATTTGGCCCTAAAAGACCTACACGGACCACGGCTATCCTCTAGATGAGAATATTTTCTTGTTTCATACTTTTTAGAGCGCGTTTTTTCCGTAGTCGGGTTTTAGTTTTTAAACTTACTTTTTTGTCTTATGGTCGGTTTCCATACAAAAGACTTCAACGTGTGACTCTAAATATCACCATTTTGGGGATGTTTGTTTATATTCTACGGTGGTGTTACGGAATCTTTTAAGTGCGAGTCCGAGACGCACTTTGCCGGTTTTTTATTATTGATAGACTATACGTTATTCGCCGAAGTGGTCTTTACAACTTCACGCAAAGTGCGCTCCAGCCAGAGGGGCAGGGGGAGGTAGGCTCAAGTGTCCCACGTAGGGCACGGCCTCGGCTTGGGCTGCTATCTATTTGAGACGACGGGGGCATAATTACCACCGGATCACTACGCGACCTCACTGAGAAGATCCGGTAAGATACTCAGCGGGCTTGTCGAATGACTATTAGCGGGTCGATATCTGGTGAAGGGTAATGGAACCGTTTAACCCCTCGAGTGATGCGTGCACATACGCATGTGCATAAGTTCAATAGAAAATGTACTGACTTTTTTTTGGGGCATTCCACGGGTTAAGTCTGTCCACTACACTGTATTCAATAGATGTGTCCATATGGCGCGCATGCCTCACCCGAGCACTCATATTATGACATTACGTCTATGCGTTCCGACGTTAAAAGTGAGTGCTCGCGCGAGGCATGCGCCTGATGAAGACGCCGCCAGTCACCGACCAAGCTATGGCACGTATGTGGATACGTGAATATGCTCTCAGTCTAGTCATAAACGGACTCGTTGCCGACCCTGATATGAAGGGGAATGCGATAGAGATTAAAGGAGGGAGGGTTCAACGTACGAAACGTAGCTATAATATAATAACTACTTTACGCCGATCTTCTGTGAGTGCGTAGTACTACCCCGGCCGAGCCAGTCTGTATACTGGGTGAAATTGAAATCATGGGCATCCTTTTAAAGGATGATTCTACACATGATTCAGAATACTTAGGGAATATTAATCAACAAATCAATTGATAAAAATTTATTGCCTAGGTAAGGAATAACAGATAACGGGTTGGCTTATTTGCTTACTCGAGCGATATTTTTTCATCAATAGATTTTTTTATTTATATTCCCAGTATATTCTGAATCATGTGTAGAGTCATAGTTTAAAAGGATGCCCATGATTTCAAATTCACCCTGTTTAAGCTATATCCAATTAGCTACAGCTTGGTTTTACCACTACCAAATAATTTCTCGTAATACCTAATCGTTACGAGCGGATACTAAAGAGCACTAGTGGAATTATGGTAACATGAAAATTGCACCATCTCGATCCCGGAAGCTTAAATAGCTATCTGCTTACATCAATTCCAATTCCAAACGTAGCAATTCCATTCGTCGGTACGTAATTTAACTCTATTATGCTGTAATCGAACCAAGGAATTGACGGTGGTGTCAACGGAATTCGGAAGCTAGGCTGATTTAAATGTTTAGTACAAAATAAGGACTGGTTTCCATTGGCGTACATTGTATAATTTGTAGGTAGATCTAATAATAATAATAATATCCTGGGACATTTTTTGTACACACGGTTACCTGATCCCAAACTAAGCAGAGCTTGTACTATGGAAACCAGATAACTGATATTACTACATATACTACTTTTTTATTTGTAAATACATACTTAATATACATATACACCCAGACTCCGGACATACAGACATTTTCATGCAAACAAATGCATGTCCCGGGTAGGAATCGAACCTACGACCTGCAGCGTGAAAGGCGCCTCCGCGCCAACCACGCTAACGGGCCCGTCGTTCATATCTGTCAGATATGAATTTTAAATATACAGCTCAGCTGCTTGGTCCTTAGATGGAGTTCGTTTATGATGATGTTTCGCGTGCGTCTAGAAGAAGTGAGCGGCACTTCTGAGCAACCAGTTTTGACGTCTGAATGTCATAACGCGACACACGCCTCTTTTAGAAACACCTCAGTAGTATCTTTTTTGCGCACAGCAGCAGCAGTTATAAGAGATTCCACACTAAAGTTATTAAATGTTATATAACGTTACATAACATTATTATTGCAACAATGTTTTAAGTCCTTCATCACAGTATATAACCCTACATAGAGAAGGCATATATTCAGTCAGGTAGATAATACAGATACGCTCGGTTTAGGAATTCTCTTTGACGATAATGCACCTGCATTAAGGAGGTCACCGCAACGCTCCCCCTAAGATATAGTGTAACATCTATCTTAATTAGTTAGGTTTATCCAGGATTAACCAGCCCCTTTTAATCTTCAGATGAAAGGCCTTTTTGCAAAACCCTACGAACGCAATTACGCGGCTATTAAGTATTAATAGAATATGTGCTGTATAGGGAGTGTAAAGCGAGGTCTATATCTAATCTTAACCCTTGTAACCAGAATATTATTGAGTAAGTTAATTTAAATTTTATTGCTTATTATTGTTTTTTTTTTTAAGTGATAACTTCTTTAGCGGCGTTGTGCACTTTTCTTGGGATGGGTGAAAAATGATAAACTAGCGCCAGGGGTCACGTGTCCTGATCTAAAAATTGCACAGATTGCGCAGGGCACTTGCGCGAATAAAATGCGACAGATTCGTAGCGACAGGTCACGTGTCCTATCTTGGGATGGGTAAAAAGTATATAGTTCATAATTTCGCTTTCAACGTCAACGTCTTATTATCGCCCAAGTGCATGGATCTGGGTGAGTGCTCTATGGGGCGTAGGTTCGAATCCTATGTTTAGTATATCTTCGAAATTGATATATTATTAATTATTTAATTCTTATTATTTTTTATTTAAATTCGTATTATTTTATATGATTATTTAACAAAAGAAACAGCCAGGTTGTTTTTTTTTTTCATTTTTTCCCTAACCATTCCAAAATATTTAAAAATGCACAACGTTACTGTTCAAGTTTTCACTTCTGCCGGCACTCCCGGAGTGCAACGTGGCCGTTTTTTTTCCTGAGTGGCCTTAACAACTTCACCGGTCAGAGGGCGAGTGCACAGAGTGCGGCTCTAGCCGTAAGGGCAAGCGGGACAGCTGGCTCAAGGACGCCACGTTGGGCACGGCCTCGGCTTGGGCTGCTGTCTTTTTGTGAGAGTGGGGTAAAAATTACCACCGGATCGTAACGCGACCTCGCTGAGAAGATCCGGAAAGAGACTCAGCGGGCTTGTCGGATGCCTAGGTGCGTCTATGTCCTGCGAAGCGCATAGAGGCACCTATTGGCGGTGGTGTGGGAACGTCGAGTGCTGCCATCCTTAGACACATTTTGAGAGTTTTAATCGAATTGGGCCAACGGGACAGGATAATGTAATAGATAACCAACCGCTAAGTAAAGATGTGTATAGTACGTTTTTTTATACTTGTCCTATTTGGTAAGCAAAGATGGCGTCCAGCGGGGCGATTGCGTAACTTTTTGTCAATGTTTCAATTGGTTTCGTATATAATTGACACAGGATGAACGAAACCAATTGAAACATTGACAAAAAAGTTACGCAATCGCCCCGCTGGACGCCATCTTTGCTTACCAAATAGGACAAGTATAAAAAAACGTACTATATAATGTATGTAACGTCACGACTTTTATCCCCATTCGGAGGTAGTCAGAGGCTTGAGTGGCCATACACCACCACATTGGGGAGGTATTAACCAACTCAAAGCCCACGTTTCACTAGATAGTCAGAACCCAACGTGACAGGTGGTGAACCGTGTCGCCGTGTGTACAGGAACTGACTATTACCTAATCCCGAGGGATAGGTAGGTTTCCTCACGATGTTTTCCCTCACCATCAGCGAACTGTAAATTATGCACATAGATGAAAATTCATCCATTGGTGCATGCCCCACCGGGGATCGAACCTGGGACATTCTGAATGCTAGCCCAACCTGTTCACCCCTAGGCTACAGTCGCTAAGTAAAGAATGTGACAGAAATTACTACCTTGTATTATTTAGTTTTATATTAGCGAAAGTGTGAAAATTGGTTACCTTTAGGTAGGAGTGACTTTCCTTAGCCATCCAGTGTCTTTTTTTTTTTTTTTTTTTTCAAAGTTCATCTTACGGACCTCTTCCTTTTGAAAAAAATAATTAGGAAGCGCATTTTCAATTAGCGGGCCTTTTGGCATCAAACAAGCTGTCGTGATATCTGATCTTAACCCCTGTTATAAGGGCAAGGGAGCCGACGCTATATTTAATTCAACCGTTAATTATGCAATCCAGGAAACACACAAAAGGGGTTTGCAATCCTTTTTTTAATCAAGATTATTTTTTGACGTGAACAAAGTAGACGGGAAGTAAGGGTGACTCGGAAACGGAACGGAAATAGTTGCACGGAAATGACTTCATTCCCATTCTAAGAAGTCCGGTGTTGTAAGTTTACGTGCCTGAGTAAATGTGTTTTAAAATAGAAGTTTCTGGATACACAAAATGTGATTTTATATTGGGTCTTGCTTCTTAAAAAAGATGATTAGAAAAAGTTGTTTTAGTAAAATATTATTTTAGAGATCCTTTAAGGGATGCTCCACTTAAGCTGCCTTAGACGACGGTTACCACTTACGGTCAGGTAGATCATCTGTCTGTGTGCCTTCCTGGGTTATAAAAAGATGTAAGAATAACCTACTTTTGATACCCAAAAAACATATCACAATGGACTCGTATAAAAATTTGGAAATAAACTTGCTGTTCATACCAAATTTTCTCTGTCTACGTGTCTATTGACACCATGAGATCGTACCGTATCCTATAGATGCTTGCAATACCAAATCGCTCGCACGTTGCCGATCTGAACGGAAGGGGGTTGGGCTTCCGGCTCTCTCACTTATCATACGAAACGCAGCTGTAATAGCTACTTTACGCCGATCTTCTGTGAGAGGGTACTACCTCAGTTGAGCCAGCCCATATATGGGCTCCAGTATATTGGCCATAGCTTGGCTTTATCAATTTCTGTGTTAAAACTATGTATGTGGTGTTATTGAAGCACAAACTTGAAGAGAGTGGAAATTGAAAAGTTTACCTGTATATTACGGTGTAGTGTCGTCAGAAACTTTAGATTGTTTTTGTTGGGAGACAAATTGTCATTTGGTTGCGTTGAAGAGAGGATTATAATACGTCACAAGTACGTGTAATATACGTATCATAGCCTAACGTAGCCTATTTTTTTATTTGGGTGACCTCTTAAAAATATTATAATTAGATCTTGTACTGAAATAAACTCTCTACAACCCAAAAGTGCTACGTGTTGTTTGTCAGAAACGAACAAAAATACGAATCATTTTATCATCATTTAATGCAAGTACCTATTTCACAAAACACTACAAAATTCAATCACCAACATCCCTCCTAGTAAGGAACCACTAATACATTTAAGCCTGATGTTTAAGGCCTGTTATCGTTGGACAACTTTTTCCGCTATATAAATTTGAAGTTTTGACAGTTCCTTATAAAATATTTGTCTAAACGTCATATTTATTTGGTGGATAAAATATATCTGAAGATTCTGAACCGGCCCTTAACAATCCATCGCAACTGGGGCCCGCCCTATTACGAATCCAGACAATCTGTTTCGTCCCTTCGTGATTTTGACACTAATTTACTACCCGTGAAAATGTGTCAAAATTCAAAATTCGAAGCCGGAACGAAACCGATCATTGCTTTCGTACCGGGTTCGTAATAGTAACCGGTACACGAAACATGGGCCGTATCTAATTCAATTCGCACCTCGCCCCTAACCCAGCTGTTTAATATTCGGCCCGTTCCGGGCCTAAATGGTAATGAGTTATCCAGTTTTAGCCGAATGAAGATTCTGTTTATACGATAGTAACTCCACTTAATCCAGAGACTAGCTATCGGGAACGCGTTTAGGCTACGAGACTAAGGATTTATTAGTATCGGAGCGATTAGTATTAAAAAGTTAATGTAATTAAAATAGGTACCTAGTATAGATATCTAGTATTCTTCTAACCTTTATCACCATCGCACCACTCGTCTAAGAGGAGATAGCCTCCAATCATGCCTGTTTTCGGCTAGCCCCACCTTAAAGTTTTCAACCCCTACTCTATTACTAGCTTTTAGAATTCGTTATGTAGCTATTTGCTACATTGAATTTTGTAAGTGAACTTAACTTTATGGAAATTTTGTTTTAATTATAGTCGGTTGAGTTTCCATCAGGCGAGCATAAAGTTAAGAAAAAAATAATAATATAAGAAAATATAAAATAAATACCTAATAATAATATAGAAAGGTAAGAAAAATAATATTTGAAAAGAAAGTATTCGAATTTCAATAAAAAAAATATTTCATTATAATTACTGACACTCATCCAAATATTACTTCGTACTTTTGTCAACCTGTATATATAGAGTAAATAAAACGTATCACATCTACCTGGTGTTAAATAAATTGAACCCGGCACCCACCTGCACGCATATTGTCGTGTAATTAAAACGAACAAGCTCGTCGCGCCATGTTCCCGGTTCCATACAACAATCATTTTACTCTCCACTGTACGTATATTTTGAAATAAATTAGTGGTACACGATTTTTTCCTGTTCAAAAGATTTTTAATGAATTTTTAAAATAGCTACAAGGTTTATAGGGTTGAACCTACCTGACGAAATACTTTTTGTGTGACTAAGGTGGCAAAAAGCGTATGGTGATGTTACGCAGTTACCGTAGCCTATAGATGCTTGCAATACCAAAAGTATTGCTCGCACGTCGCATCTGAAGCGGTGATGCCCATTAGATGTACGGAAACGCAAAGTATATGTACCCAAAAATACTTACATAGTTTCTAGAAAAGTAGCCTTAAAATTATGTAGTTACTTTTATTATAACGTGATATATTAAGTATCACCTCCCTTTAAAGTATCCGTTTGCTTTCAAAATATTTGACCAGCATCCAACGGATAGCAGCCCTAAGGGTCCGTATCGCGGCACCGACAACTTTAATTAAAACCCTAGCGGCGTGTAAACGGCGACGATTTCGAAATAACTGTAGGGAAAAAATGCTGAATTATTTCAGTTACAGTTGCGACCGTCGAGCAGATGTTGTGGCGAACGTGCTGATGTACCTTATTATATTTTGGTAACACTTGTAACGGTATCAGACAACATACAAAGATATCATCATCATCATCATCTCAGCTGAAAGACGTCCACTGCTGGATATAGGCCTCCCCCAAGGTTTGCCGCAATGACCGGGGCTGCGCTGCCCGCATCCAGCGTACTCCCGTTACCAAGTCATCGGTCCACCTTGTGGGAGGCCTACCCACGCTACGCTTACCGGTGCGCGGCCGCCACTCGAGAACTCTTCGGCTCCATCGGCCATCCGTTCTACGAGCAATGTGCCCTGCCCATTGCCACTTATTTGGCAATCCTGCGGGCTATGTCGGTTACCTTGGTCCTTATGCGTATCTCCTCATTCATGAGTTGATCTCGCAGGGGAACCAAGGTATCCTCGTCCGATTTGCACCTACCCATCCTTCAGGTCGGTAACGTGCGAGCAATGCCTTTGGTATTGCAAATAGCAAGTATCTATAGCCTTCGGTAACTGCTTAACATCAAGTAAACCAGTAACTAAGACCTTATATATGAGTTAAAGGTAAATATTTCGTGTGTGTAGAGTTGTCACTAACCAGATTACGCATGCCGTCACCCTCGAATTATCTCCGCGCTAATTTATCTGCCTATCTGGCGGTGCGGGTTTTAATCCTCTCTTATTATTTGGATTAGTCGGGATTGCGACTGCTGTTTAGTATGCAAAACCGGCGGCGTAGGCACTGTACACATAATAGGGATGTGTTGGGTAATTTTGAATACAAAACAATGAATGTGAACTGGGATTTAGAGATTTAGATCATAATTCTAGTGACTAAGCTGACCGACATAGACACAGTTGTCGTTCGCAGGAAATACCCAGGATTAGTCATATATGCAGTAGAATGGAATACCGTTTGGGAGTAAAGAGTGTTTGAGTTAAGACCTCGTAGTATCGTAGGCAGGCCATAAGCGAGATGAACCGATGATTTGGAGAATCTGGCAGGAAAGACCTGAATGCGGAAAGCAGAATGCTGCAAGGAATGGAGTGCTATGGAAGAGACCTACACTTAGCAATAGTTGGTGGTTGAAAACGAAAGAAAATAATTCTAGTGAGTGATTAAGAGGAATAGTAGATTGTATCATAAGGGAGCAAAATAATATTTTTTCGGCGAGGGCGCTTTTTTGAATCCAGAGCGAAGTGAGGGATTCTAGAGTAGAATCCCGAGCGTAGCGAGGGATTCTTTAGTAGAATCCTGAACGTAGCGAGGGATTCAAAGTACGTCGCCCGAGCCAAAAATATTTTGCGCCCGAGAGATACACTCTACTTTTCATCACCCTCTATGAGAAAATAAAGGGCTCCTCATATTTTATTGTAATATTATTATTTAATAAGACATTTAAAGGTGGTAGAGCCAAACTGTAGCCAATTGACTGCAGCTCATATAAGGGCTGGCACGACCGGGGTAGTACCACCCAAGATCGATCTTTACGCCGATCTTCTCACAGAAGATCGGCGTAAAGTAGCTATTACAGCTGCGTTTCGTACGATGAGTGAGAGAGCCGCAAGCCCAACCGGCCCAACCGGGTCGGCAACACTCGAGCAATGCCTTCGGTATTGTAAGCATCCATAGGCTAGTTCGCGCGTTTTAATTTGATTTATTTTTTTATTCAGCTGGCGGCTCGACTATGGGCCCCGTCGCGTCGTACCAGCCAGTCTTTATTCAAACAATATTTGTGTTGGATTTATTTGGCGCTGAACACTAAGATATTCTAAATTCAAAAAGTGCGCCGCAATTTACTTTCCCGCACACTTATGAAATAAGTGTGCGGAAAAGTTCATTCCGGCGCACTTTTTGAATTTGGAACAAGTTTCTTATACACCGCCTTAAAAGACCACCTTTGGGCTCACTTAAAGGCGAACCAAGTCGTCCTTTTCGAATAGATGGGATGAAAATAAAATTATGGCCTTAGATAGAGAGAGCTCTATCAGCTCCAATGGCAAGAGTCTTAGGAGAAAGACGAATTTAAGTAAGGGAAGTACGAATAGTTGTTAAGAGATACCTTATTTTTGAGGCACCTATCCCATATAATTTTGAGTTACTTACCTAAGTATCAGAAATTATAGGTTTTAGAATGAATGGTCGACAAAGCTGATGAAGTTTTGGTTCACCTGACTCAGAGCAAAGTCTAGAGTAGACTCTTCCTTGTTAAATGCAGTTTAGAATCTTGTGCAATTTCTAGCCCAAATCACGAAATAACATGTAATAACTTTTCAGTACAAATTATACTTATTAGAAGTGACCTTGCGTATTCAGAAATTCTAAACATCAGGCAGGTTGCCGTTCTTGTTAGATCACCAAAAAAAAATTCTACAAGTATAAAAAATTATATGACAAAAACGATTTCCTTTCCACCCCACACTATCAAAAGGTGAATAAACTATCAACTATCAAAAGCTGCAACCTATACGCCGGCTTTTCAGCCGTCTTGCAACTCGTGTCACCTATACAAAATGTGACATTCAATACACGCCTCCTCCATTGTTAGCCGTACCCTTCCATATTCACATTCACTACAAAAAGTCTTATACACCAACTCCAACAAACAATTTTCAACTTAGATTCTGTAGCTGGAAGATTGAAATTGGTTGATAGAGAATTTATTTTTTGTAAGACTGAAACATCGTTTAGGGGTATCGCTAAGAAAAACGCCAAGTGTGAAAATGCAAGCTGTGTATTGGGAATAACCCTATTATAAGCGTAGTATTAGATTGTATCGATCGGTTGTGATTATGGTTATGGTATGAAAGGATAAGCCTATCACAGGGGAATAAGATATCGTTCATCATACAAGGGTCTTTGGATAAGAAATTCGATGTAGCAAACTTTTGGAAAAGGATATTACCAAGAAAGAGAGCGATACGTGACTATCCAAAACAGTTCGTCCTACTAAACGGAGTCAGTACAACTCAGTGGCTCAATAATGCCTTCTTTGTCGAATTCCGGGTGCGATAACAGATGTGTAAATTTCGCCGCATTTGTCGCGCTGAGTACAAATTTGGTGATTGCGATGTGAGAATGTACCATATCTGCTAAAATAATACATCAATGCTTCTGTAATTCTGCTCGATAAATGGTAACTTCCTATATCGAGTACAGTCCCATATAATTATCGGGCCTGCAGCGAGCGTCACTATTATCAGTACAAGACTGTCACAATAGGACTTTTCTCTATTAAAAATTTTAGTTCCTATTTTCAACACCGGGCGAGATAAATGTATGGCACTGTACATGCCTGGGATTGGGACTATCAACAAAATGTGAGTGTAAAAAATATACTTCTCAATACCCATGTATTACACATTGCACTTTTATAGCACTTTTATGTTTCTACCTATTGATTCCAACATAACATTTAGGCATTTTCATATCGCAAAAGCTTAATCGAAAATCCCATTTAAACTAAGTTTATTATCTGCATAGTACTTGCGAAACTAGCGTGGTAACTCTCAGCTTAACTAACTTAAATGCACGTATATTAAACAGACATGATATGAACACTATCTTGAGTTCAGTTAATTTACTTACAAAATTCTATTAACTTCTACGTGCAAGAACATGAGATAGATCAGCTTAGCTCAACTATTTTAGTATTCATTATGTTAGTTATATTAATACATTGTAGAGAAAACATAATACCTATGTACTTGTAATCTTAACACCTATACTCAACTTCAAACAACTGACTGACAACCGAGCTTCATTAATATTCTGCGTCAGTCTACCGCTCCCAGTTTACATATTAACACTACAAGTAAATAGAAGATTTAATTTAACACATGTACAGCATAAAGTAGATTCAGCGGCAATTTTAACACTAAGATACCACTCAACAGGTCTTCGTAACTATTAGGCGAACGCGACAGCTTACAATGATACAAATATATTTAGCGATGTTCCCCTCATTCAACACCATTTATCTTTTGTCGCGAATTTTCCCAGTTAATATTTCAGCAGAATCAAATTACGAAACTCGTAACACTACGCCGGGAACATATTGGGAGACGGATGGGAGGGGGCCGTGTTATGTGAAATACGCAAGGCGAGGAAGGGATGTTTCAGACTAATCCCCCGATACGCCGAAGAGACTATACTTACTAACATGGACCCTTTGCTAGGTAAGGTAACGTAATTAAGCTACAGCTGATATTGTCATGTCATACTAGAATTTATGATAAGGATTTACGTCATAAACACTAGCTAAAAGAAAGTATGTAAACTGTCCATACAATCAATCAACTAAGAAAAGACGACTACAAATCCTACTATCTTAGGTCCGTGGCTGAGAGCGTCGTCGTGTCAATACAAGACTATAAAAAAATTAAAATGACAATTCTCTATTTAAAATTTTAGTTCCTCTCTTGAACACTGATAAGATAAAGAAAAAACTGCTGTCTATGGATAACATAAATAAACCTTTATGCAAAATACTCTCGTATGCCTGAAGCGATTTTTACGGTCTGAAGGTATCCTTACGGTCCACATAGGAACATTTTCTAAGAGTTATTTGTCTCCTAATGTCCGGGATTGCGGCCGTTGCCTTATAATTTCATGATATGTGCTGGAAAATTTATTAGCTTACTGAAATTGTATTTTTATAAGGTTTCATGTACTTCCAAATTCAAAGTGAAATAATAAATAAAAATTGCAGCACCAATCGCAAACTAACTAAAGGAGAACACATGCATAATCCTTTTGATATGTGGATATCTTTTGATGAGAACAATAAGATAGTATTAGTTTGCTTAATCTTATAATATTCGTTTAAATACAAACGTTATAATTAGTACGATTTGATCTAATCCGTCGTAACTACTGCACTATTTCATAGAATTTCGAAATGAGAACATTTTCTGTGAAAGCTGTCTGCTGGCTCAGAAATAAATATGAAGCAATTTATTACTCCCCAGATAAAGGATATAAAAAATACTATCTTTTCTTATTTTATTTGTTTTCCTTATCTCTAGATTCAGGAGTTACTTCAGGGCCATTAAACTCGAATCACTTATTCAAAACACAGCGAGCAAAAGGATTAAAGTCGTGAGATTTAGGTCACTCTTAATAGTTAGATATAAAGGGAGTGCCATAAGGAGCCAGTATAAATCTTTCAGTAGTTTCATAACTCAATTTCTTTAGTTTCACTACTATAACACAATTAAATGAATTTACTGACGGACGTAAGTTCCGTCGTGAACTTGCCTCGGCGCTTTGATATTTTATTTTCAACTTTTATTCTGGATTCAATCTTCATAAATAGAAGGTTCAAAGCTTGAATTGAGTACCTATTTTATTTTATATTATTATACCTACTCACTTCATTGGATCTATGTTTGGAAATTGGTTAGCACGATAACCCATGAATCATTTAAAAAAAATGTAAATATCACCATCACATTTGTCCATCAGCTAGAATACGTCCTCTGCTGGGCTTACAATGACCATATTTTTTTTTCTTTTTATCCTTCTCCTAATAAAGTCATTTAAACCAATCCAATGAAGTGAAAGTCCACATATCACGATCCTACACTAATGGGATCCTCTGACTCATGACTTAATACATAAAATACCATCTAATATGTAGAACAGAATGAAAAAAAACGAGGTTGAACACGACTAAAAATCGATACAATAAAGGCTCCTAAATGTCAAAATCTGGGCAACAATACTAAAACATTTAAAAGCTAGCGCAATTACAAACGAAATCTGTACCAATAAAAAACCCAATCACTTAAGTGTCCAAGGCAATGAATATTTAAATTTTTCTCACAATGCCGACACCAGCAGTAGAACGGCTGCGTCTAATGCCTCTGACGTTCCCTGACCCTCTTAAGCCTCCTTTATCGGCAAAGCAATCTCTATTTTGCACCATTACCATCGATAGGTGCGTTAAGATTACAATTTTGGTAGGCAACTGCTTATAAACCTTTTGTATTAGTATCTGCTTCGGGAAGTGTAATTAAGAGGGGCTCGCTGAAAACAGGCATGATTGGAGGCTATCTCCTCTCAGACGAGTGGGCTAAAGAAAATAAAAAATATCAATGTATTTATTGAACCTTCACTTTTTACCCGACTACGGAGGCGTTATGATTTTGACCGGTATGTATGTATGTATGTATGTATGTATGTATGTGCATCTGTTCCCACCTAACTTCCAAACTACTTGTCGTAATTTGACAAATGAGGTATCGTCAGAAGCGGCTTAATGGCGCGCTGGTTATAGGCTATGTGACGTCACATTAAATTGCATATGGCGCCCTCTAGAGGACATAATGTCATGAACTAAAAAAAAACATTTTTTAATGAAACCGTGTGGGGTATCAAATGAAAGAGTTTGATGAGCACATTTCAAATATATATATTGTTACCTATAACTCCAAAAATAATTAAATAAAAAGTAAGTTTAAAAACTAAAACCCGACTACGGAAAAAACGCGCTCTAAAAAGTATGAAACAAGAAAATATTCTCATCTAGAGGATAGCCGTGGTCCGTGTTCATGTGCCATTTGGCCCTAAAAGACCTACACGGACCACGGCTATCCTCTAGATGAGAATATTTTCTTGTTTCATACTTTTGAGAGCGCGTTTTTTCCGTAGTCGGGTTTTAGTTTTTAAACTTACTTTTTAATTTTAATTAGGAAAAAATGCTACGTGCTATTGTACTGTGTGTAAAAAAATATTAAAGGTAAGTCAGTAAATAGCCGCATCCAGTTGTCTCACAAGCCGCATGAGGCAGCTTTACCTCACTTTTGACAGGGCGCGCCCGAGCCAAATGCTCGCCCTGCCTCACTAGAACGCTGTCATTTACCTCGCCTAGTTTGGCCTAGTCAGGAGACAGATATTACCAAGGAAGTGGGAGACATGTATACAAAATAGTATGTCCTACTAAATGGGGTCCATGGACAAGGTACGAATCAGTCGTTCAAGCAAAAGAAAGTTTAAAAAAAATTAGGTATTGCCAATACGGCTCATCTTCCAAAGAATAAAACGCATCAACATCGAATTGCAAGTGCGACAACAGATTTGTAAATTTCGCTGCAATGAGCACAAGTCTAGTGATTGCAATGTATGGAGGTACCATATCTGCTAAAATAATACATCAATGATGATGATGTTCTGCCATAAACAAAGCACCATCGAAGGAACCTATAAAGTTTGGCTAGATATATCTCCAGTTCTTTGCGCAATATTTTCTTATGAAATATATTTTCTATCGTGTAGTTTATTAAACAATGTGGTTTTCGATCCACACGTCTCTTTTATGGGTCCATAAAATACGCATCGTGCTTTATCGGTCTGAAACGCCACGACGAGTATAGTTAGGACCCTCTGTATAGACTTGATACGATATTTTGCCATTGAATACATATATTTTTGACACAAAAATAATAATATGCACGAAATATAATATATTTTACCTGAGTGGTAAGGCTCTTTTGTTAATGAGAACACTCCCGATTAAGACACAACGAAACAAAACTTAATCAAAATCGCTTCATCCGTTCAGGAGCTATGATGCCACAGACAGACACATAGATACACACTGCAAACTTATAACGCCCTATTTTTTCCTCGGGGGTTAAAAAGAAAACTTTTCTAATAAAATATATTAATATTTTATCTACTTTTTATTGGTAGATAGGGACAATGATAATCAGAATTTTAGGGCTGTAAATTCCATGTATAGATGAATACATATTTATACCGAACAAATATTTGAGTGGTCCTGGAAAATGTAATATGGCGTCTGAGCTAACAGTGGCGTAATTACGTTGAAAAGTTGCTAATTTGACCGCTTCGCCGCGAGCCGTGTCCCACGTGTGTCCGAATTTTGCGTAATTAAATGTTGTGTATGAAACATTTCAGTTTCGACAGTGTGGAGTTCGCTTTATGATTTTTATTACAGTTATGATGTGTACACATTAGCCAAATATTGTACCTTCTAGGCCCGTATTAATAAATCTATCTCAAAGTTGAGATCGATCTTAATATACAGTTTTGACGTTTAATGAATGGAAAATCTGTCAAAAATAGTATCTTAAGTTCAATCTTGAGATCGATTTATTAATATGGGCCCTAACCTCGAAATCACTAAACTTGTAGGGAGATTACACACCACATGCAGCGAGGTTCACACATCATTTCTTTGTATCTTGAGTTAAAAAACACAATTTTTTTTTCATAGATATTCATTTAATTGGTAAGCACATACGTTCTTATACAAAATACGGTTTTTAATTATGTATATCAAATCTATCTATTTGTTCGATTATACCTAATGTACTTTATCTTTATTATACTTAATAATTAATATGTTTATTATACACTTATTATACTTTATATTACTTCTACTATGAAACATTGATATTAACTCGCATAAAAAATATTGGCACACGTTAGCCTTTACAAATAATAGTACCTACCTACGTATTTGTTCGTAGCAAAATGAACTTAGGGCGCCTACTCCGAAATACGAAACGAAATGCTTCGGCTGACGGATCGTACGTATTCCTACCCCGTAAAATTTTCGGAAGTGTTCGAACGACAGAAGTACGTAACGTCAAATCACAACTATCGAATCCGAACTACGGATCCGGCACACTTTCAGAAAAGGAAAACGTTAAGATTCGACAGCCGAAGAATGTCGTTTCGTATTTCGGAATATACGCGGGTGCGAATATTGCGGTTATCTAAGGGCCTCCGCAGACTAGCTACTTTTAGCATCGGCGATCGGCGATTTTGATACTGCGTCTCGCTCGTTCGCGCTCGAAGAAACGCTACGCAGCATCGATACGTCACAAAATCGCCGGTCGCCGATGCTAAAAGTAGCTAGTCTGCGGAGGCCCTAACCGAAACTTTAATCTTCAGCCAGCCAAATGTCGGAAGTGCAGTCGCCGCCGGGATATCTGAAAAACAAGTGTCAGTTAGTTATCGGGTTTAAATTATAACATTTTTACTTCACAACTGCATTTAAATTTTCACCGCGCGTCTTGGATAATGTCGAAGTTTTAATTTATACTTCTCGTTAAAATGCAAAAACATGGTAGAGTTTGATCAAAGGTTGGATGAAATTGACTCAAATAAAATATATGAGGAAAAATTACGTTTGAATTGCAATAAATATTTACCCCTTTAGCTATTGAAGAAGTGGCCCGATGTCAATGTGCGCGAGATGCCATTGATATAGCAAGCATCTATAGGCTACGGTAACTGCTTAACACCAGGTGGACTACTAGTTTTCCGCCTTTGTTATTACAAAAAAAAAACATAGCACGATTCCCACTTTATTAAAAGGGCCTATCCATCGGGACATAAGAGACATCACAGAAAATGTGGATCAACAGTCTGCTTAGTTGTCTCCATTTTATGACAGTTCAAAATAGAGACAATAGCATAAATCGATGCAAGTGTTGAGATAGTGGAGGTTGTAGTGTAGAGTATAGCTTTTCAAAAAACAAATCAAGAACACCAATATTCCCAGCAACAACCCTACATCAGTTAAAAAATTTTTTTTAAAAAGTTAGCGCACCTCATTTCATGCGGCAGGGTTGGCCCGTCCGGCTCGCTCCCGAAGTCTACCAGGAAGTCGGGGTCCAACTTCAACCCGCCGTTCACTGTGTCCACGTCCAACTTAGCTATCCATCCGCCCTGCACACACAATTACATTTTTTATATGCGGATAAAAGTACCTACCTATATTATTTCAAAATTCAAAAGATTGTTTTAAGTTTAGTGTGTGCGAGTGTATGTAGTTTTATAACTTTTTGCATTATCATGCACGTAATAAAAAATTACCAAATTACTAGCGATGTTTTCGCGCGGTTGATGTGACGTCACGAGGCGAGGCCCACTCGCGCTTAGTAGTGAATGGTTGCGCGGGCGGGGGCACAGCGTGCCTTCAAGCTGATCCGACCGTGTGACGTCACACGTGCCGGCCGCATATATAATATAAAATGTGTTTTACAATCGCAACGGATGGACCAATTCCGATGATTTTAGAATTATATTGATGAGAAAGCTTATTATAACACTATAGTTTTGAGTTGATTTGTCGACCTCGAAATGATCTCCATTAGAGATTACGCAATTGGATATCATAAAGAGTATATAAATCACTAAAATCTATTTAAACCTGTGTACCTAATACCTCGCGCGTGTATCCCATATATTTTATCTACGAAATAGATCAAAGAGGAAATCTGGTAAACTGAACGATTTCATGCGGTAAACTCATCCATAATAAATTGGAAACGTTTACGTGAACATTACTTAACAAAATAACAAAATATTTTCCTTCTCCCATTTAAGGGTCTTGCTAAGGTAACGGCGACTATACGAAAAAAAATGGATGAATACGATGGCCCATGTGCTTTTTAAAATTTATTACAATAAACTTCAGACCGTTAGGATTAAAATGTATTTGGTACTTTATGTATATTACCAATTCCAAACATCCATTCCATTATGTTCCATTTTGACGGGTCCGTTAGCGTGGTTGGCGCGGAGGCGCCTTTCACGCTGCAGGTCGTAGGTTCGATTCCTACCCAGGACATGCATTTGTGTGCATGAACATGTCTGTATGTCCAGAGTCTGGGTGTATATGTATATTAAGTATGTATTTACAAATAAAAAAGTAGTATATGTAGTAATATCAGTTATCTGGTTTCCATAGTACAAGCTCTGCTTAGTTTGGGAGCAGGTAGCCGTGTGTACAAAAATGTCCCAAGATATTTTTTATTTTATTTTAGAAAACAGGTCCAAAAATATGATATTTTCAACCTATATTATACATTCTCTCCACCACGGCTCACAGATACCATGTGAAATCTATACCTAAATAATGCTGAAGATCTTTTCATTCAATAAAAATTGTAATTTCGCTACAATTTTCATCGCCTTTTTCAGTACAACAGCCGCATATACCCTCTTAAGCTGAAAATAATATTTATCCTGAAACATTACCAGTCCCCGCTTCACGGTAATACAAAAACGGCAAATTCCAGTGAAACCAGGTTTAAAATTACAACGGGTGACAGTTATTTGTATGACAAAATATGCGACGTGGCTTCATGAATAATACATGATCCCCAGGTGATGTAGGTTCCACACTGTGCCTTAGAAAAATAACTTTATACATTTTTATATAAAGGACGAGAAAATAAATAAGACAAGGGGCCGAAGGTTTTGATATAAGAGATAAGGGCTGTTTATTGCGGTCCGTGGGACTGAAAATGGACGTAACCCAATAAAATGCCTTGTCTACGGCCGTCACATTCTTGGGAGTATGTCCTTTAATAAAGTCACCGATGTCTGCATCTTTGGTGTCGTAATTTTCAATTTATAAGTCAGAGTTATTCATCTACACATAAAAAAATAATATTGAAGTGTCTGTTTGTAATGTCAAAATAATAGCTTTTTAGTATCATATGCATTTATGAAAGTATATTCGTTATTTATAACGCAATTGAAATTTTGAAATTGTTTGGCTTCGGGCTAATCTCCGAAACGGCTGTACCGGTTTTGACGGGACTTTCACTGGCAGATAACTGATTTTATAAGGAGTAACTTAGGCTACTTTTATTTTAGCAACCATTAAAAAATAAAATATATTAAATTCAACGCGTACGTAGTCCGCTCAGCTAGTATATCATATAAGTATAAGCTACAATAAACGAACGTATGGATCTCTAGTACAAAGCCTCGCAGTGGAAAGTACTTTATACTCAGCAAATACTCACTAAGAGCAAATAGAATAAGGGTAAATATAAGCACTTACGTGCTGGGAATGAACACAAAAGGTCTTACTTAGACAAAAGCTGTTTATGATACTGAAAATACTAGTCTCACCTCTTGAACCATTTTGTTGTAGAACTGTTTATCCCAAGTGGAGAATAGAGACGACGACACGTAAAGTCGTGTCCCATCTAACGAGAGTTGCAGCATTTGAGGTGCACCCTGAAGCCTTTTCCCTTTCAACGTTACGGGCTTAGGTGGTTCCTGAAAAGTTGAAAATTATTATTCACTACCTGTGCCCCGCCACTTTGCTCGCGTAGAAATTGGGTTAGTCTATGTCTTATTCCAAAGCCTACACTATCTACGTTTCAAATTTCATTAAAATCGGTTTAGTAGTTATGGAGATACGTGTTAACAAACATTCACACACACACATTTATTTTCGCATTTATAATATTAAAATTAGAAGATTTTTTAACCAACAATGCGACAACTGCTTCGCGCTAGAGATGGGTTGGACTAGGTAAATTTGGGACTAGGTGCACCTATTCCTAGTATTTAAAAATACGTGATCCAAACACCTGTTCCACCTAGTCCGCCTAGTCTACCTAGTCCACCTAGTCTCCAGTACTTATCAGCTATGGTTCGCGTACTTAGTCCTTAGATCCATAATAGGACTCGATACATGAGATCAAATGGGGACAAAAATTGACTTATGCTCACTTCAGTTAGATGTCGCCTACTGCTTACTAATGATGATGACTTGATGATGACGACGATGATGATGATGAAGAAGACGACGACGACGATGATGATGATGATGATGCAATGATGATGATGCGACGACGATGATGATGATGACGATGACGATGATGATGATGGCGATGATGATGATGACGATGATGATAGTGATGATGATGATAATGATGATGATGATGACGATGATGACGATGATGATGACGTTGATGACGATGATGATGATGATGACGATGATGGTGACGATCATGATGACGATGATGATGATGATGATGATGATGATGACGATGACGATGATGACGATGATGACGATGGCGATGATGATGACGATGATGATAGTGATGATGATAATGATGATGATGATGATGATGATGATGGCGATGATGATAATGACGATGATGATAGTGATGATGATGACGATGATGATGATGATGATGATGATGATGACGACGATGATGATGACGATGATGATGATGATGATGACGATGATGATGATGATGATGATGATGATGATGATGTCGATGATGACGATGATGATGATGACGATGATGATAATGACGATGATGATGATGAAGAAGACGACGACGATGATAATGATGATGACGATGATGATAGTGATGATGACGTTGATGACGATGATGATGATGATGACGATGATGATGACGATGATGATGACGACGACGACGATGATGATGATGATGATGACGATGACGATGATGATGATGACGTTGATGACGATGATGATGATGACGATGATGATAATGACGATGATGACGATGATGATAAAGATGATAAAGATGACAACTTCCTTTTAGAGCCATTTTTGTTATAAAGGCAAAAATAGGTTATCTCAACAATTTAACACAAAAATATGATAATAATACTACTTGGACTAGAAGACTAGTTACCTACCATATACTATGTAGAGTAAGCAGTTTGTATTACTCATAATAATACGCGATATCCGCACGCAATCGAGAGAGCATCACGTCCGCTGGGACGTGTTGAGTGAAATACTAGGTGGACTAAGTACTCTCCAAATCGGAATAGGTGCCGCCTAGTCTCGTAAAATACCTGTTCTTCGCACCTGTTCTAGTAAATACGACTCATCTCTACTTCGCGCAGAGGCCGCTCGGCTCACTGCATCGGGTGGTTGCGGGTTCGATTCCCGCCAGAAGCAAATTTCAGAAACCACCTTTTCCTGATTTGCTCTGGTCTGGGTGTTACTGGGATCGCCCCCAGTCCATGGTGTGGTAGCCATATAGAAGCGTTGCTTAGTTTGGGACCATAGGGTTGGTTTGTATGTCTGGCGATATTTATTTATAGTAGAAGTATCCCAGCTACTAATAGTAATGACGTTAAAAGGGTAGCAAATTACAAACCGCATGATAATTATTACTTTAAAACTGAACAAGTAACCGATGATATAACATTTTATAACAATGCAACAAAACAAACAGATATTAATAAAAATAAAACGTCGAAGACAGTGAAATATTACGCGAATGGTAGAAACGTTGGAAAGTAATTTAGCAAGCATCGCGGCACAAAAACTCGAAATGAAAAGAATGATATAGCAGAAACGTAATTGTGTGAAGTCATGAAGCGTTAATTTCATATTGGAAAAGGAATATTGCCTTTAACTCCTTGTCTTCTACAACTTGAAGGTTCTCGGAGATAATTTGCCCACCAAGGTGGACTTGGCCGGTGAGTTTTGGATGCTCTGGGTCTGATATATCGTACTGCCTGACATCGCCGTGCAACCAGCAGGAGAGATACATATACTTGTCATCCAAAGATATGAGAATGTCAGTCAGTAAACCTGAAACAAAAAGTTAATAGAATGGGAAACTGTTGCCAAACATAAAAAAAACTAAAGTCAGGTTCAGGATAACTTGAATCTTACTTTCAAAGTTTGAAAAAGTGATTGTTATAATTTTTAAAATTTATATTCAAACGGCCATAGTTTCCTTGAGTTTCATGAATGACAAACCGTAATTATCTCAATGTATTTGACAATTATAGAAACATAATATGTTTTTGTATTGGTAAACAGTAACATACTTGAAACAATTCTTCGGAAAATCCTTTCCTTGTTGCGTAATACCGTAATACCCAATAACATGAGCCAAAAGAAAACTGCCGCTAAAGAAAAAGTTAACGTTGGCTAAACTAAGCAAAATAAAAAGAAAAACAGAAAAGTTACCATTAAGCTGAGACTGTACGCCGTCTTTGGAAACTTTTTTTGCTGGTATGTCGATGACTTTATGGACTTTCCACGTGCCGTCTGACGCTTTATAAAACCTGGATAATGTTAATAAGGGAACACTGTTAGCTAATTTAAAATAACCTGGACCAGTCAGCGACATAAATCGATGAACATTTTCAATATTCTGACTATTACAAACAACATATTTAACAAACAATAGGTCAAGGAAAAAATAATAATGCATTTGATGCAAAACAACAATGTGCAATCCATTTGAAAAACTGAGACCGACTACAAAAAAGTTAAACGTTACCTAAATCAAAATTTACAAGGGAAATTTGACCAGACACGTGTTCAAAACGAGTTTAACTTTTTTGTAATACCACCGAAAATGGTTAGCGACTCATGTCGCTAACCGTGCATAATAAGTGTATCTTATCTTGAATGTTGCAGAAATGCTCAAGAACGAAACAGTCTAAGGCTTGTACTCAATGGATTTCCCAAAGACACAGCTTCCAAGATTGTAGCTATAACTAAAATCCTTACAAATCTCGTACCTGTAAACGTTGGCGTTCACCCCGCATCCGACAAATCCCTGCGAGGCTTTGGGATCATGGAGAAATCTGATCTCGAGGGGCGCGCAGCCTTCTTGGCCCAAATCTATGACTTGCTGTAACTCGTGCGTTGACCATTTATAAATATTCAACGAGGTGCCGTATCGGCGCTCGTTCGGAATGTCCTCAGGGTGAAAACCGCTGTGGACGTGATAAAATGTTGTTAGTTCCCCCTAAATTGGCTTTGTTAGACGTATGGTTACGCAAAGCGACAAGGGTCACTCGGTTGAGAAGGACAGTGCAAATATTGTGTAATCCGACTCCAATAAAAACGTAAAAATTATAATTTTGAGCTTCCAGATAGTGGAAGTAAACTACTGCAATAAAATTTCAAAAGCTAATGAGAATTTTGTAGTAACAAGGAGTAAATTTATTTTTTACAAAGAGCCGGTTCTTATAGTAAACGAAGTAACAAGAAAAGGTAAGGAACTTATTAAAAGGAAAAATATTAAAATGCTTGCAGTAGACGCGTTAATGAAATTGTGATACAAAGTTATCTATATATATATAAATGAATCCCTATTTCATGTCATTACTTGACGCGAGAACGGCTGGATCAATTTAGATGATTTTTTTTTTAGATTATGCCGTGAAGTTCTAGGAAGGTTCATACATTTAAAAAAATTGGAAAAATTGTCCGGAAAGCGTTAAAAACCCATATTTTACGTATGATTCAAATTACTTTCAATAGATGGCGTAATGAACGCCGGTGTCAGATGGCGGATGGCGACTATAAATTCCTGCAAATTTATTTCATGGGCAATTCATCACAAGAAATAGATCTGCGTTGTGCACATAACAGTGCTGGGCAAAGGTCTCTCCCCATCTTCTTCCATCCATCGCGGTCTTAGGCTCTCTCATACCACCCGTCTAGATGAGCGTCGAGGTCACCGCGCCACTGTTTTTTAGGTCTACGTCGGCGACGACGGTCGTGCTCTGGGACCGCACTCGGTGATTGCTTTGGCCTACCTTTCTGAGCTCAATCGGCTCGGGTGACCCGCCCAGGTCCACTTAAGTGTAGCTGTTTTCGCTCCTACATCCGCGATAAGGGTCATGGAACGCAGCTGGGTGTTCCGCACACTATCAGTGTGTTTAACACCCAAAATGCTGCTCCATTGCTGTTTGGCAAACCTTCAGTTTGGACTTCTGAGCCTCGGTTAGTGACCATGTCTGGGCGCCGCACTGTGAGCTAAAAAATCGAGCTTCATAGTACTTTAAACTTTTTTTTTTTGTTTTGCTTTTCATAAGCTTCTAATGCCTTCAGCAGTCATGAATATATATAAAGAATATAATTTCATAGGTATACTAAATAAATAAAATAAAAAATGAAAATTTTGTATAGCTCCAAAGTAATAAATCCAAATATGTATCTTCAAACCCGCTGTGTTAACCGTTATATCCTTACAGATGGCTGTTCTACAAATTATTTGTGTTTTGGTGTATGTTATATAACGGTAACAACTGCGGTTTTTTTTAAAATATTTTATACTAAAAATTGTACTTACATGCGGTTTATAAACTTGACATTTTGCAGGGAAGTGTCTGTATTTTAGAGAAACACTAATATAGCATATATAATTACTAATTTTAGTTCAAACTTTTTTTATATAACGTATATATTTACAAAAACCGCCGTTGTTACCGTTATATAAAATACGCCAAAAAACTACAAATAATTTGTAGAACAGCCATCTGTAAGGATATAATGGTTAACACAGCGGTTTTGAAGTTATTTGGATTTATTACTTTTGGGCCATACAGAATTTTCATTTTTTAAAATATAATTTAGTAGACCTACGAAATTATATACCTTATATATGACTGCTGAAGGCATTAGAAGCTTATCAAAAACAAAGAAAAAATAAAAAAGAGAAAAAAAATTAAAGTACTATGAAGCTCGATTTTCAGCCCACAGTGGCGCCGTAGGTAAGAACGGGCGGGATACACATGTCAATGTGTCAGTGGAAGGTTGCCCTTCATGATGTCTCCCATGGACCAGTAGCTCTTCGACCAATTTAGCTATTTTTAGGGTTTCGTACCCAAAGGGTACCAACGAGACTCTATTACTAAGCCGGTATCCGTAGCGTGTTAGCGCTACAACAACAAATACTAAAAATAAAATAAAATTTAAAAATAAATGGGGTGGGACTCTATTACTAAGCCTACTCTGTCCGTCCGTCTGTCAGCGGGCTGTATCTCACGAACCGTAATAGGAAGTGAGTTGAAATTTTCACAGAAAGTGTATTTTTGTTGTCGCTACAACAGCAAATAATACTAAAAATAAAATAAAAATTCAAAACAAAGGGGGTCCCCATACAAGTAACTTGATATTTTTGACGTTTTTATTCTATGGTGGTACGGAACCCTTTATTTGCGACACGGGAAAGGAGTAGATCAGACGACGAACGGGGGAACGGGGGGGAAGGTTTAGTTCTTTTTTGGCTAATAAGTAAATACAACATTAATTCTGAGGTGGCACGAAGTTCGCCGGGACAGCTAGTAACTAATAAAATCAAAATTCAGATGAAGCTTCTTCTGGATTATATTAAGAGTTTTATACACGCAAGTGCTTCTCAATATTTTTTCAATAAAAAATACTTATAAGTAGTATTAACAGAGGTTGGCTTTAGTTTGCTACCAACCACTTTGGTACCAAGGAATTATATTGTCAAACGTCGTTTTGTTGCAGTTCAATACCTTATTTTGCATCTAGTATTACTTACGTCTTAAAATATTTAGGAGAACCCCATTCCGAAGAGAACATCACATCATGATACGGCTGATACCAAAAATCGTAGCCGAATTTCGCCAATTTTCCCTTTGTCCACGTCCCTAAAAAGATAGATTTAGTATTTACTTTTTCGATATCGCGTCCATTATCCCCCCGTCAAATCTGTGTAAAGGCACGTTCACCATTCACCTGTCACTTTCAAAGTCTTCGAATCGATGAGCACAAATTCCCCCTTTCCGTTTTCGTCTTTATCTCCCATCGTGGAAATCATGATTTCGCCGGTCGCCAGGCAGTGCGTCGTGTGCGGGAAACTGCAGTTGAATGACCTCATCTCGGAGCCGTCGATTACCTGGTAATGAGATTTTCGCTATGAACCCTCTATAAGGGAGTAACGAATGAGCACTTTAGCAGTTTGCCCAATAGTAGGGATTTCCATTTAAGTTGGTTTTCTCGGAATACATTTTAGGCGCACCTTCTACTTTTTGTGCTTATATTTTTGTATACATTCAATTTGAACGATATTGTTGGTCTCTAGAATACGTCAATTGCTTTGTATAACATTCGTCTTTGTGCTTTTCGACGAAGATTACGTGTTACAAGTAAGTGATAATAGTGTGTGAATTCGTGTTTCAAAGTGGAGTATGTGTGAAAGACGCGCGAAGGTCTAACGGCCAATATAACGAGTTCGCGAACTGCCTGGCTCGATTTGGAATGTGAGGAGTTTGAAGACGGATACTGAATGGGGTGGGTCGCCTGCTATTACTGAACACGGCCTTTTCGACGTGTCCTAGATAGCTTTTTGAGAGGCGTCCTGGGTTCTAAAGGCGTCTCGAGAACGGCTTTTGAGTATTGTACTGTGAGTAATATGTTGGCATCAGCTATTGGGTACTGAAGAACTGAATAAACACACTGAATGAGAGATAATTTAACTTAAAAAACACTTGTCTGATTTTCAAGGAGTGATTTGAGAGACGAGACGAAACGAAAATGTTTTGATACGAAAAATATAGTATAGACAACCCTAATTTGTAAAGAATTCTAGTATTAGTAGTAGTAATTAGGCATCCCTAAGGGGCCATCCATTAATTACGTCACACGAATTTCATGATTTTTAGACCCCCCCCCCTTGTCACAGCTGGTCACATTTGCGAGACCCCCCCCTCTCTGTGTGACGTAATTAATGGATGGCCCCTAACCACTGACCCAATATTTACCGGAACCTGTGGCGATATGAATTGTGACTAAATTGGCCAATCATCCATAGGAAATTCATAAGGTAATGTTTTGGTTTCATAATATGGCACCATTCATGAACTGAATTAGTAAATGATTTGCCTGAATTCCGTTATTTGCGGTAATAATGATTTTGGATAGTCTGAATAAATTATTCGTTTTAAATACGTAATTATATTATTTTCTATACAAAAGACGTCGAATGAATTGTGAGTTAATACAATTTAATACTTCGGACTGATTATTATGCTTTAAAAGTACCTGATCACGAAAAGCCCATAACTTTATTATCTCACTTAGACTTAAAAGCAATTTTAAATAAGTGGAAATAATCGTTCATATAATCATAAAGTTTTAATGAAATTTAATTTAAACTTTCTTAATGCAGGCCATTTGTATGAGAAATAGCTTTTATTGCTGCTTCGCGTTGTCTACGTGACATTATTATATGACATAGGTACTGAAGAACAGTTGTGACACACAAGTTTAGTGATATGTGATGAATGAACGTAAACATATGCGGGGTATTCAAAACTAATGAAAAACCACTAGCAACTGTACACAATGTATAGATATGTCAAAACAGGAATGTGAGATAGGCTTTGTGCTTAGAATTTACTTAAGAATAAGTAATTACTTGTCTATAGATACGGGGTAAGGTAAGATCAATGGTAGTTTAATTATCGTAGATAGTTTAAACTATCGATGACGGGAGTTTAAACTCTTTAAGATCGAATACAACTGAATTCGGAAAAAAATCGTTTAATTCACTTCGCAAATAAAAGCTGTGGTAGCAAAATCGCAAGCAGCTTCGCTGCGAGGGAAATATTTTGTTTGAAATAAATAAACTATGTATGTACACGAGTTACCTACTAAATCAGTTTCTTTTAGATAACTAAATAAGAAAGTAAACACCAGTACAATTTTCAAAAACTCCAAAAACGAAATTTCAGAACAAAAACATGACCTCTATCATAGGTCAAATAAAACTGATTTTTATTCTATAAAAGTCGATCCATAATTCATTTTATTATCACTCAAAACCACGCTCAGAAACTATTATTTTTCCCACTAAATATTATTTATAGCTGACATTATATCACTATAGTACTTTCTGTATCTACCACATCTATATGCACCCTAAAACATTTAACTTCGGCCAAATACACATTTGTTTTAGCATTTTACACCCCCACCATAAAGTTAGCTCGCGAAATAACAAAACATAAAAAGCTAAGAATTAAAAAAGTTTTCTTGCTGACGTAAAATTCTGGTTTATTAGTACCAAGCGTAGTAAAGTAACAGGCAATATGTTGTATGCAATGTACAGTAGTAAAAGCGACACTGATTTTACATACTATGTGTAGCACCAAAAGTCGCGTTCGAATGCCAACAGAGATAGCGGTCTAGAGTTCTGTATTATCAACGACTGTTGCACCTTTGATGACTTGTGTGAGGTCACTTTTAGCCTTTAGCTTAGTTGAAAAGATTAACGAGCCTGCAAGTATTTTATCACCAAGTGATGCACGCAGTCTGTTACCATATTGCACTATGACAAATATCATAAATATTTAATCATGATTTATAAATCATGGTTCGCGTAATTAGGGAGCCTGTGTCTAGCAGCGGATGTTTTACGGCTGATTGATAAATTAATACATGGAAATACTTCCTTAAAAAATACTCACTTTATGTAGCGTCGGTTTCCGCGGATCAGTGCCGACATCAACAACAAAAACGTTGCAAGATTTCAGAGCAGGTAGTATGAGAAGGTCTCGCTTCAGGTCCGCGTTACCATGGCAACTGGAGCACACATTCCACCCGCTATGATGGAGCTCGTCGTCCGTACTTCCTGTATATGTCCGGTGAATTACCTGGCAAGGAATTATATTGTGATAAAAAACAGCAACATACTAAAATTGTCAGACTCTATTAAAAGAGGCTATTGCTATTAGGAGCAGAAAAAAACAAATAATTTGTTGATGATGCTGCCTACATTTCAATCAATCCGGTGTAAATGTTAATACCATTTATAACTTACAGTAAGCTGGTGAGAAAACTGAGAGATCTAAGCATAGACTTAAATATTCTACTAAGAGATCTTTAGTTCGAAGGCACGTTTTGGAGGGTAAACAGATTTTACATAATTGTAAGGTCAAAGACGTAAAAGATGATTTAGCTATGAAAGAGAATAATAAAACGATTGGAGGCGATAAAAAGAATTTGCAGCAACTTGTAAAAAGCGGAATAAGTTCCGAACATAAAAGACAACAAGAAGCTATAAAACTGACTTAACGTTGTTTTACTATCAAATAGTTGACTTATGAAGTACGAAGAAGAATAGTGGTAGTGCGATAAAAAAGCGCTAAAGCAGACGGTAATTGAATCGTGACTTTATCTTTAAAGTCATTCGGGTTCAAACGAAAAACATCAGTGTTATTTAAATTCTCTCGCCGAGGGCCTGTTTTACTTTTATCCACCAAATAAATATGACAGATCCATAGAATATCTGTCAAAATGCCACATTTATTTGGTAGATAATGCTCGGGATACACGCTGACACTCAGTGCGTCCTAGTGTACACCGTCACTACAACTTTTTTTTTCGGGCACTTGACACTCATTCTGTTACGTATGAGCGCACGGTGCATAATAGATAACGTTTGCTCAAAACAACTGACAGTTGGCGCCAGTAAAAAAATACCTTCTGTCTATGGCCGGCGCAGTCGTGCGACAATCAAATATCCGTTGCAAGTCCGTTGCTTTATGGTTCTTTTCATGAATCAAACATTCCAAATGTCAATTTAGCCTACTCTTTATGGACATAATGTCGACGAAAACTTTAAGTCCGGGTATAAAACAAATCTATCCTATAATCCGGATAAAAAATCCGCCGGCAATATATTGCATTCCGCCTGTTAATTTAGTTCCAGACTGCTATTGCAATGGCAAAGTACACAATAATACTTCCTAGCTGAACCCTGAAATCCTGCCGGATTACCGGCAGGTTATTGCCTCGACGCGGCATAGCCGGACAAAATGGCGACGCGTAAGGTTTTATTCCGCTAATAGGGTAGTGCGTAATTGCGTTTTCTTCTCGGATAATAATATCTTTTACGAGGGAATGTTTGCTGTTTTTAAATTAAATCTTTTGGTTATTATTTTTGAAGGCCATTTTAACTGTGTATGTATTTCCGGTTCTAATCCGAATCCGGTTAAGAGTTCGTAGGTACAGTTATCAAAATAGAGATGACCATCCGTTTCTTTAGAACCATCCGCAGGCAGCTTAAAACTTTAGTATGATAATTAAATACCTGACAATAGGTAGGTGACTTCGGGTCCACATCAACAGTTGATAAGTAGTCTGGTTTGTCAGGATTCGGCTGAACTGTCACTACGTACAAAATATCTTCTTTGGGCCCATTGCGGAATGCATCCAACGGAGTCGCGTAGCCCGGGCCGAGTTTACCTAGGAAGGAAATAACCATACAGCCTTTCTAAATTTCCATTTTCGACTCCAGTCCTGCATAGAAACTAAATCGTACTTAGCTAAAATATATAGTAATAATAACTAAATCCATTGTTTATTTAAACCATGGTCACTGGTCTATCTTTTGCTTATTGAATGTTTGCTTTGTTCGACTTTGCTAAGTCTCGACAGTTCATCTATGCAAATACTTTGATACTTCATGCACATACATTACATGAAATGAATAGCAACACAGTTAGTTTAAGTTTAGCTTGCCTTCAAACAGAATCAGCAACAACAAAATAAATAAGAAAACAATAATTTAGCAAAAAAATTCCTTCCAATATTCATTTGAGAGCACTCAATTTTCCTTCAAATTCTCTCCAAAAGGGAACTGTCTCCTTCAATAAATCGTCGATAGACATCAAAACGTTATTTTTCCCGTTGCACGAACGAGGGTGGGAGCCCACCCCTCTGTTCGGGTAATCACGTCAGGTAATGCTTGCATATAAATTACTCCTTTGTCCGGTATCTCATCACTGCCCTATTGTTTTGCTAATACATAATAGCTCATGCGTGTTTAAACAGAAAATAACTTAGAAATTTAGCAGGAATTAGCAGGAATCATTCCCAACCTTCAATTAATTAATTGTTATGCATATTAAAAAGACGTTGATAATTAGTTATGAGTTGCTTTTTGATGATGTTTTTTGACTGCATTTAGATTGCTCTGTCTACATGACCCAAGCGGCATTTGATTGCTCGGGTGCGGCTGCTCGGGGCTTGTGGGCGCAGCCTAAATGTCGCACATTGTTTGTATAACTAATGAAGTTTATATGAGAAATGAATACATAATAGTTACTGATTAAATAATAGTGATGTCACACAATGTCCTCATGAGTATAAACTTGCAGGCATGATCTTGTTATGAATTGGAATTCAGTCTCGTATTTGTCATGATTTATCCAATACACTTGAGTACCTACTCAAATCTGATACCAGTGGCGTAATCAATAAAGATAACGCTTTCGATTGCCCATAATAATCTAAAATATTCACAGTTTATCCATATGAAAAGATAATTTTTAAACAGACTCAGCAGCTCAGCAATGACACCGCGTTTTATTTTCAATCTGTGCCCACGAAGTCATGATTCCGTCTCATTGCTCTTATATCGCTATTTGTCAGATTTTACCAACTTATTCGTCCGTGTCATGTGATAACAGAAATAAAGAGCCCAGCAAAGGTCAGGCCCCGAAAAAAGTGTCAGAAACATCAAGCGGGTTGCAATTTATCATTCCTGGCTCGAGGCGCGACCTCAAAGAGCCTCGCGAGGTTCCTCAAACGAACCCCTAGTGATTTTAATCTCACTGTTTAGATAAAGCCCCTTTTTGACGGCAGAAAAATCTCAAGAAGTTGTTTGAATAATCGTGCCTGTAGGTTTGAAAATAATTCGAGATAAAGTAGGCGCCTTTATTAATATAAGGCCTCTATAATCCTTATGAGGTAGTAAGACTGAGGGGGATTTTAATGGGATTTTTCACTCTTGAATAAATTGAGGTATTATTGAGGTTGGGAAGATGATTTGCTTATTCCTATGGTTATAAGATGCTATAGGTATAGTAATAAGTAGTCTTTGCTGTAAATGTACGTAAATAATACCTACCAAAAGTTAGTATAATTTTAATACCAATATCTACAGAACATTTATTTTTTCTTTACTTGATTATGATTCACATAGTTTTAAATAACATGATAACGAAATCAAAATAATACAGACTATAACATTTTGCAAGGTTAAGGTCAAACAGTCGAAGACACTCAATACAACGGTAAATGTGACCGAACTAACAAACGATAAGTACCTATAAGTAACTATAACTAGAGGTACCTACGTATATCGAACAAGCTCGCTAGTATTCTATTCAAATATAACATTCTTGTAGGTACTCAATAATAAAGCAATAATACTTACAGCAAGACATTTTAGCACTATTTCTAGCAAACGTCACACGGGCAAGCGTATCAGAAATAAACTCACGCGCAGTCAGTAAACAAACATGATAACCGCGCATACGTCTGTCTCTTTCTATTATCGTCAAGTTGTTTGACAACTATTTTGTGTACGTGTAAGCAGGTAACTGCTATACCGTGAATATATTTTTGTAATAAGTATACCTACCTAATTGATAAAGTTAGAAATAATTGATGCCAATGTGACTGAATTTACCTAAGCCCAATTTTCTTTTTCAGAACAGAATAATTCTGAACCACCTTACCAATTAATCTTGTCAAAGGAAATTAGCTTTACTCGTTCCAACTTTATTTCTGTCTCCAATACAAACGTCACGGAGTCCATTAAGAGGAGGGTTCGAAATTTGGTTGATTTTCTATTCTTCCTTTTCTTTAAGTAAGTATGTGGACTAGGAATCTTATATTTAGATGTATGATTTTTGACTATATTATCTTGAGTATCTTTAAATCCAAATCACGATTTGATGAAATTTTCTCGATAAAAAATTTTTATGAAATGAGCTCTAATTATTTACAATTTTCCTTGCTACCACGATGTTTTTACGATTTAGATCACGAAATTATTTCTAAAACATAGCAAATAATGATATCTAAACTACCCTTCAACCATATTTTAATTCATGAAGTAGTTTTTTTTTAATTCAAGTAAATGTGGTTTGGCGCTTACGTTGTTTATTTCCGAGCGCGCGCACAATATCGCCATCTCACATTTTAAGTACTTGAACTAACCATGTCTCTCTCTAACTTTGTATTGTCAGTGTCCGCTCGGACTTGTTCGACGTCGGACCTGTGAAGGATTTTTTAAAAAATATTACGAAAAAATATTACGGTCGTGCCACATTACAGGTACAGTACAGTATTTACAGTCCGCCGACGCCTATGATAAATAAATAAATATCCTTGGAAATTCTTTTACACATGACTACCTGATCCCAAACTAAGCAGAGCTTGTACTATGGAAACCAGATAACTGATATTACTACATATACTACTTTTTGTTTGTAAATACAAACTAAATATACACTTAATTACACCTAGACTCGGGACATGCGGACATGTTCATGCACACAAATGCATGTCCTGGGCAGGAATCGAACCTACGACCTGCACTGCAGCGTGATTTTCGTTTGCTTTTCCTTGTCTTGTGTAATTTCTTTTCATCTCTTGTCATTTTGTGTCATCTCTTGTCATTTTGTGTCATCTCTTGTCATTTCATAGTTATTCGTGTCATTTCTGTAAAAACTCCCTATTTCGCTTACTGTTATATACTTGCAGCATGGTCTTGGGCCGACAGTGGGAATAAATTGCTTGTCAAAACAATGGAGTCGCTTTATTGCGTTTGTTGTAGGTATGGATGGGCAAGTAATAAATATATCATACATCAATAAATTATCGTAAAAAATAACATTACTAGGCCTACGCTGTCCGTCTGTCTGTCTGTCCGTCTGTCAGCGCGGGCTGTATCTCACGAACCGTAACAGGTAGAGAGTTGAAATTTTCACTGAATGTGTATTTCTGTTGCCGGTGCAGAACAAATACTAAAAATATAATAACATTTAAAAATAAATATCAAGTCTCAAACTTGATATTTTTGATGTGTTTATTCTACGGTGGTACGGAACCCTTTATGTGCGAGTCCGACGCCTTCAGATCTTATGAATGTTTTCTTGAAATAAATATAGTGTATTTTAAGTAATTAACTGGCCAACCCTCAGGTCCTACCTACCATGTTAGGATCTTTTTCGTTCTAGCGGGTGTAAACCGTGATTTAACGAGTTAATGTGATAATTTTTGTATTTAAATTATTCAATTCAATGTATTTGTTTCAGACATAGTCCAATATTGATTATTAAAATTATTATAATTTCACAATAAATAAAAGTAAAATTAAATTAAAAAAAATAAAAAAATATTTTTTATTTTTCATGTTTTATCATTAAAATACAATATAATATAACATAAATTAAAATAAAATACAATAAAATAAAAACCTACCCCTAATTAAACAAATACCGTCCGCGTGGGATACTGGCTGCATGTCCTCCCTGTATTCAAGCTGTTCCTGTTGTCAAGCGAATTTTTTGAGCAAGGAAAGAGCCAGCCCTCTTGTCACCTGTGGCGGTAACCAGTCTAAGGGTGATTTTGATAGATAAAAAAATAAAGATAAAAAGATAAACAATAAATAAATGCATGGTTAAATCAATAAAATTAATAAAAACTGAAAATTAAATTAAAAAATAAATTAAATATGGTAAAAATAAATATTATGACACCGCTGATGACTTCATGATCGGCATCGAAGTTAAGTACCAAAGTATTCCTTTGCCTACGAAACATGAAAAAGATACTCATATCCGGCAGTCAGTCACTGACACAGAGTATGTACATTTTTACCCGACTACGGTGGGCGGAGGGTTATGATTTTGACCGATATGTATGTATGTTCATCTGCTCCCGTATAACGTCCAAACTATTTTTATCATAATAATTTGACTAATGAGATATCGTTGGACGCGTCTGGATCGTCCGCTGGTTATAGGCTATTATACGATCGAAATATTGTTATACGTATCTATCAGCATATTGTAGGTATCGTTTGTCTTCTTTTGACTTACTTTGTCTTCAGCAATAAAAACAACATAGAAATTAAATTATTTTTTTCAAATACACTCGACATAAAAATCCCATATAAAACGAAAAAAATATATTTGAATATTTTCATCCATTTCATCTATTTTAAAAGGTGCACTGGGACATATTATTTTAATTGTACGAATTAAACAATATTGTTCCTTCAAAAAATAACTATACTATAGTCTACTCCATAGCTGTTCTGTCCTAGCTAAGCGAGAGGGATATATCCTTCGGCAGCTCACGCGACGCTAGCCACACCCCGAAACTAAAATTCATTTTTTTCTTGTATCGTCTTAATCAAGTCGTACCTGTACAAAAACAGACGAAAACAAATCGCCCTCGTCGCCTACGCGAAATATGTGCGCAAATATCAAGCCAACGTCGCGTCGTTAAAACCCTGCAAGGCGAAGATATAGTACCACACATAGACTATAGATTCTTCTAATCGTATGGTTCCCTGGTACCTGGTGTCAGAGTTGTTAAAGCCGCTCGAAGGCCTGCTGCCTAGATGACAACAACCGGAACCGACTTTTTACGTGTCCTTTGAAGCACGGAGACGCTCAAATGCTCAAATGCCACTAAATGGACACCCATCTCTGATTGACCTTGCCGAGTGTTGCTTAACCTTCGATCGTTTACCTATCAGTGATTGCAGCTGGCTATGAACTATAGACTATAGATGGATGGACGCATAACACGCTGCCGCCTCCACGGGCCGCGTGTCACTTTGGGACATCATATTATCATAACTAAAATACATTCAGTGTGCTTGAAAAGTTAAAATATTTAGAAATATCATTATTATGATTGAATATTCTTACACAATTGTGAAATTATATCGTCTTGTGTTGTGTTTTGTTCATCGGGTATAAGTAACTAAATGAGGAGTAAATGATCTGGAGTTACCATTTTAAACGTCTATCTTTATTGGCTATAGTAACGAAGTTTCACACCAAGAAATGAATTTAATATCAAGGATCGACATTTTTCTCTCATATAAATTCCTTTACAAGAAATGGACACGCTACAGTGAAAATACGGTCTCTCCATGAATTCTTACTCCTAGGTACCACACAATACAATTGAAGTTCAATAAATAAGACAGATACATCGTAGGTACGTACGTGCTTGGAAATACAATACGCCTTGCACCCTGTAGGTCGCACACGGAGAAAACACAATAGTCTATAATACTTTTATTGTCATTCAGAATTTAAAGTCACACGTACATAAGTCTATTATACCAACTATGTGTTTATCGACTTAAGAAAACTTTTCTTCGTCCCGCTTTACGGTTGGTCGTGTGCGAATGACTGTCCTGCATTATCCGTTTCAAGCTCGCGTGCTGATGAAACTCGTGTCGGATTGAAATATGCCTGCTTATATTCTTAAACAGAATGTGCCACAACGCTTTGTCCTTGTTCTTCCACAATAAATCCGCAGTCTTCTCCTTAATCCTACGCATATTTTCCTCCAGTCTCCTCGCTTTTATTTCCATTTGTATGAGCGAGCGGGTCGTATTTGTCAAAAGGCGGTACAGGTATTCTTTTCTTCTCGTTTTGCGAGGCTCCGTTGCGCTCGCATTTATCATGGACTCGTATTGAATGTCCTCGAGGTCTTGAATATCGTCCGAACTCGTGATTTGTGATTGCTTTGCCCGGAGGAGTACGCCGGTGAGTAGAACAGCGAGCACAAAACTTAATAGCATGAGAAGTTTCGCATGGTTGTAAAGGGGTTTCGCTATAAAATTCATGTCAGTAATTATTGTTTCTGTCGTGTCTACGTCACCTTGCGTCGTGATGCATGTTTTGTTTGTGGATGAAGTGAGGTGTTTTGAGCAACAAGTCACGTGGTTGGGTCGGGAGCGCGAGCGGCGCCCTCTCGCGGCGTCGGTTTAAACGGCACTGGCTGGAGTGAAAACACGCCGGTGCGTCGCACCCCACGAATTTCCCCGATGACTTTTCCTCTTGGATGTGGGAAAGGGCGTTTTATTTGGATGTGACAGCTATACTTAACGTCAGGACGTCGCTACGGAGCGTGTAATTAAACTGCGATGTTCTATTTGGCCGATTAAACTGTCATTTTCGATGTCAGAAAGGTAAATGTGATGGGACGTTATTTTCGGTGTGTTCGTGGTGTATCCTCTCGTTTATAATTTTCATAAAATTTATATTTTTGAAAAATGTACCTAAAAGTCCTTCGCGATATACCTATTCGACCTTCTAAAAACTTTTCAAATTATAAAGCTTTGTGTTGTCAGCTATAATCGCATCGTTAGCGCGAAAAAACCTAAGACCGAAATTTGTTCAGAACTCTTTATTGCGAAAGTTTTAAGTTCGATATTTTCAGGACTCGTTGTTCGTGCGTAAGTGATGAGGGGGATCCCACAAAGGCTCCTTCACACCTCCGGCAAAATAAAGCCGGCGTATTTTCCACGTCGGTATCTCACTGTTGGACAGGCAATTTATGACCTAGCCCAAGTCTATAAAATATACCTCTAGTCTGTTATTTCAATATTCAGTTTTTATTACTCTATTAGCGAAAGAAAATCCTTTAGACATCCCTTAAAAAAATACTTTTCATATGAAAAAAATAAATGATTATTACATCGATGGTGGTTATATTAAGTAAGAGTGTATCATTGTACGCACAGAGTTCACGGGAACGTATTTTCAGAAATTTTGTAAATATTGCCATCATACTTAATCAAACATTGGGTGTGTCTATAAAAGGGGAGCGGCGCGCCCGAGCAACCATTTTATATGACACTTTTTTGCGTGATCAGACTTCAAAACTGGCTGTGTTTAATTGTGGCGAGCAGCGCGCTCCAGCAACCTTTTATGACATTATTTATATTACCGTGGTCAGACGGCAACACGAAATTCGGTTGCCGAGCGTGCTGCTCGTCACATTTAAACGCATCCATTGAGTAGTACATATGCCTATATCGAGATAAGTAGAAAAAATAAAGCGGTAAGTAAATAAAATACTTATCCATTTATCCATGTCGTACGCAAGTCTTTGAAAGGCTTCGATGGGGTCCCGTACGAGGCGGTATTGTTATAACAAACAACTCGGAAATCTACAGGGGATTCACTTTACCGTTCACGTAGAGCGTATTGAAGTTTATTTTTAACATTTTGTTTGTTGAACGGGTACTATTGTTATCGATACTACCATTTGAAAAAAATAGGCAGTTTAAATACAGTCCCAAATAGTATTTGTTCCGTTCAGATGCCTCGCATGCTTCGCCGGAGCACTCATGTTATGACATTATGTCTAATCGTTCTGTCGTCAAAACCATGGCATGCGCTTGATGTAGACCCAGCTATTTGATAGCTCTGTTTAGTTATTTTAAATATTTTTTTAATAATAATTTTAAATATCAAGTTTTATCGCATTACTAATACCGTTAGCTTGTTCGACTAAATGTTTGCACTAGGACTGCACTTGCGGCAAACAGGCATACAGCCCTACTCATGTTGAACAGTTACCGTTGGGCTTCCGGTTCTCACGCACTCATCATATACAAAGGCAGCTATAAAAGCCACTTTACTATGATCTTCTATGAGAGGGTGCACTCACCCTGTCCAACCAGCCTGTATATGAGCAGCAGTAAATTGCCTACATGCTTTTTTAAAATTTCCTTAAAATGTTTCCTTCCAATATTTATCTTTCAAGTCAATGAAGTCGTATTGTTCTTGATAAAGGGAGGCGTGAGGCGACAAAAATGCGATATTAATAAAACCATTGGACCCTTCAAAGCGACTCACAGGGCTGTTGTCTCAGCACAGCTGCCCGGCAAAGATAAGCGACCCCCTTCTTTTAAGTTACTCGCCTAAAATTGATTTTCGACCGGCGGAGAGCCCGTAAAATATTAACAGCATCTTTCTTAAGGCTACGTTCAAAGTGAAATGGAGAATAACACTGAGTAAATATTAAATAACTATAATTTTATAGAGTATCTCTATGAAATAGAGGATTTATAGGTACACTAGCTTTTGCCCGCGACTTCGTCCGCGTAGACTTCAAAATAAAAAAAACCGGGCAAGTGACTAAGACTTTTTAGTACTTTTTAGTGCGCCAGGGTTTTTTAAGTCAGTATTTGCTTTTTTATAAAAATAATTTTATTTCACGATTTTTATTGGAGCCATACAAACTTTATCACGGTACCTAATTCGGTGAATGCGTGTTTTGGTAGGTAGGTATATAGAGCCAAAATCCCAAATCCCCCTCCCCTTCTCCACCCCTTTTTCTCCCCTCTCTTCCTTCTGCTCCCTCCCCCTCAATTTACCTTTCCCTTTCCCCTCCCCCTTCCACTTCCCCCTACCTTACGTCTTCCCCTTCCTCCCTCACCTACCCTATGCATACTAAGTTTCAAGTCAATCGGGTACAAACTTATTTTTCTGCCGTTCTTTTCTACCTTTAGTTCCCCCTTTTGGATGTTGATTTACGAAATGATTTTTTATGGGATCAAACTGAAGTAGTACCTACCACATTCAGCTCAGCTTATACCCCAATTATTTAAAATGAATAATCATAACCAATCTCGAGATATGGATGACTAAACATTCGCTGACCCCGCTCTCCCCTTTTCCTTCAAAATATTAAAAGCGCTGAAACCCCAGTCTGATATTTAAAATGAACAATCATAACCAATTTCGTGGTATGGATGACTAAAAATTCGCTGACCCCGCTCTCCCCTTTTCCTTAAAAATATTAAAAACGCTGAAACCCCAGTCTGATTATTTAAAATGAACAATCATAACCAATTTCGAGGTATGGATGACTAAAAATTCGCTGACCCCGCTCTCCCCTTTTCCTTCAAAATATTAAAAACGCTGAAACCCCAGTCTGATTATTTAAAATGAAAAATCATAACCAATTTCGAGATAAGGATGACTAAACATTCGCTGACCCCGCTCTCCCCTTTTCCTTCAAAATATTAAAAACGCTGAAACCCCAGTCTGATTATTTAAAATGAACAATCATAACCAATTTTGAGATATGGATGACTAAAAATTCGCTGACCCCGCTCTCCCCTTTTCCTTCAAAATATTAAAAACGCTGAAACCCCAGTCTGATTATTTAAAATGAACAATCATAACCAATTTCGAGATATGGATGACTAAACATTCGCTGACCCCGCTCTCCCCTTTTCCTTCAAAATATTAAAAACGCTGAAACCCCAGTCTGATTATTTAAACTGAACATTCATAACCAATCTCGAGATATGGATGACTAAACATTCGCTGACCCCGCTCTCCCCTTTTCCTTCAAAATATTAAAAACGCTGAAACCCCAGTCTGATTATTTAAAATGAACAATCATAACCAATTTTGAGATATGGATGACTAAACATGCGCTGACCCCGCTCTCCCCTTTCTCGTCAAAATGATTAAAAATGCTGAAACCCCAGTCTGATCAATTCAAATAAGCAATCATAACCAATATCGAGATATGGATGACTTATTAAAACATCCCTTGACCCCGTTTTCCCCTTTCCCGTCAAAATAACAAAACTCGACCGTCCCTATACAAACTTTCACTCCACATTTCACCCCTTAGGGGTTGAATTTCCAAAAACACGAAAGAAATCTAAACACAAACTTTCATTCCCCTATTTTACCCCCTTAGGGGTTGAATTTTCAAAAACCCTGAAATTACTCTTTTTTATTTTTGAAAAGACACCTAATCACCAATTTAAGTAATTCTAACTTCAAAAATGACGGAACTTCCATACAAACTTTTATCCCCTATTTTACCCCCTTAGGGGTCGAATTTTCAAAAACCCTGAAACCCATATTTTTTTATTTTTCAAAAGACACCTAATCAGCAATTTTCATAATTCTAACTTCAAAAATGACGAACTTCCATACAAACTTTCATCCCTTATTTTACCCCCTTAGGGGTTGAATTTCAAAAAACCCTTTCTTAGTACACCTCTACACATCAAGACAAACCCACCCTCCAAATTTCAAGTCTCTACGATCAGCGGTTTAGGCTGTGCGTTGTCTGTCAGTCAGTCAGTCAGTCAGTCAGTCAGTCAATCAGGACTTTGATTCTTATATATTTAGATATAGCATACCTCTGTCTGCCTGACCTCTAAAGTTACGACGCGACGCCAGTTGATTTCTGAGCACCCGAAAGTCTTGTCGAAGACATTAATTAGAATGACAAATGAGACTAAATATATAGAGACCACGAGACCACAGGATATAGTATTAGATTCAATGCATGCAGTCTCTTTAATCTGATCTATTGGTCTCCACATTAACGGCCTCCGCAGACTTGCTACTTTTAGCATCGGCGACCGGCGATTTTGTGACGTATCGATGCTGCGTCGCGTTACTTCGAGCGCGAACGAGCGAGACGCAGCATCAAAATCGCCGATCGCCGATGCTAAAAGTAGCAAGTCTGCGGAGGCCCTAACATTTATTCAGGTTTGCTTCAAAAATAGCAAAGCTCTTAAAACAGTCCAGAAGTCTTTCCCCCAAATGTATAGAAAGCTTTTTACACATCTTTTTTGTTCCTAGAAATGCGTTGTATAGCCATTGTAAACTAGCTTAAACTCTGTATAAATTTGGATAAACAAGAATAATAAAACGCGGCGCTCGTGTCACATCCACTCTCTCAGTTTTGACGAAAGCACAGCCTAAACTCTTAACAAGTTTACCGACCCGATAACTTTGTAGGTATCGATAAGCAAGCATCGATTCCTGTGTAGGTATCGATTCAGAGTTCTCGTTCCACAGACTTTTTACATCGAGCCGTTTGCACGTTGTGTGCTAGTTTGTTTGCGCGATAAAGTTCTGAACGGCTAAGTATTAAGTCGAGTATTTAGTATGTTGAGTTTTCAGCCAGCTTTATTAAGTTTTGTATTAAATGAAACTACTTTAGAAGGTTGGATATATCTACTAGATTATGTACAATGAACACGGTCATCAAAAGGTAAAGCGCAAAGCGAACATTTGGCGGAATCGGGCCCGCAGGTATCTAACAATCCGCAGTTTTTCTCACGCCACTGTCATCATGCGTCGCAGTCAATGACGTTTTATATTATAGACCTGACATACACGAACATTAATCCCCTAAATAATTGCACAAACCTACATATCAATTAATACAAGCCATATACCTACGCCAGACCTGTTATTAGCAGGAGATGAATATACATTATAACGTTATTAGCTTACATTATCAAAGGCAGCCGTGCAGATGTGCAGCCACGACGCAGGGTGCCGCTTGCGTGGACTAAGTGGATATCGGGTAGTTACCTTGCATTCATATTGCCAAAATAAGCGCGGTAATAAGTCCCATTTAAAAGTTTTAATAAATCTTTGGTCGCAGACTGTGCCAATTTGAATTCTAAATTCAAACGCGATTGTCTCAAAAACTTTCAACCCTCATCACGCGAACTCCAAAAAACGTATCGTATCACGCATTCCTCAATTAATTCGGTTGCCGAAGTCATTCCCACAGCTATTTGTTTCCACTACCAACTGTAAGGGTCGCGCTGTAATCGAGTATGTTGTGTCAATTAGGCCTCCGCCGTGGGAGCTCTAAATTCCCATTTGCTTCAGAGTTGCCTGTGTGATTATCCTTTTAGAAAGGGGCGGTTGGAATTTATAGTTCTCTGGTTAAGTCCATTAGAGTGGTCGATGTAACACTATATAACAGTAGTTTACAGCGACCCCGTTATCGGCGGTCGTATGAAAAATTAAATCATGGAAGGGTTGGTTGTTGATAATTGAAATAAGGTTTCAATGTATGCGGCGATCAATACATAAATAACTCAAGCTCGTATTTCGTTAAAATGTCTTAATTAACAAAGGGAAACGCCTACGCCCTAAGGAACCTATTGGTGGATCTAGACCGGAATCAGCGATGGACACTCTTTTGATGATAACAATAATTTGCGTAAAATCATCAATGATTGTTTTGAGATATTATATTAGTACAGAGATTATTATGTAGCTCATCTTAGGTAAGTAATAAGTCTCCTATTCGTTATTTAGCATCCCAACTTACCTTATTTCATTACGCCAACATTTTTGAAAATCCCCAATTACTTTTCATTAACACCATGTTGATGTTTTAACAACAATAAAGATTGATTTATTTTCCAAATACAAAATATCCCTGCGAGCCACCGGCGGGTCCTGAATAATCAACTTGCACACAAAGTACGGGGCATAATTTACGGAACCCTTCCCTCTAGCAACGGTGAAGCGGTGAAGTTCAAAAGTCCCACTTGAGGCCCGAATGGAAATAAATCAAACCCCACAACGCATCGGCAATTCGGTAAGCCGGACATAAGGCTTGGTATCCTGTGGGAGCAGAGCGAACAATAAAATATTAAATGTAAAAATATGTATTTTAAATAAAGTATTAGACGAGTGCGTTTAGGGCTGCCTTTGGAGTATTACACGCTTGCCGCACTTTGCCTGTATTGTGCCAATTGCGATATAATTAAGTTAGGTCCACAAGCCCTAATCAGATATGACGTTTCCACATGATCAGAAGGCAGACTTGATTGCTCGGATCATGTAGACGCAACTGAGAAGGCTTTTGCAATGTGGTATACTCCGCCTGGATCTGTGAAACTCCAGACCAAAAAAAGTAGCCAAAAAAATTCCATGGCCCTTTGAGGTTGCAGGCAAAGGCTGACTGGAGTTTCAGTGCAAAATAATATTGACGTAATATAAATTTCAGCTCATAGCTTGAAGTGGAGTTTTTGCATCAAATGTGGAGGCTTTGGTTGTCCATGTTCAGTTATTTACCGCCCACCCATGAATTCATCCATACGGAAACACGTTGACCAAAGCGTATGAGTCGCGGGTTTATTAATTTCTTTATAGTTTTCGTACTTTTGTCTGCGATTTTATTTCAAACTGGCTGTGCCGGCGACTTCGTACGCGTAAATTTTAGAAAAAGCTTACCCGCGTTTAACCTCGTGTGGAATTTAATGGGTTATTATTTTTTACGCGGACCCTAATTATTTTTCTAAAATACATGTAGCCTAAGTATCAGCTATCTGCCAGTGAAAGTCCCGTTGAAATCGGCACAGTCGTTTCGGAGATTAACCGGAACATACATCCAGACAGACAGTCTTCTAACAAATGGCGCGCGAGTCGAATTGAGTCAGTGACTTCCATCCGTAAAGGATTCAATGCAGTAAAAACAGACACTTCAATTTTCACGTCACGTCACATGTCTCCCTCATTCTTTGTAATATAAATAAATAAATATAACGTCACGACTTTTTTTTATTAAATGAAACTACTTTATAAGGTTGGATATATCTACTAGATTATGGACAATGAACACGATCATCAAAAGGTAAAGCGCGAAGTGAACATTTGGCGGAATCGGGCCCAACGGCCCCCATCCGGGGGTAGTCAGAGACTTGAGTGGCCATACACCACCACATTGTGGAGGTATTAACCAACTCAAAGCCCACGTTTCACCAGATAGTCAGAACCCAACGTGACAGGTGGTGAACCTTGTCGCCGTGTATACAGGAACTGACCATTACCTAATCCCGAGGGATAGGTAGGTTTCCTCACGATGTTTTCCCTCACCGTCAGCGAACTGTAAATTATGCACATAGATGAAAATTCATCCATTGGTGCATGCCCTACCGGGGATCGAACCTGGGACCTTCTGATTGCTAGCCCAACCTGTTCACCCCTAGGCTACAGTCGCTTTTTTTAATAATAATAATAATAATAATTTATTTCTAATTATGAACTCAATAGTGTAGTGTGCTACTTAATGTTTGTTTCTTGTATTGAACTCGTATCTTTTTCTAACGTCCCAATGTGAGTAATCTTAAATCGTTGTAAATAGGGTGAAGACAACAAGAATAGGAAACTTCAGTGATTACGGACAAGAGGGTAGTCGAGAGTGCAAAGTTTCCCCGCCATTGACCGGGAGTGAATTATGCCTTGTAGAGCGTACCGAAAGTGTTAACGCCTTGAGAGTTTTTACAGTTTTACAGTGCTTTGTTAGAATGTTATTAGTAGTAGAGCCAAGCTGTAGCCAATTGACTGCAGCTCTTATACGGGCTGGCTCGACCAGGGTAGTACGAGTAATCAGTTTTGACGACTGACTACGTAGATATAACGTCATAACTGTTTGATCGAGCGCGGCTGCTCGGTATACATGGACGCGCCTAATTTCAGATTTCCAGTTCTTGTATGTTGAAAATACAACATAAGTACTTTTAGGTAAGGAGATTGTTTTCACAGAGATAGTCATTGTAAAGCGCTGGGTTCTTCCAGAACGGGGCCGTCATATAACGACCGCATTAGAACATTGGCTATGTAAACTATGGCGCGGTTGCCTAGAGACCGGTTTGGACACAGTTTTTGACATAGCCAATGTTCTAGTGCGGCCGTTATATGATTCCTAGGAACCCAAAGCTTGACTGTTGATATCTTTTGGCGGTGACGCTAAAGTAACAAAAACGTGCTGGAGGTAAAAGGGGCAAACTGCAAAAACATTAATTTTCAAATTCAAATACTTTACCATTATATATTTTTGTAACACTTAAGTATAGATAGATTACCTACTCAGTGAAATATTTCCTAGTTTTCACACATTCTTAGCCCCGTTCACTGAAATTTATAACAATAGTACCCTCTCCTTATCCTTTCCATCGCAAATGGTTCCCTCCTCACCAGTAAATTCGGTTTATAACGCCAATACGATATACGGACATCGTATAGTGGTGTTAGAAACTTACTAATAGAGTTATTGGAGTCTCCTTTGTGAGGCCGACTCGGGAGGAAAGTAAGCATTTCTTGTTTAGCTCCGTTTTCTTGGAAACAAAAGCTTTTAATCAGAGTACGACGCAGAGCTTATAAGGCGGGAGTTGGATTGTTTTTCATTCCTCAGTATTGTTTTCGCAATTTGATGGGGTTTATTGTTTAATTAACTTTGTTTGGTTATTGGGGTGTTCCATGTGACCATTCTTTAAAAGCCACCTTTAATGACGTATTGATAACATTTCTATTTTAATAGGATTTCAGGATTGCTACCTTTTGGTTTATTAAAACATTGGATCAGACATCATTATAAATTATGTTCTTTGTTTTTGTTGCAACTACCTCCTTGGTTTAGTCCGTGTAATTGGCCTGCGGTCGGGATAAAATCTAAATAAAAATAAATACATAAAATGAATTCAATTCTTTGCATCCTACATTTTTCATATAACGTGAAAACAGTGGCGTACCCACAAATTTATAGAACCTTAATAACTTATAAATCACTTTTTCCTAGAAATGCTTTGTAAAACTATTGTAAACTGGCTACAAATATCTATAAATGTGGCGGTTATGTTTCAAATCAAACTATTTGGTTGGTATTAACTATCTATGTTAAAAGTTTTTTTTTTAAGCTTGCATTAACAAATAAACTGGGATATTAAGGGTTTCTACCTACTATAAACTCGTCCTGCCCAATGTTCTCAATAAAGAACAAAAGCAGGACAAGGATAATCAGCCTGTTCAAACTTATATTTTCACCCAATTAAGGGTAATGATACTGAAATCACCCTGAAAGTTAGGAATTCTCCCCAAAAAAACTAATTTTTAATTCAATTTGTTCTGACGGGAAGCAATCATCTTCAAGTTGAGTTCCATTTTGCCTTGTTATAGATTCAATTGTAGTTTCATTATAGTTTTGAGGTTACTTGTAATAACAACTTGGGGAGTCGAAATCACAAATTGCTGAAACTTGTAACTGCTCGTGTAAGTTTTCGAATCGATATGATATAAAAATACAACAACCCTTAAACCTCTAAACTTAACTTATTTGACCAGTAATCAAACAGTACGTGATGATAGTATGTTTTATGCTTCCATAAAATAAATATTATTAAGAATATTTTTTCCTAATTTACCATACGCGTATTAAGGACAATAGTGTACTGGACCGGGAGCCCATCGTGCTAATTGTGGATTTATAATAATAATAATAATAATATCCTGGGACATTTTCTACACACGGCTACCTGATTCCAAACTAAGCAGAGCTTGTACTATGGAAACCAGATAACTGATATTACTACATATACTACTTTTTTGTTTGTAAATACATACTTAATATACATATACACCCAGACTCGGGACATGCAGACATGTTCATGCACACAAATGCATGTCCCGGGTAGGTATCGAACCTACGACCTGCAGCGTGAAAGGCGCCATCACGCCAACCACGCCAACGGGCCCGTCATTTAATTTACTCCGGCGTAGCCCAAACCTATTAGATTCCAAGGACATTGTTCTAGATGTTTCCACTTTCAGCGGTGGGGGAAGCGTCTACATGATAATTTCAAAATTAAAAAAAACAATGACATGGATATACCTACGAAAGCGTGTCATATATTGATACTTTTCATGCTCCAACATGATAAATTGAAAAAAACTAATACTCGAGCGCGTAAGATTTTGTAAGCATCTATAGGCTACGGTAACAGCTTAACACCAGGCGGGCCGTACGCTTTTTAACCACCGCAGTCCTATAAAAAAAAAACAAATTCAGAAAGGATGTTCACTGAAACTTACTGATGCTCCTATTTCTTAAACTGACGATCAAATTAGCAAAATTGACACTTTTGACACTTCTTATCTAGTAATGAATCCCCCTTATCTTAATCTGACGAGTTCGAGTATTTTAAGATGGTCTATTTTTTTATGGTTCCCCTGAGCGTACCCACCAATATTAAGGGCTCATACTAGATGGAGGTTCTTATCAATATGTAAGGTATCTCCCTTATCTTAATCTGACGAGCTCGAGTAACTCCAGAAAACACTTCTACGGCTCCCCATCTATACCTACATGTCATCATTAACACGAGCATCAAACTCCTAATACCAGCGAGCTCTTGATGAAAAGTCTGTCTTCTTCAGTACTGTATCCCGAATTAGCTGACCACCACTATATATTTTATGTTTGTAGCTCCACAAGCTATGAAGATGCTCTCCAGTAATTCAGTTTTTTCGCCGTAAAGCGTAAAAATGCAATAAAACAATGTCGTAGTGGTTATGGCTTTACTGCAGGGACAATGACCGAGGTGGGAATCAATGAAATGCTATTTCATGCCTCCCTAAGGGTGACGGTTAGATACTCAAACAAGGGGTAGTTGGATACAGTCGGCGACATAAGTTTCTGAACAATTTACAAAATAGTAGCAACATTGATGTATTATTTTAGAAGATATGGTACCTTCTAACATTCCAATCCAAAAATTGTGCTCAACGCACTACATGCTGCGAAATTCACATAATATTATGTAGGTATCGAACTCGTAATTTGAAAATTAAATATATAATAAGGCATTATTCACCAGAAGATGAACTGTATTGGCCTATTGGCACTACCGACACGTTTTCAACATTCTTTTCCACGAGCGACTAAGTCGTACTGTGTCCATGGACTCCGTTTAGTAGGACAAACTACATTGGACCGCAAAGAAAACGGGTCGGTTAGAAAATCTTGAATATTTTCAAAAGTACCTGACCTAGCTTTATGAAATAAAGACTAAATTAAAGTATATTTTACTGGCTTTAATGAAAATAAAATAACCGGCCAAGTGCGTGTCGGACTCGTACATAAAGGGTTCCGTACCACCGTAGAATAAAAACGTCAAACGTCAAACGTCAGCGCTGGTGGAGTCTCGTACCCCCCCCCAGCACATGCTGAGCCAAATACCTTTTCGGCACAGTTCGCGCTGACCCCTTTTTTTCTGTTTCCTCTGTCTATGTGTTGCGAGTGTGTCGAATAAATGTTTCTTTCTTTCTTTCTTTCTTTCTTTTATTTCAAAAATATACAGACTTTATTTTTAAATTTTATTTTATTATTACTATTTGTTGTTGTAGCGGCAACAGAAACACACATTCTGTTAAAATTTTAACTCTCTACCTATTACGGGTCGTGAGATACAGCCCGCTGACAGACGGACGGACGAATGGACAGACGGACAGCGTAGGCTGAGTAATAGGGTCCCGTTGGCACCCTTTGGGTAAGGAACCCTAAACAATTAATTGAAGCTTTTTATTTTTAATAAATGTAAAATAAATAAAATGTGATTGAAGATATTATTGAAGATTTTCTAACCGACCCTTTTTCTTTGCGGTGGTGTATTTAGGAAAGCCACATGTCTCCCACTTATTGGTAATGTCATTGAGTAGCAACCTGTTTCAATATTGTTTAGGTCAAGAAAATAATTAATTTAACGCAAAACAAAACTGCGCAAACAATTTAAAAAAATCTCATAATGTTTAGCGACTCATGTCGCCGACTGTATATGAAGCGGGTACAATTAGGCACATGTTTCGAGTTGTAAAATATCTGTCCGTATATTGATCGTTTACGTATGCTAATCTAAATAATTTTATAGCCCTAGTTACCAATAACACCACTATCACTACTTTAGCACTGAAATTTTATTTTTCAGAACCCCAAAATCACTGTCTGATCAACGTATCCGATGTCGATAATGTGGTACAGAATAGGTAAGAATCTAAACTAATTATCTACTACGTATTACAGGCCTGTTCGTTCAAAATCGTTTTCTCTGTATGCGAGGTGTGATATCTCCATGTTATATCAGAATTCTATACGCTAAAAATATTTTCATAGTCTCTAGCCGTCATCGTTCGAATTTCGTATTTAGCTCAACGTAAACACTTCATGCATACAAAAGAAGTAATTTGGAGCTCAATCTTCCAAAATACATAGAGAATTTCCTATTTACAGTAAACAATTCCACGCCACACTTCAATCTACGCTCGTCATGAGCAGTCTATAGGCTATAATGAAATTCCCAGCCACGTCAGGTATCACAGATTGCATCCAATATACCCTGTAGGGATGCACGCAGCACTCAGAAATACAAAACCAGTGTTATCAGACCCTTATATCCTACCTGGATAACCCCGAAGAGTCCCATTTTTATTAACGGTTAGGGGGTATAGAAGGTCCTTATAATACTGGTTGGGCTTCATAGATTTCATGCAATTTCTTACGCCTGGAGGCAACGAAATGACATACGGGATGCTTCGTGTTATATCGATGCCAATAATGTCGCCCTCACTGTCGTGAATATAGAAGCGAATAAAGTAATATGGAAACTTTTTCTGTGTAACAGGTTGAGAAAATTTTGTAAAAAGAAGAATATTTGTCTACTTCATATTTTTATTTATATATATATATATATATATATATAACGTCACGACTTTTATTCCCATTCGGGGGTAGTCAGAGGCTTGAGTATACACCACCACATTGTGGAGGTATTAAGCCAACTCAAAGCCCACGTTTCACCAGATAGTCAGAACCCAACGTGACAGGTGGTGAACCTTGTCGCCGTGTATACAGGAACTGACTATTACCTAATCCCGAGGGATAGGTAGGTTTCCTCACGATGTTTTCCCTCACCGTAAGCGAACTGTAAATTATGCACATAGATGAAATTTCATCCATTGGTACATGCCCCACCGGGGATCGAACCTGGGACCTGGATTTTTTTATTTATACTTAGATATCTTGAAGGGACAAAGATGCAAAGATAAAAAATAGTCGTGAAAAGTAACTTGAGAGTCTGGAAACGTGGCTTGCCACTTGCCAGGGTTTCTAGTGCCTTTTAATCCTGGCTTACAAGACTAACTGTGGTAAGAGGTTGCGGCCCAGTTCCATAAAAAATATACCAAGACTACTCACATAAAAACAAAATGTCAAAACCCGAAGTTTTCCATGTATGTTTGTAATACCACAAAGTTCTGAACTTTGTTTGTCTCATAAAAATAAATTCCTGTCTTTTATTTACTCGGTTGGTCTCGGGTGACCAGCGTACACATGGCAAAAAAGTTTGGCCCGGCAAAAAGTTCGGTAGACAACCGAATCCTCTGCGGGCTGCCAACCCAAATACGAACTTTAGAAATTAAAGCACATGTCTGGAGTACTAAGCCAGATTATTTGAACTGGGAGCTTCCATACCTGTTCAGGCAGTGGTTAAGCAAACATAGAAATGGGATTGATTTTCTATTAAGTTTCAAAACCATTCGACGTTGAGTTCAGTTGTTGCAGTATGATAGTTCGTTGATATAAAAAGTTCGCGGTAGAGGTTTGGGTGGAATTTACGGGAAAGGGATGTTTGAGTTTGTATGATCAAGAGTTCTATACCCAACAGTGGATAACTATAATTTGTGAATCGTGATGATAATGATTAAGTCTGCCTACCTTGTGTGAGTGATAAAAAAGTACTAACCCTCAAAAGTAATGTAATGTAATGTCACGACTTTTATCCCCGTTCGGGGGTAGTCAGAGGCTTGAGTGGCCATACACCACCACATTATTACCCTCAAAAGTATAGAAAGTTTAGACTTTAGATGGACTTACACTGGCATTTGAAATCACTTTTGTTCTAAAAACGCTTTGCAAAACCAATTTCAACTAGCTATAAATACCTAGCTATAAATTTCTATAAACTTCAGGCCAGGTTGTAAACTTATGTTTTCCTTAACTGTTACGTTCAAGGATCGATGCAATTTCCAATCGTTATGTAACCTACTCTACTAAAACGAGAGGCTCGCATAATTCAGAGACACATACTCAAAGGTGTAAGTGCGTTTATACACGCGTGCAAGTTAAGCGTGTCACTTAAGATATAAATATTTAAATAGGCTTCTTTTCCTTTATGCTTTTAAGCTTTCGCATAAGAATTTGACAGGATCTATTTTTGTCGCCCAAATTTGTTTATACTGTTGAATGAGTTGTACTGTCTCCATTGACAACATTTAGAAGGACATATACTATTTTGGGCAGCCATATATCTCCCTCTTTCTTGGTAATTTCTTTACGTAGGTATTATTTTACAAGGATACCACTAAAAACTGTAGCGTAACAAATTGTCTATAAATAATGGTATTTTTCAACACGTGTTTACAGTTTGGGCGTATTCCTACGGGCGCCATAACTTTATATTAAGTGACTTTCCCGACTGTTATTATTTATGTAACTTCACTATACAAAATGAAAATGCATTTCTGCATGATTATTAAGACAACGCTTATTTCTCGTATGATGTGGCGATATTTTTGCGAGGGATGTAACTGCATTTCCGGAATGAACATACAAATGCTATGCGTCCTTTTTCCAAAAAAAAAGAAGTTGGTATGTAAGTAAATGAATAAATAATATAAATATCGCCAGACAAACAAACCAACTGTATGGTCCCAAACTAAGCAACACTTGTGCTATTATGGCTACCATACAATGGACTAGAGGCGAAGGCGATCACAGGGATACCCAGATCAGGGCAAATTACGAAATGGCCGTTTCCGAAATTTTCCTCTGCCGGGAATCGAACCCGCAACCATCCGATGCAATGAGCTGTGCGCCCAACGCTCAAACCACTGTACCAAACGGTCGTCAATTCACATTATAGTTACTCTCTATGGGAGGATAGAACACCTTAAACCCTGAAACAGCTCCGTGAGCTACTAATTGATTGTCCTCAGCCAACTCCTTGTAACAAATTACCCACCGTCCTACTAAACTAATCGAACACCAGCTTAGCAAGATTAATGATATTGACTTCAGACGACAAACCTTGCTTTTTTCTTGTAAAACTATAGGTACTAGAACTTATCTGAAGAAGAAAAGGAGAGTATGTGTGTAATTACAGCCAGGCAGCGTTTCATCTGCGTACGTCGTCCGCATACCGGCACTCCGCCGCCGAATGAACGGACCTAATTTTCAGACTTCTTTGAAAGATTTTCATTACGGCTGCATGATTATTTTTTGTTTGTGTGACCTCCTTTTTTAAGTCGCCTACGTACTAGTAAATAAATTAACTTTTCGTAATTTGCTCTGGCCGTCGTGGGAATCATCCCCAAACCTTTGTACGATACAAATAGTAATAGCTTTCTTTAGTATGAGACTATACAGTTGCCCCCAAATTTATAGAGATTTTTACCAGTTTACAATGAATTTACAAAGTATTTCTAGGAACAAAGTGAAATGTAATGCCAGTTTAAGTCCATCATGACTTTCTATAAATTGATCTGTATTTATTTCTACTTGCCGGTATAGAACTCTTGATTAATTTGTTTTTATTTTATATGCACACCATTTAAAGCCGCGTTCACACGAGATACGACGACCAAAAACATTCACCTGTCGTGAAATAGGATATGAGATTCCTGTGTCTCGCCTTGAGGCATATATTGGCAATATCCAACTGTAGCACGGTGCATCGGAAAACGAACGCTACGACATTATGATTGCATTTGAATTTGATTTCGCAATGCAGGAATATTTTTATATTCGTCTCACTTCATGTCACACGTCAGCACATAGTAGATGTACCTTTTCTTTCATAGCAGTAGATGTATATTTTTACCCGACTACGGAGGCGTTATGATTTTGACCGGTATGTATGTATGTATGTATGTATGTATGTATGTATGTATGTATGTATGTATGTATGTGCATCTGTTCCCACCTAACTTCCAAACTACTTGTCGTAATTTGACAAATGAGGTATCGTTAGAAGCGGCTTAATGGCGCGCTGGTTATAGGCTATGTGACGTCACATGAAATTGCATATGGCGCCCTCTAGAGGACATAATGTCATGAACTAAAAAAAAACCATTTTTTAATAAAACCGTGTGGGGTATCAAATGAAAGAGCTTGATGAGCACATTTCAAAAATATATATATTGTTACCTATAACTCCAAAATAATTAAATAAAAAGTAAGTTTAAAAACTAAAACCCGACTACTGAAAAATCGCGCTCTAAAAAGTATGAAACAAGAAAATATTCTCATCTAGAGGATAGCCGTGGTCCGTGTAGGTCCTTTAGGGCCAAATGGCATAAACACGGACCACGGCTATCCTCTAGATGAGAATATTTTCTTGTTTCATACTTTTTAGAGCGCGATTTTTCAGTAGTCGGGTTTTAGTTTTTAAACTTATCTTTCATATAAACTTGGTACCTACTAGAGGTTTTGACCAAAGACTTCTGAAATCACTATGAGGCTTTTGTAGAACTTTTAAACTTAGCTTATTACCTGAATGCCCATGTTATCAGTGAGTACCTATAGGCACTTTTAATAAAAATGTAGGCAGTCAATATATAAAATACGTCAAAATCACTTAACATCTCGCTAACCCGCCTTGTAGAGAACAAAAAATGTTTGAACAGCAGAAACCAAAAACCCCGGCTTTTCATAGCAAAATACGATACTACTTTATTCAAAAAAGTCTGTTCGTGGTCACAGCTTCAGATAAAGCCGTCAACGGCGACTTTATTAAGTTAGGGCGAAGATTTATTCGGGCCCTTTTTGGTGGAGTTATCCATGCCATAAATCCCGTTTTGTGTCTGCTAAGCGCTTTATCAGACGGCCATTCTACACGCAAATCAAATTAAAGGTCGATTAAACGACACTAGCGACATATGACCTAGATACGGAATAATACGGACGATATTTTCAATAGATATATAGGACGGTCGCGATAAAAATCTGTTCTACAATGTATGTGCACGTGGAAGCGAAAACATGTTATTAATATCGCTCCAGCGTGCTATTTTTATCAGTGTTGATTAAAGCTTAAGGTTCATATTAGTTTGAATTTGTTATTGAGTGTTTTAGATATAATAATTTCCGATTAATTAGGGTAAGGTCAATTTTCTATTGAGATAAAGTGAGGTTGATTGATACACCAATCTTGTAACATAGTGTTTAATAAATATGAGGCAAACATATTAAAATATTACACTCTTGCAAAATTCCAAAACAAAAGTATATATTCAGGCTTAATTTAATAAAAGAACTGATTGAAAGTTTTTTAATCATATACACGAATAATATCAAAATAATTAAAAGCGTATTTACATGAAAATAGCATTTTCCTTATGAAGTGTAATAAATAACTAAGTAATATCCTGAATACAGATTTAAACAGTAAATAATGGTCAGTCGCAGTTATTATTAATATTGTAATTATGTACAACCTTTATCTATTAAATTAATTGCTGCAAGATACTGTAGTGGAATCTTTTGAGATCTTCCCTCATTACACGCTACGTTGATGTATTTAATAATTAATTTACATTTAATAAATAAAATTATAATTATAGTTATTAATTACCTACATTACATTATGCAAGAATGAGACTAAAATTACACAGCTTTGTATATAAATTATTTCTTAATTAAGTCCAATATAACAATTTCTATGTTCATTTTTGAAAAGAAAGTACTTCGACAAGAATTCACTTAATGGAATTAGGAACAAGTGCAATTTATTTCTCAGCAAAATAAAACTATTAAATTATTCACTTCCTTTCAAAGTATTTTTTAAAGCTAATTATTTAAACTTATTTAAGGAAAACTCGTTCGCAGGACTAAGTTCATCAAGCTATGAAAGTAATTTAAATCATGAAGAATTTTTTCAACGGTTCGTTAAAGGTTTTTAACATTGAATTGTAACAAAAGCTTCACGTAATATTTATTAGTTAACCTTATCACAGTATTGTGACTATAACGCGAAATCTGCCAACAAAAATCCATCTTCAGTTAATCCACACACTCACGTGTTGCAATCGCCATTCAACGCGTCTCTCTAAAAGCTCTTCACTTGCATTTCCGAAGGATGATCCGGTACAGCGATATCCCAGCTAAGCTTTTGAAGGATGTATGAGTGCCTTTGGACACGCGAATCACAGTTCCATCGTCTATCGGAGATCAAACTGACAACATTTACACATAACACCATCCACAAAGTTTCTTGACTCGCTTCGCGTGAACGATTCAATACTGTCTTTCACTGAAAGTCTAGTGTACTGTTTCTCCGCTCACCAAGTATCCGGACAGTATTGCATGAGTTGAGACATAGTACACGGTTGCGAACAGCAATCTTCAACTACCTGCCTCTTCACCCTCTCTCTTGAAAACATAGCGGCCCTCTTCCCGCGAAATTTAGGAACACTGTCCACAGATCGGTCTGGTCTATTGAGAATATTTCCCGCACAAATATGACTTAGGGCACTCGACAATGTTCTTATGCAGTTCTCGTTTAAAACCGCATCACAATAAACGCTATCCGTCAATAGAAACACAGCGTATAAAATGTGTAAAATAATGTTAAGTTTCGCGTACGGCGGCAGCATTTTGAGTGGTCAGGTCGTGTCTGGTGACTGACGAGAAAGAAACTAGCGCTTCCGTCTGGAGTACGCTACAGTCTCTGTATAAATAGACTCGATAACCTGTATTATGTGACAACAGAATTATAAGTTCAAAACAACAAGTCGGAGGGCATTCGGTGTCAAGACGAGTCCGATTTGATATTTATAGAATTGATAAGGTTGTTTTTAATTTTTGGGGAACCTATCGTGGTGTCGATGTTTGTACGTTCAAATTTATGTCAAATATCGTGTGAGCGGGTAAATAAATGGTGATATTGATGCTAGTTGAAAGGGAGCATGGTCAGTCCATTAGTGGAGCGTCTGGCGTCAAGGTACTTTTTATGTCATTTTTAACGGCTTGGCATTTTTATTTGAGAGTGAAATGTGAGGGCTCGTTAACGTTGATATATCACTTATATTAACCTGGGAGGCTCATTTATGTCTAGCACGTGCTTTTAAAAATGAATGTCATAGTTCAGATAAAAAAAATGCATAAAAATGTAACAGTCTATTTGTTTTTTCCACTAAATATTAATCAAAAGAGAGCCCTAAAACCAGTTTAATGTGTTGTTTAATTTTCCAGATTTCATGTGAGAATCTGATCACCAGCAAATATTATCACTTGCTGAATAGTGGAGGAACATCGTGAAGAAACTGAACATCTTTTGAAAAAGCGTGATTTTATTAACCCATATTTTTGTATATAATATAACCCATACCCACTCCCCTGTCACGTTGGGTTCTGACTATCTGGTGAAACGTGGGCTTTGAGTTGGCTTAATACCTCCACAATGTGGTGCTGTATGGCCACTCAAGCCTCTGACTACCCCCGAACGGGGATAAAAGTAGTGACGTTACCATACTCATTATGCCAACGTGTTCCGAATCCTCACATTGAGAGGTAATGTGTCTAAATTGATGGGAATAGGCTCGTCCACTATTAGGTACTTTAGTACCAAAAATACCATCAGAGAGATGTCGTCTTCAGCTTTATTGCTGGTAGAGGCAAGCTGTAGCCAATTGACTGCAGCTCATATACAGGCCGGCTCGACAGGGCTAGTACCACCCTCAATAGATCGGCGTAAAGAAGCTATTACAGCTGTGTTTCGTACGATGAGTATGCGATCCGGAAGCCCAAACTCCCTTGCCCCTCCCTATCTATCACACTCCCCTTCAGTTCGGCAACGTGCGAGCGATGCCTTTGGTATTGCAAGCATGTAAAGGATACGGTAACTGCTTTCTGCTGCTGAGGCCACGCTTGTTTGCCACTTAGTAACATAAAAAGTATATTCCCAGACAAACTCTGGTATTTATGCGCCCGGTCCAGATATGATATGCCGATAACGACAATGTATTATTATTTAATACTGAGTAACAAGCTGTTATAATTAGCAGACTGTTCGATGAAGGACGCACGACACTGGTCGATGATATTTTTACACACACACGGGTATCTGAGTATCTGTTATTGTACCGACTCCTAATTAGAACATTGTGTTTCCTTGTTGTGAATGTTACCGAAATGGATTTATCTGACATCATTAGAGGCACGGTACGGTGATATTGCGATAATAAACAGTCAGAATTATGCTATTGTTTACGACAAAGACTTTTACTTTCGTGTGATTTGGTGCGTCCAGATGGCTCGTATGCCTAGCCCGAGCACTCATATTACGACATTATGTCTAAGTTGTCCGTAATTAAAACTGAATACTTGGGTGCGGCATGCGCCTGATGTAGACGCGTCTAATGTCTTTATTTGGTGCATCCACACTTATCGGACATCCGCGCGAGGCCAGTACTATATCTCGCTCCGGATGACGTTAATATGGTTAAACGTTAATCTGATTATTCGGACGAGGTTGCTCGGTGTAGGCATGCCACGCATGAGCACTCAGTTTTGATGTCGGAATGCATTGATATAATATCATAACATGAGTGCTCGAGCGAGGCATGCGAGGCATCTGGCCGCACCAGCTGATTAAGATTTTTTGTGTATGTGTGTTGCTTTTGTGTGGTTGAAAATTACCCACACTCGCTCTGTGTGGTAGAAACAAGGGGAGGGCTTTGCGAAGTAGGACAGTCCATAGTCCAAAAAAAAACATAAAGGTAGAAATACAGCTCTATAAACCAAATATCTAGGAATAGAAACTTTGGTAATCATAGTCTCTATTCATCACATACGGGGAAACTCATTACCGTACATCAAAGACACATCAAAACAATACCAGTACCAATACACCTCCGTCTTCGCGTGTCGCGAGTGTCGCAAGTGTCACGGTGTTTCCAACCGCTGATGTAGAGCCGCAATATATTCGCGGCGACATCCATGCACCTTCGAGATAAACGCTATATGATGTACGTACGAATGTCGGGATGAGGGATTGCTACGTGTTATGAAGGGAGCAGGTAGACACGTCTATTTCGGTATTTGCGGGACGCGTGGAATAGAAATGCATTATTGTAGCTAATGCGTTGCTTCCAGGAGTTATCATGAAAAGAAATCTGTTGAACTGATTGAATTTGTGTAAGTTATCCTTTTATTAACTCATAAGTTTCAATTATATCATTCATTTCATTTCATTTCTAGCCTGTACTGTCCCACTGCAGGGCAAAGGCCTCCCCTCCCTTTTTCCACTTGCTCCGGTCTATGGCTACCCGGGACCAATCCGTCAAGTAGGAGTCCAGCTCATCCCGCCATCTTTTCCTGGGCCTGCCGCGTTGTCGTTTCCCGTTGTTTGGGATCCACTGCGTGGTTGCTTTTGCCCATAAAGTTTCCGGCATCCGGCAGATGTGACCCGCCCAGTTCCACTTCAGTTTTGCAGCTGATTGGCCTACGTCAGCTATGCGTGTTTTGGAGCGCAGAATCAATTATATCAAATCATATTAAATGATTAGGTACAAAGGTAAACCCTATTACTGCTGAAAATAAAGTAATGACGACATACTTTTTTTTTTCCAATTTTAAAGTTATCTCACTGTTAATAATCATAACGCATACTTAACATAATTATGCAAAAAATAGGCCAAAATGTTCAGTTTTGAGTCTATTTTACTACAGGAAACTCGTGATTTGATGCATCTAGGTGTCTCGCATACCTCGCACGAACACTCACGTTATGACATTATGTCTATGCGTTCCGACGTCAAAACTAAGTGTTCGGGCATGGCATACACCTAATGTTAAGCGCAGCTATTTGCGAGATCAAAGATTTGTTTTGTTATTACAAACAAATGAGGTCTCATTATTTATCACGCCCATAAACTAATTTTGTAAATGTATTCAGAGGGGCGTAATAGGATCAAATTATTTAAACTAACGCACCCACGTTGATAGAAATCTATTAATTAATGACCATTAAATATACACGAGCAGTGAAATAACGGCGCAAACATTACTTATCATAAAGTCGATAACCAACTGTGATCTTTGCATGTTTACAACTTTTTGTAACTACATTTTACATACAACGTGGTCGTGTTATTACGGAATTTCCATTTCTTGATCAATGTTTTCTTGCGGAATGTTTTACTGTCCTTCTAACTGGAGGGTATGATACATACCTACATACCTACATACCGACTGTTTCAAAAGTACGAAATAATAATTAAGGTATATGGTAGCTGATATCTAGGTACATGTAGGTATTAGTAAAGACAAGCGAAATGTAACTATGACAGTTTCCGAGTTATGGGCTTACGAATATTGGTGGCAGCTACCGTGTTTTGACCTTAGAACACATCAAATAGAGTCAAAAATAGTGTTAACTGCGTTTACTTATATATAATGTCATAGTAATCGTTACAGTTCAATACAATCAGTTACAGCCACTAATATTCAAGAAATCGTTCATCGCGAGCAACGCAAGCGCACTGCCGCTCGCGGCCTCAACTCTGCCGCGCGGACCTCGCGCTCACCCCCGCAAATCTTCACCCACGCACTTTGCACCTCGTGGGCGATATACGAGTCCTGCGGTCGCACTATAGCTAGTTCAATGGAGGCAAATAAATCAGCTTAACAAATGTCACTTGATTGGACTGGGGTGACATTATCTGTCACTTTACTTCTATCAATAACATTATCGCAAGTTCGGAAAGAGACAGAGATACTAGCTAAACTGTCAAATGCCAATGTCATTCCATCGCAACGTGGTGCCGCCATGGTGGCAAAAAAGTACCTACTGGATCGTCCATTCGCAGGTGAAGGAAAGTGAAGCCATGAAGCTCCGTGATGCTAGCTAAAGAAGCTATAGATAGGTTTTTAAGAACAGGATGTCGTTAACGTTAAGGGTTAACGAAAACAACACGCCGTTTACGACTCCATTATCTGAAAGTGGGCAGATATATTATTTCGACTTGTGTAATCGAAACCCGTGTCAAATGAATCGTTAAAAAACAAAAACAGTTGATAATTACATAGAGGCAACAATGAGTCACGTGTTTGTAATCAAAAAGTTAATTGGTGAGGCCTGATGCCTCACATGCCTCGTCCGAGCAGTCATGTTAAAACTGAGTGCTCGGGCGCGGCATGCGCCTGATGTAGACGCAGCCATTGGGTAGCTCTGATTCACAACATGCCTGTGTCAAAAACCTGTCCCAAAAATTTACTGATTCTAAATACATTCCCTCTACATGAAGGATTGACCTCCTATAGTCATAAACAGGGAGTGATAAAGTCCCCTTCAGGTTGGCAACTTGCGAGCGTTGCCTTTAGTATTACAAGCATCTATAGACTACGGCTGCTTAACATCAGGCGGGCCGTACGCTTGTTTGCCACCTTAGCCACACACAAACGTACAAACACTTAGTCACAAACAAATACGGCCGTGAATGTCCTATAAACATTATCGTGAGTAATTCGTATGATGAACACATTTGGTCAGACGATGAGAATAATATTTATTTTATTTATCGTAGCTGCTAAGTACGCCTGTCTGTTTGTCTATCCAATACCACCAGACGGGACTTTAGCACGAGCGTAGCGTAGACCAAAATATTTGCTGTGGCAGTGATACGACGATTCTGTAGTGATGCTTGTTTTCTAATAAATAAAGATTACTAGAGTTAAAAATACTTGAAGTGAAATTGTAAAATAACACATGGTTTATTTAAATAATCCAATACACGTAATAGACAACGTCTGTTATCACCAAAATATAAGAAGTTACCTACCTAAGGTCAATCGCTTGCACGCTTGTTTTGCATGAAACCTATTATATCTCATAAACTAAACAATATTTAGATACCTTCGTTTCATATTATCGTTTGACAAACGTTTGTAAAATAAAGAGTTTTACCGATTTAAAAAAATTGGGAACGTTCAGTGACGTCGCCTTGGACGTCGCTGACTGTGTAACTATCAAAATAATAATAATTTTAATACATACCATTGTGGATTATTATAACATGAATGCTCGGGCGAGGCATGCGAGGCATCTAGACGCATCAATGGTTGCATCTATATCAGGCGCATGCCACGCCCAAACACTCAGTTTTGATGTCGGAACGGATAAACATACCTAATGTCATAACGTGAGAACTCGGACGAGGCATGAGCGGCATATGGACACACCAATTTGATGTTTTTGCCATGAACCTAATAATGTTAGATCTAACTTCGATGGTTTTTGATGCATACATTTTTAATGAAACACTTTATTCATCAAATTATAGCCTCGCACTCAAATTTAATATGCGGCTATTATAACGGTGTGTGCAAAGCTGCAAGTTAAACGAAATAAAATAATGTTTGCACTAAAGACACAAGAATTAAATTTAATGAAATGCTCATATTTTTAATACCACAGTAACAGAATTGCTTACACCATTCGCCGCTCGCGCTTTTGGGAATAAAATAGTGAAAGATGTACAATAATTCATAATCCGCTGGTAACGGATTACATTTTTAAAGTGTTCCAAGCTGAGAGAGGGCTTACATACGTGCTAACCACATTATTGCATGGAGTTTAAAAACGTTAACGTCCAAATTCTTTATCCAGAAGAAATAATATAATTTTCTTTCCACGAGCCAATCATGCTTTTGAAATTGCTCGCATATGCAAAATTGGTAAAAGTACATTATAGCATAAAGAGTTGTTGTAATGGATGGGTCTATATCAGACGAGCGGCGCACCCTGGAAGCAGTTTTGACATCGAAACGCATAGGCAAACGGCCGAATACTCAAAGGCTACTCAAATGTTCAAGTTCCACAGCAGTTTGAGATTTCGTTATCTGTTAATTTTTGTAAGCAGCTCTATGTACGAGTATTAGTATGTAACTCATTACATACTAATACTCGTACATACATGCCTCGGGCGGGATAGCTCTCAGCCTCATGTAGACCCAATCTAAGTTTATTTAGGATCAAGGTCACATCAATAGTTTCAGTGATATAGTTCTTCGACATTATCATTGAACAATGACTGTTCATGCAGCTGGAAATTTAAAACATTATTTTCACCGTTCGTTACCTACGAGTCGAGTAATTGAATTTTGTCCAAGAGACAATTTCGGAATACTACTTATGAAAATATTTGAAATTCAATTAACAATTTACGAAATTAAATTTCTAATTGTATAAATGGAGGCACATACTTATAAGATTGTTCTCAGAAAATTTATAAGTAAGTATAATTAGAAAATTAAATTAGTTTTCTTGAAATTAAAACCGGACAAGAGCGAATAGAACTCGCTCCCTGAGGGTTCCGTACCAACTTATGTTCTATACATACCTTAGGAGTTGTATTTTCTACGCTATAAAAGGTACCTACTGTTAAAATTTCATATTTTTAACACCAGTGGTTTGGGCTGTGGACGTATAGGTAGGCAGACAGACAGAGAGACGGACAATAAAATGATCGTATAAGGGTTTCATTTTCTCCTTTTAAGGTACGGAAACCCAAAAATTGAAAAACAAAGAATTGAAATAAGTAGCAGAAATATATTTGAAACTAGCTTTTGCCCGCGACTTCGTCCGCGTAGACTTCAAAATAAATAAACCGGGCAAGTGACTTAAGACTTTTTAGTACTTTTTAGTGCGCCAGGGTTTTTTAAGTCAGTATTTGCTTTTTTATAAAAATAATTTTATTTCACGATTTTTATTGGAGCCATACAAACTTTATCACGGTACCTAATTCGGTGAATGCGTGTTTTGGTAGGTAGGTATATAGAGCCAAAATCCCAATTCCCCCTCCCCTTCTCCACCCCTTTTCCTCCCCTCTCTTCCTTCTGCTCCCTCCCCCTCCATTTCCCTTTCCCTTTCCCCTCCCCCTTCCACTTCCCCCTACCTTACGTCTACCCCTTCCTCCCTCACCTACCCTATGCATACTAAGTTTCAAGTCAATCGGGTACAAACATATTTTTCTGCCGTACTTTTCTACCTTTAGTTTCCCCCTTTTGGGTGTTGATTTACGAAATGATTTTTTATGGGATCAAACTGAAGTAGTACCTACCATATTCAGCTCAGCTTATACCCCAATTATTTAAAATGAATAACCAATCTCGAGATATGGATGACTAAACATTCGCTGACCCCGCTCTCCCCTTTTCCTTCAAAATATTAAAAACGCTGAAACCCCAGTCTGATTATTTAAAATGAACAATCATAACCAATTTCGAGATATGGATGACTAAAAATTCGCTGACCCCGCTCTCCCCTTTTCCTTCAAAATATTAAAAACGCTGAAACCCCAGTCTGATTATTTAAAATGAACAATCATAACCAATTTCGAGATATGGATGACTAAAAATTCGCTGACCCCGCTCTCCCCTTTTCCTTCAAAATATTAAAAACGCTGAAACCCCAGTCTGATTATTTAAAATGAACAATCATAACCAATTTTGAGATATGGATGACTAAACATGCGCTGACCCCGCTCTCCCCTTTCTCGTCAAAATGATTAAAAAAACCTGGAGCACTAAAAAGCCTGAAATAATATTTCTATTACCACCACTGCCTACCCCTTCGGGAAAATCAGGCGTGATGATGTGTTATCAAGTATTTGGGGTCGGTGCCAATCTATCTTCTTACTTTTATAGTAGGTAGACTCGGCATACCAAGATTTCAGACGACCTTCACCCCCCAAAATTACCCCCTTAGGGGTTGATTCTAGGAATTATTTTTTTTATTAGACCAACTTGGAGCTACGATCTACCGAACTGCAAAAGAATTTTTCAAATCGGTTCATAAATACCGGAGAAATCGGTGAACATACATAAAAAAAAAAAAAAACATACATACAGCCGAACATAGAACCTCCTCCTTTTTTGAAGTCGGTTAAAAATACGGAAACCCCAGTCTGATCAATTCAAATAAGCAATCATAACCAATATCGAGATATGGATGACTTATTAAAACATCCCTTGACCCCGTTTTCCCCTTTCCCATCAAAATAACAAAACTCGACCACCCCTATACAAACTTTCACTCCACATTTCACCCCTTAGGGGTTGAATTTCCAAAAACACGAAAGAAATCTAAACACAAACTTTCATTCCCCTATTTTCAAAAACCCTGAAATTACTCTTTTTTATTTTTGAAAAGACACCTAATCACTAATTTAAGTAAGTCTAACTTCAAAAATGACGGAACTTCCATACAAACTTTTATCCCCTATTTTACCCCCTTAGGGGTCGAATTTTCAAAAACCCTGAAACCCATTTTTTTTTATTTTTCAAAAGACACCTAATCAGCAATTTTCATAATTCTAACTTCAAAAATGACGAACTTCCATACAAACTTTCATCCCTTATTTTACCCCCTTAGGGGTTGAATTTCACAAAACCCTTTCTTAGTACACCTCTACACATCAAGACAAACCCACCCTCCAAATTTCAAGTCTCTACGATCAGCGGTTTAGGCTGTGCGTTGTCTGTCAGTCAGTCAGGACTTTGATTCTTATATATTTAGATTACGTTATTTCTTGTACCTTAATTTATTTATTAAGAAAACTACGTGCGATGTAACGTATTATAGAAATGTTATTTTTACGACGCAACACAATATTACTCAAAATTCTAATAAAGGTAACAACCGGCTTGAAGTCGACATCCTTACAACCGCAATAAAATTTTAAAATTTCATTCTACTGAGATGACGTGGTTTAATGTTCCATGAAGTTATGAAATGTTTTGGAAGGAAAATTCAGTGTCTTAAAGGGTTCGTTGCCCGTCCCAAGCATGCATTGTAGCCGGCACATTGAAGTTTCAAAGTGTGAACTAACGTCCTTCTCCAATCAAAAAACATAGTACTTATACAGGGTGACTGGCAATTAAAGTAGATATTACAGCTGCGCTTCGTACAATTAGTAGGAGAGCTTTCCCTCTCTCTATTCTGCTACCCTTCAGGCCGGCAACGTGCGAGCGATGCCTTTGTTATTGCAAACATCTATAGGCTACGGTTACTGCTTAACAAGGCGGGCCGTACGCTTGTTGGCCACCTTAGTCACATAAAAAAGACAAAAAGAAAATAAAAAAATGGTAATTTCACGAAAAGTACCAACTCAATTTCGTAAAACAGAACGAGCAGAATTACTAATAACCCTGTATTATACTACATCTGTCTGTCATTATAACTCGATTATAGTCACTTTCGAACATTCATTTTATGCATTACATACATTTACAAGAGTTTTCTTCAAACCTATTTTACTATTCCAAGTCATGTTTGAAATACTCGTGTAATCTACTTACAAAGAGCAGCTAGACTTTTTCAGGACCGAATTTCGATTCGAGTTTTATGATTCAAACCTTTACACTTGGCATTTTAATGAGGGTTAAGAAGATTCGAAGATTATTTATTTTCATCCCAAAACCCTCCAACGACTTAGAAACTCACGTTATCATTTAATTTTAAGATTTTATAAAAATAACCTTTTGTATTTTGATCGCCTGTATAGTACCTACTATAAAGTTTAGAAATAAATCCACTGGATTGAATTATTGAAATAAATACGTCTTTGTTTGAGTAAGAATAGACGAAGTTGTTTATAAACATTTCTCTTCATCGTGTAATTCATGAACGAAACATGAAAAAAATATAAAATATTTATCTAAAAATCAAATCATGTTTATACTACTACTGCGTAATGTAATGTAACGTCACGACTTTTATCCCCGTTCAGGGGTAGTCAGAGGCTTGTGTGGCCATACACCACCACACTGTGGAGGTATTAACCAACTCAAAGCCCACGTTTCACTAGATAGTCAGAACCCAACGTGACACGTGAACCGTGTCGCCATGTATACAGGAACTGACTATTACCTAATCCCGAGGGATGGGTAGATTTCCTCACGATGTTTTCCCTCACCGTCAGCGAACTGTAAATTATGCACATAGATGAAAATTCATCCATTGGTGCATGCCCCACCGGGGATCGAACCTGGGACCTTCTGATTGTTAGCCCAACCTGTTCACCCCTAGGCTACAGTCGCTTATACTACTACTGATAGACTAATTCAGATACAACTACGAATGTATTTTAATAGTAAGTATATTATTATTTTGAGACGTAGTAATATTTAGGGTCAGGCACATTTTGACCCGACGCATCCCATTCGGTGTGCAATGAGACGCTTTTAGTCCGGTGTTCTTGCCTTTCGTCATACAATATAACGCGCGGTTTTCTCGCAGTTGATTGTTTAACAATTGAAAACAGTTTTTTTTTAATTTTACTTCAAACAACGATTTCAACACATTCAGTGCAGGCACGGAACCGTGTCGGGTATTCCCTGAATGCAATGCAGCTGTAGAATCCCCATACCTATATATACGTATGTGCAAATAAATGGTTGTTGGAGGTTTTATCTGGTAACCATTTAACATCGCTTTTGTTAGTTTTTGAAAGTGTGAAAATTTGCAATACACGGGTGCGTTATGTTTGAGCAACAAGTTCGTGGCAACAAGATAAAGCGATCTTCACCACAGCAATGAAGGAACTTTAACAACTTATCGGTTTCTCAAGTCTTGATCTTCGGCCGGAGTGATTAATACCCGGCTCGAAGTAATTAAATACTTACAACTTGGTTTGCATAATAAAATGCTGAATATAACTGATGGTTACTAGACATGCATATTATAAATAGCCAATAATACATTTGTATTTATTTTCTTGTTTTTAAAAAGAAAAGTGCATTATCTCAAAGAAAGAAGGAGAATTGTTGGTCCTACTAAACGGAGTCCATTGACACAGTACAACTCAGTCGCTCGCGAAAAATAATGTTCAAAACAAGTCGGATTTGCATTAAGACTTCTATAGGTACATGCGACTTGTACCACGTGAGACTTATGGCTTTATCGCACGGGCTGATATTATGGAAAGACAGGAATTTCCAATACACCGCATATTGCATACCTATGTAGATATTAGCCCATCCCGCTGGAACAGTAATGTACTTAGTCTTACGCCGGCTCCACACGTTGGCTCCAACGATGACCCCAATGCCACTCGTCCAACTGGTGGATCTAGAAAATAGCCAACCCAACGTTGGGGCCAATGCTTTTTTCTAGGTCCACACGATAGGCGAGTGGCATTGGGGCCAACGTCACCCATCGTTGGGGCCAGCCAGCGTGTAGAGCCGCCGTAAGTACTATGCCACGCTGGTATATCCATCGGTAGGTAGTAGGTAAGTATGTCACTTGCTACAGCTACTTATTGAGATAACCAATAACATTAAATTCGGATTTTTTCCTTGTTTGTCTGAATTTATGTTTTCACGCATTTTTAATACGAGAATACGAGATTGATTTCGCATTGTTATTTTAAAATTGTTCTTAGTAAGTACAATAATATTAATTAACATTTCCATTATGGAAGTTTACTATCCGACTATCTACACTAGGTAATTGTACTTTATACTCGTAACCCTAATGCTACCGCCATAAATAAAAAAATTCAATAAGGAATTTTAAGCAAAAAATAACAACTTTGACAATTTTATATACACATTTAATAAAAAAAAGTTAGAAATTATTTTGTAAAGAAATAAAAAGCGTTTTTAACTTGACGACGGTATGGCTCGCAAAAGGTTTTTCTCGCCAATTAACTTGTAAATTATTATTTTTTTATTAAGCTCCGCGTGAAATTGAAATATAAACCTTCAGGAATTATGTTACGTAAAAAGTGCGCTATAAAAATATCCGTTCTAAATAATAATTGTAGCTATATCAATTTTATATATTATTATGCGAATTTAAAGTTAATAATACCTATTGATTACTTTTAGAATCATCCATTTCTTAGAAATCCGTTTCTTAAAATCATCTCACTTCTAAACGATATTATATATAGGACTTGAAATTTATTCATAATAGTACCTTGAATGTTCTGAGATTTACGTCGCTCAAAAAGGAAATATGTACCCATTTAATGTTGTAATTTTTTTATAGAATTTTTAGGTGTCAGAGTGAATAGTCAATCTAGACCTAACGGCCCGGCCACGACCTTGTCGCTATCAGCGACAGCTTAGCGCGGGGATACTAAAATGTTGCATCACGCGCGTTGCCGCCGAAAGCGGCAGCTCGTGGCGTGATGAAACATTTTAGTACCCCCGCGCTAAGCTGTCGCTGATAGCGACAAGGTCGTGGCCGGGCCGTAAGTTAGGACGGACTTTGTGCCTTAATACATAGTTCTCACTATAGATAGCATTAGCACTCATTGCATAACCCAATAATAGTATTATAATTATTTGATTGAGACATTATCGACCATCCTCTCCCCAATTAGTTGCTGAAACGCGCTGTCTTCAACCCGTGCCCCGTGAAATTAGCAAAGGCCATCCAATAGGAGGAATGACTGGTCATTTGTACCCCAATTAGCGTTGGACGCCTGGTCCGATTGATATGGACAGCTTCGAATTAGGAATGGACGGTAATAATTTATTGCAGGGTTAAACGGGTTATATTGGTACCTACTTATACTGCTCTAGCTATACTTATGGTTTAAACAATCGCACTTTAGTGGTGGTGTGGCGCGGCACGACGCGGTAGGCTACCCGCGTGACACTACCCAACCGCACTATAGAGACGCCGCGACGCGACACTTTCTTCACACAGCAACGCAAAGCTGGGAACGAACTGTACTAACCCACCAAGCCAACTAGGAGCTCGGATGGAATTCGTCTTCCCCGCCTGCACAACCGCCACCGCCTGCGGCTTCCCGCCCGCCACACCTCCCGCGCACCCACCGCCTTTTTGGCGGGTGACGTTACATTTGACAGGCTCCTAGTTGGCTTGGTGGACTAATATACATTTGAACGATTTTACCGCGCCGCGCCTCTTCGTTGCCGCGAGGTACCTATACGACACTGGGGGTTAAGGCCATATTATAAACTAATACAAATTATATTTTGTCGCGCAGCGTGTCGCCTCGTAAGTGCGTTTAAGCGTAAGTCGACAAAAGCAAGAGGCGCTTATCGATCGGTTAGGGAACGCTTGGCAAGGTCAATCAGAGATGGGTGACCGTTTAGTGGCATTTTGAAATAACCGTCTTCTTGCTTTGGATGGCACGTAAAAGATACGTCCCTGTTGTTGACATCTAGACGGCAGTCGTTAAGCCATTATCAGCCCTCAGGCGGCTTGAACAGCTCCGACACCATTCGAAGCGTCTTTAACATCTGCAAGGATAAGTCATATAGTTATATTTTGCATGACTCTTATAGAGGCATGTAATCGCACATATTTCTAGAGCAAAGTAATTATCTGATAATAGATTTGCGTAAATTCAATGCAGTATTTTGTAATCGCGATATTGGATATCAGGATATAGGTATTCTTGTTTGATCGATGCGTACGCAGCGTTTATCAAACCAACACTGGATCATAATTTGGAAGTGCGTCATAGCGAAAATGAAGTGCTCGCGAACACTACTGACGTCTGTTACGGTAATTTAAAGCTAGGCACGCATCCATGGGAGCTCAAAACTATTCGGTTATTGACTGCCGAGAATTTTGACCTAAAAAGTCCAATAAATGTTTAAAATCAATTTTTTTTTATTACAGTAGGTACACATTTATTTCAGGTGTATTTTATTTAAAATTATTGTATAAAATGAACCAAATATTATGCAAATGTAATAAAATACTGATTCCAGTAGGTACAGACAGGTAAAATGAAATATAGAATATAAAAATAGTTACAAACAAATTAGCATATTAGATAAATGGAAATAAATAAAGAAAAATGTATTACTGTACATACATCTTTCCTTCCAATACATCAAAATAATGATTTTTAGGCGTGAGTTTACAAAACATACTCGATACAAATCAATCGAGTTTACGCTCCTCATAGCTGCTAAACTAGCCGAGCGCAATTGGTCAGCTGCTGTGTAGCTCGCCACTGCGGCCCTTACACGCGACCTTGCGGAATAAATATAGACCGGTACAGTGTCGCCAACAAACACACGAGTTACCACAATCACGCTTCAGATACCACACTTGTCTTATCAAAGAAAATGGCTAAACGATTCCGTTCTAATCGCTCAACGGTACGTGTGAATCGAAAAGTTTTTATGAGGCATAAAACGATATTGAACGCGACCTGAGTTTGTTGTGGCGTCCAGTGTTATTTTGAGAATGTCATCTACATCGTCGCCGGCTGGGAAAAGAAGTTAGTGTATTTTCAGTGCGATAATCTGTCTGGTGATATAATTAGGAATATTTTGGTGTTAACGTTGTTGGTTTGATGGTACCTATAGTATAATATTGTGGTGCAGTGCAGTGTATTCAGTATTCTATCTCGATGTTTATAGTGCCTTACCTTTTTTGTTTTGTTATTTGAAATTCAAATTTTTCCCGTTTTAGATTTCCCATTTACGATTCGTTTTATTTTGCACATACACTTTAATTTAAATGTCAATGCTTCTAGGTAAGAATTATGTTATCCTAGTCTGACAGTATTTTTGTTACCTTGAACTTCTTCGCTTCTGAAGTTAACATTTCTAATTGCGTTTAGTTATCTACTATCTTCTATTAATAAATAAGGCCGTCTGGTACAAATATTTCTGTAAATGGGTTTCAGTGATTTTATCGTTCTTTGACGTAAATTACTGTCCTAGTGATTTATTGTTATTGAAATTCTTAACATTGCGATATCGTGTACCTGAGCGGACGAAAACGTACCTATCGAGGCTCCCGATTATATAAATTAATTGATTAGAAACGGGGTAATTACGAGGCAATCTGCGTCAAACAATTTTATTAGAAATGATTTTATTATAAGTTACAGTTATATCACGTTATATCGTCCTAAATAGTTCGAGTCCAATTTTAGTAACAAAAATATGTTAATTTGTAAAGAAAAATGCTACTAACGAGCTGTTTCGACGTGGTATGTGTTACGATCGATATTGGTGGATTCTTTTGTTTGCGGGGTATAATTAGTGACTACATTCAGTGCCTCGCAGTCTAGCCAGGCGCAGTTTACACCATTTTAATTGATCTTTGTATTTAAAATATAGTTGTTATAATATAACATTTTCTTTTCACCCGTTTTTCAACTCAATAAACTACATTTGAAGAGTTAATAAAAGTAAAAATAAGTTCCTACTTCAAGTAATTGTCTTATTTATCAGAATCGGAAAAAATACTATTTATTAGAAGCATTAGATTATAGTGATGTGAAAGTCGTGGAATACCGCTGGATTCGAGTAGGACATGACCGTTCGCTGTGGGAAACTTTGTAGGAGGCCTATGTCCAACAATGGCCGTCGTTTGCTTGGCATGAACATGTGCCTTTCCCGACTTTTATGCAATGGCTGTACCTATATATACATAGGTGTACATGTATAGGTTTTTTTCTCTGTTTCATCTGTTTATGTTCTGTGTCTTGCAAGTGTCGAATACATGTTTTTCTTTCTTTCTTTCTTACGGTACATACGTGATTGGTTGTATATATTTAAACTAGAACAAAATAAAAATTCTTTCCAGTAGTGCTCAACACGCTGCTTGAAACGGACCACTACGAGAGCCTGATCCGGGAGCTGACATGCACCAAATGCAATAAGTACATGAGGCCGCCCATCCAACTGTGCGTGGATGGGCACAGCGTCTGCGGGAAGTGCTACGAGAAGAGCTACCAGTGCCACGTGTGTCAGGTGAGTTGCTAAACATGACCTTCATTAGATGCTGACAACTTAGATTAGAAAAAAATAAAATCTATTCGGACAAGCAAGATCAGCCACACAAGAGTCATACGGGGTTATATTGGTAAAACACTAACAACCTTGCAAGACTGTATTACTAACATCATAAACAACAACTTTTGTTCTATGACTTTTTATAAAAACCATAATACATTTAAAAAAAAACACTCTAAATTGTATGAAATACGAAAATACGCTAATCTGAGGATAGTCGTGGTCAGTTTAGGTACTTTAGGGCAAGGTGGAATATAACCACGTACCTCGGCTATCCTCTATATGTGAATATTTTCTTGTTTCATTAATTTTAGAGCCATATGACCACGTTCATACATGGTGTTTTAGAGCGTGCTTTTTTGATAAATGAATTGTTTTGTAAAAAGTCATAGAACGAAAGTTATTGCTTACTATGGCAGTAATACCGACGTGCAAGGTTGTTAGTATTTTTTTAATAACCCTATGATTTTTTTATGTAATTATCATCATTGATACGAATCAGTTTTTGTTGAATATTTATTTGTACCTACTACAAAACTATTTATAACGACTATGTTATCTGTAGTGGCTCCATTGAATTCAGTTTTTTTTTATCATTCGACAGTATTATTATCAATGCCATAAAGACAGTATAAATCAGTGATTAGTTATATTTTCCGGTTTAGGGGACGTATGTAGATAACCTTTAATCATTCAAGTCTTGATTCTTTAATATGACATTTTTATATTTATCCCCATCATTACATAGTGGACCATATTATTTATTTTCTTATTATTATCAGCAGCAAGAGACAGCCTAGTAAATTATGTTTGATGACTTTCCAATTTCTTGGAGTTTGGGTTACAACTTATAAAATGTCTATCAGAAAGCTTTCACAATATACTCTACTTTATTGACTCTATAAATTTAATTCCCAATAATATCACAATTTCGATAATATCAATAGAGAACTAATAGAAGAAAATGTAGTTGCTAAGAAACATTCCTATTTTATTTGAATGGAAATAATATATTATTGAAGACATTCTAACAATCGAAGAATAATTTATGAACAGTTTTATTTCTGCGTAAGTATACCGAAATTCAGAAATATTGACTGGAAAAGACTGAGCGCTTGATAATTTTAATGATCAATTAATATTGACCCGAGTGTGTGATCCGAAGTCTTCGTATCAATGTTGTAATGATAACATAGTAAACAAATTAAAACCACAAAACATTATCAAAGGAACTGCATTTCCAAAACTGTCGCTTACCAACCGTACTGGGTCCTTAGTCGCTTAGCCATTGCCATTGAGATGACATAGTGATGAGCTCTCTGATTGGTCTTCCGACCAGCTGATCGGCTTCTGATTCGTCCGTCAAAATCACCCGACCAATCAGAGGGTCTTCTTGGTCTTCTTGGCTATTTTTCTTAATTTCCGCCCCCGTCGTCTCCCAATTCGATACTGTATGTTCCAGAAAGAGTACTCCTTGATCCGCTCAACTGCGCTGGAGTCGTTGGCTAATAAGGTTTTGTTCCCGTGCGTCAACGCCGGCTGCCCGAAGCACGCTACACTTCCTCAACTGGACAAGCACCATGCGCACTGCCAGTTCAGGATTATCGATTGCTTTATGTCTAGGGTATATGGTAAGTACCTAAGACCGGCCGTTTCGATTTGTTCTAAAAACGCTATTACTTCGCAATCGGCTAACTGGTGCGGCTCTAGCCAAATCAGGTCATGAATGGATGTCTTCTGTAGGGGATGATGAGGGGGCTTAACCACATTAGAGAAAATATTATATCCTTGCAATCACTTGATTCAGTTGAAAGAAATTGAAATCAGTATAGATCGGATCATTTGTTAACGCTGTTATTACCAAATTAAACAAGTTTTCTGTTAATTTGCTGCTCCATACAGAAGGCAACAGACTCGCCCCTGTTATATAGGACCTAAAATACTATTGGTGGAATGTGGATGCAACTTTGTTAACCCATTTGGGGAATGTTCATTATGCTAGTACCTTCTTTACCTGAAAAGGAAGAGTAAACAAAACGCTCCTTATTTCTTCAGGTACCTGTCAATGGAAGGGCCGTGCTGGGGAATGGATGGACCATTGCTTCTCGGAACACAAAGAAAAGGTCACTGACCTTCCATTCATCACGGTCAAAGACAGATGGGACGCGAAGAGAACCGAGCCGGTACTCAACTACTTCCTGCTGAGGTGCTATGAGAAGATATTCAATGTTTACCAGATTTATGATAAGAGAGGAGGTAATTTTCTTAATACAGACTAGATGTTGCACTCACACAAGCACACGCTTGATCTTACCATTCGTACGTAACTAAATCATAGATTACATCAGTCAACACGATTTTTAGGTCTGGCTTCTGCGGCTTCCGCGGCTTCCGCGCACGTGCGCAAGTTGCGGAACGATCTCCCTCCCGAAGGTCTTTCCATTGCACTACAACACGGGGTTCTTCAAAAGGCATGTTTACAGGTCCCTAAAAGGTCGGTGCCGCGTCTGCTCCCCTTAAGTTGCAGATGTCCTGGGCGGCGGCTTCCACTTACCATGAGGTGGACCGTCTGCCAGTGTGCCGTCCTTGGCTAAAAAAAAAAAAAAAATAGTAGATATAGGCGTCTATTGGTTACGTGGTCGATTAATCAAGTCTATTTAATTTTATACCACGTAATTCCAGGGCCGCTTGATACGTGGGTAAATAAGCTTACAAGGCCCTAAAGTTAGCATATCGTTAGTATACTCGGTATACTCTGTTAATTCAATGTATAAATAGAACATGCATCAGCAAGAAACCCTTCCTACGCTCGTCCGTCGACGATACCGTCATAGGGCTTCGCTCTGCTTTGACCTGTCAGCCTATAGGACGACTATTATTAACTCGATTATGTGTACAATAACTATTTTGTGTAACGGTCAGAAAATATCTATTACAAATCACTTCAGCTAGGCATTCATAGCTTAAAGAAACTAACTCAAGTATAAGTACCTTTATTACTTTTTAATATTACCTTATATTCATCTTGGTTTCAGGAAGAATGATGTGGACAGTACTCGTCAATGATGATAATGCGGAGAAGTTTTACTTTGAGATCGACATTTTTCTACCTAACTTTCCGTGCAAAAAGATTGTTTACAGGTACGTAATCTTTCGGATCCGCTTGGCTCTCTGTATCGGGTGGTTGCGGGTTCGATTCCCGCCAAAGGAAAATTTCGGCAACGGCCTTTTCATAATGTGCAACTGGTCTGGGTGTCACTGGGATCGCCCCCAGTTCATTGTACAGTACCCATAGATAGATAGAACAAGCGTTGCTACATTTGGGACCATTCAGTTGGTGTATAAGTCTGGCAATATTTATGTATTCATTTTGATAAATTTTTGGTGCATTGCTCATTAAGAACTATGGTAGATATAAATGAGGCCATAACTTGTTTTTATGGTGTTTTTCATGGCACCATTACATTTGAATATTTCATTTTTATCGTGTCTTAAACATGCTTCCTGTTTCATAAGAATTGCTTCACACTGAGTGAGGTTTATAATTCTTAGAATGTGCTTAGTTTTTTCTTGGAAGTCACTGTTAATACATTTTGATCGTTTCAAAAATTATACATTTATTCAATGATGCATTTATTTACAGACGCCCCTGCAAGTGCGAAAAGGACGCAGACTTCTTAGAGCACACACAGAATGTGTACATTCCCGTAGAAAACGTGTTTTCTATGTTAGATGAAGATGAATCAGTCAATTATATTGTTAGGATTGGTAAGTCACTTAATACTCGTACATATTAAATTTATCACTTTATTTTATGACAACTCCCTGTATCTATTTTTAATAAGTGCATCCACAAGTCACGAACAACCTTGCCTGACTGACTACGCGCGCGTGGTTAGTTTTGACGTCTGACCGTAGAGTGCTCGGGTGCGATGGCTCGGGGCTTGTAGACGCATCTTATAAAACATTTTTATTTTTTATTTTTAAATAAGTACTTAGTATTAGCCGATTAAACTTCATTACTTCGTTATTTCTTCATAATCAATGTTGTAGGTATCACTACTACACATACTACATCTATAGAATAGAATAATATCACATAGGTCCTAAATGCCTTCAGTCGGATATTCAAATTAACCGAATGTTTCCAGGTGAAGTAGACAACTTGCCACTCCTCGACACGCCCACTGAGAGCGAGAGCATCATCCTGTTGAACGACGACCGGGAACATTAATAACGACAACCGAACAACAATGGAACTAATTTACGCGAACGAGAAATCAGAAACTCGCTCAACGCTGTACCTTCATGATTAAATAGATGATAACACGGTGCTATCTGTAGTTTTTATTTACCCATAGATAAAAAAAATTGCATATAAATAAATTATAAATATCGTTACACATCAACTGCATGGTCCCAAAGTAAGCAAAGCTTGTACTATGGGTACCGTACAATGGACTGGAGGCGACACCCAGACTAGGACAAATAACGAAAAGGCCGTTTCCAAAATTTTCCTCTGGCTGGAATTGAACCCGTAACCAGTTTCAGCTCAAACCACTGCGACCCTCGAGGAGTCCCGAGGACTTACTTTTCACGTCTTTGTTTTCGTTTTATTGAAACGTGAATCTTCTACTTAAGATGGTACAAGCAGCTAACGAGGCATTTTTGGAGGCTATCTCCTCTTAGACGAGTGGGGTATTTTTTTTTTAAATATCACCGTATTTATTGCACCCTCATCTTTAAATTTTAAGCAGGAAAAACGTGCTACATGCTCATTTGAAAAATGTGAAATGTGAAAAAAATACCAAAGTGTTTCAAATTTAAATTTGTATCTTCCTCCAAACGGCTCGGCATTTCTAAATATTTTTTTCACCAAAAGATGGAGAAAGATAAGTTAAAAAAAAAGTTCGATTTTGGTGATAGGTACAATAGTTTTTCACGTCACAATTAATGATTTTCGAAAAAAAAAGTGTGCGGGGTTAGTGCGCTCTCGACCAATCCAGACGGCGAAAACGCTCGGCCGGGAAGCGGGGCCTTAATTATTTTCAACTGTTTAAAACATTCCAGACATTAGGTAATCAATTGTACATACATACGTACATACAATGCGTTAAATAATTCTTGACGATCTCAGTCGTGTTATTACGCTTGTATGTAATCACCGAATCCCTAAGAGATTTATTCCTTACCGTCACAATAGTAAAACTTCGAGCCATTGATTTCCATAATTGGACAAAACGGTCTTATCAATATTCACGCTCGCATGTCTTTGAAAAGGGTTAGTGTAACAAAGGACACGTAAGATTTACCTTCACAGCCCATTGAGCACTCGGGATCTATGAAGTAACAATAGTTGGGTATCAATTCAAACTTCCACTGTAAAAGTTGTATAATTTCTCTCCGTTCTAGATTGTGGGAGCGAGTGAAGTGAAAATTCTGGAACAAAAATATATTGTGGCTGATCGAGCCAGCACCCGAGCCATTAAACTTTAAGCGGCCGATAGAAAATATCGGAAATAGCCTGCGGGACAAAGCAAAATATTCCTTTGAAAACTATTCTTCGCTCAAACTTCATTTGCGGAACGTTCCCAACTTGCGGTTTGTATCGTTTGATGATCGTGATGTTTGCATAACGCGCATACTTTTTATATAATCCAGGGTAAAAACCCGTTTAATATTAGCACTTAACTTTAATGGTTTGGTAATTTATGCAATTCGTGTAGCTACTTACACTTAAGATTTCTGTTGTCGTTTTTAGGGTTCCGTACCCAAAGGGTGCCAACGGGACCCTATTACTAAGCCTACGCTGTCCGTCTGTCCGTCTGTCCGTCTGTCCGTCTGTCCGTCTGTCCGTCTGTCTGTCAGCGGGTTGTATCTTACGAACCGTAATAGCTAGTAACTTGAAATTTTCACAGAATGTGTATTTCTGTTGCCGCTACAACAACAAATACTAAAAATAAAAAAAAATAAAAAATAAAGGGGGTCCCCATACATGAAACTTGATATTTTTGACGTTTTTATTCTACAGTGGTACGGAACCCTTTATGTGCGAGGCCGACACGCACTTGGCCGGTTTTTATCAGGCAGTACCAGTACCTTTTTTAAAGCGCCTAATATACCTATTATTCTTCTATAAGATTTTGGTAACGTTTTTAACAGCCGTACTGAGTTCGTACCGTGAATACCGTAGCTGAGTAGTGGTCATCACTTAAGCGTTAGTAGCTCGCTTGACAACTAGTCGTCACTCCTCACGTAATGCTGCTCTTCTGGTACACTCATAGAAGAGGCTGCCTATTGCAGCCCTAAGAATGTAAGGAACATATTCTGAGGAGCCAATCTGTAGTAGGTACGGTCAGCAACATAAGACGTTGAATACTCTCAGTTTTTCAAATAGCTTGCACACTTTTGTTTTGTATCAAATCCATAATTTTTCTTCATCTAAACAAAATTTAGACATGTTACTAATGATTGGTTTTGAAAATTTTCACTAACGTTTGTAAAACAAAGAGTAGTACCCATTTGATAAATTAAGTATGTTCAGCGACTTATGATGCTAACTGTACGTACTATAGTATAGATTTCAATTATTATGAGGTCTGTTATCGACATAAGGTATACATTATGTTATGTAGTTGGGTTTTTCATTACATTGAAATGCGTTTTGAAATAGCAATAACGTATGAAATGAAGTACACAGAAAGGTTTAATTGGCATATTGCACAGCTGCTGGCGTGTTCTGCGATCACGTTGTAAATCACGCCACACAATTATGAGACCATGAAATTTATTACGTCGGCATCCGCTTGCAAATTTTCAGCGAATAATTCTTTACACGAAATATACGAATTTATTTGAAACCTTTTTAGGGATTCGAATTTCTACGGGATTTATGAGTGAATTACTGTTCTGATTCTGGTGGTAAGCAAGCTAATTGTATTCCCATCCTTATTATGGACATAATGAATCAGTAGACAAGAATATTTTTAGATGATTTGGCGAAAATAGAATTAGTTGGAATTAATGAAACTTTTTCTATTATAAAGTAGTAAGGAAAAATATAAGTAGGCGCTTAGAAATATAGGATCAACCTGAATATTGCTAACGTTCTGGCAAAAATGACCTAGGATTTAGTACCTGCGTAAGGTAGCAAGTATTAAATAAAATAAAATAAATGTAACGTCACGACTTTTTATACCTATTTGGAGGTAGTCAGAGGCTTGAGTGGCCATATACCACCACATTGTGGAGGTATTAAGCCAACTCAAAGCCCACGTTTCACCAGATAGTCAGAACCATGCACCAGTTACTAAGGGGACTGGCCCTAAGCAAGTCGGCCGAGTGGTCGGCCTAGTACTAACATCGACATAAAACGAAGCGAGTATTTCAACTATTTACCGGTAAATAGTAAAATGAAAATGAAAAACACTGACCACGTTTTGTTTCATACAAATATCTAATAAGGGCACCTCTTTCTTTAGTCTTTACTCTGTGGTCAGAACCCAACGTGACAGGTGGTGAACCTTGTCGCCGTGTATACAGGAACTGACTATTACCTAATCCCGAGAAACCTACCTAAGATTTCCTCACGATGTTTTCCCTTACCGTAAGCGAACTGTAAATTACAAGTATTAATAAAATTTTATTGGTGGTAGAGCCAAGCTGTAGCCAATTGACTACAGCTCATATACGGGCTGGCTCGACCGGGGTAGTACCACCCTCTCACAGAAGATCGGCGTAAATCAACTATTATAGCTGCGTTTCGTGCGAGAGCTGGAAGCCCATACCCCTCCTCTTCCTCCCCTCCCTCCGTCCCACTCCTTTTCAGGTCGGCAACATGCGAGCAATGCCTTTGGTATTGCAAACATCTTTAAGCTAGGTACTATAACTGCTTAACATAAGGCGGCCTGTCAGGCCACCTCAGTCCTATAATAAAAAAACATAATAATATTAAAACTAATATTATTATGTTTTCTTTTAATTTTCAGTTTTCTAGCTTTTCCACGCTAAAACAGTCATAAAAATGTAATAAACGAATGTCGTTTTCACTGCGAGCCCCAGGCGACGTTTGACAACTCATTAAAAGGAACTGAGCCGGAATGCGCTTCATTATTTCTTGGCTTTTGCAAAACGGAGAGTATCTTACAGCGACGATATCTATACATATAATAAGAATGTAAAATTGGTCGCGTCTGTACATTCGAAATATTTGGAAAAAAAAATAGTGGGGGGGACTTGGATTGACCAGCAGAATTCATTTTTATCATTATTATAATTTTTGTCTGTGTGTATGTTTGTATGTTTGTATGTTTGCTCAGATTTTCGAAAGAGCACAACTTCGAATCCACCGGACGGATTTCAATGAAATTTGGCATGGATATGACTAATAGTCTAACTTAACATCTAGGATACCTTTTTTTTCGAAAATGTATAGGGTTGCCACAGAAAATTCAAAAAACTACTTAAAAATTCTAAATGTTTGAAAGAGCACAACTTTGAATCCACTGGATTAATTTCAATGAAATTTGGTATGGATATGGCTTATAGTCCAACTTAACATCTAGGATATTTATTTTTTCGAAAATGTTTAGGGTTGCCATAGAACATTTGCAAAAGTAAATATTAAAAATTACTTAGTTTTGTGTTACATAGCTTATTCAAACAAAAGACATTAACACGTTTATTTAAAGTGTAGCGACCTTACATCATGAGGCCACGAACAGATGACACTGAGTGCACGCTCCAGTACAACATAGAAATCCTGAATCACGATATCACGAGGCATTTCAATATGTAGAAGACCCCGCCAACAGCCCCGCCAGGCATGCCACCCGCCTCGCTGGAAGATGTTCCCTTTTCCGCTAAACTGGTGACCTACGACATTGAACAATAGCCTCGAAAGAGTCAAGTCAGGCAAGAATCCATCCCGCCCACATTCGTTAGTAAGCATCTAAAGTCACGCTCTTCCAAGCAAGCCAGTGTCAGCTAACACCGCCCCAGCCGACCCACCGTGCCAGGTGGTTCTGAAACGCACAGAAAGCCAGAAATTGTCACCTGAGACCACCACAGCCGACCCACCGTGCCAGGTGGTTCTGAGACGCACAGAAAGCCAGGAATTGTCACCTGAGACCACCACAGCCGACCCACCGTGCCAGGTGGTACTGAGACTCACAGAAAGCCAGGAATTGTCACCTGAGACCACCACAGCCGACCCACCGTGCCAGGTGGTACTGAGACGCACAGAAAGCCAGGAATTGTCACCTGAGACCACCACAGCCGACCCACCGTGCCAGGTGGTTCTGAGACGCACAGAAAGCCAGGAATTGTCACCTGAGACCACCACAGCCGACCCACCGTGCCAGGTGGTTCTGAGACGCACAGAAAGCCAGGAATTGTCACCTGAGACCACCACAGCCGACCCACCGTGCCAGGTGGTTCTATCACGCACGCTCTTAGTCTCGACTCACCACAGGCCACATGAGTAATCTTGCGAGCACTCGCACCCATTGGTCTTGATTTTCTGCAGACCACGAGTACCTATTCGAGCATTGGACCTTTGCAAGCATACCTCTAGCAAGACAGCAACATTTTTAATATCGACCTCCGGTCTTGAGAGGGAGTCCTGTAGCGACGTCACATCGCGCTACATATTAAACATTCACGACGCCACCGACAGATGGCACTGAGTACACGCTCCAGTACCTACTATTATACATAGAAATCCTGAATCAAGATTCACGAGGCAAGCATTATACAAGGCCCCGACAATAACCATCGCGGTGTAGCGGCCGACCCCGCTAGGCACAAAACTCGCCAGGTTGGAAGAACTTCCGTTCTACGCTAAAAAGTACTTCTATTAATATATTTTTACTTAATATTTGAATCTCATTTAGCTGACCTTGCCCCATTAAAATGATAGCCAATGCCTTATATTCCTTCTTCCACTTGCTTTTTGTATGTAATAAAATATAACAGGTACCGGTATTACATTATTGTTATATTGTAACAATGCTGTGTGTAATAGTTTCCTTCCGCGGTGGATCTATCCGTTCGGATCTGAGACCTATACCTACAAAGTAGCCTATTTAATTTAAAATGTTATACCGATTTGTAAGCGATTATAATTAATCGGCTTCACCGACTGCACGCGGACGGAGTCGCGGGCACAGCTAGTTTATAATAAAGGTCTTTGTAGGTACTATGATCATGTCATGGTACTAGAAGTGTAGTTAAACTGTGTAAAAATAACTTATGTATCATCATCATTTCAGCCAAAAGACGTCCACTGTTGGACATATGCCTCCCCCAAGGTTTTCCACAACGACCGGTATATTTAAACATATTTTTGACGCTTTTTTTCTCTTTAGCTATCTTTGTTAATCAGTCGGGTATCGGCTTTAGATATAGTTTCTGGCCAGGGATAAGCTTTTATTGGATTTAAGTACCTACCTACTGGATGAGTTGCTTTGGGTCGAAAAGCGCCTGACCTCAAAAGTCAAAACCAGTATTTTTAAACGACTTCCAAAAAGGAGGAGGTTCTCAAATTCGACTGTATTTTTTTTTTATCATTTTATTTTTTATGTTTGTTACCACATAACTTTCGACTGGGTGAACCGATTTTGATGATTCTTTTTTTGTTTGAAAGCTGGTGCTTCCCGTGTGGTCCCATTTCAATTTGATCCAGTTCTGACAGTGGCATCCATGAGAATACCACATAAGTCTAAAATTTGCATTTAGTATGTGCGCGACAAATGGACGTATAACTTAATATCACGCTAACCGATTTTGATGATTTTTTTTTATTGGAAAGAAAATATCCCAAGGGTGTTACCATGATAAGGAAACCCGGATCTGATGATGGCATCCTAGAGAAATCGAGGGGAACCTTCGAAAATCGTAGTAGCGACTAGTGCGTTTGTAAATTTTTTTCATTAAGTATTTTAAAGCACTACCTACTATTTAATGAAGGTCTGGAGTCGATCTGATGATGGAGCCGAAAGAGAGTCGAGGGAACTCCTTTACAGCAAGTACCTGGTGTTTGGGCTTGATTAACTTGTATTGATGAGAACTTTACACCTAGATGGGTTGTGACTGTCATTAGGGGGCTGATGATGAAAACGAAGGACAGTCAAGGGAACTCCTCAACGTTTTACAGTAGCTACCTTGTGTTTGCACTTAATTCATTTCTATTGATGAGAACTTTGCACTCATGGGGTGACAAAGTATGGCGCCACTAAAAATCGTGAAATAAAATTATTTTTATAAAAAAACTAAAAACTACTTCAAAAAAACCTGGACTTCAAATACTCGCTAACACACCATCACGCCTGATTATCCTGAAGGGTTAGGCAGACGTGGTAATAGAAATATTATTTCAGGCTTTTTAGTGCTCCAGGTTTTTTTGAAGTCGTTTTTACTTTTTTTTATAGAAATTAAGAATTATGACGTTCATAATGTTTTATAGTTAGCCAAACTTTATAGAGTACTAGCTTTTGCCCGCGACTTCGTCCGCGTAGACTTCAAAATAAAAAAAAAACCGGGCAAGTGACTTAAGACTTTTTAGTACTTTTTAGTGCGCCAGGGTTTTTTAAGTCAGTATTTGTTTTTTTATAAAAATAATTTTATTTCACGATTTTTATTGGAGCCATACAAACTTTATCTCGGTACCTAATTCGGTGAATGCGTGTTTTGGTAGGTAGGTATATAGAGCCAAAATCCCAAATCCCCCTCCCCTTCTCCACCCTTTTCCTCCCCTCTCTTCCTTCTGCTCCCTCCCCCTCCATTTCCCTTTCCCTTTCCCCTCCCCCTTCCACTTCCCCCTACCTTACTTCTTCCCCTTCCTCCCTCACCTACCCTATGCATACTAAGTTTCAAGTCAATCGGGTACAAACATTTTTCTGCCGTACTTTTCTACCTTTAGTTTCCCCCTTTTGGGTGTTGATTTCCGAAATGATTTTTTATGGGATCAAACTGAAGTACTACCTACCATATTCAGCTCGGCTTATACCCCAATTATTTAAAATGAATAATCATAACCAATCTCGAGATATGGATGACTAAACATTCGCAGACCCCGCTCTCCCCTTTTCCTTCAAAATATTAAAAACGCTGAAACCCCAGTCTGATTATTTAAAATGAACAATCATAACCAATTTCGAGATATGGATGACTAAACATTCGCTGACCCCGCTCTCCCCTTTTCCTTCAAAATATTAAAAACGCTGAAACCCCAGTCTGATTATTTAAAATGAACAATCATAACCAATTTCGAGATATGGATGACTAAAAATTCGCTGACCCCGCTCTCCCCTTTTTCTTCAAAATATTAAAAACGCTGAAACCCCAGTCTGATTATTTAAAATGGACAATCATAACCAATTTCGAGATATGGATGACTAAACATTCGCTGACCCCGCTCTCCCCTTTTCCTTCAAAATATTAAAAACGCTGAAACCCCAGTCTGATTATTTAAAATGAACAATCATAACCAATCTCGAGATATGGATGACTAAACATTCGCTGACCCCGCTCTCCCCTTTTCCTTCAAAATATTAAAAACGCTGAAACCCCAGTCTGATTATTTAAAATGAACAATCATAACCAATCTCGAGATATGGATGAATAACATTCGCTGACCCCGCTCTCCCCTTTTCCTTCAAAATATTAAAAACGCTGAAACCCCAGTCTGATTATTTAAAATGAACAATCATAACCAATTTCGAGATATGGATGACTAAACATTCGCTGACCCCGCTCTCCCCTTTTCCTTCAAAATATTAAAAACGCTGAAACCCCAGTCTGATTATTTAAAATGAACAATCATAACCAATCTCGAGATATGGATGACTAAACATTCGCTGACCCCGCTCTCCCCTTTTCCTTCAAAATATTAAAAACGCTGAAACCCCAGTCTGATTATTTAAAATGAACAATCATAACCAATCTCGAGATATGGATGAATAACATTCGCTGACCCCGCTCTCCCCTTTTCCTTCAAAATATTAAAAACGCTGAAACCCCAGTCTGATTATTTAAAATGAACAATCATAACCAATTTCGAGATATGGATGACTAAACATTCGCTGACCCCGCTCTCCCCTTTTCCTTCAAAATATTAAAAACGCTGAAACCCCAGTCTGATTATTTAAAATGAACAATCATAACCAATTTCGAGATATGGATGACTAAACATTCGCTGACCCCGCTCTCCCCTTTTCCTTCAAAATATTAAAAACGCTGAAACCCCAGTCTGATTATTTAAAATGAACAATCATAACCAATTTCGAGATATGGATGACTAAACATTCGCTGACCCCGCTCTCCCCTTTTCCTTCAAAATATTAAAAACGCTGAAACCCCAGTCTGATTATTTAAAATGAACAATCATAACCAATTTCGAGATATGGATGACTAAACATTCGCTGACCCCGCTCTCCCCTTTTCCTTCAAAATATTAAAAACGCTGAAACCCCAGTCTGATTATTTAAAATGAACAATCATAACCAATTTCGAGATATGGATGACTAAACATTCGCTGACCCCGCTCTCCCCTTTTCCTTCAAAATATTAAAAACGCTGAAACCCCAGTCTGATTATTTAAAATGAACAATCATAACCAATTTTGAGATATGGATGACTAAACATGCGCTGACCCCGCTCTCCCCTTTCTCGTCAAAATGATTAAAAATACGGAAACCCCAGTCTGATCAATTCAAATAAGCAATCATAACCAATATCGAGATATGGATGACTTATTAAAACATCCCTTGACCCCGTTTTCCCCTTTCCCGTCAAAATAACAAAACTCGACCACCCCTATACAAACTTTCACTCCACATTTCACCCCTTAGGGGTTGAATTTCCAAAAACACGAAAGAAATCTAAACACAAACTTTCATTCCCCTATTTTACCCCCTTAGGGGTTGAATTTTCAAAAACCCTGAAATTACTCTTTTTTATTTTTGATAAGACACCTAATCACCAATTTAAGTAATTCTAACTTCAAAAATGACGGAACTTCCATACAAACTTTTATCCCCTATTTTACCCCCTTAGGGGTCGAATTTTCAAAAACCCTGAAACCCATATTTTTTTATTTTTCAAAAGACACCTAATCAGCAATTTTCATAATTCTAACTTCAAAAATGACGAACTTCCATACAAACTTTCATCCCTTATTTTACCCCCTTAGGGGTTGAATTTCAAAAAACCCTTTCTTAGTACACCTCTACACATCAAGACAAACCCACCCTCCAAATTTCAAGTCTCTACGATCAGCGGTTTAGGCTGTGCGTTGTCTGTCAGTCAGTCAGTCAGTCAGTCAGTCAGTCAGTCAGTCAGTCAGTCAGTCAATCAATCAGGACTTTGATTCTTATATATTTAGATTTATTCTTGTTGCTTGGATATCGATACCTCATTCTTTGATACAGAAATCTGGTTAAAGTCCCGATAAGAGCTCTTAATTAATTGGCTTCTTCGCAGCTTCGTAATCATCTCGAAGGAGAGGATTGATCATTCCCGCGGGGTCTTAATTTAATTATGAAATTCTCGACCTACAAACCCCGATCTGATTGCGATTTGAGGATTTAAAACGGCTAAACAATTTTGAAGTCAATTTTAAAGTAATTATCTGATAATGATAAAAAATAAATAATTGGCTGCGTCTACATCAGGCGCATGCTGCGCCCGAGCAGTCAGTTTTGACGTCGGAACGCATAGATATAACGTCATAACATGAGTGCTCGGGCAAGGCATGCGAGGTAAACACCAATTGGTAAGATGCTAATCGACTAAGATAAGAATATTTTAGCAGATAAAACGTCTTACGAATACCCTTATAAATCCGATACACTTCTTCTAATCCCACTAATATAATACCGATTATAAATGTGAAAGTTTGGATGGATGGATGGATGGATCGATGGATGGATGGATGTTTGTTACTCAATCACGCCAGAACGGCTGAAGGGATCTGGATGAAATTTGGCACAGAGATAGATTATAGTCTGGAATAGCACATAATCTACTTTTTATTCTTATAAAATGTCAAGTTCCTGTGGGGGTTTGAAAGTTAACGCCGATTAGTCGCGGGCAGAAGCTAGTAATGCTATATGTAATAAACTTCTAGGTTAATAAAAGGTAAGTACAGTAAAAGTTTTGTCTTACATAAATAGGTACATGATAAACAGATAAGAGGTACATAAACATAAAAGATAGGTACATAAAAGAGTTGATATAGGTGTCCCTAAAATTAAACAAAACAACATCAAAATTATACACACAAAACATTGCTCGCTATTACAACGCTCCAAAATTATACAATAACGAAAATAACATCGTACATTATATTTATCAAAGATGCGAAACAAAATCGGGGTGGAGAACAATAGAAACAGTATAACCATCTGAGACGATGTTGTAACCACTGTGGGTACGTAATAAAAACAAACTGTTACCTATAAAGTGGGAAGGTGGTCTGAATTAATTCCGGAATTAATTCTAGCCGAATGAGTAGACGTCAAGTCGGCTGCCATCTGCACGCGGCGGCTTCAAATTGGATGCAATAATTTTGTATAATGTTGTTTTGCAATAGACAATATGGTGACAGTATAATAAATATAACCTGCCCCTCTAGACAAGTGGCTGACGTCTACAAGGGTTTCAAATCGCTACGCTTCATGTATGGAAATGACATAAGTCACGTGATGTACATAACGACTTGTAATGTCATTTCCATACTTTGTGAAGTCTATTCTATTCTAATCGATTAGCGTTCATGCCACTTGTCTAGGCGGGCTGTAGTTCTGAGTCGGGCTGTATTATTTGGCGAAATATTTTACGTAGACGCTACCGACTAGCGAGTGTAAAATACGCGGAAAACTTATGGTAGATTCAGTCGAGTCGTGAGGTGATGAGGCGGAATGCATGTCACGTTATATAGACCTAAGAATATACCAAGTTAGGAGCCTATCTAACTTATGTTATTTTGATGACGTATAGCATATTTCTTTGACCGTGTGGTCAGCCTGGGTATAAGCGGCTAGTCGGAGTGGTCATTGCTACAGTTTCCATGTGAGGCAAATTTGGAAATTGCATTTTTGTTATTTGCCCTAGGTGGACCATCCCCAGACCATTGTACAGTACATTATACTAAAAGTGTCACATGAATTGACACCTCACATGATCGATGTGATATTGTACGGGGTTGTCCGTGCTAAGTTGACTGATAGGGGTTGGACTGATAAAAATACTGATAGCTAATAAACTGTTCTTATACGTAAGTAATGAGAGTGCATTTAATGAAGGGTGAGAACGTGCTGTTTGCTTGATGACCGATGACGAACTGATGATTTTGGTCACAATATAATTTGCGTAAATGTGAGCATTTAGGTCAAAGTGATTGCTGATTCGGTAAATGTACATGCATGCTCGTACAGATATTATTCTTGTCCTTCCAGTTTAAGCATACCGAGGATCCAAGTATTTTTGAAAACATCTATGACGAACCCAACGTGACAGGTGGTGAACCTTGTCGCCGTGTATACAGGAACTGACTATTACCTAATCCCGAGGGATAGGTAGGTTTCCTCACGTTGGGTTCTGACTATCTAGTGAAACGTGGGCTTTGAGTTGGCTTAACACCTCCACAATGTGGTGGTGTATGGCCACTCAAGGCTCTGACTACCCCCGAATGGGAATAAAAGCCGTGACGTTATATATATATATATATATATATATATATCCTATCTCTTTCTTATAGCTCCGTCCCGCTTTGGTGTGCTTCACGAGGATCAGTATTTTTATATTTTTTTATTATAAATAAATATGAGTTCCAGATAACAAGACGATAGGGATCGTTTTAACTAAATGTAAATTTTACCAGGATCCATAAGAAAAGAGGTTGGTTTATGTTAAAGTTCACAAACCATTCAGATATATATATATATATATATATATCTATCTATGACGAACAAGAGTTCAATGAAGTTCACACAATGTTCTCACCGAACTCCGAGCTATAAGACTCCCTCCACGGTCGATCAAGCGCCCGCGATGTGTGAAGAAACATTAGTTACGTACATATCAGCTCGAACTTCCGTCGTACAAGTTGTTTACAATCATTTTATATTCCACATCGTAGGAAATGAACTGAAAATTCTGCGGTGAAATAAAAATACATGGAAATAGATTCCTTACAAATCGGTAAGCTTTGAGAGAAAAACGGGTATTTTTAGAAGGAATAATAAAGTTTTCCTAAGTTTTCTAAAGGTTTATGAACCTTAACATAAACCAACCTCTTTTCTTATGGATCCTGGCAAAATTTACATTTAGTTAAAACGATCCCTATAAGGTCGTTTCGTTATCTTGAACTCATATTTATTTATAATAAAAAAATATAAAAATACTGATCCTCGTGAAGCACACCAAAGCGGGACGGAGCTATAAGAAAGAACAAGCAATGCTACTTTCTCGCGAAGCTCTGGGTTGCGACGCATAATGATATATTTAATGAACGCCAAATGACCTAATCACGAAATGTCCTACACACAAAACGTCCTAGACGCGAAATGTCCTAGAAGCGAAATGTCGTAGCTGCGAAATGTCCTAAACTCGAAATGTCCAAAAATCTAAATCACCTAAAAGCGAAATGTCTCAAGTGACCCAGGCAAATGCGCGGGTGAAATCTAGTTTACATTCACACACAGGGTTCCTTCTCCGTAGTTAATAAATGAATAGCAAGCAAACAGGAGCCGTAGTTGGAATACGAGATGGGTTACGTACTTGTCAACACGAGGCGCAGTCATGTATCAGACAAATTGCTTTCGCTCACGGTTGTACAACATTACAGCAAGTTGCGATGTTGGGTTGTTCCATGTTATGATGTGGGTAAACTTTGAACGTTACTTGACAGTTGAAGGTTGTATGTGAATACAGAGCATAAATTTAATAAGTGATAGCCCGGTTTACGCACCAACTGTATGGTCCCAAACTAAGCAACGCTTGTACTATGGCTAACTTAAGACTATATAGGCGCCTAACGAGGCATGTTTGGAGGCTATCTCCTCTTAGACGAGTGGGGTAAATTTTTAAAAAAAAATATCTCCGTGTTTATTGAACCCTCATCTTTAAATATAAGCAGGAAAAAGTAAGTTTAAAAACTAAAACCCGACTACTGAAAAATCGCGCTCTAAAAAGTATGAAACAAGAAAATATTCTCATCTAGAGGATAGCCGTGGTCCGTGTAGGTCCTTTAGGGCCAAATGGCATATGAACACGGACCACGGCTATCCTCTAGATGAGAATATTTTCTTGTTTCATACTTTTTAGAGCGCGATTTTTCAGTAGCCGGGTTTTAGTTTTTAAACTTACTTTTTATTTAATTATTTTGGAGTTATAGGTAACAATATATATATTTTTGAAATGTGCTCATCAAGCTCTTTCATTTGATACCCCACACGGTTTCATTAAAAAATGTTTTTTTTTAGTTCATGACATTATGTCCTCTAGAGGGCGCCATATGCAATTTTATGTGACGTCCCATAGCCTATAACCAGCGCGCCATTAAGCCGCTTCTACCGATACCTCATTTGTCAAATTACGACAAGTAGTTTGGAAGTTAGGTGGAAACAGATGCACATACATACATACATACATACATACATACATACATACATACCGGTCAAAATCATAACCCTCCGCCGTAGTCGGGTAAAAAAGTGCTACATGCTCTTTTACTATGTGATTTTTTTTATTAAGAGGAGGGTTCGAAATTTGGTTGATTTTCTATTCTACTTTTTACCCGACTACGGCGGAGGGTTATGATTTTGACCGGTATGTATGTATGTATGTATGTATGTATGTATGTATGTATGTATGTATGTATGTATGTATGTATGTATGTATGTATGTATGTATGTATGTATGTATGTATGTATGTATGTGCATCTGTTCCCACCTAACTTCCAAACGACTTGTCGTAATTTGACAAATGAGGTATCGTTAGAAGCGGCTTAATGGCGCGCTGGTTATAGGCTATGTGACGTCACATAAAATTGCATATGGCGCCCTCTAGAGGACATAATGTCATGAACTAAAAAAAAAACATTTTTTAATGAAACCGTGTGGGGTATCAAATGAAAGAGCTTGATGAGCACATTTCAAAAATATATATATTGTTACCTATTACTCCAAAATAATTAAATAAAAATTAAGTTTAAAAACTAAAACCCGACTACTGAAAAATCGCGCTCTAAAAAGTATGAAACAAGAAAATATTCTTATCTGGAGGATAGCCGTGGTCCGTGGTCATATGCCATTTGGCCCTAAACGACCTACACGGACCACGGCTATCCTCCAGATAAGAATATTTTCTTGTTTCATACTTTTTAGAGCGCGATTTTTCAGTAGTCGGGTTTTATTCTTTAAGTAAGTATGTGGACTAGGAATCTTATATTTAGATGTATGATTTTTGACTATATTATCTTGAGTATCTTTAAATCCAAATCACGATTTGATGAAATTTTCTCGATAAAATTTTTTTATGAAATGAGCTCTAATTATTTACAATTTTCCTTGCTACCACGATGTTTTTACGATTTAGATCACGAAATTATTTCTAAAACATAGCAAATAATGATATCTAAACTACCCTTCAACCATATTTTAATTCATGAAGTAGTTTTGGAAATTATTTTACACATGACTACCTGATCCCAAACTAAGCAGAGCTTGTACTATGGAAACCAGATAACTGATATTACTACATATACTACTTTTTGTTTGTAAATACAAACTAAATATACACTTAATTACACCTAGACTCGGGACATGCGGACATGTTCATGCACACAAATGCATGTCCTGGGCAGGAATCGAACCTACGACCTGCACTGCAGCGTGATTTTCGTTTGCTTTTCCTTGTCTTGTGTAATTTCTTTTCATCTCTTGTCATTTTGTGTCATCTCTTGTCATTTTGTGTCATCTCTTGTCATTTCATAGTTATTCGTGTCATTTCTGTAAAAACTCCCTATTTCGCTTACTGTTATATACTTGCAGCATGGTCTTGGGCCGACAGTGGGAATACATTGCTTGTCAAAACAATGGAGTCGCTTTATTGCGTTTGTTGTAGGTATGGATGGGCAAGTAATAAATATATCATACATCAATAAATTATCGTAAAAAATAACATTACAGATATGGATAGGAAAATGTTTGTCCGTCCTATTCAATCTATTATATTATAAACGAAAGTAACTCTGTCTGTTACCTTTTCACGGCTAAACCGCTGAACCAATGTTGATGAATTTTGGTATGGAGATAGACTGGGTCTTGGCGGAGAACATAGGCTACTTTTTAGGGTTCCAAAGGGTGCTAACGGGACCCTATTACTAGGCCTACGCTGTCCGTCTGTCTGTCTGTCCGTCTGTCAGCGCGGGCTGTATCTCACGAACCGTAACAGGTAGAGAGTTGAAATTTTCACTGAATGTGTATTTCTGTTGCCGGTGCAGAACAAATACTAAAAATATAATAACATTTAAAAATAAATATCAAGTCTCAAACTTGATATTTTTGATGTGTTTATTCTACGGTGGTACGGAACCCTTTATGTGCGAGTCCGACGCCTTCAGATCTTATGAATGTTTTCTTGAAATAAATATAGTGTATTTTAAGTAATTAACTGGCCAACCCTCAGGTCCTACCTACCATGTTAGGATCTTTTTCGTTCTAGCGGGTGTAAACCGTGATTTAACGAGTTAATGTGATAATTTTTGTATTTAAATTATTCAATTCAATGTATTTGTTTCAGACATAGTCCAATATTGATTATTAAAATGATTATAATTACACAATAAATATAAAACAATAAATAAAAGTAAAATTAAATTAAAAAAATATATATATTTATTTTTATTTTTCATGTTTTATCATTAAAATACAATATAATATAACATAAATTAAAATAAAATACAATAAAATAAAAACCTACCCCTAATTAAACAAATACCGTCCGCGTGGGATACTGGCTGCATGTCCTCCCTGTATTCAAGCTGTTCCTGTTGTCAAGCGAATTTTTTGAGCAAGGAAAGAGCCAGCCCTCTTGTCACCTGTGGCGGTAACCAGTCTAAGGGTGATTTTGATAGATAAAAAAATAAAGATAAAAAGATAAACAATAAATAAATGCATGGTTAAATCAATAAAATTAATAAAAACTGAAAATTAAATTAAAAAATAAATTAAATATGCTAAAAATAAATATTATGACACCGCTGATGACATGATCGGCATCGAAGTTAAGTACCAAAGTATTCCTTTGCCTACGAAACATGAAAAAGATACTCATATCCGGCAGTCAGTCACTGACACAGAGTATGTACATTTTTACCCGACTACGGTGGGCGGAGGGTTATGATTTTGACCGATATGTATGTATGTTCATCTGCTCCCGTATAACGTCCAAACTATTTTTATCATAATAATTTGACTAATGAGATATCGTTGGACGCGTCTGGATCGTCCGCTGGTTATAGGCTATTATACGATCGAAATATTGTTATACGTATCTATCAGCATATTGTAGGTATCGTTTGTCTTCTTTTGACTTACTTTGTCTTCAGCAATAAAAACAACATAGAAATTAAATTATTTTTTTCAAATACACTCGACATAAAAATCCCATATAAAACGAAAAAAATATATTTGAATATTTTCATCCATTTCATCTATTTTAAAAGGTGCACTGGGACATATTATTTTAATTGTACGAATTAAACAATATTGTTCCTTCAAAAAATAACTATACTATAGTCTACTCCATAGCTGTTCTGTCCTAGCTAAGCGAGAGGGATATATCCTTCGGCAGCTCACGCGACGCTAGCCACACCCCGAAACTAAAATTCATTTTTTTCTTGTATCGTCTTAAAGTGAAGCTGTTTTCATCTTAAAATTTCTATCTCCTTCTAAACGGCTTGGAATTTTTCATTTTTTTTTTCACAAAAAAAAGATGGAGAAAGATAATACCTATAATAAATTAGTTCGATTTTGGTTATGCAATAGTTTTTCATGTCACAATTAATTATTTTCGATATTTTCGCAACAAAAGTGGACGGGGTTTGTGCGCTCTCGACCAATCCAGACGGCCAAAACGCTCGGCCGGGAAGCGGGGGCCTTAATAAATTATTATAAACTTACAAAGAACTGCGTGCGATCCCAGTAACACCCAGACCAGGGCAAATACGGAAAGGCGGTTTCCAAAATTTGCTTTTGTTGGGAATCGAACCCGCAATCAACCGATGCAGTGAGCCGAGCGGCCTACGCTCGAACCACTGCGCCAAGCGGTCACCAATATATGACTTATGTATGAGACCTCAAGCAGCGTACAACTTAATCTGTGATATCAAGGCACTAAGGTATCTTCAAAGGCTCTTACCTATATCGTTAACCGTCCTCGAACTAATTAGCTATACATAATCTCGCTCACTAATTCATACTTAATGCCGACAGCGTATCACCTAATTCGAATAGCAATTAGCGTGATTGCTGTACTCGTGTTAATGAATCGTGCGCATAGCAACTGATAACCTGATCATCTCCAGTCAAGTGCGTGTCATGATTAATTCACATAATTGTTACAAAGTGAGTACCGTACTTTGTATGTAATTGTATGTTTACGATTGCAAACTATTTCATTAATTAGAACATATTTATGATAAGATTCGCGCGCGGGAGACCAATCATTAATCTACATGACTCGTTGCCATCGGGGCACGGCCACGCGGCCATATTTTGAGCAATAATTGCCCGGCAACAGTCGTTGAAGGTAGTGGACCAATCTGGTGCAATATCCTAAAATTGCGACGATTGTTTCTGCAATATTGCTTCTTCGTTTTATTATTCTTAGTGGCCAACCTGGTATCAGAGTTGTTCAAGCTGCCCGAAGGCCTATATCACATGGATTTTGCTTCTAATTGCTTCGTATATTCCTTGCAAGTGTATGAATGTATTGCCCTATTTATCATGTTGCTCCATATCGCGCAGTATCTCTGGCAACATTTGCTTCATATAGGCATCGCAGTTAATTGCTGAGTGCAGTACCATCGTACCCATTATACAAGCGTTGCTTAGTTTAGGACTATAACGTCCTAAAAGTTAGTCAGGCGAATTTTTTTTTTTCTTAAATTTTCTTTATCATCATCTTTAGCAATAACAAACACGTTCCTATTACCTATGTATCCATTTCATATAACCCTAGGATAACGGTCATTGAACCACAAAAAAATTACTCGCAGTTTTACGATCCATAAACCTCATTGATATCGCCCTAAATTAACAACATCAAATATTTTACCTGCTTTTGTACAGGTCAGTTGAATACCAGTATCTGTATGAACAATCGCCGCGACCGCTGGCGTACTGATACCAGCAAAATGGAATTCGGTACATACTGTAAAAACCCTATTCGCGAGGTCAACACACACGTTTGAGGTAAGCGATATTTTTATCGGAATGAATTCCAATTTTGTTCTGTTTTCGGAAACAAAGTTTATACAGGGTGGTGACGACATCATGACAATAATTGAAACCACATACTGGGGATCACATTAGTAGTTCGCACATGAAATATTATTAAATTATATTCAAAGGTATTGCCACGGGATTGCTTTTTTATTTTGACTATTTTAACTTTACGCCTAAAAGGATACCGCTAAAAACACCGACACCGGAGCAATGTTGCCACGCTTGTACTTACAGGTCAGTCTATGAGGTCAGTACATGTTTATAAAGGTGTTGTGTTTCGTTTAGACTATTTCCGCATTTAATTTGTTTGAAAATTTGAAAGCTTTGGACTTTGGTGTAAACCTAATTTTATAATTTTAATATGTTGTGATTGACTAGCAGGGATCGTGTTTTAATTTATTGTCACTATGTCGTCACCATCCTGTATACATCGTATTTTTCCCTCGTACCCTCAATTCTGTGGATCGCGACTATTACGAATGCCCTTACAATGACCCGGTCATATGCGCTGTATGCTTTGTAAAAACTGCCGCCTAAAGCTTTTATAGTACGCGTTTTTCTTCCTTAAAAATCTTTTATATAAAAATTAGAATTCAGAGAATTTTAGTTCCATACAACATTCCATAAAACTTTTTTTTGTTACTTCTTGCATCTTTCGAAATTGGTCTTTTTGTAGGTATTTTATGTATCCAAAATGCATAAGCAGCTACAATAATAATTATTTATCGAGATATAACTTACCAAAAAAGACGGAGACACGTGACTTCACAAAGTAGTTTGTCGTATTAAACGGAGTCCATGAACACAGTAGGTACGACTCAGTCGCTCTCGGAAAATAATGTTGAAAACATCTCGGTATTCGCAATACGGCTTATCTGCTCCTGAATAATATTTATATACCATGCTATATATTTAATAACTAATTGTCGAATTGCGAGTGCGATAACATTATATGTGTGATTTTCGATACATGTAGTGGTGTGCTGAGCACACGTTTGTGATTACGACGTTAGAAGGTATCATATCTGCTAAAATAATACATGAATTATATAACGCCTCATTCTGTAACGGACGTGTCAGTATATCGCACGATCTTCAATTATCAATCTATCACACGAGCAGAATTTATCATGTCACAAGCAGATGATTGATAAAGGATAGTGTTGGATACAGGAGATCTGTAATTAATGGAGGTCGGCGTATGTGGAATAGATGAATTTTAGCTCGAAGTGACGTATTCGATCCTAGATTTATTAACCCACATCATTAAAGACGGAGTTCACCAACCACACGACGAGCAGTAAACGACTGTATATTAAATAGCGGATTACTGCTCTAACGGTCCGTTAGTGTGTCGGTGAACTTGGCCCTAAGTCCAGTACTATCTGCTCTGAACTAACGCCCGATTTAGGGAGACGGGGTTCTAGGAAAATGCAGTTAGATGATATCGCATTTCTTCATATTGCTTTGTCGCGAAACATTTTAGGTTAGATGTTCTGTTGGGTGTCAAATTAGGCCGAATTATGTAATGGGTAGCATAATGACTCGACATAAAGACACTACGGAATATTCTTAAATAAACATGAAGGAACGTTAACTTAAAAGTGAATCCGAAGTTTGGTAGTGCCAGCAGTTAGCGGAAGAGGCGACGAATGAAGACTACGACGAGGACTCCCAAGTTAGCCGTTTGTATCATAAACTGCAGAAAATTAAAGCGCGTTTCGATATAAGCTAGTTATACATATAACTATGTATAAAAAAATATGATGGTGGAAACAGAATTTCTGTGACTCTATTATTACGGGTTAACTATAGGTTAACAGGCTTATTCACCATTCTTCTTTTATCACATTCATATTCATTCTTATTTCATTAGATGTGTCCATATGGCGCGCATGCCTCACCCGAGCACTCATATTATGACATTACGTCTATGCGTTCCGACGTCAAAAGTGAGTGCTCGCGCGAGGCATGCGCCTGATGAAGACGCCGCCATTAAAGCACAAAATATGATTAAAGTTTGTTTATTATTGTATAGCTTGTTTATTATTTGTAATGTAGGTACCGGAATCAACAAACAATTACAGTGTTATTTTGAAATGTGGAATGCATAAATCCATGTAGAATGCAAAGGGGTGGAAATACATAATGCCCGTAACAGTTGGATACATCTTCTGAATAATTCCAAATGCAATGTGCAACCAGTTACCTGTGAGAGGCTTACATTTTCCATTGTATTATACAACGCAGACTAGATTCACCATAATTTAAGTTTTTAAAATACATATAAATTCATTCTAAGTACGATAAATCAACAAAACCACTTTAGTTTGCGTCGTTTAAAATCATACCCCAAATTTATAAAAAGTTATGATTGACTGACACTGGCTTTTGTTCCTAAAATGCTTTGAAAAACCATTGTAAACTGGCTTAATATCTCTATTAATTTGGCGGTTAGAATGTGGTGAATCTAGTATGTCAAAATTAACGAATTGTCAACATTGGTTAGAGTTGGAAAGTCTCATTTTACTCGAAATTAGACTCAGTAATTACATTTAAAAAAAAGACTATAGGCGTTAATCTAAAATCGGTTTAGATCCAACATTTTTTTTTAATTTAGTAACAAACGGTCATTAAAAAAATTAAAAATAAAAACAATTAAATATCATAAAAATACCTATAGTTCTTTTAATATTTAAATGATGTTAATGTCACTGCGAGTGTGTCCTAGGAACGGAAAAAGTTGAGTATCTCTACTGTAGAGCAACAAGTCTCTACACGGCTTACAACTGTTTGTATGCAACAATGAATTTCAGTCGTTCTAGATCGGGTTCAGTATAATATTTTCTTTTGGAAATGTCCGACTGGCTACTATTGTCGAGATCCTTCTATAAGGCTGAATACAAGCATGAAATCATGGCAAGTCTGTAGTAAACCGTATCTTCAACTCGGTCACTGATTTATAAGTGTAATTCAGTAATTATTTTGTAATTAAAGCAGGACTAATAGAGTTTTAATTTATTCCAACAATAACAAATTCATTGTTCATTGGATTACACAAGTTTTTCCACAATAAACTTTTAGTGAATAAATTACAAGCTTTCTAGCCCTTTTGATCATTTAGGCGTCTATTATTTCATTATAATTTAATATTCATTTGAACTTGGAGTGTCATGTAAACAAAAAGCCCGCCCGCCCTAGACCTAGATTGCTCACTTTTTAATTCAGAACTTATATTTGAGTCCCCACTCCAAACAGAACAGATCAGGGTTATTAAAAAAAAAATCGAGTAGATACAGAAAACTGTTTCAGAAACATGAATAAAATTATGTTTACACATTTTTTTATTTTCTTAAAAACACTTAATAATCGAATTATGTCTGAGGAATACTAACAATAAAAAAATTGGAAAGAATAAGTCGTTTAAAGTTTCCGTTTCCGATTTCGATTCGAATGTTTTAAAATGTATTACCCCTCAGCAAGGGGAGCTGCAGAGGGGTATGAGGGGTAATACATCAACACATCAGAGGGTTCCGGGTTCTCCAAACGCACCTGTGCGCTCCTAACATAACACACGTGTACCAAGACATCATAAGTATATTAAACGAACTGTGCCCTTCTCTGTCTGTACCGTGTCTCCATCACAGAGGCCGGTCACGTCTATCAAAGATGAGCTTCGAGCCTAACGAATGTTTACTTTGAGACTATGTGAGCTTTTATGCGTGCCTGTTTCTATTTGAATATTGGTTCAGTTGAGGCTGGGTTGCAATGTGTGATGGGCTGATGTATGTTTTAAGTCAGGTTTACATGAAGTATCTTAGTTGTCCTACAAAGTTTTTATTTTTTTTATAGGACTGCGGTGGCAAAAAAGCATACGGCCCGCCTGATGTTAAGCAGTTACCGTAGCCTATAGATGCTTACAATACAAAATGAGGTATAAGGTGTGAGTATTTCACGGAAATTTTGCGGAATTGCCAAGGACTCTTGCTAAAGAGAACAAGATAATTAGGAAGGTGGTAGAGCCAAGCTGTAGCCAATTGACTATAGCTCATATACGGGCCGGCTCGACCGGGATAGTACCACCCTCTAATAGAAGATCGGCGTAAAGTAGCTGATACAGCTGCGTTTCCTACGATAAGTGAGAGAGCCGGAAGCCCAACCACCTGCATATCCCTCCGTCCCAGTCCCCTTCAGCCGCCCTAGACAAGTGGCATGAACGCTAATCGAATAGAATAGACTTCACAATGTATGGAAATGACATTACAAGTCGCTATGTACATCACGTGACTTATCTCATTTCTATACATGAAGCGTAGCGATTTGAAGAAACGCTTGTAGACGTCAGCCACTTGTCTAGCTAGGGGGGCAGGTCGGCAACGTGAGAGCGATGCCTTTGGCATCTATAAGCTACGGTAACTGCTTAACATCAGGCGGGCGGCTTGTTTCCCACATTAGTAAAATTTAAAAAAAAAAAACTAAATGTTTGCAGACTTTGCCCGGAGTTTGACGTGATGAAACTTCTACACCGATTTATGATGTAGTCTCTGTTTTTGCTGTCTAAAATAAAGATAGCAACATTAACCCGTGTAATATTTCGCCAGTGTAAATAAATCACGTTTAGAAAAAAAGTACTTACCTAAGTATTTCACAGACAGAGAATACCCAGCTGTTTTTATAAAAACCTGCATCAAAATCGTTGTTTCTGCAGTTGACATAAACCTTTTAAAGTACATTAAACTAAAGCTTAATATCAAATAGCAAAACTCAGCGTATTTCTATTTGTATCTGTCTAGACATAATCCACAGAGAGATAGGTACATATTCCTTTTACAATGCTGTTTTAATCTCGTTGCATAAAATTTGTTATGTATGTAATTATCTGTATCTTAATTTTTATTATTATTATATTTTGTGCTTAGATTATATATTAGTCGAGCGCCACGTCACTGATTTTGTGTAAAATTTTTGTAACTTGTTATCCACACTAGAATGATATTTCCAATCAACAATGTTTCCAGGGGCCCTACCACCACCTCTTATAGCGTATTGTTTTAACGTTTCAGTGACTTTTTGTGCAATGACGTTTCTTATTGTCATAACAATAAGGTACGTCATTACACAAAAAGTCGCTGAAACGTTAAAACGTTGCTATAATTGAATCGCTATAAGAGGTCGTGGTAAGCCCCCAGTGTTCTAAACGATGTATTATTTTAGTAGATATGATACTTCCTAACATTGCAATCACTAGACTTGTGCTCAGCGCACCACTCACTACATGCAGCGAAATTCACACATCTGAGGGGCTAGCCAAGTGGCATGAACGCTAATCGAATAGAAAAGAACAAACTTCACAATGTATGGAAATGTCAAACGTCGCTATGTAAATCAACAACAAGTTGCTACGAAGATCACGCTTGAGATCAGGGGGGTTACTCCGAAATACGTCGCTAACGGATCGTCCGAAGTACGGATTCGATTTACGATCAAAACAATGTCAAATCGTAGAGAAAAACGAAAGAAGAAATGTCAAATCCACGACAATCCGTCAGCCGAAACGTTAGGTTCGTATTTCGGAGTAGGCCAGCAGGTCACTTATGTCATTTACATAGATGAAGCGTAGCGAATTTGTAGACGTCAGCCACTTGACTAGCCCTTCTGTTATCGCACTCGCAATTCGACAATCTATGATGCGTATCGCCGTATCGGCAATACCACAATACCAACGTCTTTTCAACATCAAGTTCCGCGAATGACTGAGTCGTAATGTGTCCATGGACTCTATTTACTCGGACAGTCACATTGATAATGTCTTTGCTGTATCGTAAGTAAATTTTAACTGGAACCGCATAAAGTTCCAAGTGAATAAGGACTATTGTTCTGTTCCCGGGCGTACGGTTAAATTAATTAATAATTAACAAATTAAACGCTTTCAAAGGAAAGGGACTTGTAGTAGAGTGCTTGAGGATTGTTTAATAAGACCCTTGGTAGGTTTCAGGTAATCACGGTTTCTGTTTACCTTTCTAACCTCATATGTGACCCGGAGAATGATGCAAGAATAATAATTTACCTGAACTTTGGAGGATAAACAAATATTTAGCGAATGTAGCCTAGGGGTGAACAGATTGGGCTAGCAATCAGAAGGTCCCAGGTTCGATCCCCGGTGGGGCATGCACCAATGGATGAATTTTCATCGATGTGTATAATTTACAGTTCGCTGACGGTGAGGGAAAACATCGTGAGGAAACCTACCTATCCCTCGGGATTAGGTAATAGTTAGTTCCTGTATACACGGCGACAAGGTTCACCACCTGTCACGTTGGGTTCTAACTATCTGGTGAAACGTGGGCTTTGAGTTGGTTAATACCTCTACAGTGTGGTGGTGTATGGCCACTCAAGCCTCTGACTACCCCCGAATGGGGATAAAAGTCGTGACGTTACATTACATTACAACAAATATTTCAGGAATATTAACTACACTTTCAGTTTTCTTTGTTTTTTTTTACAGACCCTTTAGCTACAGTGAGCCCTCTTCTGTTGTTTATGTTACTTTAATAACGACTAACTCTCTAATTTATACAGATTTTAAGGCAGTCTGCAATGGTTTTACCGAGCATTTCATAGGACAATAGTACATTGTTATCCAAGGGGAAAAGTAACTTATTATTGGTGCCGAGACGGAGTTTCGCTAATAGTTCGAGGGACCAATAATAAGTTACTTTAACCCGAGGTAAACACTGTGCTTTTCATTACCATAACAAGGAAGGTAAAAATAAAATATTAATTAGCTAAAGACAAAATGAGTGAACATCTATTCGCATACACACACATGTATACTGACGTAGATTGTGTATTTTGCTTTTCATATGTTGACACTGTCACTTTGTTTTTTTTTAAGGCCAGTACTTTTTCAAACATTATAAAAGGTTTTAGTCTGTGATTATAGATTCGGAAGAGGAACGATTTGTGATTGATTTAGAAAAAAACGGTAAATATTTTGCCCAAATAAAAATAAATATTTTAAAGAAATAGTTGAAACTAAATTATAATAAAGTCATTTAAAAAAACATAATATTTAATTAATACTTAACTTTATGTTATTTCAATTTTACATCGCGCTGTAATTGAGTGGCTGTAAGAAGGTTGGAACTATTACATTCTCTTTGGTTGGAACATGATTCAATAGAAAAGTGAAATTAGAACTCGTATTTTTTTATAATTTGACAGAATCGTTGACAGCGGGCAAAATCGTTTTTCTACTGTCAGAAAAATGATTTTGCCTGGCCTGAAAAGTAACACATTCTCTCAGGCAACTTCAGACCTACTTTCCGCGTATGAGTAATGAAAAAGTGATTAGTATTGCCAGTGCCAGTGGAAGTCTATATTCTTTTTTAGGACTGAGGTGGTAATCAAGCGTACGGCCCGCCTGATGCTAAGCTGTCGCCGTAGGCTATAGATGCTTACAATACCAAAGGCATTGCTCGCACATTGCCGGTGAGTTGAACGAGGGGGGGAGGCAGAAGGGGGAGTTGGGCTACCGGCTCCCTCACTCATCGTACGAAACGCGGCTATAATAACTACTTTACGCTGATATTCTGTGAGAGGGTGGTACTACCCCGGTCGAGCTAGCCCGTATATGAGTTGCAGTCGATTGGCTACAGCTTGGCTCTACCACCAATATAATCAAATAACATTCTATAAATTTGGGAGTATATCTACAGATATAGTTACATTCTATGCATAGAGTATTAAAGTAATTGAAAGTGCTCTGTAGGTAGATATGTGGTTCACAGTTTGTCTTAACGACAGACGTTCCACGAATCCAATGAGTTCTTAGATAGTTATTACAATTCTAAATGTATAATAATGTTGGTAAAGTGGAATTAAAATGTTTCGGGAATGGAACGTGGATAACCAAGAAGAGGGAGACACTGACTATCCAAAATAGTTTGTCCTACTAAACGGAGTCCATGGACACAGTACGACTCAGTCGCTCGCGGAAAATAACGTTGTAACCATGTCGGTATTGCCGGTATGTCTCATCTTCCGGTGATTTTTTCTACTGAAGATTTTAAATCCTCTTTTGGCCACCGGGTCAGATAAGCTTGTGGTCGGTATGTATATTTATCTTAATGTATTTGCACTATAAGGTTTGTTTATTATATAAAACGTGGTCCCTTATTAATATACTTACCTACAAAACTGCAGGCTCCAGATTTGAAAAAATAGTAATGGAGCGCAGTTTATTAGCTCATATATATATCAATATACGGACTAGTTAGTTTCATCATCATCATCATCTCAGCCGAAAGACGTCCACTGCTGGACATAGGCCTCCCCCAAGGTTCGCCACAAGGACCGGTCTTGCGCTGCCCGCATCCAGCGGATTCCCGCGACCGTCACCAGGTCATCGGTCCATCTTGTGGGAGGCCTACCCAGCACCCCCTGCCCCGCCGTTTCCATAGCCGCTACCATGGCCAGGACTAGCGAGGCTGCCTGGGACTGGGGGCCGGTTCATTTTTGTGCTATTAATTGGGAGGATTTTGCCATTATCGCTACGCTTGGCAGACGGGTTGGCGATCGCAGTAGGTAGACAAAACGTACCCGGAGGACGCTGCTGCCCATCCTCTGGTGAATCCCTTAGTCGCCGCTTACGACACCCACGGGATGAGATAGGTTGGTGCTATTCTAAGCCGACAACACACGGCCACTAGTTAGTTTAATACGGACTATTGGTGATAGAGCTAAGCTGTAGTCAATCGACTGCAGCTTATACAGAGTGGTGACGACATATTGCCAACAAATTAAAACACGATCTCTCCTAGTCAATCACAACACCTTAAAATTATAAAATTAGGTTTACATCAAAGTCCAAAATTTCAAATTTTCAAACTAATTCAATGCGGAAATAGTCTAAACGAAACACAACATCCTTTATAAACGTCTACCGACCTCATAAACTGTCCTGTAAAAACAAGCGTGGCAACATCGCTTCGGTGTCGGTGTTTTTAGCGGTATCTTTGTAGGCGTAAAGTTAAAATAGTCAAAATAAAAAAGCAATCCCGTGGCAATAACTTTGAATATAATTTAATAATATTTTATGTACTACTAATGTGATACCCAGTATGTGGTTTCAATTATTGTCAAGATGTCGTCACCACCCTGTATACGGGCTGGCTCGACCGGGTTAGTACCACCCTCTCACAGAAGTTCGGCGTAAAGTAGCTATTACAGCTGCGTTTCGTACGATGAGTGAGAGAGTCGTAAGCCCAACTCCCCCCGCTTGTTCCCCTCCCTTCGTTCCAGTCCCCTTCAGGTCGATAACGTCCGAGCGGACTTTGGTATTGCAAGCATCTATGGGCTGCGGTAGCTGATTCACATCAGCGCGTCGCCTTTTTGCCACCTCAGTACCATAAAAAAAGTTTCGTTTGACATGAAACACAAAAGTAAAATCATGTGTGCTAAAAGGTCAAAGAACTATCGGGTAGCGAGGTAATTAACAGGTAGGTTGTTGGTTGTTAGTAACGTTAACTGCGGCCGTATGGTAACGATACGAGCTCTGTAATTAACCTGGCGATATAATTGTGTCAAAGGGTTTTATATTTTCACTATTATTATACAGGTAACACAGTGGTTAGGACGTCAAAATATAATAGTCATATAGGTTTGACACCCTTCTTGGGATTAGTAGATATCATGTATATCATCATCATCATCTCAGCCGTAAGACGTCCACTGCTGGACATATGCCTCCCCCAAGGTACGCCACAATGACCGGTCTTGCGCTGCCCGCATCCAGCGGATTCCCGCGACCTTTACCATGTAGTCGGTCTACTTCGTGGGAGATTTCATGTACATATTCTTCAAATAATAGTCATGCGAGCTCGAAACCCTGGAATTAGTAGATTTCATGTATACGTATTATCAAAACATTTTCTCCTCTCTTGACAAAATGCCTAAAAAAATCGTTAAAACAATTGAAATATAATGAAAGCCCCTAGCCAAATGGGTACAAGCGTTTTTATAAATTGTTACGCTCATAATTTTATTTGTTGTTACTACAGCCCCTCTAGCCAAGTGAGTTGTCTACAAGCGTTTTTACACATCGTTACGCTTCAATGTACGGGAATGACATAAGTCACGTGATCTAATCATCGACAGCTAATATCATTTCCATACAGTGTTGCCAGTGCCCGATGGTCAAAAGTTACACAAGACTGCTAAAAAAGTAACGCATTAGACACAAAAGTAACGTATTCCCAATAAAAAGAAAATTTAATTTATTTTATCATTATTTACACGTCAGGTGAGCACTTACCTGCATCTAATAGTGCTAGTGCGGCATATTAATAGTGCTCCGCTCCATGCACTTTGCGAATCTTAGAATTATTAACTCAAAGAATTACATAAAAATATGATATTCCATTACGAATAGTAACGCAAGTATCGCGGGTCGTAACGCAATAGCGTCAAAAGTACCGCGACGCGACGCGAGTACTTTTGTAACGCACTGGCAACGTTGTTTCCATAAGTTTAAGCGAAACGATTTGTAGAAACGCTTGTAGACAAATCTAGTTGGCTAGAGAGGTTGGGCTAGCCATGTGATCTAGTTATGGACAGCTAAGGTTATGATTATTTTAGATTTACAATTTGATTTAATTTATCTAAATAGTAATATTATTATGTGATAATACAGAATAGTGTATATGATAGAACCCACCCAATCATTCTGTCTATGTTTTTTTTTTTTTTTTTTTTTTTTTTATTTACTTTAGTTTAATCACGTTTAGTGGCTTGTGGTTCGCAATAGAATTGCATGGCAGCATCCGCTATTTGATACGGGTGCCGCCAAATAAAAAGAGGCAAGGAGAGGAATGTTGGTTATAACGGTATATGTATATATATATATTTTTTTTTTTAATTTTTTTTTTGTATTTTTTTGTTTATTTTTTTTTGTTTTTGTTTTTTTTATTTATTTTTTATGTAGTAATTTTTTTTTTTGTTTTTTTTTGTGGAGTTTAATAAAAATAAACTTATTGTTTGTTCCGTTTTATTTCCAATTCACGGTAAATAGGACTTATGTACCGTTGAATGCCTTGAGGCGTTGCACGATGCCACTCCATAATGCGATATATGATTGCAAGGCGCTTTGTTCTTTTATAAGGTCGGATAAGACGTAAGGCGAGACACCTACGCACAAGCAATGATTCTCGTGTGTTGTTCTGAGGAACTCAAATTCGGGACAAGTGGTGAGAAGATGGTCGATAGTTTGCTCACTTGTTCCGTCGCAAGGACAATCGGCGTTCTCGGTTATGTGAAATCGGTGTAAGTAGGCCTTATGATATCCGTGTCCGGTTAGAAGTTGAGTGAGCTCGAAGCTGCGCTTAGTGCGGGAGAAAAGGGCGTCGATGTCACCGAGTGCTGGGAGGAGGCTTTTGGTATGCGCACCTTGTGGTGCACTCATGTAGCGAGAGTTCCATATCTCGCTGTGTGATTTCCTGGTGTGGAGCTTCACGTAGGTCTGTGTTTATTAGGTATGTATGTATCTATCTATGTATCTATGTTTATTAGGTATGTTGAATCCATAGATTTATGAACGTTTCGTGCGCGCGCCCTCGCGAAAACCAAAATTAATCTATGGACCTCAATGTTACATGTGAGATTTTTCTAGAATAAGAAGAGTGATTACTTTTGCTTTCGTGAAGGAGATTAACCTACCTAATCTCGACTCAGGCAGTACATATTTCAAGGGTCAAATAGGTAATCAAACGCAGCCTCAGACCTAGACGCTTTTATTTAGGCTTTTAATGTAATTAAGTTACTTTATCGTTACGATTTAGGCATCATAAAATGTCGCTAGAATGTTCAGCGCTTACGTTGCTGACCGTACTACTGAACCAAATAATATGTTGCAAGAAATATTTTTATTTTATTGTGAAGTGGTCAATTAGTGGATGCAACAGAGCGAAGCATTTTGCTCGGCGGTCAACAACCCTCTGAAGTACTGGATACACAGAAAAAAAAAATACGTTACCTGATTAGGTATATTAACGGTCAGAGTACTACTAGATAATATTACTTGAAGTTTCCTAATTTCCAGTCTACTTATAAGAAACAGAGATTGTACGTAAGTACTAACAACATAAATACTATTTTTTAATGATTATAAAATGTGACTTTGTTAATTTATTAGTTACTCGCCCGCAACTTCGTAATGCCAGCGTGGAATGTAATGGGTTGTATTTTATTTATCACGCGGAACCCTAATTCGTATTCTGAAATAAAAGTAGCCCAAGTTACTTCTTATAACATCAGCTATCTGCCAGTGAAAGTCCCTTCAAAATTGGTCGAGCCGTTTCGGAGATTACTTGGAACAAACATCCAGACATACAAACAGACAAAAAATAAATTGTTATTAGTACCTACCGTATATACTTTCTTATGCATTTAGTAAAAAGCTGCAATTTTGATATCACAAACAGACAATTTTATTTATTTGTATAGATAAGGTCAAAAGTTAAGGTAAGTTATATTATTCGCATATTTGGAATGAGATTCGAATACTGAATACCCTTCTTTTATACGTCCCTTGTCCTACCGAACGCCCGAACAGACAGAACACCTACTACCTTCCTACTGAACAGACAGATACGAAAGTGTTTTAATAAAGAGAACAATTTAATTCCCTTGGGGATTTATTTATTACGAATATAAAATTTTGACAAAGTAGTCTGTCGTGGAAGAACGTATCTCCCAAGTTTATATAGGTCCCGGAGCGTCGTGGCCCGCAACGCTAACAGATACCTATTCATGTTGCTTTATGATTTCTTGTATACAACATACAAGTAATCTTGAGATATCTTAATAAATTGCAACTGAGATTACGTAACTAAATTAAATATTATCATTACCTTATCATTTCGGATTTTAGATGGAAAAATTCAAAAAAATTAAATTGCGACAGCTGGGTTCAAAACCACGCAAGGTCCTGCATCTCGGGGTTCTGTTCCCGTCTTGGCTAATTTCTAATGAAATCTTAATGTTAGTCAGTCTGAAATAAGTTTGATACTTACTTACTTTATTTGAAATTAATTCATAATGATATACTAACGTAGACTTAAATCATTTATTAATATACCTACACTACATATTTATTCATAATCTCATTTTTAAACCTCTTATAAAGCGTTTCATTGAAGTCTAAAATTGATTACCCACATTTTGTGGTAACTCCCACCAACAGACCGATACAATAATACTCCAATCCAATCTACTACTACCTCCCGATACACCGTAAATCTGTGGTCTATTCCCCCTCCCCCTACTCCTCCCACATCATCACATAAATAACTCGACAACGCAACAATGGCCACAGAACAGAATAGAACAGAACCCTGAAAGAGCCTACTCACGTCACATTACCGAACTAAAACACCAATGCTAGTAAATACCTCGATATACAGGTGTATATTGAAGAAGTCGATACTTTACGGCTGATCAGTAGATTTTATTTAAATCGTCTCCCTGTTTTGCTAATTGGCACCACTATCGGTTGGCCAACCTAACACTCTGTATAACCATCAATAGGATTTATACCTTATATACGCACATTTGGGCGGGCCGTATCACATAACATTTATCTCAAGACTTACACGATTTAATTGAATAGCGAACTACACACTGACCATGGATTTGCTTCAGTTTACAATATGAAATTTTGTGGTTTTTACAAATTGAAATAAGGCACAATAGGGTGTTACCATAAGCATCAGGCACCTACTATAAAATATGAATTCGCTGGTAGCGATCTGACATTGCGCTACAAGAGATGACATTTCGCTCCAAGTCACGCTTTTTGTTGCGACTTTGCGATTTTATTGCGACGAATTATACATCATCGCAGTTTTCAAATGTGCGCGAGCCTTTACTGTTTACTCGTTACGTCCTAACGGCTCTGTGTAATGTTATCGAAAATCTGGACACGACGAAATTGAGAGCACGCTTTTGAATCAGGTACCCCATTACGAAGATTGCGTATACAGCCTTTACTTGCGGCTTCGCACGTTTGAAACTAATGATGCGATAAATGTGTATTGCTTTTAATGAAATAAAAGTGCCTACCTTTTCCCCATAAGTGTATAGGTAGAAGTACAGGTCATTTGTTTTATCCAATGCGCTAATATTTTTAACCAACTTCAAAAAGGAAGAGGTTCTCAATTCGACTGTTTTCTTTTTTTTGGTGTTTGTCAATAGACGTGTCTACAACATGCACATGCCGCGCGAGGCTGCTCACCCACATGCCTCGCGAAGCACGACGTTTGCCTCAGTCACATGCCGCGCGAGGCAAATGGCGAGGCAACTGACACTCTAGACAGGGAAAGGTATACCCGATCAATCAGTTTGACACGTTTGACATCGTTCTGTCTCACGACTGCCAAACTAGGCGAGGCAAATGTGAGTGCTCAGGTGAGGCAGGGCGCGCATTTTCCTCACGTGAGGCAAGTCAAACTTGGCGAGGAAAATTTTCCTCGCGCGGCATGTGACACTTCTGGACGTAGCTAATTGTTACCCTTTTTTTTGTTTTATTCCTATGCTGTTCTAAATCAGTACTTAATAGAATAATTTTGTATTTTTTTTTAATATTGTTTCTACTTTATCCGAGTCAGAAATAAGCAAAACTGGAGCTGTAAATTCGCATCGAAACTAAATTAATAATCATAATAATATTAGTGGACAGTGACCTCACCGCGTCGCGACGAGCGTGAGTGGCCATAAAAACATTTCAAAATAAAAATCTTGTTCAAGTTGCGTGCCTTTAAGTAGGTGCCAAATACCATTCAGAAATGTTTTGTGAAACATTGAATAACACCTGTACCTACTGAATTTTGGAGAAACTGTGAAAAATTATTGTGTTTTTAACACCTACACACAATTCTATGTTATTTCAAAAGTCAATAATATACAAGGTTTTCTTCCAATACCTACCACTCTATTTATTCAATTGACCTGTATAAAAATAAATCTAAAAAGTTTTAAGAATACACAGCTCCATTCACACGTAGTTTCTAGAATATTTAGTATTTAGAACGTTACCACTATAATTAATTAGGCAAATTGAAAGCTAAGTACAAACCTTCAGCAATTTACTAACAATCATAAATAATTATTCGTAATCCATTGCACTCTACATTCAGAATGTGTTATTAGTGATGTTATTCGAATAGGCGATGGAAAAACAATCCGAGAAATAAAACGCATTTCGTCTTCATATATATTACAGGGGGTTCCCACTTCCCACGCTCGGATATATGTCAGTCAGGGTTGCCGCCTTGTCAGACCTGCGTCAAGCCGTAATTACGATTTACCACCTCGATTGGACAACAAAGAAACAAATCAACGTCAGCCCGATATGACCCGCGTGTGGAATGCGGCTGACGAGTGTGGCTTCATTTGCGCTTTACTGATTGTTTTTCCTCGCAACTCGAAAGTGGATTAATGGAACACCGTGTATATCATGAAAACGTACATACCACGATAGGGTTGTTTAACAGTATTTTCATTCTTATTTTTTGTTTCAGAAAAAAATATCATCGGGTGCGTCTAACACCGACCAGCCGCGCCGGAGCAAGCAAATATGACGTTATGTCTACGTGGTCAGACCTCAAATCTGATTGCTCAGATGAGGCGGTCAACGTTATCCAAACGCACCCACTTGTGTGCCATAAAGCATTAAGAATGTTAGTGATACATTTAGTGGGTCCAGATGCCTCGCATGGCTCGCCCGAGCACTCATGTTCCATCATTATCTCCATCCGTTCCGACGTCAAAACTGAGTGCTCGGGCGCTGCATGGTGCTGTAGACGCAGCCATTTATCAACAAACGGACTTTGGGTCATTTTTGTACTACCTAAATATTCCTACAATCATAATAAAAATAAATATCAAGAATTTAATCATCACAGCTAATTAACTCGCATCCCTTTACCCATTTTAATATTTTTTCCCAGCGAAAAAATCTTTTGACATTTTTAAACAATTATCATTTTAACCCGAGAGAAACGCGGGCGCAAAATATTTTAATGTCTGCCTGAGACTTATTAAATCTCTTGCTCTGACACCATTTTCTGCGGGTGGAAAAAATATTAATATGCACAACACCGCCGTGAAATTGCATTCTCTTGTAATCTCTGGGAGTGGACAATTACCAACCCTAGTTTGTTGTAAATTGTTATTTATATTTGATAATTATGCGGTTATTTGGGAAATTATTTAACTGAACGTTACTTGGCCTTGATAGATAGATAAAGTAACTGAGTAAAAAGTAAAAAAATAATATCAAAATTAAATAACACAGAAAACTGTCAGATTGCGTATTTTTTGCATTCAAAGGCATACAATTCGAACACGCTTTATCTATGCGTTTGTATATGGACTGATTCACATAGCAATGCAGGTTTCAGAACTAATTAAACTGTAAAAAATATCCCAGAGTACCTGTCGGTAAACAGAGGCTCTATTGTGAACCCAGGCTACGTTTCGTTCGTGATGTGACACTAATTTACATTAGAAATTTGTCAATATTCATTTTGGATTATTGCTTTCGTACCGTGTTTGTATTATCAACCCAGATACACGAAAGGTTTTAGTTTCTTTGTAGCAATTCTTATAAACATCTGGTCAGTGCCTCAGTACCGTTCAAATGGTACTCCCATAATATTCAGATGATACCCATACCTTCAGTTTGGAGGCCCTTAATATGTGGTAAGAAAAACAATCATTTCACACATTAATCGACTAGGACCTAGTGGTTAGAGGTCCTCGTCTCCTAGACTTTCCAACTTCCATCCCCATTTTGGCTATGAAACTATTAAGGTGCGCATTCTCCTAGCACTAGTATTTAGCTTCTTTGCAGGAGCTAAGATAAAGCAGGAGAATGAATCTGATCTCCAATTGTCATAATTCATAGTTTAAGTTTGCCTCTGAGCAATTTAAAGATTTCTATTCGATATCGATAATTGCGTTGTCTTTAATACACATCCATTCGGTATGCTCCGTTTAATCTGAAGCACCTCTAGCGTCCCACATTGCTGCATGCGCGATACATTCAGAATTTACGGAATATTGCGTTTTATCGCCGCACATCTATGAAACAGCTTTTATTTGTTGTTCACTAAAGATTCAATGGATTGTAAAGAATGCAGTTGGCGGTAAAACAGCGTTGCTATGGCTCTGGCCGACGCATTTACAATATTTACTGCGGCCATTTCGAAATGAATTTCGGTTGAGTGGTTCCTATGAAATAAAAAATCTTTTTTTTACATCTACCATGATAGTATTGGACCGAATGATATCAAGATGATATCAAGTGGTATATTCATGAGAGGTGTTGTTTAATGTTGTTCTTAGGTATTTAGAAGTCAGCCCAATTTGCACAGACTTTGTGTGTGCATGCTCTATTTTTACTAAAGTTAAAAAACAAATAATTTTTCATACAGACTTCATACTGATATCCTTGGTAGTGCATATAAGAAAAAATATTATGAAAAAATATTATCCAGAAATTGCCCCCAAGGGCTAACATGCAACTTTTAGCATCGGCTATCGACGATTTAGTCGCTTTTTAGAAGCCAAATGCAGCGACCAGTCGCCAAAACGCCGATCGCCGATGCAAAAAGTAGCATGTCTGCAGTGGCCCAAAAACAAAATATAATTACTATCAGACCGTAACAAATAAGTACAAATTACCGCGTATGACCTAATTATTAAGTAATGTTGATTACATTTTGATGAACCTTGACTTTTTATGCGAGCACGTAATTTATGGTTTCATTAAAGCGACGCGACATACGTATTGTTCAGCCATTATTTTAGTTGTTTCTCGGGAGACATACTGTTTGGAAACTACACATAAATGTATAGGTACAGGACAATTTTTTTACCAGTGCCCAAATTTTTATAGTAATAGAAATCATTGCGTGCCTTTTAAAAAAATGTTTTTCTACTTTAGACGACAAAAAATTAGCAAATCATGCATTAGCATCTACTTGAGTAAACTGGTCAGTGACCTTGCCGAGCATCGAGCGCGCGAACAGCTGATAAGCTGATTGCTTGATTTAACCACCGTAAACGTAAAACATATTCAAAATAAACATCTTGCGTTAACATTATCTATGTTTTTTTTTGTGATACAATATAAGATACAAGCGTTTCTTAAATTTGGTTTATGTAAAAAAATGCGCACTGAAAAAAAATGTCCTCTATAAAGACCAGAAAAATCCTGTGAGTAGGTACAAACGTTCATAATTATTCTAGGCGTAAGCACCGTACCAATAACGAAGCAACGCATAATAACGAGATTATAATCATCACTTTTACTACCCATATTTTAATTTCCCTCTCGTGCCACCGGAGTTTAAACATCGTTAAAGGTAAACGAGGCTGGCACTAGAAAGAAAATATCTTGAAATTAAGTGAGACCTAGTTAAAGTTGGAAGTTTAAAATTAACCTGTTGGCGACTTAATTAGACCGTCAGAAAATAAAATAAATAGTTAAGTCGAGTTTCCTGTGAGAAACAATTTCATGCACCTAATAAGTGCGTCTACATAAGTCGAGCGGTGCACTCTATCAATTATAAAATCATATCTAATTGCCCGGGTGCTGCTGCTCGGAGCTTGTCGACGCAACCAATGCCGTATGGAAATTGATAGGAGAAAGACATAATACCAATGCACTTACGGCTCCTAATTACAATGTTAAACTCTAATAATCGCCCGCGTCGTTTTTCTAGTCCCAATTCTAAATCATAATACAATCCAAGTTTTCGACAATATTATATCGAAATCCCTTTTCCCTGTCGTCGTTCATATCTCCTTGATCCAATGCAGCTGATAACCCCAAATCGGATTACGGCATTGGCGCGTTAAGCCGTGCTAATTTTGGTAACCGTAGGGAAATTTCATTCGTGCACAATTTTACAGTCAGCGGGGGATTAATCCATTTCAATTCCATGAAATTCCGAAGCATGATTAATTTTAGTTGCAATGTAAAAGAACGTACCTAGATACTAAGTTCTGTGTCCCAGAGTCTTATTAATGTTTCACTTCTAGGCGAAGCTTATGTAAAACTTCTCATCTTTTTTATAGCCAAGGATAGCACACTGGCAGACGGTCTACCTGATGGTAAGTGGAACCCGCCGTCTAGGACTTCTGCAACTCAAGGGTAGCAAACGCGGCGCCGTCCTTTTAGGGACATGTAACCACGCCCTCTGAAAAGCCCCATGTTGTAGTACAAAGGAAAGACTTCTGGAGGGGGATCTTAAATCGTCCCTGAAGATATTTTTGGCCTAGTCCGTGCACACCAAAAATGCCCTTTAAAAAATGCCCTGTGAAACAAATATGATATTATTAATTTCTAAGAGAAAGAAGAGATAACGAAGGTAGTAAACAACAACTCGACACGGAAAGGCAATCGTAAGTGAATGACAGCGGGACATTTTTATGTTGCAGTTTTAGCTCCCCAGTTCCAAATACTATGAGTCTCGATGTATAAGAACCATAACTTGTTGCTAATTCTGTTGGTACAAAATCTTCACTAAACTAAACGTATTACCGTCCTTCTCATTGTCATAATACATCAGCAAAATAGCGATATGTTTCATCGGATGTTTAGTTTAGTCGCAGTTTGTGACAACACAATTAGTGTCAATATCGCATCACCCTCAAATCCTTCACACTGTTTTCACACATTCAGCCGTTGATTTAGGGAAATTATTCGTGCATTTCATATTTACATATTGCGTGTATCCTGATTCAAATGAATTATTTCCAATGTAATCCTCTGCTGCCATCTGTTGTGGTTCCCAAACACCCCTGCGGTTGATTTTCTGAGAATTGAAAACATAAATATACCTACAGAGCGTGATAGGTTGCGATAGCAATCGGGGTATGAGTAAACAGCTATATACTATATAGAACCACCGTCACTATCATCGTTGTCGCCAAACAAGTTACTGACCTAGGAAAGCTCTTATACAGTGTGTTAATAAAACCCTGTCCGATCCGAAACCAGTACATTGATTTCTCAATTACATGACCAAATATATTTTTTTTTTCATGAATAGAATCGAATCTCGATACCTAATAATACCTTCACCGTTCGGACAGGGTTATCTTAACACACTGTGTATGGTTACTCCAATATTTCTAGCCAACATCACAAAGTTGTTATTAAACGTCTCCCGCAAACCGTGGCTTTTCATATGGAATATTGAAAAATGAACAGCTCTGGTAAGTATAAATTATCCGCTCGGTATTCCGAAGATTAATGACTTTGAAATTTCTCACAGGATCCAAAGTCGATGAAGCCATTTTTCCTAAGTCCACTGCCAGAAAATGACAAGAAGATTGATGTTTGCTGGCACTTTAGAGAACGGTCAAGCGTAAACTTGTGATAAAGGAAAAATGTTTAATTTGTGACTCGGTATTTTTTGTTGAGCGGGGCTGATTAATGAAGATCGCGCCAACTAATCTATCTAGTTTTCGACTTTCAAGTTTTTTTATTAAAGAAAAGTGATGTGAAAAAGTTTATTAAAGTCAAGTAGATAAGGAACTACTTACTTTTTTTTACTGTTTCGGTCTTCTATTCATGAATATCTACTTTCCACGACCGGTTAGCGCAGTGGTTTGCGCGTTAGGTCACTCGACTTTGGTGTATAAGTTTACAGGTAAACGCACCTCATGTAACCAAGAAGTACCTATCAACAATGACTTTCCTTATATAAATCCAGTATATTTTATTCATTTGTTTAAGAAATATTGAGAACAATCTTTTCGTGAAAGCGAATTAGTGATTGAATCGACGTCGTCAAATCAATTTACCTTTCATCAAAGGTCCCGTGAAATCTTTTGATAAGATTGCCTTTATAAGGTTTTCTTAGGGCACAATTATGTATAGCTTTATTGGTTATTCGACAAATATTATTAGGGACGAAAGATAATATCTATTCAATAAGGGATCTAGGGATGATTTACGTACTCTATTAAAGTATAAATAACTCCGTCAAAATAACATTTTATATAGACTATACTGACCATTTTACAGACTCATCATATTTTTAGGGTTCCGTACCCAAAGGGTGCCAACGGGACCCTATTACTAAGCCTACGCTGTCCGTCTGTCTGATTCTCTGTCTGTCTCTCTGTCTGACCGTCTGTCAGCGGGCTGTATCTCACGAGCCGTAATAGGTAGAGAGTTGAAATTTTCACAGAGCCGCTACAACAACAAATACTAAAAATTAAAAATTTAAAAAACCCCCGACAAAAAAAATCCTTTAAAAAGATAAAAATAATACCTGAATATTTTCACCCAAGCGTCGTCGTTGCGTCGGGGGACCGCTAAGTACATTACATTTAGAGTAACCTGTAGATTATAACCATGACCGGCGTACTTAGCGGTCCCCCGACGCAACGACGACGCTTGGGTGAAAATATTCAGGTATTATTTTTATCTTTTTAAAGGATTTTTTTTGTCGGGGGTTTTTTAAATTTTTAATTTAATTTTTATTTCATGCTTTTTTAAACTTATATTACCGGTGTACTAACTGCCCGGCTGATATTAGCATGTACTCGTCAAAACGCATCGTATGAGCCCAAACACAAGGTAGATGCCGTACACCATTGAGGAGTTCTTCTGATGATGCCTGCGCATCAGGTCAAGGTTGTCATACTTTGTAATATCATTGACAAGTGACAGGATTTCAAATTTCGTATCGATCAGACCTGTGGAAGTCGTTTATATCTTTTCATCAACTAGAAAAGAGCTGATGGTCTTCAAACGGCTGAGCAGATTTTCTTGAAACATAGCTAAGAACACTCTCGATTAACTCACCTTTCAAACAAAAAAAACTAAATCCAAATCGGTCCATCCGTTCAGACGCTATGATGCCACAGACAGACACACAGATACACAGATACACAGATCCACAGATACACAGATACACAGATACACACGTCAAACTTATAACACCCCTCGTTTTTCGTCGGGGGTTAAAAATGAAACCCTTATGTCCGAGTCCAACACGCACTTGACGAGGGACGTATTGCAGAAGGGTGTTGAGTATTCGATTCTCATTCCAAATATGTCAAAGAATATTATCTTATTTTTTACCTAATTATGCAATAAAATACAATTTAATACAAATTAAGTATGAAGGGAAAGCGCGTTAAGGTCATGTTAAGGATTCAATTTTTCATATCCATCACTAATTCAATCTGTTCACTCCTTTCCCAATCCTTTGGTGCACATCACTATTCAATGACCGAAAAAATGGCGTTCGAGCGCACGCAGCGCAACAAAGATTGTCTCGTATAAACATTTGAAAGCCGCCAACAAAACGACTCGCGCAACATATAGACTTGTAACCATACTGCCGGCCGGCTTAAGTGATAACATAGTTCGCCGCGAGTGCTGTAAGTGCTACAACAAGAAGCCAGCGCGAGCGCAACCCAGACTGCAAAACGCCGGTGAGTTCTTTGCACCATACTATCCAAATCAACCCAAAACCTATACAGTCCACTCCTCTCGTTGAGAATCCCATCAAATCATACCCAATTCGAACCATTTCTTGATCCTTTCAGCGCCGGATAGTATAATTCGTACCAGTTTGGACAGGTCGCGACGACTCTTGCCTCCATTTTGTTCGTGGTAACCATCGGCGTATTTTATTGTATTTCATCATTTGCCTACCTAAGTATCAATAAATCATCATATTTGTATTGTATCTATCATCATATCATAGCATTTTATCATATTGTTGCGAAAAACAGTGTTTTTATTGTGTATCAGATCATTTGATTAGGTAGGTAACTTCATCATTGTGTAGTAGGTAGGTAGGTACTTTACCTACAGAACATTCGGTCGGCTGATTCTATGCGTGTCGTTTTTGGTCATCAGGCGGCTTGGTGAACCAACCATCGTGCTATTTTATATAACAAGCAATATAAATATCGCGGTGTGTTTGTGGATGGTGTTTATAACAAGCAAATATCTATCGTTTTGTGTGTTGAGTGTTATCATTTCAAACGTTCTAAGTGTAACATATAGCGCTTAAAACATTAGCAGTTGTCAAGTGTAACATATAGCATTTTTCAACAATATCAAACATACACTCTTCACGTATTCAATCATATCGGGCAAGTATCGGCCATACAATCAAACATTTGGTACACCATCCAATCATATCACAGTTCTATCATACTATCACGTCACACGGTTCACCAATCAAAACATTTTCGGTTGTTCATCACATCAAACATTGCGTCGTACCTACATTTTATCAAACAAACATAAAAACAAAATTCATCCATTGTTGTGGTAGGTACAAATATTCATTCAATTTCGTATTGTAAACATTCGTTGTCGTTCTATCATTCAAACAATCATACACTCATTCGTTCTTGTCGAGAAAATCATTCTTGGTTCATTCAAAACAATTTGACCATAGACAAAATATTCGATCATTCATTCAAACCAGTGTTGCCAGAGCTTGGGTTTTGGTACAAATTGGTAGAAATTTTATCGTACATTTTTCGTAATTGGAATTTTTATTGTCGTAAATATTCATTATTATTTTTGAGTTTATCGTGTCTCAAGGGTATTTTAAGCATAATCAACGTTTAGTTTTTTCAAACAAATTGTAATTTCATATCAAAATGAGTGAGTCAATGTTAGCACATTACGAGTCCAAGCGCAACATTGCGTTGAAGCGACTGTCGGATGCTGTTACTTGTGCACGCGGCTGTGTTCAAAACAAAGCTCTCGTGTCCCGCCTGGAAACATTGTGTTCCCGGTTGGAATCAACCATGGATTCATTTAATGAGGCACATATCAATTACATAACCGAACTCAAAAAATTCAAAGATTCTGAGGATAGTATCAAAAAACAAGATTCATATCAGGAGAATGCAGATGACATGTATTTTGAAGTTTTAGAAGCAAAGCGAACACTTTTACCAATAGAAACACCTCAGGATATTAAACATAGTGATTCATCATCAGAGAAAAAACGTACAACAAAATTGCCACCTATGAAACTTCCCACTTTTTCGGGACAGTTGAAGGATTTCCCAGGGTTCATTGACCTTTTCAACACATTGGTTCATAAACGCACTGATTTGTCAAATGTTGAGAAATTTCAATATCTCACAACATCACTTTCTGGGGATCCAATCAATGTCATTCGTGCTTTTCCTATTTCTGACGCAAATTATAAAAACGCTTACGAAGCTCTTGTAGATCGATACAGTAACAAAAGATATCTTGCATTTGTGTGTTGGGAACAAATCATAAATTCAAAGCTAATGAACCAAGGTTCAGTCCAGAATCTTCGTGCTCTTTTGGACACTTTCAATGAAAATCTAGCAATTCTGCGTACCTTAGGGTTGCCAGCAGATAATTGGGATTTTGTATTATTTCATTCATTAGTAACAAAATTGGATAAAAATTCTCGGGAAGCATTTGAAATCTCTAGCAAAGGGAGTGACTTTCCTACATTTAAAACATTGCAAACATTTTTATTTGAAAGGTGCAATGCCCTCGAGCGTTCATCTTTAAACAACATTCAATCTAGTGTACCCATTCAAACTAATCAAACCAAGAGGAATAATTCTACCACACAACAAACTAAAAATCCAACCATGCTTTTGGCGCGAACATTTAAATGCGTTTTGTGTGAAGAAGACCATCCTCTTTATGCTTGTTCTGAATTCAATTCAAAATCGCCTCAGGAACGTTTTCAACTAGTAAAACAACATAAATTGTGCTTCAATTGTTTGCGATCCAATCACGATGTGTCAAATTGTCGTTCCACTCACACATGCAAAACTTGCAATCAGCGTCATAATAGTTTGCTTCATTTCCCTTCTAAGCATCAACAAGCATCAAATAATAACAATCAAACACAAGTTCATGTTGCTACCAATTCATCATCAAATCAAGCATTAGACGATTCTAGCGAGGATATTGTTGTACCAGTGACTTCTTTATCAAACACGGCTCAAGGCAATCCAGCCACATCATTCATTCTTCTCGCTACAGCGGAAGTCGAAGTCAAGGACAATCGCGGCAATTTTCAAAAGGCCCGTGTTCTGCTAGATCCAGGCAGTCAAAGTCACATCATCACTGACTCCTGTGTTCGTCGTTTAGGGTTGTCAAGATATCGAAGCAACACACCCATGTCGGGTATTGGTGAGACATCCACTCACTCATCAAGCAAAGTATTTTTAGAAATTCGTCCAGTAGGTAAAAAAGTACCTGTATTTACATCAGAAGCTCTCACTTTGAACAAAATTTGTGGCGATATGCCTACTCATCAAATCAACATGGATGATTATCAACACATAGTTAATCTCAAGCTTGCTGATGAACATTTCAATTCATCTCGTCCCATCGATATTTTAATCGGTGGTGAGATCTTTCCTCAAATTTTGCTACCAGGCAAAATTGAGGGGGGGATACGTGCCGCAACGGCAATCAATACAATTTTCGGTTTCATTCTCATGGGTAAGTCAGCAGTAGCAAGTGGCTCTGCAACCTCTACTTCATTATCAATCAATCATTTATCAATCGAACAATCATCATTAGATTCAAATCTCGACGTCGCAATTCAAAAATTTTGGGAATCGGATACCATTCCAACAAAGTCTCTGCAGTCTGCAGATGATATTCAATGTGAAAACATTTATCAATCAACTCATCAACGTGACGCTGACGGTCGTTATATCGTTCAGCTACCATTCAAGGATTCGGAACCAAAATTCATCGATTCATATTCGGTCGCGCTTCGACGTTTTAATCAACTTGAAAAGCGTCTTAATCAAAACCCTTCATTCGGTGATCAATACAGAGCTCATATCATGGAGTATTTATCAAGCAATCATATGGAAGTCGTTCCACCGGAGCAACATCAGTCTCCTTCAGCCTATTACATTCCACATCATGCTGTCTTGAAACCAAGTAGCCTTTCAACCAAATTGCGAGTAGTTTATGACGCCTCTGCCAAGGACAAACATGGAGTGTCTTTGAACGATACGTTGTTAACTGGCAGTAAGTTGCAGGCAGACATCAACAATATCATTCTTCGTTTCCGACTCCATTCTATCGTCTTATCAGCTGATGTTCGGCAGATGTATCGGCAAATCATCATTAAGCAAGATCATACAAATTATCAACGCATCTTATTTCGTTGTACGCCTGAAGAGCCTATTCAAGAGTACCGTCTCAATCGTGTAACTTTCGGAGTATCATCAGCTCCATTTTTAGCCATTCGCACCATGCAACAACTCTCTCAAGATGAGAAGGAATCATTTCCAGCTGCAGCTGCCGTGTTGTTGACTGATCTCTACGTTGATGACGTGGTTACTGGTTGCGATAGTTTAGATCAAGCCCTTAACATGCAAAGGGAACTCATTGGAATCATGTCAGCAGGAGGTTTCGAATTACGTAAGTGGTCCAGCAATCATGCGGCTGTTCTGCATAACGTACCAGTAGATCATAGAGCAGTACCAGATTTAACATTTGACAGTGACAGTGATTTTGTAAAGGTTCTCGGCTTAGCTTGGAATGCTAAACATGATGTCTTCAATTATCAAGTTAATCAAATTCCTCGTGAATGTACCAAACGTACCATGCTCTCGGAGCTGGCACGAATTTACGATCCCATCGGGTTGTTAACTCCATTAACATTTCTTGCAAAATTCTTAATTCAGCGCCTCTGGCTGCTAGGTACATCTTGGGACGAACCTGTGCCAGAAGATATCAATCAAATTTGGACAAAGTACACTCAGCAGTTACCGAATTTGTCGCATTTACATATTCCCCGACGTGTCACACGTGACAACTCAACATCATATCAATTGCACGGATTTTGTGATGCGAGCGAAGCAGGATATGCAGCGGTAGTTTACCTTCGTTCCACAGATAATCATAACCATCATCATGTCGCACTTGTGAGTGCTAGATCACGAGTTTCCCCGACCAAGCGTAGGACTTTGCCGAGGCTTGAGTTGTGTGGCGCTTCCTTGTTAGCAGATCTCTTACACTATATCATTAACATATATTCAAACGTTATTAACATTGAGAGCATTCATACCTGGTGTGACTCCATGATCACCCTAGCTTGGATCAAGTCTAAATCCACCGATTTCAAAGCATACGTCGGTAATCGCGTTGCTAATATTCATCGGAAAATTCCCACTGCTGCCTGGAAACATGTGCCTGGTAACAGTAACCCAGCTGATTGCGCAAGCCGCGGTCTGACTCCAGATGACCTCATCAATCATAACCTTTGGTGGTCTGGACCCGAGTGGTTAGTTCATGACGAGCAACACTGGCCTTCCCGGACTGACATAACTTGTGAAGCACCTCCTGATGTTTCATGCGAATTGCGTAATACAGTATTAACAGCTGCTATCATAGATATTAATACCATTGATACACTCATCAACAAGTTTTCATCTTTGCGTAAAATTCAGCGTATCATAGCATATTGTAAAAGATTCATTAATCGTAAACGAGACTCTCAATCCTCCCATTTCACCGACCATGAACTTCATGAAGCTCTCATGGTGCTTGTCTTTCATGTACAGCGATCCGAATTCGCTGACGAAATCAAAGCTTTGTCATCAGGCAAAGTTCTACCTAAATCTTTCAGAAAGCTCAATCCGTTTCTGGATGAATCAGGTGTTTTACGCGTAGGAGGAAGACTAGCTCGTTCTGATCTCGACTTTAACACTAAACATCCTGCACTACTACCACGTAAACATCGATTGACTGAACTCATTATTCAATGCGTACACAACGAAAACTTTCACCCAGGTTTACAGACTATGCAATATTTACTGCTTCTGAATTTTTGGATTCTTTCTTCTAAACGTGCCATTCGTCACATTTTATCAAATTGTTATCGTTGTTTCCGCATTAAGCCCATTGCTGTCGAGCCTAAAATGGCAGACTTACCAAAAGCTCGTATTACTCAACTTAAAGCATTTCAATCAGTAGGCTGTGACTACGCAGGTCCTTTTAACATTACCTTTCATCGTCAACGTGGAACACGTACCACGAAAGCATATTTGTGTTTGTTTGTGTGCTTCACAACGAAGGCACTTCACTTAGAGCTTGCCTCAGATTTATCAACGGAAGCCTTTCTGGCAGCCTTACGTAGATTCGTTGCACGTCGTGGTAGGTGTAACACAATCCATTCAGACTGTGGTACCAATTTCAAGGGTGCACAAACTCAATTAGCAGACATCATGCGTTCAGCCTGCGAAACTGAGCGCATTGAATTCAAATTCAACCCTCCTGGGGCTCCACACTTTGGGGGACTTTGGGAGTCTGGAGTTAAGTCCGTCAAAACACATTTATATCGCGTAATCGGAACACAAACTTTAACATACGAAGAACTTAACACCCTTTTAATTCAAGTCGAATCAATACTTAATTCCAGACCACTGTGTTCAGTTAGTTCAGATCCAAATGATTTATCAGTACTCACCCCAGGTCACTTCCTGACCTTAGCACCTCTAACAGCAGTGCCAACACACAATTACATGGATATTAAAACAAACCGGCTTACACGTTGGCAATTATTGCAACGGCTGCATCAAGACTTTTGGTCTCGATGGCACCAGGAGTATTTGACTACTCTATCTCAACGTTTGAAATGGACTCAATCAACACGCGAAGTTCACAAGAATCAAGTTGTACTAATCAAAGACGAGTCATGTCATCCACTGCGCTGGCGATATGGTCGCATCATGGAATTGTTCCCAGGACGCGATGGTATACCTCGCGCCGCTTCGGTTAGAACTGCACAGGGTGTAATCAGCCGGCCTCTCGTAAAGTTGTGTCCCATCCCTCATGGATGTGACTAGTTTTCTATTCATTCAGTATTTCATAATTTATATCATATCATTATTTTTTGTATTTTGTCAATCATATCATAATATTTACATTAGCATATCATAGTTCATTGCATTCCACAGCCATCAGTCATCATTATCATATTAGTAGCTGAAGGTTATCCCGAACATTTGTGGAGTGGCGCATCTTTTCTGGCTGAATCTGCCAGCGGGGGGGAGAAATGTTAAGGATTCAATTTTTCATATCCATCACTAATTCAATCTGTTCACTCCTTTCCCAATCCTTTGGTGCACATCACTATTCAATGACCGAAAAAATGGCGTTCGAGCGCACGCAGCGCAACAAAGATTGTCTCGTATAAACATTTGAAAGCCGCCAACAAAACGACTCGCGCAACATATAGACTTGTAACCATACTGCCGGCCGGCTTAAGTGATAACATAGTTCGCCGCGAGTGCTGTAAGTGCTACAACAAGAAGCCAGCGCGAGCGCAACCCAGACTGCAAAACGCCGGTGAGTTCTTTGCACCATACTATCCAAATCAACCCAAAACCTATACAGTCCACTCCTCTCGTTGAGAATCCCATCAAATCATACCCAATTCGAACCAGGTCATTTACACGGCGGCCGTCCTTACGCTAGCTAGTTGAGAAACTTTGTTTCCAATATTTTTGTTATGTTTTCTCTGTCACTTATTAGTGTTTTATTTATAATATTATTATAGAGCGTATCAGCATGACTTATGCTTAAATACTTCTTTCGTCTAAACTATCAGCCTGTACTATATTACGTAGATACTAGTGACTAGCGAGAAAACTTATGGTGAAGCTACAGGTTGATATTTTTGTGTGAATTTTTTTAAGGTTAAAGGGTACTTTAGCTCACTTAAAAAAGTAATTTAGCAAGAAATGTTTACAAGACGTTTACATTACGCGACAGGGTATCACGAGGGATCGCTCTATATTCGATCAACCCTTTCGTTGGTGATAAATGGAACGCGTCACCGGCGGTGATGGATGCGCCCCGTCATATACCAATGTCGAAGAATTCCGCCGGTGATACGGTTCAGTGACGTTTGGGAGAAAAATTATGTGAGTTTCAATTTGGTACAATTTTTCGCCGACACTTAACCCTTAAAAAACATACATACATATACTCACGCCTGTATCCCACGGGGGTAGACAGCGACTATTGATTGCCACATGCTACGATTTTGACACACCCGTTTTGCTTCATCAACATTCATACATCTCCTTATGCTCTGCCGTTGGTTGAGGGTGCTATGGAGCTGACCTTTCTGGAAAAGACCATCGATCTGATCTGTTCTGGTGATCCAATAAAAAGTATAATGAATAAATATTGCCAGATTTGCACACCAACTGAGCAACGCTACCAGACCAGGGCAAATTACAAAAAGGCCGTTTCTGAAATTTGCCTCTGGCAGGAATCGAACCCGCAACCACTTGATGTAGTGAGCAGACCGGCCTACGCTCGGACCACGCGCCAAGCGGTCATCAATATTTGGTTAAAACCCATGAACCAATTACTAAGGGGACTGGCCCTAAGCAACTCGGCCGAGTGGTCGGCCTAGTACTAACATCGACATAAAACGAAGCGAGTAGTTCAACTATTTACCGGTAGATAGAACAATGAAAATGAAAAAACAATGACCACTTTTTTTTCATACATATATCTAATAAGGGCACCTCTTTCTTTAGTCTTTACTCTGTGGTTAAAACCACTTTAGCATTGTTAGAAGTTACTATAAATCCTCTATAAAAAAATTGACAAGTTTAATTATACATAGTAACTAATTAAACTGTAGTCAGACTATCCAAAACATTGTAGTTTCTAGTAATCATTATTCTGTCAAAATGCTCGTTAGTATATTAAAACAAGGTCTTTATGTTTCAAACTGAGACGGGCGAACCTAAATACGAAGTTTGGAAAGCACTTAAATTATCCAATTTCATTGTTTTCCAAGGGTACGAATGTCCAAGTAATTCTGAAGACTATTATTTGGTATTCGATGAATCGAACCTACATTTATATAACTTGTTAATGAGACAACTAACGCCGATAACCATTGATGTATTATTTTAGCAGATATGGTACCTCCTAACATTGCAATCACATTAGACTTGTGCTCTGTGACTACTTGCAGCGAAATATGAGTGCACTTACAAGGCATTTTGATGTTTATTATTTACCAGAAGACGAACCGTATTGGCAATACCGACATGTTTTCAACACCATTTTCCGCGAACGACTGAGTCGTACTGTGTCCATGGACTCCCTTTAGAAGAACATACTATTTTGAACAGTCACATGTTTCCCGATTTCTTGGTAATGTGAACCTAAAAAAATATTAAATAAATTTTCGTAAAGTTTATTTCATTTCAAACACATTATTTAATGTTATACATCTGTTGTATTTAATTAAGATATGCTCAACGCTTTTAATTAAGGCAAATATTTAAATGAGCACTGACAAAACACGCTTCATATTCACGTTGCCACGTACGCTTGTTAACACGTAATTATACAATAAGGCTGTTTATTCATTACACATTCATCATTCACTGCGACTGTAGCCTAGGGTTGAACAGGTTGGGCTAACAATCAGAAGGTCCCAGGTTCGATCCCCGGTGGGGCATGCACCAATGGATGAATTTTCATCTATGTGTATAATTTACAGTTCGCTGACGGTGAGGGAAAACATCGTGAGGAAACCTACCTATCCCTCGGGATTAGGTAATAGTCAGTTCCTGTATACACGGCGACACGGTTCACCACCTGTCACGTTGGGTTCTGACTATCTAGTGAAACGTGGGCTTTGAGTTGGTTAATACCTCCACAATGTGGTGGTGTATGGCCACTCAAGCCTCTGACTAACCCCGAACGGGGATAAAAGTAGTGACGTTACATTACATTTTTTACATTCATCACTATACAATTCAGGTTATTTCTGCCCTTTGCATGTCATAAAGGATGAGTAAGTAACACAAATTGGGATGACTTATGAAAAAATATCTATTAAATTGGGCGAGACATCATAGGATGAACGAGGAACAACACACAATATAATATAGGTACGTCAATTCACAGCATGGGGGTAGGTAGACTAGATTACGACATGGTGGGCAAAATGCAGATCCATACGTATCACGTGACAGCCCCACTCCCACTGCAGCTTTCGTCTTCGCCCTCGCGTCATCGATGCGAGTAATTGAGCGCAGCACGCTTAGCATGAACCCGAAGACAAGCGCTATTTCGCGCCTAACTGTCACATACAATCGCGCAAATGACGTCACAGCGGGCTATGTCTACAGGCCCTAGCACGAGCACCGCGCGTCAAGCGACTAGGGTGCGACTTAATGTCAGTTGAAGACTATAGTCTACCGGCCATAACATGACCGCCAATGTATCTCTATTTTTGACAGTTCGGGGTAGAGATATATGTCTACCACTGTTGTAGGCCGCGATTAAGAGTTAGTTTGAAAATGACTCGACTTTTTATCCAAAATGAACGGTGTTTTTAATGTTTTAGGTGCTTATGCTATCATATTGAATTTTTTATTGCTATTAAATACTTAACACTGGCAAAATACCTTGTTAACGTGGTGATTTTTTGTTTTACTGGCTTAAGAAAATAAAAAAGCGGCAAACGCGGCAAACTAAAAGTGGCTCGATTGTATCGAAATCTTTTATTATCTCTAAATGAAGAGAAATTAGCCCGCAAGCGGCACAGACGGCAAGTGCGGGAACTCTGCGACCCCTTCGAGCTCCCAGAGCAAGAGTTCTGCCAAATCTTTAAAATAAGCAAGGAAATGGTGGAGTAGGTACCTTTGCTCGGAGCTCGAAGGGGATCTTACCCCCAAAAATTCAGCGGGATATCCTGTGATCATTGAGGTATGTACGCTACATGGTCATTTAATAATAAGTATAGTTACCTACCTACTAAACGTCAAAAGATATTTCATTTTATGTTAGGTATGTAATTTATTTCAAGTTACTTAATTGTTTTCTATTTACTTGCAGATTCTTAAATCCATCAAAATATTGATGACTGGCCACTACCAGCGCTCTATTGGCCAAGAGCAAAATTTACTTACCCTAGGTATAAGCTGGCGTTCCTCCACAGAGCTAATACTGCTACTACTGCCTACCTGCTAGATTACATTAATTACACTTAATCCCAATTATATTCTTGATTGCGGACTCAGACTGTCGAATCCTGAATTGCAACGCCAACTATCCGGGTCGAACACACGACCTATTTTTATTTAATAATTCAACGATAAAAGAGGAGATGCGCAGACTGTACAACAGCCGAATCGGCAATTATTATCTGCTTGGTGAGATGTGTTCTATAGTTTCTTATTTCTTTTATAATTAACTTAATTTACCTATTAAGTTTAATTGACGGTTGGCGTGGCTGGTTTAGATTCCTCCTTTCACGCTGCAGATTGTAGGTTCGATTCCTACCCGGGACATGCATTTGTGTGCATGAAAATTTCTTCATGTCCCGAGTATGGGTGTAATTATGTATGTATTTACAAACAAAGAGTAAGTTTAATCATTTATTCATTTATTTATTTAGTAGGATTGTTCTGATGATTCTGAAACAGTTTATTAATGAAATGTAATAAGGATCAATCCCCACAAACCACTCTTTTTAGACGAGACATCTCTGAGTGCGGCAGGCTTTTACTCTCATACTAACAAACAATAAATAAGCTTTGAGTAGGTAAATTACAATAGGTACATTTACAAGATCTTCTTACTAAAACTTATATAATAAACTCATAAAAAATAAAAACACTTTGTATAAATAACAAATTAAAACTTAATTATTAATCGTTCACTGCGTAACCTGCAACAAAAAATTTATAAAATTAAACAAATTATTATTATTTAAATTTTCAGGCGATTCTGTCTATGCGTTGGAGCCATGGCTGATGACTCCAATTAGGAATGCACTTCGGGACACCCCTCAATTTAGATACACGGAGTGGCATTGCCAAACCAGAAATTTAATTGAGAGAACAAGTAGTACAACAGTAGTACAACAAGTAGTTTATGCATGCTGTACTATAGGTATACAACATAATGCGACATTATAGGTACATGTAATTTTCAAATTATCACATTCTTATTTTTAGGCTTAGCATCATTTTAAGTAAAATGTTTATAATTTCCAAAGTACCCATGGAACTCATGGAAATATCGCAGATCGGAACGGAAACTCAAAACTTGTGGCGGACAATAAACGTAACGCTATAGTGCAACAATATTTTGGATAATTATTTGTTATTATTTTTATTTTATTAAAGTTTACAAATTTTACAAACAAATTGATATCAATTGATTTACCTGTTTTTTCGGTGACTCGGAGCTTCAGCAGCAGCAATACTATCTTTAAGCGCAGTTGTTTTGCTACATCCTGCAAAAGATATTTCAAACATTATTAATTATCCTCCCTTCCCTTTCCACTATTCCGCTCCCCTATCAACCTACGCCTACGATACCTGCTTAACATCAGGCGGGCCGAAGGCTTGTTGACCGCCTTATTTGTGAAAAAAATATTGGCAATTATATATTTTTGAGCCAGTGTGGTGAAATATGCCCTGATTCCTCCCAGATTAAGAGGGATTCGTACGGGTAGGGAATTGTGCCTTGTATAATGGCAATAAGCTCGCACCCTTTTACATTAGGGCCAAAATACCATCGACGGAATATGGGTGCACTGCAAAACTCATTTGCTTGCTCCTAGCTTCCTTCGGATTCTGGGAATTCAGGCATGAAGGTTCACTTATATTAATTACTTAGGAACAAATCCATTAAGAGCACAGTAGGTATTCTTTTAGTAATAGTAGTCCTCTTAACCGAATTGGGGCCTCGGTGACCAATCTCAACGGACACTAGTCATCTGTGCAGAAGATATTATAATGCACAAGTGTGTGCGCAAGTACAGGAGCACAGAAACACCCAGTTCTATTAGCACTCAATGGTAAAAGCGTTGCCGAGTGTTGCTTAACCTTCGATTGTTTACCGATTAATAATTACAATTGTCTATGAGGTAGTAGTTTACATTATAATCTAATGTATAATTAGTACTTACGTAATAATTATCTCAGCTCTTAAATAACTCTCTCAGCATATGGCGCAGCTGCTCCCATTGCTCGGCCCGGGACCGCTGGCCCATGGGCCCACTAAAAATCCCATTGGTAAATGCAGTGTTGGCCTGCATATAGGAGACCAACATCTGCACCTGCTTCAGGCTACTCCTACTAGTTTTAACCCTGAAATTAAACTTTGTGTTAGCTTTTCTTAGATCGAGAACTTTTTATGTTAAGCGACTGAAGATTCTAACATCAAATACATATATTTACAACTTACCCTATCCTCAGTCTTATGTACTTATATATACAAAATGCACTTACCCTTTTCTTGTATTCATTTTTCCACAAAATCACACAAAACATAAAAATATTTAGTTTTAGCGGCGTTGGTTGTGTTTGTTTACAAATATCAAATCTGCCAAACATCACTGTCAGTTTTAGATCTGTATTGACCGAATGAGGTGAGCAAAGAATGAATGATTTAGTGCCGTACCCAAAATCGGCAACTGCGATTAGAAGATCGATTCGGTCTTACCATATTTAAAAATAAATGTTTTTTTATAACGGCAAGACAGATTACTCTTCGGTAGATAAGACTCTACCGACGGTAGACTCGCTGTCTTCCTGTCAGTTCATGCTGTAGGTCGCGACATAGTCGGAAGAGAAGAGATGGTTTAAGGAGTCGCGCGACATATAAGTCTACATTTTTCATGCTAAGCGTGCAGGGCAGTGATCCAGACGCGGAAAAGTAATGCAAAAAAAATTTGTATTTCCCTGTGCGTCCAGATGCCGCGCATGCCTCGCTCGAGCACGCATGTTATAACATTAGTATACCTATGCGTTCCGGACGTCAGAACTGATTGCTCGCCCGCGGCATGCGCCTGATGTAGTTGCAGCCTACCTTGTATACCTATGCTCGTGCCGTTGTGTAGTCTTCTAAACGTCTCTGTAGCTATTACCAACCCGTATTAATACCGTTGATGTGTTGCTGCCGAGGTGGTAAATCGCAATTACGTCTTGACGCAGGTCCGACGGGGCTTCTACCTTGACTGACATTATATCCGAGCGCGGGCGGGTGCTATATTCCCATACTACTAATGTAACTAATGTTTACCACATCATTCACTTCAGGACGCCGAGTCGCTTAGCCATTGAACTGCCACTGTAGCGTTTTGCTATTGTGACCGACCCTCTGATTGTTCGGTAGATTGGTCGATTGATTCTGACTCCTTCATCATCGCTCGCAGTTGCTCGCAGTTGTCTTCAGTTTGGCAACTGCGAGCGATGCCACATGAAATTTCAAGCATCTAAAGGCTACGGTAACTGCTTAACACCAGGCGGGCCGTACGCTTGTTTGTCACCTTAGTAACATAAAAAAACATCTCCGTTGTAAATTTGTTTCAAAATCACATACAAACAGATGGTCCGGGTTCGTATTAAGCCCAGGCTATCCCAATTCTATAAACATACAATGAAAAAGCAATCTAGCAAGTATGTTTAAACTGTTGAAATAGCTGTTAACATGCTCCACATTGACAGTTTCAAAGAATAGAGCGCCGTCTCCGCCGGCGGCGGCTTCACAGGCATTCGTTGGAAAGGATATTGTTATTTCTTGTTCGTTTACTGCCTACCATTGTAGTGTTTACCGTGCCTGTAAAGGTGCCGACTGACATGAGCATTTGTTCAATGTGAATATTCTCATCGAGAATTTATTCGTTGTGAGCAAATATGGGAAAGCGTAGTGTGGGTAAGCCTCCCACAAGGTGGACCGACGACCTCGTGAAGGTCGCGGGAATCCGCTGGATGCAGGCAGCGCAAGAGCGATCATGGTGGCGAACCTTGGGGGAGGCCTATGTCCAGCGGTGGAATTCTTTCGGTTGAGATGAGGATGATGATAATGATGAGCAAATATGCTCATGAAATCTGCATTTTCACGACGAATATATGCTTGACGGTGCTCCATCCCCAGCAGTTAGTAGTAGCTTTCCCGGCAGGGCTCGCGCTAGCGACTGACTTGTAATGAACATTCAAAGGCATTCGCCGAAAAACCGACAGCCGAGTGGAGCGCGCTCATGTGCTCGGCTCGCTGTATAGCCCCCATAGACAAGTGGCATGAACGCTAATCGAATAGAATAGAATAGATTTCACAATGTATGGAAATGTCAAACGTCGCTATGTAGATCAACAACAAGTTGCTATGTAGATCACGTGACTTATGTCATTTCCATACATGAAGCGTAGCGATTTGAACGAACGCTGGTAGACGTCAGCCACTTGTCTAGCCCTTCTGTCATGCCGAATATTCGACTTGTAACGTGCTTACATCGAGCAAATGCTCATGTCAGTCGCCACCTTAAGCGCGCTCTCATTTCTAGCTGTGTTTCTTCAATGGATACTATCTATGTAGGTTAATGGTAAACTGGAGCGGTTGGAAAATTGAATTGTATTTCTTATTCTTGCCCAACTTGGTTTTTCCAAGATATTTATTTCTCAATTGAGAATTCTTATGATTTGTAAGGTTTCAATCGGAAAACTTTGTGTTGGAAAAGTTTGTTTCACAATAAGTAATATCGTGACCAGCCTGTATTACGTAGAAAAGGCTGAAAGGGTTCGTGTTTCTTCAAATATTCCGCATCATTAAGTATGGGTGCGTCGAAATGTGGCGAGCAGCGCGCCTGAGAGACTAGCTGCCGCCCCCATACTATCAGTTCTGAAATTATGTCTGTGTCAGACGTTAAAACTGATTACTCGGTCGCAACACTCGCCTCTCATTTGGTGCGTCCAGATGCTTTGCATGCCTTGGCCAGGCACTCATGTTATGACATTATAGCTGTGTGGTCCGACGTCAAAACTAAGTGCCCGCCCAAACCATCACTTTTCACGCCAGCTCACGTAGACATAGCATCATATTTGATTGCTCAGACGCGGCTGTTCGTTGCTTGTGGACGCGGTCATCAAAATGCGGATTCACAGTTAAAAGTAGTACCTATCTCCGATCTTAATAATGAGATACTTCAAAATTCTGTCAGTTTCATTGCGTCCAGGTTTTTGATAACATTACACAAAGCCATTCACGAAATGAGTGAACAATAATAAGCATAAATACTCACTGAGGATTATAACGAGGTATTTACAAATATTGGTGCTTCAGTTCGGTATTGTGACGTGAATAGGCTGTTATTAGCCTATCTTTTGAATGTTCTGCGGCGATTGTTGTTCAAAGTTATGTGATTACAGCGTGGGAGAACTGAGAGGGTTGGCCTCAGATTTACTGAAGTGTATTCGGCAACATAAGTCGCTGAACTTTCTCCGTATTATAAATAGCATGTACACTTTTATTTGCATCAAACTTTTTATTTATCTTGATTTAAACCATATTTACGGCGACAAGGTTCACCACCTGTCACATTGGGTTCTGACTATCTGGTGAAACGTGGGCTTTGAGTTGGTTAATATCTCCACAATGTGGTGGTTTATGGCCATTCAAGCCTCTGACTAACCCCGAATGGGGATAAAAGTCGTTACGTTACATGACATGATTAAACCATATTTAAATTTGTTGCTAATATTTGATTTTAACAACGTTTGCAATAAAGAGTATTACCGATATGAAAAAGTGAAAATATTCAAAGCCTTACGTTGCTGACTGTACCTAGTAGATTGGATTATATATTATATTGCTTAGTTATTGTATTGGTTAGGGAGAATTATGACGTCAAGGTGTCTGTATCGAAAAGGTACCAAGAATAGGTACTTATAAAAACAGTAACTAAGTAGGTACAGCTGGAAAGAAACGGGTGTTGTTGTACCCCGCGCTTACTGATAGGTAAAGTAGTTACTTATCGGCTACCTATCTATGTCACTGACTACCTACTAGTAGTTAATCAGTTATTGCTGTAGTAAAAAGTTTTTTTTTGTGGTGGTTCATCATCTTTAGCATTCACTTAAGGTAGGAGTTGGTTGCGAGCGGCAGTTGCTGCAACGGCAGTTGTCGCTGTCAGTTTCATACAAAATTGTCACGATGACATGTGCCGTGACGTCACGACGGCACCAATTTCTATGGGATTGACGTGTGCCGCCTGCCGTCTGCCGTCTGCCGCTCGCAACCAACTCCTACCTTTAGGCGCCATGTAAAATATCGTGCACTACTAATTTAACTAGTTAATATAATTTAATTAATTTCAATTCCTAATTTGTCCTCTTGTTAGGACTAAAATAATATAGTGTGGACTACCCTTTCATATGATCTGAAACCGACACCCTGAAACCAAAATGCATCAAGTTCACAAACAACACAGTTTGCTTTGTCCTAGCCTGTTAATTTTAGCATGAAATACGTCTGTGCACAAACTGTCCCCGGGTTTGCAAGTGAAGAGCTACCTGTGAGCACAGACTGCACTAACACACCGCGGTGGCAATAACTGAGAGCTTGTTCAGTAACTAGTATTCTGTAAACTATGTATAGTGGCAGTAAATAAGACTCACTTTGCTTTGATACAACCCGTTTGAATAAATTCCTTGTATCAGATTTGTACTATTGTTATGTTTGCACTGTTTACACGGTATTAATGACCGTGTGGGCGTAGTTAGCGTTTTAAATAAGGAACACTATTAAAAAAATAGGGACCATCTTTACAATGGCTCATGCCGCGCGCGAGTACTCAGTTTTGACGTCGGAACGCATAGTCATAATGTCCATAACATGTGTGGTTAGGCATGGCATGCGAAGCATCTGGACACACCAAATGGCTGCGTCTACATCAGGTGAATGCCGCGCCCGAGCACTCAGATTTCTCGTCGGAACGCATAGACATCAAAACTAAAACTACTGCCGACGTCAAAACTGAGTTCTCGCCCTAGATGCCTAGATGCCTGACATGAGTGCTCGGACAAGGAATGCGAAGCGCCTGGACGCACCAATTGACGGATTCTAAAAAGTGTTTATGTCATAGGGTTGCCAATATCGTATTCAATCAACTTGTTGTGTTAGTTAACAGTTATTAATTTCAATCGTTACTTCCATTAAAATGCACCCATTAAGGCACATACGGTTAATACTACTTTACTTGTGGTAATAAAAAGAGACGGAGAAGCTACTTTTGCATGCCCATATCAGTTATTAGGCTATATTTCGTCCGTACGAGTTGGATCTATAGGTGTAATGGGGCATTAGGGATGCCGCTGGGAAATGCGGCTCCAATTTATTGACTAATAAATATCGAGGCGAAAGCGCGACGAATGTGTTCCGAACGAGACATAAGTTAGTGCTCGTTGCTACTAATACAAACAACTAGCATTAAGGTGTTTTCGTATTCGTTCCAAAGCTACTATTATCCCAGGAATGTTTTGATAATAATAATAATAATATCCTGGGACATTTTTTACACACGGCTACCTGATCCCAAACTAAGCAGAGCTTGTACTATGGAAACCAGATAACTGATATTACTACATATACTACTTTTTATTTGTATATACATACTTAATATACATATACACCCAGACTCGGGACATACAGACATGTTCATGCACACAAATGCATGTCCCGGGTAGGAATCCAACCAACGACCTGCAGCGTGAAAGTCGCCATCACGCCAACCACGCCAACGGGCCCGTCAGTCACGCCATCAGTCGGGTCGTCAGTTTTAATAAACATCATTTAAAAAATATTATGACAAAAATATTATGTATGGACAACTACCAGGTACCATATTAGCAAAGTTCTCAGAGCAATATAGGGCGACCAACTAAAAACCTATTCCCTATATCTTATCCTATTCCAAAATGATTTACTGAGTCCTAGGTTGACCAATCATCGGGTCGATCCCAATAGCAGCTCAATGGCAATGGCAGTTCAATGGCTAAACTACTTGGGGCCCTGTATAGAACTGCATTCTGAAGAATTCATATGTTTTAATCACATTCTAGAGCAAAGTAGTGTGACTACCTAGATGCTTACCTACCTAACTTCTAGGCCATGGTTTTCAAGAAATACCTAGCTTCATACCAGCCAGTGCTTCCTACAGAATATTCAGAATTGAGCGCGTCGTTAGAGCGTGGCTTTGACATGCTCATCATGCCACAAGACGCGACAAAGGAATAGTTAACGAATATTTACCTCGCCGCCTACCGTGCGAACACACTCCAGCTATTTCATACAACTTTAACTTTGACAGTGTTCAAGACATAGCCGAGTCTCTAACCTTTAGAGCCGAGTTCACCAACAACGGACCGTTAGAGGAGTAACCGATTGTTTTATATATTAGCGACGATCGTTTACTACTCTAAGGGCCACCGCAGACTTGCTACTTTTAGCATCGGCGATCGGCGATTTTGATGCTGCGTCTCGGTCGTTAGCGCTCGAAAACGCGACGCAGGATCGTTACGTCACAAAATCGCCGGTCGCCGATGCTAAAAGTAGCAAGTCTGCGGAGGCCCTAACTGGGTTTCGTAAGATAAGTGAGAGAGCCGGAATCCCAACCCCTTCCTCCCCACTATCCCACTCCCCTTCAGGTTGGCAATGTGCGAGTAATGCCTTTGGTATTGCAAGCATCTATAGGCTACAGTAACTGCTTAATATAAGGCGGGCCGTAAGCTTTTTTGCCACCGCAGTCCTATTAAAAAACCTGTATTGGTAAACTCGGCCCTAAGACGACTAACGATACGAGGAAAGTAAGGGTCTATTTAAACTTTCCTAATATAAGCTAGTGCCAACACCATTTAATTTCTTAGGAAAGCACAAGGACAGATGATCCACCTGATGATGGGTGGAAACCGCTGCCCAGGACATCTGCAACTTAAGGGGAGCAGACGCGCGTTGCCGACCTTTTAGGGACATGTTAACATGCCCTTTGAACCACCTGGATAAACAATAAACTAAACAATAAACTTTTTCATAAAAAAAATATAATAACTCTCAATATCTTTCAAATTTTATTCCCATGTCACCATTCAATTGGTAACCGATCCCATAGAGTAATGCAATCACACCTCGCTCGCAAATACTCGCGATGTATCTGCAATGCGACTTTAAAATTCCGCACGTGTCCACATATTTGCTCGCGAGCATGCACCGCCCCTTTTCACGTTACGGCTCCGAGATTTGTTTCCTTCATATCATCACGTACCACTCGTGCAGATTATCTTATTTGAACTAGACCTGTTTAGGGTGATGGAACAGGCCTTAGATGATCACTCGTTTCGTCGTCAATACTAAATAGTATATTCTCTCTACTGCAAGCAATTACTACGCGTCGTCTACGCGTCTGCTACGCATCGGCTACGCATTTGCTACTTGCGACCACGATTACTACGCGTGATTACAACACGCACGCTCATCGTATACCCCTTCTCTACTTCTGTGTTATACGCATGGCGTCTTTCCGACCTCAAAGAATCAGCAAACGATTCAACCATGACGCATGTACGACGCAACAGTTTCGAGCGCAAGCTCAATACAGCCTAACTTATCCTTAATTCAAGCCTCATTATTAGTACCTTAGCTTAGCTTTATTTATTTATCCCGCTTAGTTCCTTCAGCTCAGTTTATTTTATAGCGAACGGATTTATTTTTTATTTATAAACTTACGTACAAATAATCCTTAGAATTATCCGGTTTATACTGGATTTCTTAGAGGAGAGGGCTTCTATATTTAGATCATAAACAGGATTGTACTTTTATTTGTTGTATATTAGTTTTTTTGTAGGATGAATCTAAATATATTCCATTTATGTAGAACCTTGAAGGCCACTGATAGTAAGACTAGTTGTTTTAGCGTAGGCCGCTCAGATCACTGGAAAATTTCTGAAATGATCCTTTTATCATTTTCCTTGATCAATCACTAGGATCGCATGCAATCTAGTGTACGGTAGCTTTTTCTTAGTTTGGTAAAATAATGTTGGTGGGTTGGTAATGTTTTACCCACAGCTACTAAATCAAAGCTATCGAAGCAACGCAGTGTAGTACTAAGCTACCTAAATAGCGCTTCGAAAACAGAATCGTGTATCAATCAGCTCAACCAGCCTCTTCGCAGTCCGGGCGAGATGGGAATGTTGTGTTTGGTGCTATCTAACAAAGTGCTTTGCAATTCCTGGTTATCTACCTAGAATGTAAGTGTAAAATCCATTAGGTAATAAACACTTAAACAATACGACATATGTGCCATCTTCTCTAAACACGATCTGCAATTTATGTAAGCAAAAAAAAGCACTTATGAATAATCAATATCAATATTTTAGTGTTAATACCGGTTCGTAATGCTGCTTCCATTTTGAAGAGCTTTAAGGCATGAACATTAAAGCAGTGAAATACGTTCGAATACCCAAAGTAGAGCATTTCGACTACAGCCTCTACACTAGAGCCGTGATACGCGAGGACAAAGGAATAGCTAACGAATGTTTGCAATTCCGCACTGTCAGCGGAAGCTATCGACCTATATTCCTCAGAATAACGCTAACAAAAAAAAACTATTTGCATTCTGTATTCTTATTGGATGAGTGTAGCGCTAGAAAAATAAATTACAGATAGTTCAAAAGTTCCATTGGGTGCATTGATGTATATTTTTAACAGATGATGTATACCTTCAACATTTCAATCACCAGACTTGTGCTCAGCGCACCACTACTAGTAGAGAATCCCACCTATGATCGACCTTCACCCATCTACTTACCGGATGAAAATTGTATTTTATTAAATAAAATAAATATTCCTGAACATATACCAATAGATGCGTCCAAATGCCGCGCAAGCCTCACCCGAGCACTCATATTATGACATTATGTCTATACGTTTCAACGTCAAAAGTGAGTGCTCGCGCGAGGCATGCGCCTGATGAAGACGCCGCCAATGGTTGCCGTAAAAAATATGTTCATGGCTATAATTAATTAAAATTATATTTTTCTTTTACACACTTTTAAACAAACAGGCAGTCGTGCAATTTTTTTTAATCGTTTTTTTCTAAGTACCTACGGTATATCCTTTTACATGCATTTAGTAAAAATATGTTATTTTGTCATTACAAACAGACATTTCAATTTTATTTATTTCTATAGATAAGCTATAATACTTAGTACACTACCAAGAGACTAAATAAGTCCAAAATAATGAAATAAACCACAAAATGATCCGTCGGAACCTCATAACCCACAAAAAGAGCAATAAGTGTAGAAGACATATCATTCCAGTAAATTCCAATTTTCTCCCCCATTTTTTCGATTCCCAAACGTGTCTGAGACATTCAGGTGTACCAGCTAATAATTTAGGATGGGGAATAACTATTTGGCAAACAGAGGGCGTTAGGAGTAATAGCTGCAATCTGGGGCGACGCACCGACGGTTTCGTCTCAGGAATTTCCCAGGGGAATATCATATTTCTGTACTAAGTGATCTCGAATTGAATTTTTCGGGCGAGTTTTTAGGTAACCTCGGTACTAAGTGATCTCGAATTTAATTTTGTATTTTTTCGGTCGAGTTTTTAGTTAACCAGTGGTATGTTGAGCTAAGCATGAATTTAGTAGTGATATAGATGATCATATGAATCTTTATGACAAATTGAATCCAGTTCCATCTAGTGAAATTGCCCAAAACTTTAACATATAAAAAATTATAAGACTCATCAATACATTGTGTTATATCGGCTATAAAAAGTGCAATGTAACATTCCATCACTGTTCAAACATAAATTAATTTTGATAATAACACGTTACTGCCTACGCCCACTTACATGAACGATTATGTCAAGGAAGCTCTAAAAAGGTCTACAAAGAGGCTCCTTTATAATTATAGCTCCATAATGAAGAGGCATTAAAACGGACCTTAGTAATTAATCTTACCAATTAACAAAGCATTTAAACGCCTTCTTCAGCTTTTTAAGTAAAAGATACTAGTGAATTAAGTGGAAAACAAGTTGTAATTTATAGGGGGTTTTAGTTTCACCGTTTGGAAATTTAAAATTTATTTTAAATGAAAATGTGTCATTTGATTCACCGGTAATTTTGTAAACATTCATTTTTCTATGATACCTATAGCATTTGAATAGACTGGATAGATACCTAGATATAATAATTTAGCCCTTTTAACGTCCCACTGCTGGGCACGGGCCTCCCCTCAATGCGAGGGGGATTCAGGCCATAATCCCCCACGCTGGCCCAGTGCGGGTTGGTGGATTTCACATGTCTAAAGACATGCAGGTTTCCTCACGATGTTTTCCTTCGCCGTAAGCAAGTGATAATCATATTAAAGTTATGATTCACACATAGATTTCGAAAAATCCAGGGGTGTGAGCCAGGGTTTGAACCCATGACCTTAAGCCCGCAAGACGCGTGCTTAACCAATCGGCTACCACTGCTTAGATACCTAGATACTTCCTTAAAAATATGCTGATTTTTAGAAGACTTTCCAACAACCATGGACGATTTTCCTGAGGCAAATGCGGTACCTACAGCTCACACTAAAGGTAATTTTGCTCATTACTTTCTTAGCTATATGTCTATCGTTTCTGCTGTTTATGTCCTGTTCTTTGTTTATATGCTGTGCTGAATAATGTCCTTTTTTAAATCTTACACAACGTTTTTATACCTACAGGTTTTTTTTACCAGTGTGTAAATTTTGATATCTCTGTGTGATATCTTCAGATGTTGTTGGAACCTAATATTATGGTAACGGTTGGCAAAAATACGTTTACTTATAGTCAATATCCTGAACAAAGACATTTTTTTTTTTTTCAAATTGTAATAACAGGACACTAATGACATCATAACTCCTGTTTTGAGGTTATACTTATCGTAAAAAGCAACAGCTTTTGTTATACAAGTTCCGAACAAAAACCTCTGCTATCCATAAAAACGGCGACATCTAATAACTTTTTATGGATACGGCTAGTACCATATTTTATGAATTCGCGACTCCTCAAATGAAGTTTGTAATAAAATTTAATGTTTTTTTGGGTGTTTATAGTAACCTATTAGTAGCTTCTTTGCGCTCTAGGTATCTATATTTTTTCCACATATCTACATTCACATTCTATATTCGTACCAACCTAGTCAATTTAACTATAATAGCCAATCACGTTAATATCTTCAAAACAAAAGACTTAGGGCGGAGTTCACCCACACACTAACTTACCGTTACAGCAGTAAACAGACGATTGCCAGTACATCAAGCAATCGGTTACGCCTCTAACGGTCCGCTAATCTGTTGGTAAAGACAGCCCTTAGTAGGTTAAACATTAACAAATTAGGGCCGTAAGATCAATTGTACTTTAAACGATGTGAGAGAGTTTATCTCCCGTCTTCCATATTTAATCTCTTCACGATCGATCAAATAGAAATAATAATAATAATATCCTAGAACATTTTTTACACACGGCTACCTGATCCCAAACTAAGCAGAGCTTGTACTATGGAAACCAGATAACTGATATTAATACATATACTACTTTTTTATTTGTAAATACATACTTAATATACATATACACCCAGACTCCGGACATACAGACATGTTCATGCACACAAATGCATGTCACGGGTAGGAATCGAACCTACGACCTGCAGCGTGAAAGTCGCCTCCGCGCCAACCACGCTAACGGGCCCGTCAATACTTTACACTTTACCAAGAAAGGAGACATGTGACCGTCACTGACACTCTATTTGCAAATAATGGTGCGCTGAGCACAAGTCTAGTGATTACAATGTTACGAGGTACCAGATTTGGTAAAATATTACATCAATGATATCACTATAAAATACCGTAGTGCTTCATATTAACTTTATTATCAGTGTTATACAACATGCGTAGGCCGGCGAATTTATGGCTAATAGGGGTTGATGTAATAAAGATTGGGGATGCACCGACAACGGTATTAGGAGATTAGTCGACGTGGGCTGTAATAGCGTTGAAAGATCTAACACTGACTATATCGTCCATATGGACTAGAGACATCGTATAACTACATAAGATATTAAATAAATATATGAATATGGAACTGATGTTGTTGGTCGGCAGGCAAAGAATCCTCACGTTTATTAGGCACACAGACAGGCGAGACCCAGACAGACTAGAGAGGCTGATTATCACTAAAGATATGATAAACGGCTTTATATTAAAAGCACGCTGTAACGCTTGTGCTTGTTTTTAAAAGTAGAATTGCTTTTCTGTTTTTTACTTAGTTTTCTGCTTTCTACTTTTTTGTGCTTTTATGCTTTGAACTTTTAGATGGTAAAAACTTATCTGCTGAAAAATTGATAGTGAGCCTTATGCGCATAGAAATATGGTTGTCAATCTAATATAATTTAGTATCAATGTATTGCTTTTTATGGGTAAAGAAATAAGGTTCAATTTAATTAAATATTGATTTGAGCTGTATTTTCATAACAATAAGGTTACTTTTTGTAAATTTTTGGAATTTCTTTCTCTTTCTGGCCGTCATTGCTTAAAAGCCACACGCTTGTGTTTGTAAGCGCGCTTGTGTGCTTACGTAAAAAAACTAACTTTTCAAACGGCTTTTCGTTTAAGCACCCACTTCTAATTATCACTGGCTATATCGTAGGAAAGAGAAGCAGGGGACGCTCACCGACGCAATGGACACATCACTCAAGAAACAACAGTGGCCACCTTGCAAACGACCATACGAACGGCGCAAGATAGAGAGATCTGGAGAGGTATGTAATTAGGCTACACACCAAAAGGTCTCACTCATGAGGATACGATAAATAAGAAGATGGTGTTGGTGTATATGAATATAGCTGAGACAATAAACAACAACCCTTACCACACTGTGACAGGACAGCAAAACATTCATCTATATACCGCCGCTATATTTGTTATCTTAACGTCAGGTGCACCTTTCCAAATTGCTAGTGAGCTCGCCTTCCTGTCCCAAATACGACTGTCAAACCCTTATCAAGCCCTAATTATACATTACCGTCGTTTTCATTTGGTCGCTCCGATATTGCGGTGGATTTCTTTGGTGACAATTTGTGACGTGTTTCCGTGTGCTGGCCATCGTAATGTGTTGGATACAAGACAGGAGATTGATCGTTGTTTACGAAAGGTGTATCCGGAATTAAAAAACCGGACAAGTGCGAGTAGGACTCGCGCTCTAAGGGTTCCGTACAAATTGGGACCCCCATACAAACTTCCAGCCCTTATTTTAACCCCTTAGAGCTGGAATTTTCCAAAATCCTTTCTATGTTCTTCTTCTACGCTGTAAGAGGTACCTACCGTATAAATTTCATGTTTGTAACACCAGCGGTTTGGGCTGTGCACGTCTTGACAGACGGACAGACGGATAACAAAGTGATCCTATAAGGGTTCTGTTTTTCCTTATGAGGTACGGAACCCTAAAAAGAAGCGTAGTGTGCGATTTTTGACGATAAAAATGTATAGAGCAAGTATTCGTATTCATATTTATTAGTTAGTATTTTGTTCCTGCCCTAACTTTTCCATACGAGGTTTTCCGTGTTCCACGTAATGGCTGTTAACACGCGGGCAACAGTTTGAATATTTGAACATAATGTTCCCCAACAAAGTAATAATGTGCGTGTAATGTTCAAGTAATCTAACTTTTTACATTCCTTTAAAAAATTTAAACTTGGAGATTCTCATGGTTGGAGCAGCCATATAACTTATATCATGATAAAAATACTGAATCATGTTACTAGAATTGCTATAACTGACTTGTAGTTTACCTATTATAAACCTATTATATAATAATAATAATAATATCCTGGGACATTTTTTACACACGGCTACCTGATCCCAAACTAAGCGGAGCTTGTACTATGGAAACCAGATAACCGATATTACTACATATACTACTTTTTTATTTGTAAATACATACTTAATATACATATACACCCAGACTCCGGACATACAGACATGTTCATGCACACAAATGCATGTCACGGGTAGGAATCGAACCTACGACCTGCAGCGTGAAAGTCGCCTCCGCGCCAACCACGCTAACGGGCCCGTCAAATATACACGTTATACACGGGTTGTTCCTCGTATACCTATCCTATTTCTTCTCATTCCATTAATATTTTTTCTTACATCACCCCAATAATTGAGATAGATATTCATACGCATTCTTAGCCACAAAACACCAGTCTTTAATTCATAACAATAATATGTATAACTTTCATGATTTATCGTGCAAAAATTATGTTGATACAATATACCCATTGTTTGCGTTTTCATTAGACAAAGGCTAGCCTTGTCGAATCCAGATTCGACCTTGTGTAACTCTTTAATTTAATGGACGTTTATTTACTCGGTACTAGAATAGACATTAATTAATATACTTGTAGACATTGAATGATGGTTATCTTCAACGCAAATTAAAACCAGCTTTAATGCTACTGTTGCTAAGTTTGTTTTCGAAATGGTGATTGTAGCGTCTTCAATATCTAAACCCTTTGTCTTAGATTACTATTAAAAATCTCTGTTATAAACTGTTCCTGTCATTACCAGCTTTTCCCGGCTTCGTCTATGTAATCCTTGAGTATAAAATGTACTTAACTGACGTACCGCGTTACTAAGAAAAATCATTGGTTTCTGTCAGATGTACTGAAGTACGCCGTCTTCAGCATAGTATCAGTGGCCGCATTTGATTAGTGCACATGCTCCATCTAGTTGGAGCGGTCTTGTGTAAACCAAAATGAATCTATGCTTGCCTCTATATTCACCATATTTAATGAAAATCTATCCAGTTGTTTCTGCAAAATTTTAAGAGAAATAACTAAAATATTCACTTTCATAGTACAGTAGGTAAAACCTACCGAGTCAGGGTTGCTTCAACAAAATTTAAAAATTTCCAACATTTCTGAAATGTTTTCCGTGTCTATTGAATTTTTAACACGAAAAGAATTTGTTGAAATAACTGAAGGAAACTTCGTAATTTAAACTTTTGAATTAGCTAAAAGTATGAACTGGGCGGATGAGGATTTACCTTCGTAAAGCTTTGTAAATCCATCGATCGTGCCTATAAACCGAATTAGGTGCCTCCACAAGCCTTGGGCGTTGAGTCGGTTATCAATTAACTATTGCGAAAATTATTGGTCGGTCAGAATCAACCGACCAATCAGAGGTTTGATCACTATAGCAAAACGCCACAGTCACGCCACAATGGCTAAGCGACTAAGGGCCCTTGACGCTTGACATGATAGAATTTATTTTTTATAAAGTAAGAATTTCCATCTTAATAATGTTTTCAAGAGCAGGTATAAATTGTATGGAATATAACTGATTTTCGACCAAAAACTACCGAAAATCATGAAATATAATTTATGATCCAACTTTCATCATTACGGGTTACTTTGATTATCAAGTTTATCAAGTTGAAATATAATAAAGGGCAACTTGACTTTCACTTGAAAGGATTATGCGATCGACTCATTAACCAAATTCGGAGGTATTGTTTTCATCGCAAGTCTCATTAAATCAATTAAAATATTCAAGTCTTAAAACATTTACATTAAAAGTTATACTTATTATACAATTATCTTCAGCTCATATATGGGCTGGTTTGACCAGGGTAGTACCACCCTATCACAGAAGATCGGTATAAAGTAGATTACAGGTGCGTTTCATACGATGAGTGAGAGGGCCGGGTGCCTCCCCCATCCCCTGCTTCTGTCCCACTCCCCGTCAGGTCGGCAATATGCGAGCTATGCCTTTGGTATTGCCAGTATCTAAGATCGGTCGTACGCTTGTTTGCCATAAAACCGGCCAAGTGCGTGTCGGAATCGCACATAAAGGGTTCCTTACCACCGAAGAATAAAAACGTCAAAAATCTTTTATACAATTTTATTTATTTTTTGTATTTGTAGTTATAATAGCGGCAACAGAGATAAACATTCTGTGAAAATTTCAACTCTCTACCTATTACGGTTCGTGAAATACAGGCCGCTGACAGACAGACGGACGGAAAGCGGAGGCTTAGTAATAGGGTTCCGCTGGCACCCTTTGGGTATGGAACCCTAAAAACAAGGCCAATATAGTATTCTACATTCCTAAAACATTAACACAAACCAGTATACAAACAGATCGAAAAATAATATTTTCCATAGAATCACGTACAAGCCGCCGAGTAGACGCCGAATAGTGTACTTCTGACTTTTTTAATATTCGAAGCTATCAATCATCTATGGCCAAGTGTAAGGAATGTCGATAGCGCGAGGCAGGGTTCGAGTCCACGTTTCATTATTTTAAGATAAGGAAAATTGATATTGATGACATTTTATTGTGGAGTTATTTTTAGAGCTTTCAATACATTCTTCTTCTTCTCCATTCATGCTACCTACCTGGCATCCATCCAGAAGTCATCCACTGCTGAATAGTCCTATGGGCTAAGTTCAGTATTACATTAACAGACCGTTAGAGCCCTAATTATTTTTTGGATGTAGGTACTGGAAACAATAAACTCAGCTGTAATAGTTTGCAAATTTCATACATTTGTATTATATCGGAAAACAATTGGTGCGTCCAGAGGCCTCGCATGCTCGCGCAGCACTCATGTTATGAAATTATGTCTATGCGTTCCAACATCAAAACTGAGTGCTCGGGCGAGGCATTCGCCTGATTTAGATGCAGTCATGATACCTTCTTACTAAAAATCGGTAGTCCGTTAAATCTTTAGTTAACATGTTGTTTGCGAGTGGTGCCCGTTGGCGTGGTTGGTTTAAATTCCGGTTCGATTCCTACCCGGGACATGCATTTGTGTGCATGAACATGTCTGCATGTCCCGAGTTTGGGTGTAATTATGTATATTAAGAATGTATTTTTAACAAAACGTAGTATATGTAGTAATATCAGTTATAGTCAGTGGGATAAGGTAGCCATGTGTAAAAGAATGTCCCAGGACATTTATTTATTAATTAGGCAAACGGCTTTGTGATAGACTACCAAAACTGTCCAAATTAATAAAAACACAATATATTGTAATTCAATTACTTGCTATAGAATTAGCAGACCTTGGGGCCTATGCCTCCATTAGCATTCAGCACACCCTGTAGTCTTTCAGCATAGCTCACATTGAGTTAGCGTTGTCACTATAGCCTACTTACATGTTACTGTTTTAAGGGGTATTGTTCTTTGTGTCTATGCTGAAATAAGCATTAATTTTAATCGTCACTTTATTAAAAAAATAAATATGGTCAGCATTTTCTATTCAAACTACTGTAACAGCAGCGATTCGACCAACTTTATAACGTGACTCAAGATATCATAAAACGCTAGTTTTTCGTTGATTGCTTATAATAAAGAATGCAAGGTGGTGCATTCAACTTTTAAATGCACCCGTTAAGAATTCGTGTTGGTATAACAACATAATAATTATAAAAGTGGCAATCAAAACTAAACTGTATTTATTGTATTGTAACTGTATTCCTTGTTTTCATAGATCTAAGAACACATGATAATATGACTACTATGTGTAAGCAACCGTGCGTAGCTACTAAATATCTTTCAATATTAAATAAGGGCCTCCGCAGACTTGCTACTTTTAGCATCGACGATCGACGATTTTGATGCTGCGTCTCGCTCGTTCGCTCTCGAAGAAACGCGACGCATACCGATACGTCACAAAATCGCCGGTCGCCGATGCTAAAAGTAGCAAGTCTGCGGAGGCCTTAAAGTAACCACCTTTATAGAAAGTTATGATGGCATTACAAATCACTTTTGTTCGAAGAAATGCTTTCTAAAACTATTTTAAACTGGCTAATATATGGGAGTAAGTCTGTCAGAGATTACCTACCTCTTGAGGGGGTATCGTCCTCCAAATAGCTCGCCCCGCTGTTGACTCTAAGTTAGGTGTTCACAAAAGCCTTATGATTAGAGATTTAACTACCAACCTTAAATAATCTATTTTATATAAACTTAAAGTCAAATCAAGCTTAGGGTTACAACCGTTCATAAAATTGCAATAATAAATTAATTAATAACGGATAGGCACTCACATAAATTAAATTTATATAAGTACCTATATAATAGTATCCAACTATACCTGCTTTGTAATGCCATTTTAAATCATATATAAAATATCGCCAAACCTATACACCAACTGAATGGTCTCAAACTAAGCAACGCTTGTAATAGTACCATACAATGGACTACCATACAATGGACTAGGGGTGATGCGGGGCAGGAATTGAACCCGCAAATACCCGATGCAGTGAGCCGCGCAGCCAACGCTCGAACCACTGTACCAAGCTGTCATCAAATCAATTTTATACAGCTACATTTGGGGGCACTAAATTCAACAAGATGGAATTTTAAGAACTTCACGAATTATTGTGGTTTCTGCCCCGAATGGTAACTTAAAGCTATTGTCCTATTATATTGGGACAAAATACTACAACGGTTTTAAAGGTGGTAGAGCCAAGCTGTAGCCAATTGACTGCAGCTCATAAACGGGCTGGCTCGACCGGGGTAGTACCACCCTCTCACAGAAGATCGGGGTAAAGCAGCTATTACAGCTGCGTTTCGTACGATGAGTGAGAGAGCCGTAAGCCCACCCCCCCTCCCCCTCCCTCCATCCCACTCCCCTTCAGATCGGAAATGTGCGAGCAATGCCTTTGGTATTGTAAGCATCTATAGGCTACGGTATCTGCTTAACATCAGGCTGGCCGTATGCTTTTTTGCCACCGCAGTCCAATAAAAATAAAAATATAAAAAGAAACTACAGTATAGTACCTACCCATCTACCTATCTCAGCTTTCTGGGTGAAGGTTTTTATACCCGACTACGGCGGAGGGTTATGATTTTGACCGGTATGTATGTATGTGCATCTGTTCCCGCCTAACTTTCACACTACTTGTCGTAATTTGACAAATGAGGTATCGTTAGGCTTAATGGCCCGCTAGTATGAAACAAGAAATATTCTCATCTAGAGGATAGCCGTGGTCCGTTTAGGCCGATTAGGTCAAAGTGGCATATGACAACGGACCACGGCTATCCTCTAGATGAGAATATTTTCTTGTGTCATACTTTTTAGAGCGCGATTTTTCAGTACTCGGGTTTTAGTTTTTAAACTAACTTTTTTTAATGAATCAGACTACCTAACCTTCACAAGGTAACTTATAAAGCAAAGGAAATCATTCTAACGTTTACGTTGCTATTAGAAACGAGGCTGTCCGACCCTTAAACCACCTTTAGCCGGTAAGCTATTGTCGCATCTAAATATGAATGGAATGTCGCTACGGGTCGGGTTATCATCCTCCTAGTTACCGCCCTATGCCAGTTCGGAACTCCCTACATTCCGAGCCAACGTTCTCAAAGGCTTGAGGCTTGGCTCGCCGCCAAAATGTACCCCCGAATCATTCTTTCTCATGTTTTATGGTCTTGTAACTTTCGGATTTAACGACAAATCATTACTGAGTTTGAGGTATGGTAGCCTCAGCGAAAACACTATCGTTAACTCAATCGATAGTTGCTAAATGTTAACGAGATGTGATTCTAACGAAAACAACTCTGTAAAAAGCTTCACGATGTTATGAAACGAGGTTTATTTTGTGTGTGACAAACACGTTTACGGGCCGCTCAGCTGTTACCGTAGCTTATAGATGCTTGCAATACAATAGGCATTGCTCGCACATTGTTGACCTGAAGGGACAGAGGGAGCGGAAGGGGGTTTGGGCATCCGGCTCTCCCACACATCGTACGAAACGCAGCTGAAATAATTTACGCCGATCTTCTGTGAGAGGGAGACACTACCCGGTCGAGCCAGCTCATAATATGAGCTGCAGACAATTGGCTACAGCTAGACTCTACCACCAGTAAACATAATATTATCTAGTCTGCGCGCAGTGTTCACCGTTTCGTATCTCTTCTCTTTGGCCGTGGTATAATGTAACTTAGTCTTACTCAAACGAGCGAATGTTATTCTTTTGAAAAACAATGTTTATATTATATCTGAAACTTATGACTTCCCAGAAATACCAACTTTAGACAACTAATATTTTTACAGCCCACTCTCTACTGAAACATCAAAGTAATATAAACATTTTAGGAACACATTACCAAACTTCCCACAGCCTAGCGGTATTTATTATGCGGGCCTTTTGGATGTTTTTTATGAATATTAAACACATATTACAAATGTCGTGACCATTGTTATCAGTAATAATAATAATAATAATATCCTGGGACATTTTTTACACACGGCTACCTGATCCCAAACTAAGCCGAGCTTGTACTATGGAAACCAGATAACTGATATTACTACATATACTACTTTTTTATTTGTATATACATACTTAATATACATATACACCCAGACTCCGGGCATACAGACATGTTCATGCACACAAATGCATGTCACGGGTAGGAATCGAACCTACGACCTGCAGCGTGAAAGTCGCCTCCGCGCCAACCACGCTAACGGGCCCGTCAAACCGGTACGACACCGCACCATTGGCAGTGATATTCAACCCCTTTCACCACTTTATCCTCGAAAGAGTCTTCCTAATACGTGTTTATGAGGGAAAGTGTATAATTTATCTATACCCTTTGTTTAATGGCACATCAGTAAAAGAACCGTATTGTATTTAAACAGCATTGATTGAAAGTTATCTATCGTTTCTGAAATCTGATCAATTTGCGACCAATTTCTTTTTGAAAATTTGTAATTTTGCGACCAAGTGGTTTTATCCTCAACCCACTTCCGTGTTCGATTTTGAAATTGTTGTGTCATTCATTAATGATTCAGAAATGATGATCATGAATATTTTAACATATTGATTGAAGTTATAATTATACCTACTTAGAGATTATAATAACAATTAAAATTAATGTCAAAGCAATACATACCTACCTATCCTACCGCGTTGTGTGAAGTATAGTATATGTACCTTACCTGTATACCAACATTTTTACCACGAACTTAGGTACTTTTATTTCCCAAAAGAGGTTAAAAGCATAACAAAAGAAACTACCCTCAGGCAAAATATACAACCGGATTGCATTTACAACAAATAGGTACTAAAAAACCAGCAAAAAAATATTCACAATATCACGCACTTATTCCATTACAGGCACTTACACTAAAATCTAAATATGGGTACAAAGGCTCACTTCAAATCCATATTTCCAACCCACTATTGGTACCACAAATTGGACCCAACAAATGAATTTTAAGAGCACTAGCTTGCCCTTTGAATACGTATGTGGTCAACTTTGGTCGCGAATTTCGCAATAAATCTCTTTTCCAATTATATTATGAGCACATTACGACCTGTAGTATATACTTATTATGTTTCTTGCGAAACTGGAAATCTTTTTTAAGGGAAAAATACGTAGGAAAGTACTTCAAAAATAAGTCCCACTTGAAATTAATTATTTATACTCATAGCTAAATAGCGAACAAAATAAAGCCGATATAGGTAACTTAGTACGCAATCTATGATTAGATTATTGGCCCACCCCTTATCATATTATTGTACTTACCAAAATAGCAGTGTTGGCAAAACATACGTTAATTGACATAGTCAATTTTTTTTTTTCCAGAATATATAGTTTTTTGCAAGAAATTAATTTCAAAATAATTTAATTCTCCTAATAAAATTGGTGTATACATTACACCAATATACCTAAATTACCTAATTACTACATTTACATTGCAATATTCGTAAAAAAATGTACATACTTACTACATAGGTACCTATCTATAAAGTAAATATTTACTCTGCATAATATCACTCCGTATATCAGGTGCAGATAGGTATAGAGATATGAATCTTATATTTCCTTGAGAGAGCTTACAGCCATAACCATCTTCCGGGATATTCGGTCCTCGCTGCGCGGGTATCGCCGTTCCCTCCATAATCTGTTTTAGGGTTAATGTTCGGACCGACATACTAATGCTTGAGAATGCCATCTTAGAGCGCCTTCAAATAAGAGGCGTATATCCGCACCTCTATCATGGCGGGGCAGTTCGCGCCTATACCATTATTTTATGCAATATCTAAAGGTGCAGTAGAAGCGCCTAACTTGCGCCGATTTTCTAAGCAGATTTCCTCCCGATATTTTCCTTCATCGCAAGCTAGTGATAATCATATTAAAGTTATAATACTATTTAAAAAAATCCAGAGGTGCCAGCCCGATTAAGAAAATTGAATGAAGTAAGATTAAGAAAATATTAAATGTAAACCAGAGGTAAACCTCTATAGTAAACTATAGCACACCAAGATTTCGCCGATGGGAGCCACAATTTAATTTAAATTCATGTGTTAAATGGTATGTACTTAAGTTAGGTATTTTTGAAATTTTTAATGAAACCAGTGTGTTTTTATATTCCAAAACATTTTTATTTTTATAATTTGTAGTAAACTGAATTATGATTGGCGTTCGAGTAATCGATAACCATTCTGCTATTTTTACAATGGAATGTAATACACTCATCAACGTATATGATTTTTTTATTGTAAAATGAATAGTGTGTAAATATAGTAAAACAGAAATATTATAGAGTAAGAGACTGGTGTATCTTAAAGTAAGTATATTAATTAACAAAGACACATAAATAAAATTACATAGGTGCTAACAAACGTACTTATGTACCTAAGTATGTACATAAAATATTTGCAAAAACACTTGTACAGAAAAGTACCTTTCAAATAATACAATAAATTATGTACGAATTTATACTTGACATAAGTAATTATATCTTGGAATAATTACTAATGCAGAAACTATTTGAGCCATGAATTCAACCCTGTAGATAATATAATTAATAATAATCATTGCAAGAATTTATACCAAATAATAATTAGACTTCACAAATAATACTAAATACCGTTTAATAAACCAAAGAATACAGACCAAATATTTGTACAGATTAAATAATACCAAATGAATAACCCGAATCCCTTTCGACGCAGATATTGCCAGAAGTCAACAAACCTTTTATTAAAATCGTGCTGTATTTACATTTCATACATTCGAATAATATATTTACACATTGAATACAATTTACATTTGACTGACATACACATATTTACAATCAATTTATATAAATACATTTTTCAATTCCGAAATCGAATTGGAACCTTTACATTCCTTTAACGAGTTTCGCTTGATTTCAATGAGAAATCCCGTACGCGAAACCTTTACACAAACACTGTATGGACCCCAATCCAATTTCCCCGAACTTATTTATTGTTAATGTCTCTATTTAATGTACGGCAAGTTTGGCAGACCGTCTGTTCTTCGTCTGTGGTGCGCCCCGTGATGCCTCAAGTGTATTAAAGCCTCTCTCATTTTTTGCTCCCTCAACGTTCGTATGTAATCCTCATCAACTGAATGCCTATCTTTTCCACGCGACGTCCCCTTATCCATTCTCTCACTGTCTTTGAACAAAACACACCACAGAGACTTGTCCTTGTTATCCCACAACAATGACTTCGTGTACTCTTTCAATCTCCTACTATTTTCCTCCACCCGTCGCATGGCTATTTCTATTTTAATCAAGTCTTTGTAATGGTCCGGCATAGGCGGTGACGTGGTGATATTATTGGCGTCGCTTTTAACGGAGCTTATATTAATTCTCGACAAGTAATAATTTTCATATTGGCCAGCGGAGGCGGTCCGCAATAGCCACACTACACTGGCGAGGAAAGTGCACGACACTATGAAAGTTAATACGAGGAGAGTCAGTCGGAATACCACGCTCGGGGACGCACAACTCATATCACTATATTTTGTTTATGTTTGCCGACGCACTGTGGTGATTCGTACATAACGCGCCGGCGTAGTCAGCACTACGATTTGCTACGAGCGTCCGCTCGCTACGGTGCGTCGCTACGAACTGGCGTAGCTGGCGTAGACACGGCGAGCCGCGATTCAGCGCACAGCTACTGTTTATCTCGGCTGTAATTTGCAGTCCAAAGCTGTATTCTAGCTGCAGATGCTTTCGGATCTCTTTGTGCGAGCTTTCTTTACACTTTTGTGCACTCATTATGCTGCATTTTTTAAATTCAAGCAACAGCTAAGTTATAATTGCTCGCTATGCATTTGCAAAAAACGTTTAAAACAGAAGTTTTGCATTAAAATTTTCACATAAATTTGGTTAATATACTTCATATGGTTATTGGAAGTAGGTCACGGGTTCCAAGTTAAATTTGGTAATTTGGCTGGAAAGGCGTCAACGATAAAGATCTGGTCGCCACTGCAATTATTGGGCAGCCTTTTACATCAAAAAGCTCTACTTAAACGAAATGACTGAGTGAATACCCACTCGGGCGTTATTACAATATTAAAGGTCTTTTGACGTGAAATAAAATATAGCAGCCCGTAATTATGGGCGTTAATGACTATATTATTTTGGAAATACATCAAAAACGGTATATTGTATTTTAAACACGTACGCTAAGCATCTTTTTAGGTTGGCACATACTTCCTTTAACATTTATACGTTTTTCATTACCGAGAAACTGAATCTCGGACCGCATAATCAGTAGGCTACCTTGCAATCACTAAGCCAACAAGGCAGTCCCGTTTTAACTCATTATTTTTAAATTTCCTTCGCATAATGAGTGTACAAAATACCTCGCTTGTAAACCGTAAGCATTTTCATTTATCTAACGCACCCTTTGGATATGCCTCTTTAAATTTAGGTATGTGAAGGAAACGAGTTATGTATGAACCATTTAGTTTGAAATTGGGGCGATTTATGAAGTAGCATCTTTTCGAAACAGGATTTCATAACACAACATCCATAGATGTATAAAAGATTCGCGCGCGTGTTTAACTAGATACCGTCCTACTAAGATAAACCAATCAAAAAATTAGGTAAGATGCCTTCATCATCGCTGCACGTCAGTTTCATACATTGGTAGCTATCAGATGTCCTCAAGTACGCCGACTTCGGCGTAGTATCTGTTGCCGCATTTTACTAGTGCGCACGAACCACAGAGTAAAGACTAAAGAAAGAGGTGCCCTTATTAGATATTTGTATGAAACAAAACGTGGTCATTGTTTTTTCATTTTACTATTTACCGGTAAATAGTTGAAATACTCGCTTCGTTTTATGTCGATGTTAGTACGAGGCCGACCACTCGGCCGACTTGCTTAGGGCCAGTCCCCTTAGTAACTGGTCCATGGCACGAATCATAGTTGGAGCGCGCTCGCGAAAACCAAAATTAATCTATAACAACATCAACATTGAGAAATAGTTGCTTCAACTTCGACTAAAATATACTTCTCAAACGTGTATAGCTTGATAGCTATCAAAATTTCTCGTCGATGCTCATTGGACAGCCAGGGCATAAAATATGCACTGCCACTAAACTGGGCTATTTGTCTGAACAACAGATTAAAATAAATTTTGATTGAAATCTGGGGCCGTATTACGAACCCAGACCATCTGGGAGGTTACTTTGAAAAACGAAACGAAAGCTTCGGCTGACGGATCGTCCGAAGTACGGATTCGATGATCGTGATTTGACGTTTCTCCTTTCGTGGATCCTACTCTGAAAGTTATTTGACATTTACGATTTCAGTGTTTGACATGGTTTTGATCGTAAATCGAATCCGTACTTCAGATCCGTAACACTTTCGGAGTAGGAAATCACCCGAACCGTCAGCCGAAGCTTTCGTTTTGTTTTTCAAAGTAACCACCCTGTTTCCATCGTTCGTGATTTTGACACTAATGTGCTTCGAAAATATATCAAAATTCCAAGCCCAAACGAAACTGCTGGCCTACTCCGAAATACGAACCTAACGTTTCGGCTGACGGATTGTCGTGATTTGACATTTCTTCTTTCGTTTTTCTCTACGATTTGACATTGTTTTGATCGTAAATCGAATCCGTACTTCGGACGATCCGTCAGCGACGTATTTCGGAGTAACCCCCCTGATTCTTGCTTTCGTTCCGAGTTAGTAATAGTAGCCCTAACCCCACAGGAATTTATTTTATTAAATTATTAGTCGGAAATAATTAGGTCCCATTTATATCCTACTCCTTAATTAACCCTCCCCTCAACATAGATGGGATTCAGGGATTATCCATAACATAAATTATGTAAAAATAGAAAAAAAAAAAACAACAGCAGTTTGCATTAGCAATTTTAAAAGCAGTCATTTTTACACGTCACGTCACGTTGGGTTCTGACTACCTAGTGAAACGTGGGCTTTGAGTTGGCTTAATACCTCCACAATGTGGTGGTGTATGGCCACTCAAGCCTCTGACTACCCCCGAATGGGGATAAAAGTCGTGACGTTACATTACATTTCATTTCATTTTTACAACTTTTCCCATTTATCCTAGAGTTCATTTTGGTTTTAGTTTAAACTTTTAGACCATTATATTTAACGTAGCTAAAATAATTATGTTGTTGTGATATCAACTCCAATTCAACACGTGTTAGCGAGCGATATATTTTCTAAACTCAATTAATTCTTTACCCTGATTATTATGAAAGCTGAAAATTTGTTATTCATATTTCGATTTACTCAAACGCAAAACACAATTTGCGGATCGTGGGATGAAATTGAAAAAGTTTTCAGTTATTTATTTGGAACGGTTTGCGTTGCCGCCGCCGTAGGCTTTAAATTTATTTTTGAACTCAACCAAAGCAGTTTCTGGGCTCCTTTTGTAAATGTTATTGAAAAACGAAAAGAGAATTATGTCTTAATAAACTTTTTAAGACGATAACATACCTATACGTGGACTTATATCGATTTCGTTGTGTTATAAGATTATATTGTATGGACATTTTCGCCACGTCCTGCGGGTCACGTGCCTGAAGATGCAGTGTGGGACGGCCGGCAACAAGGTGGACCGATGACATCACACGCATCGTAGGAAATTGCGAGTAGCGAAGGAATTGTGATGTGTGGAAGTCATCGGGGAGGCCTATGTTCGGCAGTGGACGTCTTCCGATGCATGAAACATAATACTTTATTTTGGTGTAAAATACTATGCAGTACCTATATAGTATATTTTGACAACATTTTCAATTAATCTACAGCAAAACAAATGTGTTTAGAAAGTTTATTGAAAACCAACGAAGGTCGTAAATTAAATGCGTCATAACTCCAATGTTATCGCCGTTAAACTAAAGTCAAAGTCATAGTCAAAGTCAAAGCGTTTATTTTGTTTAGGCCTACGGGGGCACTTACAAATTGTCATTTTACATTTTTCCTTAAATTCTACTGCCGGATCGGAAACGCGACCTCGACTGAGAAGATCCGGCAAGAAACTCAGCGGGCTTGTCTTTTTACTTTTTTTATCGCCATTTACTTATTTTAATACAATGTATTTTGGTAAGCAATAGCTCCAGTGTGCTGCCTTCCGAAATAAGCAAGGCAAGACACGCTACACTTTAACATGACACTGTTATTAACAAAGTGTATTTGAGCGATCAGTCCCAAGCTGATTTATCTTCCAAGTAATCCGAGATTTTGTAATAGGCCTTTTGACAGAGTTTAGTTTTAACTATAGTTTTAAACTTATTAACAGGCAAATCTCGGATTTCTTTAGGAAGTTTGTTGTAGAAGCGTATGCATTGTCCTACAAAGGAATTACTTATTCTGTGGAGACGAGTTACATGTACGGATAGCTTGTGTTTATTCCGTGTATTTATCGAATGAGCATCGCTCCTTTTTTCAAAGTTGTTGACAATTTTCTTAACATAAATTAGGTTTTCATAGATAAATTGTGACACCACAGTTAGAATATTTACTTCTTTGAATTTTTCTCTGAGGGAGACTCTAGGAGCTAGTTATGATAATTATGAGTTATCTAGTCCTAAACATAAGAACAGATGCTCAGTTCGTTATCAAATATCAACTAACGAGCAACTAGTCAGTGTCTTATTGTTCTGCTCGCCCCATTGTGACGGCTTGACGTTCGTGTTCACTAGATAATAGTTTGCTAAGTAATTATCAGACTTACTATCAAATTTCATTGTTATATGAAATTATGAAAGATCTTTTAAATTATTAGTGAAATCTTTAGTAATTATGTAAACGTGAATTAAACAATTTATTTATGTATTCTTATTTTATTAAATCTATACAACTATAGGGAAATTTCAACATAATGTTGCTATTATGCGAAGATAAAGGCACACAGAAAGAAAAATAGTGGAGTTAGGAAAGTTTAAACATAAATTACCCCAACATCAAAATACATAGAAAGAAATGGGGAGCATAATCATATGTATTTTTGTTAGTTATATAATATCACACAATTTTCGTCACTGTGCGCATAAGAGCTCGTTCTAATAACATATCCAATTAAATAGTTACCAAGTTCCAAGCAGTTAGTATTTACTTGAGCATAAGTCTTAAGTAAATACATTAATGTAATAGAGTTGACGACGTAAGATTATGGCTGCACCGAACTTCTTCCCTACTGTACTATGTGGGTCGCTTTAACGATGTCTTTGTTCAAATGTAGTAGCTGCTCAGTTTAGGGCCTCCGCAGACTTGCTACTTTTAGCATCGGCGACCGACGATTTTGATGCTGCGTCTCGCTTGTTCGCGCTCGAAGAAACGCGACGCAGCATCGATACGTCACAAAATCGCCGGTCGCCGATGCTAAAAGTAGCGTGTCTGCGGAGGCCCTTATTGAAATTTGAAAACGACTGGTTCGTTTATAATTTTAAATAGAAGTAAACATTGACGTATTATTTTAGTAGATATGGTATCTCCTATATTGCTATTATTAAACTTGTGCTTAGTGCAACACTAAATGCAGCGAAATTAACACATCTGATATCGCACTCGCAAGTCGACAATCAACTTACAGGCTTTGATGCGTGTTATTCACCGCAAGCCGAGCCGTATTGGCAATACTGACATGTTTCCAACATAATTTTCCGCGAACGTCTGAGTATACTGTGTTGCACTCTGTTTAGTAGAACATTATATTTTGAATAGTCACGTGTATCCGGCTTTCTTGGTAGTAAAAGTACATATCAACATTTTGAAAAATAAAACTTAAATGAGGAACAGAAACAGCATAAAGTATCCCATAAAGTCGAAGTGTGTTTCAGGCAATTGATTTTACAGTAATAATTAAAATATACAAGCTTGCTTTGCAATAACTAAAGTACCTTATATTTCAAAATTAAATAACGCTACGTAAGTAAAGATAATAAAACAGACCAAGTGCGTGTTGGGCCACGCTTAATGTAGGGTTCCGTTGCCCTCTCAATAACGAAAACTTATTTTTGGCTAGCTAGGCTACCCATAGATTACTTAAACCTTTTGGGATTAAAATCTCGCAAATGGCACTGCGGCATGAGACCTTACATGTGGTAACTAAAAAAAAAAAAATCCCCAATTTCCATGTACCTCACAAAAGTAATTTTTTGACATTTTATATCTTTAGAAATGAGATGTATTTTCCAAAAAATAAACTAACAAATTCCGTCGAAAACTGTAGAATTTATAGAACTGTGACAGTCGGACAGACGGTATTCCTCAATGGACTACGGAACCCTAAAAATTTAAGTAGGGCGAAGAAGCCCGAACCAATATTGTGGAATCATTTGTTTATTGGAGTTATTTTGGGGTTACCCGAAATTAGTTTCCAAGTTTACTGACCCATTAAAATTCAGCACTGGGCCTTATCAAAATATAAGTAAATTAATTTTTTGATTAGATTTTCGGAATACTTTGTGTTTAGCTTATAATGAAAGCTTTGATGGAAGCAATATAAATTCCTACGCCAATCTTTTTTTTAATACAAAACTTTATTAATTAGGTAACCTTTTCACTGAGATAGGAATTTTATTATCTTCAATGTCATGTGATTATAATATGGTTGGATAGATTGGATGTTATTTAAAGCCTAGGACGAAGCAGTATGCATGCTTTAGGAAACAAAGAGGTTCAAACCAACTCGCAAATCTGAGCTCTCCAGATTTCCTGTGGGAATCTCGTTTGGAACCAAGATTGCTTGCTGAAAATGTTGCTGAACAGCAAAGGAAAACATCGTGAGGAAACCTGCGCATATTTAAAATTCATGGGAAATTAATTGTAAGTAAAACAAGTTTTATCACTATAATTATTTATCAATACAAAAATATGTGTCATGGTTAAAACGTAACTTTCAATGTAAGATTATGTTTAAATATTTTATTATTTTTTTCTGCATTTTACCTGTTTTGTTACCTGTTTTGTACAGCCAACACGTAGAACTTTAAGCTAACTTAACTCATTCAACGAACAGTCTAGGTCTAACAGAAGGCCGCCATTAAATGAACAAGCTAACCGTCCAATGAATTGGCTTATTTAACTATTTGGCGGCGACAGATGTATTATCCACCTTTTTAATTTTGGTAGAGGTTTGTTCCGAGAAATAGGTGCTGTCTTCAAAGTGTAACCAGTAATTCATTTAGGTTCCGATGCTCAAAATGAAGCTACCATTGAATTGAGTGCAGATCCGCAGTCTCCGAGGGGATTATCCCCGGGGTACAGTTTAATTTCTTCTCGTTGAATATAGGTAGGTAACGGAATTATGTTAAACAGTGGCTCGTACGTACAGGATATTGTTATGAAAACGTGTGTTTTCTTTTAACTTAGCTCTCTGCTTGGTGTATTTATTTCTTTTGAAAAGAATTCAATACGGGATTTTCCTCTGATATTCCTTTGATGATTTCGAATAAGTTACCTACATTATGATTATAATTTCAAGTGAAATTATATCAATACACTCGTATTATAGCATAGTAAAACGAAGTTAATTACTTATGTCAATTTTAATTAGACGACTTCTAAGTAATTATAGGAAATTATGGACTATGTATTTAACGCGGCAACCTAGTTTCAGCTACCAAACGTCTTGTTAAATATTAGATGGTCGTTAACCAACGAACCATGAAGATTAAACTTATTACAAAAACCCATTAAACTGAGGTTTTTTAAATTACTAGACATGTGAGACTAAATCTCGTGATGTAATGTTGTTCAATATACACGCATGTATACACATGGATGTATATTGAACAATGGTATGTCTACTTGATAAGAATATTATGCTTGGAGTGAGCTTACCCTAATACCGTCTCTATCTGTGATGGAGACTTACCTAACCCCAAACCTCTCTTGACAGGTGATCCCTTTAATCACTAATCCTCTAGCTAGCAGGTTTATCAGAAAGCCAATTTTAAATAACAAACTTAAACAAACAAACCTCTCATCAGATCTTCCGTTATTAACAAATTACTTTCGACTTTCTGAAACTGAATAAGCACAGACGGAAGCCGAGTGCAAAGTTGGAAGGAAAAGCCTTTTTCACTTTGCGTATTTCTTACAACCCTTTAAAGCTCAATTTGCTTGATAGAAATCGAAACGCAAAAAATGTTATGTTGGTGCAATTATAAACTAAAAGCGAGTACTTCTCCTATAATGTTAACATTGCAATCTTATAAATGTATTCATACTAATCTGGCCTATTGGTAATCTTTCATATGTGGAATCTCGCATTGTACGCCGAAATCAGATAAAGTAGAGCCGAAATGAGTCGAAACGTTTAAAATGCAATTAGAGAGATAATTAAAGTCCGCACCGACATATTGTGCTAATTTTATTAATATATCGTTAAATCAAGTCTTCAAATCTTAAAGTATTTCTGACTTGGTCATACGTTACAACCATGGAAAGGTTGGCAATACTGTTAGTTCGTTTAAGTTTAGTGCCAACACAATAAATACCACTTTACTTTTACTTAGTACCAATACAAAAAAAGTAATGTCGTTTGATCAAAGTTTGTAACTTAGACCAGACATTAATACCTCGGAGTAGATAGTCTACCGACGAAAACCAGTCTTTCTAATCAATTTATAGCCTTCTTCCATTGGAGAAATATTTTATTTACGACCTAAACCAATACGTATTTCATTCCAACTTCCATTAAATAAACACGGAGTAGAAGAATTCAGTATAGTTTTACAGAAAGCAAAGATTTTTTGTGAAGTTATAATGTTCGATTAGTTTTTGGTGCCGATTATGTTGGTACATAAACTAAACATGACTAAGCATATACCTATTGCTATCCTTCTCGTAGAAATAAATAAATATCTCTAGACTGACACATTAACTGTATGGTTCCAAATTAAGCAGCGCCTGTACTATGGCTACCATACAAAGGACTGGGGTCGATCCCAGTGACACTCAGACCAGGGAAAATTACGAAAAGGCCGGTTCCGAAATTTGCCTCTGGCAGGAATCGAACCTGCAACCACCCGGTGCAGTGAGCCGAGCGACCTATACTCATACCACTGCGCCAAAAGGTCATGAAAAGATAGTAGTAGATAGATAGAAGACAAAAATATTTAAGGTGTATCAAAAGTTTAGGCGTGTTTGACCACGACAGCATCCTCATATTTCCTGTAGGCATACTATTTTCCTCTTTAATACCATAAATTTATATCCGTACTTTATTACATTTTATATCTAACCAACCTTAGAAATCAACATCTAACCTAGTACGATCCAGCTTTTAGTGGGGGTAAACATTACTTAACGTCATCCGGCGTGTTGACTCCGCCACTGAACACATTAGAGCCAGGGCAGAATAAACAAAATTACCTGCCTACATTATTCCGCCCACCGCTAGGTTACCTGAAATAGTGCTCGTGCAGAGTGGGGCTAGGGCGGTTACGGTGGGCGCAAAATATCAAATATAGGCGCGTTATAGTCATAGACCGACGATGCGAATCGCCCACGCGGACCATCCGCGTCAATACGCAAAACGTACAAGCTACCTTAAGAAGCATTATTTTGATTAGTAACTAGTTACAAAGGCTTCTTTCATAGCTGGTTACGAAAAGGTACCAACGTGAACCAAAGGGTCCGTCCACGTGGACCATTCACATCATTTGCTACGTATTCTGCATGATGCGGATGTGATAGTGATGTAACAACACAGATTGTACGGAAAATCTAATTAATTTGATATAGCCACAGCATCTTAGAAGCGCCCGCCACCGCCTTTACATCCGCAGTCGTCACCGCGTGCTCTCTGGCCCTCGGCAGATCTAGATTGAAGTAAACAAGGCGAGATTGCGTTGCTAACAGGCTTATAAATTAATTACTACATTATTAGGAAACCTGGTTGGCATTTTCTGACAATGATTGTAATACCTTAAGATGGCATAATTTTTAGAATTTTAAAATAATACCTATTTATTTATTGAACACAAAACAGATTACAACATGATCCACATAATGGTGTTAGAGGAATTTTCTAGATATATCTGTAAATATTTTTCAATAATCACTGAAAGTTAAGCAGCTGTGAAAGTACCACACATTAAAACAAAACTCTACCTAGTGATCGTTATGCTCACTAATAGCACCTAATTTCACACACACGAACCAATTAAAAACTAAAGGCAGTTTCATCCTAGTTGTGCCATTAGCCAGATGTAGTTCGAGCGGATAGCGCTCGCACGTCGTTGCCTCATTGTTCCGCGAACATTCAGAAACGCGGCGTAATTAAAATTAAATTAGCTATCCGTCGTCGCAAACGGCTCCAGTTTCCGTGGCGCAAGACCAGCTCCTCGTAGTTTATAAACGAAGCCTTTCACGAACCCGGCTCGATGCGAGCCGCTAATAATGAGACACCGGAGAGTTCGCCAAATTAATTTAGAACCGCTGCATCTCAGTAACGCGGGGGAACCCTCCGCTTACTCCAAATACAATAAATAAAACGTCAATTAAGTTTGGAATGTAGACTGGGAACTATAAATAACACGTTAATTAAGTTTATAAGGATATAGACTTTGCACTTGCATTAAATTAATACCGAGAATGCAATAATTTATATTTTTACTAAAATTAAAATTGTGTACTGGCCGAAAAACGGAAAGATGATTGGACATCTCATACCAAATGACACCTATATAAAATATTGAATTAAAAATAAATACATAATCAGATTTACTCGGGATGATGTAAGGATTCTAACGATAAAATACAACCATTTTTTTCATTGCATTGAAAAGTCATGGTGGAAGAAGAATATTGACCGAAATTATATTTATGGCTACTTGTCCTGCTGCTAGTGAGACTAGATCTTAAACTAACTTATTTATTTTCTCGTAACTAATTTCCGTTAATTAAAGTAGAGTCGTTTTGATGGGTAAATCATCCCAAGGTAACATGGAATAAACTATATTCTGTAGAATATAGCCCCTAAGCTTAGCTAGTCTAGGCTTAGCTATATACAAATTCGGGGAATTTTAATAATAATGATGAGTCCAACAGTGGTACCTATGTATTTTAAATTAATAATTAATGAGGCTTGTAATATACCATATTATTTTCGTGAGCGCCGCGTGTACAGTCAACCACAAAAAGCGAATGATTTTAATCAACGCAAAACGAACGTCCGTAAACAGCCAAAAAGTTATAACATTTTTGTCTGAAGTTTGTTAAATCGTATTTTTCGTTTGACTGAGTTCCTCAGCTGGGGGCATGAGAGAAAGGAAAAGTAAATAACTTTCCACAAGAAATCAGTGTTCACCTTGGCAAAGGAAAATATTTTTGAGGGTTAGCCCTAAGATTTATAAGTAAACCGATACGAGAGACTTTCTCCTTATTTCTTTTGTATTCTTTGTCCAATTTTCAAAACATGTTATTACATTTTTTCTAAGAGACATAAATATTTATTTGTCTTTACGGATTTATCTCAGTTCAATATCCAGGCAATTAGCCAACTAGACATAGCCTATTACGTGAGAGAACGATCCAATTACCATCCGTTTTGTACTGACTATTTTCTAAACAGATAAATAAAATGGAAGCTATTATTTTCGTGATACAAAAGGATTTAATCCGGACTACGTTTGGGGTCGAAAACAGAATTAAAGGGGCTGAAATCCGGAAAACCTCAAAGTTTTAACCAAAAACTTGATGTGCTTTGAACGCAAATTTAATCGCTTGTTAGAGATATAATTGTAGTATTGAACAATAATAAGAGATCGTAACAATGGGGGCTTAATCGGACAAACAGCGCGGCGGGAACAATGTCCAGTGCTGCATATTCATCAGCTATTAATTCAATTTCATCCGCGGTTCCCACTCAGCCGGTTGATTTTGGTTCATTTGTCACCTTGTGCATGAATAATTCGCGGATTTTTATCCAGTTTTGGAATTGGAATTCATATTTACGCATTTTACAATCTCCTATACTATACCTATGTATAACTTACAAAAAATTACTGAAACTGTTGATTTTTTAAATTGGTTCTTTATTGAATTGATTCAATTACATATTTTAATTATTTTTTATGGTTTATAAATTCAGGTACAGTCCACAAATTAGAGTCGGGACCCACTATGTACAATATGTATAAAATGAATAATAATTAGTTGTCACGCTACTATATCGATCGATACGTAGATTACTATGATTAAATGTTAATTATTGCTACCTTCAAAAACAGGTCAAATAAAGACACTGATTAGTATCGTAACATATATTTCTACTTACTCGACCCTATTATCTATCGAAAAACTACAAAATGTGGAAATACTTTGCAAGCACATTGCTTTTGCATTTTAATTACTCTTTCCTTTAATTCACTCAGGAAGAAATCTGTTAATAGGTATTGTAATCTATTCATATTCTTTAGCACCTACAGCTTTAAAATCATATAATGATGAAGGAGTCAAAGATATAACACATTTTTAGATTAACACAAAATTCAAACACATTTTCCAAGCCACGACAGCTTTGACCTAAAATATTTACGGTAACTCGAGTACAATATCTTCTAGTGGCGACACACACCTTTGTGGGATGACAAATGGCAACCATAAGTTAGAATGATGCGGGTCTTTTCTTATTTGTATCGCACAAAGTGGGACCATTCTTAGTAGAGCGACGCAAATCGCAATAAAATGATTCTTAAATTGAATATTAATTTCCATTCGCATATACCAGATGGGACTAGAATAATTTGTGTAGCCATTGTATAGGAACATCTTACAATGCACTTAATGGATTTCAATTGAGTTAAGAATAAAAAATATTGCCATTAGTTGAGTAAGGAACATAAATTGGGATGAGTTAAGAAAATATGAAATGGGATAAGTCCTTCTAATCTTCTTTATTTTTTTTACTGACGATAAGTGAAATAGATGCTACAGGACCTACTAAAATACTTCTAAGCAATTACAATGAATTGTTTTTCAATTAACCGTAAATTATCAGACAACGTTTCCTCACAGTGAATTGAAGTCACTCGTGAGGTATAAAAACAGCCCTAAGTATTTTAATTGGCTTTAGAATAGCCCACCTCACACCGCTCCGTATATTGCTGGTAAATTACCTTTTTTTAATCCTCGCCACACCACCTCTTCCTAGACCTTATTTCTAGCTGTGGTCGGTATCTGCGCTTTCTCCGTACAGAGGCTATAAAATGAATAAAATAAATTAGGTCACGCGAGTGGTCCCTGTCCACTAGTTTCTGAATATTTTATATGCCGTCCGATGGCCTACACATTTGAATAGCATCACAAAGTTAAACTTAGATACGATAGACGGAATCCATTAAAACATAAAAAGTGGAACAAATTGTAGATAAGAACATAAAGAAATTGTTAATTTATGAAATAAAGACCTAAGAACTATACCAGAGTGGCTAAAGGGACTTCAAACCTACATTTAATTTTCCTAAGTTGCCAATATAAGCCCGAATATTCTAATCTTCTTCTTATTTAACTGTCCAAAGAACCTTGTCGGTATAGCTGATAGCTCTTTCCATCTCTCCCTATCTAGAGCAGACTCTTTCACCTCCTTATACGACATGAAACCTACCTTCTATGTAATCTATCTAGGCTTCTCTCATCTTTGACTTGACTTATACGCTCAACAAAACAAAGACAGCTGGCTATTCCATGTTGTCCTAAAAAATACAGATCATTATGGAAATATCCTTTTATGCAGCCTTTTATTGTGAGCAGCCGTTAAAATATCCTTGAATTGAATAGAGCCTGTTAACAAAGTATTACTGAAATATAAGTAGGTACTAGTTGCATTAATTCCCCATATTGGTTTTAGAGTTTGTTCAGTCGAACTTAATGTTCGACTGACCGAAATAAACTCATCTAGTGCGTCTAGAGTGCTCGGGCGCGGCATGTGCACTCAGCATGCGCACCCAGTTTTGATGTCGGTACGCATAAACATAATGTCATTAAATGATAGCTCGCGCGAGGCATGCAAGGCATCTGGACGCACCAATTGAAAATCCATACGTAGTTGCAATATCCAAAACCATAGGAACTTCGCCTTCAGCGCTTGTAATATTAATGCAGCGGTGCAAAAACAGATAGGAACTACGAAAGTGGCGTGTCGCATTATGCGGGTCGCCTGTGTTCGTGAAGGCTCCAAGATGTCTTATATTAATGTCTATGGACATATAACAGGCTAAGATTATGACGGAATTATTCCATACATTGAATCGGAAATCGATGATCAAATAAAGAATGCCAGTTTACAAAGTGTGACAATCTATTAAAAGTTAAATTGAAAAAAACTAAAAATCTGATGCTGACTGTACATATTATACATTTACTTCGCAAATAGTTCCCTATTTCAGTGGTCGATCCTTAGATTCCAATTTGTTTACGCTCTCCCACATTGAGGAAGGAACACTATAGGTAATGTTACAACATTATAAAACATAATAACTTCGGAAGACTAATATGTCAACATGCTATAAATCCCAGACAATATCCCTGATGGAAGTATGTAGAAAAACAGCAGTTATTTGCCAAGTCTCGTAGTCTCGTAGCTCTCTCGTGACGTCGTTTTGACAAATATTAATGTGCGCCCGCTAGAGACGCGACGCATTATCTTGACCATTACACTCACTTCCACTCAAACGAATATATGGAGCAGAGTCGTGGGAGTGCGCGCGATTGATAACACAAATAAATGATACAGATAAAAATGTACTTGCGCTTTGTATTGTGACGTCGCGATATATCCAGTAAGTATCATATTTATCACTGACCAGAGGAGGTTATTGCTTAGTTGGTAAGACGCCCGTTCGGCTCGGTCGGGCCTTGGATGGGTAACCGAATTATGATATCCAACCTCCTTCGTGCTTCGGAGGGCAAATCAATAACAGTCGTTACAGGCAGGCCTGAACAATCTGACAAAAAATAGTCTCACACTTAGGTTGCCGATACCCACTAGTTGGGTCTCGGAGGGCAGATGGCAATCGCTCCGTGTAAATATCGGTAATAAGTATCGGATAACTAAAAGTGGACCCCTCATAATGGGATAAGGCTAGGAAGAAGTAGATCAGATTTATCATTGACCAACATTTTGACACAGATAAAAGGAAACCCACCAACCCACCAACCCGCACTGGGCCAGCGTGGTGGATTATGGCCTGAATCCCCCTCGCATTGAGGGGAGGCCCGTGCCCAGCAGTGGGACGTTAAAAGGGCTAAATTATTATTATTATTAAAAGGAAAGTTCGTTCAAAGTGACTCAGACACACTCACTTCACATTTTTTCATGAAACGCGTCGAACAAATGAACGAAATGAGCGGGCGAGTAAAGGGCCTGTGGAAATTAAATTGTCAAGCAATGAAATATGTAAATGACAGCTGCAATCACGTCTGCTTTGTGCCACCTGTATTGTTTTAAACCCTGGTTCAGCATTAGAATTTAAATGTACTAGGTACACCTCTAATAATGAACCTCTTAAAGTTTCGGTAGTCAAAAACAGCACGCTTACCATTTGTTTAAATATGTATATGTTACAGAGGATTCAAAAGATCACAGAGTTACCTTGCCAAAGCAGTCGAAAGACGTGTATAAGATTGAGTAGAGTTTTGGAAGTTACGCGAAGAACTTTAAAAACCTATGTTCTTACTTCCTCGGTAAGTACTCGCTCAGCGGTGGGACAATAAAAAGGGCTTATGATTACCTAAACAGGAATTGCAATTAGATCTCTATAAGCCAGGAATTTCCGGCAACTAAAACGGTAGCAATTATTCAGGCTATCATCTAGGCTTGCTCGTAAAAGCTGACGAGCCCACATATAACTGTTAACGGTGCTCAAGCTACATTATAAGGCACTATATTTTGTGGACGAGTGTTTCACTAAGATATGCATTGAACTAAGGAAACTGTTTCCGTGGGTAAGTTTAGATGTCAACTAGATTGGATTGGGACTTAACAAAGGCAGAAATGCAGTCATGACTTTTTCGTCTTTTTATAAAATTAAAAGTACCTATTATGATTATAAACTTTAATTTACTTAAATTAAACTGAAGAACGTAAGCTAAGATGCATACAACAGAATAAAGTAAAAACTTCTCTCAACTCGCAACAAACTACTTTCAAAACTGTCTCAATGAAAATGCTGCACTCGAAATAGCACATGTAGAACGAGGAAAGACAATGCAATATTTTAAAGAATACATTCAAAACAAAGGCTCCAGTGAACTGCAGTGGCATTATTGACAAATACGCCATGATATAAAAGACGGAGAGATACAATAGGAATCGAAAAGAACTTGAGAACAAATTTTCATGTATCGATTTTTCTGTTAAGCTTATCTTTAATAACGATTAAAGTCTTTTAAATAGATTTTAAAATATGATATCATTGCTCATAGTTTTTATCTTCGTCAATAAGGAAACTTTTAGGGCCAATAACCGCTCCTTGGGGAACGCCCCAAAATCCATACTAAAATTATAACCTCAGCGCTAAAGCGTAAAGCGTACTAACTCAGATAAAGCCTGTGACAAAAAATGTTATCACTCTACTAGGTACCAACAAGTATATTCAAATCAAAAGCCTGCACTGTACTGACATAACATACAAAGGCTGCGACTTAATATAAAACGTTGCACCAAACGCCACAAGTCACAACGGGGATTGGAAAAGTTGTTATTTGTTTCTACTCTCCGTACTTTGTCGTTTGATATTATTCATATTAGGATTTTATAAACATTGGATTTCAATGTATAAGTATTTCAAGCATTCGTCAATCAATGTTTTGTCTACAAGCAACATTTCTTTAAACTGTGAATATTTATTTTCCATTAAATCTTTATTAGCTGCAACGACCGATTCAAATAAACGAAGTCACAGAGAAAACTTGACAAATACATTCTCATAATGCGAGAAAGGATAGCTAGAGGATTCATATTATTGATTTCTGCTTCTAGGATATCGGGTAATGACCTTTCCCGCATCAATATCCTATCTAGGAAATACGGGCAAGCCTGCAACGAGATAAGTCCATTTGATTGATGATAGTGATGTACGGGCTGGAAACGGTGACGTAAGCTCGGGTGGTCATTACGTCACCTATCCGTATCCGTATCGATTCCATCTCAGTGAGTAAATTAATCCACCAAAGGTGAAATAGACTAAAACATTTTTACAATTTCGTAATAGAATAAATTGATGATTTATTTATTTGTACGTGATCAGAGGAAAGATTTAGATGACGATAGATGACGATGATTTTGTACCTATGGTAGATAATCCAATTGTCACTTTACTGGGTCGTATATATACCGTTATCTATACCTATATTTTGCTCTCACTCATCAGCTATAAATACGTCAAAATATTTGTCCAATTATCGCGAGCAAAGTAAACACGTCGCTGTAGTAAACAAACCGGGAGATTCCCTCTGCGCGGGTCTACGTCGACAACTTCAGACAATTCTACTAAATTACAATTAAATATAATGCCCCAGAAGACGCGAGGAATTATCATATTATGGTTTCTCTCAGAATTTTCCTCTTGGCGAGAAAAAATACATTTTGATGTTGAATATTTCACTTCCTACCTGGAAAGCGAGACATACCTACTTATAAATTTTGCAGTAACGACTACAACCTTACAAATCACTTTTGGTCCTAGAAATGCTTATACTTAGGTTTAAAGAAGGACTTCAGTGGCAATCATTAGAATCAATCGTTTCAAGTTCAACCTCTTTCGGCAGCAAATACGCGGATTGGCGGGATTTGAATCCGGATTGCGATCATTATCCCCATCTTCTATAGCAGCACCCCACTTTTATAAATCCGTGTAAGAGCCACCTAGACACAAGTACTGGCTCGACATGCCGCGTTTGAAGATCGTGCAGCGATATCGGCAGATTTCCTTCCGCCATTTGCATGTTTAGTATCTCCTTTACTAAGTGTACGCTCACACGGGTGTGTTTGGATCGAGGAGAAACAGATTCGCCCGTATTTATGTCTTGAACTATTCAAAATTAGTACGATCATTTTGATCTAGAGTTTTGACGCAACAACATACGCGTACAACACAATCTTGGTTAAATTGACAACCTTGATTTTGTGTTCGCTTTGCCGTTACACCTAACTACTGTGCTTTTTATTGCTTAGGAATGCATACGGACGGACGGCCCACCTGATAGTAAGTGACAACCTTCGTCCAGGACATCTGCAACTTAAGGGCAGCGAACACGACGCCGACCTTTTAGGGATTTGTAAACATGCCCTTTGAAGAACCCAATGTTGTAATGCAAAGCAAATACTTTAGTAGAGAGATCATTCCACAGCTTGCTGTGGCCCAAGTTGGTATTCTGTAATGTTACAAGCATCTCCTACAGGGGTTCACTACTTCGAAACACGTTTCACAATAACATTTTTATCGATGCCAACGTATTAAAATAAGGTACTGTTAGTGTTTTTTTTTTTCACCCACAACATCATACTCAGTAGTTAGCTATTCAAAGTCCAACATAGATTCATCAAGCACATTTTATGATCCAAACGCAAGCAATTTCCCGCTTCTTACATAACGAAGGAGCGGTTGTCACGTGTTTCGACTATCGACCTTACCTTGTCTGATAAATGACAATACCAGGGTAGCCCTGATTCCAATAACTTACAGCGTCTGTGTGGAATTTTTAGTAGTACAAGTCCTGCATTTTTTCGTGTCTCAGACCGCTCTAACTCATCGGCTCAGGCCTCGCCCAGGCCGACGCGTCCATAACTTATTGTCGGACTGCTGAGAATGTATTCTTTTATCTAGATAGATATTCTCATTCTGAATACGATATAGAGAGAAGTTTACAGACGAGGGTTCGAAATTTGGTTGATTTTCTATTCTACTTTTTCTTTAAGTAAGTATGTGGACTAGGAATCTTATATTTAGATGTATGATTTTTGACTATATTATCTTGAGTATCCTTAAATCCAAATCACGATTTGATGAAATTTTCTCGATAAAAAAAATATATGAAATGAGCTCTAATTATTTACAATTTTCCTTGCTACCACGATGTTTTTATGATTTTGATCACGAAATTATTTCTAAAACATAGCAAATAATGATATCTAAACTACCCTTCAACCATATTTTAATTCATGAAGTAGTTTTTTTTTAATTCAAGATATTGTGGTTTGGCGCTTACGTTGTTTATTTCCGAGCGCGCGCACAATATCGCCATCTCACATTTTAAGTACTTGAACTAACCATGTCTCTCTCTAACTTTGTATTGTCAGTGTCCGCTGGGACTTGTTCGACGTCGGACCTGTGAAGGATTTTTTTAAAAATATTACGAAAAAATATTACGGTCGTGCCACATTACAGGTACAGTACAGTATTTACAGTCCGCCGACGCCTATGATAAATAAATAAATATCCTTGGAAATTCTTTTACACATGACTACCTGATCCCAAACTAAGCAGAGCTTGTACTATGGAAACCAGATAACTGATATTACTACATATACTACTTTTTGTTTGTAAATAAAAACTAAATATACACTTAATTACACCTAGACTCGGGACATGCGGACATGTTCATGCACACAAATGCATGTCCTGGGCAGGAATCGAACCTACGACCTGCACTGCAGCGTGATTTTCGTTTGCTTTTCCTTGTCTTGTGTAATTTCTTTTCATCTCTTGTCATTTTGTGTCATCTCTTGTCATTTTGTGTCATCTCTTGTCATTTTGTGTCATCTCTTGTCATTTCATAGTTATTCGTGTCATTTCTGTAAAAACTCCCTATTTCGCCTACTGTTATATACTTGCAGCATGGTCTTGGGCCGACAGTGGGAATACATTGCTTGTCAAAACAATGGAGTCGCTTTATTGCGTTTGTTGTAGGTATGGATGGGCAAGTAATAAATATATCATACATCAATAAATTATCGTAAAAAATAACATTACAGATATGGATAGGAAAATGTTTGTCCGTCCTATTCAATCTATTATATTATAAACGAAAGTAACTCTGTCTGTTACCTTTTCACGGCTAAACCGCTGAACCAATGTTGATGAATTTTGGTATGGAGATAGACTGGGTCTTGGCGGAGAACATAGGCTACTTTTTAAACCGACTTCAAGAAAGGAGGAGGTTTCTCAATTCGACCGTATATATATATATTTTTTTATGTGTGTTCGCGGATAGCTTCGTCGTTTATGAACCGATTTTGATGAATATTTTTTTGTTGGAAAGGAGATATTCCAGCGGTGGTACCATGATAAGGAAACCAGGATCTGATGATGGCATCCCCGAGAAATCGAGGGGAACCTTCGAAAATCGTAGGGGCGACTAGTGCGTTTGTAATTTTAAACTATTTTAAAGCACTACTATTTTATGAAGGTCTGGAGTCGATCTGATGATGGAGCCGAAAGACAGTCGAGGGAACTCCTCAACGATTTACAGCAATTACCTGGTGTTTGGGCTTGATTAATTTGTATTGATGAGAACTTTACACCTGGATGGGTTGTGACTGTCATTAGGGGTCTGATGATGAAGACGTAGGACAGTCAAGGGAACTCCTCGACGTTTTACAGTAGCTACCTTGTGTTTGGGCTTGATTAATTTGTATTGATGGGAACTTTGCATCCATATCGTTTATAAGTGCCATTACAGGTCTGATGATGGAGACCATACACAGACGAGGGAATTCTTCAACGATTTACAGCAGTTACCTTTTGTTGGGCTTACTTCATACGGTTCAATATGCCAAAATGTTCATTGGTATGGCGCCACTAAAAATCGTGAAATAAAATTATTTTTATAAAAAAAAACCGACTTCAAAAAAACCTGATGCACTAAAAAGCCTGAAATAATATTTCTATTACCACCTCTGCCTACCCCTTCAGGAAAACCAGACGTGATGGTGTGTTATCGAGTATTTGAAGTCGGTGCCAATCTTGGTATGCCAAGTCTACCTACTATAAAAGTAAGAAGATAGATTGGCACCGACCCCAAATACTCGATAACACATCATCACGTCTGGTTTTCCCGAAGGGGTAGGCAGAGGTGGTAATAGAAATATTATTTCAGGCTTTTTAGTGCATCAGGTTTTTTTGAAGTCGGTTTTTTTTTTATAAAAATAATTTTTTAGGGTTCCAAAGGGTGCTAACGGGACCCTATTAGGTACTAGGCCTACGCTGTCCGTCTGTCTGTCTGTCCGTCTGTCAGCGCGGGCTGTATCTCACGAACCGTAACAGGTAGAGAGTTGAAATTTTCACTGAATGTGTATTTCTGTTGCCGGTGCAGAACAAATACTAAAAATATAATAACATTTAAAAATAAATATCAAGTCTCAAACTTGATATTTTTGATGTGTTTATTCTACGGTGGTACGGAACCCTTTATGTGCGAGTCCGACGCCTTCAGATCTTATGAATGTTTTCTTGAAATAAATATAGTGTATTTTAAGTAATTAACTGGCCAACCCTCAGGTCCTACCTACCATGTTAGGATCTTTTTCGTTCTAGCGGGTGTAAACCGTGATTTAACGAGTTAATGTGATAATTTTTGTATTTAAATTATTCAATTCAATGTATTTGTTTCAGACATAGTCCAATATTGATTATTAAAATTATTATAATTCACAATAAATATAAAACAATAAATAAAAGTAAAATTAAATTTAAAAAAAAATAACAATATTTTTTATTTTTCATGTTTTATCATTAAAATACAATATAATATAACATAAATTAAAATAAAATACAATAAAATAACAACCTACCCCTAATTAAACAAATACCGTCCACGTGGGATACTGGCTGCATGTCCTCCCTGTATTCAAGCTGTTCCTGTTGTCAAGCGAATTTTTTGAGCAAGGAAAGAGCCAGCCCTCTTGTCACCTGTGGCGGTAACCAGTCTAAGGGTGATTTTGATAGATAAAAAAATAAAGATAAAAAGATAAACAAAAAATAAATGCATGGTTTATATAATATATTCAGTTTATATAATAGCTTCATAAAATTTATAAAAACTGAAAATTAAATTAAAAAATAAATTAAATATGGTAAAAAAAAATATTATGACACCGCTGATGACTTCATGATCGGCATCGAAGTTAAGTACCAAAGTATTCCTTTGCCTACGAAACATGAAAAAGATACTCATATCCGGCAGTCAGTCACTGACACAGAGTATGTACATTTTTACCCGACTACGGTGGGCGGAGGGTTATGATTTTGACCGATATGTATGTATGTTCATCTGCTCCCGTATAACGTCCAAACTATTTTTATCATAATAATTTGACTAATGAGGTATCGTTGGACGCGTCTGGATCGTCCGCTGGTTATAGGCTATTATACGATCGAAATATTGTTATACGTATCTATCAGCATATTGTAGGTATCGTTTGTCTTCTTTTGACTTACTTTGTCTTCAGCAATAAAAACAACATAGAAATTAAATTATTTTTTTCAAATACACTCGACATAAAAATCCCATATAAAACGAAAAAAATATATTTGAATATTTTCATCCATTTCATCTATTTTAAAAGGTGCACTGGGACATATTATTTTAATTGTACGAATTAAACAATATTGTTCCTTCAAAAAATAACTATACTATAGTCTACTCCATAGCTGTTCTGTCCTAGCTAAGCGAGAGGGATATATCCTTCGGCAGCTCACGCGACGCTAGCCACACCCCGAAACTAAAATTCATTTTTTTCTTGTATCGTCTGAATAACAATGTTTGAGGGATATTGCCGGGCTTTTGCGTTTCGACATTGATACGATATTTTGTGGATGTAGATACCATTGATGCTATGAGATCGAATAATAATGCATAATGTTGATACGGTTTGATAGAATATTAGTTTTGTAATCATCATATTTGTCTCTACCATGAACATCGAGAAGAGATACTAAAATAAACAGATTATTTTCTATTAAAGGTTTATTAGAGATTATTTTATTAAATTAGTCGCTTTTTAAATTTTGCTTTTAATTAACATCTTCGTTGCATTAATGAAATGGTCGCCCTATTTTTGGCGAGCCCGGCGGTGACCCACTTGAACTCGAACATTATTACCATTTCGTATCGCTTCTATAGGATATACAGTGATTTATTAAACTCTTACTAAATTAACAGACTAGAGATTAAAGTAGGTAAAGCTCCCAAAAAACATGAAGAAAATCCGTTCTCTGGCAACATTAAGAGATCCTAATATTAGATACAACTAACAGGTCTAATCAATTACAAGATACCATCGGCCAGCATAGCCGGCCATACCGCGGGATATATGTGTCAAGTGTGACCGCATTACCTAATAAAACTCCCCGAGGTTATACTCATGTTTTTTTATGTAACCAGCTATTTCCTCGGAGTTGTGGTCGAGTTTTATGGTATCATTCAGTCTATACATACATACAAATAAACAAAATTGAAGTGTCTGTTTGTAATGAAATGACAGCTTTTTAAACAATATAAGGTAATTAAAACAAAAAATAAATGTCTTCCTGTCTGTCGGTCTATCAATCTGTCCGGATGTAGATAAGACGAAATAGGCTAAATCAAAAACGGGTTAGTAAGGTAAACGCAGGTATTAACGACCCATCGAAAAACTGCAGGTTTTACCGACCCATTTATTAAATCGCATTTCTTACGCTTCTGAAACTATTTCTGCTAAAGATATTAATGATAATACGCGTGTTCATTCATTGGGTTTCGTATAAATTTACACTAGTATACGTGGCAGTCCGGAAAAGACATAAAATACGCAATTTCTGTGACGGCAGCGGTATCTAGTACTGGCCCTTGTTCTTTTAGGTAAGTACGTCAATTTTTTTCTTAAGACTTTTTATAAGTATTAACAATACCTATATGTATTCTGTATTATTAAATGTATTCATTGAAATGTAAATTATTTATTTCGTGTCGCATTTCATTTAAAAAATGCTTATTTATAGGATAAAACTTTAAATATAAATAAAACGGTAATAGCTTCACTGATTTTATTAGTTGCAGCTATTAACGATCCGTGGGTCGGTAATAGCTGGATGGTTATGTTTTGTATTTCTGAATTTTTTCGTTGAACTGCTCAATTAAATAGATATTTTAGTAAATCATTATAATCAGCAACAATCAACCTTTTTAGAAATCTATTAGCGACCTACTCTTTTTTGTCTACTTCACCCTATTTACCGTTATGTGTTTACCCTGTAATATGAGATTATTCAAATTTGTTGCTGAAGTTAACATTTTTAAATTACCTTTATTAGTGTTAATATTCATTTATTTATAATTACTAATTGATATATCAATCAGTTATAGTCTGTGTTAGGGTTAGGAAAGCCAATTTAATCAGTATTATGTAGTTTTTAAGAGTCGGTAAAACATTTTCATATGTTATACACATAACCTATTACCGACCCATATTACTTCCATACAAATTATTTTATTTTCCTTATGAGTCGGTAATGGCAACACATCGAACCAATCACCGACTCTAATAAATTATTTGATTTTACTATGAACGGTAATAGCTTCACAAAAATCGTTAATAGCTTCATAGCCGTTGCTATGGGGTCGGTAATAGAAACAATCGACTTGTTCACTTTATTAATTATTTTTTATAAGATATTCTTCCATATTAAATTATTTAAGGTAATTAATATAAACTATATATACTATATTTACAAACAAAAATTTAATATTGAGTCTAAAGGCAACCACTACTCTTAATATTTGACATCGAATTCAAAAATCTCTTAAGAGGGTCGTTAATACCTGCGTTTACCTTACTAATTATAAGTTACTAATACTTAAGACTAGGTACTGTTATTTTATTGCAGTATTTGCAAAACGTATTTTTAAAGTCCCACAGTGAAACTGACAATAGAGATTTTGAGCTTATTTAGAAAGGTTTTACAAAGTATTTCTGGGAACAAAAGTGATTTGTAATGCCAATGTAAGTTCACCATAACTCTCTTTGAAGACAATGGCCATTGCAGTATGCGCAAATGTACTGAATTAAAATTGTGTGCCTCTATGAAGCCACCTTTAGTCTAAAAGTATAACAAACATCAAATTAACTCCAACTCAATAAAATTTCCACGTAGCAGACACCAAAGGGCCCACAGGGTCGAGGCCACTGACTAGCTTAATAATAAAAGGTCTCTAATGTTTTGCCATCACTTGCCGAAATAAAAACGTATTTGCTTTGATGACTACCTGCCTAATATTTTTCACCTGTCATGAGCTACTGAATGATATATCAGCTTTTAAAAGGCTAAAAGGATTACGTATGAATGTATATTTAAAACCATGCTTTTGTGGATACAAAAACGTGCTGATCCCTAACAAATCCGTATTTTTATGTGACTGGTAGCAAACAAGCGTACGGTCCGCCTGGTCAAGCAATCGCCGTAGCCTATAGATGCTTGCAATACCAAAGGCATTGCTCGCACGTTTGCCCACTTGGCGCTCAAGTCGCTTAGCCATTACCATTGAGCTGCTATAGTGATCGACCCCGGCCGACCGGCTGATCAGCCTCTGATTGGTCGTTCAGAATCAACTCACCAATCAGAGGATCGATCACTACAGCAAAACGCGGCAGTGGTCCCACAATGGTTAAGAGACTTGGCCTGATGGGAAGTGGGATAAAAGGAGGGGATGGGGAAGGGGGTTGAGTTTCCTACTCTCTCACTCATCATAGCTACTTTACGCTGATCTTCAGTGAGAGTTCGTAGTTTGCTGCTTTTAAAAAGCCTATGAAATCATCTCAACTATGTCCAGAGTAATAGAGTTCACGAAAATTCAAATCAATGGACGTTCTGCATACGACTGAACAAATAGTATGCAAATCTATTTCAAAAGAAGAAAAAAAGTCCTGAAACTGCGCCCTTGTCCAGTGAAAATGCAGCCTGAACTCACTTTTCAGCGAATTGATACAAGGGTGATATTCTTTTAACATAGTTAAAGTAATAATGGTAAGCGCGGATGACCCTCGTACTTTATACTTCGAAATTGATTATGAAAGTAAATAATAAATTAATGTCGCCGGACTTACACACCAATTGTATGGTCCCAAACTAAGCAACGCTTGTACAATGGCTACCATACAATGGACTGGGGGCGATCCTAGTGACACCCCGACCAAGCCAATTGCGAAAATACCGTTTCCAAAAAAAATCTCTGACGGGGATTGAACCCGTAACCACCCGATGTAGTGAGCCGAGCGGCCAACGCTCCAACCACTGTGCCAAGCGGTCATAGAGAATATTTTAAAGCTTACCTAATTTCTGTTTTTGTCTTGAATAAATCAATTTAATCTAGATAAGCGCCAAGATTAAGCGCCTCCTCTAAGCTAAACTCGCATTAATTCACGGTTTAAATCTAAAACCTATTTAAATTCAAATTACGACGAGGATCGTCAACAGTTCAGCTAAATAGTTTGTTAATTTTATGATTATTGCTGTTAGTTGGATATTCTCACAGTTTATTTTGCTAATCGCATAGCAATTCAACCCGTTTAATTACAATTTCGTGAAGGCAATGATTTATTCACGGGTACTTTATATTTTATACCGTTAATTAAAATAATAAGGTACAACGTGTTACTAAACGTAACGTAAAGTAAAGCATTTAAAATATTTGGTCTACTTCGTACTGCTTTTTTTATGTGACCGCACCCTATAGATGTTTGCAATACCAAAGGCATCGCTCGCACGTTGCCGACCTGAAGGGGAGTGGGACACAGGTAGGGAGTTTAGGCTTCCGACTTTCTCACTCATCGTACGAAACGCAGCTATAATAGCCACTTTACGCCGATCTTCTGTAAGAATGTGGTATTATCCTGGTCGAACCAACCCATATATGAGCTGCGATAAATTGGCTACAGCTTGACTCGACCGCCAATAAATTTCATTACCCCTGTTCCTCATTCCGAAGCAGCTCACAATGGGACTTTTGAGTCTAGTTTTTCCCGAACGGTTCCTTAATTTGCGAAGTTTTAGCCAACAGCGTTTTAGTATTCGCGACACGAGAATTGTAGACAGCGAACTTCGAGCTTCAAACTTCGACAATAATCAGCCGGGAGAAAATCGTCGACAAATCTCTGCGGGCACACTACTCAGGTGTGACGGATTGTGCTTCAACTACATCAATATAATTTCGTCTGTGTACCCTTTATATCTGTCTAATTTCGTCGAAACTTTTCGCCGAAGTTAATCCAACTTCTTCAATCTCTAGACGTAGACTAATCACAATGGAATAGTTGGTGAATATTATTTATGAAGGTTATATCACATGTGAATAAATGATAGGAGACTTTCAAACTTTGTTACATACTAGCTTTTCCCCCCGACTTCGTTCCCATGTATCTCGAACTTCCATCCCGTGCAATCACTGAAGGGCTAGACAAGTGGCATGAACGCTAATCGAATAGAATAGAATAAACTTCACAATGTATGGAAATGTCAAACGTCGCTATGTAGATCAACAACAAGTAGCTATGTAGATCACGTGACTTATGTCATTTCCATACATGAAGCGTAGCGATTTGAAGGAACGCTTGTAGACGTTATCCACTTGTCTAGCCCTTCTGATCGGCAAACGATCGGAGGTTAACCAACCCTTGGAAAGTTCAGGCCGATATGGGTGACCATTTAGGGGTATTTCGAACTAGGCGTCTCCGTGCTACGGAGGGCACGTTAAAAGTCGATCCGGTTGTTGTCATCTAGACAGCGGTCGTCAAGCTATGTCAGAAGCCCTCGGTCGGCTTGAACAACGCTGACACTATGTTGACCACTAACCATACGATAAGAAGAAGAAAAGATCCCCTGTTTTCCCCCTGTGGTGTGGATTTGTCCAAAATCTTACTTAGTGAACGCCTAAGTAGGTGCCTTTTATCAAAGTTCCTCACTCCCGTGGTTAAGGCTGTGCGTTGATGGATCAGTCAGTTACGGCCCGGCCACGACTTCGCGCGACGGCGACGGGCGACAGCGTTTTTTGCTAAAATGTTGCATGACGCCACGAACTGCCGCTGTCAGCGGCAACGCGCGCGATGCAACATTTTAACAAAAAACGCTGCCGCCCGTCGCCGTCGCGCAAAGTCGTGGCCGGGCTGTTAGTCAGTCACGTTTCCCCTTGAATACACTTAACCAAGGTGGGTTGTCGAAGAGAAAATTAATTCCATCCAAAAAAAGTAGAATAAAATATTGAACTAATTAACTTATATACAGAACTCTTCATTTTATATGTACTTAAGGCATTACCATTCAATAGATGGGCTCCATTAACTCTAGCGTTAATGGTGATCGTGTCACAAACTGCATCCAATAATTTTTAACGCGCTATTACGTTTTATTTCAATGGTTGGTGTTATTCATTCACATAATCTCTATGAAACCCAGCTGTGTGTAAGCGTAGATTTACTTTAAAAAAATAACCATTACATACTTTAAAAATTCCGACCAAAAATTATATTATGACGTCAAACATACATCGAAGTCATCATAAGCCGTAATCCTATGCCACAAAACGGCCTTGTGCTCGATATCAATTAAAAACTGCCGCTCCAATGAGAAAGCATATTGGGTCGATCCTAACTATTTGGATGAAGTTGTTCGGAACTGGTGTGTCGCTAATTAGCCCGGTTCGCCAGCGAATTGGCGGTACGCAGGCGGTTTCACGGGTGGGGCAACAATGAACACGTATATTCATGTAGATAGAGTACTAGGCTAATCCAATTGAGTTTATTAGCATCAGCTTAGTGAATCACTCGTCTATAGGAGAAAGTTTATCCGTCAAGCATCTTATATTATCTTCCATTGGGTATCGCTAAATCGTCATGATATTATTAAGTAAAGGGAAATGGTTTGCAACAGTTTGGATGTTGGAACGTATAGACATAATGTCACATAACATGAGTGCTCGGGCGAGGCACGCGAGGCATCTAAACGCACCATTAAAAATATATTCAAAAGAAATCGTATATTCGATACAAACGTCATCACCTTTTCAGTACCATAGCTATCATCAGCCGCACATACCCCCTCTATGCATAAGAGAGAATGAGGCAAAATCGATTTATCTCGCGTTTTGTGTTGCCACGGCCAGCTGAGTTACCAGTGCTGGTTGAATTTCACTAGTCACAAGTTTAAAGCAAGCTCTGAACTTCATTACGTGGTTATGTTCCAAGACCCTACATACCTCCTTCGTCTCCTCACCACTTGATACGTAGGTACTAAGACAAACAGCGCTCGAGTGCGCAATAGCAATTAAGCAAGTTCGGGCGTTCGTGGTGATTTGGGTTCGTTGCACTGGAAAATGTGCACCGCAATTATTGCCACTATTGTTCCCGGGGTGGTTACAATTGTCACGTGACAAACGAAATAGAATAGTTCAAATCAGGTTTGCGTACCTTGCTACGATAAAAAATAATACTTTGTTACATTGCGAACGATGATCAAATTTTTTTGGAAGGCAGAATAAGATTGCTATAGATGGCCCTAAAACGATCTTAAACGGTTATTACAAACCAGACATTAAGGGTCCTTAACTCTTTAACACTAAAAAGAGTCCCTTTTTCACCTCCCAGATTTAGAGCAAGGGGCCCTAAATGTCGGTTGGTGTAATACCCATTTTTCTTATCTCACGCCACACTGAGTTTGAAAAGGCTGAGTTTGTTTCATTTCTTCGTTTAGCTCATTCCCCCTCATTCGGGAGTAGGGAACTTCTCTTGGAAACAAGTACTATGTCTGTATGAAATGAATTGTGGTTAGGATACCTTTAAATGATGTTCATTTGTCTTCTGTCTTTTACTTTATTGTGACGCGGATGTTTCAAACGAGCGGGACACCGTTTCATGCACATGAGTGCATCTCTTTCACATAGGGTGCATTTTGCGACTGGATAGCATACCGGAGGATTTATAAGACGAGCAGACAATGAACCATTACTTACGGAAACATTTACCGGAGTAAGTTTCCCCACAGAAATGGTACTCAGACCAGCGCCAGCGGGGCTAAAAAATCCACTTAGCAATTCTGTTAAAGCAATTCATTTCCTGATTTTCTAATTCCGCTAAATTTCCGTAAAATGGTCACACATTTTAATCAGTTTTTACACCAGTTCACGGAAATTAAACGGAATAGCTAAGGATTCTTTATAGGAATTAGGGAAAATGGATCGCTTTTACTGATTTTCAATGTGGCTTTTTTAAATTTGATATTAATATAGTAGGGATTTGTGAATTTTAGACGCAAAATGTAAATAACAAAATGTAGTGTATGTTTATATTTTCACAATATAGTCGATAAGGGTTATTAGAACTCCTTCACCGATAATATTGAATATGCTTCGCTTATTAAAATTTTAATAAAGGCTTGCATGGCTTTTGCACAAATCTGTTTAGTGCAAATCTGCGATCCAATTTATATGACACCAGCAGTCATTAGGGGGCGTCCATAAATTACGTGAGGTATTTTTTGAGATCGTTCGACCCCCCCTCCCCTCTTGGTGAGATGTTGTGAGATTTTGCTCAACCCCCTCCCTCCCCCTCTAATCTCACGTAAGATTTTTTAAAAGCCATTTTCTAGAGGAGAAACATGTTTTGCTTAATTTTTCCCAGGTTTCTTGCAATTTTACACTGTTTCTTGAGGTAAAAAAAAAATACTTGAGATTTTCCGAGACCCCCCTCTCCCCCACGTGAGATTTGGTGAGATTTGGCTCGAGGAGGCATTTATGCCTCACGTAAATTAAGGACGCCCCCTTACCAAGAAAGAGGAAGTCATGTGAATGACCAAAACGGTATGTCTTTCTAAACGGACGAATGTCACTGCATGTAGTGTGTTGCGCTGAGCACAAGTCTAGTAATTACAACGTTATAGGAGACTAGCTTTTGCCCGCGACTTCGTCCGCGTAGACTTAAAAATAAAAAAAAACCGGGCAAGTGACTTAAGACTTTTTAGTGCGCCAGGGTTTTTTAAGACAGTATTTGCTTTTTTATAAAAATAATTTTATTTCATGATTTTTATTGGAGCCATACAAACTTTATCACGGTACCTAATTCGGTGAATGCGTGTTTTGGTAGGTAGGTATATAGAGCCAAAATCCCTAATCCCCCTCCCCTTCTCCACCCCTTTTCCTCCCCTCTCTTCCTTCTGCTCCCTCCCCCTCCATTTCCCTTTCCCTTTCCCCTCCCCCTTCCACATCCCCCTACCTTACGTCTTCCCCTTCCTCCCTCACCTACCCTATGCATACTAAGTTTCAAGTCAATCGGGTACAAACATATTTTTCTGCCGTACTTTTCTACCTTTAGTTTCCCCCTTTTGGGTGTTGATTTACGAAATGATTTTTTATGGGATCAAACTGAAGTAGTACCTACCATATTCAGCTCAGCTTATACCCCAATTATTTAAAATGAATAATCATAACCAATCTCGAGATATGGATGACTAAACATTCGCTGACCCCGCTCTCCCCTTTTCCTTCAAAATATTAAAAACGCTGAAATCCCAGTCTGATTATTTAAAATGAACAATCATAACCAATTTCGAGATATGGATGACTAAACATTCGCTGACCTCGCTCTCCCCTTTTCCTTCAAAATATTGAAAACGCCGAAACCCCAGTTTGATTATTTAAAATGAACAATCATAACCAATCTCGAGATATGGATGACTAAACATTCGCTGACCCCGCTCTCCCCTTTTCCTTCAAAATATTAAAAACGCTGAAACCCCAGTCTGATTATTTAAAATGAACAATCATAACCAATTTTGAGATATGGATGACTAAACATTCGCTGACCCCGCTCTCCCCTTTTCCTTCAAAATATTAAAAACGTTGAAACCCCAGTCTGATTATTTAAAATGAACAATCATAACCAATTTCGAGATATGGATGACTAAACATGCGCTGACCCCGCTCTCCCCTTTTCCTTCAAAATATTAAAGACGCTGAAACCCCAGTCTGATTATTTAAAATGAACAATCATAACCAATTTCGAGATATGGATGACTAAAAATTCGCTGACCCCGCTCTCCCCTTTTCCTTCAAAATATTAAAAACGCTGAAACCCCAGTCTGATTATTTAAAATGAACAATCATAACCAATTTCGAGATATGGATGACTAAACATTCGCTGACCCCGCTCTCCCCTTTTCCTTCAAAATATTAAAAACGCTGAAACCCCATTCTGATTATTTAAAATGAACAATCATAACCAATTTCGAGATATGGATGACTAAAAATTCGCTGACCCCGCTCTCCCCTTTTCCTTCAAAATATTAAAAACGCTGAAACCCCAGTCTGATTATTTAAAATGAACAATCATAACCAATCTCGAGATATGGATGACTAAACATTCGCTGACCCCGCTCTCCCCTTTTCCTTCAAAATATTAAACACGCTGAAACCCCAGTCTGATTATTTAAAATGAACAATCATAACCAATTTTGAGATATGGATGACTAAACATGCGCTGACCCCGCTCTCCCCTTTCTCGTCAAAATGATTAAAAATACGGAAACCCCAGTCTGATCAATTCAAATAAGCAATCATAACCAATATCGAGATATGGATGACTTATTAAAACATCCCTTGACCCCGTTTTCCCCTTTCCCGTCAAAATAACAAAACTCGACCACCCCTATACAAACTTTCACTCCACATTTCACCCCTTAGGGGTTGAATTTCCAAAAACACGAAAGAAATCTAAACACAAACTTTCATTCCCCTATTTTACCCCCTTAGGGGTTGAATTTTCAAAAACCCTGAAATTACTCTTTTTTATTTTTGAAAAGACACCTAATCACCAATTTAAGTAATTCTAACTTCAAAAATGACGGGACTTCCATACAAACTTTTATCCCCTATTTTACCCCCTTAGGGGTCGAATTTTCAAAAACCCTGAAACCCATATTTTTTTATTTTTCAAAAGACACCTAATCAGCAATTTTCATAATTCTAACTTCAAAAATGACGAACTTCCATACAAACTTTCATCCCTTATTTTACCCCCTTAGGGGTTGAATTTCAAAAAACCCTTTCTTAGTACACCTCTACACATCAAGACAAACCCACCCTCCAAATTTCAAGTCTCTACGATCAGCGGTTTAGGCTGTGCGTTGTCTGTCAGTCAGTCAGTCAGTCAGTCAGTCAGTCAATCAGGACTTTGATTCTTATATATTTAGATATCATATCTGCTATAATAATACATCAATGTAAACAAGTGTAATTTGTAAATGCTTTGGAATGTTGTCCCAGTATCTCAAACTGGACATTATAATATACCAGTTACTATTAACTCGATTATAAATAGCCAGAATTGCAATCCAGAGACACATTAAACAGTTTTAGTTGCTTAAGTTGAAGCATTACTTCACGACACTTGGTAATAAAATTTAGGGCGCCTACATGAACTTAGAACTTTGTGTAAACTACCCCGTGTTTTGTTCCACGTTGCTGGCAAATCTGTCTTGAACCACTTTATTTCACTTACAAAGTTCAAAGCGCGGAGTTTTAACAGTTTTAAGTAAACTCCTGAGTCAAGGCTCGTCTTAGAGATGGTTCACATCAGGTAACTAATTTGAATGCAGTGTCATTAATTCGACTATAGATTTTATTAAACGAAGTTCTAAAGTGTCCTTATTCACATATGCCTAATCTCATTTAACTTTTAACTTATGTAAGTATCAGAAGAACTATTTTGTTAATTTTGGTATCATTTCCAAAGGTCTTAATATGACATTAGATAGTACCTACTTAGATCTAGTTCAGCTAATATTTATTATTACATTTTATTCAGCCTATGTTTCCAGACGACCAAGAACTTATTCTAGTTTATTAGTAAAAAAACCTATATTTTAAAAGGTAGGAATATTGCGTGGTTTTCGCTGAAAGATTGAGTGTGCCAGGTGCCTATAGCTAGAATGGTAATGGCGGTGGAAGACTGTATATGATGCCGCGTGCACAGTCAAGTAGAGAGTGGAGTTGACAGCGAACAAACGCGAATTTTCTTCTTACCTAATGTGAACAAGATCTAAAACATGAGTCGATCGCTGAAGGAAACTTCACCGCATGAGCTGTCACTACACTACATGCGGTGATGTTGAACATAACAACTTTCAACAAAGGAGAAGTTCTTCAGTGTAAGGTTCTTGTTATCGAACGGGTACACGTGTAAACCCGAAGGCGAGTAATTTCCCTCGAGTTGTTTGATCAACAAACAGATAGTTTACTTGCGTAATGTATCTACCTACGAGCAAGGGTGTATCGAACCTATTTATTTACGTAACTATCTATGTACGATTTTTTTATAAATGTTGTACTAAAAATACAGTGCTTACAAATTGTAGTTCGAGAAATGCGACTCACTATAAAAAAAATCGGTACATTTGACGTAAAAAGTAGCTTAATAAATTTAATATATCCGAAATAATCACACTGTTAACACGTCATAATAATAGTATAATAGTAAGTACCTGTGACACTAGTAGATCTCTATCAATCATAGAGTAGGTATTTCATAATGGTAGCCTATACTTTGAAACCTTGTTATTGACTGTACTTGACGATGTCTTCGCGAACTACAATTAATCACTTTGCGCTGTGTATAACGCTTGATAATAATAAACAAAGAATACCTATAATTCGTAACTAAACCTTTGATCTTTACAATAGTTTATCCGTTAATTGGATGCTTTGCCTTTGTGTTAACCACACAATGGGAATGATGACTAGGATCGAGTTTTTATTTTAACTCATAACTACTTATTACATTTTACCATATTGTGAAATATTTTATGTCTATCTACTAAATCTGAAATTATGACTTCATTCGAATTTGTCCCGTGTGAATTGACTTTAAAATCGTCTATAGCTCACGTAATACTCCGGTTTTATTCGCCATCCGTGAAAGCTTTTAGATAGAGTAAACATCATTGCCCCATCACAGAGATTGTAAAAAAAAAAGTCCCGAAAGCAGTCGTTTTTAGTCACATTTAGTTTTCAGTCGTTTTCAGTCGGAGTATCTAGCTCATTTCATCCTCACACCCGTATTCAGAATTACTATGAAGTCTCAGGCGTGATCATAGACCAGTTACTAAGGGGACTGGCCCTAAGCAAGTCGGCCGAGTGGTCGGCCTAGTACTAACATCGACATAAAACGAAACGAGTAGTTCATCTATTTACCGGTAAATAGTATAATGAAAATGAAAAAACAATGACCACGTTTTGTTTCATACAAATATCGAATAAGGGCACCTCTTTCTTTAGTCTTTACTCTGTGGGCTTGATTGACTGGTGGCAAGCCAAGCTGCAGCTTATAATATGGGCTGGCTAGACCAGGGTAGTACCACTCTCTCACAGATGCTCGGCGTAAAGCAACTATTACAGCTGCGTTTCTTACGATAAGTGAGAGACTCGGAAGCTCTTCCCCTGCCTCTGTTCCGATCCCCGGCATCGTGCGAGTAATGCCTTTGGTATTGCAAGCATCTGTAGGTTACGCTATTGGCTTAACATTAGGTGGACCGTACACTTGTGGCTTCGCGCATCCCTAACCAAATACCTTACTTTCTATAGATATGTGGGTAATATATATATATATATACTAGCTTTTGCCCGCGACTTCGTCCGCGTAGACTTCAAAATAAAAAAAAACCGGGCAAGTGACTTAAGACTTTTTAGTACTTTTTAGTGCGCCAGGGTTTTTTAAGTCAGTATTTGCTTTTTTTATAAAAATAATTTGATTTCACGATTTTTATTTGAGCCATACAAACTTTATCACGGTACCTAATTCGGTGAATGCGAGTTTTGGTAGGTAGGTATATAGAGCCAAAATCCCAAATCCCCCTCCCCTTCTCCACCCCTTTTCCTCCCCTCTCTTCCTTCTGCTCCCTCCCCCTCCATTTCCCTTTCCCTTTCCCCTCCCCCTTCCACTTCCCCCTACCTTACGTCTTCCCCTTCCTCCCTCACCTACCCTATGCATACTAAGTTTCAAGTCAATCGGGTACAAACATATTTTTCTGTCGTACTTTTCTACCTTTAGTTTCCCCCTTTTGGGTGTTGATTTACGAAATGATTTTTTATGGGATCAAACTGAAGTAGTACCTACCATATTCAGCTCAGTTTATACCCCAATTATTTAAAATGAATAATCATAACCAATCTCGAGATATGGATGACTAAACATTCGCTGACCCCGCTCTCCCCTTTTCCTTCAAAATATTAAAAACGCTGAAACCCCAGTCTGATTATTTAAAATGAACAATCATAACCAATCTCGAGATATGGATGAATAACATTCGCTGACCCCGCTCTCCCCTTTTCCTTCAAAATATTAAAAACGCTGAAACCCCAGTCTGATTATTTAAAATGAACAATCATAACCAATCTCGAGATATGGATGAATAACATTCGCTGACCCCGCTCTCCCCTTTTCCTTCAAAATATTAAAAACGCTGAAACCCCAGTCTGATTATTTAAAATGAACAATCATAACCAATCTCGAGATATGGATGACTAAACATGCGCTGACCCCGCTCTCCCCTTTTCCTTCAAAATATTAAAAACGCTGAAACCCCAGTCTGATTATTTAAAATGAACAATAATAACCAATTTCGAGATATGGATGACTAAACATTCGCTGACCCCGCTCTCCCCTTTTCCTTCAAAATATTAAAAACGCTGAAACCCCAGTCCGATTATTTAAAATTAACAATCATAACCAATTTCGAGATATGGATGACTAAACATTCGCTGACCCCGCTCTCCCCTTTTCCTTCAAAATACTAAAAACGCTGAAACCCCAGTATGATTATTTAAAATGAACAATCATAACCAATTTCGAGATATGGATGACTAAAAATTCGCTGACCCCGCTCTCCCCTTTTCCTTCAAAATATTAAAAACGCTGAAACCCCAGTCTGATTATTTAAAATTAACAATCATAACCAATTTCGAGATATGGATGACGAAACATTCGCTGACCCCGCTCTCCCCTTTTCCTTCAAAATATTGAAAACGCTGAAACCCCAGTTTGATTATTTAAAATGAACAATCATAACCAATTTCGAGATATGGATGACTAAACATTCGCTAACCCCGCTCTCCCCTTTTCCTTCAAAATATTAAAAACGCTGAAACCCCAGTCTGATTATTTAAAATGAACAATCATAACCAATTTTGAGATATGGATGACTAAACATGCGCTGACCCCGCTCTCCCCTTTCTCGTCAAAATGATTAAAAATACGGAAACCCCAGTCTGATCAATTCAAATAAGCAATCATAACCAATATCGAGATATGGATGACTTATTAAAACATCCCTTGACCCCGTTTTCCCCTTTCCCGTCAAAATAACAAAACTCGACCACCCCTATACAAACTTTCACTCCACATTTCACCCCTTAGGGGTTGAATTTCCAAAAACACGAAAGAAATCTAAACACAAACTTTCATTCCCCTATTTTACCCCCTTAGGGGTTGAATTTTCAAAAACCCTGAAATTACTCTTTTTTATTTTTGAAAAGACACGTAATCACCAATTTAAGTAATTCTAACTTCAAAAATGACGGAACTTCCATACAAACTTTTATCCCCTATTTTACCCCCTTAGGGGTCGAATTTTCAAAAACCCTGAAACCCATATTTTTTTATTTTTCAAAAGACACCTAATCAGCAATTTTCATAATTCTAACTTCAAAAATGACGAACTTCCATACAAACTTTCATCCCTTATTTTACCCCCTTAGGGGTTGAATTTCAAAAAACCCTTTCTTAGTACACCTCTACACATCAAGACAAACCCACCCTCCAAATTTCAAGTCTCTACGATCAGCGGTTTAGGCTGTGCGTTGTCTGTCAGTCAGTCAGTCAGTCAGTCAGTCAGTCAGTCAGTCAGTCAGTCAGTCAATCAGGACTTTGATTCTTATATATTTAGATATATAACGTCACGACTTTTATCCCCATTCGGGGGTAGTCAGAGGCTTGAGTGGCCATACACCACCACAATGTGGAGGTATTAAGTCAACTCAAAGCCCACGTTTCACCAGATAGTCAGAACCCAACGTGACAGGTGGTGAACCTTGTCGCCGTGTATACAGGAACTGTCTATTACCTAATCCTGAGGGATAGGTAGGTTTCCTCACGATGCCCTCACCGTAAGCGACTGTAAAATTATGCACATAGATGAAATTCATCCATTGGGGTATGCTCCACAGGGGATCGAACCTGGAACCTTCTAATTTCTTACCCAAAGATATACAACGATAACGATATATGTGGGTATTGTTTGTGAATACGCCCGTAAATAGTCTTTATTGGTATCTATCAAAAATGGTATAAAGAATATAAAGAATTAGTTGGTCTAAAGTTGGTTGGTATAAAGAATTCGGGCATAAATTGCAAAGAACAAAAGAAACAAAAACATAAACCTTCGCGCGCCCTTGTAAAGGTTCTTAATATAAATATATTAAACACGCTACTAATGAATATTACAACTGCTTGAGTTCCAAAACACTCGGCGAACGAAACAACTGACACATCTAAAACTTGCCAGACTATAGAAGCTTCGACTGAACACTTAATTTGCCAACTCAAATTTGCCGCCTGACTGAAAATAATCATATCTATACGATCGTCAGATATCTTTTTATGTGTCTAGGTCCGCCACACACTCCCACCACTGTTACTCCTGTAAGCCAGGTTCGACAATGGTCTCCAACAGTGACGCCTAGGTTTGGCCCTCGATGAGTTCCGGGCAAAAGCTAAGTTGTCTTGGAACCCTCATGAATTTAATCAAAAGAAGAATAGGAGGAGTTGGAAGAAGATTATAAGGCGTAAAGCAGCTATTACAGCTGCGTTTCGTCCGACGAGTGAGAGAGCCCAACCCCCCTCCCCCTCCCTCTATCCCACTCCCCTTCAGGTCGGCAAAGTGCGAGCAATGCCATTGATATTATAAGCATCTATATGCTACGGTAATTGCTTAACATCAGGTGGGCCGTACGCTTTTCTTTCAGAAGCACTTATCGTCATTTATTAGCAAAGAATTTTAAATAAATATAATATATTACGTTCTAGCGACCGGTCCCGGTTTAAATAAATATAATTTATTACGTTCTAGCGACCGGTCCCGGCTTTGCTTGGCTTTTTCTCTATACATACTTTCAATATAAACCTTTAGGAAGAAATTCTTAAGGTGATACCTAGTGGAAACTGACAGACGCGATTAGTATAGGTACCATGGACCAATTACTAAGGGGACTGGCCCTAAGCAACTCGGCCGAGAGGTCGGCCTAGTACCAACATCGACATAAAACGAAGCGAGTAGTTCAACTATTTACCGGTAGATAGAACAATGAAAATGAAAAAACAATGACCACGTTATTTTTTTCATACATATATCTAATAAGGGCACCTCTTCCTTTAGTCTTTACTCTGTGATAGGTACTTGTTTATTTTTGCAATTATTACCGAAGTTACAATGTCAAGCCCAAAAGTGTCAGACACGAAATTTTAAGCAACCTCGCCCGTCCCGCCCGTCTTGATGACCGCATTATTTATAAGACGAGTAGCCATTACTTTATGTACGCAATAATTTTGCCTTTTTGCCCCAAAAAGTTGTATCCTTTGAGACCGTCTCAAATGTCAGGAAAAACGGAATGTTAATGTTTGTTTTATGGAAATGTGTTGTTAATTTGTCTAGCAACAATAACTGTAACCTGAAATATGATTTGTTGTATTGTGTGCGTCTAAAACAGGCGAGCGGTGCGCCCAAATAATTTACGAAATTTCTACGTGGTTAGACGTCAAATCTGACTGCTCGGGCGAGCCGCTCAGCTTTTTTCGACGCATCCTTTACGAAGAACCTAATTTGACAAATGAAAAACATGATTTTCGAATTTGTCCAACATTTTTCAAAGTATATAGTGTATCGATCCCTGAAGTAACGCTTGAGACAATACTATTTCAAAAATATACAATTTCAGTGCTTTTCCACGCTGACAAACAAAATAAAGAAGCCAATTACTCTATTCGCCGTATATCTCATCCATAGTGAGAATCGATTTTCTACTCGATATACGTTATTGAAAACGCCCAAGTCACGTGTTACCGTTTTATCTTCCGCCAGAATGCAGCCGACTCCCGAAAGACATCTAATGAACGGGGGCGGGCCACGATCACGGCATAAATCGCTCTTTTTCCTCATTGCAGTGTTAAATAATTTTGACGGAAATGGTTCAGAACGTCTAATATTATTTTATTTTGAAAATATATTACTCAAATTGTGCTGTTAAGTTTATTGTTGGATTCAGCGCTGTTGCTCTATCGAATCAATACGACAATTTCAAACTGATCCAGATGCAATGACATTACAAGAAAGACGGATACATGTGACCGTCCTACTGAACTGTGTCCATGGGCTCAGTATCTACGGAACATCTTAAACGCGTGTCTGTATTTTATAATAATTTCACTTTCTGGTGAATATTACGCATGAAAATGCCTTCTTATGTATTCAATTGGTGTTTTTGAACCCAAAAAACAAAGAAATTATGCGTGAATTTAATTTACTGCAGGTACCATTTAGTGGCATTTGTACTGAGTGTCTCCGTGCTTCGGAGGGTACGTTAAAAGTCGGTCCCGGTTGATGTCTTCTAAGGCAGCAGTCGTTAAGCCATGTCAGAGGCCTCTGGGCGGCTTGAACAACTCTGACAATAGGTTGGCCACTAACCATACCATAAGAAGTAGTAGGTAGTGCTGATCCCAAGTTTAGTGATTGCGATGTTAGCAGGTACCATATCTGGCTAATTTGTGTACGGATGAGACTTTTGTATCTCACCACGACAAAATTTAAGCAGGTACGCTTTTCAGATGTTATTTTGTTTTAAAATGTTAGTCGAGTTAAGACTCGAATAACATTTAAAAAAATACTCATACTCATACTCTGCGTTATACTTATACAGGGTTATTGGTAAAACACTAACAACCTTGCAGGGGCGTATTACTGATATCAAAAACAACAACTTTTGTTCTATAACTATTAAAAAAAAATCATACTCTAAAATGTATGAAACAAGAAAATATGCTCATCTAGAGAATAGCCGTGGTACGTTAAGGTACTTTAGAGCAAAGTGGAATACAACCACTTACCATGGCTTTCCTCTAGATGAGGAAAAAAAAATACCATACATTTTAGAAAGTGATTTTTTGTTATTTTTATTTTTGTTTTGTAAAAAGTCATAGAACAAAAGTTGTTGTTTTTAATGTCAGTAATACGCCCCTGCAAGGTTGTTAGTGTTTTACCAATAACCCTGTATAACGCAGAATATGAGGCTTTGGCTAAAAATCAGCTCTGGAGGGAACCCCGCTCCTCTCTAGCACATGCTGAGCCTTTCGGCACAATGCACACTAAAGCTAATGTTGCTCACTCTAAGGAGCTTATCTTTTCTATTTCTGTTCTTTGTCAGCACTGTACTGGGTTGAAACTAGTGTCCACACGAGCCCAGTTACAGGCCAGTGAATTGGGTTACTGGGGGCTTACCACAAGCTCTTATTGCGATTCAATTATAGGAACGTTTTAACGACGTTTTAATGACGTTTCTTATTGTCATGACAATAAGGTACGTCATTGCACAAAAAGTCGCTGAAACGTTAATACGTTCCTGTAATTGAATCGCAATAAGAGCTTGTGGTAAGCCCCCTGGACTGTCGCGTTATCGGCATCATGTAAACGGCGCATTATGTCCGCTGTACTGAATAAATACTTTTCATTTCATTTTCATTCTTCATTCCAAGTTCACAGAGTCGAGATCAATTTATAATTATGGCAGGACCAACTTGTCTTGCGGACAACTTTTACAGCCAAACGTATTTCTGCCTCGGTAATGAAGTTTTGACTTCAAACTTCCTCCTAGAAAATAATTTCCGAACGCTTGAATGCAACCAATTACTTAACTTTATTTTATGCTGTTGAAGTCTTCATATAATCAATATTTCGGAGACTTCTTGCCTTGAGAAGTCTAAACTCAAGCTTATTTGTTACCTTCACATGGGATCTAAGGGCCACCGCAGACTTGCTACTTTTAGCATCGGCGGTCGGCGATTTTGATGCTGCGTCTCGCTAGTTCGCGCTCGAAGAAACGCGACGCAGCATCGATACGTCACAAAATCGCCGGCCGCCGATGCTTAAAGTAGCAAGTCTGCGGAGGCCCTTAAGTATCCGATAACTAAATTACCAAGGAGGGAAAGAGACATATGAGTGTCCCAAATAGTATTTTTCTACTAAACAGAGTCCATGGACACAGTACGACTCGATCTTTCGCGGAAAATAATGTTGAAAACATTTCGGTATTTCCAATAAGCTCATCTTCTGGTGAATAATACGCATCAAAGGCCTTTAAGTCGAGTGTCGGATTGCGAGTGCAATTACAGATGTGTGAATTTTAATGCATGTAATGATGCGCTGAGCACAAATCTAATGCTTGCGATGTTAGGAGGTACCGTGTCTGCTAAAATAATATATCAATGCCGATCACAGGGTATTTCGTATTGGGATCGTATAATTTTGAACATTTGATATATTAAACTACTTTTGATGATAACTGTAGGTACATTGTGGAAAGCAAAGCTTTATGACGTCACGTTTTGTTCACCTGTTTTTAAACTGAATTTCTATAGCTTATCTCTGCTATTGGCATTTCTGTGGCGGCTCGGATATCCGGCCCGGTTGCTGTCGTTGAAATCGACCCGCCCGCATTACCCGGGTAAGTGATAGTACCTGCGAATGATAGCGAAGCGTTGATAGTTTTCACTGGCAGGCAATGTATATGTGGAAGAATTTAACTTGATACTTGATGTTACGTAGAGTGTCTTTAACTTATGCTTGAGGCAGGTGGTTTTATTTTAGGATCACTGGCACAACTACCCGTTTCATTATAACGGATGACCTTTTTTCCTGTATGTCCCCCCAAGAGAACAGCAAAGGGACAGACCGGAAATAATTAGATCGATCTGTCCCCTCGTAGGTAACTAGGGGACAAATCGAACTTTGCATTCCCGTTCGATCTATCCCCTCGTAGGTAACAGTATGACAAATCGATATTTTTATTCCCGTTTGTCCTCCCAATAAAACAGCAGGGGGACAGACCGAAAATAATTAGTTCGATCTCTCCCCTCGTAGGTATCAGGGGACTAATCGGAAATATTTAGTTCGATCTGTCCCCTCGAAATTATCAGGGGACGGATCGAACTTTACTCTATTTTTATTGCGGTTTGACAGCAGGGGAACAGACCGGAAGATTTTTACAACTAACTCTACTCCTAACTAATTTGACTACTAACTCATTTTAGTTTCATCTGTCCTCCTGTTAAGTAACAGAGAGATATAGAGATTTCAAGTATCAATATTATTCATCCGGTAGTTTCATTAAATGTGGGTAAATAGGCACAGGTAGGTAATTAGACATGATAATAACGTGATAGAACTATTCCAGGAATATGAACAGTTATCTTTTGAGTTTACTCTCGGGAAACAAATGAAAATTTGATAATTATGCTTTTGTTTTAGAGCTACGAATATTCGTGATCATAATAATTACCTAAATTAAACAACGGGTTACAAAATTACAGGTACTCAATTTTGTGTTCTGAACTAATGTACCCTATATTGCATTGCATCTTACACAATGTACCGAATAGGTAGTGTGCATTTATCGTTTTCTTAAAGTACCTATCATAAACTAACGCGATAATAAATTGATATTACAAAGAAAAAATGTTTGAACCCTATTTTCACGCCGGTAAAGCTTACGCGAGATATTTTCTCAGATGAACACTGATTTTTCACAACGTTTATTTACTTTGAACCTATGCCTCAAGGTAACACAACAAACTTCACACAATTTATACAACTTTTCACCTGTTCTTGTTATATTATTAATTGAATTTAGACGTCAAAACTGACTGCCTTCGGCCTCGACTAAAAAGGCTCGGGCCCGCCGATCGTCTCTTGTAGAGGCAGCCACATTGCATAACGCAATCACACTTTTTTATTTGTCCGAATGTGTGCCTTAGTTGATTATAAATAACTAATCTCGATCGTATCAGCAGCGTTGCATTTGAGGCTCTCAGTTTCTCATTCCTCACGCCAATAATCTAGATTATCCGCCTAAAACTTAATTAACGTGCTATATTTGGAGTGGGAATCCAGTTCCCGCGTTACTGAGATGCAGCGGTTCTAAATTAATTTGGTGAACTCTCCGGTGTGGCATTATTAGCGGCTCGCATCGAGCCGGGTTCATGAAAGGCTTCGTTTATAAACTACGAGGAGATGGTCTTGCACCGCGGAAACTGGAGCCGTTTGCGACGACGGATAGCTAATTTAATTTTAATTACGCCGCGTTTCCGAGTGTTCGCGGAACAACGATGCGACGAGGTGCGAGCACTATAAGTCCACTCCAACTACATCTGGATAACGACTGCTTGGCGGAGTGGTTCGAGCGTATGTCGCTTGGCCCACTACATCGGGTGGTTGCGATTTCGATTCCCGCCAATGTAAAATTTCGGAATCGGCCTTTTCGATATTTGCCCTGGTCTGGGTGTCACTGGTATCCCCCCAGTCCATTGTACAGTAACCATAGGTAGTACAAGCTTTACTCAGTTTGGGACCATACAGTTGGTGTGTTTTTCTGGCGATATTTTTTATTATTAGTACTTATTCGCAAAGCGGTAACATATACAGTCAATATTTAATGTAGGTACCTAAGTAATTATAAACTTACATATATGAACAAACGCAACGCATATGTCTTTGCTTTTTATCTACTGATAATTAAATTAACAGACGAATGAAAATATAATTTTAATTTCATTCCACCACAGCGAGAAAAACTTAAATCGAACGGTAAGTTTGAAGTGCAATTTCTTCAAACTACTGCACACAGGAATACTAATCCTACGTACAGTAGTTTCAGGAAAGTGTTGCTAATACAGCAGCTGAGTGTCTGGCTATTACCGGAAGCCGTTTTCCAGCTACCTGTAGGAAAACTTGCGCGATATTTGCTTTACCTTGTTAACTTGTTTAGTACCTAACTTATAGTTGTAAAAGCCCAAGGATCCAATTCATACTAAGTAAGTACCTGTTAATGGTTGAATATTTTAAAATTTGGTGTTAATCAAACCGATATCAATACAAACATTTGTGGTTTAACAATGGATTTCTGCGAAATAACTCTCGATTCAATCAATTATCTAACTGGGTCTTGATAACTAGTTTTGACTTTCTCTCTCGCAAGTCGCAGCTATAAAATTGGCTATTCCCGCCCGCTCCAAGATTTCGTTCCCGAGGGCTCCAATGATTTTATTTTAAAAATATTAAATAATTACGCAGTCACTATTTCGTTCGCGGCGGCTCCAAAACAGCTCTCTTCCGCGAGAAACTCAATTGGTAGGTATAGTTTTATTAATTTATTTTTACTTTAAATGCCTTGGAGCCCTCGGGTAATAAATGTACGGAAAAGATCTGGAGCGGGTGGAAATAACACTGAAAAATTGCAAATGAAAAACTTACGTTATGTTGCCTAGCTTGGGTTTTGCACTATAATCAACAAAATGAGTACTAAAAACAGTTTTTGAAACCACTAAAATAAGTTGATAAGTACTGCAGCAAGAACTAAGATTTTCCACATTTCAAGCGCTCTACGTTAGCTCTTATCTGTAAATTCGCCGCTAATTCCCTAACAGGCCAGGATTCCTGATTGGGGATCCGATAAATCCCGGATTTAATATCCATCGAGGGAGCAATTCCCACCGACCGAAGGCCACGGCTGTTGTGAGGCACGATTTTTCTAATTTCCATTTGCTTTATATTAAAGTCGTGGCTATTATTGTGCTGTTGTGAGTCCAGGCACGATCAAGACCTCTTTATTAACTCTGTTGGGTAACTCAATTTGGCCTTGAAGGGATGACGAGAAGGCTCCCCGTACGTGTTACCTACACTTTCTTATAGATGTATCCGGTAACAAAATCGAACAATCTTTGCGGTGATTTTGTTACGGGAATGTTTTGTGGTTGATGGAAAAAGAGGAATGGCGGATGGATCGATCGTGTTTTGTTTTGTATACCTACAACATTGAAAAGTTCATATTGACGACCGCTTGCCGCAGTGGTCCGAACATCGTGCATCTTGCATCGTGTGATTCCGGCCAGAGGCGAATTTCGGAAACAGCATTTTCGTAACTTGCCCAATTCAGAGGGCCTACTCTGTTTCAAACGAAAACGAAATTTCGGATGAAATTCGCGTATTTCCTACTACGTTTCTCATTGATTCCGACATTTCTTACGAACGAAAATTGACGTTTAGATTCAACGACGACGAAGACGTCAAACTATTTTCGTTCGTAAGAAATGTCGGAATCAATGAGAAACGTGGTAGGAAATACGCGAATTTCATCCGAAATTTCGTTTTCGTTTGAAACAGAGTAGGCCTTCTGGGTGCCTCTGGAAAGCCACGGTTCATTTTACGGTAGCCAATAGTACAAGCACTGCTTAATTTGGGACCATACAGCTAGTGTGTAAGTCTGGCGATACTTAATTTATGTAGCTCCTCTTGCCTTTTGCCCAAGTAATTCAGCTTTGTAGTCAAAAGTTTCAAGATATTGTGGTAATAGTGTATTCATTTTCTAGTTACCGGTTTAAACTGAACTGCGATTTCAGTTCTTCTATCAAAATATTCAAGAAACTGAATAAAATATATGCCTCATGAAAGTAAAACTTAAAGGTATGTAGAGAAAACAAGGGGGAGGTAATTTTGTTTGTTCTGCGCTGGGTCTAATGTGTTCAGTGGCGGAGTCAACACGCCGGATGACGTTCATGTTTGCCCCCACTAAAAGCTGGATCATGCTGTAGTTATATGAATGTCGTAGGTAACTATACTGATTTCACCATTACCATTGTAGTGAAAAGCTGTTTGTATCCCTAGTGCGTGAAAATAGATGCAGTTTATTTTGTTTAGACAGGACCTTGGAGAAGAACATAGGCTATTCTTTTTGCGTAAATAAAACATAAAAAGGTGAAATATAGGATGAAAATTTGTATGGGAGACTAATCATTTCTCGAGTTTTTTTTTATTTATTTTATTAATATAGAGATAGATGAAAGCTTAGAGAAAAAAAAATAGGCTATTCAAAGTACAAATTCTACGCATAAGCCTGTCGATACACGCGACTGCTTGTAGCTGCCCATCTCGACCGCTTGAAGCAGACGCTGCACGGCGAACAGCAGTTTCAGTACAAAATTGCCATTTACCATACACGGACTGCTCAAGCAGTCGGCGAGCGGTCGATGCGTATTTCCAAAATATAACTTATGGCTTTTGCCCGCGACTTCGTCCGCGTAGAATTTCAATTTAAAAGAATGGATCCCGGATCCCGGACCCCATTTCCCGGATCCCGTCTTCCTGATCCCGTATTCCGGAAATCCCGTATCATGGTTCCCGGATACCGTAACTCGTTTTCAGGCTCCTGGATCCCGTATCCCGACTCCCGTATCCCGGACCCCGTATCTCTGATCTCAGATCTCGTATACCTTAACCCGGATCCCGGAACCCGTATCTCGGATTCCGTTTCCCGCATCCCGTATGGCTAATCCCGAATCCATTTCCCGCATCCCGTATCCTGACTGCCGTATAACTGATCCTAGATCCCGTTAGGTTAGGGTTAGGTTCGAAGGTTACGACGTGGGTTACGTGTTAGGTTACTGGTGACCCTAAATGCACGGGGCTCCGTCGACCTTGTGATGGAGTAATATGGCTGACAAGTGAATGTACCTACTTATTCTGTGTTGACTTGTTGGCTTACTCCAACCTGTAACCGATCATAACTTTATGGAGCGCTGACATTATAATTTGTAAATACGCCGCTCTCTGACAGGTCGTTTCCACGAACGTAAATGAATACTGGACAGCTTACTGCAGCACAAAAAACGAGCCAAGTGAGAGGGGCCCATAGTGGTACAGTGTCCCTCTACTAGGGTGTCCACGCAATAATACAATTTTAACGTACTTATTGTATTATATAGGTACATGAGTAACGCACATGATTGATATTTTATAACTCTAACGGAGGTTTCTCTATGCCTGTCGAAGATATAAAAGAAAGTACCTTATTAGGGTGATTCCTGCGAAGCTCGATTTTAGCGGTCACACAGTCTTATCTCTGGTCTTATCAGAGATGCCGATTAAAAGTATATTTTTCTAGTTTCTTACTACATTTGTCTATTTGGAAAACATAATTTTTATTTCATAAATAAATAAATTATACACCCAAACTTCATTTGAAAACCAAAATCGGGGTCAAATTAGCCGTTCTCGCTGTGTCACACGCTTCACTTTCTTGAAACAATAGCGTTTAACTTTTCGGTAAATGGTGTTAGGATCGTGTTATAGACATCAAAAAATTTGTAAAAATATACTCTTTTTATTGATTACAAATTTAATATATTTTATTGTTTAGTTTCAATATTAAACAGCTATTTGTGTTGGTCACACGTTTGTGCACATTTTTAAAGCGCATGACCAAATGATGTATAAGTCTACGATGAAACGATTTATGGTCTTGTTTTGTGTCACTACGGACAGGCAGTCATGTCGAGGCAGTCCAGCAGAGAGTTGATCGAGGGTGTATCGCTCCGCGATGAGATATAGGGTATCAAAGTCCAAAAAACATGTTTTTTTGCCGATGTACCGGAGTTTTGTGGACAAAATTTATTGTTGTTTGTAGTCACTTTAGATACTGGGGTTTTTAATACGTATTACTTAGCTGTTGATGTATGATTTAGTGTTCTTTAATTTATACTACATTTTGAAGTGTAAGAATAATAGTGAAATATGTTTAATTTGACGAGTCTCGTGGCAATTTCTCCACGAATCTCATGAAATTACCACGAATCTCATTTTCCGTAGGACTTTTCATGTGATGAACACGTTTCAGTGCCATATAAAGTATATATTGGCATCAGACACTGGTTGTATCCCTCACGCAGCGATCATCATTGCTGACGCTCATGATTTGCCCGTCGCGGAATGATTGTTTTGTCTCACGATGCTTCGCTATTTGTTTATGTCCATGGTATCGTAAAGCTCAGCGTTGATCGCATTTGCTCCATACTGCCATCTCATTGCATTATTAATTGCTTATGGTTGTGTCTGTCTTTCCTAGTGATTTCTCCAGGAAACTCAAGAACAAAATTCAAACATATCATTTTTTTTATTAATATAAACTAAACCCGCACGTCGTAACTGGCCTATCGACCACCGATCCGATGTTTGCTCTGAAAACGATTGCTGATGAATATCACTCCAAAAACCGACCATTGTATGCTGCATTCTTGGACATGGAAAAGGCATTTGATGATAGGGTCCCAAGAGACACAATATGGTGGAGCCTTCGTAAGAATAATGTCCCCAAATAATACATCAACATCGTTGACATGTTGTGTTGACATGTATAAGGGTGCAAGATAGATAGTTACAACAAGCACTTTTATCTTGGAAACATAAGTTGCAAGCCGTGGCCTTGTGCTGAGTGTAGCAAAGACCCAATTTATTTGCTTTAACGAACCAGGTCCAAGCGACAGCAGTTCGATTCCCATCGATGGGCAATTGGTCCCTTTGTGCGATCAATATAAGTACCTGGGGAGTATGATGTACAATTCCGGGAACGTAAAATGCAAAATTCAGCACCGAATAGCTGCAGCGTGGCTAAAATGGCGAGAAGTAACTGGTGTTACATGCGATAAAAGAATGCCTGTTAAACTAAAGGGCATGGTATATAAGACCATCATAAGACCAGTCCTCGTGTCTGGCAGCGAAACGTGGGCCATAACCCAAAAGAACGTGCATACCATTCAAGTTGCTGAAATGAAAATGTTGAGGTGGATGTGTGGCGTTATCAGGCTTGATAAAATCCGTAACGAGTACATGCGAGGAAGCCTGGGCGTGCGTGATATCACCGACAAGATGCAAAAGAGTCGGCTGCGATGGTATGGTCACGTGAACAGGAGGCCGCCTGAATACGTAGGGAACTTAGCACTACAACTTTCCATTTCCAGCCCAAGACCCCAAGGCAGACCCAAAGCAAGATGGAAAGCTGTAATGCTAAAGGACATGAAAGAGTGTCAGGTATACGAAGACGATGTCGAGAATAGAGCGAAGTGGAAGGAAAAGCCTAGGAAGGCTGACCCCACCACCATGTGGGATACATAGTCAGGAAGAGAGAGAGGATAAACTAAACCCGCAGTGCATCAAAATAATTTTAATTTTATAATTTTGTGGACGATTTTATTTGTTTATCGGGTCCTGCTTTTGATTCGGATTTTATTCTGGACAAAACTCATACCTAGGTAGTACTTATAAATCGTTAACATAAACATTTTAGCGTATTGCTTTCATTGAGAAGAGCCGCAAGAACATTCCTCTTGTCTATTTAATTTTAAGATGCACCTGACGGGAACCTCTATTGAGAACATAGAGCTGAGATCCTCCAGTCCAGACCAGGATATCATCAGCAAATTGAAAGTGCTAACAAGTACACCTATACTCGCCATTAGCATCGATGCTTTACCTTTTCCAGTGGGGAAGGTAATAGATATAATTCATAATCATAATTTCGAAGATGGAACGTCTCCCTGTCTGACATCTTTGGCAATTGGATCGGTTTCGAACTCTAGTTGGTCCTAAAGCTGGATTGATTGAGGTCCTGCTTGTATTTGCGAGAATGCTCCCAGGTGAAGAGTCAGAGACGCACGGTCATGTACTTTTCTCCTAGATAAAACATGAATACAGAGTTCCTTAAAATGCGAGATTGCTTTAGAATTCTGTCGTTTACGAAGATGTCTGAACAAATGGCAGTCCAGATGGGATATAACAACTAGGGCCGCCACCTCCGTGAAATTATTTCTATGCGTTTGTGAGCATCTAGAGAGGACATGGCTAGAGGTGGACCACAATGTGGCTCAAATTTTCACAAGACGTTACATCTTTTGGAGTACCTAAATTGTTCTATTTCAAATTAGTTTCTTCACCTCTATAACAATGTTCGACGCCGCATAACGATCACAAACAATTTGCATATCACATCTTTTGGGAGTGTGGTCTCTGGTAAAACGAACGGAACTCTATGTTAAATAGCTTGCAAGTGACATCTGGAGTAGTATATCACACAGACCTTGTAGAAATCAAGGAAAATATCATTAAAATCAAGTATAACTAGCTAACATGTTTATGTTAGATTTTTTCCCATATTTTGTCTTTTCTATTCATACAGAAGCAGAAATTGTGCTTTTATATTCTCTTGTTATTAAACACAAGTCCCAACAACCATAAAGAGAGCAAAACTTATAGTTAAGTACATAAATAATGCGTAAAAAATACCCGGAATTTACTGCGTCAGTTTCGTGTGGTACTGCATGAGTTTCGTGGCACCATTTTCTTCAACCTTGAATTCTGTCTAAAGTTATCATCAGATTTACAAAAGCGATAGAGATTTGAACTTGTATAAAAGGCTATATTATGTTAATAATATAAATTATCTAAAATTCACAAAAACAAAAATTACCACGAAAATCACGGCGAGAATCTGGTTCGCAGGAATGACCCATTACTATGTTTCATCTTCGCGTTGGTAGCCACTCTACAAGTAAAATAAACATTTCAAACAATGGATAAATAAATAAATATCTCCAGACAATACATCAACTATTAGGTCCCAAACTAAGCAACGCTTGTACCTACTATAAATACCGTCCAATAGACTGGAAGCTATCCCAGACCAGAGCAAATTACGAAAAGGCTATTTCCAAAATTTTCCCCGACGGGAATCGAACCCTCAACCAATCGGTGCAATGAGCCCAGCGGCCTACGGTCAAACCACTGCGGCAAACTGATGACAAAGTCATGTGGTTTTATGGCCACCCTAGCTGAGCATTATTACCAATGAACCATCTAAAGATAAAAAAAATCCGATCTTTTACAAAATATAAATAATATTCAATATTACATGCTATAAAAAATATATGACTACAAATTAAAAATGATCATTATGAATCCAACATGTTTCGACGAAACAATAGTCACGACACGATAAATAATAAATTAATTTATTTGGTTGATTTAAAAACTACCAATCACTACCCAACGATAATATTATTTTGGCATGGCAACTAGGAGTGAGAGGGACACGGTCCCAACTGGGGCCTCTCGCTCGATTCGTTTATCTGTCTAAGAATTGTCATAATAGACCTTAAGGCAGGAGAATAAAGTTGAATTTCTTAATTTCTTCTTAACCAAAAACTCAAGTCATCAATCCTTCATTATACATCCGTGGTCGCTTCAGATCAAATCCCCAATGTTGCCAGGTGACCATGTGAATTGTTCCCAACTTTTTCGAAATCCCTCCAAAGATTCGTTTTCTGAAAAAAAAAAAAAAAATATTGGTTTTGCTCATTTAGGAGAAATACAAAATCAAAAATACTCTCTTAATTTTTATATAAGTTCAACTACATATTTATTTCTAGTCCGCATTCTTAGTAACGAGGAACCGTACTAGATGTCGCTAAGTCGCTAGGGCAGAGATTCCCAAACTATTTTGGCAAGACGCCCCTTTTCCTAAATGAACTAAACGAAAAAACTGTGTGATTCAGTCATTCTTATAACAAGCTGGTATACTTAATAGTTACAACTTATACGGTATCTTGAAAGTTTCAAATAAGAACTTGTGTTAATTAATAGGGGTCGATTTTTAGACGTCGTCGACCCCGAAAATCAGTTTTCGTTTATGTCGATATGTAACCAATATCGACCACTTTGGGAATCTCTACGCTAGGGCAACTAAATATGATTGTTTATATTGGGTTACCCCTAAAAATATAACGCCCCTAAAAAAATCCCATCCCACTTATTTACCCCCTAAATTTGACTCCTTTAAAATTAGTAAAAACTATTTAGGAGGTTTTTTTTCTATAAGTGAATTTTCGAGGGAGTTCGAATAAAATTGGTGGGAAATTCACATGGTCATCAGCTGGCCATACCGGTATTATATAGAATGCAACGCGCAGGCGCGCGGACCGCTACAAGCAGTTCGTGTATGGTAAATGGAAATTTTGTATTGAAACTGCTACTCGCCGTGCAGCGACCGCTTCTAGCGGTCGAGATGAACTGCTACAAGCAGTCCGTGTATTGCCGCTCAAGCACCAGCTAGTCATAATAATATACAAACATTAACAACACTTCACGATCTTTAATAAAATCCGTAACATTCTAGACAACACCGGAACACGGAGGAAAACAATCGCGAACTGTACACAAACTTGCAACAAAACCCCCGGAAAATTCCACTATTAACATATCTGAGCACTGAGCACACAACCCAACGGTAAACGTTATATTTACCGTACAAAAGAAATTAACAGACACGACAAACAACACGGAACGCTGCAAAGAAAACACTACTAATTTTCATAACAACCTCCTTTTAAACCTTTTTCACACTATGCCGATACGATTACAAATCGCATGTGGTCGCTATTGTATTGTGGCACTATATTTTATGATCGAACTAGCTGTCCCGGCGAACTTCGTACCGCCTCAGAGTTAATAAATGTTGTATTAACTTATTAGCTGAAAAATAACTAAACCCTCCGTTCCCCCGTTCGTCGTCCGTTCTTCCCCTTTTCAGATAAATATTAAAAATTCTATCTGATAATTTAAAATGAACAATTAGAAAAATAAGAATTTGCAGGAATTTGTAGTCGCCATTTGACACTGGCGTTCCTTACGCCATCTATTGAAAGTAATTTGAATCATTTTTTTTACATAAAATGGGTGTTTTTGGCGTTTTCTGGGCAATTTTTTCAATTTTTTTAATTGTATGAACCTTCCTTGAACTTCAAGGAATATTCTAAAAAAAAAAAAACATCTAAATTGGTCCAGCCGTTCTCGCGTCAAGTCATGACAACGGGAAATAGGATTCATTTTTATATATAGTGATTATGGACGTAAGTCTCGATACGCCACCGCCTTCATGCTGCTTCTATACCACGCGTTCCATTTTTGTTCGATAATCAAAATAAAATAAAACCACGTGATATTGATAGGCGGTACGATACGGGATTCGAGTTTACATACATAGTGCGCAAGCTTCAAAAGCTACTGTTTAACATAATGCATAATGCCGTTATATTCAACGGGGGATTATCCTGCACAGAGAGTCTCCGCACTGCACTAAGTACATTCATTAGTATTAATTAATTTCAAAGAGCTTATAAAACGTGACCCACGGGAATAAACTGTTTATTTATGAACAGTGAGTGAAACTTGGTGTTATCGTAGCGTTGAATAAATAAATACTGGACTGTCTAAATAATTTTAACAATAATGGGGACGGGTTACCATAATTGTTAAAATTATTCAGATAGTCCATTTTATTTATTCAAGGCTAAAACGATAACATCAAGTTTCACTCACAGTTCATAAATAAACAGTTTATTCGCATTAAATTATGTTACTCGAAACCGATTTTAGTGGATGAATTTATAATGTTTAGTGGCCAAGTTAATTGGATAATTACATCATTTTCGACAAAGAGGACACGAAATATGAAATCTATTAAGTTTTACCTATAGGTACAGTATTTATTTAAACATAACATAACATGGCATAATGTTGTAAAATTAAACACACACAAACGAAACACGGAGTTTTTATGTTTTACAAAAAAAAAAGTTAACCTTTATTTAACTTTGAAAAAAAAAACTGGTAACCCGCCAGCTTATCAGCTGTTCGCGCGCTCGACGCGATGCAGCGAGATCACTGACCACAAATTTTATTCATTTCGTATAGATTACGAAATAACATAACCTGGTTTCCTATGATTTGATTAAAATTTGAGAATATTTTATGTAAACGTGTTCTATTTACCGATATAGAACAACCATAAAAATTTACACTGGAATTTTTTTTTCTGTATAATCAATTTAAAAGGAAATTGAAATGTCAATGTGAAAAACATGAAATAAATAGCTAACCTATCATAACAATATGTACATTTTCAGGTTTTCGCGTAATCGGGTTTATTATTACGAAGACGAACTGAAACCGAGTTGACAAAACGAAAATCCTTAATGTAATTTAAAGTTTGTCCGACATTCCACATCTTGGAGTTATTCCCATTCCAGTTGTCGACTTCGTTTCCAGTTGAAGTATAAAAACGTTACTGTTTACCTCAGGGACCTTTCAGATGGATCTAAACTTTGCCATTGTCACAACTGTCAAGGAAGAAAACAACTGCGGTTAGAATTGAAAAGTGAACAAAGCCATTTTCGGGACATTACATTAAAATAAAAGTTGGAATCCAATTAATTTGGGAGAGAAATAAGTTGACGGGGGCATTCGTGCAAAAAGCCTTGTAACTAATAGGGTTTCTGTTTCGGTTTTATAAGGAAAGTTATATTGAATACCCGTGGACCACTCTTCTAAGGGAAACCTTTTTTTTTATTCACACTTTGTAGGGTAGTTTAGTTTAGGTTAGCCTCTACCTACCCTACAAAATCTGAATTTAAATTTTTTGTATGAATTTAAAATTTATTTCTACATTAGAGATAATAAACAATTTTAAATAGTTTGACCTGGGGCCCTACCACCACCTCTTATAGCAGTATTATTTTAACCTTACAGCGACTTTTTGTAATTTGACGTCCCTTATTATCATGACAATAAGGGTCATGACATTACAAAAAGTCGCTATAAGGTTAAAATATATGTGGTGGTATAGATGCAGAACATGCATACGTAAGTTCGATAAAGGTAGGCATACAAACATTGGCTCACAATACCTCGGGCAATTAGTTGGAAATTCACAGCACACCGGTCACGCTCCCCATGGATTACTCGTATACAAAAATTTGAAGCAATTGTGTGGTACCTGCAAACATTTACGCAAGCTTTACAAGCAAACATTTAACCCCAAATTTCTAGGAAGTTATTATAGACTTACACTGGTAATACAAATCACCTTTGTTCCTGGAAATGCTGTGTAAAATCATTGTAAATTGGGTAACAATCTCTATAAAATACAATAACACATTATTGCTTTACAAACTGAGTGCCTTCCAAAGCTATGTTATGAGCTATACTTAGGCTTTAAAGTTCATAATTCTCAAGTTAAATAAAGTTAGATTTATCTACAAACTTACGGAACACTGAGATAATTAAACTCACTACCCTCTTGAGTATTGTTTATATTTAAATGGAACATCTTAATCTGTGTTACGAAGTATGTGTAATTAAAATAATGCTGCAACTTACACAACTAAGTAAGAGTGGGCTGCACTCCAGTTAGATGCACAAGAACCTTTAAACTTTGTTTAATTAGCATAGTTTAATATAGTCATCTAAGATAATTCACAACCATAATAACATCAGCACTAGACTATCCCCAGATGGAAGGCATAGGAAGATCAAACTGTAGCTTGAATCACTTCATAATTTGATAAGTCAAAGAAATTGAAAAAAATATATTGTGGGATTATTGTGCTTAGGTATTATTTTAGCTCTGCAACTCGTACAACACACAACAATCCTTCCTATCCTACTTCTAACTAATATTATAAATGCGAAAGTAAGTGTGTGTGTATGTGTGAATGTTTGTTACCACGTATCGCCATAACTACTAAACCGATTTTAATTAAATTTGAAACGTAGATAGTATAAATAGCTAGGCTATAGGCTCTGGAATAAGACATACGCTTATCTTACACATCAATTTCCACGCGGGCGAAGGCGCGGCGCACAGCTAGTATAAACTAAAGCAGATACCGCGAATGCAGCCAAACAGACTTGTAACTAACACAGAATAGTATGCACTATCAGAATAACGTGTTATTCATCTTGGCCCCCAGCCATACTGTTTTGAAAAATGCGGGAGTAGAGCGAAGAGCACGACAGGCGAGGCGAGGCGAGGCGAGGCGAGGCTTGGGGCCACGCCAAGAGTTGCTGCTGGGTGACAGCTCCCCGATAAACCCTGCCTCGCAGCTTGAAATATTTGCAGCTTTTAATTTATATCAAAGGAAATTGGCTTTTCTGATACACAAAAATGCTGGATTTAATGTTTCGCAATGTTGATGTAAAGTTTGTAAATAACAAATGAAATCTATAAGAACTCTTTACAGATTGCTAGAGGAGTTGTACAAAGTGTATATTAAGTAACTCACAACGAGTCAGTAGCGCATTCAAAACCTATCGGCAGCGTAATTGCACCGGCCTACATTGTTCTGAGCAAATAAAAATCATCAAAGCGGTTTTGTACTCTCTAGAAGCATTTTGACGAATGCTATTTGCCCAAAAGTGTCAAGTAGTGATGGTATAGTACCTACCAAACATGCTTTTGACGACATTAAAAGGCATATAAGATGCAATTGAGCTCTACTTGCTCTACGAAACCGACTTATCACCATCATTAGCTTATTGCTGTCAACTCCCATCAACTTCGCATCAAATCCAACGTACATGGAAAATTACTGGAGTCTAAATTTTCATTTCCCGCAGAAACGAACCTTTCACGGAATATCCGGGAGAGAGGAAGTAATAAAAGTGGAATTACTGTTCGAGTCATGCGTCACCAAAGTTTTGGGTTCGCGAGTAACAAATTGAATAAAATTAAGGTCAGGCTGCGAGTGTGTGGGCGATGACATTGAACTAAACGAATGATGTATCTTTTCAACCCTCGTTACGATGCAATAAAGAGGGTAAGTGTAAGTTTTGACAAAACTTAGTTTCAGTAGATTTCGAATACCAGCTATGGAATCTTCCATTACATATTATCTATCAAACAAACCGCCGAATACTCGTACGCAACTCAAATTTGAGAGCTTCTTAAATTTAACGCACCATATAACAATTACAGATAACAAAGTCTCAAACTGCTAAGAGGGACTTAAACATTTGAGTAGCATTTGAGTATTCGGCCGAAAGTGTCTACATGACGCAGTCCGTCCAAAACGTAATCCATCTAAAACATACTCCGCTCAACACTCAAACCATGCAAAACACAATCCATCGAAACTCAATCCGTCAAAACTCACTCTGTCCAAAATATAATCCATGGAAACTCAATCCGAACAAAACTTAATCCACCCAACACGCAATCCGTCTGAAACCATAATATACCTATTATAATCAATTTACGGACGATAGATGAACGTCTCTGACCAGAATCCACACTTCCTAGAGTTTGTATTATTCAGAAGCACTTGCCGATTTTCCTACAACGGTGCTTAAATCCGCTTAACACCGCATCTAAACCAGACTACGTACAGTTGTTATCGTTTCTGCTATCGAAACATTTTTAGGTTCATCAAAACTGAAAAAAGATACCAGAAAACAACAAAATACTACTTTTTGATTAATGAATAGTATTAATTGAATAGAGTTAGTTAACTCGTCCACATAAAACATAGTTATATCTGAGGTTATATCCCTAAACTTCTAGAACTGGCGGTGTGCCACACAAAATGCCATCCCTTTCTCTATATTATCCAAAATTACCAATTAATTGTGTTACGAAGTTCGAGTTCCGAAACTAACTAAAGTTTCCAACAGCTGGGTGATATAGTTACACGTGTGTACCTATGCAGTGTCTCTGATATCGCTATAGAAGGATGCCAATCTAATTTTTACCCTCAAACTTTTAAGGGTTATGTTTAATGAGGGTATTATATTAAAAAAGTTGAAAGACCAAAGCAAACAGATGACTCTCAAATTTCCACTTTGTAGCTATTTCAAATACCTATTTAATGGGTATTAATATAAAATATTATTACTTTTTTCATCATTTATATTACTCTTGTTGCGCCATACTTCTAATGTAATTCAGCATAGAATGAATACCCTCGGAACAAATTAAATTATAATTTCATGAGGGCTCCATACTTTTAATCTGTCGGCTTCAACGCGAACTCCACCGATATCCACATGAATTTCATTATCTTTAAATCCAAAAATACATATCGTTTACATAATGTTTCATTCATCAGAGCATCGTAATATACTGCAGGAAATTTCTGCAGGGAGGCTGCCTTGAATAAACCTTAGTTAAGTTAGTTGGTACCTGAAAAGGGCAAATAACGAGTAAACGCCACGGTAAATACATTTATCCTGACTGAGATAAAATCACAAACTTACGTAGTTACGTACATTCATCTTCACTAAGCAATTACATATTGCCGCTTACCTCATAGGTATGTTTTGATAGACCCATTTAAAGTGTACCACAGGTAGAGATCTAATCTAATTACATGATAAACTTCAAACTGCCCAGATTACAGTTACCTTCATCAAATTTACCAATTCCTAGGGGTGTCCCTAACTTTTAGGTTTAAGTTATAATCGGCCCTCCAGGTAAACTAGTTTTGTATAACGCAAGCATCTATCGTGACTTGGTAAGTTTAGGTATGTAATAGGATCATTCAATAAATTTCTATAGACTAAATTAGTTAATTTCCTCGCTTAGTTCGACAGGGCGCACCCGAGCCAAATGCTTCGTCTGCCTAACCCGATCGCTGTCATTTGCATCGCCTAGTTTGGCCTAGTCGAGACAACGATAATGTAATTATGTAACTGATCGCTCGGCTTTACCCTTCTCTGTCTAGAGAGGTTAGGTAGGTTAGCTCGCCCTTTGGCTCACCCGAGTATTTAGCTCGAGCGCACCCTGTCAAACTAAGCGAGTAAAAGCTGCCTCGCGCATGTGAGACATTTGGACGCGGCCAATTGTCGATTGAAATCTTTCTGTTAGTTCCACGCATTCTTACTCAATTCAGTTCTCGCAATAATTAATTATACGTTCGAATTGAATAACTGGCTCTCCGGTGTATTAAAAATCTTTCATCCACGTTTACATATTTTACACTAAGTTAATTGAGTTAGCGACGCATCCAGCCTGGCATGCCGGACGTCCACGCTAACAACCGTCCAAATTGCCTGTTCATATCTCACGCAGGGATATCACCCTTAAACTCTTAAGATACAGCTCAAATTTGCGTGTACATTGTTATGGATATGAACAACTTTTGTTTCAGTTGCGATCGAGCTAGTGTTTTTTCTTGTTGCTGGAGTTAGTAACGGATTTGCATTCTATTTGTTCAGTTGCATGCAGAAAGTCCTTTGATTTAATTCTCAAAAGCACTTCTATTCACCTTCATCGAGGCATTGCAACGGGTATTGTTGTATTGTTTATGTAGTGCTTTGTGGGATCTTTGCTTATATCATATTATATTATATCTAGTCATAACGACCTTTTGGCGCAGTGGTTCGAGCGTAGGCCACTCACTACATCGTGTGGTTGCGGGTTCGATTCCTGCCAGAGGAAAAAAATCGGAAACTGTTTTTTCGTAATTTGCCCTAGTCTGGCTGTCACTGGAACCGCCCCCAGTCCATTAGCCATAGTACAAGCTTTGTTACGTTTGGGACCATACAGGTTTGATAGTCCGGCGATATTTATTTATTTATTATATAAATTGTAGAGGTTGTCTGGTTTTTTCGAAATCTATGTGCGAATCATAACTTTAATGTGATTATCACTTGCTTACGGTGAAGAAAAACATCGTGAGGAAACCTGCATGTCTTAGACAATCTAACAAAAATGTTCGAAAGACATGTGAAATCCACCAACCCGCACTGGGCCAGCGTGGTGGATTATGGCCTGAATCTCCCTCGCATTGAGGGGAGACCCGTGCCCAGGAGTGGGACGTTAAAAAGGGCTAATCTAAATATTTAAGAATCAATGTCCTGATTGACTGACTGACTGACTGACTGACTGACAGACAAGGCACAGCCTAAACCGCTGATCGTAGAGACTTGAAATTTGGAGGGTGGGTTTGTCTTGATGTGTAGAGGTGTACTAAGAAAGGGTTTTTTGAAATTCAACCCCTAAGGGGGTAAAATAGGGTATAAAAGTTTGTATGGAAGTTCCGTCATTTTTGAAGTTAGAATTATTTAAATTGGTGATTAGGTGTCTTTTCAAAAATAAAAAAGAGTAATTTCAGGGTTTTTGAAAATTCAACCCCTAAGGGCGTAAAATAGGGGAATGAAAGTTTGTATGGAAGTTCGTCATTTTTGAAGTTAGAATTATGAAAATTGCTGACTAGGTGTGTTTTAATAATGAAAAAGATTAATTTTATGGTTTTTGAAAATTCAACCCCTAAGGGGGTGAAATAGGGATGGAAGTTTGTATTGAAATTCGTCATTTTTGAAGTTATAATGATGACATTTTTTGTTTAGGTTTCTTTTTCAAATAAAAAAGATTAATTTTAGCGTTTTGGAAAATTCATCCCCTGAGGGTGTAAAATAGGGAATGAAAGTTTGTATGGCGGTACCGATTCGGGCTAATCTCTCAAACGGCTGGACCGATTTTGACGGGACTTTTACTGTCTAATACGATACGGGATCCGGGGTATCCGAGATACGGGATCCGATATCCGGGATACGGGATCTGGGATCCAGGAAACGGGATAAGGCTCCGGCAAACGGAAGCTGGGATCTGGGAAACGGGATCCAGGATTCAGAAAATGAGATCCGGGATACGGGACCCGGGAAACGAGATCCGGCGTATGAAATCCGGGATATAGAATACGGGACCCGTGATATCCGGGATACGGGATCCGGGATCCGGAATACGGAATCTGGGATCCGGGGAACAAGATCCGGGATACGGGACCCGGGAAACAAGATCCGGGATATGAAATTAAGGATATTTGATACGTGATTCACGATATCCGGGATACGGAATCCGGGATTTAGAAAACAGGATCTTAGAAACGGGATACGGGGTCCGGGATATACGGGATCCGGAAAACGGGATCCGGGATACGGGATCTGGAAAACGGTATCCAGGATCCGGGCAACGAGTTCCAGGATAATGGGTTACGAGATACGGGATCCGGAAAACGGGATCCAGGATACGGGACCCGGAAAACGAGATCCCGGAAACAAAATCCGGGATATGGGATACGGGATCGGGGAAATGGGATCCGAGATCCGATTTTTTTTTATTTGAATTCTGCGCGGACGAAGTCGCGGGCAAAAGCTAGTATTATTATAAATTATATATTAAACTATCATAGTGAAATTATAAATAACTGTAAATAATTATAGCACGTTGGGGCCCGTGAGTAGTAAATAAAGACGACATAAACAGCTACATACAACAAATATAATGTCATGCCGGTTCTAAAAACATATTTAATGCGACATCCTACAGGAAAATACAGAATACTAAATGCCTCGGAAATACAATGCATTGTACTGAACTAGGAGTTTCATAGTGAAGATTTATTGTTTCATAATAACATACGTTCATTCTGCACGCTATAAACAAATATCTGACAGTAGAGCTGGGGGTCTAAAAAGGCCACATAGCAATTCTGCAAAAACATTTTCTGAATTTCTAGCAGAATCTTTAGCCATTCCGCAGCAAGTAAAATGTGTGACCATTTTACGCAAATTTAGCGGAATTGCTAAGCTGAAAAATCTGAAAATGAATTGCTATGGGGCCTTTTTAGCCCCAACTTTTATGAAAGTGAGCAAACAAGGTGGTAGAGCCAAGCTGTAGCCAATTGACTGCAGCTCATAAACGGGCTGGCTCGACCGGGGTAGTACCACCCTCTCACAGAAGATCGGCGTAAAGCAGCCATTAAAGCTGCGTTTCGTACGATGAGTGAGAGAGCCGTAAGCCCACCCCCCCTCCCCCTCCCTCCATCCCACTCCCCTTCAGGTCGGCAATGTGCGAGCAATACCTTTGGTATTGTAAGCATCTATAGGCTACGGTAACTGCTTAACATCAGGCGGGCCGTACGCTTTTTTGCCACCGCAGTCCTATAAAAAAAAAAAAAAAAAAAAAAAAACAAAAATAATAAGAAAAGTGATTCAATGTTTTACGCGTTAAAAGTATTGCGGCATACATGTACCCAAGTAATATTGAAACGTACCTATTCTATTTAATTATTTATTTGGACGAAAGCCTGAGAAACACAAATAGGTGCTTCACAAACACCGAGCGCAGCCGCGGCCTGTGTTATGTCTACACGGTCAGCCGTAAAAACTGACTGATCAGCCCCCCTAGACAAGTGGCGTGAACGCTAATCGAATAGAATAGAATAGACTTCACAATGTATGGAAATGACATTACAAGTCGCTATGTAGATCACGAGACTTATGTCATTTCCATACATGAAGCGTAGCGATTTGAAGGAACACCTGTAGACATCAGCCACTTGTCTAGGCGGGCAGAAGGGCTAGACAAGTGGCATGAACGCTAATCGAATAGAATAGAATAGACTTCACAATGTATGGAAATGTCAAACGTCGCTATGTAAAGCAACAACAAGTCGCTATGAAGATCACGCTTGAGATCACGTGACTTATGTCATTTCCATACATGAAGCGTAGCGATTTGAAGGAACGCTTGTAGACGTCAGCCACTTGTCTAGGGGGCAGGTGTGCCGCTCGTCGCTTGTAGACGCCGCTAATAGATGCGTCTACATGTAGCAAAATAATCGCTTGTTCGTTCTGTGGAACTGTCTGATGTCGGGATCGCTTTTATACAGGTCAAGGAAAAAAGTCATATTATTTTTATATCAGCAAATGATGGCAAAACACTAGAGACCTTTTATTATCGAGTTAATCCGTCCCTCGGCCCTTTGGACCCTCCGCTGTCCGGTGCGCGGGATTTTATTGAATTAGGATAATTTCACTGTTTGTTTGATGTTCCAACGTTTTTTAACTTCAAGGTTGACGGTGAAACAAAATATAAAAGGTAGCCCTTTTTTCAGGAATATACATGTCCCTATGAAAAATATCGTATTAACAATTTGTGTAACAACCTTTATTTACCTACGGGTGGCCACAAGTGCCGAGCGGGGTGTAGTTTTACCATCAGACCACGTAGACATAACTTCACAGGTAACTGATAGCTCGGGTGCGGATGCTCAAGGCTTGGGGACGCATCTATAAAAAAATCAACGGAGTACACGAAATGTTAATAATCTCTGATTCCTGGGGGCTTACCACGACCTCTTATCGCGATTCAATTATAGGAACGTTTTAACGATTCAGCGACTTTTTGTGCAATGACGTACCTTATTGTCATGAAAATAAGAAACGTCATTGCACAAGTGGCCGCTGAAACGTTAAAACAAAACTGCTAAAAGGGGGCTTACCACAAGCTCTTATTGCGATTCAATTACAGGAACGTATTAACGATTCAGCGACTTTTTGTGCAATGACGTACCTTATTGTCATGACAATAAGAAACGTCATTAAAACGTCGTTAAAACGTTCCTATAATTGAATCGCAAAAAGAGCTTATGGTAAGCCCCAAGAGGTGGTGGTAAGACCCCTGATGGTTATTTTTCCTCACACTTCATAGTTATACTCAGTCATTATAAGTGTAGACTTGAATTGGCTTTTCAGACTTGTAGTTGGCTTGGCAGTGGCAGTTTTCCATGTAATATTGACGGGCCCGTTGGCGTGGTTGGCTAAGATTCGGCCTTTCACACTGCAGGTCGTAGGTTCGATTCCTACTCGGGACATGCATTTGTGTGCAAGAACATGTCTGTATGTCCCGAGTCTGGGTGTAATTATGTATATTAAGTATGTATTTACAAACAAAAAGTAGTATATGTAGTAATATCAGTTATCTGGTTTCCATAGTACAAGCTTTGGGATCTGGTAGCCGTGTGTAAAATAATGTCCCAGGATATAATATTTTTTTATTTTTTATTTTTTTTTATAGGACTGCGGTGGCAAAAAAGCGTACGGTCCGCCTGATGTTAAGCAGTTACCGTAGCCTATAGATGCTCACAATACCAAAGGTATTGCTCGCACATTGCCGACCTGAAGGGGAGTGGGATGGAGGGAGGGCGAGGGGGGTGGGCTTACGGCTCTCTCACTCATCGTACGAAACGCAGCTGTAATAGCTGCTTTACGCCGATCTGCTGTGAGAGGGTGGTACTACCCCGGTCGAGCCAGCCCGTTTATGAGCTGCAGTCAATTGGCCATTAATAAATAAATAAAAAACCTGCCGGGAGGTTCCGATTCTTATCCAGCATGGCTAGCACACGCGCCAAGACTATACTTTTGTCATTATGTCGCACCGATTCGGTCTCTCGCTTACTCAAAGCATTATGCTTTGAGTTTTGAGAATGAGACAAAATTGATTTATCTCGCGTTTTGTCTTGTCACAGCCGGCTGTGTTGCCAGTGCTGGCTATGAAAAAATGTCCTTCACTCCTAAAACCTTGTTACAAATAGACTAAAGTACGTATCCACTACTATCGCATGATCCTACACGATGTAGGCACCTCCAAAAAGTATTTTCAAAGCGGACTTTGTAGATATGCACGGAAAACTATTTCCGCTCAACGAAAATGTAGGTCATGTGAATATACCTAGCAAAAAAGATCCTAAACATGCAAATAGCTGGAGGAAATCCGCCGATATCTGCACGATGTTCAAACGGCATGTGAGCAGTATTTGAGTCTAGGTGGCTCTTACACGGACGTATAAAATTCATAATAAAGAATAGTAAGTTATCTTCGCACACGCGCACCGATTTGCCAGTCACAAAAGCGCACGCTTGGCGAAGGCTAGACGTAAAGTATATACTGTGGTCCGTCAGTATGGTACATAATGATGGAATAAACAGGCTGGCTAAATGTTCAGTATTTATTCCGTCAGTATTGTGACGTACTTCGTACAGTGCAGACGTCAAATGAAACACGAAAGCTTGTATGGATATTACCTTAGCACTTGGTTTAATCTGCAATCTCAGAAGACATGTCCACTCTATTGCTTTCGCGACGCGTAATGACCCGATACCGTGGTCCAAACTGATCGTGTAGGCTAGTGTAATGATGAATGTCAGTATTTACCACAAACTGTCATTCTGGAATTGAAATTCGTGGTATATATTGTCATCCATCAGTACACTAGCCTACACGATCAGTTTGGACCACGGTTTTTGATGAATAATGACGGACCACAGTATTTACTGAACGTCTAGCCGTCGCCCTATAACTGCACCGCATTGAGATAATATTTGCTAGAGGCGCCAAATCAACCAAGCGCCATACGTCACACGCAGAAGCGCTGGCGGGTGAAGGAGTGAAATGCGCTGATAGCGCCGCAATCGAATGGGACAGCGTAGTGATTTGCAGTGTCTGCTCTAGCACCTAGTAGTAGCTCAATGTTCTACCATGACTTTAGACTTACAGAACTTACCGTACGTCACCACAACATAGGTAACTGCCACTAACCACATATATAACTAACATTTAAACAGTCTCAAACTACTCCGTTTAATTTTAAACATGTTCCACACTAAAATAATTAACGCAACTATTTGACTAGTCATTGGAAGGGTTAAACGCTTTAAAACCGGAAAATAGGCGAGCGAATTGAAAATGGAATAACCCTGTTAACGACTTTTGAATATTAATTAACTTTGTATTGCTATACGATCGGGGAACAAGCGATGAGATTAAAATAATTACAAGTAAGGTAGGTATGCTTATTTACATTTACATGCTGTACAAATATTGTTCTATTGCTACACACATTCTTTTTTTTTCATGGTACTGAGGTGGCAAATAAGCGTTCGGCCCGCCGATGTTATGCAGTTACCGTAGCGTAAAGATGCTTGCAATACCAAAGACATAGCTCGCACGTTGCCGACCTGAAGGGCAGTGGGACGGTGGAAGAGGATGGGGGCGGGGGGTTGGGTTGGTAAATGTACCAAGTCTCAGCACCCTCCACCGTGACAAGACATTTGTTTTATTTTACAAATTGGCAGTGTCTACATCAGTTGCATGCCGCGCCCGAGCACTCAGTTTTGACGTTGCAATTAATGTCATAACATGAGTCCTCGGATGTGGCATGCGTGGCATCTGGACTCACTAACTCTCTGTTACAAATAAAGAAGAAAAAGCTACAGTACGCACTATACATATATGTTGGTTGCAATGTTGTTAGTTCTAGGGGCGTCGCAATGGATGTTTTGTATGAAAAACATGACGCCGTTAAAACTTCACCGCGGCCAACTTATACTGTTAGTACTTGGCATGACAAAATCCATGATATACCGTGCACTTTCGCTGTCGACATGATGAATTAAAGCCTTATCAAGCCCCCAAACAATTTATAATAAGCTCACCCAAAAGCCAAGACTTCGTGAAAAAGCAAATTCGTGAAAAAATTTCAGTCCCTTCCTACAGAGTCACGTTTTTCACAAATTCACAACAACCCCTTTTTATGTAGATGCCAACGGCTGAAGACAATATACTAAATGAAGCGGGGCAGCAAATTGTCAGCCTGGTAATTATATGCTAACGAAGTTTATTTCGCTCCCACTGTAATATTGGATTTTATGCACCGAGCAAATTGGTGGCGACGCAAAAATGGCGAGCGCTTTGGTGACTCGAAAATGTGATTCGGACAGAGAATTCTATATTTTTTTGAGTGCAAACGAAATAGAAATCACGCTTTCTACATTCGACATTTTTGTCAATGTGATCCAACTTCTATACAGCCTAACTTTATATTTTTTTGAATGGGTCTACGCCCAGTATACACCACCATTGGTTATCCTTCCTTGAAGATTTGTAAGTAATATTGTAATGGCAATACCGACGTGTTTTCAACATAATTCTGGTGAAACGTGGGCTTTGAGTTGGTTAATACCTCCACAATGTGGTGGTGTATGGCCACTCAAGCCTCTGACTACCCCCGAATGGGGATAAAAGTCGTGACGTTTCAACATAATTTTCCATTAGCGCCTGAGTCGTAGTGTGTCCATGGACTCTGATGTCTCCCTCTTTCTTGATAATGTAGCCACTAAAATCCCACAAAAACAAGCTTTTACTCTAATCATTTCGTGAAAATCCTTCCAGAAATTTGGTTTACGTCGGAGTGTCCAAGCTTACGGCTCTCTACTCTACACTTAACTATAATCAATCAAATCGACTTACAGTGTCGTCCACCTGTCCCTAGCTTAGTCCATAGTGCTTCTATCTCTGACCAAAAATACGCAGCAGGATTATTGGGGAAACACGTGTTTTGCTCGTTGAATGTTATATAAGCTAATAACATTGAGGGTTAATTTGGACGTGTGGGTGGAAGCCTTAATAAGTGTTGTGAAACTACAATTCATACGTTCATTATTCGAGGTAAACATTAGTAGTAGCATTGATGTATTATTTTAGCAGATATGGTACCTCCTAACATTGCTATAATAGATTTGTGCTCAACGCACCACTACATGCAGCAAAATTCACTCATGTATTATCGCAATCTCAATTTGAGGCATTTCGATGCGTGTTATGCAACAGAAGATGGCGTATTGGCAATACCATATGTTTTAAATATTATTTTCCGCGCACGAGTGAGACGTACTGTGTCCGTTTAGTAGGACATACTATTTTGAACCGTCACATGTCTCACTCTTTCTTGATAATGTATATGAGTAGTACGTAGTTTAGTATCGTTTTTCATGGTTCCGTACCCAAAGGGTGCCAACGGAACCCACTAAGCCTACGCTGTCCGTCTGTCCGTCTGTCAGCGGGCTGTATATCATGAACCGTAATAGGTAGAGAGTTGAAATTTTCACAGAACGTGTATTTCTGTTGCCGCTACAACAACAAATACTAAAAATAAAATAAAATCAAATCAAATAAAAGTCCCCAATCCCCACAGAAGAAGCTTGATCTTTTTGAAGTTTTTATTCTACGGTGGTACGGAACCCTTTATGTGCAAGTCCAACTGCACTTGGCCGATTTTTAAATTATATTTTTGTGTCAGGTATATTATCTATTTCGTTAAGATCAAAACCATAGTCATTATTGACAAAGACCGCATTGATAAATACCTCAAAAACTTTTAAAATGCTTTCTTTTTCTATTCGTTTTCGAAATAAGTATCGCATCGTCAAAGTACAAGTTATATATGAAACAGAGTAGACTTTTCCAATTCCCTGTTGCATCTCCGTTTGCTTCGTGGCGTTTTATTATCGAATAGCATCTTTCATGGACTCTGCTTTAGAACTACCGTACCATTACAAACTGGACGCGAATAGCTACTTCGTGTTTATATTATACAGTTAGGTCATAGCTCAGGTTATAATTATATTTTTTTTTTTATAGGACTGAGGTGGCAAACAAGCGTACGGCCCGCCTGATGTTAAGCAGTTACCGTAGCCTAAGGATGCTTGAAATACCAAAGGCATTGCTTGCACTTTGCCGACCGGAAGGGGAGTGGGAAGGAAGGAGGAAAGGGGAGGGGGTGTTGGGCTTCCGGCTCTCTCAGTCATCGTACGAAACGCAGCTGTAATAGCTGCTTTACGCCGATCTTCTGTGAGAGGATGGTACTACCCCGGTCGAGCCAACCCGTATATGAGCTGTAGTCAATTGGCTACAGCTTGGCTCTACCACCTTCAAATTATTATTATTATTTCAAACATTTTTTTACTGCTACTCCTTAATGCGGCTTAGACCGTTTTCTATACCATTTGTCAGAGAGATGTCACAAATATTTAAAGACCCTTAACTCAAAACACGACACCGACCCGGTTCACCACCTGTCACGTTGGGTTCTGACTATCTAGTGAAACGTGGGCTTTGAGTTGGTTAATACCTCCACAATGTGGTGGTGTATGGCCACTCAAGCCTCTGACTACCCCCGAACGGGGATAAAAGTCGTTACGTTACATTACATTTTCTTAACTCAAAAGCGATAATAGTAACGTATAGCCTGTGTTCACTAGGCATCCACATATCAGCTACCGTATGTATGTAGATGTATGTGAATTATTATTTCAGACTTTTGAAACACTGCATAGATACCGAACCCTGAAATATCACCGATAGCTTGTACTTCATTAATTTAATCCGTTCTTCGATTCCGGGGTCGAGATTGAATTTGGACTTACTATTTAGAAATTCCGAGTAACAGGTTCATTTTAGATGTGTGTCATAATGGCTATAGGCTCTCCCCACCAAACCCCGTATTACATTAGGACCTAACACACATACTGGTTATCGTCGGCAAGGAGTGAAAACCTTGTAAAATAATTTTCAACCAATACATCTTTACGGGGTTTTCACTCCTCGCCGACGTTATTACCTGCAGCATATAGCCGTATCTATATATTTTTTACCTATATTTTTTGACAGGTTCACCAATACCTACCCTACATAAAGACCTATCCTCTATGTAAGGTATGCCTTCAACATTGATGTTTTATTTCAGCAGATATGGTACCTTCCTGACATCGCAATCACAAAACTTGTGCTCGGCGCACCACTACATGCAGCGAAATTCACACATCTGTTATCGGGATCTCATTTCGACAATTCATTAATAAATACACATGAAGACCTTATTCATCTTCTGGTGTCAATGAGCATTGGCAATACCGACATGTTTTTAACCTTATTTTCCGCGAGGGACTGAGTCATACTGTTTTCAAATTCAAATAACTTTATTGCGTTAATTGTGGTAATACAATAATTTGTGGTGTTAAAAGTAATGGTAGGTACAGCACAATTTACCTAAATAGGCATGCAATAGTATTTATAATATTAAGGTACTTAAGTAATAGGTAAATATGAATTAACTTAGTTATGTTTTATAAAATCAAAGTATTCTTTTAAACTATAAAAACAATTATCAATTACAATTTTTTTGAGAGACGTTTTAAAAAGTGGCAATTCTAATGACTTAATGTTATATGGTAAATTATTATATATCTTTATACATGTGTAGTACATATTTCTTTTATACATTTCATTATGAGCCTGAGGTAGAACCACATTATTTTTATTACGTAATCTTTTCTTATAGTCTAATGAATTATTGTCAGGAAAAAAAGTACTATTTGTTTTGATGAATAAGGCTGCTTGGAAGATGTATATCCCAGTTAAAGTTAGATATTTAAATTTTTTTAAAGTCGGTCTGCATGAAGTGTCATTTAAAAGGTTATGAATTCATGGACTCCATTGAGTAGGACAAACTATTTTGGACGGTCACGTCTCCCTTTTCTAGGTAATATCTTTGGTCTTGAATAAATTTACCAAGATAAACGACTTGAGACACAGGCAGCAAATATCAAGACCAAATTCAATACGTGTGCGCGCGAGATGTGAAAACGAGGACATAGTCGTCTTAGGTCCCAATCCAATTTCAGCAGTCTCAAGTAGTCCCTCGGAGTCCGTTTACCCAGTCCAATGCATATCTTAGTATTGCACTATCCTATATAATTTACGAGCTTTTCATAACGAGTTTTTACGTATTTTCAACACTGGAGAAGTCTATAATCATATTATTATTTTCATTGCCCATTGTTGGTCTATGTCCAGAAGTGAAAAGTTTCCTGGTTGATAATTGGATGGGTATTATGGATGGGTACAGCCACAGAGTAAAGACTAAAGAAAGAGGTGCCCTTATTAGATATTTGTATGAAACAAAACGTGGTCATTGTTTTTTCCTTTTCATTTTACTATTTACCGGTAAATAGTTGAACTACTCGCTTCGCTTTATGTCGATGTTAGTACTAGGCCGACCACTCGGCCGACTTGCTTAGGGCCAGTCCCCTTAGTAACTGGTCCATGGGTACAGCAGACGGTATATTATTGGATATTGCTTTGTTGCAATAATATAATATCTGTGGTTTTAATTTTTGATGGGCCCGTTGGCGTGGTTGGCATGATGGCGCCTTTCACGCTGCAGGTCGTAGGTTCGATTCCTACCCGGGACATGCATTTGTGTGCATGAACATGTCTGTATGTCCCGATTCTTGGTGTATATCATAGACGAACCATATAAAGGACTGGGTCTAAGCTACCAGGCCGCGTTGCTATTACATCGCACAGCTCGGCAGGTGACGTCATCACAGTAGGCGTGGCTTAAGTCAGTGTGCTATTGGCGTTCGTCCTGTGCAGACGTCTTGCCAACGTTCGCATCCCAAATATAATTCTATTCGACACTAGATGGCGACCCTCGGTACGTTTTTTATATGAACCTACACTTAGTGACATCTAGTGTGAAAAAGTTAAACTACGTACTAACATCGAAATAAAACGAACCCAGTAGTTATGCTATTATATTATTATTATTATTAGTATTTACCGGTAGATCGGGGAGGCGGAGCTTGTAAATTGCCCTCCCAGTTTTTAACCCCCACCACCCGCGCCACCCTGCGCAAAATTTCCACGCGTTGTTTCATAGGGAAATCTAATAAGGGCACCTCTATCTTTAGTCTTTACTCTATGGTGTATATGTATATTAAGTATGTATTTACAAATAAAAAAGTAGTATATGTAGTAATATCAGTTATCTGGTTTCCATAGTACAAGCTCTGCTTTGTTTGGGATCAGGTAGCCGTGTGTCCCAGGATATTATTATTATAATTATTTTACCGCTAATATCATTACATAGGTCGTACGGTCGAATCATTGTATATGGGTGTTCAGCTTCCGGCTCTCTCACTCACCGTACGCAGCTGTAATAACTACTTTATGCCGATCTTCTGTGAGAGGGTGGTACTACCCCTGTCGAGCCAGTCCGTATGAGCTGCAGTGAAATGGCTACAGCTTGGCTCTAACACCAAAAATACATTAAGATAACTTAAATAGCATCAATAGTTTGCACGGGTATAATATAAAGTTTGCAAAGAAATTAGATTATTCCCATAGATTAATGAAATCTTTGCCCGCGCTTTTCGCAACCAATAATTATATTAACGTTAATAAGCTGCCACAGCAAATATGTCGGTCCCTGACCCTCCTATCGCAGTAAAAGTCAGTTTGATTGTGCGAATGTTTTATAATATGCGAGATCGTAAACTTTTACGAGTTACCCCTAATGATATCTATACATATAATAAGAATGTAAAATTGGTCGCGTCTGTACATTCGAAATATTTGGAAAAAAAATAGTGGGGGGTACTTAGATTGACCAGCAGAATTCATTTTTATCATTTTTAGAATTTTTGTCTGTGGGTATGTTTGTATGTTTGTATGTTTGTATGTTTGTATGTTTGCTCAGATTTTCGAAAGAGCACAACTTCGAATCCACCGGATGGATTTCAATGAAATTTAGCATGGATATGACTAATAGTCTAACTTAACATCTAGGATACTTTTTTTTTCGAAAATGTTTAGGGTTGCCACAGAAAATTCAAAAAACTACTTAAAAAATCTAAATGTTTGAAAGAGCACAACTTTGAATCCATCGGATTAATTTCAATGAAATTTGGCATGGATATGACTAATAGTCTAACTTAACATCTAGCATATTTTTTTTTTTCGGTAAAGTTTAGGGTTGCCACAAAACATTCAAAAACTACCTAAATATTCGAACACGCACAACTTCGAATCCAGTGGATTGATTTCAATGAAATTTGGCATGGATATGACTAATAGTCCAACTTAACATCTAGGATATTTTTTATAAAATATTATATTGTAAATTTTTATGACCACACGGAAATTCTAGCCAACAATAAGTTTTAGTTATTGAAATACGTCTATTTAGAGCGGAGCCCTACGGAGCCCTACGTTGTGTGTGATCCGATACTATTTGGAATACATAATCGTAATTTTAATAATAATAATAAATATTTTATTGCTGCGTTCTACCATCTTAAGTTTCGTTTTTCTTAACTAGATGTCGCTATACTTAAAATCAGACAATACCTGCCTTGCACCACATGTCAAAATTTAATATCTTCCTTGCTTCAAGAAATTTAGTTTTTTTATTCCTAATTACGTATAAAAAATATTAAGCGGGTCTTTGTATCACGCGGAATCTTAGACGTTAACTCTGGAATTCATCTCCACAGTACTAATGCCGTAGGGAAGCTACCTACCTAAGAAGTAAGTCTAGAGGACTTGCTGATTTTGAATTAAGTAGTAATAGAAACACAGACATTGAACTCTGAACTCCAACCCCTCAGGAATGATGCTGCTGGGTAACTGCCTGCTTAAACCATAAATCTGGAGGACCTGCTAACTTTGAATTAGCAATGTGGGTATCAAGTAGAAACTTCTCAGGCGAGGTCGCGTTTCCGATCCGGCGCTAGAATTTAAGGAAAACATGTAAAATGACTACTTGTAAGTGCCCTCCTAGGCCTAAACATAATAAACGCTTTGACTATTGACTTAGACGATAAACTCCGGACTCTAACTTTTTAAGCACGATGTTGCGCAGTGACTCTTACCTAAGCCGTGAGTCTGGAGCACTCACTCATTTTAAATAAGGGACATGGGTATCAAGTACAAACTTAAACATTGAGCTCTGGAGTCCAACCGCTCAGTCGTGATACTGTGAGTAACTACAGATATAGATAGACGGATACAGATAGACTGGTACAGACAGAGATACTCACCTACCGATAGATTACAGACAGACCGATTCAGACAGACAGATACTTACAGCTAAACTGATACACACAGACAAATAAAGTCAAACTTTTGTTATACAACTAAGGCGCCAGGCAAGCGTACGGCCCACCTGTTGTTAAGCAGTTACCGTTCCCAATAGATGCTTGCAACCAAAGGCATCGGTAGCACGTTTCCAACCTGAAGGGGAGTGGGGTTAGTGGGAGGGGACGAGGAGGTGGCTGAGTTGCGCTTCCGGCTCTCTCCCTCATCATACGAAACGAAGGTAAATTAGCTACTTGAATGCCGATCTCCACCTTACTGGTATAGACTGGTACAGATAGACAGCCACGGACAGACGAACTCAGACTGATGCAGACTGACATAATACAGATTAGACGATAGACAAAATTATATTTAAGGGCTTCACCGACTGGACGCGGACGGAGTCGCGGGCACATCCTTTAATAATTGCCTCCGCTTATGACCCGTAATTTCCCATTTACGGAAGGGATGCTTACGTACCATATTATAGAGAAAAACTGTGTTAATACTTACCTGTAAAAAAAGTTGATATCGTTTTAACTTACCTGTAAAGAGCTTATTACACTTGGCTCAATTTAGAAGCCTACATTCAGAAGCTTCTAAATATTTAAACCATTCTAGCTTCTGAATAGCTTGCTGAATGCGATTACACTTACCTAAATTCAGTAACGACTAAATTAAGTTGCCTAAATTTAGTTAAGTGTAATAACCCCTTTAGAAGAAAAGGTTGAGGAAGGAAAGGAAGAGGAGGAGTAATGGTAGAGCCAAGCTGTAGCCAATTAACTGCAGCTCATATACGGGCTGGCTCAACCGGGGTAGTACCACCCTCTCACAGAAGATCGGCGTAAAGTAGCTATTACAGCTGCGTTTCTTACGATGAGTGAGAGAGCTGGAAGCCCAATTCCCACCCCTTTCCCTGCCTCTGTCCTATTCCCCTTAAGGTCGGCAACGTGCGAGCGATGCCTTTGGTATTGCAAGCATCAATAGGCTACGGTAACTTGTTTCCCACCTTAGTCACATACCCAATAACAATACTTATAATTATAATAGCCAATTACTTACAACTAATTACATCTACAAAACAGGAAAACAAAACATCGTGGAAAACATCGTGAGGAAACCTACCTATCCCTCGAGATTAGATAATAGTTAATTCCTGTATACGGCGACAAGGTTCACCACCTGTCACGTTGGGTTCTGACTATCTGGTGAAACGTGGGCTTTGAGTTGGCTTAATACCTCTACAATGTGGTGGTGTATGGCCACTCAAGCCTCTGACTACCCCCGCATGGGGATAAAAGTCGTGACGTTATATATATAATTACATCTAGCTATAAACAATTCAGGATGATTTATCTCATAATTACTACATCAATAACCGAATCCCCAAAACATCTTATTTAATCAAGGGCCGGCTTATTTTATTTTCTTTGCAGCAAGCTTATTACTTGCGTTTGAATTTTATCGTATTTACTCTACGTAATAACTCGGTCAACTCTGGCTGGGTCAATGTTTGGGATATTGATACTGAACTTAGTTTTACAGCAAGAGTGAATAATGAAATTTTATATTCAGTTGGCCGTTGGTCGTTGGGTTCTGACAATCTGGTGAAACGTGGGCTATGAGTTGACTTAATACCTCCACAATGTGGTGGTGTATGGCCACTCAAGCCTCTGACTACCCCCGAACGGGGATAAAAGTCGTGACGTTATATTTATTTATATTCAGTTGGCATGACTGTCCACACATTTACACCGATCGCGTGTCACGGGCACCAATTTTTTTTGCTGCATAGGCTACGTAGGCAGATGGCTCGCATGCCACGCGAGACAGCTTTGCCTCGCTTAGTTTGACATAGCGCGCACGAATTAAATGCTCGCCCTGCCTCACCCGAGCGCAATCATTTGCTTCGTCTTTGGCCTAGTCATGAGATAGAACAATAAAGTTTTACCCTTCTTTGTCTAAAGTGTAGCTTGGCGGGCGTGCGGCTGATGCTGCCGCGCGCGGCATATGGCCGAGCAGCCTCGCGCGGTATGCGAGCCTTCTGGACCTCGCTACTGACTGACAAACAATAACGCATAGCCTAAACTGTTCTGGTCAGGAACTTGACATTTTGACAGTGTGTCGTTTAGTATTATTGAAAATTAAACCCCTAATGGAGTAAAATATGGAAGTTTGTAAATCCAATAGGTACGTGGATATCCCCGCGGATGAAGTTGCGGGCAAAACCTTTAGTTATAAAGATGAAAAAAAAATTTATAGGGAATACATAAAAGAAGTACCTTCTCTATGCTTCGCAAAGCTTCCTAAGGGCCTCCGCAGACTAGCTACTTTTAGCATCAGCGATCGGCGATTTTGATGCTGCGTCTCGCTCGTTCGCGCTCGAAGAAACGCGACGCAGCTTCGATACGTCACAAAATCGCCGGTCGCCGATGCTAAAAGTAGCTAGTCTGCGGAGGCCCTAATGGTTGGGATGTAAATTGACTATCGCGAAACCATGTTTATTCCACGTCCGCATTGCTTCCGTCCGCAATCCATACAGCTTCAGCATTGAATTAATATCTACCCGATTTTACTCCAATTTAAAAGGGATTTCCTTTGAAAATCAATTACGGCCAATCTTATTACAGCTTATTATGACATGAATGAGGGGTTTGGGGTCGACAATACCGCCCAATTACGTCATTCGGATGGTATTAGGGCTGTAAGCGTCTTTGTGTATAGGAAAAGGTAATTTGCTCGGCGATAGATAGTACTTAAGTCGGGTTTTGTACTAAGAAACGATAGGTACTCCCTTTATTATCTAAGGCCGTGGCCGTACCGGTAAGGCGATTGCGACACGATTGCGATTTCTATACAAAATTTCGCTCATGTGACCTGCCACCTCTATATTATGTTTATAAAGGTTTGATCACTGTCGCGTCGCTGTCGCATCGCGGTCGCCTTACCAGTGCGAGCGGCCCCGGCCCCTCATGATTGTGCCAAACACTTCCAAACAACTTAGCAATATCGATTAGACTTCAGATGAACGGATTCAGACAACCGGAATGCCGTCCTAAAGAAACAAAATTAATTATGATTTCAGGAAAGGTATCTACGATTATGATGTTGGGTATTTTTTCGGTTCAGTTTCAATACAGCTTATGCATTCCATCTCTGAATTCTGAGAGACATTTCAGTTGGCTGAGTTTCAGTTTCAGTTGTCTTATCATGTGATTCTTCTTCTTACATCCTGATAAAAAAAAATGTTTTGATTAAGCAGTTATTAAGTAATTTGCTGTTGAAACTATCTGATGCCATAGATCAACATAGTGTGGTTAGGTATTATGAATGATGCTACAAATAAAATATAGTAGACTGCAAATCCCTTTGAACTGTAAAAAACTGCATAAACCCTACCTACTGCAGTTACAAGTTCCGGCGCCCGCGGGCGGATCATTTACATTTTACTCGATACATTTACATACACTTGTGCTCCGCTCTCACGGCAGTACACAGTCGTAAAATGCAGCAACAACACTACGGGATCGCTGCATAATTGAGGCTTTGAATTGTGTTAACAGCTCTGTGCTGGTTCTGCGTCGTGAATTTCATGAAAGAACTACGAGACAGTACAACGAAACAAAATTATACCACCGTATACTAGTAGTACCTAGATTTTGCAAACCTCTTTTCAGGAGATAGGTATCTGAAGAGTGCTTGCGTCGGGTATTCACTGGCCTCCAGGAACTTGGAATTCGGGAAATAATAATATAACGCGGTTACTTGCTGAACGGAATATATTGTAGGAAAAACGGCGGCCGGAAGAATACAGAACAATGACATTGGCATTGACAATATTGACAGGTGACATACAGATACTTAAACCACAGATACACCCAAAGAACGTTCATGGATACACCACAGTATCCACATAGATATATAGTAATAGATCGGAAGCTATTGTTTATGGTATACATATTTGATGCAAATATGGACCACATTAACGAAAACATATCTGTCTCATTCTTACTCGTGACAATTTAGCTATGTAAAACAGTACAGTATATGTCATATATTTCATTTTTCTGGAAGTTTTTGGTTAGTTCCGTCAGTAAGCCACCTCCCTGAGGGCCTTTTTGGACCGCCATATTGGGTTGACGGCTATGGTCGGGTCACTATGGTTAGTACTTCATCTGTCATGTCAGCGTATTATACAAATTATTTTAAATTTTACGGTGAACTGTGTGTATTTTGTGACTCTTTATTATATTATTTAGGATTATCAAGGAAAAAGAATATAGTTTAGTGATGCGTTAGGGCATGTAGTTCTGATTCTCGAAAGAATTTCGAAGGTTTGTTATTTTCCAGGTTAGTTGTGTTATTTTCATATTTAAGTGTATTTATAGTGTGTGAAAATAAATTTTGTGTACATTATATTCATTTTTAATTGAGTTCCCGTCTATAATCGTACTCTCTAATTCATATTTTCAACTAAAATAGAACTAACAAATATTTGCTATGTTTACATAAAAACGTAGTGTTGTTCTTACATGTTTTGTTTCAAAGTTATCGATACATATTCTATTCACCTACACGTCGGGCCGCGCCGTCACCCCGGGGTGACCACAAAGAAATAATTTTTGTTTTGGAAGGTGCGTGACTGCGCCGCCTTAAAATTGTTTTATAATATTTGTCAGCACTACTCAAGACCATAAAGATTCACGAAAGAGATAACAAGTTGATTTATGGAGTGAAAATTTTAAAATTAAATGTGGGATTTTTTTGTACTAAGACGGCTTAACGAAGTTAAAATAGAGTTTATTCAAAATCGCCCGATTTCGCAAGATTTTTAGCTGATATATTTGTCGATTTTTAATTTTACGCTTTTGCTACATTGGGCAGGGGTAGGTAGGGATGATGGCCGTGTACCTATGCATTAGGCTCTCCACAGGTGCATATTTTCATGGTTAAGTTGAGGCGCCAACAAGGCCGAGATATCGAAATTCTGGTCGTCTCTAACGTTAAATTGCGAACCCTGAAGAGTTGCCATGTGAAAATTACTTTACTTGAGCAGCAGCGTCACTCTGCACAACCATTTTAGAGGGAAGAGGGTGACCCGCTCCACAGAGCCACCGCAAGCAAGCAAGAACATTAGAGTAAGCATGACCATGAACCTAATACTAAAGAAGGACTGGGTCTAAGCAACTCGGCCGCGTTGCTTAGACATCGCACAACTCGGCCGCTGACGTCATCACAGTAGGCGTGGCTTAAGTCAGTGTGCTGTTGGCGTTCGTCCTGTGCAGACGTCTTGCCAACGTTCGCATCCCAAATATAATTCTATTCGACACTAGATGGCGTCCCTTTGTACGTCATTTTTTATCAGCATACACTTAGTGACATCTAGTGCAAAAAGTTAAACTACGTACTAACATAAAACGAAGTGAGTGGTTCTGCTATTTACCGGTAGATAGATGCCACGCATTTCTTAACCCCCACCATCCGCGCCTTCCCGCGCAAATTTCCACGCGTTGTTTCATAGAGATATCTACTAATGGTGCAAAGTCAAAGTCAAAGTCAAAAGGTTTTTATTCATGTAAGCTCATTAGAGCATTTATAAATAGTCAATATAAACAATATTTTAGCGTTACCACCGGTTCGTAATGTTGCTTCCATTGAGAAGAGCCGGCAAGAAACTCAATGGTTACTCTTTTCAAAAGAATAATTGTATACATTTTCAAACAGTAACGCTATGTGAGCAGGCATGCATTAACACAGTGTGAGTAAAAAAAGAAAATAAGGTATTTAAATAAAAATTAATAAAAACTAGCCTAGAAAGCTGTGCATGCCTACTCCCACTTAACTGTCAAACCAAAAGGTGAATATTTATAACGATTGTTTTGGTGTGATGCCTTCCGTGCTTAGGTCTTGTCTGTAAAAGTTTTGGAACAACGGTGTCAAGTGGAAAATGGGCGGACCAGTCCCCGCAAGCAGCGCCCGGAACCCGAGCATGACTTGAGCAGCGGCATCACCCTCCTCAACCATTTTAGAGGGAAGAGGGTGACCCGCTCCACAGAGCCACCGCAAGCAAGGACATTAGAGTGAGCATGACCGATCCATTACCGCAGTGACATAGTTCAACAAAGCTAAGTAAGCGTACGGCAAGACAACATCCGCTACAATTGACATACAAATGCTTGTCAATGGCTACATGATACATGATTTCCACAACTTAAAAAGGTGGTAATTGTGACTAATATGTCAATAGCGCTAAATTAAGAGAAGGAAGAGGAAAACAATAAATAAATAAGGAATAAATCAAAACAAGAAATTCTGAGGAATTATTCCCGTTCCGGTGGAGCTGGACCAGCACCTAGCCAAGCATCTTTATCTTTCAAATAATCATCTAATGTGTAGTAAGCCCGCTTACAAAGCGTACGCTTTACACAAGTTTTGAATTTAGTTTCACTAAGACTAAGTATGTTTGGTGGTATTTTATTATAAAACTTGACACAGTATCCCATGAAAGATGTGTGAACTTTCGCAAGTCGAAAGCGCGGTTGATCTAATTTGTCTTTATTTCTAGTGTTATATCGATGACTCTCACCTAACTTTTTAAAGAGATGTAAATTTTTCCTAGTGTACATTATGTTTTCATAAATGTATTGGCATGGTACAGTCATAATGTTGATTTCCTTAAACCGTTCCCTCAAGGAGTCGCGACTTCCTAAATTATAGATGGCCCTAACGGCCCGCTTTTGTAAAATAAAAACAGATTCGATGTCAGCCGCCCTACCCCACAATAATATACCATACGACATGATACTATGAAAGTAACTAAAATAAACTATTCTCGCGGTGTCGATATCGGAAAGTTGTCTAATTTTCCTAACAGCGTAGGCGGCGGAGCTGAGCCGCTTCACGAGAGCTCTTATATGTGGGCCCCACTGTAATTTGGAGTCGAGCGTAATACCTAAGAAAACAGTATCATTAACGAATTCAAGTTTTTCTTTATTTAGTACTACATCGCATTCATTACTTCTAACATTAGGTAATGAGAATCTTACACATTTAGTCTTGTTACTATTCAATGCTAAATTATTAGTATTGAACCAGTTATGGACCTGAAGAATAGCATTATTCACGTTGTCCAAATTATTTACATGTCTACCTACTTTAAAAATCAAAGAGGTATCATCGGCAAATAAAACTATCTCTGCCCTACTTTGTATTATATGCGGAAGATCATTTATATATACTAAAAACAGAAAAGGACCCAAAATGGATCCTTGAGGAACTCCCATTTTAACTAGAGAGCCTAACGATTTAACACCATTTATTTGAACGTTTTGTTTTCTACCTACTAGGTAAGATTTTATAAGTTTGAGCGCCCTATTTCTAACACCGTAATGTTCCAATTTAAGCAAAAGTATTTCATAATTGACGCAATCAAATGCCTTTGAGAGGTCACAGAAGATACCAATAGCATCCTGTGAGTTCTCCCATGCGTCGAAGATATGCTTGATTAAGGTGACACCGGCGTCGATAGTACAGCGGCCTTTGGTGAAACCATATTGTTGATCATGCAGGATGTTATTTGCGTTGAAATGATGTAACATTTGAGTAAGCATAATCTTTTCAAATATTTTGCTAAAAACTGGCAAGACGGATACTGGTCTATAGTTGTTGGGGTCTTTACTATTACCGGATTTAAAAAGGGGTATTACTTTACTGTATTTCATTAAATCCGGGAAGACTCCCTGATCAACACACTTGTTAAAAATCAAAGCTAAATATGGCGCCACAGTACCAATGATAGTTTTACATGCTTTTACTGACATTCCCCATAGATCTTCAGTTGGTTTAATTTGTATGTTACTGAAGGCTTTAACAATAGACCGATCGTTAATATAATCGAATTTAAATTCTACAGGACAAGTGGCTATGTTATCTTTAAGAAGTGAGAGTGAAAGTGAAGGAGAGCAGTTTAAAAATTCTGTTGTTTTTACAGGGATGTTTGTAAAGAACGTTTCGAATTCCTGTGCTACATCTTCATTTGAACTAATGAGACCACGCGAGGTCTCTAAAGTGAAATCTGTATTGCGTTGTTTGGTTTTTCCAGTTTCACTGTTAACTATATTCCAGGTGGTCTTGATCTTGTTATCTGCAGATATAATTTTTTGTCTAATGTGTATCGTTTTGGCCGCCTGGCATACTTTCCTAAACAATTTAGAATAATTTCTAACATACTGAGTGCGTTCCATTTACTGTTAATTTCGTTATTTTTGTCCACAAATCACGTTCCACTCGCACCAACTTGTACTGAAAGTGATCATTATTATCGTTTTTAACACTTTTTGTGGACGAAAATAACAAAAATTACGGTGAATGGAACGCAGCATAAGAACACCTCTTTCTTTAGTATTTACTCTATGAGTATGACCGATCCATTACCGCATTGACACAGTAGTAATAATAAAAACATAATTTTGTACTGCCTACCCCTGATTAACGTGATATTTGCTATTTGCTGCGGTCTCTTTCCCGCGTCATGACACTTGACTGACCGACCTTTGTGTAGTACACCCGCCCCGTCGCGGTGCTTCCTGTGTCTAAAAACCTTAATCGCACGAAATCTACTCAATCCTTTGTGTAATTGTGTTGTGTGAACTGGATAAACCCAAGCGAGGGATTTAGTGATGTGCCTGCGCAGAAGGACGTGAGGATCCAGCCATACCACCCTGGAAATGCGCCCGCCTCCATCGTGCCGGTAATGTACACGCTTGACATTGACCTGACCCTAACAGATATGTGTCCCCCCTTTTTTGCCTTATTTGATTTAGCCCAGCATAGCTGTACCTACCTAATCATGACCCAGCACTTTTCCAGCGACATGATCGTTAGGTATATCGATATGGATACTATCGACTATCTAAAAGTACAACACTTTTAGCTGTGGGCGGAGTCGCGCCATTTTGGACTGCCGTTTGCTCGTGTTTGGCTTCAGATGACGTCACATAGGGCCAGTCCTCTATCTTTCTTATGGTCAATGAGTATCCATAGGAAATCTTTGAAGGGTGGATCAAAGACTGTTCGGATTTGCTGTTGAGTTAAGATTTTTCATGAATGCAATGCAGGCAACTCCCTATGTGCCCGGCGCTGCCAATGTATTCGTGAAAAAATAAGTACCTACATTTTAGATTAGGTTATGCAGCCCATGCAATCATGTAACATGCATGCATTTCGTTCCCAATAGATGGTCTCTACTGTCTATTTCTTTAGCTGATTAAATTTAATTAATAACGCTAACATAAGTTTATAGAGAACTGGTTGGCGCTATCCTAGCCAGCACTACAAAAGGTTCCTTAACAGTTTAATATAATAATGTGATATTAAGCGTAGACAAAACAGTTTCACGCAATCTGTCCATTACGTTTCTATTGTTTACAAATACCTCATCAATTTAATTCCCTTTCATAATCGGGAAATGTGTTTGTTGCGTGTGCGGACCTAACCACAGAATGGAGTAATACGTACCTAGCTAATATCTGTACATGATGGGCCAGCCTAGGATAGTCCGGGAGATATTCGGCCAGTAGACTACTTGTTTTTTTTATATAGGACTAAGGTGGCAAACAAGCGTACGGCCCGCCTGATGTTAAGCAGTTACCGTAGCCTATAGATGCTTGCAATACCAAAAGCATTGCTCGCACTTTGCCGACCTGAAAGGGAGTGGGAAGGAGGGAGAGGAAGGGGAGGGGGTGTTGGGCTTCAGGCTCTCTCACTCATCGTACAAAACGCAGCTGTAATAGCTGCTTTACGCCGATCTTCTGTAAGAGGGTGGTACTAATACTATCCCGGTACTACCTTGTCAGGTCAACTTAATCATCACAGACTCTTCTGCAAGAGGAGCGCGGGCAGGATAGCACACCACGCCAGCCTCAACGATATCATTCGCCGGGCGCTTGCCCCTGGGAACATGGCGGCCATTCTGGAACCCAATGGCTTCCTACGGGATGATGGTAAGAGACCCGACCCGTTGTCGCTGGGATCGCCCCCAGTCTATGGGACCATACAGTTGGTATGTAAGTCTGGCAAAATAAATTATAAATTATTTGCCGTCGACATGGATTACATATCAAGAATTTTTTATTTGAATTTGTGAAATTCCGCTGATAAATAATTTGCAAATAATTTGTTCTGTTATTGGAACTTTTTTTACAAACAGAACCACATCTACTTATTTTATTCTATCGCTGAGTACCTACCTATGTGTTCCGTAGTATGTGCGGGATAAAACCGTGCACACAATCCATGGTAATCCCTTTAAAAACAGATCATGTAGCGATTGTAGCGTGTGAGACAACAACGCTCCCGGCGGAGTTAATCTGCCGATCGCGTTGATACGAGCGCGCTCACATGACTGAGAATATTACTACAACTTTTTGTTTAAAAATAAATTGCGAAGTTTTCACATTTTCGAACAAGACTTAACAAGGTAAATAGGAAGGTACTTAGCACAGATCCATTGGGCCTACTCTTTTACAAACGTAAACTAAATTTCGGACGAAATTCGCTTATTTCATACTACGTTTCTCATTGATTCCGACATTTCTTACGAACGAAAATTGTTTCCGAAATTTCATTTTCGTTTGTAAAAGAGTAAGCCCTCAGTTTCGTAGCTCTCCGTCGCTCACAGCATAGATAACATAAGTACCTAATTTGCCGATATTTACAGCGAGATAATACTTTAGTACCTACTATGCACTAGAGCAGACACCGCGCATCACTACACTGTCCTATTTTATTGCGGCACTTCACCCAATAAAATTGAGTTTAGTAAGACCTATAATAGGTACTACCTACTACTACCTTATACTTGTCCGAAATTTGGAAGGTACAAGAAAGGATCTCAACTTCGCTGCAAACTGCTATCGATCAGCATCAGCTGAACTTGTTTCAACTCAACATTTCCTGAACTGCCTCGCGTAGGAGTTATGACACAGAAAAGCTTTTATCTCAACCTATGCACGCCAGTATTGGCAATTTCAGTTTCCGATGGAGATAATAAATCCTGTAGGTTGTAATTGTAGCTACCAATCCTAGGTCTAACTTAAACTATTGTTTGTAGCTTTTGTTTCGTGGCTACTTACGTAGGTATAGGCACAGTATAAGTACCTAGTCCCTAGAACCCAGATGCTGTTCCTAACTGAGGCCTAACTTTAGCCATACATAAGTAGATTTGTGGTGGAGTTTTATAGCGCGCTGAATTCTCATCGTATTTATAACGTCTCGTAAAATGCTATAAAATACTACCTTTGATTAAAAAAACAAAACGCATGAAAAATTATAGTTGCACAGTAGCGACATCTTCCCGATTATTTTGTTACTAGTTAGTAAGCGTAAAGAGATTATTTCGAATGAACTAAGTAATTCTACCGGAAACTAATAGGTGGCGTTGTCCTAAAAAGTATTAAAATTTATACATAGATGGCAGCACATAGATTAGTTTTTGATGTGCGATAATAGATGGCGCTGCCTTAAAAATATTTTTTATATTATTCATAGATGGCAGCACATTAAAAAACCGCTATTTTTTCAACCGTATAAAATATTCCTAATTATTTACTATTTAGTATTCCTTGATACTATTGTCACAGTATTACAGTATTGTATTTACCTGCCTACTTTACCAACATAAAAATACATTTCATTCAAGGCACACGCACTGTACCTAGGCTATGGACCGGGAGCCCAGCGTGCAATTCGTGGATTTGGACGAGCGCCGTCCAAACCTAGTAGATTCGGTAGATGACATGATAGGAAGAATACATTGTTCTAGATGTTTCCACTTTCAGCGGTGGGTGAAGCGTATACATGTAATATATATATTTTTTTTTACAAAAAGCTATTACATAAAAATACTCAAGCGTGACAGATATTGATACTTTTCATGAGCCAAAATGAAAAAAAATAAAAAAATACTCGAGCGCGCCAGATTTTGTAAGCATCTATAGGCTACAGTAACTGCTTAAATTCAGGCGGGCCGTACGCTTTTTTGCCACCGCAATCCTCTATAAAAAAAAAACAAAAAAAAACTGAGGGGGTGAAAAAGTGAAACTTCCAGATGCTCCCATTTCTTAGACTGACGATCAAATTAGCAAAATTGACACTTTTGAGACTTCTTAGCTAGTAATGAATCCCCCTTATCTTAATCTGACGAGTTCGAGTATTTTAAGATGATCTATTATTATTATTTTGGTTCCCCTGAGCGAACCCACCAATATTAAGGGCTCATAATTTTTTGAGGTTCTTATCACTATGTGAGCTATCTCCCATATCTTAATCTGACGCGCTCGTTTAAATCCAGAAAGTCCTTCTACGGCTCCCTATCCACTACGGTCTACCTAGGTCCTTATTCCTATTCCAGTCACGTGCGTGCCCGTCAAAAATAGAAATCAGTTTTAAAGATTATACAAGCTTCCAAGCTCCGACCTTGACCTTACCACAATCGTCTATTATAGAAGACTTTCGGTAAATGTATCGCCCCATTCCCACAGAACAAATAGCCACGCGAGGTCGCGTTGAAATGGAAAACGACTCGTTACAATGGACCCCATAACAAGTAATTACTTTTGTACTACACAATGTGAAAAATGTGAGGTAAGATCGTCACCTAGTTTCGTGTAAGTATTTGCTTTATTATTTTAAATTAGGATGTATAGGTTCGCTGAGTATGCGAACCTACACAGTCGCTCGCGGAAAATAATGTTGAAAACATGTCGGTATCATGCATCATCTTTCTTTTGGTGAATAATGCCTTATTATGTTTTTAAGAAGTTGATTTTCGAATTGCGAAATGATATTACATAAATGAAGTTCTCATTCAATTCAAGAACTCATTCGGCGCGCGATTCTCCTCTCTACTACTACTTACCAACCTATCTACCTATTTAAAAGCCTCTCAGTAATAATGATTCAACCACGTACGTGTACCTCCTCAGTTCACTCGGTCACAGGCATGTAACGCTTCTATTCACAAGACATTCATTCATTTTCCGAAACCTCATACAAATTTATCATTGCATCTATCAAACAAGGAATGCACTCTATCACTATCTAAATAAGGTAGTTCCTTTTGAATTGAGATGAACAGTTATGATGGCAGTTTTCGGTACCCGTGCTAGTCTGAAGCAGTGTATGCGAGGCACGTTCTGGTGCGAGGTCGAACGGGACTTCGCGAACTCTCCGGAACTTGGACAAAGGCGAGCTTGACGAAGATCGCGTCAACAGGGATTCTACTGAAATTCAGGTCACAATATTAATAATTATATAAGAAAAATAGGTAGGGACCTACCGAACCAACAAAAAAAACTTCTAGAGCACAAACGTCATCGCCGAGGGCCTTGGGTCTACCCAAGAAACGGTCGCGCGATGACCTCGACGCTCACCTGGACGGGTGGTATCATGGTGTGAGAAAGCCCAGACTGCGATGGATGGAAGTTGATGGGGGAGACTTGCCTAGCAGTGGGACACAGTAGCACAGAATAGATAAGGCGACAGTAGGCTGAAAAAAATACTTCCTCATAGATTGATAAATTTTACTTTAGGTACTATTTCAGCTAATTCGATACCTACTCAGATAGGTACCGTTCAAATTTTATATTTAGTACCTAACCGAGTAATTAATTTCAACAACCACTTTAAAACTGATAAATCAGTCTTCATTGGTGTCATCTGAGGCTTTTGAAAGGCTTAATAGCTTAAAACGTTAAAATTGCGGGTCAGAGTGGCGAGTAATTAAAACAGACTTCAGTATAAAATACCACAAACAAAAATAAAGCACGAAAACACCGAGGTAATCCATATCAGATTTATTTAGCCTGCCTGCCCTGGTAGGTAAACTATATCTACCCTGTGTTTAAACTAACAAGCTTTCAAGTAACTATTCCTTTATTTAGTTATTTCATACTAACTTAGTTATTTTATACACAATTATTATAACATAATGTACAACAACATCGACAAGGTTCACCACCTGTCACGTTGGGTTCTGACTATCTGGTGAAACGTGGGCTTTGAGTTGGCTTAATACCTCCACAATGTGGTGGTATATGGCCACTCAAGCCTCTGACTACCCCCGAGTGGGGATACAAGTCGTGACGTTATATTTTTTATTTTTTATATAATGTACCTACTAAAACATCTTCAATATAATGTTTACAATATGAATAGCGCAAATACCAAATAGGTACACCTATTATACTACCTACAGTATTCCCAAGGAATTTCCAAAGACATAATAAAAATTGTGAACATAACGAGAGCGTGTCGTTTCGCGAATCCAATTTGTATGAACAAGGCCGACTGTTGTTGGAGCCGCCACCTGGATCCTCGTCAAGGACACTCATCGTTATCCTCGGGGACGAATTAATTAATTTGTATTCTTATTAATCATGTTAATTACGTGTGAGCAACGTTAGTTATGGGTGACATTAATTTATTACGCTGAGGCAGGAGAGTTTTATCAGGTGTATACACACACACTAACTCCCAAATTTATAAAAAGTTTTGATGGCCTTACACTGGCATTACAAATCGCTTTTTTACACCATTGTAAACTGGCTAAAATCTCTATAAATTTGGGGTACGAGTTTTAGCCAATTTACAATGATTTTAAAAAGCATTTCTGGGAATAAAAGTGATTTGTAATGCCAGTGGAAGTCCATCATACCTTTCTATAAAAGAGGTTACGATTCTTGATATTTTTTCAGACTGTTTATGTATCAAACCTACCTATAGATATAAAATACTAGGTATGCCAATTTACTAGCTATGTATTATAGTGAGTGATAGTGCCAACAAGCTTTAAATCACCAATCTGTTCTATAAAATATAATAAACTCTACAAAATCTAATGAAAATTGTAAATGAAGAGTTGATTTCGTCCAACCTTTGTGTTTTTACGATAAATATTTTAAGCACAGAGAATCGGCGCTAGAGAGAATCTGGGGCGAGCGATTAAAAGCGTTAATTACTTAACTGTAACTTAAGCCGAAATCTTGAGTCGGTAACGGCGAATATTTTCTAATTTTGTTGCTCTATTATTAAATTAGACAGACATTGAACAACAAAAAAATTTAATTAAGCAAGTATTTATAAATTCGCCCGTGGAATGAGAGCTTGCGACTGTATCGATGCTGCGTCGCGTTTCTTCGAGCGACAACGAGCGAGACGCAGAATCAAAATCGCCGATCGCCGATGCTAAAAGTAGCATGTCTGCGGTGGCCTTTATAGCGATTCGTTGCAATAATCAGAATAAAATATATTTACCCCCAAATTCATAGAAAGTTATGACATTACAAACCATTATAAATCACTTTTTATCCTAGAAATGCTTAGTAAAACCATTGTAAACTGGCTGGAAATCTCTATAAGTTTGCCGTCTAAAGTACAATTTTTGGATAGATCTCTATATATGGTTCCATCAGCTGTTTCCCCAGAAATAATAATTCAAATGCATACCAGCTCTTCTTATTATAATCCAATTATGTCAATAAACCAATTAAGATTACACTGTTTTTATAGTACATCTAACAACGCCTTATATGGCACTAGGACCGGAGCGGCAGCGCACATCATGCGCCCGCGCACCGGTCATACGCCAGCTGCTGCGCGCTTTTCATTATCGGAGTACATCTCTAAAAATATCTTTATTACCTTTTAAATTTCTTTCCTTATGAAGTCGAGTCATGTGCAGTCGCGTACTTTATTATTTACTTTTTCATTTGGGACCCATTTAAGTTTGAATATCGTACACATTACAAGCTAAGCACAAACAAAGTTAGTTCTTTAGTTATATGGTTACTTGACTATTAGGTGTGTCTAAACCGTATACTTATATGTGGAGACTTATTATTGGCAATTTGTGAATCCATTATTGTTATATAATTTTGTATTAGTCCGTAAGTCTTCTGCAAGAATAAATAAATAAATAAATAAATTAGTGGTAGAGCTAAGCTGTAGCCATTTGACTGCAAAAAATATTCAAGTATTTTTTGTATTGAGAATAGACCCGCCACACACTTCCACCACTGTTACTCCTGCCGCCAAGGTTTGACCCTCGACGAGCCCCGGGGAACAGCTAAGTAAATAATTCAAGTAGCCACAAAGCGACGAAAAAAGTTCAGAATTATCATCGACCCATAAGACCCAGCCCGGAGCAGGTGTCAATTAAAATTAAAACACCAACTGTGAGCCAGCCGACTTTGATGTGAAACAGTATACTCTGATGGAACATGACCGGTACGTGTCATTTACAAATGGATTTGTATTTGAAAGAAACTGAAAATCTCTTACTAATTTGCGCATTTAGGCTTTCACCTAAAAAATCAATTAGAATAAATTCGAGATTTTTTTATTGGCCTATGGGACTGTCCTACTCCTGGGTAAAAACCTCCCATTTATTCTTCCACATCACTCCGTCCAGGGCGATTTCAATATTAATTTCAGGGCAATATTATAACCTCGTAATAAATTTAATTTCAAAGTTTTAAGAATAATTATTATTTCTCAAGACTTACACAGTCTAAAGTTCAATAGCCCAAAACTTACCAGACATGGAGTGTCTTTGAAGATACGAAACCAATTCCAATATACTTACACAAAACTTACATTAATTAAATAATAAACAAGCCTGAGAGCTGAAAGCGAAAACAAAATGGTTTGGTCTTCGTCGCGACTGAAATAAGAAATAGGTAATATTGCCAGACTTACACACCAACTGTATGGTCCTAAACTAAGCTACCATACAATGGACTGGGGACGATCTCAGTTACACCCAGACCAGGGGAAATTACGAAAAAGCCGTTTCCGAAATTTGCCTTGAAATCGCTGGCGAGAATCGAACCCGCAACCACCCGATGCAGTGAGCCGAGCGGACTACGCTCAAACCACTGCGTCAAGCAGTCGTCAAAATAATTAGTCTATTTTACAGTGTTTATGGAGATAATCGTAACTAAACAAAACTATACTATACAACTTGTGTGACCTCTAGCAGTAGTAAAAACACCATTTGTACAAATTTTATCGGACATGTGCTCGTAAAACAAACAAAAAAACTTAAGAGTAACATTCATTACATTCCGTAACTTTCAGGTAGGCACGCAAGGTTCGTTCCCTGAAATTAAAACTGTGTCAGCAGGACCCATGTCAAAATTTCAATAACATAAGAGATATTTTTTTCAATATCCAAGTATGACTGTAGAAAGTTTATTGACCCTATTATAACCGAATCATTTTCAATAATATTTTTAAATTTCTTTGAAATTAAAATATTACAGTAAATATACATTTTTTGGCAGAATTAAGCGTGTTGACCAGACTAATTTGAATTTGACCATCGGTATGAGAATAAATTCGATAACTTACTTACTCTGTGATTACGCCCGTCTGCACCCTCGACCTTTTACCGTTTCGCCCTTCAGAGTTCGACGTACGCTCCAGCTAAGAAATGCCCTACAGACATTTTTAGGGCCCATATGTTAATAAAGATAGATCACAAAACATCCAATCGCATTTTATCGCAGTTTGCACTGACGAAATATTTACAACAATTTATGTTATCGTCTCTATTTTATGTTAACAATAGGGCTGACATCTTGTGCTGTGCATATAGATAGGCTATTCTATTACCTACTTCGTGAATCTGTAGGTATTGGTTTCTAGTCCTAGGTGCCCAACTCTGAGTGTTGCTGGAATCCTACTAGGGGCGAGTACAGGTGGCAAAACTTCGGGGGCGGTAGAACTTGGCTAAATTCACAAAACTCAAAAATAATAAGTATGCATCAGTATCAAAAGACACTGAATTAGATAATTTTATCATTTACAGAGTTTCGTTGTTTTTTTTAATTTCAATTCTTACCACGCGTTTCCACTGCGCAATAACATGTTGTCACAAAATATTGTTGTCTCTATTTAATGACAGCAAAAGAATAGAGACAGCAATATGTTGTGTCAACATGTTTTTGTGCAGTGGAAACGCACGGTTATACATTCAATTTTTCGTGCTTTACATGGAGTAGATAGGCGGCAATCTTCCATAGACCTAGGGCAGCCAGCGTATCAAATCCACCCCTGGGCACCCTATTTTATTTCGTCGATAGAAGAATAAGATAATACCTACTAGCTCTACTTGTGGCACCATCCCATTTGTCTTTTTTCTGGCGACATATTATATTTATGCCAAAACTTTGGGATTGCATACGCGACATGTGCTTTACGAAGTTCCGGGTCGGCCACGTTGCACTTTTGCGCTGCCCGTCTCAAAACTTTACGATCCATGACTTTCAAATTGCTTGCGACGAAGCAAGTTTTATTATGCCGTGTGTCCACTGGCAAGAAAACTTGCACAAGTTTACTTGCGCAAGCGACTTCCAATGTGTAAACACTCACGCAAGTGAACTTCTGCGACTTGCCGAACTTGCTGCAAGTCCCACATGTACACGGTTGTGTAAAATTGCAGTCAGTGGAAACACGTCGGCAAGTGACTTCTGCAAGAAATTGCTGAAGTAACTTGCCAGTGGACACACGGCATTAGATCTTAGAACTCTGTCCAATGCTAGTGATGGCTGTTGACATTGTTGAGTAACATCTATAAACGAACAAGCTAAGTGGACATTATGTTATTTCATTTTACATTAATTTGGCTCGTCAGTTAGACGGAAAGATTACCACTAACCTCCGAGACTTGATTAATATAGTACTTATTATAACATAGGTGTCTGAATCTTTTCTTCAATTTTTTTCCTCTATTTACAACGACGTTGGATTGCCTCAATAAAAGTTCAAAGCAAAACTACATCGACACTTACAAAGAACTTCTTGTAATCTTCCAAACGAGTTGATGAAGTAATAAACCCTTAAGCCAGAGAGAGTCCGAAGCCCATTTTATTGCGACTATTACTTTCCAAGGCGAGGTTTGCCTTCCGCCAATACAAGGACGCTTATAAAGTTACGTTGGATCCCATCGTGCTCAGGAATTTTCCATTGGAAAGATTCTTGTTGTTTAAGGGCTCCAGCGAACACTATAAGTAATACAGTTGAACGTACATTAAAAGAAAGTATTGTAAGGACAGCTATGATAATTGGACTAATAGGTCCAGGGATATCACAAAATAATAAAGCGTTACATTAATTAATGAAATCTCATGAGATAAAAAAAAAAGTATTTAGTTAACATCCCATAAACGACATAAAGATACCGACCCGCAGAATCTTGGTATTATATCACAGTCTAGCTTTTACTATAAACTGATGAAGATATTTTTTTAACGATCTACTATCATTTGATTAGGTGGAATGTAGTTATCTGACTAGATGCGTCTACTTCAGACACATGCCGCGCCCGTACGCAGTTTTGACGAAGGAACATGCGAGGCTTCTGGACGTACCAAATACGTCATCGGTACCTAAGTGCGATATCGCACGAGGCAACCATGGTTGCGCCACCAGCGGGTGATTCGATAGCCGACACTGAATTGGTTGCGCTACCAAGCGGACACCAGGTGCGATACCCTCCATACAGCTCTATACATTTTGTTGATGGAGTGACTGGTTGCGCTACCACTGGTGTCCTCGTGCGATATAGCACTAACATTTCAAGAACTCAAGAGTATATATAATGGGTTCCTTTTTCAAACCATCGCGTTTAATACCTAACCACAAGCAATAGCGAGCGAAACTCAGCATAATATAGCACTATGACGCATTTCTTCTACAGCCTTGCTCGACGCTAACTTATTGGAGCCCTAGACGTGACCCACTTACCTATATAGAGTTCACAAAACCAGGTTACCAGATGTCGACCTCGTAATTAACATCGGTAAAAAGTTTTTCTCCTGTAAAAAGGTGAAACTGGGGCCAACCGCGCCGTTGAAAATTCATATTGCTGATTTATTTTCCACACTTGGCCGCAAAAACTCGACCGTGTGCCGGATAGGTGTGGAACCAGTAATTTTATATTCGTTATATCGCTGACAAAACTTTCGTTTCATTTGAAGATATTTTAGGAGAAATTCAAACATTTGTCTTTTATATAAAGGCACGCATTCCTACAAGAGATAAATTCATACTTTGCCTGTGATTGTTGAAATTATTACCACAGAGAGAATACTCGCAATCAACATAGGCCCGATTTCAAAAACATTACTGTGAGGTGTCACAGTACGCTCAAGCGCACACGACAAACTGTGTTGGTTTCCATACTAAGGACCGAGTTCACCATCACGCTAACGGACCGTTAGAGCAGCAACCGATTGTTTGATTTACTAGTAACAGTCTTTAGCGCAGCGCAGTGTGATAGCCGATGTAATTAAGATTCTCCAACGCATTTATGCCTACTCGTACTTTTATATTTTCGGGAAACTAGTTTATGACTATAACCTTTTATTCTGTTTCCTTTTAGCTAACTTTTTCATGAACAAAGGCCTAGTGAGGACACTATCTAGGACATCTACTCGTAAAACGTAATGGAATGGCTAGATTTTGCGTTTATTTTTATATTCATAACAACTGTAGGAACATTTTATCATACCGTACCAAATAGTTTTTGTTATGAAAACTACAAAAGCCAACAAAGTTAACGAGTTCATGAACTTTCTGGGACCCATTTGAATCTTGCTTTTTAGGTAGGTACTCGTATAAAAAATACATACGTGTAGATACGCAGTGAAGAAAATAAGATATGTGTACAACTCTGAGAATATGAAAAAAAATATTATTTGGTCCTTAAACCCGTGTAATGACTCAGCAAAAAATTGTTTTTATAGCCCTGCGTAGGTGCATGTAAGCTAAGTAGGTACAACATAACAAAATAATACCTACTTAGGTGAAACTATGCTTCGTATCTTGCATTGGTATACATACAAACACGACGGAGGTAGATCCAGTTGACTGCTGCTCATATACCTACGGACTGGCTTGACCGGAGTAGTACCACCCTCTCACAAGTCAGATCGGCGTAACATAGCTAAATTGCTAATTAGCTACGAAACGCTACTAAAATTAGTTCAGTTACGTATGATGAGTGAGAGAGTCGCAAGCCCAACCTCCCTTCCCTCTCTTTGACTCACTCTTTCTCAGGCCGGCTACGTGCGAGCGATGCCTTTCGTATTGCAAGAACGTATTGCTACGACAACTGCTTCAAATAAGGCACGCTTGTTTGCCAACACTATTTTATTTTAAAAAAATTACACGTGTCATTCATCAGTTATTTGGTCTTTGCATTCAACTCCTAGCAATCGTAAATACAAAACAAATCCAGCTCCTATTATCTTACCATTAAATTGAAGCTCATAATTACGAACTATGGCATGTGTACACACTTTACAATTTGTTCCAATGCATATCATATACCATGTTATTAGAACACTGAGCACTGTCTTCTCTTACGTCCGCTACAGATATCACCGGTGTAGGTAGGCCACCCACTGTGCCTGGATGTAGAGTGACCATGAGTGATCGTGGCTTTCGAGTATTAATTTTCCGTGTAAATCTTAGTGTTTGTAAATTACATATCATTATAGTGTCTAGCTGTTGAAGACACGATGCCGTTTTTCCTACATACCATGTATGATGGTATGGGTGGTAATCGCCTACACTCGTGCTACCTACGGTAAAATGTATGGAATTGGAACGTCGTATTCGCGTTAACCTTAGAGTTGATATCACAGAAAGTTGAGTCACAAAATGGTTTGTAATAAACAGTAAGAGAGTGGTATTTCGCTTTTGTGTATATTTGGCTTATAATTATCACTATTTTAATGATAGTATTAAACAAATATGCAATGTACTTTACTAATAAAGTATTACTAGATCGCTCTATCTACTCGAAGTATGTCCTTAATATTAATAATTTTGATAGGTCATCCTACTATATTATTTTCATTTACAAAATGAGCGCTGATTGCTTTACACACGTCAAGCCATGATCATTTTCTCCACTCGTCATAATTTTGTTTATTATAAAATCTCGAGATTCAATGCGGTCTACTCGCCATCTTGAGGGCTAAAGCTATGGGTTCCTCCAATAGCGGCGCCGTCATATAACGGCCGTAACTAGAACGTTGGCTATGTAAACAAAATGGCGCGGTTTCCTAGAGAGCGGTATTGGACACCGTTGTTTACGAAGGTAGCCAATGTTCTAGTGCGGCCGTTTTATGACGGCGTCGCTATTAGAGGAACCCATAGCTTAACACACGCATCAAGACAGTCAGTCGGACAAGGCAGTCGTGTAAAAAATAGGAGTTGGTATAAGATTATTTTATCTAAAGTGAAATTGTTTATATTTAAAGCATAATTTTTTTTCATAAACTTGTGAAGCTCAGCAAATTACTTGAACTGAAATAGTTATTAATGTACTCAATTAAATTGAAAAGGGGCCTAGTTTCGTATCGCTATAGTAACCAATTTAAAAACAAAGGGTGTTCTACCCCCAGTAACACAATACGCAACACCCCTTCTGGTGTACAGACTGAACGAAATAACGGATTTGCATAAACAAAGCCCGCTTGCTGACGCAAATAAGGAAATGTCTGAAACATTTCAGCGCCTAAATTCCTACATACAGCAAATTGTATAAGTATCTTATGTATTTCAATATCAAGTTTACAAGCAAATTAATAATCCTTCTTTCTCTTACTATCAGAGTCCAAAGTTTAAACAATAAAATAATTATCCAAGTAAACGACCGAACGACCGTAAGTTTGACGACCGCTTGGCGCAGTGGTTTGAGCGTAGGCCGCTGGGCTCACTGCATCGGGTGGTTGCGGGTTCGATTCCCACCAGAGGCAAATTTCGGAAACGACCTTTTCGTAATTTTCCCTGGTCTGGGTGTCACTGGGATCGCTTCCAGTCCATTGTAAGTACAAGCGTTGCTTAGTTTGGTACCATACAGTAGGTGTGTAAGTCTGGCGATATTAATATTTATTTAACTGCATTTTCGCTTTATTATACTGCATCTTCTTACTCTTAGCTTCGCCATACACGGACTGCTTGTAGCTGTCGGAACGGACAGCTCTAGAGAAGTTGGTTGCAGTCGACAGCATCGACAGCCCGCCGACTGCTTGGCGTCAAGCAACAAGCAGTCCGTGTATGACGAGGCTTACTGTCAAAGTCCAAAGTTTAAACAACACAAGAATGATCAAAGTAACCATTCTGACGTTTCCTAGAACTCAAATTATACCGTTCAGAAGATCTTTATGAGTAAAACACCATTCTCATCGTACTAACATTTTGTCAATGTGAAGTAGATATCGATTTCAAGGTCCCCTAACAAATCGCTACCTTTTAAATATTTATTGACAAATACCTCGCCACCCCTCCTGCACAGGTGTACAGGTTCCATTCCGAGTAATGATCAGGTATTTAAGGACCTTATGATGAATTGCAGACTTTAGTTGAGTTGAGTTTGTACCTCAGTAAACTGCCGAGATCTATAGACCTAGAATTGATAAAAGACATAAAATGTACCAAAGTAATGACTGCGGGTTTGTTCTATGATAAATGTAGGCGGCATTTTCTGGCACTGAATAATGTATCTGATATTTTCTCTAAATTTCAGCTCAAAACTATTCAAGACAAATTTTAATATTTATAACATAAATTAGTCTCAAAGTAACAGAACTGATAAAATTTTAAATAAAATTTTAAAAAATATATTTATAAACCGATTTCACACTAAAAGTACTTACTAAAGCGTTAAATAAAGCCATGAAGCAAGGAGCTAAATATTTAACGCACATATTTTGTAAAATGATTTCCTGAAAAAACGAGGACGACTCCTTCTACAGTACCTACAACGCATCCATATGATAGTTTTTTTCCATACAAGCGCTCCGTACGCGGAAATTCCTTATTTCCTGCATCCGCTCTCCTTTCAGCGTTATTTAATAAAAATACAGCATACAACACAACGTATAGTATACAGTTCAAGTCAAAGATATTAAATATAAAATTTAGATAGGTTGTACGTGGCACATAAACATCTTTGCTAATTGGCAAACCTGAGCTCAGTCTCGCGTGGTCTCGGATTACTGATAGACGCGTTGTCAGTATTGTTTTTGAAAGTTATTACATACATTGTTAATTTAAACACGTGGTTATTATAATATTATATGAAATCAAGCAATGTACATACTTCAGTGCGCTACCGCTTAACGCGTGTGTGTGCGCGCGGCATTCGTATCATTTATTTTGTAATCAATTTTTGTAGTATAGGTAACCTATCTACCTCTTTTCGCATTATATCATTGGTGTCAGTTCTTAATTCAAATAAGAAAATGCTAAAGCTAAAGAATATTATACTACTTTCACTACCATACCGCACAAATAATAAACGTTAACCCCAAAACATTATTATACCGATTATTAAAACAATGACGTTCAGAATAGGTGCAATAAAAAGTAATTTGGTATAATGGGTCGTAAAGACCGGTATTAATAGCGACGTTGGCTTCATGTAGAGATGTCTGTGAAGGGTGCATGTTTGACGTGTTAAGAACGCAGTGAAAGGTTAATTTTCGCGATATTATGTCACATAATGTTATATACCCCTGTACCCCTCTACTATATCTATAGTTGTGTATTTTCTCTGTTTACGTTTCCATGGCAACGGCACGACCTACTCGTTTTAACCGTCAATCAGATTTTTAATAACGAACCATAAACCATCGACGTAATACCATTGAACATGACTGTGGACTACAAACTTTATTTTCCATTCATTTAATCAAAAATAATCCTTATGTGACGGACTTAACGCCCACGATGCACGCATTATAAAAACCGGTCCGAGCCAGATACCTATAACTGCGCCTTCTTTCCCTTTCTAACAGTACAACCTTTCATCCCTTGTGTTGCCAGTTAATATTTATTCGATCACCTTAAACTTGGTACATTTTCATGTTAAGAATAATAAACAATAAAGTCGATTAATGAAATACCTATGGTAAAGTATAAGAATATCCTAAGATTAAAATTTCAAATATAAATAAATATCTGGAAATAAGTACTTACCTTCTTTAATAATTCGCTTGTAATTGTCAGTTCCGTGATGTCTATAGGAATCGTAGCAGAAATAAAATTAAAAACTTGAAACACAGAACGTCAATTTGCGTGACACACGACATTTTCAGCTAATTTTAAATCTAGAGGATTGTGCTGAATTTTCTCATAAAAATGGGTAGAATATGCGTAATGGAAGGGTGTAAAAGCGAATATTATCCGAATTAAGGATTATCTTAACATAGGTAAGTGGGTAACTATGTTTTCCACGTTAAGTACATTTTAGATGTTCGGGTGACACAAATTTCTCTAGTAAAAAGGACTATAATATAAATCTTATTATGTGTCTGTGTTAACTGAGGAATATCGTCCACGGGAACTGTTTGCAGCGATAAAGTCGCGCTTTTCGTTGCCGCACGACTACATCGCTACTTTTTGAAGTCGGTCGCATTTGCAGCGCGCGACAGACCACACGCTGGTAAAACGCGACGCTCACGCCGCGTTGTCACGGCTCGCCGGGCTCGCACACGGCATTCGCGTCGTTCACACGCTCGAGGAACGCGCACGTCTAGGGCCAGATTAACCATTTCAGGCAATGTAATTCTCGGGGCCCCTTTCCTTTACCCTTTTGTTACTTTTTAATAGTACATTACTGCCACGGTCTGTAATGAGTGTGTTGCTGGGCGCGTTGTTGATGGCCGAAAGCGCGGCGCAGCGCAGCTCCAGGCCTCCACAGCGCGGTCAGCATTGCAACCCTTGATGTACAATATAAAATAAAGGCCGAGACCGATGGTTTGTCGATTGAAATTGTTTGCAATTGGGACGACTTTTGACTTTACACTTCCCGATTACTCCTAAGCAATAAAAAACAAAAAAACAATTTTATCTTTTACAGATCCCAGGCGTGTAAATTGGTTACAACAAATACCTATTGGCTACAGAAAAATTACATGCCCTGCCCTCACTGTTCCTTTTCGTTAGCACAAAGGACAAAAATGGTCCAAATGTCCACCACTTCCGAGACCTACGTCACTCGATAGACCACTACATACTGAGTAACTTTTGCAAAGCCAGTTCAACAAAATAGGCTGTCAGTAAAAAAAAAATTGTAGTTTAAAAAATATTTTAATTTTTTTATTTCACACTTATGCTGCGTTCCATTGACCGTAATTTTTGGTATTTTCGTCCACAAAAAGTGTTAAAAACGATAATAATGATAACTTTCAGTACAAGTTGGTGCGAGTGGAACGTGATTTGTGGACAAAAATAACGAAAATAACAAAATTAACAGTGATTGGAACGCACCACCAGTGTTATGTCTTATACAATTTTTTCGAAAGGCAACAATATAAATACACTTTCTAACATTAAATAAAAATAAAATAAGCTGTCAGAAAGCAAAAAATGCCGTGAAACATATTTTATTATTATTTTTGTTACCTGATGATAAGTGAAAAAGTAAGGTAACGCATAGAAGGTACCTGCTTATTTATTTTATAGAAGCGCTTGTTGTTCACTTTTCATCAGGTAACAAAAATAATAATAAAAACTTTTCACGGCATTTTTTGCTTTCTGACAGCTTATTTTATTTTTATTTAATGTTAGTAAGAGTATTTATATTGTTGCCTTTCGAAAAAAATGTATAAACATAATACTAATGGTGAAATCATATTTTTTTTTAAACTACCCGTATTTTTTTACTTACAGCTTATTTTGTTGAACTGTCTTTGTAAAAGTTACTCATTATTTAGTGGTCTATCGGGTTACGTAGGTCTCGTCAGTGGTGGATATTTGGACCAAGTCCCATACAGTTTTGCCCATTGTCCTTTAATTTTGTCTTATGGTCTTATTAGTTAGATATTCTTAGGGTACCGTACCTAATAAGGAAAAAAACTAAACCCTAATATGATAACTTTGTTGTCCGTCTATCTGTCTCTATGTCCGTCTGTCACAACTTGCACAGCCCAAATCAAACATAACATGTTAACAGTAGTAGGTACCTTTTATAGCATAGAAAAAGAGTAAGTATAGGAAAGATAAGTATTGGAAAAACCATAGATATGGAGAGCCTAGACAACGTCCAAGCGTGTGAAGTGTCATGTTACTTTATATTACAAAGTGGCAAAATCTACGATCTTAAATACTATTTTGTAACTTCATTTAGGTTGCCAAGATACAGACAGGCACTCGTGTGGTTTGGCCACCGCAGACTAATTTATTGTACCTACTCATGTTCTTAAGAAAATAAACATCCCTTTCCTTATTTTATTATTTTCCTATCATAACAATCTCGGAACAAAAGCACGTTTTCACTAGATGTCCATGGGGACGTTCTCAAAATTTCAAAATATTATGGTCACTCTTGTTGGCAAAGGAAACAACGTTCAGTATGGTATCTCGCTGTCGGCTTCACTTTTGCTGCCAAGTCCGCATTCCAGGTGTTAGAGACTTAAAACTTCCTTGCCATAAACATACCTGTTTGTTACGTTTCCATGGCAACGGTCAAATAACAGCAATATAATGACGATAATACGGGGTAATAATACATTGTATGTCATGTAGCTCTTGCAGTACGACAAATCCGATTTGGCTCGAAGAAGGTTTGTGAAATAATGACTACATTATAAACTTTTTTGAGTAAAAATTTAAACATAGAAGCAATCTTGTCTTCCTTGAGTTCATTACTACCATTAATGTCTATCATACGAGTTATATCACCTGGCTGGACCTTGTACCTCGTTAAGATAGACTTTAACAAACGTTTTATATATTTTAATATCGGGAACTACTAGGATTTGTGACGTTTAATTACGGGCCGGGAAACGCAGACCACCCAGCGAGTACAACGTTAATACGCAAACAGTAACACAACTTCGATCAACTGTTGGTTGACTTGCCATTGATTTTATCCAAAACAATTGAATTATTTTTGTTGTGATTCAATTATCTTCAAATACCTATCTCTGTCAAATGGACTGATTCAATTCATAAAGTAGCTATGAGAGTAATATTTTGTTTAACATGATCGTGGTTAAGCAACGATTGGCAAGGTGAGGCAGAGATGGGTGACCGTTTAGTGGCATTTGAACTGAGCGTCTCCGTGCTTCGGAGGGCACGTAAAAAGTCAGTCGCGGTTATTGTCTAGGCAGCAGTCGTTAAGCCCTGTCAGAGGCCTTCGGGCGGCTTGAACAACTCTGACATCAGGTTGGCCATTGGTCTACGTTAAGAAGATATGTTCGATCCCATCAAGTTGAATTATAGCCCCATCTTCCCATTTCTTTTCAGTTAAGTTAAGTTAATAAGTAGGTACCTTTAAAACCTGCAAAAACACATTAGCGAAAATCTATCCAATTTTGCAGTATCGCCTACAGCACTTATATTACTGGTTACCAGTTCGCATGTTCCCAGGTAGGGACCTCGGGGTGCCCATTACTCGCCTCTAATGCTCAATTAAGGACATTATGGCTATTAGAAAAGTATACGCCTGCGAGGTAGGTATGCGGCACAGCTGGTAAAATCCAAGGTAATTGGCAGCTAAGGTTTATTAGGGAGCATGACGCCGCAAAACAAATCAGTAATGTTTACTGTCTGTATTTGGGTACTTTTAGTTAGGCTGTGGCCGCACCGGTTATACGAATGCGACGTGGCGGCGATTTCTATACAAATCGCATCATGCATCTGCGCTGTCGCGTTGCTGTCGCCTTACCAGTACGGCTCAGGCCTACACCTATAATTTTATTTATGGTAATACCACGCGGTTAAACCGTATTCTTTTTTTATGGTAGAACTTTAAACATTATTCATTTTCAATACCTATGTTGAAATGATTACTTTAGAACGTAGATAAGTACGCATAGATTAGTCTTCTTTCTGTAGGTACTTAAGTTGTCAATTGATAGGTATGTTACAGTATTTCTGATTTTATAGTCACATATCAATTGGCGACCTTTGGGCCGCATTTCAGTCGCGTGGCTCGTGAATATCTCCGTGGGAGAAAGGCCTTCGGGGAAGTAGGCATATCAATAAAAACTTATTCCTATTTAACTTTCTTCTCCCCACCTAATGAAAGTCAATGAGCCGGCCATAGTTCACGTAAACGCGCCGCTTGACTTATGAAGCACTAAGGGATGATACCCTCCGCATCATATAACAATAACGAGGGAATATTTCAAGCACCCCTTTCCGGATATTCAGGCTAAAACGAAAATTATACACGCAGAGAAACATGCTTTCAATTGTTAATGGCGCTGAAAATTTCATGACGTCACTTCCTACATACGTGATGCTTATGTTTATTTTTTATTACGAGGGTAAGCACAGATAATGAAATATGTATTTCATCCTAAATTGCGTCCAGTTTGCCAGAAAATAAAATTACTTATTTGAAATGTAGGCGTACAAGACAAAATAAGACTATAAATAAAAACCATTTATTATAGTAAATCATAGATAACATAATAATGCGAAAGTTCTCTAAGACATAACACAGCAAAGCAATTTTAACAGTTTACGTTAACAAATTCAACTTTTCATATATAATTCCAAATAAAAACAGTACAAATAAATTGTACAAACATATCTTAGAGTCAGATGAGTGTAATATATCAACGTCATAGGGTTGCCCCACTCTTTTCCCATGGATCGAAATGAATGGCCCCTTTAGCCATGCCTATTTTAGGTTTGGGCATCCCATGAACGAACGACGCTCTATTTTGATTGTGTGGTTGTGATAAATTATACCTCTATGATAGAAGCAGAGGATAATGGCCAATAATTTAACATGAGCTATTTTATCTGGTCTCTATATCTACGTTGTGGAACATTGAGGATCACTGGAACTAAACTAAATAGGGTCAAATAACTTAATTATTTTTCATGTTGATATGCGGATGAAACTTTTACGTAGTTTTCCTTTAATATCACATTTCTGTAAATAAATACACATCGTCAGACGGTAATTTCCATGTAATCTAGGCCTTCGTGTTTTGTGCCCTCAGTCAGCAGTTTAAAAAGTCTATAATTTAGCATTAAGGGGCGACCCCACCGCGGCGCACGGAGAGAGAGGTTACGCACGAAATGACGTCATTGACGTCATTGTCGAACAAAATTATCATCAATAACGTCATTTCGTGCGCAGCGTGCGTAGCGTGCGCCGCGGTGGGGTCGCCCCCTAAAACAAATGATAATAATATTTATTTCAGTCGTAACCTACAACGCTTCGGACGGTTTTTGTTGCCGAATCAACTAATGGACAACCTTTTTTCCGTTTGAGGAGACAAATCCGCTTATCTCAACGTTTTTAACAATGCTAATGTGATACAGAACATTAGTACTTACGACGAAAATCTTCTAATGTTATGAGTATATTCACATACATTACCTTAGCAGGTAGGGTCTCGTAATGGAGGTTGAGGGAGTGTCAAAATGTAAAAGCTTTCAAAATTTTACGACTCACGTTGTTACGTAAGATATGTACTGTATGTATGTATGATATGTGTTGTATGAACCTACCTAACCATATGGGTATGATATGTATTACTGGTAAGTGTGGCTATGATAAAGTAAGCTTAACTTTGCACGAGAACGCAGTCAAACTAAACAATGTGCACATTAAGTTGGTATTATTTAATTTAGGTACACAACTAAACCTGACTAGGTAAACTAACAGTGACAGAAACCCATTTTATATGTACGACAAATTTAGTTTCTAGTCATGATCTAACGAAAACATAATTGGTATAATTGTATAAATTCCAAAAATAAACCTATAAATATACTTTTACCAGAATAAATATATTTACCCATTCAAGCACCTCGAGGGAGGTTTTCAATCTTGTCCTCGACGTTGCTAAATATTTAATGTACCCTTAAAGCTCTAACGTGTTGAGGAATCTTTGATTAGTTATAGCGTTCGTGCTAAAATTGGCAAATCTGAATAATTTATGTGCGAGCCTTTAAAGAAAGAGACAATGTTTTACATGTATGTGCTTGTTGTCACACAATGTGTAAATTATGCTATGTGAAGGAGATATTCCGTATAAATTTCGGCGACGAAGACGTCTGTATACCTAATTTGGTACCAGGTGCCTGCCGAGAAAGGGCTTTCACTCAAATGTTTGTGTAATGTGAACGACCGTCCGCGTGTCTGGCGCCGAATCCAATTTACGGATTGCATCTTTGGATTCAGTAAAATTGACTTGAAATACAAGGATACCTGGGAGTGACAGCTGTTGAAAGGCCTGTCTTACCTCGGTTTAAGCATTTATATCCTTTTGAATAATCAAACAGTTTATTTCGGTTTGGAGTGTATAAAGATCTATGAAGATAGGAAACACTAAGGGCTGAGTTCACCAACACACATTAGAGCAATAAACTACCACTATTATATATACACACACACACTATTCTATGGTCACTATTCTAACGATCGGCTAGTGTGTTGGTGAATACGGACCTTAGTATCTCAACCAAAGATTTTATTGATTTGCATCAAAAGGCAGTTTACATCATAAATGACGTTTTATCGAATTCGCTGATTTATCAATAAATCACTGGCTATATGATTTATTCCAAAATTAGCGTTTCTGGTATATTGTGTTGGCTACAAACTACGAATAAACTAAATTTAATTTATTTAAAAGTATAATAGGTATATCTTGTTCATACGTTACGGTCATAAAAAGGATGGCAATACAGTTAGTTTTGTTCCAAAAACCTATAAATACTAAAATTCATTGTAATAAGAATCCAAACGACAGTGTTCAAAACAGTGCCTTATGATACTTTCATAGAATATAATCCTTCCCACGGAACATTAACGACACTGAGTAAACAATCAGTCTAATGACACCGAAACAAGGATTTAATTAAACAAAATGTCTATTTAAATAGGTACATATAAACAAAATATTTCTTACCTAACTGTAGATTGTAATTACCAGCGAGTGGTTTACCAACTGTCTAAATATAACTCGGCGAGGATCATCAGACTCCGAAATTAAGTACTGACACAAACGACGGCCTTGAGCGAAATGATTTTTTGTTATTTATGATTCTTCGTGATCCAAATGGCAAAGCTCATCATTATTCTACACGACGTAGTCCAGTCTTACGCTATCCAATTTAAGACGATGATGACAACATTTTAGAATAACTACTTAAAACCCAGGTAGCTAAACATCAACAGAAATATCTGATGCTTAACATGCAAACCCGTATATGCGATACAACAAAACCGTACCTGTTAAAAACTGCAGCCATGAATCAATTTCAGGTGGGCTCTGCACATGACTGCAGGATATATGAGCGTAGATGCAAATTTACATAGCTACATAAATACTAACAAACTAGAAATGGCATGCAGTGGTTTTAAAATAAAAACCCATGGAGTTACCTCTGTTGCCAGGAGTGGGCCATCTCGCAAGCACAACACGAACGTACCCGAACGCGATCTTTACCCGAGTACCCGACACGATCGCGCGTCAGTCCGGAGGCGACCGCGGGCGGGGCGGCACGCGCTGTGCACGCCTCGCGATATTACATTGTGTTTATATACGCCATTGTTTTAATTCAGTCCGTCTACAATCAATACGACATTGAAGTGAAAACGTACGGCCTACTTGCTGCATTCGTTAGAATCAAGTGCAAAATAAGTGACGGTAATACCCTTAACTATATTCATGGTGGTGACTTATTGACAAGTGAAACTCCATCGTACTATTCTATGAGATGAGTATGTTTGTAACATTATTGTTCGACAGTTGTCGTGTCAGTGATCTTTATTATAGAAGATAGCATGCAAATCAATATACAAGTGGATGCCAAGCTGCAAGTATTGGAGAGCTCTTACTGTGCGGTGTATTTCATGGTTGCATATTGATTGGTTCTGCACCGGGATCACTGGATGTTGTCATCCAATTAGCGGTAAGTTACATTATTATAGAATTTTAATTAGATAATGTTGATAGAGGTTGCTTTACAGGTACTTATCCATAAAGGTAGAGGTGAGAAGGTGAGGTAAGGGACATGATGCTTCCAAGAACATTTTAAACCCGTTCAAGAATTCTGCGTTAAGAAATACTGGTAACATCTAATTGTTGATTTAATGTATACAATATCGTATGCGATAATAAAAGAGAAAGAGATACCATATAAACCATAAGAAATTAATAAGTTTTGTTGATCAACCTAATTTCATTTTTAATCGTAATGGGAAGAACTTAAGAAAAAGTAAACTTAAGTATGCAAATTGAAGACAATACTGCGGTAGGTATAATGTCTACATAATCGGAGAACAACCTGAGGATATAAACAAAAAAGAAATGGATTTCAAATTAATTTACAACTCATTCGATAGATGTATCCACAAAAACAAAACTACAAGACATAATACATCTAACAACATGAAAAGAATTCAACTGACAACATACACCAACAAGCTTAACGTTAATTCTAACTGTCAGACCTAAATCATTACAGAATTGTTTCTAAGAATAACTGAAATGTTTGTTTATTTTGGGCACACACAATTGATGACACACAAGACAGTCGTGGTGTTTTCAAAATTGAGCTTGAATTCCACGAAGGCATTGCAAATATTTCAAGTGATTTATAGACAACAGGAGTTGTAACAATTTCAATTTAGAAGCCAATTGGCACATGGACTAATAAAAGCGGAGAGGCAAAGCCGAAGCAATAAGCAAATATTGATCAGGATTGAGAGCTACATCGCCGGGTGCATTGAAGACTAGCTCACATGTTAAAATACACCGGCGATGAATGAATTTCAACACCTACGAGCACTATTGTAGAGCCTACACCGAATCCAAATGTTCAATGTCTATTGTTCATTGTATTATGTTCACGTTCTACATTAATGCCCATATTGTTACTAATAGAATGGACTATTGATTAGATACTTGTAAGAAAACCTTATCAATAAGACCTATGTTGACTTTACTTATTTATAATACTCTTGAGTGGCGGAACTACCTGCTCGACCTCGCGTACGTGGGTCAGTAACAACTCTAACAATGGAACTGGAATATAGAAGCCGGGAATAAACAGGTAGAACGATACTGCACGGCCATGCTCCTATTGTATAGCCGCATTAATTTTTAGGACTGTATCAAATGTCATGGTACAGTTTATAATAGCCTTTGTGTTTAAAATGATACAATATTTTGAGACGGCTTTTTGTAAAAGCCCTTTAGTCTTCAAAACGTATTTTTTTTCAACTTTGATTTCAAATTGGAAATACATTGATATGAGTAGAATCGCGTCAAGATGATTAAAAATCTGCAAACTACCAGAGAGCACCTGATGTTAATGCAAAGGGAAGACAACCAGTTTCGCCAGCTGGTCATTGCACGCACATGATTAAATTGCAGCTTGCCTCCACCGAGCAGTTTCATCATTGTCGATTCCTTCTTTAAAGAAACACGTTCTAAGGACGCAGATGTTTCTCAAAACATTGTTCACACAGTGCAATATTCATCCTTTCTTTAGCTTGAAATGAAAGCGGATTTCATTTAGCAATCGATTGACGTTCAATCTGCCAGTGTACAATTATCGTTCTTACGTGTAGATCAATTTCTTCGCCACAATTACTTTGCCGGCTCTCCAATGATGCCATTGTCTTTTTATTACTCGATTCTTGACGTGCACTTTCTATGACTAAACAAAAACGAGCAATAAAGTTTTAGTGATTCAATATCCTCTCCGAATATTTTCTAATGAATCACAAGTTGACTCCGTTACCAAAGAACCTGAGTTCTGTTGATAAAATAAATACTTTGCAAACCACTGTATTCGAAATGGTTCTGTTCATCTTACCTGTCATCCTGATTCACCATATTGGTATTTCAAAGGGATGTATTGTGGTCAGAAACACTAAAGAATAATGACTCATCATGAGTACCTCTATTTTTTTTATATGATTTGTTTTTATAACCCTTACGCGCTCCCTCTTTTAGTGGTAGAAGTTATTCCTAAATAACTGCATGTTTATAGCACATCAAGTACTGAAGAATTGCCATAGCGTTATTGAATGCCAAAATCTGTATATTTTTTTAAATCCTTAACAAGGTCGTCTATTTCGTAATAGCCTTTTCCAAACGGTAGAGAATTATGTAAATTTAATTATGAAGTTAATGGACTTTAGCAAATATACAATACAAATACAACTTAGTCCGATAGCAAAGAGTAATTAGATGATGTTGCAAATTGTTTAGAATTTACTTAGAAATCGTAAATCATTTTTAGAAAGTGAAATTGGCATTCAAAATAATACTACATCACGATTTGTGACTTTGTTAAAATTTATTACGTCGTCTGTTAGTTGGAATGTGTAATTAACGTTACACCGAAGATTTGGAATACATTCTATCACAAGCTATAATTTATAGTGTTGTGCCAACTGAAATAATAGAAAAATAACGGTGATCTAAATGTACTGTTTTAGACTGACTTCTTTTAAACCCGTTGTAGGTAGTTTTCATCCGTTGTAGGTAGATCATTACCGTCGTTTGTTTGAATAACGGGTGTGCTCATTATGCATTTATAAATTGTGCTTGTTTTTGCAAGGTTGTTTTTTTAACTAGCGTTTGTTTGTTTTTGTTTTTTTTTTTTGTTCGATTTAACGTTACATATGACACATAACGAGTACTAAAAGTAGGTACGGGGCATTCGCATGCCTACTATAGTATTTATTAACACAATACTGATGCAGAGCCACAATTGGGCTGTTTTCCCACGCAACAATAGTGCCGACCCACGCTCATAGTTAGGCAGTCATTGCTAAATGACACATTATCTGCGGCGTGAAATTATTCACAGACAATCACAACGACAAATTACGAATGGATTTGTAAACCAAGTTTACAGTTCTTCCAATTTGGGGGAAGTAGACGAATAACCTGACCGTCGCAGCAACGGTCAAACCAAATAATGTATGAAAATCATTTCTATTACGATAATGATATGATGATAATCTATTTTTTTCTCTAACTATTTAATTATAATTGTCGTCACATAAGTCACTTTTCCAAAATTGGGGGTTTTGCTATAAATCAAAATCATCTACTTATTACTGATTCTAAGGTATCATCTCCAAACCTCTCTAAATAATTTTCGTAACAGTGTCTTAAATATTTAATTAGATACAATTAACCCCATCAATTACCCAAATAGTCGTCGACTTCCAAAAATTATGCCACGTTAAATCTTCACTGTCAAATAAATTGAAATTTATTTCGGGGCAGTTAATTTAATACGAGTTGTATAGAAAAACGTAACTCATTCACGAGTAGATAACGCAAGAGGAGCAATATTGATTCAATTGGTAGTAACAATGGTGGGGCATCGGGCAATTGAATCGCTTTGTATGATGACAGGTTACAATCTCCGTTAATGGTTACTGAAGAATCGGTAAGGCAAAATGCAAGTTACGAATGCAGAGAAAAAATATTTTCGTAATTATACTAAGATTTGAAACTGCCATATCTTGGGCAGTTATCTGGTTTTAACATTTTTAGAACTAAAAACTTTATACGTAGGCAATTGAATAAAATCAACCAATAACAAAAGTCCATCTTCAAGGTAAATATTGAGCCCTTCAAGGTAAACATTGCACCATGTATCGGTTAATTAATCAAATATCAAGAAATACCTTCTCAATACGATAATAATACGAATAAACTTCAACATAGTAATCCTAAATAAGGTCATCTGTTTACTCTTAGCGCTTGTGAACTAGAATAGGGAACAGACCCTTTCAGAGGGCCTTGACGTTTGCCCTACAAATATTTGACTGACACATCTCCCGGGGTTTGTAAAGCTACAAGGTTACATACTACTACATATTCACATACCCACTATTATTTAATTATGTTTACATATATGTTTTGAGGCTCATGCAAAACCGGCTTTACAAATCTGAGAAAAAGGTACTTTGGGTGACATAGTCTACGTGACACAGACTTCAAAGTTAAAGATGAAGCCATGTAAATATAAATCCTTGAAATATGAAAGATATAAATCTAGTCTTGAATTGATTACCTAAAATATCAGCGATACAAGGAAATAAAGTTGTAGAAATATAGTTTCAACTACTGCCGGTTGAGTTTTTGTAATTAATCAAAGAATGAGTCACAGTGCAGGTTAAATATAAACAGGTTTTCAAAGACACTAATACCACGAAAGCCTTGTAGCAACGGTATTTACAGATGCACATGATAATCAACTATCGAATATGTAAATTTATTGTGTTATAGAAGTAATTGTAAATAATCGTGTTATGTCTACGAGCATACTATTGTTATTGTTCTCAGCTGTGAATGTTTTAAATTCGATAACATGATTCGAATGATGAATCATTTATACTTATGTAATCTACTGTCTGTCTGTGAGAGACACTTTACAAGGCAGTAGGTATAATAGGTAATCGTTATGCAATATGTTGATGCTTTCTCTTCTTTCTCATCTTTTTCATATATCTTCTTAAGCAGTTAGCATAAACGGCCATGCAGTAATGAAGTGAAGTATATCTTAAGATTTGGTCATTAGTGGGCGGTTATTTGAATTCAACTTTGATATTGACCGATTCGAGTTCATTCGCCTCGTTGTGTTAACTTTATGTTAATTTTAAATACTCAATTATCACATTATTATCTTATAATTTTGCAGCTGAACCTTGTCTTGAACCTTTAGTCTTTACTATTAGATAATATTAAATTATGTACTTAAGCCCCTTGATTAGATTGCATTATTTATCAAACAAACGTAAGACCTGTAGCAATCGATCAATTTCCAAGAAAGATATGATGGCAAATTGTACGTAACAAAAATTCTTTATTCCAACTTAAAAAGGAAACCTCTTTCATTAATTCTGTCCGGCGAGTGTTTGCGCAGTCTCCTATTCATAGAGAATCGTGTCTGGTTAACTTTACTAAATTGGATCACGGTCTAATCCAAGATAATATTTACGTAATTTTACCTTTATCCAGCATAATCTTGTAATATAATTTAAAATTACTTTGGTTTTTCTTCTATAATACTTTTTTAGAACTGACCGGGCTGGCCTAATTTTATTCCCCTTAGTGGGCACATATTGATCTCTTAGGAGGGTTGAACCCGTCTTCAATATATTGTGCCCTTTAGTTGATGTAAACCATCACTTCAATTGGCTGAAGGATCACTTACGTTGTCTGCTTTTGTTAGTGAGTTTATTGTCATTGAACATGCAGACAGCGTCTCTTAAATTAACGACCGGGCCTTAATTATGGCCTGTCCATATTCATTTTATAGTGGATATTATAATATTGTCAGTCACGTACTTGTAATCTGATAGACGTGTGATTATTAAAAAATTAACAGCGTGGGATTCGGTCGTTCACTTGCGTGGGTGCGGTAATAAATTTTGATGCAAATGATAAATTGCATTAATTGTAACATCTAAATTCGTGAAGACCACAGTACATTTGTGTTAATAATGAATCGATAAAGTTCGTCTAAAAGCTAGTTATTGACTCTGCTGATGATAGGAGCCATCAAGCACGACTTGTGTTGCAAAAGACTCGAGTTCTTTAGCCTCATTTTTAGGGCTCGAGCCTTTTTACGAAACCTCGAAGGCTAAAGAACTAATTCAGCCCCGAGTCTTCGAGGCGAAGAGGAGGCTCTCGGAAATAGAGCCTTTATTTTGAAGCTCTTTCTAAAAAGGCTTGGAGCCCTTTTTGATTTTAGCCCTTTGTAACCATTCTTGACTTTAGTTGAATACGCACGACTATTCTAACTATTGTTGACCACTATTGACCATTCTTGACTATTTTGACCGTTGTTGACTATTTCGACTATTTTCGACTATTTTTGACTATTTTTGACTATTTTTGACTATATTTGAATATATTTGTCTATTTTTGACATTTTTTGACTACTTTTGACTATATTTGACTATTTTTGACAATTTTGTCTATTTTTGAATATATTTGTCTATTTTTGATTATTTTTGACCATTGTTGACTATTTCGACTATTTTTGAATACATTTGACTATTTTTGACAATTTTGTCTATTTTTGTCTATTTTTGACTATTTTTGACTATATTTGAATATATTTGTCTATTTTGATTATTTTTGTCATTTTTTGACTATATTTGAATATTTTTGACTATTTTTGTCTATTTTTGACTATTTTTGACTATATTTGAATATATTTGTCTATTTTTGACATTTTTTGACTTTTTTTGACTATATTTGAATATTTTTGACTATTTTTGTCTATTTTTGACTATTATTGACTTTATTGAATATATTTGAATACATTTGAATATTTTTGTCTATTTTTGACTATTTTTGACTATTTTTGACTATTTTTGACTATATTTGAATATATTTGTCTATTTTTGATTATTTTTGACATTTATTGACTATATTTGAATATTTTTGATTATTTTTGTCTATTTTTGACTATTTTTGTTTTTTTTTGATTATTTTTGTAATTTTTTTACTATTTTTGACTGTTTTTGACAATTTTTGGCATTTTTTGGCTGTTTTTGACTATATTTGACTATTTTTGACCATTTTTGACCATTGTTGACTTTTTCGACTATTTTTGACTATATTTGAATACATTTGAATATTTTTGTCTATTTTTGACTATATTTGTCAATTTTTGATTATTTTTGTCATTTTTTGAATATTTTTGACTATTTTGGTCTATTTTTGACTATTTTTGACCATTTTTGACTATATTTGAATATATTTGTCTATTTTTGATTATTTTATGACTATATTTGAATATTTTTGACTATTTTTGACTATTTTTGTCTATTTTTGACTATTATTGACTATATTTGAATACATTTGAATATTTTTGTCTATTTTTGACTATATTTGAATATATTTGTCTATTTTTTATTATTTTTGACTATTTTTGTATATTTTTGTCTATTTTTGACTATTATTGACTATTTTTGAATATATTTGTCTATTTTTGATTATTTTTGACATTTTTTCACTATTTTTGACTATATTTGAATATTTTTGACTATTTTTGTCTATTTTTGACTATATTTGAATATATTTGTCTATTTTTGATTATTTTTGTCATTTTTTTACTATTTTTGTCTTTTTTTGTCAATTTTTGACTGTTTTTGACTATATTTGAATATTTTTGATTATTTTTGACCATTGTTGACTATTTCGACTATTTTTTAATACATTTGTCTATTTTTGACTACTTTTGTCTATTTTTGACAATTTTTGGCTGTTTTTGACTATTTTTGATAATGGTTGACTATTTCGACTATTCTTGACTATTGATGACGGTTTTTAAATATTTTTGGCAAATTTTGAAGATTTTTGAATATTTTTGACAATTTTTTACTACTTTTGACTATTTTTGACTAAGTTTGCCTATATTTGACTATTGTTGACCATTGTTGACAATTTTTTGCAATTGTTGACTATTTTTGACCATTGTTGACTATTTTGGACCATTGTTGACTATTCTTGACGTGTTTTGACAATTTTTGACGTATTTTGACAATTTTTGACTAAGTTTGCCTATTTTTGACTACGTGGACCATTTTTGACTATTTTTGACCATTTTTGTCTGTTTTTAACTACTTTTGACTATTTTTGACCATTGTTGATTATTTTTACTATTGTTGACTGTTTTTGGCTAATGTTGACTATTTTTGACGTATTTTGACTATTTTTGACGAAGTTTTGACCATTATTGACTATTCTTGACCATCGTTGACTATTGTTAATTGTATTTGAATATTTTTGACCTTCTTTTGACTATTTTTGACCATTTTTGGCTATTTTTGACTATTTTTGACTATTTTTGACTATTTTTGACTATTTTTGACTATTTTTGACTATTTTTGACTATTTTTGACTATTTTTGACTATTTTTGACTATTTTTGACTATTTTTGACTATTTTTGATTATTTTTGACTATTTTTGACTATTTTGACTATTTATTACCTTTGTTGACTATTTTTGACCATTGTTGACTATTTTTGGCCATAGTTGACTATTTTTGACGTATTTTGACCATTTATGACTATTTTTGACGAATTTTTGGCGATTTTTGACTACTTTTGACCATTGTTGACAATTTTTAGCTATTGTTGACTATTTTGGACCATTGTTGACTATTCTTGACGTATTTTGACTATTTTGACAATCTTGTACATTTTTTTGACTAAGTTTGCCTATTTTTATTATTTTTTACTATTTTTGATTAATTTTAATATTTTGATTATTTTTTAATATTTCGATTATTTTTTAATATTTTGACTATTTTTGAAAAATTTTGACTGTTTTTGACTATTTTTGACTATGTTTGACAATTTTTGACAATTTTTGACAATTTTTTGGCAATTTTTGTCAATTTTTGACTATTTGACTATTTTTGACGAATTTTGACTATTTTTGACCAAAATAGTCAAAAATTGTCAAAATACGTCAAAAATAGTCAACAATAGCTAAAAATAGTCAACAATGGTCAAAAATAGTCAAAAATAGACAAAAATAGTCATATAGTCAAAAATCTTCAAAAATCGTCAAAATTTGCCAAAAATATTTAAAAACGGTCATCAATAGTCAAGAATAGTCTAAATAGTCAACCATGGTCAAAAATAGTCAAAAATCGCCAAAAATTCGTCAAATATAGTCATAAATGGTCAAAATTCGTCAAAAATAGTCAAAAATATTCAAAACAGTCAACAATAGTCAACAATGGTCAAGAATAGTCAAGAATAGTCAAGAATAGTCAAGAATAGACAAGAATAGTCAAGAATAGTCAAGAATAGACAAGAATAGTCAAGAATAGTCAAGAATAGTCAAGAATAGTCAAGAATAGTCACGAATAGTCAAGAATAGTCGAGAATAGTCGAGAATTGTCGAGTATAGTCGAGTATAGTCAAGAATAGTCAAGAATAGTCAAGAATAGTCGAGAATAGTCGAGAATAGTCGAGAATAGTCGAGAATAGTCAAGAATAGTCAAGAATAGTCGAGAATAGTCGAGAATAGTCGAGAATAGTCGAGAATAGTCGAGAATAGTCGAGAATAGTCGAGAATAGTCGAGAATAGTCGAGAATAGTCGAGAATAGTCAGGAATATTCAAGAATAGTCAAGAATAGTGGTCAAGAATAGTCAAGAATAGTCGAGTATAGTCGAGAATAGTCGAGAATAGTCGAGAATAGTCAGGATAGTCAAGAATAGTCAAGAATAGTCGAGAATAGTCGAGAATAGTCGAGAATAGTCAAGAATAGTCAAGAATAGTCAAGAATAGTCAAGAATAGTCGAGTTTATTCGAGAATAGTCAGGATAGTCAAGAATAGTCAAGAATAGTCGAGAATAGTCGAGAATAGTCGAGAATAGTCGAGAATAGTCAAGAATAGTCGAGTATAGTCGAGTATAGTCGAGAATAGTCGAGAATAGTCAGGATAGTCGAGAATAGTCGAGAATAGTCGAGAATAGTCGAGAATAGTCAAGAATAGTCGAGAATAGTCGAGAATAGTCGAGAATAGTCGAGAATAGTCAAGAATAGTCAAGAATAGTCAAGAATAGTCGAGTATAGTCGAGTATAGTCGAGAATAGTCGAGAATAGTCGAGAATAGTCGAGAATAGTCAGGATAGTCGAGAAAAGTCGAGAATAGTCGAGAATTGTCGAGAATAGTCGAGAATAGTCGAGAATAGTCGAGAATAGTCGAGAATAGTCGAGAATTGTCAAGAATAGTCGAGAATAGTCGAGAATAGTCAAGATAGTCAAGAATAGTCAAGGATAGTCAAGAATAGTCGAGAATAGTCGAGAATAGTCGAGAATAGTCAAGAATAGTTGAAAATAGTCAGGATAGTCAAAATTCGCCAAAAATATTCAAAAACAGTCAACAATAGTCAACAATGGTCAAGAATAGTCGAAATAGTCAAGAATAGTCAACAATGGTCAAAAATAGACAACAATGGTCAAAAATAGTCAAAAATGGTCAACAATAGTCATAATGGTCAAGAATAGTCAAGAATAGTCGAGAATAGTCGAGAATAGTCGAGAATAGACGAGAATAGTCGAGAATAGTCGAGAATAGTCGAGAATAGTCAAGAATAGTCAGGATAGTCAAAAAAGTCAAGAATAGTCAGGAATACAATAGACTAGCCAGGAATAGTCAGCTATAAGGCGACTCCTTCTTATACTTGCGAAGACTTAGAAAGCTCACAACAACGGAGCTCTAAAAGAACTCCGAGCCCAAAAAGGGCTCGAGGTTTATTTAAAACTCGAGTCCTTTTTTAGCCTTGAAATATTCGGAGTCGTTTTTCTTCGACGAGCCCCATAGAAAAGCTCGAGCCTCTTTGAGAGGGCTAAAAGAACTCGAGTCTTTTGCAACACTAAGCACGACAGAACACAACGAACATTTGCCAGTATCACACATCTAGAAATAAAAGCTTTAAAGGCAGGTGGTTATAGGTAAGGCCAATAGTAGGCATTGATTACTTAGATGTAGTGCTCTTTGTTCTTACAAAAGCCAACTAATAATCTGTATGGTGAACGCAAATAACAAAACAATAATAAATATTGAACTGAAATGTGAATAAACTCATATGGTACAAAATAATATTTACAACAAACCAACAAAATAGCGTTCAGAGTAAACATCATAAAGCTGATATGATCGACAGGTTAATCGCTCCGTCGAGAGAACGTTTTATTTTATTATTATACCTTCTAATGCTTGAGAGGGATTTTAGCCCAGACAGACGTGGGTGTCAGCTAAATAGGATAAAGTTTAGGGTCGGGTACACACACTGTTGCCAGCAAGGTTTCAAATAACGATTCATATTTCGTTTAAAGTTTGCAATATCCCATATGATATCCCATGCAATAGTTCCAACATTCTAAATGGTGAAGGTGTAGTCGTTAGTAATCGTAAAAGTGTATTGTTATTCAGCCAGTATCGTACGCCGGCAGTCACGTCCACCTGTGTGGACGACGCGACTCGGTTTAATAATACCAACCCATTCATAACAGGCGAATAAAATTAATGGCAACTGACCTTATTTGTAACAATCAAATTAGAGAGCTTCTCACGAAACCTTAGGGTCGTGTGACCAAACCGTCTCAGCAACATGTTCATTAATAAAAGGACATTCTCAAACAATCTTAAAGGAATTGAGCAAGTCCGTTCGTTTACGAGCGTTCATTTCCGATAGCCGTACTATCCTAACTTCACCGAATGTTTTAAAACGAATTTGTCCCCTACCCATCTCATCTCGAGGTTCGTCCGAAATAATTGCTCTTACCATTAACATTCCAACTTATACCGCTAACGTTACTTTCTAGAGTGGGTCTACACCACGTTTTATTAAATTAGGAGTCACGAATTTGTCCGGAAATAAAATTACTTAGCTCACAGAATTGAATGTTGGGATGATGCAACAGTTCCCTTGTCATGTTTGAATTTCAGCTACATTTGCTAATGAGTTCAACCTCTATTTCTTACCTAAATAAACAGAGATAAGTACACACATGACCTCCTAATACATCGCATCCCATCCCACGTAATAGCATTGTTACAGAAACGCCGACAATGGATTCCATGAGGGAAACTGATGCTTCATTCTCTATTCATGTGTCAACGGCTTGCGCCCGAACAAGGGTTATTGATCTGAAAGTATAAAAGGCTCTCATTGGCCATTGTCTTAAACGGCTTCTCTAGGACGAAACAGGCTAAACGTGCCCAAGTGGCCGTTCCGTTCCTGAGTTAATAGCTGCACTCGGCCATTCCGCTTGAATGTATTTTTGAACTGTTACTGCTCTCTCGCAATAGAGACCATGTGCTGTATTCTGTTTATGATAATGAAACGGTTGCTAAATAACGGTTATGAAAACCGTTTTATTCACATTAACTAAACGCTGAACGTATCCTGGGGGTTACTCCGAAATACGTCGCTGACGGATCGTCCGAAGTACGGATTCGATTTACGATCAAAACAATGTCAAATCGTAGAGAAAAACGAAAGAAGAAATGTCAAATCACGACAATCCGTCAGCGGAAACGTTAGGTTCGTATTTCGGAGTAGGCCAGCTGAAATCAATTTTACACACCTGAAATTTAGATGTGCACTATTCAGCGATAAGTGATTGTATGAACTTGGGCAAAATTTTGCTGTGCAACAAAAATTCTTGCACGAAACGCTTCTTCCCTTAACAAGTTTTCTTTGTAACTTTTGTTTAGGAAGCTGTTTGTTTAGTTCCTGAGACGCGTTGTAAAAATACCGCTGAGAATGCTGCTGTGACATTGAGCTCGTCTAAATCGAGTCGTCGAGGGTAGTTATTTATATTCGCCGCCCACAACACTCTGCTATGCCATTCGTCGTCATGAAACAAGAATGTGCTATTTGGAAGCTTTACGGGATTCTGTAAATATGAACATTCTGACATATTGCTAATTTTGTGTTCATTAGTATTTTTTGTATCGGTGTTTGTCGAAGTTACTTAAGCTTTATCGAACGTAATATTGCTATCAGGTTCAAGGTTTTTGGCGTAATTTGATGGATTAACATCGATTCCTAAGAGTCAAACATAAATTGAGTAACTAAGCTTTCAGAAACCACCAGGTTGTACTTATACGGGTTATTGGTAAAGCATTAACAACCTTGCAGGACTGTACTGGTATTCTTCTAAGATTTTTTACAAAACATAATACCTACATTAAACAAAAAATCACGCTCTAAAATGTATGAAACAATAAAATATTCTCATCTAGAGGATAGCCGTGGTCCGTGGTTATATGCCACTTTTCCATAAAGTACCTAAAAGGTCCGCGGCTTTCCTCATAATCCTCAACAGCTTTGTACTATTGTTTTTCATCAAATCATATACAATCATGTTCGTGCCCATGTCCACATCTGCTTCCCACGGTGTCGACGTAGTATTCCATCATGGTTGGTAATCATCACACTTGATTGTAACCACAACACGATTACCTAATGTTCGAGGAACATTGATCAAATTTTTGATAGATCTGTACATGACCCTTTATTATTAACGATGAGCTAACAAATAATTTACTTACATGTGTCTTTCAGTTCCATATTATATGAGAATATTATTTTTTATAATATGTTGTGTCTTCGTCAATAATTACTCATTGTCATGATAAAATCGACGGGCGACCGATATAGCCGCCTGTTAAAGATATTTTTTGCAAATGTTTACAAGCTTCTACACATTCGTAAAGCGAAGTTCACTATGAGAACGAAGATAATAAGGAAATAAGAGAAAATTTCTCACTACCGTTCGTCGCACAAGCATTCTGCCGCAAAGCAAATAAGCAAAGTGCCGCTCGTTTGTTTGCGGCCTAACGTTTCGGATTACTTAGTTTTATAAAAAAACGGACTTTAGTTGCTCACCAAAAAATAATGCCACTGTACGCGCACGTAGACACAAGATAGTTATAAATACGCATAACGTCGAATACGACACTTTTATCGGACAAAGAATGGTCATGTATATTCGCCCTTCGATAATATTCCATTATACCGAGATCAATAGCCAAACGATCGGAGTTGAGCCGCCGTATTATTGTGGAATTGGGCCATGGAGGGAAGGAATCGCTTATCCTACTGGTTTTACTGCGTGGGAGGAACAAAACATCTATTATAGGAGTATTGATGGCTCTTGACCGTCTTACATAAAAACATAGTATTCAACAGACAGTCTCTAATTGGAATCAAATAGGTATAAATTAGAAAATAGTTTTCTTGCGAAACTAATTACTGACTTTTAAATGTTTTTAAATAGCACTTACTAAAATACCTAGTGGGTGGAAGACATAATCAAACTTACTCAATTTTGTTTTAAGACAAAATTTTGTAAGAACTCGCGCTAATTTCATATTGACAAGTAAAATATCGTCCTTTCTGAAATCGTCTGCCAATTAATTCATATTTCTGTATTCAATGGCCTCTACATGACACATAAAGTGGAGCACCAGTAAGTAATACCAATAAAATTTACAGATATTTTTTACAGGCAATATCTCACGAAGGACAACACTTCTGGCCTAGTTCACTCAGACATATTTCAATAAAATATGTATTACATGTCAAGAGCGTAATGTTTTTAATATTTACGATATTCACGGTTTCGTTGAGCAATAAAAATAATGAGGAAAAAGTTCAACACATTCTGTTTTCAGCTTCAAAAAAAATGTTTTTACGGAACTCAATTTATATCTACAGTAATATTAAGAAAACTCTGTCGGTCAAGTACGTTTTCACGACTAAAGCGCTTAACCAGTTTTGATGAATTTTGGTATAACGATAGACAGGACCTTCGATATATGAAAGTTGTGAAAGTTTGCATATTTACCTACTCAATCGCGTAAAAACAGCTGAACTGATTTCGATGAACTTTGGCACACAGATAGTTTATTACCTGAAGTAACTTAATCCCAGATATTTTTTAGGTTACTGTGGCATTATCAAAAAAATTACTACAGGACGTTTTAAAGTCAACGCGGACGAAGTCGCGGGCAGAAGCTAGTATAATTATATTTTGAGCTTCCCGGGGCATCTTTTGTCGGTATTCATCGGACCCAAAGGAATATAGTATTACGTACTTATAACATACATACGGCCAAAGTAGGCTTAAGCCGAGATAGACAGGGATAATGTTTCCGGGGACACATTTTATAGCTTTCAGAGTGGAAACAGCTTTTTTACGAGTATCCTGGAATAGGCCTTGTGCTCAAAATAGAATTCGTTAGTGTTTGCATCTATAACCTTATGTTTACTGGACCTACCTCTCAATACTTGGATTGAGATGAATTTATGAAGCTAGGGCTGTTTTAGTTATGTATAAAATAAAATATAAATAAATAAAATAATACCAAAATATTGCAACTTAAAATTATTTGACAAGTGGTCCGAATGAGTTTCAAATTCAACTGCACTTGAAATCATAGAGAATATTTGTCCATGACTTGAAATAGTTGACGAAATAAGACTTATCAGATTGGTTCAAGATGTTATATTTAAAGCATGGTTTAATTATAGTCATTTCCCAGAATTTTCCCAGTTTTTGTTTGTAAATAATCGTTGCCAACCATTAAAAAAATGCCGCCCACATAGTGCTCTACCTTCTAACAAACAACTTTAGTCCATAATTATACAACAAATCACCTGTCACTTCACGTCAGATGTTCGCGCGTGCTCTCGTCTCGGTCCGTAGCGCAATCTCGCAGTGATGGAATGTTTCCACCACAGAAAACAAAATAAAACAGAATTGCCTTCATTTACAATTGGTTTTACAATCGTTGTCACCGCCATAGCTCCAGAATTAAGGTTTTAACTCCTATATTCGTTTTCTGCTCTTTGTAATATGAGACCAAAAAGATTCATAGCTGTAAAGCATGCTTTTTAGTATGGTTGGGACTGAGAAGCGTTCACGCATGTCTTTTTGTTGATATTTTGACGTGCGTCAACTAATTTCCGGGCTTCTCGTGCGGCCTACTTATATGCCCTTTCCAGTAATTTATTTTTCCGTGTTTTCCATCGCTCGGAGTAATCTCGAGTATTACGCTATGTTACGCTAAAACACACTGTTACGTGGTAATGCTTCCTTATTATACGAGATGGTGTGAAATTGCAGTTTGATGAGTCGAGTAATGCAGGAATTGTGTACACTTGCTATTAATGATGGAGTTGGAGTAATTTATTACGTGGAGTTACTTAGTATATGACGGAAGGTGTACATTTCGCTTTACGTCTACTTGGGGTGGTTATAGGGAAAATAGAATATATAGGCTACCCGCTAAATGTCTATTGTATGGTAGCCATAGTACAAGCAACGCTTGTACTATCATATGGCTACCATAAAATGGACTGAGGGCGATCCCAAAAATCGAGCGTTTTGAAAGTTCTCCATACCTAATATTTGTCAAAACGCTATATTTATTTGGTAGATAAAGGTTAGCTGACGATTCTGAAACAAGCCCCGTGAAGAATATCCACCAGTCTACTGCACTCGGACTGACTGACTATCGGACGTACATGCATAACAAAAACCATTGATTTTTTATTCCATATTCGAGAAAAGATCCCAAACTTTTTGAGTGGTCTATTTTACTCAATCTTAAGCGTATGATACCGTGGTATCAACATATTGATCGATGGGTATCAGTGTCAATGAACTTGACTACCTACTTGTATACCTACTAGGTAGAGTTCCATCGTTGTATCCTAGTCGGTATTGCTTTTGCATAAAGTAATATAAACGCGAAGGGCAATAAAAACATTTTCCACGACCTTATACCAAGGAACTGGAAAACTCTGCGAAGGTAATTTTGTTACATTTATAACGTTAAATCTCTGAGAGTATTATTTATTATTTTACATCAAAGCTCACAATGCGGCTATTTATAAAAATGGAATTATTAATAATTGTTTTAATTAAAGTCACATTTGATCAGTGACAGTATTTTCCAAGATCCCAGAAAAAAATACCGTATAGATGGCACCGTAAGTTGGTACCCATCAAAGAAATTGGAATAAATAGGTACCCATAGAGAAAATCCAATCAGTTGAAATCGCCCTTAAAATAATATAATTATGTTTTCTCTAACAATATCATTGCTCGCTATCATTCGTTTATTGACATAGATTTGATGCACGTTCTCTCGATTCGTTTATCGTAAGTATAAATTATTTATTACTTTTATTTACTTTACTCATCCTCAATCATTCTGCAGTGAATAATATCTGATTACGTCACGTGGATATCGATTTTTCAGCTTCTAATAGACATTGCAACACGAACGATTAAATAGTGGCAATTAATTTAATTTGATTACTGTTTCGTGCGTAATATTGCGATATATCGTTTTATTTTTGCAACGAAACTATTAACTGCAACTTTAAAATTTGCCTTCCTAGTGATTATTTCGAAATCAATAGCAATCTTGCAAATATAGCTCCACCTACTATGATTAAGATTATCTTATCAACCAACGATTGATTAAAAATAATATAAAATAAAAAATAACGCAAACAGAACTTATTTGTTTTGTTTATTCATTTGTTAATTTTTTAACTAAGTTTTATTTTCAAGTTTAGGTTTGGTATCAATAAACTGCAATTGTAATTGTAAAAATCTGTTCTTTTACTGTGTAAATACTGGTAACATAGGTACAATGGCATGACGCGAAATGTGATTAAACAAAGCAATGTTTTTCAGGAAACGTCTGTTATTGTTCTTAGCTTTCGCGAAAACCGCAGTCCGATTTCGTTAATCGCATTTACAAAAGGTAACAAGACGGAACGCATTTCAATAGCAAACAATGCTGAGTGTGCGCGGCGTGGGGCCGGAACGATGCTCCATATACCCATAGCCATGTGAACACTGCCGGTATCTGTTCTAACAATAGCGTGATAGTAAACAAATCGTTCAGACTGGAATATTTAATTTCTTGTACCACATAACATAACAACATATACGTCACAACTTTTATCCCCATTCGGGGGTAATCAGAGGCTTGAGCGGCCCTGCACCACCACATTGTGGTGGTATTAAACCAACTCAAAGCCCACGTTTCACCAGATAGTCAGAACCCAACGTGACAGGTGGTGAACCTTGTCGCCGTGTATACAGGAACTGACTATTACCTAACCCGAGGGATAGGTAGGTTTCCTCACGATGTTTTCCCTCACCGTAAGCGAACTGTGAATTATGCACATAGATGAAAATCCATCCATTGGTGCATGCCCCACCGAGGATCGAACCTGGGACCTTCTGATTCCTAGCCCAACATGTTCGCCCCTAGGCTACAGCCGCTACACCATCACGATTTCTTGTACCATTTTAATAAATTGAAATACCAAACGAGAACCGATTGCATCTCTCTCTTTGTAATCTCACATTTACGTCTATAGTCAAGCCTGGCTGATTTGGTCAATAGCATCTAAGCACGTCAGCGTGCCCCCTCAAGGGCACTCGATGCAGTCGAGTTTGTAACTTATTGTTGCGTAACGAGAGGAACTTTTATTATTTCGTATCTTTGCAGAGTGATTCTTTTGTATGTACTGTACTACTCTGTGTTCTGTATGTTGTGTGTGATATGTATTCTGTAGTACTGTATCCGTTATTGTTAGTACCTAACTAAGTGTATGTTCTGTTCACTCGTAAAATTATACGTAACATGCCGAAGTTAATTAAACTTGAGTCATTTAATCAACGAGACAAGAAACAATTACCATAAAATCTTGATAGGCAGAGACAATTAAAAGTACGCGCTTTCTTAAACGACGATTTTTATAGGTAAACAAGAATTCGGCCGGCCCACCTGACGCTAAGCAGTATAGCCCACGTTGCCGACCTGATGAGGATTGGGGGGACCGATGGAGAGGAAAGGCAGGGGGGAGGGTTTAGGATTCCGGCACTCACTCGTCATACGAAACGCAGCTAAAATATCTACTTTACGCTGATATTCTGTGAGAGGGTTGTACTACCCCGGTCAGGCCAGCCGTGAGCTGCACCACCTTATCATCTTTTAGGCTACAATTAGAGGTTACGAGGTTTACTCCATACATATTGACCATCAGATTGTATGGAAAACATTTTCATCTTTGTCGTGTATAAAGCCTTCCATTGCAAGATTTTTTTTATAGGACTGCGGTGGCAAAACAGCGTCAGGCCTGCCTGATGTTAAGCAGTTACCGTAGCCTATAGATGCTTGCAATACCAAAGGCTTTGCTCGCACATTGCCGAACTGAAGGGGAGTTGAATGGAGGGAGGGGAAGAGGGGGGGTGTTTCTGTACACACCATCTAATCAGGTATTGTACGGTTTTGGCCATAATAGCACTCTTGCCGGTAAGTGTCATAAGTGTATGCCATATAGTAGATGGTATCAAGCTCTTCCGGTCCGCTAGCGCACAATGAGCGCTCGCCGGATGTGCCGGCGCGTGCGCACGCCGCAGTCTGCCGGTCCGCGCCGACACTATAATAGTCCATGAATTTTTATAGCGGTTCCCGGTGCTATAAAAATATAGAGTAGCTATCTTGTGTTATGAAAGTTACTGTTTGGAAATCGGGTTTATTGAGTTAGTTAAGTAAATTAGGTTTATTATAGTTTCGTGGTACTAGTAGGTTTTGGGTGAATATAAAGAAACATAATGGATGTTGCCACTAAGGATGTTACTTTTTTTCTTTTTCTTTTCTATATGTTAGGGGGCGTCCATAAATCTCGACCCCCTCCCCCCTTTAAATGCCTCACGTAATTTATGGACGCCCCCTTATGTAACTTTGAGTAACAACCCTAATTATGTTTAATATTGAAAGGTAGCGCATAACGTCTGGATGTTGTCTGATATTGATGTCCCTGCTATCGGTACTCGAGGTAACGTTCCGCCGTGTAACCGCAGTGAATGTTTCATTGTTAACCCGACGAAGGATATGGTCAAATGGCCGATTTACCACACAGGTAGAGACAACAATAACCCCTTTTTTGCTCATTAGTAACAAAACAAAGATATCAATTAATTAGCGTTACAGTCACATAGAACTATATACTTCAGTGCAATAACTTTTGGTCCTTTATTTGTTGAATTAATACCGCTAAAATATTTGCTAAAGTTAGTTTGTTCCATTTACTATCGATTCCAGATCTGTAATGGACAGCTACTCATAAATTCCTACTAAATTGTACCTGTACTATCGTATTCAAATGTCGCCATTAGAAACCTTTAGTAAAAAAACCCTTCAAATAAATGGTATTGATTGTGTATTGGGCGTCCTTCAGACACGACTATTGCCGTGCAAGTAGTGGGTGACGCAAGCAGACCCTTCCTCTCGCCCACGCGGCCCAGGAACAGAATATATTAAGAGTGATGTTGGTAAAATTGTACTAGAGTTAGGTGTTGTTGGCAAGTGTTAAAATTGTTGAGAATATTTTTGTGTCGGTGTGAAACTGACACGAGACAAAAGATTATTAAGATTGATTGTTTGTATTAAAGACGAGTAAATGCATGAATTAATTAGGTACGGTTTTCTGTATAGGGCATATATCCAGCATAAGATAAACTCATTTGATTAAGTGTTGTCAGTAGTAAAAAGAACTCAGCTTTCGTCGATTGAGAAGTAAGCGGACAAATTTCATGGAGGTTGTCTAACTAAACATTGGATATTATACCATCTTCTAATAGGTAATCGCTTGGTAATTTTACAAACTAAACGTAAAATTAATGTGCGAATCCACTTTTATAACAAGAGTCGTCAATTGTCTGCGCTGTTACGTACGACTACACGTTAACAATTACGTGGAATAATACCTACGTCGAGTTACGGCCCGTGGCAATTAATTATTTTAGAAAATAGGAATTGCTTGCTATTTTATACAAGTATTAATATCTTATTTCTTATAGTATGGGTTAGTTAGAAGTTTCCTGCTTTCGAATATAATTTAAAAGTAGGTCAAGATACACTCTCGAAATTCTTACAGTCGTATTCATAGATACAATATGTAAGTACTCGCCTATGTAAGGGACCAATTCTATATAAAGTTTGATATTTATCTGAGATGTTAATGTTAATGAAGCCTATAGATGCCTGCAATACCAAAGGCATCGCTCGCACGTTGCCGGCCTAAAGGGGAGTGGAACAGAGGGAGGGGAAGGGAGGGGGTGTTGTTTCCAATTTCAAATCTATTATACTTATCAAGTATTTTTTCGAACGATTGGCACATCCTGTATTCAAACGTCAAGATCCTCTTATTATAAATCGTGGGTGTACGCCCGGTCCCAAATCTTTTAAACTAGAAACTTTATTAAGTACTATCTTCGTGGATTAGAGAAGCCATTTTAGGGCGAAAGTAATTTCTTTTTCATTATCGTTATCTTAGAAGTTAGAGACAAGAGCTTTGGTAAAACTTCAATGATATGAAAATCTACTCGAGCAAAACCAATTTAAATGTACGGGTTTATACTTTACATACGCATCTAATGTTCTTCTTCTATTTCTTAAGTATGGTTAGTAGCCAACCTGGTGTCATAGTTGTTCAAGCTGCTCGAAGGCGTCTGACAAGGCTTAATGACTGCTGCCTAGAAGACAACAATCGGGACCGACTTTTTATGTGCCCTCCGAAGCACAGCGACGCTCAGTTCAAATGCCACTAAATAGTCACCCATTTCCGACTGACCCTGCCAGGCGTTGCTTTACCTTCGGTGATTGCAGCTGGCTATCAGCGTTTCTAATACGCATCTAATACATTACATATAAATTATTTAAGTAGGTACAACATTAATACTCGAATATAAATTGAAGTCAACTACCTATCATTCTCCTTTGTACTTTTTCACTTATTAATTCCCAGTATTAATTCCCAGCATCCGTAGGGTCGGGCGAGCGTCCTCGCTGATTAATAATGATGCAGGAAGTAATTGAACAAGCGTATGGTAGTAGCGCTTATCTAATTTAGTACCAAGACAGCTGTACGGACTCTTGACTAGATTAAACTCGCTATGTGTAGCGAAGTCTTGTATTTATTGTCTGCAATTGCCTCTACATTTAGAAGTGACGCTCCAAAGATGGTAGAGATAGCCCCTATTAATACTAAAGCAGTCTACGGCCTTTCTTTATTCGCGTTTATTTATATTTAAACTGCTGTTAGGTAACGTAATCAGCATTTTTATCCTTGTGGTATTTATGTAACTCACCTACCTATAATATATGCACTCTAGAGTACAAACGAAATGTGATATTACCTGAACATTTTGTTAATACCCAGATAACAATACGTTTATTTTTTCAAACAACTTACATTTAAAAAAGAAATATTTTTTATTTTGCAAAGCTACTTATCAATTTTACAACTCCATTTAAATCCACTGTTTTACGTTTAAGTAAATATCCACAAAACATTAATCTATTTAACGGCTCGTGGTTTTTATCTCGACTAATAAATGTTTCGCAACTATCGTCTAAATGGCCTTTTTACTTTTGAAATAACACAGAATTGTTTTTTATCTGTGCCGACCATGGACTGATAACAACTAACAGGATGGCATACTGTTCTACAAAAGGGGAGTCGAGTGAGAGGCTCCTGGTAGGAGTGTGTCCTTTTCTACCAGGGTGTCCAGAGAGGATGGTAGAGATGGAGACTATAGGAGTATTGGGGCATGTCAATAAAGTACAATATCATACCTATTAGCCAATAAATCAAGGGCGCGATCCAGTTACGTATAGAAATCCATGGTGCCGACCAAAAAAGGCGAGTGAAACTACCACCGCCCAAGCGCAAAAAACAAAAAAAGGTTTTTTATTTATGTTAGAGGTTATGCTCTCAAAGTTGGCGAACAATATAGAATTAAATAATGGATTATTATTCAAAAAATGTTTTATATTCGTACCTTTTGTCGTTATTCTTTTTATTGGTAGTTTTATTATTCTGAGACCCTGATCTGATTGTAAAATGTAGAGTTATTCCATTCAAAGACATTTCATAACAAAGGCCCAATTTTCATATTTATTGGACATCATTAGGTATATTGAACATACTCGTAATATATAAACCTCCTATTTTTTTGCAAGTTAAGATATTCTATGCTATTGCTAGGGATTCTAAAAAGTGCAGACTGCAAAGAGTTGGACATAAATACAAACTCGTGCCTCGTTTAAAACTTAAAACTTTTTTAAACCTAATTATCCCACTGCTTGGCAGAGGCATCCGCCATTTTACTCCCCCTTCTCTATTTTCCGTCACTATAGTTAAACTTATTTTTAACAAAGCAAATCAGTTGAATAGTCCTCCTATTTATATCCTGGGAAACTCTTATTCAAGATGGCTCATACCTTGAGACTGTGCCTTGGTCGTATAATTTCTGTTTTAAATTTAGAAAGAGAGAAGTATCTGTTTCATAAGGGAGCAAGCACACGTCAGAAATACCGTTCTCAAAGAAGATTGTTAACGATTTTACATAGGGTTGTCACCTATAAAATAAGCTCATCCTTATAACGTGGCTTTAAAGAGACTGATTTGACTTCTTTTACTTCGTCAATTGGTTTTTATCAAGAACTTTAATCAAAGCAAATAGTGAAGCAAAATTTAAATAACATAATAGATTCGATAGGTTACGGATTAACACAATGGAATCAATTATGGACGGTGGAGGAAAACAAAGGTCGCTGACATAACACAAAGGAGTCTGGCAACTGAAGTGGCTATGACCCGGCCACGGATATTGCAGATTTGATAACCGTTGAAAGCTAGTTACGCATATTTATTGGTTTAAAGAGATGTGACGTCATAAGAATGGATTCACTTGACTACCCGTGATTGGATACACATACCTACTACAAATAGTATCGGCTGATAAGGTTTCAAGCAATGTTTCCATTAAAAACAACTATGTGCCAATTTATGATTTACAATAGCAGTACTATTTGTACGAATTTACCAACCCAGTATATTTTCTCGAGGTAAAATACTAACTGCCATCTTGCTAACAGCAGAATTCTACATGACAACCCTAGCTTAATTAAAATCCGTCGAAATTTATTCGTGTAAAAAGAAAATCTTTTGAACCCCGCAGGTCAGCCGTAAAACATTTTCCGCTGAAGCCATTGCGAATATAAATGAGTTTGAATCAGAGACGAAATCCTTGCTGTATTATCCGGCTGTCAGTCTACACCGCCTACGTTTTATTTATTATGACCCAAAGAAGCTTGCTTGTTAAATAAGGATTACTTCCAAATACAAACGCTTTTATAAGGAGCTAGTTCGGCACCTAATTTTAGACGCCCCGGGCATAATTTTGCCACATAACCTCTACAGATGGAAGCTTATATGACGCTAGACTCTACCGTCTAGAGATGGTTGTGCGTCAAGGCATTAAAAAAATATAGAATAAAAATACTGTAATTCTATGACGCAAGGTGCTATGACAACTACTTGGCACAGTGGCTAGAGCATCGGGCGCTCGGCTCACTACATCGGGTGGTTGTGAGTTCGCTTTCCGCCAGGGGCTCGGGAACGGCCTTTTCATAATTTGCCCTGGTTTGGTTGTCATGGGATTGCACGCTACCCATAGTATAAGCGTTGCTTAGTTTTGGACCATACAGTTGTTGTGTTAGGCTCGTTTTAATAAATGCACCTCAAAGTTGAGATCGATCTTAAGATGCAGTTTTGACGTTTAATGTATGGAACAGCATTCATTAATACGAGTATAGGTCTGGCAATATTTATTATCTACTTTTAACCCAACTGCCCCGGAAGGAGGGCTATGTTTCTCATGTTACTTAGATACCCATTTAGCAAATGGTATTTTAATAACTTCATTAAGCAGAGGCACAAAAATAGCCATTACATAATAAGTATTTCCATAAATTTTATTGATTGAACTTTGAACTTCACACCGTGTCAGAATATCAAGCCATCGATCGATTCTATTTATAACCTGCGTATTCTGCTTTCAGATTGAGGCGTATCGAAGTTAAAAGTGGTGGTAAGTACCTGCCTGTTGATTTGAATTATTTATTTCACTTGGGACTCGATCAGTAATATACCATTGTGGAAAGCATTGACTCCTTTCTTTACATTAATGGTAGAAAATGTTTTTTTAGTATTCAATCATTAATCCACTTTTATTTCAAAATATACAGATTTCAAATACCGTAATCGAGTAAGTATACGCGTAGGAATCCATTATTAACATTTCAATTTCCAATTCAAATAACCATGAGTAAAATCAGGCCAGTGAGTAAATGGACACTGAAAAAACACCCCATGAAAGAAGGACGTGAAACGAAAACAAAGTAAAAACTGACCCATATCCCGGTCCAGTGAGTGAGCCCATAAATATGGGGACGGGAGCCGGCTTATAATTGCTCACGGTTCAATACACATTGACGCATCGTTTGAAGCACAAGTAGGGCACGGGGGATAGAATCTACGCAGTAACTGGGCTGCACTGACACGGCGATTGCGATGGAACAGCGATCAACCTATACGTAAACATATGGAGATCGTAGTGTCACATAAGAGAAAATTTGATTATAAATCCGCGACGCATCACCATCGCGTTAGGGCCGGGCCCTATTAGCACGTTGCGTTGCGTCGTCGCAAGATTTTTTACTGGCGCATCACCCTCCCCCGCTTCGTCTCTCGCCCGTCGACCCTTTGATCCGTTGCGACGACGCAGCGCAACGCGCTAGTGGGGCCTCGCCCTTAATAGTGCAGGCCCAGCTTAACAACATTAAAACTATAGGTTTTTAGGGTACTTCATTTTTATATACTCTGAGTATAGGTACTTATTTGATTCGATGGTCTAAGGCCCGACGTCTTTACTTTGGAAGGCTGCTAGTTGTATGGCGTTATTCGAAGTCGAAAATGACTTTCAAAAGTAATTACTAGTAGGCCAATAGTAAATGTGATGAATACTGCGTAAATGAATTAACAGTTTATAGAACGATCGAAAGTGTCGTAATATGGTGACATACTTTTTTGTGGTTTACTTACAATTTACATGTTAATGTGTCGCGAGCAACTCGCTATAAAGTACTGAGTAAAATTACTGACGCATTATTTTATGGTGACGCGTAATTAAAAACCAAGTTTGATCGCTATACAGACTTTTATAGGATGCATAGACTGTACTGTACTGAACCCCAAAACTTGTTAAAACACCCACAGACTAACCCTCAAAATATAAATTTATGATGAACTTGTATTACAAATCACTCTTGTTCCTAAAATGCTTTGTAAAACCATTGTAATCTCTATAAAAGTGATTATTACGCTATTTGCTACTGCTTTCTCTATAAAATACAAGTTTACTACACAATCAGATTTGGATTGCAAGTAAAATATAACATTAACATATCGAATACCCATAATTTAAGTTAACTGACACGGAATCTCATGAGTTTCGGATTCGTTCGCTTCGGATTACGCAAGTCGAAGAGCCCTTTGGTTGCGTAATGCCCATACCGAGGGAAATAACGGTTAGGCGACACTATGCCTCCCGACACGCATATTAGAAGGTCTCGTTATACAAGCTGTTAAGATGGTATTAAGTGTGATTTATGTGGACTATTTCGTGTTAATTATAGTTCCTCTTGTTTATAAATTGTAACCAAGTATGTGGCTTTTATAAAGTAATAGCGATAACTTTTGGGATCTTAGGGCCTCCGCAGACTTGCTACTTTTAGCATCGGCGATCGGCGATTTTGATGCTGCGTCTCGCTCGTTCGCGCTCGAAGAAACGCGACGCAGCATCGATACGTCGCAAAATCGCCGGTCGCCGATGCTAAAAGTAGCAAGTCTGCGGAGGCCCTTAATCATCCAGACATTATATATTTGGGAAGAGATAGGGTGTGTGTGTAAGGGTCTTGTCAGACGTGATTCTGTCCAGGTGGACAACAATCGTACTTCAAAATTGTGGCTCGTCTATAGATCCGGGGTTAAAAGACTCTCAATAAATTCTGAAGTTAGCTTGAGATTCATAATCCAAATACACATAGCATAAACATGTGTTCGTATGTCCCATACATATGTAAGTACAAAGGGGGGTGCGTGTGAACATGAAGGAGGCAATTTCACATGAACTCCCTAACCAGAAGCACAGACCCCCGCCATTTCAAATAGCTATGTAACCCCAAACTTCTGTAAAGGGTATGACAGGTCAGAGTGAAGTGGTCGCTCTCTAAAAGCATGGATTAACAGCACATGTGCGGGTGTGGGAACTGAGAACACATCCCCTTTGTGGATGCAAGGTGCAACTCTACGGCGAAATGTGAAATTTTTAATCTGATTAACATAGAGCCCACTAATTGGACAACTTTGCTTTCGTTGCAATTAAAAGTCTATCGGATAAAAGTTTTAATTATGAATTCTTTTTGCTTTTATAAATATAAAGTGTGGTTTCTATAGATATCGGATGCTTTTTCTAGACTACAATATTGTAACTTTGATTGCATCTGAAACTTCCTTTGTCTTGGATGCATTTAATATACCACCAATAAAACAGTATTTTGTTTAATATTTCTCCTAGTTCATTTTAATCTGCAAAACAAATACCAGCTGATTCATTTAATTTATTATGACATTTAATACGAACCCAGGAGCTCCACAATAGGGTATGCATTTTTTACAACGACCTGCTTACACAGACAAAATCAATAAGGTGCTTCCTCGGTAATCAGCTGTGCGCCTATCCGCACCTGCCGTGGCGCCCATGCGCCGGAAACCATTACAATTATTAGCGACATGTGCGAATTAGAGCATATCCTGTCATATGTTGTTAACATGGCAAAATATTGCCTATGCAATTATTCGACTAGTGCAGAGCAAAGTACAATTTTGTATTATACACGATGCTTGCAACTACCTAGAAGTACCTACCTAATATTATATTATATAGGTATGTCAATTCCTTAGACATAGAATGTTACACATCAAAAATAAAGATAAAAGATACTTATGTATTTTCTGATTCTAACTATTTACCTGCATCTATACATAATACGAAAATGTATCGCATTGAAGACATAATTATCACCATAAGAGTGACATCAAACTGTTTATAATATTCAGATCTCGTAAAACCTTGTCCAATAAAATAGCATTATGGCAGCGGCGGTGGCGGTGGAACGAACTCTTTATAAGTCATGGGGAAGGGAATCTAATTTTAATCCGTAGAATTTTATTATGATGGGCGGAACTTAATAATGCGTAGTAATAGTTAAACAGACAGATTTACTGTAATAGGCATGAGGGTGAGGCCGCGTGTTCCATCGAGAACTTAGGTTACCACGCTTTCTTGTCCTTAATTTATAATTAAGACTTTAAAGGGAAACTTTGCTAGCCTAGCCTAAAAATAATCAGAAATGGGCGCGTCCACAAGCGCCGAGAATCCGTGCCAGACCAATCAGACATTGTAATTACGTGATCAAACGTCAAAAGTGTCAAAACTGATTGCTTTGGCGCGCCGCTCAACTCATGTAAGCGCTCGTAATAAGTAAGAATTAATTATGAAATTCATAGTATGTTTTGAACCACACAGTAAACATTACCCAGCCCCAAATTGTTATGCAGGCTTCATTAGTCATGTTCTAATAATACCTAAACAGTCCTACGGTATTATACTGGCTACCTAACATATCCCCGAACCTACTGAACTTTCAGTAAACACCTATATTCCGTGTGCGTATGTAAGTGGGCTGATATATTTTCCTAAAGCCCGATGTGTGACCTAAACTGCCGGGTAGCATAAATGTCTTACTCTTATTGACTCTATGTATATCTAGTAGACATACCTAGTATATGGTGAACGTTGTAAGATACCACATTACGAGGACAGATCTAATAAAAATCCTTGCCTACGAATGTTTGGCCAGTAACAATCAATCTGTGTCTGTGTGCGTGTGTGTCAGGTTCTGTCAAAACTTTGTCTGGACCAATGAGCATTCAGTACCCCACGTAAACCTCAGTTAGTTGGGTGAAAAGTTTGCATTGCGAATTAATAGGTATTAAGCGTCTACTGGTTATGTGGTCGTTGTTACTTTATCGTATTCACCTTCCAGAAAGATTGCATGCAACGTATCTCAAACTTTCACGCGACTTGTATTTGAGACAAAGTGATAAGGGTGGTTCCTGCAAAGCTCGATTTTAGCGGTCACACAGTCTTATCTCTGTTCATATCAGAGATACCGATTAAAAGTATATTTTTTTCGTTTCTTACTACATGTGTCTATTTGGAAAACATAATTTTAATTTCATAAATAAATAAATTATACATCCAAACTTCATTTGAAAACCAAAATCGGGGTCAAATTAGCCGTTCTCGCTGTGTCACACGCTTCACTTTCATGAAACAATAGCGTTTAACTTTTCGGTAAATGGTGTTGGGATCGTGTAATAGATATCAAAAAATTTGTAAAAATATACTCTTTTTATTGATTACAAATTTAATATATTTTATTGTTTAGTTTGAATATTAAACAGCTATTTGTGTTGGTCACACGTTTGTGCGCATTTTTACGGCGCATTACTAAATGATGTATAAGTCTACGATGAAACGATGTATGGTCTTGTTTGATGTCACTACTGACAGCCAGTCATGTCGAGGCAGTCCAGCAGTGAGATGATCGAGGGTGTGTCTCTCCGCGATGAGATATAGGGTATCAAAGTCCAAAAAACATGTTTTTTTGCCGATGTACCGGAGTTTTGTGGACAACATTTATTGTTGTTTGTAGTCACTTTAGATACTGGGGTTTTTAATACGAATTACTTAGCTGTCGAAGTATGATTTAGTGTTATTTAATTTATACTACATTTTGAAGTGCAAGAATAATAGTGAAATATGTTTAATTTGACGAGTTTCGTGGCATGAGATTCGTGGCAATTTCTCCACGAATCTCATGAAATTACCACGAATCTCATTTTTCGTAGGATTTTTCATGTGATGAACACGTCTCAGTGCCATAATGTAGTACATATTGGCATCAGACACTGGTTGTATCCCTCACGCAGCGATCCTCATTGCTGACGCTCATGATTTGCCCGTCGCGGAATGTTTTTTTTGTCTCAGATGCTTCACCATTTGTTTATGTCCATGGTATCGTGAAGCTCAGCGTTGATCGCATTTGCTCCATACTGTCATCTCATTGCATTATTAATTGCTTATGGTTGTGTCCGTCGTCCCTAGTGATTTGTCCAGGAAACTCAAGAACATAATTCAAAAATATCATTTTTTTATCAATATTAACTAAACCTGCACGTCGTACCTGGCCTATCGACCACCGATCCGATGTTTGCTCTGAAAACGATTGCTGATGAATATCACTCCAAAAACCGACCATTGTATGTTGCATTCTTGGACATGGAAAAGGCATTTCATGATAGGGTCCCAAGAGACACGATCTGGTGGAGCCTTCGGAATAATAATTTCCCCGAACAATACATCAACAACGCTGCCGACATGTATAAGGGTGCAAGATCAATGGTTCGGACGGTAGTGGGTGAGACAAAACGAATAGCGGTCACAGAAGGCGTACATCAAGGCTCTGTACTGAGTCTCTTCCTATTGCCTCGTTTTGGATTCACTCACGGAGTTAGCGCAAAATTCGGCAGCGTGGACTTTTATATACGCTGACGATGTAGCCATCTGCACAGAGCGCCGTGATGAGTTACAACAGGCACTTTTATCTTGGAAACACCAGTTGCAAGCTGTGACCTTGTGCTGAGTGTAGCAAAGACCCAATCCATGTGCTTTAACGAACCAGGTCCAAGCGACAGCAGTTCCATTCCCAACGATGGACAATTGGTCACTTTGTGCGATCAATATAAGTACCTGGGGAGTATGATGCACAATTCCGGGAACGTAGAATGCAAAATTCAGCACCGAATAGCTGCAGCGTGGCTAAAATGGCGAGAAGTAACTGGTGTTACTTGCGATAAAAGAATGACTGTAAAACTAAAGGGCATTGTATATAAGACCATCATAAGACCAGTCCTTATGTATGGCAGTGAAACGTGGGCCATAAACCAAACGAACGTGCATACCAATCAAGTTGCTGAAATGAAAATATTGAGGTGGATTTGTGGCGATACTAGGCTTGATAAAATTCGTAACGAGTACGTGCGAGGAAGCCTGGGCGTGCGCGATATCGCCGACAAGATGCAAAAGAGTAGGCTGCGATGGTATGGTCACGTGAAAAGGAGGCCACCTGAATACGTAGGTAACTTAGCACTACAACTTTCCATTCCCAGCCCAAGACCCAGAGGCAGACCCAGAACAAGATAGAAAGCTGTAATGCTAGACATGAAAGAGTGTCAGGTATCCGAAGACGATGTCGAGAATAGAGCGAAGTGGAAGGGAAAGCCTAGGAAGGCTGACCCCACCACCATGTGGGATACATAGTCAGGAAGAGGGAGAGGATAAACTAAACCCGCAACGCAACAAAATAATTTAATTTAATAATTTTTTGGGCTATTTTATTTGTTTATCGGGTCCTGCTAATTTGGATTCGGATTTTATTCTGGACAAAGCTCATACCTAGGTAGTGCTTATGAATAGTTAATATAAACATTTTAGCGTATTGCTTTCATTGAGAAGAGCCGCAAGAACATTCGTCTTGTCTATTTAATTGTAACATACACCTGACGGGAAGCTCTATTGAGAACATAGAGCTGAGATCCTCCAGTCCAGACCAGGATATCATCAGCAAGTTGAAAGCGCTAACAAGTACACCTATACTCGCCATTAGCATCGATGCTTTACCTTTTCTAGTGGGGAAGATAAAAAACATCATTAGCATCATAATTTCGAAGATAGAACGTTTCCCTGTCTGACACCTTTGGCAATTGGATCGGTTTCGAGCTCTAGTTGGTCCTAAAGCTGGATTGATTGAGGCTCTGCTATTATTTGCGAGAATGCTCCCAAGTGACCCAAAGAGTCAGAGACGCGCGGTCATGTACTTTTCTCCTCCAGAAAACATGAACACAAAGTTCCTTAAAACGTGAGATCGCTTTAGAATTCTGTCGTTTACGAAGATGTCTGAACAAATGGCAGTCCAGATGGGATATACGAACTAAGGGCCGCCACCTCCGTGAAATTATTTCCATGCGTGTATGAGCATCTGGAGAGGACAAGGCTAGAAGTGGACCACAGTATGGCTCAAATTTTCACGAGACATTACATCTTTTGGAGTACCTAAATTATTCTATTTCATATTAGTTTCTTCACCTCTATAACAATATTCGACGCCGCATAACGATTACAAACAATTTGCATATCACATCTTTTGGGAGTGTGGTCTCTGGTAAAACGAACGGAACACTATGTTAAATAGCTTGCAAGTGACATCTGGAGTAGTATATTACACAGAACTTGTAGAAATCAGGGAAAACATCATTGGAATCAAGCATAACCAGCTCACAAGTTTATGTTAGATTTTTTTCCCCATATTTTGTCTTTTATATTCATACAGAAACAGAAATTGTGCTTTTATATATTCTCTTGTTATTATACACAAGTCCCAATAACCATAAAGAGAGCAAAACTTATAGTTAAGTACATAAATAATGCGTAAAAAATACCCGGAATTTACTGCGTGAGTTTCGTGTGGTACTGCATGAGTTTCGTGGCACCATTTTCTTCAACCTTGAATTCTGTCCAAAGTTATCATCAGATTTACAAAAGCGATAGAGATTTGAACTTGTATAAAAGGCTATATTATGTTATTAATATAAATTATCTAAAATTCACAAAAACAAAAATTACCACGAAAATCACGGCGAGAATCTTGTTCGCAGGAATGACCCATAAACAAGTTTGTTTATCGGCCCCCATGTAATTTTATGAACACCGAGAAAAAGTTTTAATTCCTTGCGCATTCATAAAGAAAGTTATTCATTCGTTCCTTTATCTGTAGGTATACATTCGTATGAATAAAAACCCGTATTCCATTGTATTTCACAATAGAACTTGTAGCTCCAAACCTAGATAAATGGCGGTAAAAAGGCTGAATTATTCTGAAAGCCCAGCTTTTTAACGTTGAATTTGAAAACATATTGTATGAGTATAAAAGAAAATAATTGTAGGTAGAAATTAACTCTTTACTTTTAACGGTAATTAAATAATTGTTTACCCTATTGTTATGATAAATCATATAAAATCCAGCAGTTATTCATTCCTACCGCATTATTCTAGGAATCCGTGCTACTACCTACAGTCGTAACAAAACAATGCTTAATGTACACGTAATAAAAAATAATTATAAACAATAGACCTACGAAATATTGTGATTTTCCAATCACAACATTCACAGTTCTCATTAGAAGAGGATGATGTCATGTAAACAAGAAACATTCACAATATGTTATTTCTTGACTTTTTATAAACCTGAGGATGACATCATCCATCCAGCCGCGGTACTGACTACAAAAAGTGACGGTACTGATTTTAACGAGCGATTGTATATTTAACGGTTGCGTATGATTTGCCATCCGACCGTTAAAATAATTCGATTAAGCGGTTGCGGTGATAAGCGTCTAAAAGTAAATAAGTACCTAACTATGGAATTGAGTCTTTACTTTTACTGCAAAGTTATGTTTATTATATAGCATAGACACAAATTTTGTTTCTATGAAAGACTGTTATTTTTGTCTCATTGACGTGGCAAGTACAAACAATTAGTCGAATTCAGGTCATAGTCTGCTCTGGCTGGTCAAAGTCTAGCTCTTATATTTTGTCTCCAATTTGACACATCTAAAAATATTTCTGTCTTATGCTCATGAGAAGGATGGAATCTATTAAAGTAAGGATTGTTCATTGTTTGTGCAGCACCATTATTTTATGCCTCCTTTTATTATAATTAATAAAATTACACAAAGCAATAAAAATTTGGTGACTAACAAATACATTATACAATCTGTCCAAAATAGTACCTATGTCCGACTAAACGGAGTTCATGGACACAGTATGACTTAATCGCTATCGGAAAATAATGTTGAAAACATGTCAATATTGCCAATACGGCTCTTTTTCTGGTGAATAATAAATACTTCAAAATGCCATTAAAATTGATTTATTGAATTTCGCTGCTTGTAGGTAGTGGTGCGCTGAGCACGTTAGTGATTGCAATTTTGGGAGATAGGACCCATATCTACTAATAAAATAATTCATCAGTGGTGACTAAGAGAAGTTTATGATGAAATCAGGGCCACAAGGTGTATTTTCATCTGGCCAAAATAATGTCATTAGGTAACACGTTGCACATCTAACTGGCGTTGTGACATGTGAAAGTAGGTCGGATATTAGGGGACATAAAATGAGAGTCGGTGGCCAAGTAGGACGCTCAAATAGGGCTGCTAACCTAACCTAACCTTCTAGAATTAACTGCCTTTAAATGTTACAAGGTTCGATACCTTGACCTCAGACATTAACCCACGACTTTACATTTTTTTTTCAGTAGACAGCTATTTTGGTAACAAGTTAATCAAATTAATTCCTAGCTTCATGTAAGAAGTTAACAATATCAAAAGTTAGTTTTTTATTTGAACCAGATTTTTAAATCCATGGGTAAACTTTCACGCGTCTCTAACCAAAGGACTTTTGTAAGGTAGTTAATCTTCCGTACCAAGTACAAGATCCATCGTTTAACAGAGCTTGGTACTTACTGGTTCCTATTTTTAACCGGAAATGATAGAACACAGCTCTATCTCCAAGTTATGGTGTAAGGTTGGCAACCCTACCTGCAACTGCAGTGGGGCTGGCAGACTTATGGCCCGACATCCGACGAGATGAATTATTGATACGACACGACATGCGTGTCACATTCAACTCGCACGTGGAAAAGTTCCTAATCCTATATTTGCTGAGTAAATCTTCTCAGCGAGCATGTTTATAGAAAATCGATTTTACACTTCGCTGGAGATCGTAAAACCCTGAAATCGGTTAAGTGTGAATAAAGTCGATACCCATCCAATATATTGATAATGTTACTCTACGTTTGCATACGAAACATTCGAACAAAACATGTTGTCTTAATTTTTTGTTATCATAAAAAGACACAACAATAAATGTTTTGTACGAATGTTTTGTCGAGTGCAAACGCAGGGTTATACATAAATATCGTAGTAAGTATGCATTAGGTACTATCGTATAATATGTTCCACATACAAACATAAACACAATGCATATTTATTATCCAAGATGAAGTAACGTTTGATGATAATTAAATCATCTCTCTAATTCTTACAATAGAATTAAGGCCATGTTTCCATTATGTAAGTTGCATACGAGATGCAAGTTGCAGTGCGAGTAGTTTTAAAATTGTGACATCATTCCAAACAAGAACTTGCACGATAATACGACCTGTATCGTATTCCGCATTATTAAAAGTTCTATATATTAGTATCACTCGTTCCACCTACTTTCCTTATCACATTGGCGTATTGTTTCCACAAATTGTGGCACATATGTTACTAGATAAGCAGATTATGTGCAACACGTGTTAATACCAACTGCCCCCTTACCAACACCTCTTATTGCAACTCAATCGCAGAACTAAAATAAATCGCTGCCATAAATAAATTTCCGATTAATTATAGGACTACAACTGAGTCGTGATAGAGGCGATGACATGGTAACTGTAATAAATTGTGGAATGTTTACCTAATGTCTTATAACCTTTGGTTTGCACTTAACAAAATTTTAGACTGCGATTTTATGACAACAAAAAAATAAAAACAACAGTATATTTGTGTATTCTGTTTGTGTAAACCAATACATAAAACTTCAACCTAGTGGGATATCACTGTAGATCATTCAACCTAAAGCTGGAACATATCACAGGTAGCATGTGAAAAGTCATGTTAAATAAATGTTCATATGTAACACCTGCCACTGACATGAAAAAGGATTGTTCAAAATCATTTCAATCCATCGCAAAGTGTTTAGTACTATCCGAGTTTCAACGTACCATAGAATCAAATATCATAGCTAAAATTCACCGTGCATTAAAATCATCGCCTGTAAAATTTTACAACTGAAATTACAGTGCAAGGAAAAAAAATATTTCACGCAATGAAAATGAATTCAGTAGCAATCATGTCCATGTTTATATCACACGAGCAAGTGACGGGAGTGTGGGGCGCGCCAAGAACCATAAAATCTACATTAGATTTTATATAGTTCAAGCATTTATTCTACCTTGTTTCTGATTATTTTCCACTCTCAAGGTACATACTTACATACTTACATACAACACGCGACTGCTGCGTCGCAGTGTTATCAGTCATCACTTAGCCTTATCAGACACATAATAGCCGTCACCATTTGCATTTGATAAGAGAATGGGACAAAGAAACGTTTTTCAAGACGATACAAGAGTACATGTTGAATAAAACCTTGTGATCAAAATGCATCCAATATTATATTTGAGGACTATTATAGACCGTCGGTTTTAATTAGTATTAGTAGGTAGTTACATTTAAATAGTAAGGACCAGTGCTGGATTTGCCAATAGGCCGTATAGGATGCTGTTTAGGGGCGGCAGATTTTAAAGGGCGCTCATTCAAATGCAAGTTACTGATGAATATATCGCCAGACTAACAATTCACAAGTGCATGGCCTCAAAATAAGCAATGCTTGTACTATGGGATCGTACAATGAACTGACTGATTAACGGCGGAATACTCGTACGCAACTCACTTGAGAGCTGCTTAACTTTGACGTGCTATACAAAAAATGCCAGATAACGACGTCTTAAACTGCTAAATGGGACATTTGAGTAGCCTTTGAGTATTCGGCCGTTAGATAGATAGTAGGAAGGAGAGAGGGGCGGCACAAAGTAAAGTGGCCTGTATAAATCCGGCACTGGTGAGCACATAACTATCGAATGTGTCTTCATAGACGTCTTCTATCTAGAGTCAACAGCAAGGAGCGGTTGCGTCGCTGATGCATGTTTGACCTTCCTGATAACACACGTGTCAGACAAACAAAGGCATGTTTACAGAGATTAGGCAACGGCGCCTGCTGTAATGTAACTATGAATATTTTACTACCTATTCATAGAGTTGTACACAACGGTAGGTTTTGTTTAGCGTCTTTATAAGTTGAGTGATTGGAGCTCAAAGTAGTGATAACGTTATTTAATATAGACTGTGTGGACCTATTCTTGGACTAAATAGCTTGTAAAATCAACGTCAAAAGTCACTTAACATAACTCTTTCCTGTAATAAGTTTGTTAAATAAACTAAAAAAAACTCCAAAACTGCAATAATTGCTAATGAATGAAATCACTTTAGCGCATTTAGGGCCACCGCAGACTAGCTACTTTTAGCATCGGCGACCGGCGATTTTGTGACGTATCGATGCTGCGTCGCGTTTGATCGAGCGCGAACGAGCGAGACGCAGCATCAAAATCGCCGATCGCCGATGCTAAAAGTAGCTAGTCTGCGGAGGCCCTTATCACTTACACTTTAAACCCGTTATTGTTGATTTCCTATAAAACATGATTATAATCATTACGGGACATCATCTCCCATATTGTTTCTTACTTGTTACATCTCTATGAATACTTTCCAAAATACTCGCAGGAAATTTTCAATCCTGCTCATTTGCGAATCCAGGCTACTTTTACATCCACATACTATAATGTATTAAATATTCATGATCAGATATCTCACTTGGATGGTGTTCCACAATAGCAGGTTGTCTCTTCAAGGTGCACCGCTCAGCCTCTTATCAGACACTATAATTACTGCAATCGGGCGGCCTTGTCTTCGAATCCAGCTGTTCGCTTAAATGCTTATTGTTGGTGAAGGTTGATTCGCATCGGCTCTTTCGCGAAGTCTCTAATGGGCGGAATCATTTTTGTCTTTCCTCAAGATAATAGGTATGTGAGTGATTCCCGTTTTCCTTATTGAATTCCTTAGAATTCGCGTTGACGTAACCTGTTAAGGTTTAATGTTTTTTTAGCTGACTAAGAGGAACGTTGTAACATGAATGTTAAATTTTTAATTTTTTTAATGGATTCCAGCTTATGCTAATGATGTACCTATATGTGGTTTGTCGTTTATACTAACAGGTGGAAACGTAGGTACCCGTAGGTACGGTCGAGGTAACTGAATCGCACCTCTATATATCCGTTTGAAAGTGTTACTGTTATTAAAATTTGTTTCCAAGGAAACATGTGAGAGAAATTCGACGTTATGATAACGGAATTGCAACGCAAAATCAAAGTCTGATTTTTAATTAAACGCGAACTGATAACTGGTAGTGCCACTTTTTTGTGAAATTGAAACTAATTTGTTAAAATTCTATAAAAAATCACATTATCACTTTCATGTTAATTTCGTCGTTGGCAGTAGTTTTTTATGGTGGGACACGATTCCAATTTGTTGACCACTTCTTACATCAGCAGGGCTAGCACACGTGCCAGAACAAGACTTTTGTGACGCATTTTATCGCACCGAGTCGCTGTGTCTCTCTTGCTTAATGTACAGGAGAAAAGGAGACAAAATCTATTTCACTCACGTTTTGTCTTGTCACGGCCGACTGTGCTACCAGTGCAGGTAATTATTTACACCACCCCATATGTATATACGTATAATATGCAAGCGAAACGAATTAGCAAGTCAAACCAGACAGAAACTCATTAAGTAGAGTTAAAGCAAGCACGAAGATATGCTTCAGAGGTAAATACTAGGTCTCGGTGCAATTTCTTGAGACCATTGACCGCGTAACGTAGTGTAGAGCCGTGGGTCATTTGCAAACGAGATTACTACTACGGAGTACTGCGGACTGGCAGTAGGAAGCGGTGGTTTCAATGTAAATGCAGTTTTTATTTCGACTCGTTTCTTGTTTTATAAACAATTCTCGTGGGTGCTTGACCTACATTTAGAGTAGGCATGGAAATGGTTGGTACTTACAATTAATTTTCATACAGTACGTGAAGTGATTTCCATCTTTCACTGTTATTTCACCCGTGAATTTTCAGTCACTGATTTTATCCTCAGTGAATCTTTACCAAACATTTGATTATATGAGGTCACTGATCATGGATGTACAATGAAAGCTGGACAATACCGAACACTGTGATTTAATGATCATATTTTTTTACAGTCCCTGCCTATGAAAACTTTACTTAACATAATTCAAGTATTTGTATTTCAAGTATTCCGAGGTAAATTTAATAATCCCGATGTATTACAATCATTGGGCTACTCGTTCCTAATACTAGGCTGCGGCAAGAACCGAGGAGAGGGTTTTTCGAGGTTCCGGTGGTGGCTCGTACTGATTTGATGAAGTATGCCCCAATTACAAAAGCCGTACATATACTCAACGGCGTCTCAAGAAGTCTGGACATCAATATTTGTACATTGACGGAATTCGAGAAGGTGGCACTTAATTACTTGTCGTGCATGCAGTAACTACATATGTAACTGATTTATAACTGCTGTGTAACTACTGTGTACTTATATTATCGCTTTGGGTACACCTGTAATGATAATATAAATAGTTTCTCAAATAAATAAATAATAATAAATAAATAATGATTTTTCACATGCTACCTGTAAAGTGTTCCAATTTCGAGTGTGCAAGGGCGAGTAAGGGGGCGACTTGCGAAGTCCATGACTTATGATGATGGTGGTCTGTGTGTGTACTTCTACAGAGTTCTACTTCCTTAAACTTGCGAGACGTAGAGAGAGAGCTCTCGCAGTTTTGATATGAACGGCCTCTTGACCTTAAACGATCTTCACCGTTCTCTAAACAAATTACTACAGACTTACTCATATAGAAGTTAGTAGTAAATCGCGAGCAATACCCCAAAAACCTTCAGTATCTTAAAGTAAGTCAACCATAAAACGTCTAGACAGAGCAATCGATCGGTTTAATACACAGTATTTCATTTTCTTAAGTAGCTATAGCTATATTTTACGGCACTTATTGTCCGTTTCAAGCACATATATATGGCTCAATTCTATTAATATATTGGTCTATCTATCAGCCACAAAATGATATACAGGCAAAGTAGTATTTTCTTGAAATTGAATCGCTGAGGGGCACCGGTGCGTTCCGTTCGAAGATCCCGGAGCCTCGCCGAGGTGCTGAAGGCGGCCACCGTGGAGGTCTTAGTGGGTAAGAATCCCACATGCCCCAGGCCTCTCCCACAAGAGGTCTGCCAGATAGATAGCAAGTGCAAAGCATACAACGTTCGATTACAACTTGTCACCTCCATGACACCTCTACCTCTACTACGAGATTTCTCGCTATTCACATTATACTGCGCATCTATCGGTCACCCGAAGAATAACCAATTTGCGAGGAACATAATTTATCTTGTTGCTAATTATGTTTGTAGTTATACTAACTAATTTTATTTCCGACCTTCTCATATTCGTAATGTATGAGCAAGATAATAATACTTCATTTGTGTAAAATTTAGTCGTAAGTTGTAGAAAACAGAATCAGAGGAGCTAGCCAAGTGGCATGAACGCTAATCGAATAGAAAAGAACAAACTTCACAATGTATGGAAATGTGAAACGTCGCTATGTAAATCAACAACAAGTTGCTATGAAGATCACGCTTGAGATCACGTCATTTATGTCATTTCCATAGATGAAGCGTAGCGAATTTGTAGACGTCAGCCACTTGTCTAGCCCTTCTTGACCGTTATCGTCAATCGAACGTCCATGTTCAATGGTATTAGAGCCCCTGAAACGCGTTCGTCTGTACACAAACCCGGAGCCTTCGCGCCCGATATATCTCAACGCGTTCAGACGTCAAAACTAACTACTCAAGCGTGCCGCTCGCCTCTTGTGGACGCAGCCAATGATAGGTAGAGCCCTAAAACACGTCCCGGACCCTTTACGTCGAACATAACCTGTATCTAACGCCGACAAACGTCCGATCATATAAACCACTGTGCACACAGCAATCACTTGACAAGAAATTGATAGTGGAACATGTTTGAAACGAGTTTCGCTATCTCGTATGTCGTAGCGAAGACCGACAAGTCGCCCGTGAGATATAATCGAAACGGCTGGTGGCAGATATTGTGACGCGGAGTGACCCAGTGGACTAAATGCGCCTATTACACTCGACTGCACAACCGATTATTGGGTTAATCGCGAAATAAATATTATTTTGTTTGAATAATTATTGCGTGACGATCGATATGAACGGTTGAGGTCGGTCCACATTGAGACATGACACATCTGCCCCTCTAGACAAGTGGCTGTCGTCTACAAGCGTTCCTTCAAATCGCTACGCTTCATGTATGGAAATGACATAGGTCACGTGATCTACATAGCGACTTGTAATGTCATTTCCATACATTGTGAAATCTATTCTATTCTAATCTATTCGATTAGCGTTCATGCCACTTGTCTAGGGGGGCTGAACATAGCTGTTACTTATTCAAACACACTACAAAGTCATGTAAAAGAGACTTTTTAATCTGACTCCGCAAACATCGAAGCCGGCCCGGAGCGCAAATGGAAAGCAAATTGGAAACGAAGCCAGGTACCTGCAGGCTGCGGTTCGCTCGGCCTCAATTCAGAGGCGGTTGGCCGGCGAACACCAACGTAACGGTGACATCGGCGTGAAGTTATTGAACGAAATATCTATACCTAAGCACCTGTTGATGCAGTCACGAATATGCCTTTAAATTTTTATGATAATGCAGTACCACATTATCATAAAAATTTACGGTAAATTAGCGTTAACAATAGGTACAGTCAGCAACGAAAGTCGCTGAACATTCAGAATTTTTCAAATCGGTTATACTCTTTATTCTACTAACGTTTGTAAACCTTTATAAAACCAAACATTAGCAACATGTCTACATTTTGTTTCGATAAAGAAAAATTATGGATTTTATGCAAAACTAAAGTGTGCAAGCTATTTGAAAAACTGAGAATGTTCAGCGACTTTCGTTGCTGACCGTACTAAAATGATTCGTCTGAATGTGTGTCCACTTCAGGTGCATGCCGCGTTCGAGCACACCGTTTTAACGTCGAAACGCATAGACATAATGCCATAACATGAGTGCTCGGACAAGGCATGCGAGGCACCTGACGCACCAAATAAGTTTCGTAAGATTCATATAAATTCGCGTATTTGCGTAGAAACTCGCATCAATGTTCCCCGAAGGCATAGGTAGGGTTTGAGTGCACGTGTGGCCGATGATATGCTTCTAAAATATTAGCTTATTGCCTTAAACTGGCCTAGTCCACCACACTCGTTGGCTGGCAGTGCAGATTAGCAAATTTGACACGCCTTTCGATATTTTCTATGTAAAGGGTAAATGCTAGAGTTAGTGACTATAGAAATCCGAAGAAGTATTATGTTCCTTACAATAAAAAGGTAGCAATCACATTATATACTACAAAAAAATATATATAGTGTAACGTACTGACTTACGTCTTTTAACATCGGAACACGTCGCTCTCTCTGTACGAGCATATTGTAAAATTAGTAATTTCCTTCAGAAATTTTACACTTGACCGCAGATAAGTCGTACGAACAGACAGGCCGATTGATTAATGTAGTTAGTTATTGGCTTGAAACCTTCCTCGGATTCCGTTCGAAGTAAATACGGTTAAATGGATTGGACAAACTGTTTGCCACCAGCTTAAGCTCAGGTGCGAGTTTCAGTAATTTCGTTTTAAGTATTTAGAAGTCCTATAAATTCATTCGCTCCGTTGATATTAGCTGTAAATTGGGTTTCAATAGTCTTAATTATTTGTGTGGAAATCAATCGTACTGATAAATTATTAAATGGTTATAATTTGGTATTCTACAATTATAGGACTCTTATCAATACCCACACCTTCATTCACATGTACTACACATAAATTGCTTACTTTAATGACCAATTACTATTTGTTTAATTTCTCATTTTCTTCGTACATCAAGGATCATCCTACTTCCTACTTGAATATTATAAATACGAAAGTGTGTGTTGTGTGTTACCACATAACTACAAAACAGATTATAATGAAATTTAAATCGTAGATAGTGTAGACTCTGGAATAAGACCTTACACATCAATTTCCACGCGGGCGAAGCCGGGGGCACAGCTAGTTTACACAAACAGTAAGTATTGGTCTGACTACAATGTCGCTGGTATATGATAAATTAGTTCTTTTTATACGAAATACCAAGTGTACCAAAATACCTACGTCCATCAACGGTCTGAGCGCTGATGAATTAATGCCGTACTTTTTACTCCCAGTTTCACGAACTGCGCAGCGGGTTTTTACCGAGTTGTTAATTTTCACTGGTAGCGTATGTGAAAATACGTACAAGATATTTAATAGTTGGTAGTATGTCAGTAACATTAACAATCGAAGTATAGTAGGTATAGATCTCCCTGACAGGTAAATAATCAAAAACAACAACCGCTTGCGGGGTTCGAGCGTTGGCCGATCGGCTCACTGCATCGGGTGGTTGCGGGTTCGATTCCCGTCAGAGAAAAAATTATGAAATCGGCCTTTTCATAATTTGCCCTGGTCTGGGTGTGCCCGAGATCGCCTCCGGTCTATTGTATGGCAGTCATATAGTACAAGCGTTTCTTTGTGTGGGACCATACAGTTGGTGTGTAAGTCCAGCGTTATTATTACTATTTTATTGAAGTTTTACGTTTGTAAAAGTTACTAAGTATTTTTTGGAAAATGTGCATTTATATACAAAATTATCATATCAATAAACAGCAGGGCCTTGTCAATGCCAATTTCAAATATTTTCGATCTAAATCAGAGTTAAAACATTGAAGAAAATATTTTCAATAACACATTACGTTAGCGTGGGTAGGCCTCCCACAAGGTGGACCGACGACCTGGTGAAGGTCGCGGGAATCCGCTGGATGCGGGCAGCGCAAGACCGGTCATTGTGGCGAACCTTGGGGGAGGCCTATGTCCAGCAGTGGACGTCTTTCGGCTGAGATGATGATGATGATGATTACGTTACATTATATTATCTTCTTCATAATAATTTTGCAATAAAAAGTAACAAACAAAATAGAACACGATAATACAAAAGTAACAAGAAGTAATACATGTTCTCTCGAGGCACCGAGGCAGCACATGTTCAGCGCTGCAAGGGAACAAGGGTCGTTTGATTACCAGTTCAAACGATCCAGTATACTTGTAGCACTCGCGTTCGCCTCTTGACCTGTATACAAAGCTTTGATGTAGAGACGCAGCAACAAAAGTTGCTGAAAAACTCTTGAAACACTTCCAATAAATAAATAAATATTATTTAAAATCTTCAAGCTCCTTGTACCAAAGAAGTCGAGTCAAAAAGTAGGCGCAACAGTATTATTTTCTCGAAATGATTCGGCCGTTTCTTTAGCTATACAATTTGTATTTTCTCCTTATCGCGACAGAGACAGGTGCCATAGCTACGCAGAAAAGAACAGTATTCCAGTTGTCTGTCGCTCCGCTACATACAAACAAGCTTACATACAAAATTATACACTATGGAAGCATCACTGCTGTTGAGTGATACCTGTCTTCGTCCTCTTTTTCTGTTCGGACCCGTCAAAATCGGTCCAGCCGTTTCGGAGATTAGCCGGAACAAACAAACAGACAGACAAAGTCGAGTTTCTCTTAAAAGCTTTCAAAATTTAATTAAATCGAGACAAACGAAGACCACGCTGCAGAACAAAGATAAATTAATTTGTCGCCGTCATTACGCGGTTTGTCGGTGAAAGTTTATTGGAAATGTCTTTAGGGAAATTATAATTACGTATAAAGTCAATTTATGGAAGATTCTTAGGTATATTTACTTCTATAGACATAAAATGTAGTAGGTACCTATGTAATTTGGTAGGTGCTTATGTTTTCAGGGCATTGAAATTCGGGTGTCAGATTTTTCTAGCAGGAATATCAAGTCCTCGAATAATATCATAATAATAATAATATCATAGAAGCCGACAACGTTGTTATGGTCTAATGTTAGCCTCACGCTTGATTTTGCTATCCCGAACTTGGGCGAAAATAGTACATTCGCGCCGCATTCCCTCCCACCATTGTGACTCCCTCCTGTAGGTACACCACGATTGACGATGGTATCCAACTATGACGTCAAGATTCGACCCCTGACGAGTTTCGAATAAAATCTTAGTTGTACTAAAAGCCGCATGAATTTAATAAAAAGAAGAATAGGAGGAGTTCCCTGCGTTGCGTTGCTATGTGGCATTGTCTGCAAATACTAGAATACTGCACACACGCACCAAGACAAGACTTTTGTCACGCATTATGTCGCACCGAGTCGCCCTCTCTCTTACTTAATGCATAGGAGAAAATGAGACAAAATCGATTTATCTCGCGTTTTGCCTTGTCACGCAGGCTCTGCTACTAGTGCTGGTAAGATCATTTTGCAAGAAAACAGCAACTGTAATAGAAGTCGAATAACAGTTGCGTGACAAGGTGCTCAGCGATGCTCTCCCACGCTTGTTACGCCAATAAAGTCATACAAATTACCATACAATTCATACATACGCCTTCGGCAAATGAACCAAAGCGATCGCTTCCCGTCGCCAAGTCACTGTTATGTAATAATTATACGACATTATGCCCGGTAGGCTGTAGTAACCATTTATTATTTTGTCATCCTTAGAACCTTCAGTATAATTGAGCTAAATGAAATATTCAAGTACGAACGATTGCTAAGGTAGATTGTGCAAAGCATAAAAAATATACCTGTGCTAACAAACAAAAACAATAATCCATTTCGTTCGAAAATCTCGAACGAATGAAACAGATCGTTCGTAATAAGACCCCAAAAAGGAACTTAGTTGTTGTTGATGAATGAACTTATAACCATTTTAAAGTACCAAATTAAGAGTGCAAGGCCTCAACAAATTATGATTAACCCAACTGAAACTGTTACAGAAATAACTAAGTAATTTAAATTGCTTGCATTAAATTCATAACTGCCAAAGACGACTCATTAAAATATCTTACACTTAACAAATCAAACAATCTAAGTCATTATTATATTATATATTATATTAAGCTTATTACCACAGAAACAGAACAGAGAGTTAATTATAGAAAAATGTTAATAATATCATCACGCACACGCGTTAAGTTGCTCAATGCTTGTTTTTGCGTGCGTTCTTGGTCGATGTCAGGTGCTTACGGAAAATGAAATGGAATCCGTTAACTACTCTGTGATCTCGTGACCGTTTATTTCTAATGAAGACTTTATAATTGTTCTGGTAATATATACTTAGAACACACTGTATTATAATTAAGTACTTTATTGGTACTTTCCAATACCAAGATGTGTACCCACATAAAACAAGAGACTATCTACTGTCTCTACCACTATCTCTCTTAAGTCAAACAAAGTATGAAGAACACTTATTATAGTATAGGTATTTAGAAAAAATCCTACACGACGCCTCACAACTTCATCCGCGTTAAACATCGGTTCAACCCTAATTAGGAATGGCATTTCGTCTTCCGGGGAAACCGACAACTCCTACTTATTCTCAATGTTGCTTTATTTGGAATAGGAAACTTGTTCTTATGTTTTGGCTTTACGATTATTTGATTTAATTCCAAGATTTATATTTATAATGGCTATCCATAAAATGTAAGCCGGCCCATTTGCATAATCATCAGCTGGTAGTAGGACGATAGTGTATTTAGACTACAATCAACTGTCCGTATATGTAGAGGCTGTTGGCGCCACGTAAATGGAGATCATGTCACCTACACTGGATTACTCATTTGTGCGTTGGTTAGCGAGTCATTTATAAAAGTAGGTATATAAAAATAATAATGTACTATCCATAGATTTATGATTAGTTTCGCGCATGTTCGTCGTAGAGACAAATCATTAATCTAAGATTGGTATTATAGAGCTAGAAAGCTGTTATTTTATTGAGTTTAGAGTCGCCACACACTCCCTATTACATCTAATATTGTAAGCCAGAATCGACAATGGTGTCCTACGATGACGCGAGAATCTAAGCTAGAACGAACTATTAATATACCTAAAGACTAGACTACTTAGAATCTAGGACGCAGCTAGAGTCCTATAAAGAACTTTTCAATCATTACAGGTACTGTGGAACTGATTGTTTAATCAGGGGTATACACCCAGCAAATGTTATTGCTGTTACATAAGAAAACATCATAAACCAAAATCCAAAAATGAAAAAAATGTTGGACCTAGTAAATATTTTCAATGCTGCGACTTCGCCAATCTATGTTAAGTTGTGACAAAATTTCACCAAATAGCTATTTGACACGACACGTTTCTAGTAAAACCTCTATATTTTTAACAAGTGAACGACGTAGCGTTAGTGTATTTTACCTTCGTCAGCACTATATGATTTTCTCTGTAATGAGTACCTAGTTGCACGTTACCTAATACTGTCGCCTTATATGGGACCGGCGCTGTTGACCTTTCGTGTTATCGGGAAACACACATGCACCAACGTAGTTACATATTACGTGAAACCAAAAGCAATCAAAGCTTCCAAATGCTAATATTTGTTAGTGAACCAACAGAAATACATATTGTACTCAGTCAGAAACATGATCTAATATTTAATTTTTCTAGAAAATAATGCTTTTCTGATCAGGTTACAGTTGTTGGTACCTTTCTTAAATTTTTCTGGGATTGGTTTGGTTGTATTATTATTATTAGTACTTATTTTCTTAACAAATTACAAATACGCAGACTATCCTCCACTAAACTTACAGACAAAGCACAGTCGTAATGGGCAGATCCTAGAAGGATGAAATTAGGAGTTCATTAAAGATATAACGTAAGTCAGCTCTAAAGAAAGGATTTTGAAAATTGAAATTTTGATCCCATAAGGTCAATAGGGTATAAAAGTTTGTATGGAAGTTCATCATCCCATCGGGCGGTTAGTAAAGTATTAGTATTCGCAAAAGTTAGAGAGTATATAATTAGTTCAATTCATTCAACTGCGACTAGGCATAATAAAACCAACACAAGGCCTCAATTTCCTGGATAGGTTGATGTCAGTACATTACTCAATTTGGGTTAATAGCTGAATAGCAAAGTCTGCCGGCCGGTAGTCCGGCAATTCCTATGCATTATTACGTAGATACCTGGAGTGGTAGAACCACAGAGTAAAGACTAAAGAAAGAGGTGCCCTTATTAGATATATGTATGAAAAAAAATGTCGTCATTGTTTTTTCATTTTCATTGTTGTATATACCGGTAAATAGTTGAACTACTCGCTTCGTTTTATGTCGATGTTAGTACTAGGCCGACCACTCGGCCGAGTTGCTTAGGGCCAGTCCCCTTAGTAATTGGTCCATGGGTAGAACTAAAAGAGTTTAATTACCAAATTCTTCGTCCTTGTGAGTCCCTGTGTGTTGACTTTCGATATGTCATAAAATAAAATAAGTTCCTTCCTACTAAGTATATTTAGAACCAGAGAACAAATTTCTTAGTAAAAATATGGAAGCTCAAAAGGGGTAGTTTAAATAATCATTCCTTTTTCTTAGATTATTCGGGATGACGATAAGTGAACCAGGGTGGTAACAAGTGGTGGCCTAGAAGGGGACGTAGGGAGAGAGGCAGACCGTGAGCCAGGTGGTACGATGATAATCAGAAATGTGGTCGGCCCTTGCTGGAAAAGAATAGCCCAAGACCGGAAGAAATGGCGTGAAAGAGGAGAGGCTTATATCCACCCAGCAGTGGGTAGATACAAGAAGAATAAGGAGAAGAATACCTTTTTGTTGAGCGTCCAAATTGCTACTAGTAATTTATTACCTTGTTATATTGAGTTTCACATTAATACTTACTTGAATATCGAATAACATCGTAACTGAACCTATAGCGATATCGATGACAACATCGATACCATGTAATGGACACTCTGCAAAGGGTTTGCAAGAAGTTAAATAAAATAAATCGCCGGACTAACACACCAACTGCATGGTCCTAAACTCAGCAACGCTTGTAAAATGCCGTTTACGAAATTTTCCCCTGGCGGGAATCGAACCCGCAACCGGTCGTCAGAGAGAGAGAGACAGTTAACTATACTTTTTGCAAAACATAAATATACTCAAGTGATAAATCTTTCAGTCATACTGTCCATAAATTGTTGATGCAATTATAAATCTTCCACTTGCTCTGAAAGTTTTTACAGAGTAGGTAATATCCGGCAGAATAACAATATCCGTATTCAGGGATATTGTTATTCTGCCGGATATTACAAAATAATCAATGCCATTTAATATACAAAATAATCAATTCCAGGTAAGCAAGTTTCCATCCTGGGATCCAAGGAATCCGCGCGTCGCTCGTACCTAATAACAGAAGCGCACGCGCGGAGGTGCGGAAATTGCCATCCGCTTCTAACCACACGACTGTAACTGAGACGTGATGTTTACCTTCGATAAAAAGCATAGATGTATATCTGTATGCCAACACAAAAGGAAAAGCTCACGACATAAGAAGCGCGAGATCTCGAGATTCATTTCCACATACATTTTCTACAAATGAAATATACCTTTTAAAAGTGTGAACTACGTGCGGCGTAGTTCGGATATTATCGGATTATTGTTATAGCAAGTGTCTTTTTTTTTAAATATAATAGGCGTGCGGAATTTCCTGACGTGGGTCCCCGACCGCACACGTTTTATTTTATTAAGGGGTTATCATATTAGAATATCTTAGAGGTTCGAGGTTTTAAAAGTTTAAATGGTTTGGAAAGGCCACGTTCGAATATTGATGAGGTAGTATATCTTTTAATCCATGAATGCTACAATTCCTACTCATATTCATGAATGATAGTAAATCTAGTTATAAGATACCTAATACGTTAATCATTCCTAGAAAGCTTTTGCAACTCAGCACGAAACATAATTATGAGGATCAACTCTATATCTTGTCAAAAGCACAAAAGGCCACCTTACGGAACTAATATCTATGCCTTGTACACTGATCACCTTGAAGATACCCAGTGCATTTGTTTTAAAATAATTAATTTAATTAGATTAATTACCGGTAGAGCAAACAAATGAGTTCGTACATAATACCTTCCATATTCACTATATGTAGACGTAAATATTAAATAATAATGAAGGTCAATAAATTGTTTCAGGTACCACGAGGATTGAAGACTGAAGGTTTCGGCTTAACGAAACGTCGAATATTTGTTTTTATATACGTAAGTATCATTAATATTAGAGCCATAACACACCGGGACGCCATGCCGACGTCGCCAGCCACGCTAGCCAACTAATTCGTGTTGAAATGTATGACAGGACACCTGGCGACGGACTGGCGACGTCGCCAACAATACAAATTGTTTGGGTACGTAACCGGCAACGTCGCCATGGCGTCCCGGTGTGTTATGGCCTCATGAATTGTTCATTGTAAATCGCAAATTCTTGGCAGTCGGCATGTCTTTGGCCAGGGGACTGCTAACAGATAATGGAAAAAGCCCTGATGGAAAGTAACGATGAGGCCGAAGATAGAGCTCGCTGACTCAGTAACAGTTTGTTTACACCAAAGAAGATACCCATGTTATACCTCTCTGGAAACATTGTTTTTCTCGCTAGTTAGAATATCCAGGTCAATGCTAAAAGGTGAATACAGTTCAACGTTAGGTTGAAGAGATAACGAGAACATTATTTGCGTTCCTAACAAATGTTCCTAAATGTTACATCACTAAATAAACGCTAATAATTTTGTTTGAATGTTATGTTTCCAACAACAACAAGCGACAGTCAAATGGATATATCATGTTATATAACAAGTGTGTATGTATGCCTAAATATGAATAGCATAATAAACAAGCATGGCTTATTTTAATTCGGCATATCAATTAGGAGCATTTGGCGTGTATGGCTCGCTGCAGGTCATTCCGTTGCGCATAGGTACAAGCGATTAGATAGTTCACAGTAGACGTGTCCAAAATGTAGGTAGTCGGATAAAATTGATTTAGTTCCTTTCACTTGTATCCTTTTATAAAAAAAAGTTTCTTGGTAGTAGGGCCAAGCTGTAGCCAATTAACTGCAGCTCATATATGGGCTGGCTCGACCGGTTTAGTACCACCCTCTCACAGGAGATCGTCGTAAAGCACCTATTACAGCTACGTTTCGTACGATGAGTGAGAGAGCCGGAAGCACAACCCCCTTCCCCTCCCTCCGTCCCACTCCCCTTCAGGTCGGAAAAGTGTGACTTGTTTGCCACCTCAGACCTATAAAAAAATCTTATTTTCTATAAGACTTCTTTTCTACTACTTCTTGAATTTAAAATTATCTTGATAAATAAAAGCTCGTCATAGTCGTAGAACAGTGACGAATCTCTGATATATCATACTTGAAAGATCCGTCACTGTTCTACGACTATGACGAGCTGTCCTACATACAGAACAAACCATGATAAAAAGTAGGTGCCTTTTCAGAACTGAGTCTAGCTAGGCTCGATCAGGGTGTTGTGACCGCGCGCGACCCGCATGCGGATGGCTCTATGTACCTGTTGCACCGAATACCAGGCTGACTAGCGGAACACTATAACCGGACTGCACGTTCTGTTAACACTGCATACTTATTTTAATATTCGCATTCGAGCTATTGAATGGTGCACTTGCGTTGACTGCGGGTCGAACTGACCCGTAGCTACTCAATATTGAAGTAATCTTTGGATAGATTTGTGTTTGCGCGTAGAAATTATGATATCATCTACATCTACCTATTTATTTTAGAATCCAGTTTTCAAGTCTAGACAGACACCTAGGTAATTCAAGAAGAATTACATTGTTTTTGGGCAACTGAATTATTATTCTGAACAATTCAAACGTCATCTGAGTGGTTTTATAAATAGGTGAAGTGATATCAAATTCTTTGTATCATAACCATCGTGTCAGTCAAATGACGTCCACTGTTGGACATAGGCCTCCGTATCCATAATATTTCTTTGAATACATAGGTGATAAATGGTACACTGTAGGATCAATGGCAAGGAATTATGGCAAAGGGAAGTATTGATATTATTCCCACGATTTTCCTTAATCAACATTCGAGCGGCTTGAGTGCCGAATAGTCTCTAATTTCTGTGATTGCTAGGAAAGCTTTCTATGAAATAACTGTAAGTATAAATTCAAAATTATTCCTCATACATAATAAAGTATTTGTTTTATTAACGGGACTTGATTATCATATCAATTGCGTTTACTATTGACCTAACACGTCGCCACCATACATATCGATGTTCCAAATCTGTAATCGGAATTCGTTTAACATTAAACGTCTGAAAACCCGGTTAACATCGAAGCGTTTGTAATGTTCTTTATGTGGGCCAAAGAAAATGTCTGTAACAGTATTACAAATGTTTTGTAATGTAGATTACCACGCTCACGATGATGATGACAAAAACCAAAGTAGGTAGGAAACGGGAACTTTTTAGAAGATATTCTGTAATATAATCTTGAATTCAGATAATAGATATTGGAAAAAAAGATGAACTTTTTTAAATAAAAAATACATTCTACTGTGTATACTACCTACCAATTAAAGTAGAATCAAGGCAGGCTTAACGACGGTGAATTGAGATAATCCTCGATCGTAAGTTTAAGCTCTTGAAAATCTTAATCGCTAAGCTGGCAATTTATAGAACAGGTTCAAGGAACGACTTTTCTTATGATAAGCGAATCGATAGAGTCAGCAATCATTTGCGAGATGACTTTATCATAATAATTTATATAATGTTCCTTACACACTGATCTGAATTAAGGGTCGAGTTCACCATCACACTGACGGACCATTCCAACAGTAAACGGACTGTCACTAGTACATCAGACAATCGGACAGAACTTTGCCCTAAAAATAACGAGACTAAAAATGACGACGATATACCTACAAAGAAGTAACTGACCCCACAAACTCAGCCGGCCAGATCGCCGGCTGAGAGCTTCGCTGGTGTGATTACAAGGATGACAGAATATGGCATCTTCTGCATTCAAAATGATAGTTCTTATGTGGTCACCGGGCCTGTTTCAATTGTCGGATAACTTTTATCCAGCCATATTATAAATTCTTTGTATCCAGCAGATAAATAACGGTTTGACACTTTTCTATAAAATATCTTATTTCCAATAGGCTATAAATATTAATATATTTTTCGCTACCTGAAACTCTGTAGTTGGAAGTGTTGAAAATCAGATTGTGTTTAGGGGGTTTTACATCATAAAAACTTCTACCATCAATAGCCACTTGAAAGGCTCACAATCGAATAACCATTGCCAAACTGCAATTATATAAAATGTTATTTTAGAATGTTATTGTACATTTTTAGTGACTGTTAGCTGTGAAATCGTGACAGAGGCCGCCGCGTAGTGAAGCGTGCCGCTGTTTAGGTGCGGCCCAAACAGAGAAAGTAAGGGCCAATATCATCGAGTCGGGCTTTCTCCCTGTTATGTTGACCCTACTAATGTCGACACGGCTTAAAATTTTATAGATATCGGTATAAACTACGTACTTAATTCAAAGTCAGCTTTATGTTATAATATAACAATTACAACTTTCCCTAGTTCTATGTCAAAATAACAAAAAACTCGATTTTAAATTTACAAATGATCTTAACTAGTGTCCGACCGAAGATTCGGTTTCGGTTTCGGTTTCGGCCAGTTTCGGCTCAAAAATCTAGTTTCGGCACCAGTTTCGGTTTCGGCAGAAAACCCACCGAACCTTTCGGCCGCGCCGAAACTCTGCGTTCGTGAATTATCGCGCGTCATCGTTTAGTGTTATTTCTCGCTTTATTGGCCTTTATAAAGCATTGAAGTTCTTTCCGTTAGTTAGTCCGAAGTTATTCACTCGGATTTATGAATGATGAGAATTAAGTATGTAAAAGAAAGAGGTTATATTATATTATATTTGATTCACACATTCATCATTTATTTATTACTTATGTTACGGCACATTTGTTTTAGGTTATTGTTGTTGGATGAGGTTTTAAATTACCCATACAACTACCAGCTATGATTTAGCAGTGTGACCTTCAGATACATATTTTTTTATTGGTAAAATAATTTCCTGTTGTCCTTAAATTTTTGAGAATCGATCTGAACGTGACATACCTATCTACTTAAGTAGAAAATGAATACGGGGGTTTAATATATTACAATTACGATTGCCACCCGAAATTATAAAAAAATATATGAAAATCCCACAAAAACCCTAAATTAGCAACACCAATTAAAATTTAAAACGATCTCAATTAATGTTAAATTTAGTCTTAAACATGTTGTGATTATAAACGCAATCGAAATACTCAATTAAAGACGTCCTTTTTTATAATGTAAGTGGTGATTATTGACAAATTTTTGTTCCAAGAAGTGTTAACATGATTGTTATTTTGTGTTTATTTTAATCAGAGCAGTAATATTAAAAAAAATTAGTAATAATATAATAATATTATTATTAATAATTATATTTTCACATACTTAAATTATTGTTTTTTATTTCATTTAACACATTTTAACATTTCGAACTGTCAATATAAGTAAGCCAAATTTCAGTCAACAAAAGATTTTTAATTTGTCTGAAGAAGGTTCGGTTTCGGTTTCGGTTTCGGCCGAACCTAAAACAGATGCCGAAGATTCGGTTTCGGTTTCGGTTTCGGCAGAAAATCATGTTTCGGTCGGACACTAATCTTAACCAATTCATTTAATATTTGTACTGGGTACAATTTTTTTTTCATGTCTATGACACTTAGATTAATTAGGTTAGAATTGCTGTTTGTTCGTGATTTTGTTTTGAATAATAGACAGCAGAACTAATTATCTTTTAGTAAATGTCCAAAAATGTATGTATGATTTCGTATAAGAATTGCGTGCAAAGCAAGTTTCTAGGTATAATCTTAAAACTGGTTTCTAGAGCATTATTAACCAATTACACACTTTAAAATTGTACTGGTTCTTTTATTTCATTTTCGAAATAAAGTCGATGTAGGTCTTATTGCTTTTATTTGGAAAGTAATTATTATTCTTACGACAATTACTTGTTTAAAAATAATTGCCACCTATTAGTTGGCATTATTAACACTAATTACAGATTTTAAATAATCGAAAATACCCATCGCTTGATTGTCTTGTATAATCCTCGTATAGTCATAAAGCCTCCTCCTCAATGCGGTCCGTTATGATTTTTTTAAACAATACAAAATAACTGTAATAAACAGATAGCCACTTATTGCATCACTGTAATCAAAGGTAGAGCCTACTTATCGTACAAGAAATGACGCGTATTAAATGACCGACCTTACAAACTAGGTCCCCGATAAGTAGATACACTAACCTAACCTTTGTTAGCCTCTAAAGTCGATCGAATAAAAACAAAAGTTGCAATACTAGTTTTTCGAGATAGACGGCCCCAAGTCCGCCATGTTCGAGTCCCACTTGCGATTAATTCGGCCTCGAAATTAAGAAATGTAAACTTTCGATGCCCCATTATTGGCTCGTACACCTGTTTGTAGAATGCGGAGATGAGATTGATCCTTACAAGTAATATTAAATGTATACCTACTTAATAATAAATTACGTAGAGAGGGTAAAATGACGCAGACTGACAAACAGACATGATAAATTGTTATCTGTCATCATGGTCAACACACTTTGTTACCCTCACACAGGCTCAGACAGAAAGACCAACACAGTTATATAGAAGGTACACCTATACCTGCGGCACGTTATGAAGGCTGGTTTGACATGTGGGAGGGGGAAAGGATGAACCTTATAATAACGGAATAAAATTCATTTTTGCACTCATTTTTTTACATTCTTATTTTTTTAAACGGCCAGTCTTATTCCTTTATAATAAGGTTCATTTTCTTCCCCCCCCCCACATGTCAAACCGGCCATCGTAAAATGCCGCTACTGTAGTTGCACCTAGTATCTATTATCAAAAAACATTAATTGAGCCACGATTTGCCAAGACTTCGTTTCCACTATACTAGCGGCACGTTATGAAGGCCGGTTTGACATATTGGAGGGGGAAAGGATGAACCTTAGTATAACGGAATAAAATTCATTTTAACATTCATTTTTTGCGTTCTTATTTTTTTAAAAGGCCAGTCTTATTCCGTTATAATAAGGTTCATTTTCTTCCCCCCCCCCCCCACATGCCGGCCATGGTAAAATGCCGCTGCTGTAGGAACAGATTATAATATAGGTAATTTCGGACAGAAATAAAATATTGTTAACATCGTTCGCCAAATCAAATATCACGATTACAACCACCTGCATAATAATCGACTTTGAATCGAGTTAAGGTCGTTGCCCCTGCGTTGGAAAGATCAAAATTTATCCACGCAAGGTGTACTTTGCTCGCCGCATCACAGTTGCAGCATTACAGCTACAGTTCAACTGACCGAGTTTGAACTTTAGGAGCTGAAATTTACGGGCTTTGAGACGGCATGAGGCCAGTAAACTGTAAGTTCGCTTCGCAACGGCCCGTGCCTTCGAGCAAAAAGTCGTCGACTCGTCTGCCGCGAATAATTATAAAGGGCGCGATGGCGACATCTCGTCTCGTCTCGACGTGACCCCCTCCCACCACTGCCACCTTACTGTTTCTTCTTATCGTATGGTTAGTGGCCAACCTAGTGTCAGAGTTGCTCAAGCCGCCCAAAGGCCTCTGATAAGGCTTAACGACTGCTGCCTAGATGACAACGACCGGCACCGACTTTTTGCATGCCCTCCGAAGCACAAAGACGCTCAGTTCAAATGCCACTAAATGGTCACCCATCCCTGACTGACCTTGCCAAGCGACGCTTAACCGCCGATCGTTCACCCGATCAGTGTGCAGCTAGCTATAAGCGCCTCAATAACATTATTACACCTTTATAAATAGATAAATAAGTTCAATGTACTTACTACTCCACCACTAAACTACGGATCTCAAACATTTCACATTATGGCAATCGTCTTCTCATATAACTGAAGATTTTATCAGATCTGTGAAAGAGACTGAAGTGGCACATACCAACCTAAATTCAATTAAGTCTCAATAGTACTGTGGACGTAATGACACGTAATAAAATCAAGCACCATAGAAACAATTGAGCTGTAATTGAAACGAATACCGCTACATGAAAGTCTGCGTCTAGAAGAGGCGAACGGCGCGCCCGAGCATTCAGTTTTGACGTCTGAACACGTGGATATAATCTCATAACTGATGGCTCGGGCGCGGCGTCTCGTGGCTTGTGTACACACCTACTAAGGTACAATGGCACCGCACTTCGGCGAACGTTCATTAACTCGATTGAAGTTATTTCGAAACTATGATAACTTGGAATTAAGAAAGAGACGAATAAAGGCCAAGAGGTCGATGCGCGCGACGTTCTTGAATCTTTGTCTATTTTTAGCCTCAAATTTATTACAAATTATACTTTCTATCTAAAACTAAGTAGGTTAAGTAATTTTGCATCTGGAATATACTTATGATGGGCATTTTATATCATGATTTGGACCATAGCGGACACCAACATAGTAGACCAAGCTCAAGGAAATTTTATTCAAACTCAAAACAAATCTGCCTACCGTAATATGGGATACCTACGATCTAATTAGCTGTGAAATGGGGTGTTACTTAAGTAGTAGGTTATTAATCGGTAAGCATCATTATTACGTCAGATAAGTACCTACATACGTGGTGCAATACACACTAACCAGAATAGAACGAAATGGACTCAAAGGTCATCGTCTTCGTGATGTTACATTACCATTATAATATATTACTCGTGAATATGGTACGCTAAGAGTACCTAAATTACCTATACACACTTACGTAAAGTGATAAAGTAAAGCAGACAGTATCGTGACGTAAATAAAATTGGTACACGACTTTTCTGTAGATTTTTTCGGAAATACAGATAAAACCAGAAATATAACCAGCCATAAATCTGATAGAAGTGGGACTTTATCATCTCTAATAACATCTAAAATAGAGTATGTATACACCTATAATAACGTTGCAATAATTTCTCATTTCAGGGTGAGCACAAATTATTCGTGATGGTGCGATCGGACGACAGTGTCAGATAACCGCCGCGCGGCCACGAAGCATGGGTGCGAACATGGGGAAGAACTCGAGCCTGCTGGACGCGCTGCCCACGGCCCAGGGCACGCTGCACGTCGTCATGCTGGGCCTCGACTCCGCCGGCAAGACCACCGCGCTCTACCGGCTCAAGTTCGACCAGTACCTCAACACCGTCCCCACCATAGGATTCAACTGCGAAAAAGTCAAAGGCACCCTCGGCAAATCCAAGGGTGTCAACTTCCTAGTATGGGATGTCGGCGGTCAAGAAAAATTGCGGCCGCTTTGGAAATCCTACACTAGGTGCACCGACGGCATTATTTTTGTGCTGGACTCTGTAGACTTGGAGCGAATGGAGGAAGCCAAAATGGAGCTGATACGGACGGCTAAATCGCCCGACAATACGGGCGTGCCAATCCTCGTGCTAGCTAATAAGCAGGACTTACCCGGGGCGAAGGAGCCCCGCGAGCTGGAGAAGCTGTTGGGACTGCACGAGCTGGTGTCGTCGCCGCACGGGTCACGTGACGCGCACGCGTGGCACGTGCAGCCCGCGTGCGCCATCACCGGCGAGGGCCTCCACGAGGGGCTAGAAGCGCTCTACGAGATGATACTCAAGAGAAGAAAACTGGCCAAGTTGCAAAAGAAACGTGTCAGATAAACGATAGACGTTAAAGTGTCTGTGACCAGTTCACTGTACGATAATAATGGTACAGTTATGAGAGTTAAGTATTTAAATGCTCATTGTATGGATGATTTTTATAACGTCCGAGATAGAAACACCAAATATTGTTTTACTAATAGATGTGTAACGTCTTATGAAATATTCCATCATCATGTTGCTCAAGTTGTATTGAACATTTTGAAGGAAACGAATATTGCGTATTGAATAACTACTAGTCATTTTCTTTTGAAAATAGCTAGGTGGAATATAAATTTAGTGGTACAGTGGTTCGAAACGAAGCAACCTCTCCTACGGGCTAATATTTTGATGAGATTGCAGCCTATAGGAGTGTTTAATCCGCGGCCAGCCTAAACATACAAATCCTACGATTTTGTAATAAACGAGTTTTAGAATGTTTTCATAGTCAGCGAAACGTGGCTCACACAATATAATGTGGGACCATTAGTGTTACAATATTTAGGTAACGTTAATGAACGATAAGGAGATGGAGATTGAGGGTTGTTTAACGAAAGGGCCACGATAACGATAGTGCGGTCCCATTAACTGGAAGTCACATTTATCATATCTAAATGTCTGTCGTATCTGTTGTATATGTGATTTGTATACTGTTTTACAATTCATATGAAAATAACACTGTCAATCCACTAGCTTCCTTACCGCCGAATACTCGCATGCAACTCTAATTTGAGAGCTGCTTAACTTTGTCGCGCCATACAAAAAATTACAGATAGGTAACGGTCTCTCAGTAGCCTTTGAGTATTCGGCCGTTAAATCTATTCTTGTGCTTAGCGACTTCTGGAGGAAGCTCTGCTGTTACTTAAGAACCCTCCTTATCTTATCCCAAAGGTCCCTTGTGTTACATGTGTAGCGATATAGGTACTAGTTTATTTTAAAGTAATGTTGTATGACATTACGTAACAGAAGCTTTTACTGTTTCATTTTGGAGAGCTTCATCATTATGTATATAGATATTCATATTGTAAATATTCTACAACCATGTATTGTATACACACAACATATTTCATTTTCTGTAATCAACTATAATCTCAGTGGCAAACTACAACTATGACAAAAGTTCACGTGAACGTACCGGTCCCCCGTATGTAGCAAAGGATTTTAAATCTATGGTCCTCCAATAGATATCTACATCTACTATGGGCACCATAGGCACGTATGGTGCTTTGTTTTACACAAACAACAGGCGTTGTTTGTATAAAACAAGGCAAATTCCTGAAATCCGTAACGTTAATGGTAAACTGTTGTCTTGACTTCAATGAAAATACAAAAAGTTTGTCTTTCGGGATAGGGAGCTCGTTTGGTACAAATGTTGAAAATATTTTGTAATGGGTGGCCAGCTAATCAGTTTTTAACTGGTTCAATGAAATCACTACAGTAAGCAACAGTAGGTCTACCGCCAAATTTATAGAATGTTATCATGGATTACAAATCACTGGCAAACTGGCATTACAAATTACTTTTGTTCCCAGAAATACTTTGTAAAACCATTGTAAACTAACTAACTTTTGTAGCTGTTCAACAACATACTACATTTTAGGCATTACTTGTGCATGTTAAACCTCTGTTAATGTTTCCCTTGCACAATGAACTCGCTTACAAACGCAGTTCCGCAACGCATGTGTTAATACTAAAAAGCAATTGCATATTTCGTTTCAATGACAACAATACAAACTACTCATAGTCACACATAGACCGCGTAGGTAGTTTATATTGGTAACACTTTACAAGAACCTAAATTATGAAATGGCCATGGCTAAATAATTGGAAAACAATCAATAACTGATCGAACCTAGAAATATTGATGGAAGTTTCAAGTAAAAGCTTTAATTTTCTTACGCATAAGAAAATGTATCTACTGTCATTTGTTTATTTAGGGTGGCAATATACGGCCGACTTTGTTTCAGACTAACTGATCAGAGTATCGGATCTGATGCACTTCATATACATCCGGTTTTATTGACCGTTTTAAAAACGACCATAAAACCATGACGATAATAACCATGTTTGGTTTTACGCTTCTGAACAGTGCCTGTTTGCGCGTGTCTCAGAATTTCGACCCGGGGCTGTTGGATCGGATATGTATACATTATTCAAATGGGAAGACTCAGCACGAGGCCCTTTCGTTTGTCTGATCCGACTATCGGAGCAGACCACCGGACGTCTATTGCCACCCTAGTGGCATTTTAATTAGTACCTATTTATTTATTTACTCATAGATATATTATTACTCATTATTAAGTGTGTATTGAAAGCTTTTACCATTTTGTGTTAAGTAATCACGTTGTAAATATGTAAATTCCATGTAGTTACTTGTCAATACCATGAAACCAAACATTTTTATGAGTAGAGCATGTAAATTTTGTTATTAAATATATTTGTTTGAAATCTATATAATTAACGCGTATTATTGTATTGTGTTTTATGGAAATACATAAACGTTTTTCATATTGAACCCCGTAAATAAACTGTTTTCATTAATTATTTGTTTTTATTTTAGATGACTAACATAAAGGCGTACGATTCATTGCTACATCATGATTTATCTTCAGATAAGGTTAAACATTGCAGATAGTTAGCAGGATCTTCTTTTTCAGTCCAATCAGTAAACAGTGTCAAATATTCTCTTTCAGCTTCAGTGAGGCTCAGGCGATTGGTTTCAACACATTTCGGTTTAGAATATTGTTTGCGGCGCGTAGTGCACTTTATACTTTGCGTCGATACTGACTTCTTTACCGCCGAAGTCTCATGTGCTCGAAGTAAATCTCGTTCTAGCCTTTCAAACAGACGCAGTTCCCTGGCGGCTATCCTTGCTTTCTTAAATTTTTCTCGCTCTGACTCGATGCACTGCTTCAAAGCATGTTTAATTTTATCACCAGTTACTGCATCTAATCTCTTGGAGTAATCCATATACACTAACTCTATAGCTTTTGCAATACCGAACATATCCATGTTGATTGGTTTCTCATTGTACACTCTTTCGTAACAATATTCTAAGTGCTGATGTAATTTTAACACCTCTGGTGCTCCTACAGTGTCATAAAACATACCATTTAAAATTTTGAAGAACTTAGCCTCAAGCTGATTACTCCGTCCTTCACAATATGCTAGGAGTCTTGTGAAATGTTCAATAGTGATATCGATCCCTGTACTGTCTTGTGCGATTATATCCTTTAAGCTTTTTATACCATGTTTTAGTGTCTGTGCGTGTGGTGCCAGCTGTGTAACGTGGGCGAAATGATGCAATTGTTGCTGCTCTATACCATCAAATATTTTCAACAACCCATCAGGGTCTGTGAAATATAATACCGGTTTAACAAGTCCTTCAGAACACTCTGTCTGTAGCTTCAGAAATATTTCATTAAAAGTATCTTCCTCGCTTGAATTACCGAAGTCAAAACCTTTAGCTTCTATTTCGACAGAGCGAGCGAAATTGCGATTCCTGGAACGCCAACTCGGCGGGGAAAGATAATACAAAAACCTGCCATACTTTTGTTGCAATCCATATCTGTAATCTAATCCAACGATTCTAGACGTAATTGTAAATATTTCCATGGCTAAGTTTTGCAATTCAGATATTTTCTTTAAAACTTCGCATTTCACATGATCCCATTTACTCAAAAATAACATAGACTTTTGATAATCATCCGACACGAAAACATCAAAATGTTTCACTTGTTCTTTATACCTTAGTATACTTTCGTTATAAGCTATCTGCTCTCTTCGGTAATTTGTTTCAATGTTCAATATACAGTCATTTCTGTGAGCGACTTCTTGTCTTAACCGTATTTGATTGTTAAACAAATGTTTAAGAGATTTAAAAGGGGGCACGAATTTAGCTAACGGGCAGCCCTTGACACATAAAAAGAAATCGGGATCAACGTCTATTATCGTATGATATTCATTCGGTGGATCATCTGTATGTAAACGGTTTCGAAAATCGGTACTTATGACTTTATAGTATTCGCGACTTTTGATTCCTAAACGGTGCTGGAATCTTTCTTTTTCTTCTTGTTTTTGAAACAATCTGTATGGTATTAACAATTCATCTCTCTTGAAGATGTCTGCAGGCACGGGTTTCCTTCCTGGCAATAAATACTTCCTCATAGAAACTTCAGACGGCGGTCTGAGCGGTCTCTGTGATATTCTCTTGATTTCCTTCTTTCTTACTCTGCCTATTGACTTTTCATAATACACCCTCGGTTTTAGTATGTCAATAGCGACAGAGCGGGTATCTTCTTCAGCCATACCCTTTTTTAAATTAATTGTAAATTATATTTATAAATAACCGTACATAAAACAAGATAAAATTTGAGTCAAGACCATCTAGAGTTTAGACGCTATTCAATTCTAATATTTTTACATTTTAAGTGTCCAGAAATTAATAGAAAAGATCTATTAGTACAAAGCAGATTCACCAAATTATTATTAATAAACCGTTTTCTAATATGAGGATATATCCTACAGGGCATCGAGATATTTATCATTTATCAAGATATTTATAACCAACAGAAACAATAATCAGGTACATACTTTTTCAATAACAGCTAATTTAGTCTTTATAAAAATCAAATCATTTATTAAAATTTTCTAACTTGAACCTATCAAACAAAAATTGACCCAAAATCTAAACTAAATTGACAATGATAACCTCAATCAAAAATTGAAGTTCCCCTAGATTTTCGAGAAGTCCATTCGAATGCTGGTTTTACAAAAGTGTAATACTCCTGTAAGTAAGGAGATGGATTCATGCCCTCGCACCAATCCGTGAACATCATCAATCCCTCGCGTTCTTCTGCCGTCAACCTATACTTCTTTGGTTTCAAACGTACTCCACTTAGGATTTGAGATTTCTTTTTCTCAGCGACCTTTAAGGCCATTCTGCTCTTCTTATCTAAAAACTTCTTCAATACAGGTCTAGTATATAACGCCGGAGGCAAGAAAGCTCTATCCATAGCATTTGTCATTTCCCGGAAAGCTCTCAATTCTCTCTGCGCATTAAAAGCATTTCTCATCATCTTCAAATCCTGAGCAAAGAAATCGTTTCGCGCCTGATTAACAATCTTGAAATCCAAAGAGTCCAAACGTAAGTTATAATCTTCGTACATAACTTCAAGTATTTTCATAGGATCTTGCAAAGAGTGGTGACCTTCTTCGCACTTACCAAATATTTGTTCATACACATACTCAATACAAATTTTCAGTTTCAAAGTGCTTGGACTTGCGATACTGTCGTAAAACGTTTCATTTAATATCCTGAAAAATTTCTCTTCGAAAAATGTTTCATTGTAGTATTCTCTAGCTGTTTCAATATTTATAGTATCGATATAATATTGGAAGTAATCAAACTCTTGTTTTGTAGCCTGTTTTAATTGCTTGATTTTGTCTTGCAACAATCGAAATGAAGAATCGGTCTTTGAAAGTTGAATAAGATATTCTCTACTTTGCAATTCCATAGTACGGAATAAGTAAATCATTTGCACTGGTTCTATGAAGTACATGTTTGCAGGGAGCGGATTGGTAAATTCGACTTTAGCAAGCTCAACCATCTTATCAATATCCATAGTTTCGACTAAATCGTTGTCCGTTGCAAACTGTCCAGATTCAAACTGAATGGATTGTATCTTGTCCCTCAGAAACTCATCATTATGTTGCCGCCAAGAGAGAGGGGATACAAATATTAAATAGCGTCTGTAAATTTTCAGTACGTTTCTAATAGCATCCAGTTTGAATATAATATTATTCAAAATTGTCAAGGTTGAAACGTAGCCCATAAATTCAGAATTCTTTGCAATTAATTCTGAGTATACTTTTTCAGCTTGACTTGCCTTGGCACATGCTTTCTTATAGTCTTCGGTAAGGAATCTCTGGAAATTCTTTATGTGCTGTTTAAGTTTTTCAATTATCCGTTCATATTGTTCAGACTCGTCTACTATGCTCTGACCGATCTTCATGATTAGATCTTGACGATACCCTATTTGTTGTCGATTCATAGCATAACAGCGAATGTTATTAACATAAACTTTTATGTCGTCAAAGCATCGCAATGGTCGGCCTTCTATTACGGTATAAAATTCGGGATGAATTTCTACGACAGCTCTTACATCGTCCGGTGGTTCTTCAATGAAAAGTCTCTTGGAGATATCTCTGGTAGCTGCAATTCTTAAGTTGTCTTTTAAGAAAAGTGGCTGGGCTAGTCTTTCTGCGGTAGTCAATTTTTCTTTGCGATCGCTATATTTTATGTAGGACAATAATTTTTCTGATCTTGGCACACGAAAAGGTTTAGTAGGCTTCTGTTCAGATTTAGCTTTTTCCACGGCATGTTTACGATTAGCAAAGTAATGTTGGGTGTTCGGTACGTAGCGACGTCTGAATATAATATCAAGGGTCTTTAGCGGAACCATTGGTTTACGCTTTTTCTTAAGACAGGACATTATGAGGTTTGTGTAAACTTCCGTATACTACTATACTATGAACAATAAAGTATAAAACTACTGATACCTAAATTATTATCTAAAATTAGGTAAAAAGAAAACTCATAAAACTCGTGTAATCTGTAAGCGTCAAACGTCAGAATATATGTTTCTTTATTACTATAAGTACTTACAAATAGTTGTAGGTTCCACTAAAAATCTTGACAGCAATAGGTACATGCTTAATTTTCCAAATATTGTCCTTATGCAGCATGGATGTATTTTATGCAGCTATTAGCTCTACAACACTTATTCATAATTCTTTTTCCTTGAGGGTTCATACGAAGATTTCAGCCGCCTAGACAATTTGTCGACATTCTTCAAAAGCTTGGCTGCTTCCCTGGCTTGTTTTATTTCTATTATCCCATTGTCATAAGTTTCTTTCTCAATCTTTTTAATCATATCTAAGTCATAAGCCGATATATCTAACGATAAATTATCATATTCTCGTTCTAAAGCTCGTGTCATATCCAAAGTACTAAGTTTGATATCATTAGGAGCTATTAGTTGTTCATAGGCAAATTCTACATAATTAAATATCTGTAACGCTGTAGCAGATGAAACCAGTTGCTTAACTTTATCCTCTAAAATATTGAAGAATATTTCTTTTACCTCGATTTCACGATTTTCATTCCACAAAATTATTTCTTCAGTTTCCCTGATCTGAAAATAAGTAAAATATTAGATGAGTATTCTAATAATTTTACGAATGAAATACGTACGCGTGTCTAATTGAATAGTATTATACCTTTTGTTGTATACATTCCAACTCTTGACGGAGTAAATTTTTCAACTGATCTAGTGTTTTTAAAAACCTATTTTTCTCAGAGTTCAGTTCTTCAGTAACCAGCAAATAGTTTAAATTCTGCTTTTCTAACAATCCAAATATAGTCAGTAATTGGTCTGGCGATTCAAAGTAAAGCTGTGGGGTGGATAATAAATTTAATCGTTTATTTATAACTTCTGAATCAATTTTCTTGAAAATGTCTGATTCTGCAGTGATTATTTCTCCATGTTTTACGTCTAACTTAACGTTGTGCTTATTTTGCCATAATATAGGAGAAGCCTTATGCAGAAAGTTTTGGAACGACAGTAAAATCATTAACGTTTCATCAATGTACTGCAATTTGGACTTGATAGATGCCATGTCATAATTAGCTTTCTTATGTTCCTCAGTTTGATTCGCCAACTCTTTTGCTAGAGCGTCTGATTTCTGCATTATAGCAATAGTTTTATTATTATCATCTGCAAGGAACTTATCGAAGCTATTCTTATATTCTTCAAAATGTCTATAGGCCATTTCATAAACGTTACGCTCTGTTTCTATTTCTCGATCAATTCTGAGAATTTCGTCAGCTAAAAATCCGTGCAACGTCCTCTTCATTGCAACATCCTTAATGTTCTGTCTGTATACACTAATTGAAGTGTTTGGTCGTACAGGACGCCCTTCAACTAAATCATAATAAGAAGAATCTACGTCTATAATTGTTTTGATATGACTATCTTTAATCGCTTCAATTGGAGGAAGTTTAATGCCAGCTATTGTTTTTCTAGTATATCTTCTGGGATTTTTCTTCTTCTTTGATTTGTCCATGTTATATTTTACCTACACTTTTCTGACAGAACCACCAACAAGCAAGGAATCTCACTATCTGGTTACAGCAGATGAAACGTGAACTGGTAAATCGATGTCACTATAGCAACTTCCTGCTGATTGCGCAGACTTTAAGTTGATAAATATCAATCAATACTTTACCTATACCTATCAAGCCTTATCAACAAATGATAGAATGAAAATTAACTCCTTGTTCCTATATTTTTTTCATAATATCATTATCATATTAAATAATAATAAAAATAAAAATTTATTACATAATTCCATTTATTTTGCAGATAAAAAATTGACTAGAAATTAATCAACATGAAATATTGCGAAGACTTAATTTTACTTTTGGTGCAACTGTACTTTAATCACTAGAAGAACTGCCGCTCATCTGCTGCTCGTCTCTGGCCTCCTCGTCCTCGCCCATCTCCTTCTCCTTCTTCTCCCAGGGCATCACTGGCAGGGGCTCCACGAACGAGTCATCTATCTTCAACTTGTACAGGTGACGGGGCGTGAAGTGGGTAGGTAATGGCCACACCCACTCTGTCAACGAAAGAAGGGAACTTTAAAATTCTGGTAATTCTATAGCGGCGTCGACAAGTACCAAACAACACGCCCTCGCAATCAGTTTTGACGAACCACCTACCTAGACATATGGTCATAACTGATTGCTCGGGCGGATGAAACTGCTCGGGGCTTGGAGACGCACCTATTGAGAATTATTATCACAATAGGGTTTTTTTTGTAAAAGCTTTTGCTACTTTCATCCAGCAGGAAGAATGCTCAAGAGATATTAAGAAGGGGAGGAAAATGGAAACCTTCACTCAGATGTGGGACTAATCAACGAATAACGGTAGCAATAACAATAACACAAGAGTAAATCGGTCCAAAAGATAATAGGTAATAATAATAAAAAGATACCTATTTTCGTACCAAAGTAAAATCGATAGTCATCAACGCGTCTGTGCAGGTAGCCTGTCTGCCGAAGGTCGAGGATATGCGGCGACTGCAGTAGGTAATCCAAGAGGGCTACCTCAGGTAATGCCTCCATTTTCGGGTCCACAGCGCTCAGGCCTTCGAACGAAATCTGTCAAATGGATAAACTACCTATAAATAGAGATAGACTAGGTACAAGGACACCACAAAGATTTCATGCGGAAAAGAATATCTGTCTACACAAATAATAATAATAAATTTATAGAGTAAGATACTATTTTTTAAAACAGGGCTCCAAATCTCTTTAACCATTGGAAAACCAGTGGTCTTTAATATCTTGGTAATTTTTTCATGGTAAATCGTAAATTCTTGGCCGACATCATATCGACCGCCAAGAGCTTTCAATGAAGCAACCACGAAGATAATATTAGAGACAAATCCAATGATTAAACATTAGCAGACGATCGACGACAATAGTAATACATTCTTGAACTACCTATTGCTGTAACTACAGCAATAAGTCGTTCAAGAATTTCTTTCTCTTATACACTCTCATGAAAAGGACTACAACACATTTAGTTCCACCAACAGAAATAGGTTACGTGTCTCACCTTTTCTTCAGCTTTCGCGAATGCACAAAGCTTAGTGATTTTGTCGAGACAGACTCGCAGCTGCTCCAGATGTTCTGGCAGGGGTCCATACACGTCCAGCTTGCCTATGAGCGACGGAGGTCGAGCTGTCACCGCGCGCCATGCGTGGAAGTTCAACTACAGCAGGAATCATAATCAATGGTCTTTATAACTGACCTGACTGCACATAACTCTTAAATAATTTGTCAGTGAATAAAGGAATATCCAGTTTTGCTATCGCCTGCTGACAGGACGGTTGCGAATAATTCTCATTCAATGTGGCATTTTTGGAACTGGGGACAACATGACATGTGTGGGTTCCAAAAAAATTATTACAAGGAAAATGCTTATCTACTTATCCTGAGGCCGAGATTTGCCAGTAAACTTACTCTTCGCTTAAGTATGCGTGCGTACCTACCTACTAAGTAACGTAATATATCGGCAAGAGGACTTTCCTATATAGGTAGGTTCTGCAGTCTGCTATAGGGCTTTCCTTGCCTTTTAAGATAGAAGATTGACCCTTACTTCAACTAGTTGGCGCGCCGGCGCTCTTCAAAGACGATTCCGTTCAAGACCCCAGAATAATTTAGGGGTCAACAAAAACCGCTGCCATTCACCCCGAGTTCAACTACTATAGTATACCCGAGTACTATGTACAGTTTTCATCGGTTTAAGGCTAATTACCGTTTTAATGGAGTGATAAACCATTAGCAGCTTGAGTCGCTTGAACATCTCTCTCTTAGGCTTCGGCTCGGGTTCCTCCTCAGGCTTGATGATTGTTAGCTCTTCGGCCGCCGCGGCCTCAGCGGCTGCCTTTGCTTCTTCCTCGTCGTGCCTTGCCATTTCTTCAATCCATTTGGCCTCGCGTTGGAATAAGAACCTTAATTGTCTGTGTATTGTGTCTTCCGAACCCTGCGGAATTTTTTATTTGTTCAGATCAGACTCACACCTTTTATAAAACACACACCACACCACCTTTATACATTTTCCCTTAAATTCAGATGATTTTAGAAGCTGTACTTACCAAATTTATAGATGTCTACAGTGGGTAAGTACACTTAAGTTTTTAGTGACATTATTTTTTCCTGGACCTTTGGCCTAGATACTTAGCCGATTCATGCAAGAACATAGGTATCCAAATTGCGTCATTACTTAAATTACAAACCTCCAGGATGTGTACGAAATAACTGTCGTACACAAGAAGCATGCCGTACACGTTTATCTCACAGTATCCCGCGTTAACACCCTGCACTGTTACTTTGAAGTGTTTTATTATCTCTTCCTTTGGCAGCGTGTGCTCGCCAAAGTATATCACACGATTGGCGTATGCTTTCTGGAACAATTAATCGTTAAAGACGTTTCTAATAGCTGGTTAACACTATTGAAGATGTGCTTATTACATTACTTCGACTCAATCCATAACATCATCATACTTTCTACTAGGTACTCCAGACGTCACCCACGACGTGACGTCACCCGCACAAAAACGCGGTATGGAGGCGGTGTGCGGGCGGGAAGCCGCAGACGGTGGCGAGTGTACGGGCGGGGAACCCGCACGCATTCCACCCGAGTGCCTAGTTGGCTTGGTGGAGTAGTGTGCCACATTACAATGTAGGATAGTTAAGTTTTTTGAGGGATAGCTTTCTAGTAGGTAATCCCAAGCATTAGGAGATTCGTAATTAGCTATTCTTTGGTAAGTGAATAAATAATACGGGTACCAACCAAGCCAAGGCGTTGAAAGTTTTCCTCAACAACATTTAGCACAGATCGAGTGTCTAGTTCGGGCAGCTTTAGTGTCATTGTTCTAAGCAAGTTCCGTGAATTCCTGTTTCCATAACATAATATTTCTTGGAGAGACGCTATTATACGTCAACTAGTGGCCATGGAAACCAAATAATATTTGTTATTGCCAAGTACATATTTTGGAAACAACCAAATATTTTCTTTTCCTATTCATTTCTAAATTTTTTTTCCAAGATTTTTAAGGTTCCGTATTTTTAATAAATAGGGTTCTTACTCAATTTACATTTTCTTGCTGGGTACCAGCACCGTGGAATTACACCACTATTTGTGGATCGGTGTATTTAATAATTATTGGAGGCACCCGTTGCTGCTGGGCGGAGTTATAATTAATATCAAAAACGCAGAACAGGGTAATTATAAAAAAATACTGTTTTGAGGAGTAATAATTAAATAGATTTATTACATTCTACATCCGATATAATAACATAAGGCATAAGGAATACAACATACAACTAAGTAGGTAAAGGTACATAATAGTAAATGTATCTAATATCGTCTACTACTAAAGCTGTTCCATCTTCTGTTTGGGTTGAATTTGTAGGAATTCTGTCCATATCTCTTCGATTGGTATTCCTTTGCTTTCGATTGATTATGAGAGCGCGCCAGGGACTCTAATTCCGGTGGAATTTCCTGAAACACATTAAAACATATAACTTTAATATTACTTACTAAGATAGGCTGCCCCGTGCCTACCCCTCAATACGTATGTGTATAATGTATACTTGCCCACTTACTAAACATATTGTTTGTTCCCTAAACCTTTACAATCCAAAATGTTAAAAACTTCAACCATCATCATTTTTTTTTATTATGTAGGCGAATAAAGAACTTATGAAGCAGAATCGGCCACCAGCTCGGAATGCTGCTTCCACTGAGAACTGACAAAAAGTCAATGGTTACTCCATCGACCTCACACCCTATAGAATAGACGCTCATATACCACATCAGGTAAATAGATCTTATATAAATCCATGCCCACAAAATGTAAGAGGTAACAAACAATGTTTGTGTTTGTCAGGATTTGTGGTGACCTTGTCCAGACGGATGAGCATCAGTTAATTTACTGAAAAGTTTGCAATATGATTGAATAGGTACTAGGGGTATGACCGTCTATAAAGTATGAGGTAGATGAGTTACTCTGTTCAAAAGTTATGATTACCTGATTAGCTTCTCTGAGCACCTCAATAAGGCCCTTCGCTTGGCGCGCGTTGTCCTCAGTGAGTATCGCGTGTGAGACGCCTTTGTTGTCCTGCCGGCCAGTGCGCCCGATCCTGTGGATGTAGTCCTCCGCCGTGTTCGGGTAGTCGTAGTTAATCACGTGGGTGACGCCGTCAACGTCTGGAAAAAATATTCAATTCAGATACCTTCCTGACATCTACTGATCGTAAGCCATTGTTAAGAGTGGCAATAATACTGATCCCAGGAGCAAGAGTGAATGGTGATCGCGTATTCTTACTGTAGCGTGTCTATTCTGCTAGTGGAATTTATATGGAAGAAAATAAAAATATGTAAGTCAAAGGTGTTATCCAATAGTCTGATGAGACAAACGGAAGACACTCATACTATACATTTGTTTGAATACTCAGTACATATCCAAAGTGACAACTGGCTCAGACATCTGAATCACGCGCAGACAGAACTGTGCAGAGGCGTTTACGATTTTAATGTCAAACTAACAGTAGTTAGTATGACTATGTCGACACGGGATATCGCGCGTAGCCGCGCGGCTACCAAGATATACTTTAATCACCATACATTTCAATTTAAGGGCGCATTGTAAGAGCGCGCCGTTGCGCTCTGCATACTACATACGCTCTGCGTACTAAACAAATACTTACACAGAAGAGTATAGATAGAAGATTTGCTTACCAAGGCCTCTCGCAGCAACATCAGTAGCAACAAGAATATTGGTCCTGCCATGCTTGAACCTATTAATTATACTGTCTCTCTGGGTTTGGGTCCTATCGCCATGGATACCCGATGCCGGCCACCCGTTCTTCCTGAGTGTGCGTTCAAGATTGTCCACAAACTTCTTTGTGTTTGTGAAAACTAACATTTTACCAAACCCTTCACCGGAGATATCATGCATTATTGAATTCAACCTGAAAATTAAGAAAACATTGTTAACATGCAATTAATCTCAGTAGATTAATTAGAAATCGTTTTAATAATCCTAATCCAAAGCAATAAGATTTGGCATCCATTGTACTCAAGAATTATATAAACTTACTTATTCATCTTATCTTCTGGGTCACACACATGAACATATTGCTTTATATTATGATTCGCTGACAGCTCAGTGGACCCCACATTTACTTGTACAAACTCTCCCAAGTAATCCTTAGCCAAATGTCTCACTTCCTTGGGCCATGTGGCTGAAAACATCAGGATCTGCCTTTCAAGGGGAACCCCTTCTAAGGCTTGGCGAATTTGAGGCTCAAAACCCATGTCCAGCATTCTATCAGCCTCATCTAGCACAACATATGTGCACCTGCTCAGATTTGTTGTCTTGCTGGTAAGGAAATCATTCAACCTGCCCGGTGTAGCAATCAGTATATCTACACCAGCCGTCAATTCATCAGCCTGCCTTGCTCTGTTTGCACCACCATATATACACACACTGCGAATATTCAAAGTCTTTCTAAAGTCCTTCGCCACTTGCTCAATTTGACGAGCTAGCTCCCTTGTTGGAGCAACGACTAGGACTCTAGGACCGAGCCCTTTTCTTCCTTGATTCTCTTTGATATGAACAACAGCTGGCAACAAGTAAGCCAATGTTTTCCCTGTACCTGTCTGCGCTATACCAACAAAATTCTGACCACTCAAAGCTATAGGCCATCCCTGAGACTGTATGACAGTAGGTTTCGAGAAACCCTGATCTTTTAAAAACTTTTTGATGTATTCCGGGAATTCACAATTTTCTATATCTATATACGGACTTGGTACGTCCTGGCCAATGATTGTAACGTTATGTTCACTGCGATATTCGTCTATATTATTTTGCTGCGCTGTCTTGGTGGAGTAACATGTTGAAGAGTAGAGTTTTTTAAATTGTGACCATCTTAGTGATTGTCCTCCGTCTAATGTTGAATATGGGAGTGTGACGACTCGAAGAGGATTTGTTGCTATAACTGCTGCTTTCAACTGCTTAGAATTTTGTGACAATCTGAAAATAAATTCCAATAAGAAATCATAATATAGACAAATCAAAACAGAGATAATCCAAAGGTTAACTTACATTTTGGGTAAGTCCTTTCCCCTTAAAATTCTGGTAACAATATTTAGAGCCATCACTCTTGTCAGATTTCTCCTTTGATTATATATCAATAATAAGCCTTTTTTTACTTCTTGTTGCTTCTTGTAAGAAACTAGCAAAGTGGAAAAAGGAAATATTTTAGGTTATATTTACGTAAAGCACAAGTTAGAGTAGGTACTAAATCAAGGTATTGCCTACATATAGTTACTAATAATCGATTTACCTTTAATTATTGTCCTGTTTATTTATTATAGTGTGTCCTACTTTCAAATAAAAATATAACAATTTCAACAAATCAATAATCAGTCAGTCGAGCAAAACATGTGTTACTGTGTTAGTGTAGTGTAGGGATAGGTCCAAATTTAATAAGCTGCTAAATTAGCAGTGCTAAATTTATTTAGTGTCAACACCTGTTAAATAATTTCTAAGAAAGGTGTTAAATATAGCACTTAGCAGTCACAAGTACCTATATTTACGTGTTACATTATCTAGGTAATGAGTGTTGTGAGTAAAATTTCAATTGTTTGTGTAGTGTTGTTTACATTTTAAAAAGAAAAACTCTAAAAGTACTCTAAAATCGATATTCAACGGCAAAAAAGTGAAATATAGAACTTTTTTACGATAGCGATACCGTAAAAATAATTGGAATGAATTAATTATGTTAACTATCTGTACGTTTTTAAATTTAGCAGTTGCTAAAAATAGCTGTTAATTTTAGCATTCAGCAGTTTTTTTTTTAACGTTTAATCCTATCTCTATTTTCTATGTACAAATAGCAGGTGCGTATTAAGTAGTTTGAATTGTCTAAGAGGAAATCCATTGTCAAAAAACTAAAACCATCTATTTGCGGAGTTTTCATTGGTCAGTAACCAATGACAACTGGTCACTGACCAATGACAACTGTGCCGCCGTGCCGGTGCCGGCCAGTGGAAAATCGCGCAATGAAACCCGATTTGAAAATTTGTAATTGGTCACATCACTAGTGAATATTCCTTTTAGTCTGTGGCGTGGATGATGACACTAGGGCTGTGTTGCTAACTCAACAAATTTGTCGCAATGCTAAAATGGTAGATTTCTCAATATAAAGCCAGAGCCAGAGAGCAACCATTTGTTGAGCGACAATCACATAACTATAGTTCGCGACAGGTCGAGATGACATTCGGGTTATGAGCTTTTTGCAGAATAATATCGGAATTGAAATTAGCAGGTTTAGATTTATAGGTACCAAATAGGTACCTACCTATCTAATTTGTGGAGCAACAATACTATAGCGACTTTTGAACCTTTTTATAATATAAATGGCAGCTCCTGTCTAGCGACATTTGCCGTGGGCTTTTTGGCGGGAAGTGGAAAAGTCATGTTGTCATTTTCGTTTTAATTTCTAAAACTTGTGTTTTTGTGTAATATTGGTGGAATATTAACCATTATATGGTCATAAATGTGCGTGAGTGTGGGCAATTGGAACAAAAGTGATGAAACATGATTTTCGGCTTCTCACAAGAAGTCTAGTAATTTGTCAGTAAAATATCCGCCACTTTACTGGTAGGGTTTGGGGGGGTAGAAATAAGGTAGTTATAAGGTAGATTTAAGGTAGTTATAAGGTAGAATTAAGAAAAAAATGTAATAAAAGTATACTGATGTTAGGCTCCAAAGGGCTAGTTCCCAGGGGCCGTAAAACTAATCTTATATAAAAAAAAAAAAGACATTTGCCGTACACTTTACTCTACTTGGCAACACTGACCTAGGCATGTTAAAAACCGGCCAAGTACGTGTCGGACTCGCACATAAAGGGTTCCGTACCACCGTACAATATTTGAGAATAACGTCAAAGAAATAAGTTAAAAGCAAAAAGAGCGACCTTCAGTCCTTCACCCATATGCTTACCGGATCAAACTTATATTTTATCAAATAAAATGTGTCTGAATGTTCTGAACATAATAATATACCAATAGGGTTGCCATAAAGAATATGCTCAAGGCAAAAAAAACTAAAACCCGACTACTGAAAAATCGCGCTCTAAAAAGTATGAAACAAGAAAATATTCTCATCTAGAGGATAGCCGTGGTCCGTGATCATATGCCACTTTGAGCTAAAGGGTCTAAACGGACCACGGCTATCCTCTAGATGAGAATATTTTCTTGTTCCATACTTTTCAGTGCGCGATTTTTCAGTAGTCGGGTTTTAGTTTTTAAACTTACTTTTTATTTAATTATTTTGGAGTTATAGGTAACAATAAATATATATTTTTTAAATGTGCTCATCAAGCTTTTTAGTTCATGAAATTATGTCGTCTAGAGGGCGCCATATACAATTTTATGTGACATCACATAGCCTATAACCAGCGCGCCATTAAGCCGCTTCTAACGATGCCTCATTTGTCAAATTACGACAAGTAGTTTGGAAGTTAGGCGGGAACAGATACACATACATACCGGTCAAAATCATAACCCTCCGCCGTAGTCGGGTAAAAAAACAAAAGCCAAAAGCATCCACGGCTTCGTCGCGCGCAGCTGTTGTACTGCGTCCTTCTCTATCGCATCATATAGTACGCGGATGCGCAATGCTTCTCTGTCATATATATTTTTTGCTTGCTCCAATTTTTTTAATTTCAAAGCCCGGCTACCGTTAAGGTACTATATAATTTCAAATTTAAAAAAAAAGCAATAATACATACTGAAGCGTGTCAGATATTGATACTTTTCTAGCTTTTCAGGCTCCAACATGATAAATTAAAAAAAAAAAAACTCGAGCGCGTCAGATTTTGTAAGCATCTATAGGCTACGGTAACTGCTTTACATCAGGCGGTCCGTACGCTTTATTGCTACCGTAGTCCTATAAAAAAAAACAATTTCAGAGGGGGTGTTCAGTGAAACTTCCAAATGCTCCCAATTCTTAGACTGATGATCATATTAGCAAATTCGACACTTCTTAGTTAGTAATGAATCCCCCTTATCTTAATCTGAAGCGTTCGAGTATTTTAAGACGGTTTGGTTCCCCTGAGCGTACCCACCAATATTAAGGGCTCATACTGGTTGGAGGTTCTTATCAATATGTAAGCTATCTCCCTTATCTTAATCTGACGCGCTCGAGTAAACCCCGAAGATCCTTCTACGGCTCCGGTAAGCAGACGGGTGAAGGTCGTCCTTAGTGTGATACTCTGCAGCGGCGCCACCATGATAAATAGTGACCAATCATAGTAGAAAATGATGTACCCTTAATGTCCATAATGTACTTATATCCTTTATTGATGTACCTTCACTAGGTAACGAGATATTTAACATTTTAGGTGGCGCCGCTGGGTAGGATACTCTCTGGCGGCGCCACGGTGTACTCGTACTTAGTAATGATATCGGCAACTATATTCTGTTGTAAATTAATGTACTAATGCTGTATGCTATGTACATGCCAAAAAATATTATTATAAGACAGTAGTTATATTTATTTCAGTTAGTTAAATTTCCCTAAAAACACCCGTACAGTCCCTAGAGACGCCACATCGTACTCGTACTTAGTTATGATATTGGTAACTATGTTCTGGTGCAGATTAATGTACGAGTGCTGTATGCTGGGTACATGTAAAAAAATATACTTATAAGACAGTTGTATTATTTATTTCAGTTAATTAAAGTTACCTTGAAAACGCGCGCGGGTCCGGTGTACAGTTTGAGTTCATTATACTTTAGTACCCACATAGTACCTGTAATAAAAGATGTCTTCGAGTTATGCCACTGATAATCTTTAATTTATAAATCTATTCTTTATTTAGTACATTCAATTATATCATTGAAACATCACTGTTTACCTTTATCGAATAATGACACTTTCCATTTACGTAGGAAATGCGGTCAGCAATTTCAGCATCTTGGTGGGTCCGGTTCGTTCACGCGGAACCCTAAGTATTTTTTCTAAAATAAAGGTAGCCTAAGTTGCAGTTAACATTTTTCTTTATTAATATGTATTAACACACACTACACTACTACACTTACTTACACTCTAATGTTTCTCAGCTCATCCTACTACACACCTAGGATAGGATAAGCCGATTAGATATAAACTCTAATTTTGTTAATAAAATATTCAGTTTATACTTTGTTTCTATTATTTTAGTAATCATTAAAATCTTCTATACAAATAAATAATATTGAAATGTCTGTTTGTAGTGTCAAAATTGCTTTGAGTTGACTTAATACCTCCACAATGTGGTGGTGTATGGCCACTGAAGCCTCTGACTACCCCCAAATGGGGATAAAAGTCGTGACTATATTTTTTTTTTTTTACTATTAACAGAAACACAATTATTATTATTTTTGTCTGATGTCTGGATGTTTGTTTCGGATAATCACCGAAACGGCTGCACTGATTTTGACGGGACTTTCACTGGCAGATAGCTGATGTTATAAGGCTACTTACTGTTACTTAGGCTACGTTTATTTGAGAAAAAATACTTAGGGTTCCGCGTGAACGAACTGGACCCACCAAGATGCTGAAATTGCTGACCGCATTTCCTACGTAAATGGAAAGTGTCATTCGATAAAGGTAAACAGTGATGTTTCAATGATATAATTGAATGTACTAAATAAAGAATAGATTTATAAATTAAAGATTATCAGTGGCATAACTCGAAGACATCTTTTATTACAGGTACTATGCGGGTACTAAAGTATAATGAACCCAAATTGTATACCGAACCCGCGCGCGTTTTCAAGGTAACTTTAATTAACTGAAATAAAACAACTGTCTTATAAGTGTATTTTTTAACATGTACCCAGCATACAGCACTCGTACATTAATCTGCACCAGAACATAGTTACCAATATCATAACTAAGTAAGAGTACAATGTGGCGTCTCTAGGAACTGTACGGGCGTTTTCAAGGTAACTTTAACTAACTGAAATAAATAAAACTACTGTCTTATAAGTATATTTTTTAACATGTACCCAGCATACAGCACTCGTACATTAATCTGCACCAGAACATAGTTACCAATATCATAACTAAGTACGAGTACAATGTGGCGTCTCTAGGGACTGTACGGGCGTTTTCAAGGTAACTTTAATTAACTGAAATAAATAAAACTACTGTCTTATAAGTATATTTTTTAACATGTACCCAGCATACAGCACTCGTACATTAATCTGCACCAGAACATAGTTACCAATATCATAACTAAGTACGAGTACGATGTGGCGTCTCTAGGGACTGTACGGGTGTTTTTAGGGAAATTTAACTAACTGAAATAAATATAACTACTGTCTTATAATAATATTTTTTGGCATGTACATAGCATACAGCATTAGTACATTAATTTACAACAGAATATAGTTGCCGATATCATTACTAAGTACGAGTACACCGTGGCGCCGCCAGAGAGTATCCTACCCAGCGGCGCCACCTAAAATGTCAAATATCGCGTTACCTCGTGAAGGTACATCAATAAACGATATAAGTACATTATGGACATTAAGGGTACACCATTTTCTACTATGATTGGTCACTATTTATCATGGTGGCGCCGCTGCAGAGTATCACACCGTCCTTAAGCGTATCTCGTACTGCATCACGAGTGGATATAAGAAATAAAAGTCAAAATATTTCTTACGTACGAATTATATTGATTACTATTACAATATCGGAACAGGGAAATGGAATGACGGAAACAGTTATGACATTCTTTCAATCTTAGAAAAATAAAAATAAATATGTGAGTGAGAAGTCCTCCGAAAGTCCAAAGGCGAAATACAGTTTGTATGTATCGCCTCAATAACAGAATCAGCTAATCCTCAGCAGAATCACAGTACAAAAAAATATCACAGTGTAAACAAAATACATTTATACTCCGTTCACTCGGGGATGTTCAAGATGCTTGAAGACATTCAATTAAATCTAGCCTGTCAAGTCAAACTGCATCATCAATCATAATGGCATACGAGATACCTTATTTAAACGTCACACAATGTACTCCTACGAGGATTTGCTATAATTAATACTATTTTTGTACTTTTAAGTTAATAGTCATTGAATCTCTTGTGGCCACCACCTCCTTGACCATTGCCCCTTCCGAAATTGCTTCCGCGCTTGAAACTACCGCCGCCTCCACGTCCGCTGCTGTATCTGTTTCTGTTCCAGCCACCGCCGCCTCCTCCGCAACGGTCTGCCATCGTTTGCAACTGAGGATTCACAATCTGTAAAACAAAAATATATTTAATTAATTAAAAATTATCCATAAATGGGGCTGGTGTGAATTATGTTTTTTTTTTTTGTTTTGTTACAGCATCTGAGGATGGGATCCAGACAAAGAGGGTGTGGACACCGAAGGCATGTAGCTGTATTTGATGTACCTCATACTTGCATTCATGTTACGCTATAGAAACGTACCCATGCCAAAGGTATGAGGAAAACTAATGAAGAGAAAATACAAAAATGCAGAAAATACAAAAATGATTAAGTACCTGATTGGCTTCTGTGAGGACTGATACGAGGTCTTTAGCTTGGCGTGAGTTTGATGGTGTAAAGAACGCATACGACGTGCCTTTTGATTCTGACCTTCCCGTTCTTCCAATCCGATGGATGTAATCCTCAGAAGAGTTTGGATAATCAAAGTTGATAACATATTTAATACCATCAACATCTGAAAACAATAATCATTAAAAAATGCCTACAAATGAGCTTAAACTAGAGAGACATTGAACAAGTGTACAGCATGAATCTGTGTGATGTTTACGGGTAACTCATAGACACATATTACTTACATGAATGAGTTACACAGAGATATGTACCAAATACAATAATATTTGCCTCTCACTCGGAACCCAGGAGTCTTATTAAGGGCATTGATGTTACAGTTAACTTCAGTTTATATTTGTTAGTCTCATTGCCCCTTGAAAACTCCATTTGGCCGAAACAGAAAACCCTTGACCTCTTGCCGAGTATCTCAACTGTGGTCAAGTTTTTCAACAATGCACCATCGAAGACTTTGTCTTAGCAATTAATATGTTACTCTAGTGCATCACCAGGTTTTCCACTCTCAAGTGTATCCGATATACGGACATACCATCAAGCTTTCCGGCCTCGGGTCCAGTCATAGTGAAAGGCACCTATGAGGCACCATAATAATGACGAGTTATTGCATTCTCTAGAATGTATTACAACTGCATCAGACAAGTGTGTCATCTACAAAGCCAGTGCAGTAACATGCCCTTTAATTTCGGGCAGTAATCTGATAGAACACAATAACTTTCCGCCAGTGCCTCTGAAAGTACAAAATAAATGCAAGTTACATAAAATATAGGTACAATAATTACAAAAGCATTCTTATCAATTCATCTAACTACAGAGCACATTTTAGAACTAATTATTAAGTACTTACCAAGTCCTCTAGCTGCAACGTCTGTTGCAACAAGTATGCTAGCACGGCCTTGTTTAAATTGATATAATACTTCATCTCTCTCTTGCTGTGTTTTATCGCCATGCATGCATACTGCTGGCCAACCGTACCGCCTTATATTCCTAGTGATATTTTCTACTTTCCTCTTAGTTTCTACAAAGATAATTGTTTTGGTACCAGGCTCTTGACTCTGACCAATTTCTTGCAGAAGTACATTTAATCTAGAAAAGAATTCAAAATTATAGTTATTACATGAAATTTTATAAATCTTCAATCACAATGTTTTGTTATATTGATATAACTGATCAGATCTTCTTAGAGGAGTATATTTTAATTTAATCAAAATTATTCATACTGAATATTATCATCATGATTCGAGCGCACATGCAAAGGGAGGGACAGCGACAGGCTAAGTTACAATAGGTACATACTTATTTTCCTTTTCGTGTTCCTGGCAGATATCTACTATTTGCAAAATATTGTGATTTGCAGATAGCTGTAGTGATCCAACGTTTATCTGAACATAGTCTCCGAGGTAGTCTTCTGCCAGTTTTCTTACTTCTTTCGGCCATGTTGCTGACCACATTAAAGTTTGTCTATCCGGGCGAATTTGTTCAATAATTTTCCTTATCTGGGGTTCAAATCCCATGTCCAACATGCGATCGGCTTCATCCAGTACCAAGTACGTACATCTTTGGAGGTTTGTAGTGCCCTTCTCTAAGAAATCAATCAATCGTCCAGGGGTGGCAATGACAATCTCTACTCCCCTCTCCAAATCACGACCCTGTTCTCTTTTAGGTGCACCGCCAAACACACACGTGTTGCGGACATAGGCAGCGTTGCCAAAATCTGTGGCAACTTGTTGGATTTGCTGAGCTAACTCCCTGGTAGGAGCGAGAACCAGTGCAATGGGTCCATCGCGATGCCTTATCGGTTGCTGGTTGTTAATGTGTACAATTGCAGGCAAAATGTAGGCGAGTGTTTTCCCAGACCCAGTTTGAGCAATGCCAACCAAGTTCTTTCCAGACATTGCAATTGGCCAGCCTTGAGCTTGAATAGGTGTTGGTTCCTTGTAGCCCATGCTGTTAATGCTCTGATTAACATAATCAGGGAAGTTGCCTTCCTCAAAGTGCTGAATAGGATTTGGGACCTCTACGCCACTAATAGTGATTTCAAATTTGCTTCTGTATTCTTCAACTTCGTAGGGTGATCTGTTAAGTACTGTTGGGTGGGGGTTGTAGAAGTCTTTGTTGAATGGCTGCAGAGACATGGAATCCCAGTTCGGTCGTCGCATGTTCTGTCCGCCAGTGAAATCTTTCTTGCCGCCAAACCCACCGCCAGATCCACCGAATCTACTACCGCCGCCGCCGCCGCCACCACCACCGCTGCCGAATTTCGAACCGCCACCGCCAAATCTGGAACCACCGCTTCCACCACGGCTATTGTTCCAATTACCAGACCTATGAAAAGAAAATGGTTCTTAAGCTGGGCACATGTTCACGACTTTTTATGGCACGCTATGGCTGTTCTATAATTTAATTCAGACATCTCACGGCGAAAGGATAAGACGGAGCGCGTATAATACGGGATTGATGGTATTTAATATGACTTTTGGTGGCTTCACTCACTTCTACCTATAGTTGGTGCGCCATGCCAAAATTGTTTCGCATGTTTTCAATGTTTTTTTATTTGCCAGATAGCTTCAACTAAAACCAACATTAACTGACAAACCAATCGTGTGCAAATTCCCTCTAGAAATTAAATTGCCAAAATCATTGAAGAGCAATGAAATTTGTTTTGTTCTGCAAAATCAGATGTCATTAAAAACTGGACATGTGCTTGTGCAAATCTGATGTGTGCCCTCAAAAACCTCACGTGTGCTCTCAATACACACAAAATCTGATGGTATGTGCCCATTTCTCTTTCTAAACAATTTAGACTAGAAAATCGCTATATTTTAATGACACATTAACGAAATTTGGAGATTTTTTAAAAAATAAAACTGCTTTTTGTATCTATCTACTAAAATCTTCTTCAAAACACATAGGTACGGCTTTTGGTATGTGTAGTGACGTTATTCATTTTTCCTATGAGTCATAAATTAATAGATCATAATAATCAATATAAGCAAGCCCCTATTCGAATAGAGCATTTTTCACTAGATCCGCCCACTTACAACTAGCTAACGCCACGTACGCAAGCGTACAGTAACGATCAATACCCATGTACCACGTAGGTACGACTGGCGTTCGATCAATACTAAATACTTCTAGTAACAAAATGGCCACTAAATTATTTATTGAAGCATTTCGTTAGGACAACGACAAAAAAGAAATAAGTCCAAGGCATTTACATCCATAAATGATGATAAATTATTAAACACATATTTCAGAACGTGGCGAATTTGCTGGCTGGTTACAGATTTCGGGCTTTCAGAGGGGAATTAATGCAAAAGGTTTTCAAAATCAACTAAGACTCAAAATAAATAATATGGAATTTAAATACTTACATTATGATGGATTTCTTTTACTGGATGATGACAAAGTTAATTCCGGATTATTAAAAATGAAGCAGGGTCCACCTGAAATAAAATGGACGCCAGTTAGTCACTATTTGTAAAAAACTTATCACCGAATTTTGTATTCTCCTATTTTAATTTAACATTAATAATAATTACTATGAACAAAGATAAAGACACTGATATTAAATTTATGATTAGAACTGGAAATTTGGACTTCTTTCACAAAAATTTAGATTCACAAAGAAAGAAACACGTCCCACCTTGACCACTGCTTGAGCCGAAAGAAAGACCGAAATTCGGAAGAGCGAAAGAAAGAACGTCACTGTCTGAAGAACTGAAAGATTGGGATTGGAACTTGGAACGAATGGAAACTGAACGGAATGAACAAATCAATGAGAAGGAGTATGGTAATCAAGAGATGAGAGCATTGGAAGGACTAGATACATAGTTTTAACTTTAAACGAAAAGTTATATTTATACGATTTTGTATATATTTTTGGTAGTTTAATGGAGAATGCTCTAGATCAGGTTGCGATGTCATGACGAATGCATTCCGTGTGCTTGATAAGTTAAAATATATATAAAATATAATTTTTATTACTATTATTTTATTTTTGTACAGGGTGACATCGAAATCGTGGGCAATATTTTAAAATATGACTCAACACATGATTCAGAATGTTTTGTGAAACAAAAAAATCTATTGATAAAAAAATATTGCTCGGGTAAGCAAATAAGAAAACCATGTAACTGTTATACCTTACTTGGGTAATAATTATTTATCAATTGATTTGTTGATTAATATTCCCTAAATATTCTGAATTATATGTAGATCACCGTTTAAAATATTGCCCACGATCTAAATTTCACCCAGTATAGTGAAATGAAATTATATCGGGTTGTGCTGTGTTATTCCATCAAGAACAACTAAAAGAGGAGTAAATGATCCGGAAGTATGATTTTATACCTCTGTGTGTGTGTCTTTATCGGCTATTATCATAATTGTCAAAGCAAAAAAATAATTTAACATCAAGGACAGACAATATTGGTGTCATAAATAAACCTAAAATATCATACCAAGTTCCTTTTTTCACTAATAAATTCCACTAGCAGTTATGGATAAGCTACAGGAATAATATTAATAGTCGTTATTCTTGTTCTTAGCGAAATACCCTATGTATCTCGTTCACACTTTTGACTAATGCCTATGCGTGTATCTCGCTTACACTGCTGGCAAAATATTCTCATGGTGCACCGTAATATTGCGTTTCCATAGCATCCTGCTTCCATGGCAAAGACAAGTTCTATGCAGGTACAAGTTTACGTTCGCCCTTATTCCATTCATTCGTTGTCATCGTGTTTTCATTATGGTTTTCATTGAAGCTTTCTCTATGGTTTTCATATATCAATGTCATCATGCCACATGTCAAATTGCAGCTTATGTCATATTTGAACTTCACTCATTCATTTCACACATTTTATTTTTATTCATTCATTCGTTCATTCGCTACATCGAGGAAGTTTGTGCGGTGATGTTCTGTTTCTCATTTTATATTATTTCTCAATAAAATAAATCATATTTCGTATCTGTTTTGGGTTAAATTTACTAAATAAATAACAATAATGGCAATGCAACCACATAGTAAGAAAAGAGTGTGCTATTATTATGACAGTAAGTATAACAAAGTTTGTTACCCGCCACTACAATTTTGCTATTAGAATTTAAGTATTTGATGCCTAAAATACGCTCAAAGACCGCATATTTTGTATTCTGTGTTGATTATTTACTTTATCAGCGTATTTTATTTATTATTATGTTTATGAAGTACTTATGTGCGTCTTGAGGATTTTATTGTATTATGGCTTGCATCATCTTTTGGCGTCTGTACTGCGTTCTACTCTCCTATTGGCTACAAGGTTTTCGTTCGCATTTTGATATGTTCGGTACAGACGGTTATGTGTCAAGCTATAAAATGGACTGTGTAACATTTATATAATAAGTTTAAATTGGTAATCTTCAAATAAATTTTCTTTTTAGGTGACATTGGTAATTACTACTATGGACAAGGACATCCTATGAAACCCCATCGTATACGTATGACTCACAATTTGCTTCTCAACTATGGATTATATAGAAAAATGGAAATATATGTAAGTTGATGATGATGTACTTCTGCACTAGCAGGTCTAGCGTGGTCTTGTTATCAAGACAAAATGCGAGTGATTTTGTCTAGTATCTACTCTCCAATGACATAAGATAGAGAGAGTGACTACATAGATAATCCATGTCATTCTTGTTATTCTTGGCCTGCATGCTAGACCATATAACACTTTGTTTATTTGTTATTGTTGGCAGTATCTAACACAAAATGCCTTGATTGTTGAGTGAGTTGTATACATGTGGTACTTATCAATATACATTTCCAGAGACCACACAAGGCAACGGCTGAGGAGATGACCAAGTTCCATTCAGACGACTACATCCGCTTCCTGCGCTCCATAAGACCTGACAATATGTCTGAATATAACAAACAGATGCAGAGATGTAAGGCGTTTTTATTACTATTATAACTTATTGTATAACAGCCAAAGACTACCATGAAAGAGGGAGATATATGACCATTGAAAATAGTATGTCTAACGGCCGAATACTCCTACGCAACTTAAATTTGAGAGCTGCTTAACTTTGACGCGCCATACAAAAATGACAGTTAACGACGTCTCAAACTACTAAGTGGGACTTAAATATTTAAGTAGCCTTTGAGTATTCAGCCGTAAGTCAGTTGTACATGAAAAATAATGTTAAAAAGATGTTGGTATTGCCAATACGGCTCATCTTCTGGTGAATAACACATCCAAATGCCTTATGCCCTGTGTCCACTGGCAAGTAACTTCCGCAATTTCTTGCAAAAGTCATTTGCCGACGTGTTTCCACTGACTGCAATTTTACACAACCGTGTACATGTGGAACTTGCAGCAAGTTCGGCAAGTCGCAGAAGTCCACTTGCGTGAGTGTTTACACAAGAGTTTGGCAAGAATCTTGCCAGTGGATTACAGTCCTTTGCTGTACAAACTTATTTATTTAAAAATATATTGTCAACAGTCAATGTTGGCGAAGACTGTCCAGTGTTTGATGGCCTCTATGAGTTCTGCCAGCTGTCTGCGGGGGGCTCAGTTGCTGCAGCTGTGAAACTAAATAAACAGGTTAGTCATGCTTTTAATCTCAGTAGAACTTCATTAATGGTGGTATGATATATCATATCAAGCCATAGAATCAATTTTATGACCATTGGTATGAATTTGTAAAATTAAATAAATTATGTCCATGTAAAGAAAGAACATGTTACTATTGAGTTGTAAATAAATGTGTCTCGACTTGTTGTCCAACCAAAATGTTTTATACATTTGAGTTCTGCTCAAATCATATTATACGGAGACAGACAATGTTTAATAGTTCTTTAATACTTAGTAGCTAGTCACAGCGAGACACTGTTTCAGTGGTGTTAGCACACACGCCAAGACAAAACTTTTGTCTCGCATTATGTTGCACCCAGTCGCTCTATCACTTTCTAAATGCATAGGAGCGAATAGGAAAAATCTATTTATCTCGCGTTTTGTCATGTCACGGTAGGCTGTGCTGCTAGTGCAGTTTCAGTTGTCGCATATATACGACTGTGATGGTAAAAAGATGACCCATTCCAAATGCCTGTGATATTACATTAACAGGCTTCAGAGATCTGCATCAACTGGGGTGGAGGGCTTCACCACGCCAAGAAATCGGAGGCGTCAGGCTTCTGCTACGTCAACGACATAGTACTGGGCATCTTGGAGTTGCTCAAGTACCACCAGCGGGTGCTCTACATCGACATCGATGTGCACCACGGCGACGGCGTGGAGGAGGCCTTCTACACCACGGACAGGGTCATGACCGTGTCCTTCCACAAGTACGGCGAATACTTCCCCGGGACTGGTGAGAACCTTTTATGAACTAATATACACCGGCGGCTACGCCCGCGTGCATTTCGAGATTGCCTATGTCACTCAGAGGTAGAGCAGCTTTCTATCAGTGAAATAATTTTCGGAATTGGATTGATAGTTGCAGAGATTACTTACTAATATACTTGAGCCCGTCACATACATACGGAATCCCGTTTCGAAATATCGAATTGGGGTTTCTGAACGCGATACGTCCATACATTTGGATGGATTTACTGCGTTCGGAATCCCCAATTCGATGTTTCGAAACGCAATTCCGTACGGAAAATTCCGTATGTATGTGGCGGGCTTAACTGCAAACATCTTTACCTCTATAATATTAGTATAGAAAAAATCGTACTCGGTACATTTTAACACCAGCAATACTTGAAATCGTGTCAGTTTTGCTATTCAAGACAAACTGGAGTATTCCGTGACGATGTATTCAAAGTCGCACTGCAGTGCGCCCACATGTTGTCAATGGTTTTCCGGTCGCAATGTAATAGTGGCGAGCCTATTATCATTACTGGACATATACATTATTATGTGAACATTATGACCAAAGACAAACATTGTAAGCGCCTGTATGCCTGTACGAACCTATCCATTTCTCGACAGCCATGTGAAGTCTGCATCCCTTGCACATTGCCAACCCATTCATGTCACCTATATTGTTCATCATTAATGTTTGGTCTCGACAGGCGACTTACGTGACATCGGCGCCGGCAAAGGCAAGTACTACGCGGTGAACATCCCACTGCGCGACGGCATGGACGACGAGTCGTACGAGTCCATCTTCGTGCCGATCATCTCCAAGGTGATGGAGACCTTCCAGCCGAGCGCGGTGGTGCTGCAGTGCGGTGCCGATTCACTCACAGGTATCAATAACTATTATTTTGTATGAACAGCACCTTGAGCACAATCTTTACGGGTTCCTTCAAGTTCACAGGACAGCGGGGCTAATAACAACACTATGTGACGTTGCAGCAATTCTACAAAAGCAATTCAATGTAACGTTGCAGCAATTCTACAAAAGCAATTAATTTTTCTGATCCTCCATCAGAATCCGCTAAATTTCCGTGTAACAGTCACGAATGGCGTAAAATGTTTAACTATTTTACAGAAATTTAGCGGTATTGCTAAGGAATCCTCAGAAAATCAGAAAAATGAATTGCATTAGTAATGTTTCATGGCGTCGCTATTAGCCTCCCTGATCTCGAATAATTAGTATAAGGCAGTAGCTGTCCGCGTTTGTCTATTTGTCCGCTTTGTTATTCTGAAACTGCAGATCGCAGTTTCAAATAAAACTTAGTGACAGTGATATTACTCGATGGCGATATGATTACTTGAGAACATAGCGCGGCTAGACCACATCGTGATTGTTCATAGCGAGACAATTACCTAATTGATGGAAAAATCCATATTTAATTACTGAATACCAAATTGTGTTATAAACAGGTGACAGATTGGGATGTTTCAACTTGACTGTGCGCGGTCACGGGCGGTGCGTGGAGCTCGTCAAGAGATTTGGCCTACCGTTCCTGCTGGTTGGAGGCGGCGGGTAAGCATACGTTTCATTTTGCGTCTTAGGCCCGCCACATACATACGGCATTTTCCGTACGGAATTCCGTTTCGAAATATCGAATCGGGCATTCCGAACGCAGGAAATCCATCCAAATGTATGGACGTATCGCGTTCGGAAACCCCGATTCGATATTTCGAAATGAAATTCCGTATGTATGTGGCGGGCTTTAATATTGATATGACACCCGCGCAGAAGGCTTGTTTTCTTTCTCTTACCTTTATATCGTCTGCGATACGCACTTATTATTTTACTACTTGACGAGGCGCAGGTTGCAGTTGGAAAACGTATTCATCAGCCAATCTACGCGAATTTGCATTATTTTAGTCCTGATTATTTTCTTACACTACTGGTTCATGTCAACATTTTAAATCGTACTTATCATGTTTCATAAGCAAGACAATAAGAAAGAAGACAAGCTTTTACTGCGTCAGTCAAAAGCTTAGTCAACATTAGTTTCGTCAGTTTTTTTTTTCGTTTTTATATTTTAAGCAATATCTTTATGAGAATTATTCTGTTACACAGCTATACTATTCGCAACGTCTCCCGTTGCTGGACATACGAGACGTCGGTGGCGTTAGGAGTGGAAATAGCTAATGAACTACCCTACAATGACTACTTCGAGTATTTCGGCCCGGACTTCAAACTGCACATATCGCCGAGCAACATGTCCAACCAGAACACCTCGGAATATTTGGAGAAAATCAAGAACAGGCTGTTTGAAAACTTGAGGATGTTGCCGCACGCGCCCGGCGTTCAGGTAACATAACCTTTACATATCCTCGTACTATACAGCTAAACGTTTATTCTCCGAAGGGGTGTTGATCTATTTTTGTTCTTATAGGTACAAGCAATCCCAGAAGACGCTGTCAACGATGAATCGGAAGACGAAGACAAGATCGACAAGGATGAAAGACTGCCGCAAAGTGACAAAGTACGTTCTAAATTCGTATTTCTCGTTTGTTATGTAGTGCTTACATGGCGTGTTCGTATAAATATTTGCGGCATTTTGTAAATGGAAATGAGCTATGTGAAGTGCATTATGCCGGAATTCTCTCTTGGTAAAAGTTTGAGAACAGTTACTCGTAGAAACAATGAATGATGTACGATGCAGTTATGGTTATTCTCGTAAATTCTCACCGAGGTAGATACAACATGCGAGACATGTTTTTTTTTGTGTTTGCCATTGTAGCTTTCTACTGGTTAATTCGGTTCAAAGGTAATCAAGTGTGTTATTGTGTTTAGGACAAGCGCATCACGGGCGACGGCGAGCTGTCGGACTCGGAGTCGGAGGGCGAGGGCCGCCGCGACAACCGCTCGTACCGCGCGCCGCAGCGCAAGCGGCCACGACTCGACAAGGACAACTCGCAGCTCAAGGACGAGATCAAAAGTGAGTAGCGATGCCTTCTTACTAGTAAACAACTGAACTATACATCTACTATCATTCAAATGTAAATGAACGGTGTCTGTTGAAGATATGTATTTGAAAGAATGTATATTGGGTTTTTGGATCTTCTCTGTTTGTTGTGCGAACTGGAAATCGCCCGGGCGGATTTCAACGCAGGGTTTTCACTATTAGACTTAAAAATGGGTAAATTGACATCAACAATGTATCCATTGTGGGCCGAGCTGCAGAACAAAATCAAAACTACCGATTTTTTGCGATCGAAAATTCATCCTCGCAAAACCTATTTTAAGTATGTGTATGTGTTAATAACTCGTCATTTTTTTTTTTCAGCTGAAGACATAAAAGATGACGTGAAGAGCCTAAGCAGTGTAGAGGAACCAAAGAAGGAATTGCCACCAAATCCCTGATGCGTGCGGTAAAACCCGTAATTTGTACAGTTATTCTCACGCGACGTGACTCAGGTATGAGGCGCCAGTGTTAGTAAAATGACGAAGTTACGTGAATCTGATAGTTAGATTTTAATATGTGTAGTAAACAAAGAAGAAATGACTGATGCACGTCAGTCACACAATAACTTGTGAATGTCGTCCAGATCTCAGACTTTGTAACACTAGTTCCTTTCTAACTGTATGTTTTATTCCCCATTCTTATCAGGTTTGATTATACATAATACTGCCAGAAAATAATTATTCCAACCCATAATCAATTACAATCCAGTACATTATTATTGATTTGCAACTCTTCGAGAAATAGTCTAGGTGACTATAGGGTTAGTTAGGATTACAAAAATCTGTGAAAACTTTGGATAAGTAAGTAAGTAGAGATGTTTGACTCTACATTAGAGTGTGCATTTTTAGAGTGAAACATCTCTTACTATCATCTCATAAAAACTGAGTGGTCTAAATAGTTTCAAAATTTACTACATAATAGGTCATTTGTAATCACTCTAAATGTAAAATTGTATTTTGAACATTAGAATAAATATTTCTCTGAAATAGTTTCTTCTATTTATGTTTTGAATTCATTCATTAGATAGGCTACATAGATTTAAAGTAAATAATGAGTGTTCGAATTTACATGTAATACATAGATTAGAGTATTAGTAATCTTGCTAGTAAGATGTCTTTGTTCGTTAATTTATATTATGGCCTCGATAAACACTTTCCAAATTTCAATTTGTCAATCAAGGATAACTGTTTAATATTATTTATAGTTACTATTTCTCTTCAACCCGAGGCTGGTGTGTATTGACGATTATAAGCCAATTCTGTGATTACTAAAACTAAATTAATTAAATTATTGTAAGAGATGAAATGACAATGGCGGGATTTCCTCACCAAAACAGGGCTTGCCATATAGACGCCCTATACACACGACGACGGTGTCTTTTCCACGCGCCGAAAAATATAACAAAAACGTGCTGCAAAGGACAAGGGTCCAAACGTTGGCTTACGGCTACGCAAATGATTAACGAATCCGTTTGCCCATTTTCTATAATATACCACATTAAACTTATTGTGTGTACCTTCTTCAAGTTTTTCAGAGAAGGTTACGTGCATTCCGTAGAACACGCGTGGACGGCGTGTGGTAATCAAGTCGTGTGCATAGGCCCTATTAGCTATTATTAGACCAACAAATCAACATTAGTTTTGGTACATCAGAATTAGCGTCAATACAAACAATTGACGACCGCCTGGTCTAGTGGATTAAGCGTAGGCTACTCCGCTCACTGCACCAGATGGTGGCAGGTTCAATTTCCGTCGGGAAAATTTCGAAGTTTGGGACTATTGGTGTATAGTAATTAATTTTTGATAGTAATTAAATTAAGTTGTTAGTTATAAAAAAAAGTAAATTAAGAATTATTTGTAGGGAATGTTTTGAATATTATAACGGTTTCATGACAATTCCTACGAAAGTACTATAAAAGGTTTCCCTTTGTAAAGCCAACATTACATTTACGAGTAAATCAAGCAAAAATGGCATCGCGCCTGTTGCGATTGCATGACAAGACACTTTTAAATATGTGAAAATCATTACGAGACTATTTGTAAGTTAAAATAGTCGTCACGTCAAAAGAAAGTGTTGCCGCAGCTAAAGTACGCGAAAATAGGAAAGTACCGTCGCGACGCAACGACATATCCCTAAATAATCTCGACTTTATGGAGCTTTACGACAAATATTTTGATTTTGCTACACCAGCGCCGTATTTATATCAACACATTCATAAATGGTTTAATTTATCGATAAATTAAACCATTTGTGATGATCCATTTTTTTTCTTACAATTTAAAGATAGCAAGAGTCCTTTCCTTGTATTTATATAAGTTATATCAATTTCCTTGTGGTTATCTTTTAGAAAATTAAAATGTATGGTCATTATCGCATAAGTTATGTTTTTGTATATAGATTTTTGTAGCAATAACAGGATAGACGTTTGCTTATGCAAGTCGTGCAGGCCCTGTACCCCCAACGGGTTCAATTATTATATTATTATACGTATGACAATGTGCGTGCATTTATACCATGATTCACAGGTTATCATCGGCTGGCTAATACAGATATTAGATAAATTCTGTATAGCACGCTATATTTGCCTGCATTATGTAAATGGACTTAAGTGCGGTGATGAATGATATTTTGAATAAGTATTCGCGTCAAATGAGATGTGTAAGACTGTAAATATATTTTTTATTGTTCAATACATCTTAAATACGTCTATCAAATGTTTTATTTTTTATCCTTACGTCTTAGCTTAAAACCGAGGCAAATAAAACACAAAATATCGCTGTATATTGTATGTATTATTTAAACGATTATCACAACGCTCTAGACATAAATTGCACCATAACTAAACGTACCTTGAAATCAGTCTGGTACCAAAGAGCTACATAAAATCAAATAAATTGGAATGAATATAAAAATACTATGGAAATAATTTACTAATGTACAATATTCAAACAGTAATTTTACATACAAAGAACTCCAGTAAGGGACAGCCTTCATGAATTCAAGAGAAACGAATATCGTAGTTTACAAATATTTACTCTAATGAACACTTAACTGTATGGGGCGAGCTATTCTACGTTCACCAAATTATCGCAAATTGAACCTTACATACATCTGCAAGTGCACTAATCTAAAAAATTCACTTCACGTTTTGAACTTCATTTTAAAATCACACTTTCATTATTTCCAAAATACTCCACTTCTAGTTTACAATTTACAAAGGAATGTATAATCTGGAAGATGTCTGTCATGGTACTTATAACATAATTACTCACATTTCATATCTTTATTCGGACGTAACCAAATTGTGCGCATCTATAGGCCTTTTAACGTATGACTAGGTAAGACCAATATTCACAGCAGTAAGCAGTTTCTTGCAAGCATGTACGTTTTCTCGCCAATTTGAATAATTCCATCTGAGAACTAAAATTACCGAACTCTAATTTAGCAGGCGGAAGAATTATTGTAGATTTTTCAAATGTAGTAAATCTGTGTTCATACTCAATGGAGTCATGATTTCACATTATATCGTTTGTATAATTTAATTGTGCAAGGTTTTGTGCCTCGCTGAACAAGTTAATAAATGATAAATAAAGGACTACTTATACATAATTCATCAACAATATTTCCGCCATTACACAAGTCTTCACTGATATTATCTCATATTACAGTTAAATCATGACGGCAAGCTTAGGCTAACGGCTAAACCATAAACTGATTACATAAATAATTTTAGGAGCATTTTAATAGACGATAATATGAATTCATTATAATAAAATTAATCTCAACTCATTAATATTCATTACATCAATAATAATGACCCACTCAAAATAATATATCCTTTAGTGGGTAAGGGTTACAGAAATCTATAAATTATAAGCTAAACGGTTAAAATATATTAATGACAACATGACCCAATAACATAATACTAACTCAATCACAGTAAATAGAAAACGATTATTTATAATTAAATTTTACCTATAAGTTACTTGGAATTATTATGACTGCGTATCATCAATTCATGTCCTTATATTTAATTGTGTTAAAAGTTAAAAATTAATCGTCCGATATAGTAACTAGAATGACGATCCGTTTACATTAAATACAATATTAGATACTAATCAGTAACTAATTTACTGTCTAAAATGTTTAACTTCTAACTGGCACAATTGTGAGCATCCGATAATAAAAATCCGTTTGGGGCCTGTTTCAGAATCGTCGGATAACTTTTATTACCAAATAAATTAGACGTTTTGATCGTTTTTCTATAGAATATCTGTCAAAACTTTACATTTATTTGGAGAATAAAAGTTATCCGACGATTCAGGCCCTTAGTGTAATATGTGGACATTGAACCCTGCTCAACATATCACGTACTGTCTCCACGCCGGACTGCCCCAGTCCTTGGCTTAGGACTCAGTGCCCTCTGAAAATAAAGACATAACATATAAACATTTCCACGAAAAATATGAATATATATTAATAATAAAAGTAACTCCAAATTCACTTATAAAAAAGTAATAACCAACCTGGAGTTAAAGGATGATCTCGTAACATTGAGCCTGAAATGTGGAATAGTCATTACTATGTATCAAAAAAGAGATAGGTCGTAAAATACTAATTAGGGCCTGTTTCAGAATCGTCAGATAACTTTTATTCATCAAATAAATATGGTGCTTCCACAGATATTTTATGAAAAAAATGTTAAAACGCCATATTTATTTGGTGGATAAAAGTTATATGACGATTCTGTAACAGGCGTTTAAAGTAATAGAGGTTTAACAATAAAATTGCAGAACTTTTGGTTAGGAAGACTTCGATGAGCATATGACACAAAGGTCACACTTTGTAGATAATCTTAATAGATGAAGCTTCTTTACCAATAGTAAAAACAAATTGAAACATTGCTTTAAAAATGTAGGGCTTATTTCAGAATTGTCAGTTTTAGCCAGAAAATCAATTTTCAGTTTTGACAGTTTTTCCATAGAATATCTCTAAATTCTGAAACAGGCGCTGATAGAAATAAGCACATGATACATAATATGGTGTACAAACAGAGATAGTATACTCCAAAATAACTAATGTGCAGATATTGAATATTAAAACGGAATTGTAGCATTATAAACCATGCATATCTAAGTTAAAGGTTATTTACTATGTATAGTTCTGAGGAATAATATGCATACCATGCAACTTTAAAGTAGAATGAATAAAAATTAAAGTCACCATAGCCACTTCCTTGCTGTGAATTATCTGTTAATGGCAGTCCAATATCTTGCTTGTTAGTAAACTTTTAAGTAAGGTACACAAGCTAATAAGACCAAGATAACTGTAGAAAATAAATGGTGTCTAATGAATAGGATCTATGTAAGACAAGACATCTTTATAATCACGTTATTCTTGAATGGGATAATGTAACATGTGCACAATATTGAACTTTCGTTATGAATATATTCACTTTGTGACGAAAAAAGAAACGTGTGTGTTATGGCATAACGCCGTTACAAACATGAGCAGACAAAGCAGCGTGAAGCGTTTACCTATCAGCGTAACGGCACATAGACAGCACATGGATCGTTCAGTATAGGATAGCGTCTGAAAGTTGGTTACTGGTTAGTGCGGCGCCCGGCGTGATGCCCACGATGCTGCCGCCGACGCACGCCTCCACGCCTTTTGTCGGACCACCACCATAACATCAAATAATAACCGCGTCTTTACCACAACGTCACATTCGCCACGCTAAAGACATTGTACTCTAACATGATTTCTATTAAAATACCTACAGTGTTTTTGCCGTCCTTTGGTAGATTATGTGCGTGGAATATGCATTCTATTGTTGTGTTATAAAACGCGTCGAGGGTTATTATTCAATCTTATGCCATCACCCAAAGAATCGATAGTAAAAGTTACATTTAATTAAAATAACGATTATTTTATTTTATCAGGGCATGTGTCACCAGTCCAGTCGATGACTAGTAAAATCATCTGTGTCATAAAATTGCTAAGTTACAGCAGACAGCTTTTGCTTTTAAACCCTTTGATGTTATAAAAGAACATAGCACATAAAAAATCGTTGAATGCATAGTAACATTATTATTAACTAAATTATAAATAAAGCAACAAGCAGTAACACTCATGTTAACAAAATTGTATTTAATTAATAACAAAAAATAATTATCAACAACATGCAAGCCAAATGTGTTAAAAAACTAACAACAAAATAAATTAAACAACAAATCTGTACGAGAACTCATCAAAGGTTTAATATAAAATGGCACTGTTTTCCTTTATCTGTAAAAATGAAAAGTGACAATTGTAACAGTTCCATGGTATCCTACTAATCAATATGATAATTTAGTACCTATGTCCTGTAAGTTAATATCACAATAGGTACCGGGTGTCTTTACAAGATATTATTCATATTATATTTTTGGTCAGTCCCATTTAACATAATTCGGCTATTTTTACATTTAAATCGAATCATCATTTTATCATGCCGGTGACTGTCTTAACATCAATTTTGTATTAAATCAATAAAATGTTCAGTCTAGGAACAACCTCAAAAGTAAGATTTATAAAAATCGACAAACAAAAAAATCCCCTCGATCCTGGCTTACAGGAGTAACAGTGGTGGGAGTATGTGGCGGGCTTTTAGACCCATTAAAAACACCAAAAAAAGCTCAACATAAAGGTTTAATTCCATGCAGTGATCTTACCTGTTGTGCAGACAGCGCTAGAGTCGGGGTTGACGCCGGCCACGGACCAGGGCCGCGCCTTGCCCGGCGTGCGCGCGCAGCCGTTGCCTACGTACCACACGCACAGTTACACGCGCACACGCAGCGGACACAATACGTGGCTCGGGATTGGTGGTGCAAAATATTTGAACTGCTTATAATATTCAAGTAATAATTAATGGACAGTCTTAATAAGAATGACGTGACAACTACCCAAGTAAATTTAAAAAAAAACCTATGGTTTTCCGCAAGGTAACGACTGAGTCAATCAAGTATATTTTGTTACACTTGGCATGATTACCTATGGTCTAAATTACGGAATAACTTTTTTTTATTATCCGCCCGCTAACTTAGTAACAGCCTGTTACCGTATCCAAGTTATACCGGTACCCAAGTTATACCTCACCAGAAACAAACGGTGAATCCTTTTATCCCGGAAAATGAAAGTTACCATCAATTCTCACGGATAGCCGAAAGACGAACGTTTATGCGCGAGAAATTAGTTGGCTCTGCAGTAAATTTATAAAAATATCAAGTTCAAATAATTTGCACAAAACCACGTCATAGCTGACTTCGGGAGTTGCGTGTTTAGTGACTAGGATCGTTAGCCTTTAAGCGTTCAATCACACCAGCGCAGCGTATAGTTCGCACTTAAGCCGTGTTAGCGCATTCAATAAGGCAGTGGACACCACTTTGCACAAGTATCGGATGGCGAGAGAGTAGTGATAGAATGGTGATAGCTAGGTTACATCAGTTCTCTTCTCTCACATAAATCAGGCCATCCTTTACTGAAGCTACATTTTGAAGATTGTTGTATAGTAAATGCCTGTATTTTTAGTAATTATAAATAATTTATTCCAATAACACCATTATTTTCATGTTGCAAAAAGTGTTTAGTGCTTATAAACAATGTATTTCCCAATGACAATGAACACTTAATAATTATTTAATAATTGTGAAGTTTTAAACTTACCCATAGTATTGACATTATCCGAGGATCGCGAGGGCGGCGGCGTGGACGCCGCTGTCTTCGTACCAACATTGTCGGAAGACTTGCATCGTGACACTTCTGTAATTTGATATTCGGCTCCTGTAGTATTGTTTAAAAACAATTGCTTAAATAAATAATTCATATTCGTCGACCGGCCTAATGCACAGATTTAATCACATCAAAATTACTTGATTTGACATTCGAGCAATGAACCTACCGCATTCTAATAAAACTGGCGTGCTTTCCCCGGAGGTCACACTATACCTGGAATACAAAAAACACATGTTCGTTACACCATATTAGAAAAGTAAGCTCGATATCGGGTGACGCGTATGTATCTATACCATAGATCTCTATACGTAACTGGATCGCGCTCTTTAATTTTTGTTTGTTGGAAGACCGTGATAGATACAATCTACGCTGAGGTAGGGTAAAGGCACCCAATATTGGCACCCCCCCAATTATTGGCACTTTCGAAGTTATCTTTAAAAAGTAAGAAAACTAAACATGGAAATAGTGTTTTTTTTTTGTTAAGAGTCATAAATTTCACAGTTTTTCACACCTACCTAGTTATTCTATCCGCTGAACTAAGAAATCCCATAGAAATATGGGTGGACAATAATTGGTGCAAGGTGCCAATAATTGGGGGTTTTACCCTATATTATATTTTTTCGCTTGTGTATCCCACTCGCTCTTAGTTGCCATTGCTAAATCCCTCTATCGTCTCCCGTGCGTGGACACCGAGCGTCTCACTCGGTTCGCTTATGCGATCCTTTTAGGCTAGTTACGCACTAGCGTTTAGCCGCCTAGGCGGTTCATTTTGTAGCGGTTAAGTGCGTACGAACACAAGCGGTTGCATATATTATTAGAACCTCCTCCTCTTTGAAGTCGGTTAAAAATGAAAAGCGGCTAGCCGCGCGGTTAACGGCTAGTGCGTAGGAGCCCTTAGTAGTTAGAAGTATAATGGTGTAGTCTTCTTCTTATTGTATGGTTAGTGGCCAACCTAGTGTCAGAGTTGTTCAAGCCGCCCGAAGGCCTCTGACAAGGCTTAACGACTGCTGCCTAGATGAAAACAACCGGGACGTGCCCTCCGAAGCACGGAGACGCTCAGTTCAAATGCCACTAAATGGTCACCCATCTCTGCCAACCTTGCCAAACGATGCTTAACCTCCGATCGTTTAGATCGTTGCAACCGCTGATCGGGTTGCAACTGGCTATGAACGCCTCAATGGTGTAGTATACATGGTGTACGTACATGGTGTCGTCGCGCTGCAGCGTGGGCGAGTGGCGCAGCGGCGAGGGCGAGGCGAGCGACGAGAGCGAGTGCAGCGAGCGCGAGGTGAGCGGCGTGCGAGTCGACAGCGACGCTTCTTCGCTGCCCGGCGGCGTGCGGCACGTGCGCCAGAACTCTTCCAGTCCTGCACACACACACACACACTACTCGTAGGTTCTTCCCTCGACACTGACACTGCTTTTGTTGACGGGTTCAAAACATACCTTCGTCGATATCCTGCGATTGGTCCGTGATCGGCCGGGTGGGTGCCCTTGTTTTGGCTCGTCTAGGGCGACCTACGAAACGATAAATTATTTTAGTAAAATACGCCACTCGCTAGGGATAAATACAAGTAATTAATCGACATTATGAATTCCATACCGACGAGCACTTTTAGTATCGATATTTATCAAAATGGCAATACTTTCAATAGTAAAGGATCGATAATGTGCTCTGTAAGCGGCACATAACGTAACTGACTAAGTTGGTACAGTTGAGATCCAGCCTCGCGATACGTGTAAGTGTGTGTGTGTGTGTGTGCGTGTGTGTGTGGGTGTGTGTGGGCGTGTGTGTGTGTGGGTGTGTGTGGGCGTGTGTGTGTGTGGGCGTGGGCATGTGTGTGGGCGTGGGCATGTGTGTGGGCGTGGGCATGTGTGTGGGCGTGTGTGTGGGCGTGTGTGTGTGTACCCTTGACGAGGTGGCGGAGCGTGTGCGCGGGCAGGTCGGCGAGCGCGTCGGCGGCCTCGGCGTGCAGCGGCGGCAGCGACAGCATCTCGTTGCTGCTGCACTGCTGCTCCGCCACGGACTTGGGCCGCACGCGCCGGCACCCGCGCTCGCGTCGCCGCCCGCCCAGCGGCGTCGCCTACTCACCATTTACATATCGATACATGTTTTTAAAAGCGGTTAGAAAATAGTCTTCGTATTTTCATTCAAATAAAATAAAACTTGTCGGTAAAAGGCACGAAATACTAGATTTTTTGAAGACTTATTTAAGTCTTACTTCACCAATCTTCTTTTTGGGGTTGAGTTCACCAACACAGTCAGGGACAGTTTTGCAGTAAACAGACTGTCACCAGTACATCAAACAATACTCAAACTAAACAATCCTACGTCATTGGAAAGAACTACAATATTTCCGTTAATAATATGATATCTATTGTCTTACCAAATTCAAATAATCCAACTTCTAGACAGCATGAAATAATTTGTAACATTTAGGTAGGTACTGCATTTACACAATATATTACTATAATACAATGCACGACACGTCAATCTCCAGTGGTGTTTCCTTATCAGTCGTCATTTATTGATTTACAAAATTTATCAATGTAGTTTCCCAAATCAGGTAGTCTGTATCTATATTAGATTTCGATACAAGATAACATTGATAATGGTTTATTAGTCAATAATGTCCCGCTAACAAAATACGGTCATACATTCAAAAATCTTATGTAGTTCATTCTTGTTTATTTCGGAGAGCAGCACATTGGAGCTATTAAGTTTGCCAAAACTGCATTAAAATAAGCAAGTGGCGATTAAAAAATAAATATCAACAATCAATGCAAAAAGAAAATCCCGCTGAGTTTCTTGCCGGATTTTCTCAGTAGAGGTCGCGTTTCCGATCCGGAGATAAAATTAAGTAAAAAAAATACAATTTGTAAGTAACCCGTAGGCCTAAACGAAATAAACTATTTGAATTTGAACAAGAAGCTATGAAAAGATTTGTGTGTGACCCCGATTTAGGATAAGAAATATGCCTAACGTAGATCCACGCGTAGATCCATATTTGATTTTCTATTGCGGCGATTAAGTAAGGATAGTCCAATACTGAATCAGGTCGAGGCGACATTCTGATACTTATTTGTATGAATTGTCCACTTACCCCAGAATGCGATATTGGCGTCAGCAGGTCTGGTATGTTTCCTTCGGCGCTCGGCATGGGCTCGCTGTCTACGTTGTCCACGTTTTCACACGCCAAAAGAGCGAGACTCTCCACTGCTTGACTGTACCGAAACAAGCAGCTCCATCACACATAATGGTACTCCTCCGGTGTTGAAAGACTGTTGTCAACACTTAGGTTTGTTTATTTGTTTTTCACACCAGATGTTCGAAAATGTTGACAAACATTTTTTTGCACCACTTATTCAAAAATCTAGTTTTGGTTTTCATCGGTATTTTCACCGAGTCTCCTTAGATTTTTTTGCTATTCCCTATATTTGAAAATTTGGCCATAACCACTTAAGATATTATATACTAGAAATAGAGGCCTTTCTTCAGGGTGATGCTGGGAAGTACGTATACAAGCACTACCCATATTTTAGGTATGGAACTATTTCTCATTATATTCTAGAAAAAATATGCTTCTAAATTCAAAGTACCAACTTGATAGCTATCTTTAGTAATTTTATGTGTATCTTAATTTCTTTCTATTTACTTCTGAGATTGAGGACCTCGATAGGGACTTATATCATGTACTAGTAAGTGATGACTCAGGTGAATGATCACTTACTTGAGAAGGTCTTGAAGAGTATTGTTGCAGGGCGCCATGGCGTCTCGTACAGATTGAAGCGTGACCAACTCCCCGCTGGGCCCGCCGCCGCCCATAGCTGCGAACACTTCGCCACACCGCTGCCGAACATATTCCAATTACAGAACCCAGCTGGTAATATTACTCATCGAGCTTTAGAAAGAGGTAATCGGCTAACTTTGGGGTTATGGAGCGTCATGTATCAGTGATAGAGTCGACGCCCTTCGAAGCCAGGTTGTTGGCCAAAGTGGCCTTTACAACTTCACCCAGACAAAGGGCGAACGCAAAGTGCGCTCCAGCCAGAGGGGCAGGGGGTTTGGGTTAACGGCTCTCACACACATCGTACGAAACACACCTGTAACCTGTAATAGCTGCTTTATGGCCGGCGCACACTGGGGACGGCAGGGCAGAGCATCGAGCAGGATCCCTATATCCTCCAGCACAAAAATCCTCTGCGATACCGCGACCTACCGCCGGCATACCTCGGTATACGGCGCGGCCTGGCAAACGCCGGGGCATACCACCGCCGCTTCCCGCCGCGGTATCCTCCGGCGTGCCTTTCGATGCTCCGACGTCGATCACCGAGCATTGAAATATAGACCTTATTTCAATTGGATAAGTATTGAATTCGATTGATAAAAATTAAAATGCCCTGCCCTGCCGTCCCCAGTCTGCGCCGGCTATTACACCGATCTTTTGTGAGATGGTACTATACCCGTCGAGCCAGCCCGTATATGAGCCGCTGTCAATTGGCTCTACCACCAATTAAAAAGTGTTAAATGTTGTGTGGTGTGCGGTGGATATGTAACCTGCAGGTACTGGTGCAGCAGGTGGTGCGCGGCGGCGGCGGCGCGCTCGAGCGCGGCGGGCAGCGGCGGCGGCGGCAGCGCGGCCGCGGCCGCCGCCGCCAGCGCCGCGGCCGCCTCGCCGCCCGCCCACGCGCGCTCCAGCGCCAGCGCGCGCAGCCGGGACACCGACGCCGGCGCGCAGTTGCCCGACAACCTGCAACCGGCCCGCACGCGTCACCGCACCGCCCGACACTGACACCGACCCAGCCAGTGTTGCCAGATGACCATGTGAGTTTCCCCCCATTTTTTTTCAAAAATCCCCCGCAAATTAGCTTTTTGAGAAAAAAATCTCACCCAAAACAGTTTTTACTCATTTGAAATTTCAATTTGTACTATTTTTTTTAAATTTCAATTTCCATTTTTTTATACAAAAACAAAAGGTACTCTTTCCTAATAACTTCGTTACAAAACGATAACGAACTAATTAAATTAATAAATAGAATATATTACTGGAAAATGAAAATAAGTAGGTATTGATGATCCTCCGTCTTTATTTTTCCCCCCGTCGAAAGAATCCGTCCCCCCGAATCTCCCCCCAAAGGCGAAAAAAGCCCCCGAATTTGCAGGGAACTTGCATGTGGTAACACTGGACCCAGCACCGACCGGCTCGGTCTTCTCACGCTGCCCGCTGGATACGGGGACTCGGTGTCGGGGTTTTAGACTGCATAAGGTCGTCCATAAAATGTATAGCAGAAAGTTTCTGATGATGTGTGACCGGTCTTACACCGTCTGACCGAAGTGTCGGTCGCCGATGATCCGCGGATCCCGCATGAGGAGCCATTATTATGTGAGTGTTCACACCTCTTCCGCAATCAAACCCTGGTGGGGACACCATTGGCACAGTGCCATTGGCGAGGTTCGCCTAGTACGGCAATCAGCAGGAAACGACTGCACAAGGTCCCCCTTCTTTCCTCGCTCATCGCTAGGTATGGTTTAGGAAAGATGTGGGTGTTATGGGGGAGTGTGTGTGGTCGTACCGCTCGTGCAGGTCGCGCCACAGCTGCGCGACGCGCTCGCTGGCGCCGCGGCCGCCGGCAGCCGCGTCGCAGCCGGGGAATTCCACGCGCCGCACCGACACCGACCGCCGCAGTGCCGTCGCTATGTCCGTTAAACCTGGGGGGGGGGGGCGCCGGCTTTTAAACAATCCCGTGGGTGCTCATGATGACTCGTTTAATAGAACAGACAAAAAGGGGATGCATTTTTTTAATGTAGGAAAACCAAGTAAAAAAAGTATTGGGTAAAAACCAAAAGTACACATCTCATACGCTATGTAATATTTTTAATAATCATTTTTGGATGTAATTTTTTCTAACTCTAACTTTGAATCCCAAAAAACCTTGAAAATATACTTACTTAAAACCCAGATTTTTTATTGGAAGTTACAGAAAACATTGTTTAATCTAAATATATCAATTGAAACGTGCGAGCGGGTGAGGTTTCAGAAATATTTCAATTTTAATGTCTGGGTTCATCGGTGCCCTGCACCCACTATTTGGCTTTCATGGGTGCTGGAGCCCCAGAGCACCCACGGAGTCGGCGCCCCTGCCTGGGGGGACACGGACACCCAACGCTTCATACAACTACTTGTCTTTGCCGACGACAACGTAATAAACAATTCCGCATTTATAATAAGTTAGGATATTGATAACAGTTAACATTTTAATGTTCTAAAGATACTGGCGACACAGCATGTCAACGCGTCCGTATCAGCTGTCTAGTCGGAGTTGCCTAAAACGCGTGTTACCTCTTCATTACTGTGAGTGAACGTAGTTTATTTCTTGGAAATTATACAGATATAGAAAAAAGTTCCAAGGAAGCGAAAAAATGCTGATGCCAGAAGTTCGTTATACAGCGTTAAGTATACATGTTGAATTTTTTAAAGTGCGTGGATGGCCAATTCCGAAACTATGGGGATAGCGAAAAATACACAAAGGAGTCTCCGAGCCGATTTTGATGATAACCAAAACTGCATGATTACATTTTAAAAACCATGGAATTGTATTTAGAATTGTCTATAATTCAATATACTTGCCTTGTAAGCTGAAAGCGTTGCGGTCTATGTATAGAGTCTGTAATGTGCAGTTGCACTGTAAAGCCTTGGCCAGCAGCCGTGCGCCCGCGTCGCCCGCTAGATTCCCGCCCACGTCTAGCGAGCGTAGCCTTCGAGCGCCCCCTAGTGCGTTCAGAAGCCCGTATAAATCACCCTATAAACATACAAAAAGTTTTAAAAAATGCGCAATTCGTTACGCAACCTATACCACGGGCAACGAAAAGTAATACGAACAAGAACAGATAATTTCATAAATGTGTTGATTTTAACGTTTCCTCCTTGTTTATTAATATTAAACTTTCAGACAGAATGAACCACATATTTATAAAATAGCCGCCCGAACGTTGGCGAGTCCGATGAGCGACTTCAACTCGAATATGGAAATCATGTATTATATAGCCTTTGACAATGTAAAGTGGGAGAAGGCATGCACGGCTATCTAGGCTAGTATTTTAAATACCTAATTCTGTTTTTTTTTATTTACAATGTGTTAATGACTGCCTGCTCACATAGCGTTGCTGTTTGAAAATGTATACAATTATTCTATTTCTAGCGAAAAGAGGCCGAAAAGAGCTACCATTGAGTTTCTTCTCGGCTCTTCTCAATGGAAGCAACATTACGAACCGGTGGAAACGCTAAAATATTGTTTTTTGACGCTACATATAGCTTACATGAATACAAAAAAAATGTGTTTGAGTTTATGATTTTCATTCCGCATCGCTTCTCTCAGGCGATGGTGTATATTATCCATTTGAAACCTGTAAATAGCTACGCAAAATTTTCCTTATAGTGGTCAGGATTTCAATGCATTGAATTCACATAATTTAATCATTTATGCCTCACCTTAAGTTTACAATCGCTGAGATCTAAGGACGTCAATGCCGTATCTGGTTCCTGTAGAACGTGGACTAGAGCCTAAAAACAAAAAAAAAACAATGTTGTAGTATGGATAAAAATGTTGGTTGACAATATGTGAATGTTGTTTTAAAGACTATACCTGTATTAACGGCGGCGCGTACGACCGCTTCCCCGTCAGTTTACTTAACGATAAATGTGTGATGGAATGATTTTTGCCTATCGCTCTCACTATTCCGGACAACTCAAATTCCATACCTGAAAATAATAATAAAAATAAACCCACATCTTATAAGGGCTGTCGCCTTTATTCCTTTAGATCAAAATAGGTATAGTCGCGTTCATAAGTGCAGTAGCAAATCTCAATCAATACTGTGCCGTATATTCACAGCAATGCAGTCTTTAGAGATGTAATAATAATAAACAACTTTGAGATGTAATGTTTTACTAAAAATTACATTAGGGAACGTACCCATACTACGTGACCCGTTCAGGGGGACAGTCAAAATACCTCGCTTGGTCACAGGGTTGGGGGAGGGGCTTAAGTTATCGTCACGTACAGTAGCGGCACGCTATGATGGCCGGTTCGACATGTGGGGGGGACAAGAAAATTAACCTTATTATAACGGAATTAGACTGGCCGTTTAAAAAAATAAGAATGTCAAAGAATTAATGCGAAAATTAATCTTATTCCGTTATAATAAGGTTCATCCTTTCCCCCTCTCACATGTCAAACCGGCCTTCGTAGTGTGCCGCTAATATAGTTAATATCCTCTTGGGAAATCTCGCGCTTTTTCCAGATATATCCAAACAAATCGCAGCGTTTAGCGCTTTTTAAACTCACAGGTGCCAACACTAACGGCAATTTTGCGAAAAAATATGTGAAACCATATTTACGAATTACTACGTGAAAACTAGAGGGGGGAGGGGGTTAAAAAATTGTAAAAAATGGGTCAGGTGGTACGGGTACGTTCCTTTTGTCCATGGGTACGTTCCCTTAGAATTACATTTCTAAGTTCGCTCTCGCCTTAAGTATTTTATTAGTGAGTGTGAGATGTGTTCAGCGGTGTATGGCGGTGTGTGGTACTGTAGAATACTGGTACTGACTATTGTCGGAGAGGTCGAGCTCGCGCAGACAGCGCACGCCGTGTATGCAGGACTCCAGCACGTGCGCGGCCGGGGAGCCGCTCAGCGCGCCCGCCAGGCTCAGCCGCACGCCCGCCGCGCTCTCGTTGCACGCCAGACCCAGCAGCAGGCTCCTACAAACACACACACATCTTACACACAATACGGACACAGAGGAAGGATTAGTACAGAGGTACGACGCCGTTCAGACAAAGCATCGCGAGGGGGTAACCCATAATGAAGAAGGAAAGAAAGAAAGAAATATAGTAAGGCCCCGCTTCCCTGCCGAGCGTTTTCGCCGTCTGGATTGGTCGAGAGCGCACTAACCCCGCCCACTTTTTTTGCGAAAATATCGAAAATCATTAATTGTGACGTGAAAAACTATTGCATCACCAAAATCGAACTGAATTTTTTTAGGTATTATATTTCACCGTCTTTTGGTGAAAAAAAAAAAATTTGAAATTCCGAGCCGTTTGGAAGAAGATACAAATTTAAATTTGAAAACTGCTACATTTTGGTATTTTTTTCACATAGTAAATGAGCATGTAGCACTTTTTTCCTGCTTAAAATTTAAAGATGAGGGTTCTATAAATACGGTGATATTTTTTTCAAAATGTTTACTACACTCGTTTTAGAGGAGATACATGTCTCGTTAGGTGCCTGTACCGTCTCTATCTTACACTTCGACTCACACACAGACAGAAAAACAGGTAGCAACATGAGTATGATGAGTGAGGGAACAAACAGGATCCTGTCCCAGCATGTTGCTACACCATAGTGGGATATGGTGCAGCGCTGGTACTCTGACAGAGCCTCAAATTGCCGTAATGATAACAGGAATAGTGAACAGAAAAAAATATGAAGTGCTGAAGGGCCTGAGTAGTATGGGAACGTTCAAGCACACTCTCACCAGCGCACCCACCGCGCGATTGCTCTGTCGTCGTACCTCTGTATTTATCCTTGCACTTGCTCGGTGTTTGACTAAAATCTAATTTTGTTTATTTTATATTTAAGCAGTAGTGGCCGATTGGTTAAGCACGCGTCTTGCGGGCTTAAGGTCTTGGGTTCAAACCCTGGCTCACACCTCTGGATTTTTCGAAATCTATGTGTGAATCATAACTTTAATATGATTATCACTTGCTTGCGTTGAAGGAAAACATCGTGAGGAAACCTGCATGACTTTAGACATGTGAAATCCACCAACCCGCACTGGGCCAGCGTGGTGGATTATGGCCTAAATCCCCCTCGCATTGAGGGGAGGCCCGTGCCCATCAGTGGGACCTTAAAAGGGCTAAATTATTATTATTTTATATATTAACTTAAATAAAATGATTTTAAGCAATAATTTTAAAAAATATAACATGATGACCTATAGAGGTATTTTATATAATTCCAATGGTTTACCATTGGAATTATATCGGATGCAGAATCTTTAAACGTCTGTATTTTTTCCAATTTGGAGGTTGTTAAAAAAAATCACTGTTAGTAATCTTAATTTGATAAGCAAATATAAGTCAAATACCCTATTACATTAACGTTGATTCGACAAGATCTTAGGGAACCACGCCAGCCCTAGCAGCAAATTCGTACTACACACACACACCGCGCAATGTCTAATTGAATTAACGATCATTCGGCGCAGACGCAGGGAGACAGCCAAAAGAAAACAGAACAACATGGAATTGTCGCTATTGTAGATGTTTATAAACAACGTGCGACGATCAAAACATGTTTTCGTGTTGTTTATTCAATTACGAAAATGTTTTTGTGAGGTGATTCGTTGTTTATTGATAATTCAATTAGAGGTAAGCATTAGCTGCGTGTACTGACTGATCGTGTAGCCTCGTGAAACTGTTTCGAATGGAACAATCGGTGTTCTGACGAGGCGAATGATACAGCCCTCGAGTTAGGTGAAAACTTTTAAGGAATACTAAATTTATGTAGTCTTTCCTCTATTTTGAAGGAGGAAGAAACTTTTAGGGTGCCGCCGAATCGCCAATTTCGCCATCCAAGTTCCTGAACAGTTAGTGTCGTATTGTATCGCTTGGTCTGTATCAATAGAAATCAATAGCACAGTAAAAAATATGTTGAGTTTGATGGCGCGTAGCTAAGCGAGGAGGGTCATTACTTCGCAGATATCGTTCCTTATTAGCGCCACTATCGAATGGTCTAATAATATTGTTATTTTTTTCAAAATCAACGGGTTCGATCCCTTCCGAAATCCAATAATGCAGTTATAGTTTTCATCAAAATCAGGCCCGAGACCACTTTGAGTACTTTTCCTCATAGTTTCGGATTTGGCCATGCACGCCCACCTGAAAAATTAACTGTGTATATGTAACGTACTTGAGCGCGTCGGGCGGCATCTTGCAGTATGAGAAGTCGAGGTGCTGCAGCGCGAGGCAGGCGGTGAAGAACTGGCGGAAGGAGGGCGGCGGGTCGCGCGCGCGCCGCGCCGCCGACCACGGGTTGCGCGCCGCCAGCAGCGACGACAGCCGCGCCGCGCACCCGCGCAGCAGCGCGCCCCACATCTACACATACACACATCACATTGTGCTTGTAATGTACCAACACGTATCTACGTGACTATGTATATGTAACCCATGTATAACCAGGTAAACCCGATCATCATCTCGGCCGAAAGACGTCCACTGATGGACATAGGCCTCCCCCAAGGTTCGCCACAATGACCGGTCTTAAACTATACTTTAAAGCAACAAGATGTTTGACTTGAATACTCCCTGACCCGGGCTCCACATGGCGACCCTGCCAGGATTGGAACCTGGAATCTTCTGATAATCATAAGACCACACATCCATCCACATCCACACTATAATCATAAGACGATTCGTCCACGACGCTACTGCCTCGGGCGCTATGCGCGATGCATTATGAGCATCGGGAGGTGAGCGTGCCTTAACAGCTCCGGCACCATTCTGGAGAAATGTTAGTAGGATTCTCTGACGTCCCCAGCACCGCACCCGCTAGCACTTTTCGCAGGGCGTGTGGTGAGCGACTTTAACAGCTCCGGTAGGTACCATTCTGGATAAATGGCAGTGAGTAATCACGGTGCAACTCTCCAATGAGTACTAGAATGTTTGCTCTGGCGGCAAGACCTACCGCAAATCGTCCCTGACGGGGTAAGGGATTGCCAGCTATAGCGTGCCACCTTTTGTTGCAAGGTTGGTAAGAGTCACTATTATAGATCTAAAGTAGAATTGAGGATCCTGCACTCCTGCCTCAGGCGCTTGCTGCGCGCGACGGCCTAATTTCGACTTACTATCACGCGGAGTGAGCTGTCAGCGAGGCAAATATAAAATGACAGCGCTCGAGTGAGCAAGCGCAAACATTTCCCTCGCTGAGACCACTTCAGAATCAGAAACCGTCTATAGACCGAAGTTTTTGTTGAGATAACACGCCTGGCACGCTAAGCAATTGAAACATTAATCTATTTACAATACACATATAACATTAAAGAATACTTACATTTTCTAATGTTGTTTCCGTATTTGTCAAATTTAAATATGTTAAAACGTTCGGTTGTGCGAGAAAATTGTATAAGTGCTGAAACAAAAGAGAATCATTTTAGACCATTTCATAAAGAATAATATTTTTATGAATACAGCATCTGGTCCACTTACATGTACGTCATCCTTCAGATTATTATTGGAGAGGTCTAGATGTGAGAGTGTGGAGAGATGGCAGGTGTTGTCGTTCAGCATTGTGGCTAGATGTATTACGGTCTTGCCAGTGAGCCCGCATTGCGATAGCGCGATGTGTCTCAGACCATCGGGATTATTCGCCAGACCACTCAGTATACTAATAGCACCTGAAAATTTAATAACATTACCCCTGTATTCATGAGCGTACCGAGCGGAGGGGGGGAGGGGCGAGGGCGGTCATAATTGAGACATACTTACCTGCGGGGCGATTGTGTAACTTTTTCGTCAATGTTTCAATTCGTTTCGTTCATCCTGTGTTGCTTTATCAATTGAAATTTATTGAAATCGGGAAGAGTGAACTCCAGACTCATACGGATTTCAATTAATTTCAACTGGAAATGCAATACGGGATGAACGAAACCAATTGAAACATTGACGAAAAAGTTACGCAATCGCGCCGCTAGTCCTTCACCTACGCCTTCACCTACAGGAATTCCCCGATTTGGCCTTACCTCATAAGCTCTGATATATTCAAACTCAAAGGCGTCAATGACAATGAGCAAAACAAATAAGTATTAGTAAAGGGGAAAATAGCAGGAATAACAGGAAAACTCATTTTTCATGATCCTGGAAGTGAACTCGAGACTAAATATCGCAAATCCAACGAGGCAGTACAATACAGTACTCAGACCAACCACCTTGGACTCCGCACTCTAGGACAAAAGTATCCGAAAACACATATGCTTTATAAGATTTACGATGGACCAATCGCAATCCATTACTATTATAGATAGCCCAATCAGACTGCGTTGCCTACGCTCCCTTCCCGCATCATTTTTTCAGAATTAGTTTGCCGCAAGTTATTTCCAGTGTGGTTAGTCCAAAGTACAGTGCGATTACAAACAATAGGTAGGAGACACGTCATAATTATTCATTGAATTGAGTTAGTCAGAGCTGGTGAAAGTGATAGCTTCGTAAACAAAATTTTAAATGTACATTATGTAACCATGTAGCACCAATGCTTTTCTTATCGTTTGTAGAAGCTACTGACCAAATCTAATGTCTAAGTTTTCGGGTCACCCAAAGGCTTCCGACATGGTTACCAATTAGTCAGGGCTGACAATTTTCTAATGGAAATGAGGCCCTCATTGTAATCAAACATGACCTCATTTAAATTATTCCGGATGTGCAATTTTTTATACGGAATATTTTATACATACACGAATTCTGTATTATATAATATCGGGAATACTGCATTGGATCGAATTTTCCTGTAAAATGTAGTACCTAGTAATCATATTACTAAGTTCATGATTACACAACTGACCGCTACAGCGCCTGTTTCCGCGACGGAACAGTACACAACAAATACTATTTTAGACTTTGTAAAGAGGAAAACGCCTAAGCATTAATCTTTTATTTATAATTCGTTCACTGATTTCAATTAAATAAAAACGATTTTATAAGGCTGGAAAATTATGTTTGTCACATTGTACCTACAGGATAGTCATCACATTGAAAAACATTGATGGGAGCGTGCGTCGCGTGCATAAGCATGTTATGACGTACGCGCTCTGGTATATCGCATGACTTTCGTTGCATGACGTGCTTTGAATATGAAATGGGACTTTAATAAAATATATTCTATGCATCGCTTCATGAATCAGTTCAATCAAGTACCTATTTATAAATTGCAGTAAGTGGCCCGCGTCACTAACTACAAATCGTGGGCGACTGAGTAACGAAATGATTGGCTTCCACTGGATCCAAATCCAGATGATAACAATAGATAATAATTCGTGTCTGGCACAAATCCGTGCCGTACTTGTAATATTACCCTTACCAAGTGTGTCAAGTATCTAATGTGTAATCGTGTACTTTAGAGACCTTGTGTGACCTTAGCTTTTTTTTTTTTAATGGACAATATGTTGTTGGCCAAAGTGGCTTCTAAAACTTCACCCGGACTGTGGAAAAGGACCTTAGCTATTTAGGCCCGCCACATACATTGGAATTCCGTTTCAAAATATCAAATTGGGGACTCCGAACGCAGTAAATCCATTCAAATGTATGGACGTATCGCGTTCGGAAACCCCGACTCGATATTTCGAAACGGAATTCTGTATGTAAGTGGCGGGCCTTATGAGGTGTTTAACAATGAGAATTGGACACTTAATATACCGTACATAGAACGAGATATAGACGTCGAATGCGGATATCGTTCCTTCGTGCCGGGCGGCGAGGTGCTACCTGGGGCCCTACCATGGACCAATTACTAAGGGGACTGGCCCTAAGCAACTCAGCCGAGTGGACGGCCTAGTACTAACATCGACATAAAACGAAGCGAGTAGTCCAACTATACCGGTAGATAGAACAATGAAAATGAAAAAACAATGACTACCTTTTTTTTTCATACATATATCTAATAAGGGCACCTCTTTCTTTAGTCTTTACTCTGTGGGCCCTACCCTACCACTACCTCTTATATCAGTATTATTTTAACCTTACAGCGACTTTTTGTCATGTCATGACCCTTAGTCAAGGGACGTCAAATTACAAAAAGTCGCTGTAAGGTTAAAATAATACTGCTATAAGAGGTGGTGGTATGGTACCGGTGTTACCTTTATCCTCAATGTGGTTCTGTGAGAAGTCGAGCGTGTGCATGGCGGGCGGGTGCTTGGCGCGCGCGAGCGCGTGGCCGAGCCGCGCGGCGTGGTCGTGGCGCAGCGCGGCGGCGCGCCAGCTCAGCCGCGCGGGCGGCGGCCGCGCGCCGCGCACCACGCGGCACACGCCCTCCCACGCCTCGCCGCTCGCGCGCACGCCGTCGCCGCACACGCCGTGGAACCACGTGTTGTGCTGCAGCGCCATCAGCAGCGGGATCAGGTCCCTGCGCACACCACCACACACCAATCACCACTCACCGGCTACTCTACTCACACTCTTCTTCCTAGCCTTATCCCATCAGGGGCCATCCATAAATTACGTCATACGAATTTCATGATTTTTTTACCCCTCCCCCCTTGTCACAGCTCGTCACATTTGTGAGACTCCCCCCCCTCCCTGTATGACGTCATATATTTAAAAAAAAAAACGGAAATTTAAAAAAAAATTTACCAGTTCAAATCTCGGTTTTAATACTTAGATATATCAGATTTTTAAATGTGACGTCACGAAACTTAGGACCCGTCCCACCCCCTTGTCACACAATGTCACATTTCGTCGACCCTTTATGTGTGACGTAATTTATGGATGGCCCCTTATCCCATTATGAGGGGTCGACTTTCAGTCTACCCTGATTTGGCTGATCACCGATATTTACACGGAGCGATTGCCATCTGCCCTGCGAGACCCGACTAGTGGTACTATCGGCAACCTAAAGGTAAGGCAATATATATTTTTTTTTGGTGATATATCACGGAGACTTCCCTTCCCTACTCTCCTAAAGATAGAGATGTCTATTTTACACCTATTGTGAGCTCAGAGTATGCTCATGAAAACATTGTAGAATCAGTTTTATCTTCACATTGGCCAGTTCCAATCCAGCTATTCGATGTTCTTTAGTAAAATAAATAAAAAATCACCTTTGATCTAAATGATCGAAATCCTTTAGATGTAGCATTCTAATGTCATGTGCTAGATATATGGTATCGATATCCCACGCGACTTCGGCCCTGCAAAAAAGATTTTATATTACTTTACGATACATTAGCGATAATTAACATAATCTATTTGACTCCACGAATTCTTCTAAAATGTATTTTTAGCTTGTTGTCATAAATGCCTATAAAGGTAATGAGGATAACACCAATATCCAATTAATTCTGCAAATAAGGAAATGTTATGGTGTAACTAATACTTATCCTGTACTCATCGTATCTGTATTGTTATTTGTCGTGGAGCCAAGCTGTAGTCAATTGACCGGAGCTCATATACGGGCTGGCTCGACCAGGATAGCACCCTTTCACAGAAGATCGGCGTAAAGCAGCTATTACAGCTGGTTTTCACACGATGAGTGAGAGAGCCGGAAGCCCAACACCCGCTTTCCCCTCTCTCTGTCCCACTCCCCTACAGCTCGGCAACGTGCAAGCAATGCTTTTGGTATTGCAAGCATCTATAGACTACGGTAACTGCTTAGCATCAGGCGGGCCGTATTTGCCACGTAAGTCTCAAAAAAACTCACCTAAAGGGCGTTTGGCACAGATCGCACATAGCTGCGTATTGATTGGAGAAATCACCGCACGTGGAATGTTTCCTGGTGCCACTCACATGCGGTATTGGAAATGGTAGATTAACCTGCAAGTTATTTACATCATCATCATCATCATCACCATCATCACCATCATCATCATCATCATCATCATCACATGGACATAGGCCTCCCCAAAGTTTTTTACGGCTGGTCCTTCCCATCAACTTAGTCCAACCATCCAGCGGTTTCCCGCGACCTTCAATAGGTCGTCGGTCCACCTTGTGGGGGTATTTACATAATTACTAGTATTTATTTCAAAAATGCTCAAAGTCTCTCGAAGTGCGGTACGTCGCGATTATTCGTGACAGCGGGGCTAGGAGTAAGCATCGGCGACCGGCGATTTTGTGACGTATCGATGCTATGTCGCGTTTCTTCGAGCGCGAACGAGCGAGACGCAGCATCAAAATCGCCGATCGCAGATGCTAAAAGTAGTAAGTTTGCGGTGGCCCTTAGGTCCGCGAGCGGCGAGACAGGGAGCGTTTTCCCACTCCCCATCTCCCCGAGCAAACCTAACAAGGCGCGGTACAGCGGTTGCGGTCAGACTATAGGCTTTATAGGTTTGAAGATTCCGAGGTGAGTGATTGGTATAGTTTTAAGGTTTTTTACCTGATTTATAAATTAGGATTACTATATTAGTACTTAATAGGACAGGACATACTAACGTAGCACATATCATATTATAGGTATAATTATTATTTATTGGACTCCGCACTCTTGGTCAAAAGCTTCCGAAACATAAGTTTAATAAGGTGTATAAGATTTAGGATCGACCAATAGCAATCCATTATTATTTTCGAAAGGCACAATAATCTTTAAATCAATATTTTTTTCGCAATTATTATACTACGGACTCCAAAGAGAGGTTGGTCCACGTTTAAAATACTAAGGGCACAGGAATTATTATGAGTCTTTGTATTTTACCTATACACAAACATGTACAAATATGGTCAGAAAGTATAAGATACTTATTATAGACTTCGATAGGGAGTTTAAACAATGAATGTGGTCAATTTTATCCTTATAACATTATTATCACTACCGTGGTGGTAATTAATTATTTTTTAAATTGTATTTTATTACATAGCCTACTTATTGCCTGGTTCGGTTGAACCGACACTGCAAATTGATATAAGAAAAGCGTATTAATCCAAGTTATTATAGTACAAACCTTGGATATGATGTCCACCATGGCCACATTTGGGAACAGGTCGTCGAATGCTGCCACTAACGCATGCAATACGTTTACAACACCATCCGAGGTTCCCTCTTCACCTAAAATTAAATAATTTATATCCAAATATCGTTCAATAGGAGTTGCAATTCCACTATCCTCTGCCCACCTCTAGTCCCCAAAGGTGTAAATAAATCAATATCGCTGGACTATCACACCAACTGTATGGTTCCAAAGTAAGCAACGCTTGTACTATGGCTACCGTACAATGGACTAGGGGCGACGATCCCAATGACACCTAGATGCAGCGAGCAAAGTGTCGTCGTCGGTCGTCAAAAGCGGTCGTCAAAAAGCAGGTCTTCACCTACTGTACTGCCTACAGTAGATCTACATTTCGCCGATGGTATTTCGGTCTCAATGTTATAGGAGGCGATACTATCGCAATTATACCGGCCATATTCCGTCTCAATACAGGGGGATTCGTAGCATAGTACGGCTGGCCAAGTGCGGGTATTGTCAATAATAGGGTCCGACCAAGACTGAGATCTCGGCCGGTCTCGGTTAAAATTTACATCTCGATCTCGGCGATTTTTTTTGGAGAGATTGCGCATGACTGGGGAATTAGTGTATTTTAAAGTAGGCGCGCAATCTTACTCAGTCGGATGGTAGATTTTTAGATTTTTATACATTATGTCATTTCTCGGTCTCGGACTCATTCGAGAATCTGTTTTATTATCGGTCTCGGTCTCCGTCGAGATATAAAAACTAGTCTCGGTCGGACCTTAGTGAATAATGACCGTTTTAAAGTGACCTCGTCTTACATAGAGTTATTAGCAAACAATCGGCGTCGGTAATAATTAATCGCTTCATAGTTAGCACGCAGACTAATGTTTAATTAATTAATATTGCTGTCACAAATATCTACCCGTACCAAGAGTGTTTGGATAACTATAGAAAGCTATTGGCTAGATTCTGTTCATTACAATTAACTTTTCCTATACAGATTAATAAATAAGCAGCATAGGTGGTAAGGGAATACCTATAATAGTCGTCCGTCCGAAATACGAAGCGAAACGTTTCGGATGACGGACGGTATTTTTTCCTACACTCCGAACGTGTTTCGGATCCGAAATGCGGTTTCTTCTTTAGTGGCCCTATTCCGAAAGAATCCGGAACACTTCCGTAACACTATCAGAATAGGAAAATGTACCATCCGTCAGCCGAAACGTTTCGTTTCATATTTCGGAGTAGCCCCACAGAACAGGCCTTAAGTTTTGTTAGCTATAACCACCAGATCAAGAATTAATTTGAGGTTTTCAGGCAATAGCCGGGTTACCCTTGGACTAAATGGCGTTCATAATGCGGCCGCCTAAACACCAGTTAAACGCGCTGTCAACTCTTCCGTCGCACTGTAGGCTGAAAATCGGGTTTCGAAGATGCGGCTCTGAACTTCGGTTTGCCAAATAGCAGTTTTAACGTGCCACTTTGGGAGTGCGTATAACGTTTCTACAGTTATTAAACATATATCTCATCAATGTCGTAACCCTTATTTTTGACAATAACAGCTATAAAATACAGCAATTATTTGTGCAATGACATTTCTTATTGTCATGACAATAAGGTACGTCATTGCACAAAAAGACGCTGAATCGTTAAAACATTCCTGTAATTGAATCGCAATAAGAGTTCGTGGTAAGCCCCCTGGTTGTCAACATGCAATGTGTCACAGATGGCTTAACAAGATAATCACAATGACAGACTCACCTATAAGGATAGACACTGGCTTGTGTTCATGTATCAGTGTCATTGACAGATGATTTGCCTTTTTGCTCTCAATTGCCTCTATCTCCATCAAATGAAATCCATTGTCGACCTATTAAACATAGATGTAATAAAATGAAATAATAAATTTAACCAGAAGTCCTAGCACAGCCGGCTGTGGCAAGACAAAATGTGAGAAATATACATTTTGTCTTATGAAATTAGAAAGAGAGAGAGTTACTCAGAGTGATAAAAATCCATGATATAAAGTTTTGTCATGTTGCCATACTAGGTGTAATGTATCTTATTGTATCTTATTTACTACTTTTATGTACTTACTCTTGTTGGGACCTTGGCTGTGGTGATGAAAATTCTATATGCTGTTACAATCTGAAAATATTTATTATTTTAAAACAATGTAACCACCGCCAGCATGCATAACATACAGTCAGTGACATAACTTGCTGTACATTCTCATTTTTTTTTTAAACGGTCATACTGGTTATTTTACAAACATTGGTAAACATAGTTAAAAGCAAATATTAGCAACATATTTGAATATTGCTTAGACCAAGAAAAGTAATGGATACAATTCATAATAAAAGTGTGCAAATGATAACCAACTTATGTTGCCGACTGTACCGCATACATATTTATGACTCCATTGTAAACAAATTATAACTTCTATGCTGATCAATACTACAGATGATACATACCTATTATAATATTTTCATATCAATATTACTACATTTCTCAGTGTAAAAGGTATGTAAGTAACCAATCTATATCTACATATTATTTATAGAATATGGTCTATTCTGTCCAATATAATTCAAGGTGGGCACAAAACCTACACACACATTTCATATTATGACCAGCACACACTGTAATACATTTATATGTATGTACCATTGTGTTCCTATTTATGTCAATGAAAATAATAAACTCAATGAGTGTATAAATTGGTTTAGTCATAGCTACTAAAGTTGGGCTCACACTGTTGGATGTAGATGTGTTTATCCACAGGGAACACACACAATCAACTATCATTAAGAGAGAGGCACACCTAGGTGACTCATGTATGTAACTGTCCTTAACTTTACCATTATCAGTCAAATATGTAAAGACAAACTGATAATAAGTGTAGGTTCTATAAATACATAAATGTATATTAGGTGCCTACCATGGTTCTACTATTTTATTTATATTTCTTATCAATGATTCAGATTTCATTTAGATAGGTATATAAAATGTATCCAATATTTTTAGCCTACTTTCTTTCTTGTTATGTAAGTATTTGTTGCATTAAGTAATAACAAAATTTAATTATGTATTTAGAACAATTAAAAACCAGTTTGATGCTTATCATTAAATAAATAAGTTGAATTCTTTACAAAATTACTGTTTCTGTCCAAGGCATATTACTTATAGGATATTCTCACTAGGTGTTCCTCAACGAAATCATTTCTCAAAATGTATGTAATTTATTTATGCATATTATGTACTCACCAAAACCCTATTGTCTACTTTATCACCTCTTGATTCCATTCGAATAAGGGTCTTGTATAGAATTTTAACATTTTTTCCCAATACATTGCCAATGCTATCTGAAAAATAAAAATATAGTTATAAAAATGAGCAAGTACATACGTAGTGCATGCTCGTTTTTATTTTACGTACATAAACCCAGGGTGAGCCTGATAAACAAAACAATTAAATAAATGAACGCACCACTCAATTCCGTAGAAATATGAGATTTTGTTGACATTTTCGCGATTTTCTTCAGTGTCATTACTCCCACGAAAAGTAAATATTACTAATAATGCACAATATATCCATCAATGCTAATCACATAACGCTGATAAAATAAAACATAACAGAAATTAACCAACTGAAACTGTACATTCAACTAATTTATTACAAAAATTCAATAATTATTGACCTACAAACCACAACACACAATGACCATTTCAATGGAATCAAAGACAACTAAAAAGGGAAGATAGACATTTTTTATATTAGACATTTTCCGGCCCTGGGTACAAGCCTTTTGGAGGCAAAATAGCCCAGTGTTGCCAGTGCCGCTCTGTAATAATTACATAAAAGACCTTCCATAACCAAGTTTGATCTAGTACAGTACCAACCAACCAACCATCCATCTATAAAAGATTGGAAGACTGGCAATATGTTATGTTAAGGATCTGTTGATACTGAATTAAACGACTCTGATGTGAAATGGTGTTTATTTGTTGTAATGGAGAAGCCTAGAATATTAACACTTGATACATTATTTAAGTAGGACTTCTCCTGACCGAATTCAAACATCAACTGGTGGGTATAAAAACAGTATAGGTACCTGTTTGTAATGTTTCCATGGCAAAGGCACGATCTAAATGAATACGACAAAATATTACGTCCATATTACAGTTCAGGTAATAAGGACGTAATATTTTGACTCTATGCTGGCTTTTGCAGGGCAACAAAATCGACTTGCTCTAAGGAGGTTTACAAAATAATGAATGACAACATTATAAACTTTGTTGAGTAAAATATTTAACGTTAATCCACGGATTTCTTGCGTTAATCAATATCAAGCAATGTTAAAATTGTTGAATGCTTTGAAATCAAAGTAAGAATGCGGGTAAGCACTCATTCGATGCATAAATCATTATTATGAAATTGCGTTTTTGGTATTTTTTATTATGAGAATGCGTTACTTTTTGAGCAGCATTGTATACCTATCTATTGATTGACTATCAGGCACTGGCAACACTAATTTCGTTTCATTTCATTTCTTCTTTCTTTGGTTGGTTTGTTTCTCCGTCTGCTGGATCTATGGTCTGGAGTATTTTCGACTAGGGATGGGCTAACGTTCAAAAAAATATAATACTGCTGAATGCTAATGCTAATAATAATTAACACTTAAAATGAATAGCTATTTTAAGCAACTGCTTAATTTAGCCACATACAGATTGTTAACATTATTACAAACAAGACAATAACACGATAGCCGCCACGCATTATATGGCCACCAAATCCCACAGAGACGCCTTAAAAACCGTAAGAGCTTTCTGCATTTCACACAGGCCGCACGCGATGACTCGGCCATCACAATACGCTCGTTTTGGAGAGAAAGGTGTCCCCCACCACCCCATTTCATTCCCGTCACAGAAGGGCTGCCACCCAGATATAATCTGCCTTGGCCAGTGTGTAAGTCCTTAAACCGGCTCCGCACTCAGGTCAGCCGCTGCAGACTCAACATGTGCAAGTGGGGTTTCAGGGATCCGACTGTGGTGATCCCATCCAGTCCATGCAACACTTGCTGGAGTGTCCCTTGTGCCCGAACACCTGCACGAGGGAGGGCTTGAACGCGGCCACACCCAATGCTATTAATGTGGCCAAATACCTTTTAAATAAGGTCTAATAATAGTAGAACTGTTGACACGAAAAGAAGAAGAAGAACATTATTAATTCATACATTTTTTACGGTATCGCTATTTTAGAGTACTTTTTAAATTTGAAAGTATTCTTTATAAAACGTAAACAGCACTACACAAACAAATTTCAATTACAGCACACATTACCTAGATAACTTAACACGTAAATATAGGTACTTGTGGCTGTTATATTTAACACCTATCATAGAATTTATTTAACAGTTGACACTAAATTAATTTAGCACTGTTAATTTAGCAGCTTATTAAATTTAGACCCATCTCTATTTTTGTCATTTTTATTCTGTGGTTTATTTGTTGATTGATTTGTTTGATTCCATCAAGGGAATTATATACGTATTTCAATATTCCATCCATTGTGCAAATGTGCAAGAAAAAATTGAACATACTATTTATAAATAAATGTAAACCTTTTAGAAAGTGAAGCAAGTTAATGTATAACAGCAATGAATAAAAATTACGAAAGGTGCACTCATTGTAATCGTCGCAAATGGCTTGCTACGGGTTGTCTTCGTAAGTGGTTAAAACCAAATGCATTGGAATGCAAACATTTACAAAGAACTATTGATAACAAGAGGGACTGCAATACAGATATGGTTAACGGAGTGTTTTTAACCGACCGTAAACCGCCTATGAACACAAATAAATTTGTAAAATTTTGGAAGAACAAATTGTTCATAACAGGCAGTGTGAGAACTCTGCAGAGGTATTTCGGGAATAAAAACAATGGGGGCGAATATTTGTGCAGCCTTAATAAATATAACGACGCTTGTACGTCATCAGACAAAAGAGCCATAGCAACAAATGGTTTGGACACAAAGAGAGATGGACAGACAAACAAACAAACAATAAAATGCCAACACTCTGATGAACATTCAGTACTTCGTGGGCACCATCAGCATGCATCTCTTGAAACATGTGCAATATACTGCCAATTATCAAAGTAGGTACCTATTCAGGTTTTACCTATCTACCTGCAATAGGCACTTATAATGTCAAATTGAAAACATACCTTTATATTACAGGCATGGCTGGTACTGGGGTGGTATAACATCGTGTGAGGCTGAAGAATTGCTTGCTGGCCAGCATGATAACGTGTTCCTAGTGAGAGACTCATATGACTCCCGCCACATTCTGTGTGTGTCATTCCGATGTGTTGGACGCACACTCCACGCTCGTCTTCGACACGCCAATGGCTTATTTTCACTGAATAATGAAACATTTGTACCAGCAAACAGAATATCAGAGCATTGTGCAGCTGTAGATGTTAAGTCAAACCTATTTGAAATGCCAGTGAAGTTGGCAAGACCATTAAATAGGTAACAAAAATAAAAAATACAGTGTTCCATCTTAGTTCATGGTAATCGTGAAAGAAACTACTAATTGGAATATTTCACATCTGTTTCAGGTTTGCAAAACTGGATTCACTACAAATGATTTGCAGATTCGTCATCAGGCAGACAGTTTCAGCAAATGTTTGGGACAAGTTGCCATTACCACCAAATTTAATATCCTATGTGTCTACAGGAAGTGATTACATAGTGCCATCATAGTTAAAACAATGTGCCTTATGTACTTGTAAGCTGACATAAACATTATATAAGAGACTATGATGATAACTTGTACAACATTATTATATTAAATTTTTATACAGAAGTCAATATTTTATTAGGAATAATTTGAAAATTAAAGATTTCAGTTAAACAAACTATTTATTCCAGCAACTAAACATAATACTTCATGTGTCATAGTAATAACATTACAATTGTTTCTTAGAAAGAAAGATTTGATAACACACAACACATCAATAATACTAATTGTCTTTAGTTTTTTGAACTCATATTACTTCAGTGTGTTAACTCCAAGGATGTTTTTAGCCTGGAAATTACAAAAACGATTACATTCAGTCATATAAAAACCCACTGAACAGTGACCCTTCCTGGTCGAGTGTGGTTAATTCAACACATGTACAGAATTCTAAAATAATGTATGAATGAAATACGACTGGCTTCGAAAAATCACTGTACTCACTGGACATATTTCTTCTGAGATAAAAATCGCGCAATTTTTTTTTCCCAGAAGAAATTATATGATCATTACGCGTCACTGGGTGCGTACACATGCCTCGATCTGCCTCACTCGTGCTATTACATTATATAGGACATGCATATGTAATGTCATAAATAATATAATAGCACGAGTGTCTATGCGGTCTGACGTCAAAACAGATTGGTCGGGCGCGCCACGCGCCTCTTGTAGACGCACCTACTTGACCGCGCCGTGCCGCGACCCCCCCTCTGCCGCCGAGCGATCTTATTGTATGCCTAAATATTTACACAGGGAATATCTCACCGTTGTAAAAGCAGCTGTTAGTGTCTGAGGAGCTGCAGACACTGGATTCATGTTAAGTGCTGTTTGAATTAACTGTGCGTCTCTTATTCGCGATGCTACAAAACTTCTAGTTGCATTGTTTTCTGGGCTACTGTCTGTTAGGTAAAACAATTCAGCCGCTTTATATATTCCAGCTAAACCCACTCGACGCATATACCAATTGAACTGTAAATTACGGAAATAATTAATGTACTTATCTACTAAATTTAACGATTACTTAACATTAAATTTGGCGTTGAGTACTTACATCAACACTCCTGTCCCCTGAGTTGTAGCATATATCATCCACAAGTGATAATAATGTAGCCAGGCAATTAGGCACATTATTAGGGAGTGTTTGGATTGCCATTGCTTTGGGCCAAGTACTCCTAAAACAAAAATGTTTTTAAAAACTAAATTAACTTTGAAAGATTTTAAGCAAAAGATGGCGGGATGAGCTGGACTCCTACTTGACGGATTGATCCCAGGTAGCCATAGACCAGAGCAAGTGGAAAAAGGGAGGGGAGGCCTTTGCCCTGCAGTGGGACAGTACAGGCTGGAAATTAAAATGAAATGAAAATAACTTTTTGCTAAGAACCTTAACAGAAAGAACATTCAAACTCACTTGTACGGCTCAATCATGGTCAGCCTAGTCATTATTGCATTTTCAATGAATTTGCTTGGTACTTTAGACTCTTTCAAATCCTCTTTAGGCCACTGTATAGAAAGAAGAGTTAGTAAGCTTAGATTTAAAGGAATGAAGTCATTTGAAAAATAAAATACAACTTACAGTTTTCATTTGCTGAAGTAACTCTTCATTACATTTAACATTGAAATAATGCACTAGATCTCCACCACCATTGGGGAATAAGCCATGTGATATAGTTGGATATCCTGCTGCCTTTGCGCCGGAACTCAGAGAATCCACAGACCAGCCACTCTTGGTCACAAATTCTAAAGCTTTCTCCAGAATACGAGTTTTAACATTCTCTTCATACTGTTGGTCCTCATGTTCCATTGTAGTAGGCATTGTTATTACTTTATCAGCATTGTTTTGGCAGTAACTTCTAACTATTCTATGATTATTATTGATGCAAACAGAAGCAATTGGCCTCACAAATCTAGAGCCACTCCTGAAAGCTGTTAACAAAATTAAACAGAATCTGAATAATATTGAGTAGAAATATTATGAATCTAATTGAAACATTTATTTCCAAAATCTTGAAGGAAAATTAGGTAACAATAAAATAAGTGAAGATTCAATATAGAAAGTGATTTATTGAAAAATTTCGCCTAATTAATCACAATTCATTTTAAGCCCTTGCATTTTGTTAACATTAATACATTCAGAGAGCCGTGCAACAAGACCTTCAATCAAATGGAAAGCATTTAGAGCTGAACATATTATTTCTTTCTTATTTTCAATAGGTATCTGGTCCAACATATTTCCACCGATATTGATTGAAACATCAAGCTTTCCTTCAGGTAACATTTTCCCTTCTTCAATATCTTTTAACTTGACCTCATAGTGAGCTTTGGACATATTCAGACCCAGTCTTAATTTGTCCAAGTAGCCTGTCTCAATGTTAGAAAAATAATCTCTGATGCCTGTTGCATTATCAGTATCTTTTATAGCCAGGTATCTCAAGAAGTTTAATGATGTAATTATTTGGTCCGCCAGTTCCACTAAATCTGATTCAGCTCCATGTGGAAGGTGACATATCTTCTTTAACATGTTAGAAAGTTGGGCACCAGTGAAACATTCATCCATCACAGGATTCTTGAAGGCTTCATCAATTGAATTCTTGTAAAGAGTAATTGCATAACCAATCATGCCAGAGTGGTTGGATGTATCTATCAGATATTTTATAAGAGCACATCTTCCCTTATTGTCAAACTTATTTACATGACAGCCAATTAAGGCTACTGCGTTTTTACGTATGGACTCAAAGGTAGAGTATATGGCAACATTTACTAAACCCTTACTCATTTCATAATGCACTGATGATGAAAGTAGTTCATGTGGCAGTTGGTTGGGGATGCGGTTTAAAATGCCTTTACAAAGAGATATAGCCTTGGCTAAAGGACCATACTCAGCAAAACTTAACAAGTGGATTATAGCCAGCATTACAGTATGCAGAACATAATCAGTGCTATACACTTGTGGAATAGCACTATCTGGAATTTCAATGTGGTTAGAAAATACACAATAGAATAGCCCAGATAGTGTAGTCATATTAATTTTTTCCCTGTGCTCATAAGGTGTTTTCTCATTGTTATTGTCTTCGTTAGACTTTTTCTTCTGGTTCTCTTTATTAATAATTTCTAAGAATACAAGGAACTTCAGCACATTCTTTTCAAGTGTACATATATCCTGGATTATTGTTGAGCATGACAATCTGGCTTCACTTTTTTCATTACTCTCAGGATCCAAATCAATATAGATCAAAGGTTTTCCAAGAAGACTTATTAGGAATGCTGTTATTATCTCTTTTGTTTTATTGTTTGGGTCAGTAGAAAGCTCCTTAATAAAATGGCTGTAGAATGATGGTAGCAGAGAGTAAACTTTATGAATCCTTCTGATGTTGGTGTCAGAGTCCATTAGCAATCGTTCTTTTCCTTCCAAGTTATGTTCTGGTATGGAAATATTTTCAATGTAGGTGCTCATGGAGTTCAGACACCATTCCAAAGATCTTCCCCTTTTCATGGAGAGCTTTTTCAAAAGATCTCGTAATGGTGGCAAAATGATACCAAATTGTGCATCATTTTTCGCAAGTTCAATTTGTTCAATGAATTCTAGGAGAGCTTCTTCTGGAGCAGATTTATCAATTATAGTCTTCAATAACTGTTCACAGGCACCATACAATGATGGTTTTAAGATAATAGTGTCGTCTTGAATCTTGCCAATAACAACTGATATTAAATCCCAGCAATTATTTTTGAAACTTTCTAAATATTTTGCATCGTTCGGAACACTCAATGCCTCTCTATATTTGCCGGAATCTAATAACTTTGAAATAAAATCCACAACATCTATATTTTGATCCATGTTGATTTTTGTATTTTAATGATTTTGGTTCCGTGATATATTCTGAAATTCAAGTGCTTCAAATGTAATAATTTAATATTAGTACTTTGAGGTTAGTGACACTTGAATCGCTCCACTAATTATATTATAAATAAAATCTAAAATTTTAAAAAGATGTGCAAAAACTCATTACTTACAGCGAAAAATCCTCTGTAACCCGCTCATGCCTAAACTTGTAAATGCAAAACGATATTCCCGCTTGGGTCTCGTCCGTCGCCTAGGTATTCTTATTATATTTCTATTTTTCTTCCTATCTATACGGCAAATAATATTTTATTTTTTACAATATAATCTTCTGCTTGCAGAAGAAAATGGAGGAACCAAAGACAATCCACAAAACGTCAGTGTCAGTGTCATGTCAGAATGACGGCCAATATTTTTTTTGTAGGGTTCCCTTTACGCATATAGCCAGTGTAATGTAAAATATATTATTACTAGCTGTGCCCGCGGCTTCGCCCGCGTGGAAATTGATGTTTATGATTAGTCTGTCTTATTCCAGAGCCTACACTATCTGCGTTACACATTATAATCAGTTTAGTAGTTATGGAGATACCGACGTGGCAACAAACATTCACACATACAGACACATACACTTATTTAGCTTTTGCCCGCGACTTCGTCGGCGCAAAATTTAAATTGCAAAAAAACGGACTCGATCCCATATCCCAGATCCCGTTTCCTGGATCTCGTTTCCCGGATCCCGTATCTCTGATCCCGGATCCCGGATATCGTATCTAGGATCTCGTTTCCCGGATCCCGGATTGCGTTTGCCGGATCCCGTATCCCGAATCCCGCATCCCTCATCCCATTTATGGTAATGTTCCAAGCACTATGTCGAAGTTAAAGCAAATGAACATAAACACGGTGTATATAACGTATCCCAAAATCGACTTGTATTTTTAAGAAGACATCTAAACACCAATTTTCATACTTAATTCTAACTTCAAAAATGACGAACTCCCATACAAACTTTCATCCCCTATTCTACCACCTTTGGGGTTGAATTTTCATACACCCTGTAATTATTATTATTTTTATTTAAAGAAACCAAAACAATAATTAACTATCAAAAATGACTTACTTTCATCCCCCATTTTACCCCCTTAGGGGTTGAATTTTCAAAAACGCTGAAATTACTAATTTTTATTTTTTTAAAGACACCTAATCACAAATTTTCATAATTCTAACTTCAAAAATGACGAACCTACATACAAACTTTCATCCCCTATTTAACCATCTTAGGGGTTGAAATTTATAGGTATGATTAGCCTATGTCTCCTTCCAGAGTTTACACTATCTACGTTTTAAATTTCATTAAAATCAGTGCCGTAATTATGGAGATACGTGGGAACAAACATTCACACACACACACACACACACAGTTACTTTCGCATTTATAATATTATAGTAGGATAGGATGTACTTACGTACGCCCCACAGATTAGATGGTTATATGTATGTTAGCGCCTATTTCAGAATCCTCAAATAACTTTATTCCATTTATCCCTACATTATCTGTCAATATGTCATATTTATTTGGTGAATAAAATTTATCGATGAATTTATTTGACGATTCTGGAAGTCTGAAACAGGCTCTAAATGTCACATTCAAATAAAAAAAAAACTGGCCAAGTGCGTGTCGGACTCGTACATAAAGGGTTCCGTACCACCGTGGAATAAAAACGTCAAAAATATCAAGTTTCTTGTATGGGGACCCCTTATTTTTAGTATTTGTTGTTGTAGCGGCTACAAAAATATGCATTCTGTGAAAATTTCAACTCTCTACCTATTACGGCTCGTGAGATACAGCCCGCTGACAGACGGACAGACAGACAGACACAGACAGACGGACAGCTTAGGCTTATGGTGCGTTCCATTCACTGTTAATTTTGTTATTTTCGTCCACAAAAACTGTTAAAAACGATAATAATGATCACTTTCAGTACAAGTTGGTTCGAGTGGAACGACATTTATGAACGAAAATTACAAAATTAACAGTGAATGGAACGCACCATTAGCAATAGGGTCCCGTTGGCATCCTTTGGGTACGGAACCCTAAAAAGAAGAATGATACAAAACGTCAAAAATATAAATTTCTCGTCGCGTTGCTTGCTCGCGTTTTATCTTCTCTTCTTGTCTTCAGAGATTCTTTTATGAGAAGATTCGTGTATCTTGTGGGTCAAAAATATGGCTGCAAAACAGAAGAATATCTTTACTCGGAGCAAGCCTTTGATGAACATTTATAGTGGAATAGACCATGAAGGAAAAGAGGTAAACAAATACCTTCGGACCAGTATTCGGAAGGGTAGGCAGGGCAGATATACTCTACCGTCCATCCATCTCGCTTGAAACCTGCCAGTAAATGAAACTGGCGAATTAGAGAAACTGTCCAGTGATAGAAACATGATAGGGGGCGTGCTTATTGCTTATTATCCTACACTGGCCCATTACTTATAATTTCAATGCAGAAAGTCCAACTTCTCGACTCACGCAGCACGCGCCTTGCATGCAGGTCCAGTATTCAAACCTGGCTAATACCTCTGGGTTTCTCAAAATCGATGTGCGAATCATACACTGTGATGAACCTGCATTATCTTTGAAAATCTACTTAATCAGTTTTCGAAAGACATGTGAAATCCACCAACCCGCACTGGGCTAGCGTGGGGATTATGGCCTCATTCCCCCTTGCATTGAAGAGAGCCTATGCCCAGGCATGGTATGTTAAAAGGGCAAACATTATTATAATAAGGAAATTAATATACAGGTAGAAGTACGAGAAGATGCAGAACAATTAGTGAAATGGCACGAGATATCCGACGCGCTGGTCGCGGCCGGCTACTATCGAGCCCAGCTCCAAGGACTCTCGGCCTTTGACAAAATTGTTGGAGGCCTCACATGGTGCATTGAACTGTGCGACATTGATGTGGATATCAGCTTATTGTTTGAAGAGAACCTCACTATTGGCAAGAAAATGTAATTATCCTTTTCATTGCTGTACTAGCTTCTGCCCGCGACTTCGTCCACGTTATCTTAAATTATCCCACAGGAACCTGGCATTTTTCCAGGATAAAAAGTATCCTATGTGTTAATCCAGTTTATAAACTATCTGTGTTCCCAATTTCATCCAGATCCGTTCGCCGTTCTGGCGTGATTGAGTAAGAAACATCCATCCATCCATCCAAACTTTCACATTTATAATATTAGTGGGATGCCTGTATACCTAGACATCAATCTGAACAACTGTCTGGGATAGGTACAGTTATCATTGACTAACTCATTCTATTGTAATTAAAATTTGGGAAGTATAATATTGCAGTTTTGTAACTAGGGGCTCTTGTTATTTTTTATTGGGAAGCCACATTCTCACACTTGTGCGAGCAGTAATCTCCCTTCTTGTCTGTGATAAGTAAGTACTGTCTCAAAAGTAGCATCAATACCTATAATCCCCACACTTGTAAACAGAACTTGTCACTTACTGTACATTGAGATTTGGGTGCATAAATAAATATTACTTTTTTCCAGAGCATTAACAGAAAAAATCGTGAAAGTTTTACCATCAATGAAATGCCCCTACACAGTGGAACCACATCAAATCCAGGGTTTAGACTTCATCAACATATATCCATTGATATTGTGGCTAATAAAGTACTCGAGTGAGTTCAGAGAAGCGAAGGAAGATGAGCTACGCAAGTTTGCAGTCATGCAGTATGAGAAGGATCATATATTTGAATCAGACAGAGCAATATTTGTGCAGAAAGAAAAATTGCTGAGGAATTTATCTGTAGTGCAGGTATACAAATGAACATTTTCATTGATCCTCTGCTTATGGGTACAAAGGGGTTGTACATTGTACCTGTACATTTTTGTACTATAGCTTGCTGGCTAATGTGTATTCACCTATAAGCAAACACTGACTAACTTCATCCTTCTTATGGTTGATCAATCGATGACATGAGTTGACTTCATCAATTGATTGCTAGTTTCAACAAAGTGTCCTTAGAAAGACAGCAACAAGTCAACAACGACGACAAGAACTAATATCTTTAGTTGTGTCACAAGTAATTGGGCACAATCCAACCCGGTGAAGGACATAAATCTAAATGAATTTTAAATAAAAGCGTATAGTTGCATACAACTTACCATTTGACCTATACTTATAATTTGTAAACAATCGGTTCTTTATTTTCAGAATTTATACAAACCATGTAGAGTTAGAAAGAGGAAAGGTGGTCTCCCTGCGAATGAATTGGAACAAGTGAATGCGATACTGTCTGAGTACGACCAGCGGATGTTGATGCATGTCTCCACCAATAAAACTGATGAGAAAAATGATGATGGTTTAGACTTCTTGGTAAGTTTTATGAAACAGACTTGTTTATTAGTGCTCTGTAGATGGTCAAAATTGGTTATGAAGCATTTTCGTTTTTGTTCAGTAGGGTTGCTGTTGCTTGATTGATCAGGCCTGTTTGATATGTTCCTAGAATTTTATCCTAAGAAGCGATATTGGCTGATGCCATAATACAACATGTATTTTTTTTAAATTCAAAATCAACCTGAATATTTTCTAGATATATATTTTTTATTAAAATCTACCCTTTTGGGCTACTTTCTTTATTCTCTTTTTAATTGTAACATTGTTTATTTCAGTATGACTATGAAAAGACTTTGGCGGACCCATCAGAAATCACTACTAAAGTGAGTACTTACGTCATTCAATTTAAAAAATTCAGATTACGGCTCAAACTTTTCTAGTTTTCGTAAGCTGAGTTATATTTACTTTTTCTTGCAGGCTGATCACTATCACAAAGATGAGGGTACCGACGCGAATGATGCAGACACTAAAATACACTATGCAGTCCTACACTCTGAGCTCACTGGTGAGGTGTCCAAGGAACTTGAAGAAAGCGAGAAACGAAAGTATTCTGAAGATGTCGACAGACTTACAAAGAATATAGACACGTTAGAAAAAGAAATACAAGCATTTAAAGAAGAACACGAGAGTAAAATGGAGAATGCCAAAACACAGTACACTAATGTACAGGGGAAACTCCAAAAGATCACTTGTAAATTAATGAAATCTGATGATTATAGGTTTGTAAAGTTATTACTAGGTTAGGTACCTATATTATGAGATGTTAAGGTTTTAAAATAGAAGAATAATCATTATTCTGAAGCGCTAAGTACCATAAACACCCCTTTAGACTCTGTTTAGATTTCAGACTATTTTTTACTATTGATTTTCAGTGATAAAGATGTAAAGCATTTCTACAAATCACTGAAAGAGTTGGCAAGTGAAAGAAATGAACTGCTTCAGATAATTCAGCACAGAGATAAGGAACATAAGAAATTGGAAGAAGAATTGAGGTAATGACTAGATACAATCTTGTGTCGACCTATATACACATTTATTATTCTTCGTCTTTTTGTGTCAAAGGTTCTAACTTCAACACTCTATCTATACTCCTTTATCGTGGTAGATGTGGTCCCCTCCTCGGTTACGTTGACTGTACCAACATTGAACCATATTAATTTACGTTGGTCACGTTGGGTTCTGACTATCTAGTGAAACGTGGGCTTTGAGTTGGTTAATACCTCCCCAATGTGGTGGTGTATGGCCACTCAAGCCTCTGACTACCCCCGAACGGGGATAAAAGTCGTGACGTTACATTAATTTACATGATTTAAATTGACATAGGTACTTTTAACAGTTTTAAAAATTGGGGTATCTGATTCCGCTGTTATGCTGACCAAATACATAGCAGCATGAGAATGTAAGGGTTTTATCAAACTCAGCGATTCATACTTCCGATCCTCCAACTGAATCCGCTAAATTTCCGTGAAACGGTCACGAATGGCGTATAATCAGTAAAATGTGGGACTATTTTACAGAAATTTAGCGGATTTCTCAGAAAACTCAGAAAATCAGAAAAATTAATTGCATTGCAATGTTGCATAGCGTCGCTATTAGCACCCCAGGCATATAAAAAATCATTTTCAGGGTCGCGAAAGATCCCAGCATCAAAGTCGACGATCAGCCATTATCGCCTGCTGAACTGAAAGAATTTACGGAAAGGGAGGACAAACTGAAGTCGTTCATAACAAACATGCGACTGGAGCTCGCCAAGCTGAACCGCGAGGTGCTGCGGTACTCCACCGCCGTCGACGAGGTGCCCGGCACGGCGGAGCTGCTGCAGTATGAGAAGAGATTCATTGAACTCTATAATCAAGGTAAACTTGGTATGCCTTTGGTATTGTAAGCATCTATAGGCTACGGTAACTGCTTAACATCAGGCGGGCCGAAAGCTTTTTTTCCACCGCAGTCCTATAAAAAAAAACTTACCTATATTGACATTTTGACCTTTTCATGCACTGAAGGCATCACAACAAAGCAATTTCAATTTCCCCTTTTCAGAATCAGAATCGGCTAAATTACCGTGAAACGGTCACGAATGACGTAAAATGTGTTACTTTATTACAGAAATTTTGCGGAATTGCTAAGGATTCTGCTAGTAAATTAGAAAAAAAAGGAATTTCATTGGCAATGTTGCATAGCATCGCTATTAGCCCCGCTGATCAATTTTGGGACAAACAAAAATCTGAAGCTAATTAAAATATATATTTTTCTCTTGCAGTTGCATCGAAGCACAAGGAAACGAAACAGTATTATATATTCTACAATACACTTCTAGAAGTGAAACTTTATACCTCCAAGGAGTTGAGTCTACTCAACTCTATTTTAGACAATTATGAAGAGTGAGTATACATCACTTTTATTTATCATCCACATTTCCAGTATTTGTATAGCCATATCTTCTTGGCTTATAAATGGTACTATATTAACCAATCTCTGGTTTAAATTTGCGGTTTTACAGGGCGATGTCTTCAGTCAGAAAGAGGGAAGAGTTCATGACTCAGTTCCAGTCTATAGTGGACTGGGTTAATCAAACTGTTAGGAAAGTGGAGGATAAGTTTAAAAATGAAAAGGAACAGAAACATGTACTGTACAGCGAGTACTCGCGGTTGATGGACGTTCAGAGACAGTATGCTGCCGCGTTAAAGAAATTGACCGCAGAACGACAACGGATAGGGGCCGAGAGACATAGCTGACCTGATTAAACCTTTTTTAAATATAATATGTCGTAATGAAGACACTAACTCGCTAATCTTATTCACACGTCATTATTGTCTAGTCTTCAAAAGTACACGCAGTAGGTGAATTTTTACTTTTATATCCATTCCAATTTTCATTTATCTAGAATAACACTCAGAATAGGATTTAAGACTGAATTTATTGTATAGCTTTTATATTGTTATTGTGTATGTGCACTTATGAAATGTTTAAAAAATAGTCGGAAGTAAAAAAATGTATATAATATACTTGCAAGTTTTTATTTTAAACCCTGATACAAAGATGTTATAATTAATCGTTTCAATTGCACATTGTCGTCTTACGATGATATTTCATCGCCATAATATATTATAACAACTTCACAGAACATATAATCCTAAACAACTATTGGGTCTATAAATTTGAATAGACCTAAATTTACACAATGACTATGTCATTTAATTTAATAAATATTGGACGGAATCAAATTTTTATATCTCGCAATTCTTCACAATTTTATGCGATTCTTCCTATTTTATCTAACCACATAAGTAGGGTCGTTTGTGGTTGTACAGCTTATCAAATGTTATATGCCTATCAAAGGGTGACCACACTGCTGTGGGCGTGAGCGGAGTGACTCTTGTGGGAGCCGCCGCCGTGCGCGTGCGAGTGCCCGTGACCGTGACTGTGGCCTTGCGAGCTCGGACTTGACTTCTTGTACATCGTGAAGGAGACCAACTCGCGGTTAGCGTTCGTCATCGCCATCGAGTGCGAGATTACGTCGTAACCGAACAACCCGTGGAGACGGTTCACCACGACCAGTGTGAGACCTTTCTGAGTTAAACGGACGGTTCTCTCAGCCTCCGACGAAGCTGCCACAGACATGCCGAAGGATGAGTTCAGTTCCTGCAATACGAATATGTTTTAGTTGAGATAAATAAATATTCTAATATGGCCTAAAATAACTTGGCTATCTATACTTAGGTATTGTTAATAATATAATCTACAATGATAGCTATCAAATAAAAAAACCCCGTGTTAAATCGGTATATCCGTTCAGGAGCTACGATGCCGCAACCAGAAAGACAAAGGGATGAAGCTAATAATGTTACAGTAAGTTACATCCCTTGTAGGTATTCGTTGAGTGATAAGATCATCGAAATCTACAGAATCATCTAAAACCTAGATTTTGTACTTGCATCCAGTAAAATATAAATTACTTACCCTAACTAGAGTCAGTCTTTCCTCACTTTTAAGACCATACACAGTCGCACCTTCGTCTTTAGACAGATGTGGCGCACTAAGGCTGCCCATAACCATGATATAAGGCATGTTGTTATTTTTAATTACACCGTACAAAAGCTAAACCAATATTACAATTTTATAAAACACAAGTTTCACCGGCATATAACGTATCTCATTGTAGTACACACGAAATCACTGGCAGAGTAAAGTATCACTGGCTAGCAATCGAATGCAAGTGTGGGAGTGACCATGCGGGCGGCGGCGGCGCGGGCGCAGCCTGTCGTGGCTGCGACAGGTTGTATACTCATGTGTGTGTGGAGCCCGCCAGATAAACACTACCTGCATGTGGTTTACAATAGCATTTCTATGTAAGTTGCTGTACGGATTGCTAATGACGCGCTTGTAGTTGTATGCGACGTGACGTAGAACGTCGAGTGACCTTCACGGGTGCTTGCTCTGCGCGCGCGCCGCTGGCGACTGTCGCGCACGCTCCAACAAACAATATTGTTGTAGGTACCTTTTAAGGTGATACAAATGTTCAACTGGGTGGGTCTAAGTAAATGGTTTGATGAAGCAGCTGGCTTATGTGCAATATAAAGTATACAACATTAAACCTCATATGGTCGGGAATAAAATGGCTTAGCCGATTTACTTTAAATGTTACCAAATTTTGTAGAAATCGATTTCAAAATATGAAATTGTCAACCTTAATCGTAAATGTTTTCCATAGCAACTGAACAGATTTACGTGAAACCTATACCAGAAAAATTGTCAAGACTTGTCTAAGAATCCGTGGATCCAAGATTCAATATTAGTCATTTTATTTAAAAAATAATCAATAATAACCTTAAATATGCTACAAACGTCATGGGTCATCATGACTTGGACTGCAAAATGTTCGTCGCAGATCCGCGATGGCGGCCTCCAAAGCTGGACGTGCGCGCAAATATTTGCGTGAAATTCGTAAAAAAATTACGTCTTCTTAGCATTTTATGAATTAAATCACGTTTTAAATAGTTTAAATATAATATTGAACATAATTTTTAGGATATTATATGATTACAAATATTTTTAAATTAATATTTATGTCAGTGACGCGTTTTGTTGTCATCATAGATTATGAATAATATAGAATGATGAATAGGTATATGATTAAAAAGCATAATCGTCCTCTAAAAACCGCTTACCTACTTTCTTATCTTATTGTCTTGCCTAACAACAACAACAGGTTGGGCTAACAATCAGAAGGTCCCAGGTTCGATCCCCGGTGGGGCATGCACCAATGGATGAATTTTCATCTATGTGCATAATTTACAGTTCGCTGACGGTGAGGGAAAACATCGTGAGGAAACCTACCTATCCATCGGGATTAGGTAATAGTCAGTTCCTGTATACATGGCGACAAGGTTCACCACCTGTCACGTTGGGTTCTGACTATCTGGTGAAACGTGGGCTTTGAGTTGGTTAATCCCTCCACAATGTGGTGGTGTATGGCCACTCACGCCTCTGACTACCCCCGAATGGGGATAAAAGTCGTGACGTTACATTTCATTTTTTCATATTTTTTGTCTTGCCTGTGATATCTTTTTATACCACTGAGTTGCTAGACAAACTTGTTTTTTTTTTGGCGGGAAGTGGCGAAGTGCAACATTGAAAATCTATATTATTATAGGTAGGTACTTGACACTGGCTATATGCGACAAGAAAAGCCAAGACAAAAAAACATGCGTACGGCCCGCCTGATGTTAAGCGTGTTTCAGTTGATGTTATTCATACTACTTAATATTAGTAATACGAAATTATTTTTGTTTGCTTATTTTTAAGTTGGACTAACCACCGTTTGGTGGGGTAGTACCACCCTCTCATAGAAGATCGGCGTAAAGCAGCTATTACAGCTGCGTTTCGTACGATTAGTGAGAGAGCCGTAAGCCCAAACCCCCCCCCCCTTCTCCCCTACCCCTTCCCTTCAGGTCGGCAATGTTTACTATATGTTTAGTTTTATTGAGCATCAGGATTAAGTTGGGAGACCGGAGTTCAATGCTCTACATTACTAAACCATACATCAAATAAACATCACAGCTTCTTAGGGATGGGTCCAAATTTAATAAGTCGCTAAATTTGCAGTGCTAAATTTATTTAGTGTAATCACTTGTTAAATATTTTTTTAGAAATGTAACGTCACCACTTTTATCCCCATTCGGGGGTAGTCAGAGGCTTGAGTGGATATACACCACCCCATTGTAGAGGTATTAACCAACTCAAAGCCCACGTTTATACAGGTGAATTTTTCAAGTGTGCGTGGATGGCCAAATCCGAAACTATAAGGAATATCGAAAGGTACTCAAAGAAGTCTCGGGGCCGATTTTGGTGAAAACTAAAACTGCATCATTGGATTTTTGAAAAAAAACTAAATTCGTAGCCAGGTATCGAACTAGTTGATTTCGAACTAGTTGAAAAAAACCACTTACTGTATTATTACACCATTCGATAGTGTCGCTGATAAGGAACGAATTCTGGGAAGTAATGACATACGGCAAACTTAAAAAAAACTGTGTTTTTTAATAAACTGCTGCATATTTTCAAGTTGACTGTAATAAGTCATACGTACATTACCTTTACCTTGTTCGAAATTATGCTCAATATTTTTATTTATTTACCTTCGCAGCGCAGTCATCTTCACAACATTATGTTCTAATTACAAATTTTCAATCATTCTTGAACAATTAATCAGTTTAGGTTAAGAGAAATAAAATACTATTTTGTTTAAAATTAGCTCTTTCCTTAAGTTTACCGTAAAAACAATATTCGTAGCCAGGAATCAAACTAGTTGATTTAGAATAAAAAACCAAATACTGTATTATTACACCATTCGATAGTGTCACTGAATAGAAACGAATTTTGAGAAGTAATTACAACTTCTCAAAATTTGCATGCGTGTGTGCATAATTTACAGTTCGCTGACGGCGAGAGAAAACATCGTGAGGGAACCTACCTATCCCTCGGGATTAGGTAATAGTCAGTTCCTGTATACACGGCGACAAGATTCACCACCTGTCACGTTGGGTTCTGACTATACAGGGTGAATTTTTCAAGTGAGCGTGGATGGCCAAATCCGAAACTATGTGTGATATCGAAAAGTACTCAAAGAATCTCGGGGCTGATTTTGATGAAAACTAAAACTGCATCATTGGATTTTTGAAAAAACAATAGTCGTAGCCAGGAATCGAACTAGTTGATTAAGAATAAAAAACCACATACTGTATTATTACAGCATTCGATAGTGTCGCTGATAAGAAACGAATTTTGAGAAGTAATTACAATTTTCATCAAAATCAGCCCCGAGATTCTTTTGAGTACTTTTTGATATCACTCATAGTTTCGGATTTGGCCATCCACGCACACTTGAAAAATTCACCTGTATAGTCAGAACCCAACGTGACAGGTGGTGAATCTTGTCGCCGTGTATACAGGAACTGACTATTACCTAATCCCGAGGGATAGGTAGGTTTCCTCACGATGTTTTCTCTCGCCGTCAGCGAACTGTAAATTATGCACATAGATGAAAATTCATCCATTAGTGCATGCCCCAACGGGGATCGAGCCTGGGACCTTTTGATTGTTAGCCCAACCTGTTCACCACAGTCGCTTGCAGTGCAGTTGTTATCCCGAGATTCGAGTCTTCATGATTTTCCCTGTTTTCGGAACAATACACACTTAGGTGTTGTAATTATTATGTATTGTTCCGAAAACTAGCAAAGTGGAAGCTCAAAGAACCCCAGCGAGACAGTGGAGCACATCTTGCTTCATTGCCCTGTATTTGCACGCCAAAGATATGATGCACACACAAACATAATAAAATTTGTACGGAACCCTCAGAGCACGAGTCCTACTTGCACTTGTCCGGTTTTAATTTGTAATGAGTAGCCCAAATACAACATTTCATGTCTCTAGCTTCAGAAAAATTGGGACGCCTATACAAACTTGCACCCCCTATTTTACACCGTTAGAGGTGAAATGATCAAAAACGCTGAAATTACTATTCTTAGTTAATAAGAAGCCTAAATACAAATTTTATTGTGCCTAGCTTTAGAAAAATTTGAACCCCCATATAAACTTCCACCCCTTATTTTACCCTCTTGGGGGTAGAATTTTCAAAAGCGCTGAAATTACTAATTTGGATTTGTATTAGTAGCCTAAATAGAAATTTTCATGTTTCTAACTTCAGAAATGAGGGAATTCCATACAAACTTCCACCCCTTATTTTACCCCCTTAGGGTTAGAATTTTCCAAAATCCTTCCCTTGCTCTTCTTTTACGCTATGAAAGGTACTTACTGTCCAAATTTCATGTTTGTATCACCAGCGGTTTGAGCTGTGCACGTTTTGACGGACGGACAGATAGACAGACGGACAAAAAGTGATTCTATAAGGGTTCCGTTTTTTCCTTCTTAGGTACGGAACCCAAAAAACTCACAAAACGAGGCGTTTTGTGGAGCCAGTATTTTATTTTTAATTATACCATATATTATTATTATCATGGAGCTGCTTCAGACCCATGGCTCTGGCTTGAAAATCTTGACCTTACATGAAAATTAGTATTTCGGCTACTCAGCCTACAAATACAAATATTCACGCCTCTAGCTTCAGAAAAACTGGGACTATCCATAGATATTTTCTCCCCTTAATTGTGAATTCTCAAAAATCCTTCCTGAGGTCTTCTTCTACGCTATAAAAAGTTAAAATTTCATGTTTCTAACTCAAGCGGTTTAGGCTGTGCACGTTTTGACAGACGGACAGATAGACTGACGGGCAAAACAGTGATCCTATGAGGGTTGCATGCATGCCCGGCATGCGTTGCATTGCCACTCCATCCGTCCGTCATCCTCCATCAATCCATCAGTCAAATAAGGGGTAACCTTTTCCAAAAATGTGCGCGTACTAGGTCGCAGGCACAGCTAGTAACTAATAAGGATTAGTACTATTTTTATTTCAGTTATTACCCGATGTTGTCAACATTTTTTCTTGTTTTCAGTTATTTAGAATTTTAAGTTGTTTACTTTTACTTATTTTGTCCTATAATATTAAACATTTAAATTATGTACTTTTTGTATGTAGTCTTTTTTTAAGTAGTACTACCTATTACCCAGTGTTGAGCAAAATTAATATTCAGAACAAATAAAAATTAACAGTTAGTGAGCTTTTATTTACAATATCAACAAAATAACAATAAAAAAGATTACAAAGAAAAAATAACCTACCCACCTACCTATTAATAAAAATGTAGTACTTAAATTGTACTTAAGATTTAGTGAAAATTTTCCTTTACGAAGTTACCCTTATACGACTAAATAAAAGTAGGCAAGATACGAGTTTAGTATATGAGTCACTTCTGTTTTTGATTTATCATGTCTTCTTTTTGATGTGTCGTGGCGTATCGAAAATTCTAAATTCAAAAAATTCAACTCGCGGTCCTACGACATTGTTTGAGCAAAAAGCGGTCAACCTCGAGCTGTCAGTTGCAATGGTTCCAGCCTTAATATAAGGATTATTGTAGCATGTTAGATAAATTTTTAGGAATCAAAAACCAACCGGTTTTATTGATTTCAGTGAACTTTCCCTGATATCTAAGCTATTTGTAACTTTAGGGGGCGTCCATAAATTACGTGAGGCATTTAGGGGGGGGAGGGGGTCGAGCAAAATCTCACCTAATCTCACGTGGGGGAGAGGGGGGTCTCGGCAAATCTCACGTAATTCTTTTTACCTCAAGAAACAGTGTAAAATTGCGAGAAAACTGGGTTATAAATTATGTAAAACATGTTTCTCCACTAGAATATGGCTTTTTAAAAATCTGACGTGAGATTAGAAGGGGAGGGAGGGGGTCGAGCCAAATCTCACGAAACTCACCAAGGGGGAGGGGGGGGGGGTCGAAAAATCACCTCACGTAATTTATGGACGCCCCCTTAGGCATTAAACCTTCCTACTCTTCCTAGGAGTTTTTAGTCAAATAGTATGCGGCTCTCTGTTCCAATAATTGAAAATCTAAGTGTCATATAGACGGGAGGGTGTCAAATTTTTAAAGATTCAGGGGTTCATGTTTGTATAGAAAACACAAAAAGTAATTTTGTAATAAAGATAACAGAGCAATCTGAAATCATGAGTCATTCTATGAGCAGTCCCAGAAACATACAACTGGGTAAGATCAACTACCAATTGCAGAATTATGGGGGTTTTAAGGAATCCGACACGATACTACTTACATAAAAGTTGCTTATTTTCACAAGAGGTATATCTTTACGCTCTTCCTTGACCCCAATGCTCTTGAGAACTGCACCGTAGCTATATAATTATTTTATGTATGGCAGACTTTCGTTAAATTTCTATTTGTATCTAGTTTTCGAGACCTACCAAAAAGCTCGACTGGTGTTCGTCCAGACTATGGCGGAGCTGGCTACAAGATCAACGAATGTTAAATGTTTGGAAAGCGCAGGAGTATTGGGTAATTAGCTCATTGATTCCTCAAATAGATAATTAGAATGCGGCTTATCAAAGGATGCCGTGGGTTGGATCGCATTACATGGAAAGGAGAGGAAGAAAGCATGTCAAAATATAAATAAATAACCTTCTTTTTGCTCATAAGATTAGCCAGGCGTTTAAGTTCGCTATAAAATATAATCCATTGGAAAATCGTAGTTATGTAATTGAGAATAGGTGTCGTAATAAAATTGGTTACTTTGAAGAGTTCTATCATCGATCAAGGCAATGGTACACGTTGCAGATTTGCTCCGACCTCTACTCTCCGACGCGTGCAGTACGGTCCGACAGTGCGCCGTGGTGGCGGCGGCTAGGCTAGCGGAGCACGACGAAGGAGTTGCCCGACAGTTGCTCAACAGTGGCATGGTCACTATCACGCTCGAGAACCTTAACAAATATAATGTGGGTTGGGTACTCCCGTTTACGTATTCGTACTAACTTAATATCTTCGAGAAATACCTTGCACTTACCTTATCGCTTATTTCAACAGGTCTATTATAAAAGATCCGCGCTATATATGATGAGAGCCGTAGCAAAGTAAGTTAACAGGCATATGAGGTCATTGTGCGACTACAGCCTACGAAGTCACAATAAACATTGTTTTTCAGGCATAACGAAGAATTAGCTTCGGCAATTGTTCGGCTTGGAGCGTTGGAACATATTGTGTCGTGTCTTGAGGACTTTGATACGCAAGTAAATATACAATTTAAAGAAGGTACCTACTACAATGCTGCAAAACTCTTACAAGTTGTTTTATAGGTGAAGGAGAACGCCGCGTGGGCTTTGGGGTACATAGGCAAGCACAACGAACAGCTGGCTGGATTGGTAGTCGACGCTGGCACATTACCGTTGCTGGTGTTAGCTTTCCAAGAACCAGAAATGAGCCTTAAACAGGTGAATTTAAGTTATCTTTTTTGCTGCTTCATCTTTTGGTAATGTCTAGCTGTTCCTGTAAATGGTTTGTTTATTAGATTGCAGCAGGAGCTTTAGTAGACCTCGCTCAGCACAAACCTGAAGCCGTTGTCGATGCTGGTGCGATATATCACCTGGTTCACGGATTGGAGAACCAAGATCCTAAACTGAAGGTTAGCTAGTGCCTACTGACTGTACTGTGCTTGATAATAGGATTTAAAACCTTGTGCCTTAAGTTCATAAGGTGGTGGTGTAGATAATAAATACAGACCTTATGGTGGCATAGGAAAATATCAAATAGGTGCTTAGTCTCACTCAACGTAAAAAATATGTTACTGACGGCCGGGTAAGATTACAGAAATTATTTTTTTAAGATGTAGTACAAAGTAGCATCGCGATCGTATATATGTCGCCGCCAACTGGTTTAATACGAAATTCAATTGGGCAGCTAGGCCGTTCATTAAACGCCGGCACTCAATACAATGGCTAAAGGACGTCTAGGCAAATTGTTGAATGCAACGTTTGATAAAGGGGCTGAACGTTGCTTAGCCGCTTGGGTAAATGACATTTGTGAATATTATTAGGGTGACCAGGACGTCTATGACCAAGTCGACGGAGCCCCGCTTCGCGGGGCTCCTATTTCTGCGTTCGGGGCACCAGTAACCTAACACGAAGGAAATGACGGGGGTTAAGCTCGCTCGCTCCGCTCGCTCGCTAACCCCCATCATTTCCTTCGAACCTAACCCAACCAAGTCGAGTGCCCCAAAGTCCCGAGCTCGCTTCGCTCGCTCACGCTCACGCTGTGAAACGTTTTAATCCTAAACATTGTTTTACTAAGGTATCCACATGACGAAATGACATCCAGTAATCCTGCATAAGCGTCCGTATGCTTTTAGAATAATTCATGGTCACCTTAGCCTTTTGAACATTGTTGATAACCTCAATTCGTTTAAAATTCGGTTCCGTCTCATTATTCGTAGATAAATCCATGTTATGGTCCTATTTAATATTAATAATTATCAATTGAACTTTTTAACTCACTATAAAATCACTAAACACGATAATTCGCAAAAAAAAACAATACACATTTAATCAGCTGTTCACAAATAGGGACGCCATATTTGTTAGATGACTACTGGCGCTGCAGTGGCGGAAAAAGGTATTAAATTTCAATGACCCGGCGCCTTTTGTTTCAGCCTTCTCCAAAAGGCTAGCTTTCAACCAGCCAACTCGTTGCACGTTTAGCAATATGTGTCAATTCAACGAACGGCCAGCAGGGCTATTACGTATCTCAGTTGACAACTGGCGTCGGTTGTACACCGAACTTTGATGGTAAATTAGAATGAAATAACATTGGTATTACATATTTCGGTGAATGGATATCAAGGTACATTGAGTTTATGTTATGTTAGCCCTGCAAGAAATACGTAATACCAATGTTATGTCATTCTAATTTACCATCAAAGTTCGGTGAACAACCGAAGCCAGTTGTCAACTGACATACGTAATAGCCACACTGGGCGTCTAATTGAGTGTTGGCGTTTAATGAACGGGCTAGCCGCCCAATTGAATAGCGTATTAAACCAGTTGGCGGCGACATATACATATAGAGTGGTGATGACATAACGACAATAACTGAAACCACATACTGGGTATCACGTGAGTAGTTCGTTCATAAAAAATATGAAAATACATTCAAAGGTATAGGCCACGGGATGGCTTTTTTACTTCTACCATTTTAACTTTACGCCTACAAATACACCGACACCGAAGCGATTTTGCCACCCTTGCACCTACAGGTCAGTCGATGAGGTCAGTAGACGATTATAAAGGATGAAGTGTCACGTTTAGATTATTTCCGCATTAATTTTTTGTTAAAATTTCAATTTTACATTTTTGATGTAAACCTAATTTGACAATTTTAAAGTATTGTGATTGACTAGCAGGGATCGTGTTTAAATTTATTGTCGTTATGTCGTCACCACTCTGTATTATATGCCATATAAGGATAAGGATAGTTACAAATGCCGTAAACTACATAAGGTAGGTGCTAAAATCACCATATGGCTGAGTGATGTTTTCATCGTTCAGCGCAGCACGCTGTGCGCTCTGGGTGCGGTGGCGGGGACTCGCACGGAGCTAGCCGAGGCGGTGGTGGCGGGCGGCGCCCTGCCCCCCGCCCTGCTGCACGCGGGACACGACATGGCACCCGTGCGGCGCGCCGCTGCCTGCCTGCTCAGGGATATTGTCAAGCACTCTGTTGACGTAAACCCTTTTCCTTCCTACTAATTACTCAGAGTAGATAGTTATCTCTTAATTTAGCTCCCAGTCCCATACTCACACCGCGGACCTATTGCTTGCGCGGTGATAACAATGGGTTCGCTGGTCTTCAAGGCGCGAATCTAGATTGTAGACCCGGCCGCAGTGGCCTACGCCAGGCCCAGATCTAGGGGGCAGTTTTAGGGGGCGCCAAAATCATAATATAGGTACCTACCTAGTATGATTAAAAATAAAAAAAATGCTTCACAAAGCGCCGATTTGTGAGTTTTTTAAAGTCATTTATCTCAAACGCTGGAGAGACGGGCGCCACTATTTAGTTTCTCCCCGGTTCGAAAAAATCGTAGATCCGTGGCTGGCCCGGTAAGCCGATGTAATATTTCGAAAAGGTCGTTTCCGAAATTTGCCTCTGGCGAGAATAGCCCACAACCACCCGATATATAGTGAGCAAAGCGACCTACGCTCAAACCACTGCGCCAAGCAGTCGTCCAGCGATTATGACTTTGCCGTCTGGCCCATTCAAGTAAGGGCTTCATTTCATTACTATACATTAAAGGTATTCTTATGGTTAAGTGTAACATCATTTCTAGTTGGCTCAGCTGGTGGTAAACACGGGTGGGTGCGGCCCACTGGTGGAACTCCTGGCGGAGACCTCGGGCGGAGCGCGCGTGCCCGCCTGCATGGCGCTCGGCTTTATCGCAGGACAATCGGACCAGCTGGCCATGGCCGTTATCGAGTCTAAGGTTGTATGAAAAAATATTTTATAATAGTAAATGATAAGTGTCCTAGTTTTCATGCCAGTTGTGGTTGACCATGGATTGTTATTTATGGACCTCTGTGTACAAAGAAGTTACAAAAATAAAATTATCGTAGGCATTTATTACCTATACTATGGCCAACCAGAAGCGATAAGAATTCATGTCGGTCAGTGGTCACCGCCAGGATCACCAACATTCGGGCGGCCAGTTAATCTATCTATACATATAATAAGAATGTAAAATTGGTCGCGTCTGTACATTCGAAATATTTGGAAAAAAAATAGTGGAGGGGACTTAGATGGACCAGCAGAATTCATTTTTATCATTTTTATAATTTTTGTCTGTGTGTATGTTTGTATGTTTGTATGTTTGTATGTTTGCTCAGATTTTCGAAAGAGCACAACTTCGAATCCACCGCATGGATTTCAATGAAATTTGGCATGGATATGACTAATAGTCTAACTTAACATCTAGGATACTTTTTATTTCGAAAATGTTTTGGGTTGCCACAGAAAATTCAAAAAACTACTTAAAAATTCTAAATGTTTGAAAGAGCACAACTTTGAATCCACCGGATTAATTTCAATGAAATTTGGTATGGATATGGCTTATAGTCCAACTTAACATCTAGGATATTTATTTTTTCGAAAATGTTTAGGGTTGCCATAGAACATTTGCAAAACTAAATATTAAAAATTACTTAGTTTTGTGTTACATAGCTTATTCAAACAAAGACATTAACACGTTTTAGAATTTTTAGGGTTGTCACAGAAAATTTAAAAAACTATCTAAATATTCTAAATATTCGAACGCGACCAACTTCGAATCCACCAGATTGATTTCAATGAAATTTGACGTGCATATCTATATCTATACTAATATATAAAGAGGGAAATGCTGACTGACTGACTGACTGACTGACTGACTGACTGACTCATCAACGCCGAGCCGAAACTACTGAAGTTAGAGACATGAAATTTGGATAGTATATATATTTTGTGACGTAGGCAAGCAATAAGAAGCGATTTTGGAAAATTCAACCCCTAAGGGGGTTAAATGGGGGATGAAAGTTTGTATGCAAGTTCGTCATTATTCAAGTTAGAATTATGAAAATTTGTGTTGAGGTGTCTCTTTAAAAATAAAAAATATGGTTTTCGGCGTTTTTGAATATTCAACCCCTAAGGTGGTAAAATAGGGGATGAAAGTTAGTTGGGAAGTTTGTATAGATGTTCGTCATTTTTGAAGTTAGAATTATGAAAATTGGTGTTTAGGTTCCTTTTTAAAAATAAAAAACTTGAATTGCTGCGTTTTTGAAAATTCAACCCCTAAGGGGGTAAAATAGAGGATGAAAGTTTGTATGGAAGTTCGTCATTTCTGAGGTTAGCGTAATGAAAATTTGTGTTTAGGTTTCTTTTTACGCATTAAAAACAATAATTTCAGCTTTTTTGAAAATTTAAATCCTAAGGGGTTAAAATAGGGGTTGAAAGTTTGTATGGAAGTTCGTCATTTTTTGAAGTTGGAATTATAAAAATTGGTGATTAGGTGACTTTTAAAAGATCAACAATATTAATTTCAGGGTTTTTCAAAATACATCCCCTAAGGGGGTAAAATAGGGGATGGAAGTTTGAATATAATTTCGTCATTTTCGTAGTTAGAATTATGAAAATTGGTGATTTGGTGTCTTAAAAAAAATGCGTTTTTGAAAATTATACGGGATACGCGATATGGGATACGGGATTTGGGATATGGGATACGTGATACGGGATACGGGTTACGAGATACAGGATGTGGGATGCGGGATACGGGATACGGGATGTGGGATGCGTGATACGGGATACGGATACGGATACGGGATGCGTGATACGGGATACGGATACAGATACGGGATACGGATACGGATACGGATACAGATACGGGATACCTGATATGGGATACGGGATACGGGATACGGATACGGATACGGGATACGGGTTACGGGATGTGGGATGCGGGATACGGGATACGGGATACGGGATACGGGATACGGGATACGGGATGTGGGATGCGTGATACGGGATACGGATGCGTGATACGGGATACGGATACGGGATACGGGATGTGGGATGTGGGATGCGTGATACGGGATACGGATACGGGATATGGGATGTGGGATGCGGGATGCATGATACGGGATACGGGATACGGGATACGGGATACTGGATACTGGATACTGGATACTGGATACTGGATACTGGATACTGGATACTGGATACTGGATACTGGATACTGGATACTGGAGACTGGATACTGGATACTGGATACTGGATACTGGATACTTGATAGGTACTGGATACTGGATACTGGATACTGGATACTGGATGCTGGATGCTGGATGCTGGATGCTGGATGCTGGATGCTGGATGCTGGATGCTGGATGCTGGATGCTGGATGCTGGATGCTGGATGCTGGATGCTGGATGCTGGATGCTGGATACTGGATACTGGATACTGGATACTGGATACTGGATACTGGATACTGGATACTGGATACTGGATACTGGATACTGGATACTGGATACTGGATACTGGATACTGGATACTGGATACTGGATACTGGATACTGGATACTGGATACTGGATACTGGATACTGGATACTGGATACTGGATACTGGATACTGGATACTGGATACTGGATACTGGATACTGGATACTGGATACTGGATACTGGATACTGGATACTGGATACTGGATACTGGATACTGGATACTGGATACTGGATACGGGATACGGGATAAGGGATACGGAATATGGGATACAGAATCAGGGATATGAGATACGGGTTCCGGGATATCCAGGATACGGGATTTGGGTTCCAGCAAACGGAAACGGATTTTTTTAAATTTAAATCCTGCGCGGACGAAGTCGCGGGCAAAAGCTAGTCAATAATAATTCAACTTAACATCTTGGATATTTTTGTTTTCGAGAATGGTTAGGGCTGCCACAGAACATTCAAAACATTAAAAAAACGACCTAAATATTCGAACGCGCACAACTTCGAATCCAATGGATTGATTTCAATGAAATTTGACATGGATATGACTAATAGTCTAACTTAACATCTAGCATTTTTTTTTCGGTAAAGTTTAGGGTTGCCACAAAACATTCAAAATCTACCTAAATATTCGAACACGCACAACTTCGAATCCAATGTATTGATTTCAATGAAATTTGGCATGGATATGACTAATAGTCCAACTTAACATCAAGGATATTTTTTTCTAAAATATTAGGTTGTAAATTTTTATGACCACACAGAAATTCTAGGCAAAAATAAGTTTAAGTTATTGAAATACGTCTATTTAGAGCGGAGCCCTACGGAGCCCTACGTTGTGTGTGATCCGACACTATTTGGACTAGATAATCTTAATTTTAATAATATTAATAAATATTTTATTGCTGCGTTCTACAATCTTACGTTTAGTTTTTCTTAACTAGATGTCGCTATACTTAAAATCAGACAATGCCTGCCTTGCACCACATGGCAAAATTGAATATCTTCCTTGCTTCAAGAAATTCAGTTTTTTTATTCCTAATTACGTATAAAAAAACATTAAGAGGGTCTTTGTATCACGCGGAATCTTAGACGTTAACTCTGGAATTTATCTCCACAGTACTAATGCCGTAGGGAAGCTACCTACCTAAGAACCAAGTCTAGAGGACCTGCTAATTTTGAATTAAGTAGTAATAGAAACATAGACATTGGACTCTGAACTGCAACCCCTCAGGAATGATGCTGCTGGGTAACTGCCTGCTTAAACCATAAATCTGGAGGCCCTGCTAACTTTGAATTAGCAATGTGGGTATCAAGTAGAAACTTCTCAGGCGAGGTCGCGTTTCCGATCCGGCGGTAGAATTTAAGGAAAACATGTAAAATTACTATTTGTAAGTGCCCCCCTAGGCCTAAACAAAATAAACGCTTTGACTATTGACTTAGACGATAAACTCCGGACTCCAATAGACTCTAACGGATAGGTGGCTGGGTTGCGCTTCTGGCTCTCTCCCTCATCATACAAAACGAAGGTAAATTAGCTACTTGAATGCCGATCTCCACCTTACTGGTCAGACTCTAACACCTTACTGGTACAGATAGACAGCCACGGACATACGAACTCAGACTGATGCAGACTGACGCAATACAGATTAGACGATAGACAAAATTATATTTAAGGGCTTCACCGACTGGACGCGGACGGAGTCGCGGGCACAGCTAGTTACAAATAAATGAAGGCTAAATAAAAAAAGACTAATTTAATAAAATGATCGATGCATTTTCGTGTCGCTTCTAGTTGGCTGTGGTATACACAGGTAGGGAAGCATGTACTTACTACGACAATTTAAAGTATTACCGAATTATCTATCTTATAACAGAGAGATAATCAAATGTACAAATATGCTTGAAGGATGTCCTAAAAAATATTTATTGTGCTGTATAGAACGTTATGATTGAGCTCTCATAATAAATTTAAGAGTACAGGATGTTCATTATAGGATAATTATTTTTCAGGCTATCCCTCCTCTGGTGGACATACTCCAGAACCCAGAAGCAGAAGAGGCGGAGCTGTGTGCAGCCGCGTGGACCCTCGGCCACATCGCCAAGCACTCGCCGCAGCACAGCCTCGCTATAGCCGTCGCCAATGCGCTGCCCAGATTGCTACAGGTTCGATGCACCCAATAATATAATATTGTTTATTATTGTCGGGCTTTTCTGGTGGCGGTAGAGCAATGCTGTAGCCAATTGACTGCAGCTCAAATACAGACTAGCTCGGTACCACACCAGGGTGGTACCTCAGTTTACTAAAGTATACTCTGTGGTGGTACCAGTCCCTCACATAAGATCAGCGAAAAGTAGCTATTTTAGCTGCATTTCGTATAATGAGTGAGACAGCCAGATACCCAGCCCTTTTCTCTTGACACTACCCATCAGCTCTGCAACATGTGAGCAAAGCCTTTGGTATAGCAAGCATTTATAGGCACTAGTAGGTATGCTTGTTTAGTCTTAAATATTATAACCACAGACTAAAGACTAAAGAAAGAGGTGCCCTTATTAGATATATGTATGAAAAAAAACATGGTCATTGTTTTTTCATTTTCATTGTTCTATCTACCAGTAAATAGTTGAACTACTCGCTTCGTTTTATGTCGATGTTAGTACTAGGCCAACCACTTGGCCGAGTTGCTTAGGGCCAGTCCCCTTAGTAATTGGTCCATGATTATAGCCAAATAATTATAATCGCCATAGAAACACATGTTTATATCTAAGTATATTTAAAACTATTATTATCTGTTGTTCTTTATACAGCTATATACAAATCCAAAGTCATCTGGCGAGGTCCATGCACGTACGTCATGTGCATTGAAGCAGGCGCTGCAGTGCTGCCTGCACCGGCCAGCTCTCGAGCCCCTCCTCCACTCGGCACCCTCCTGTATACTCAAATATGTTCTAGCACAGTATGCCAAGGTATGTTCAACTGCAGACTGGTATTTTGTTGAATGTTTTTATTAACAAAAAATAACAAATGAATATCATTTAGTAGACTGGCCCATCATCAAGATTGTCATCATCTTCATCATAGTCTTCACCATTGTCAAAGTAATTGTTAGCATAGTCGGTGCCATCATCAACTTCAAATTCCTCCTCCTGCTCATCCTCAATCTCCTCGTCATCATTACCATCTTCTTTTTTGACAGTCTGCTCATTTTCATTGGTTTCCATGTTCTCGCCATCTTCCTGCGTTTCTTTGTTCTCCAGTGTCTGTAGTCTTTTAGCTATATCTGTAGGATCGTTCAATTTTCGCTTGCGAGATGTCACACGGACCCGGTTCGCCTGCGGCCTCAGCTCAGTTGGCATGCTAGCCCACACGCAGTCCAATACCTTGCCTTGTTTTGCGTTGAGAGCTAACATTTTGTACTTATCTGAATATCGCTCGACGCCGTCCATTCGCGCCTTGGGTTTCACGTACGCTGGAGATTCGTGCAAATCTTCTATGAATTGATCCTTAACGATCAGCATATAGTCGGTTGCGGCGTCGCTGGTCAGCGGAAGCGGTTTTGCTTCAAGTTTTGGAAACAGCGGTGGCGGTGCGAGAGTTGGCGCATTGTTTTCCCCTCTTGTTATGCCGAATGCTTGAAGTTGATCATGCGTTAATGATAGGCCGCTGCCACGGCCTCTTCCTCTACCAGCCATCCTACTTTTTTATTAAGAACTTCAGGAATACATTTTAAGAGGTTAAATAACGTAAATAAACACCGCATATTTTTGACATTTCAGCAGGGTGCAGGCAGGGTGCCATTTGACGTTTCAGTTATTTATAGATAGTGATGTAGTTATTCCATTTTAGTCGATAAATACTTCGATTAGTAATTGGTTTTTTTCTTCTTCTAGATATTACCCAATGATGCTCGGGCTAGACGACTGTTCGTGACTACAGGAGCTCTGAAGCGCATACAAGAAATTGATACAGTTCCAGGAACATCTCTCAAAGAATATATTAATATCATTAATAGTTGTTTCCCTGAAGAAATTGTAAGGTAAATATGATTTTTTAACTACATTTTAAATAACTTTGTCTACACTAATATTATAAAGAGAAAAGATTTGTATGTATGTTTGTATGGATGTTTGTAATGAGTAAACTCAAAAACTACTGGACCGATTACAAAAAATATTTCACCATTAGAATGCTGCATTATCCCTGAGTAACATAGGCTATATTTTTTGGGATCCGGGATATCCGGGCTACGGGATCCGGGATCCGGTAAAAACGGGAAACGGGATCAGAGATATACTTTTTTTTAATTTAAATTCTACGCGGACGAAGGCGCGGGGAAAAGCTAGTGTAAAATAAAATAAGTGTGATTTAAAATATTTTCTTTATATTTCCAGATATTATACACCAGGTTACTCAGATTCGTTGCTTGACAGAGTCGAAGCTTACACTCCTCAGGTAAAATAAAAAATAAATGAAGAAAAGAATATCCTGTACATTATGTTGTATCGTTATCATAATATTACTACCATTCATTTCTACATTTTTACTTACAGATTCCTGAGCTTTTTACAGATAGAGTACCTAGCGACTGTCAGAGTGAATTAACTGTAGAAAATGCAAATTAATTTTAAAATTTAGATGCATAAATATTTTTAATAAATATTTTTTTCCAAAATGTTATTATTTTTTCCCCAGTGTCCATACTATTTTCTGAACTTGAAGTGTTCTGCCGCCAATATTTGATTTTTCTATTGTCATAGACTGGCTCGTGACGACGTAACTGTAGAGATCAAAATATATCGAGGAATATTACCTTGCATCATCGTATAACTAAATTTCTATAATAAATGAACGCTAAGTTTGAGAAACTTACTTGTAATCACAGCCAGACAGCATGTTCAGTATAGCAATACCTTGGGTATCTACTTCAAAAAATGTATCCTGTTTGCTATAAGTTAAATTCAACAGAGTTACTTCTCTTTCAAGTATTGTTTGATCATCAGATTTAAGTCCCTGAGAAACAAAACTAAATTTAAAAAAATCGACTAGTACTAATTTTAATTTATAAATTATTTGATTTTAGAATTCGCTTCACTAGAAGAGCTTAACTGCTGCGTTCCTTTCACCGTAATTTTTGTTATTTTCGTTCACAAAAACTGTTAAAAACGATAATAATTATCACTTTCAGTACAAGTTGGTTCGAGTGGAACGACATTTATGATCGAAAATAATGAAATTAACAAAAATTACGGTGTCTGGAACGCACTAAACAAGGTCAGTTTCTAGGGTTCTGTACCCAAAGGGTGCCAACGGGACCTTATTACATAGGTAAATTATATTACTTTACTCTTTGCCGTAATAACTAAGCCTCCGCTGTCCGTCCGTATCTTCCGAACCGTAATAGGTAGTCGAAATTTTCACAGAATGTGTACCTATTTTGTTGCCACTATGACAGCAAATAAAACGGGCCATACAAGTATTTTTATTATTCTGCGGTACGTACGGAACCCTTGTGCGAGTCAGAGACGCATTTGGCCGGTTTTTTAATCTCAATTTTTAGGTATTCTCACATTAAACTAACCTGAATTTTACACGAAGTAAAACCAGTAGACTCTAGTTCAATCACCAGTATATAATGCATGTTGGTTAACCGACTGACTACTAGGATACACGCTAGCAATAATTTATATCAAGTTTTTATCTATTTCTAGTCCCTTCGGATGTGGTTAGAAAATGATAGGCATACATTTTGATAACATATTTTTTATTATACAGAACTCTTCCATTCATGATAAACACTTTAGGTACCTGTAACAAAATAAATAAACTTTAATAATAATAAAAAAGCTGTATTCAATCATTGTTAATGTTTATTTCAGAATGATTGTGTCTTCAAAATATTCAAGATATATGCTTGTCTAATGTTATTCATCATTATGTAATTAATTAAAACTCTCAACAAAAATAAGTTTTACCTTGGTAAGTAGGTAGATCACCAAGCTTTAGGGATGACTCGTGATGTTTAATTATCTGCAATAAAAAAAAACTAAAATTTAAAAAAATGCAAACAAAGAAATTGTAAGTTGTTGAGATGGTGGTGATTATCAGTTTTTACCATACCATAGAATCCCCACGGTTTTGTGAGCCAGGGATAACTTAGCAATTTATCATTTTGAAATAGTATTTCTAAATTAAGTAACTAATAATATCTCGCAATTGGATTAAATAAAAAAAACGTAAATCCATAGTAGTTAACATAAAATCGTTTGTGCATACCTGTTCAATTTGTGGTGATCTCAATTCCAATGGGTGGTACCTAAAATAATAGTGCTATTAAAAAATCTTGAATTTGTTTCTTTATAGCAAGGAGTACAGATATAGTAATTTTCAGATGTTACCATACCATGATTTTCCCCACGATTTTGTGAGACAGGGATAACTAAGATATTCATCATTATAAGGTAAACTATCTATACTTAGATTTTTTTATTATACGGACTAAAATGACTGCTTTTTATGTCAAACGTAATATTAATTTGATCTGTTCATTATTAATATTATTGCTTTTTATGATTCTGGTTCAAATTAATTCAATTTTATGAACTAAAAGATCAAAAACCGGATAACTCCATAGTAAATGGATTCAATAAAAATATAAATTGACATTTATAGCTGTCATTTTAGTCCACATAATAAAAAATCAAAGTATATGTAGCTGTAAATTAGGTAACTAATAATATTTCGCAAATATATTATGTAGGTAGAAAACGTAAATACATGGTAAAATGAAATAAATATGTAGTTTATAGATACCTGTTTAATTTGTGGTGTTCTCAATTCCAATGGGTGGTACCTAAAATAATAGTACTATTAAAAATCTTGAATGTTTCTTAGCAAGGTGTAAAAAGACATAATAGTTCATTTTCAGATGTTACCATACCATGATTTTCCCCACGATTTTGTGAGACAGGGATAACTAAGATATTCATCATTATATGGTAACCTATTACAACTTGGGTCACTATTAAAATATTGCTCACCATTCTGTCTCTTTTACTAGTTGCAGTATCCACCGACAATTGTCTGAAACAAATTAATGCCTTATTAGTTACAATAAAATAAGCTTTACTTATTGTATTAATGAATTATGACTCTTAGATCAGTGAAAATAACTTTCATCAAGAATAATCTGATATATGCTTGTATTAAAACATCATTTCTAATTGATATATTATCCACTCTATTAAACATATTGATAATTGCTTTGAGTAGCACCAACATAAGTACCTAGTAGTGTGGATGCGAAAGCGTTAGTTTAATTTGACTGAGTAATTACACAAAATTGTGAACAGTCTGTTACAACAACTACAATATTGAAGAGATCATTTTAATAAAGTTCATGAAACTGAATCTACATACCTTTTTATAATTATTCTATGTTGATGATTGTCACTGTTCTTGCAAACCTGAAAAGATACAAAAAAAGGTATATCAAAATGAGTCTTATGACCACAGACATTGTTTTGGAGTTATGATTGTATCAGAAAAATCGATCAACAGTTTAGTTCAGACTGGGGCGATATAAAATCATCATTAGATGAACAACATAAAAATTAATCCTCAAGTTAAAATTTACGATTACATGATCTGTGCTCTAAAAAATATGAGATGCATGGGAAACAATTGTAACTTACAATCTTAGCTTATGAGACTCCATGAGCATCAGTTGATTTGTAAATCTTTGAATGTCAACCTGTGAACAAATAAAGGAATCATTAAATGAAAGGATATTTTTTTGTGTATTAATTAAGAATTGAATTAAAGTCAGAAATTATCAATCATCAAGATTCAGACAGGGGCGATACTTTACGTCATCATTTTATTCCTATTATTATAAGCCATAGCTTTTCCCATTGCTCCACCATCTGTGCTCTAAAAAATATGAGATGCATGGGAAACAATTGTAACACTTACAATCTTAGCTTTTGAGACTCCATGGGCATTAGTTGATTTGGAAATCTTTTGGTGTCAACCTGTGAACAAATAAAGGAATCATTAAATGAAAGGATAATAATATTTTTTTGTGTATTAATTAAAAATTGAATTAAAATCAGAAATTATCAATCATCAAGAATCAGACAGGGGCGATACTTTACGTCATCATTGTATTCCTATTATTATAAGCCATAGCTTTTCCTATGGCTCCGCCCATTTGTTTTGCAGCTCAACCTTCTAATCATACATGAACACTTAATCGAAAACTTAGGTGTATTATAAAGATAGGTATGTATGTATATTTACCTTTTCCTAGTGGCATTTTTATTATTGCTCCCGTATCTTATAATATTGCTTCATACCAGAATGGGAAAGTCCTGCAAATGTAAGATGTATGAAATTATTTTATTATGGGCATAACAATAGATTACAAATTATTGTAAAAAGTCAGTAACGATCAATCATCAATATCAGCTAGGGGCGATACTATTAGTCATCATCAAGTAAATTAATTAAATAATTTGTGAATAATATTAACACATACCATTTTAGGTTAAATATCTTCATGGTCATTTTGGCTCCTGTAGCCCAAACCTGAGGAAAATAAAAACACTTCTTAATCAAATGGGAACATTAATCATAATTTGAAAATGATTGGAAAATTCAGTAAAGATCAATCATCAAAATCAGCTAGGGGCGATACATTTAGTCATCACAAAAAGGAAATAAAGTTAAGTAAACTTCATATCCAGTACCTACCTGTAAAACTATGTTCTCATATCCTCCAACAGCTTACCTATAACAATGAATAATAAATATAATTAATAAAATGTCAAACAATTTTACAAAATCTAGTCATGTATAAAATGGTTTGTCACACTCAACCCTTGGACGTACGGCCATAGGAGCCGGACGTCTTACACAGAGTGTGCTGATGTTCCTATCCAGAGTCAAGCATGCACGACTTGTCGGTGCACACATCGGCTTTGGTAGGGTGAGGGGATTGAAAGTAACTTGCAAAGTAGTAATGTTTTTGCTAAGTAAATATGTATTGGCATATGAAATCTTTGTAAAACAATGTGAAAATCTGTGTGGTATAATAAAGTGAAGACTGCACCACTCGCAAAAACAATAAGGTAAGAAAAAAACCGGCAATTTCCATTAGAAAATACAAAACAATATTGGAAGATTTTATACTCACATGGTGATATCATATCAAGGTGTATTCTCTTCACATTCTGTCTCATACCTGAGGATAGAAAACAGTGCTTATATAAACATATATTCCATACATCAAACATGTTCATTAAATTAAATTAAATGTATAAATGGTTTGTCACATTCAACCCTTGGACGTACGGCCATAGGAGCCGGACGTCTTACACAGAGTGTGCTAATGTTCCTATCCAGAGTCAAGCATGCACGACTTGTCGGTGCATACATCGGCTTTGGTAGGGTTAGGGCATTGAAAGTAACTTGCAAAGTAGTAATGTTTATGGCATATGAAATCTTTGTAAAACAATGTGAAAATCTGTGTGGTATAATAAAGAGAAGACTGTACCACTCGGAAAAGCATGCATTAGTAAATAGTACAAAAAAAAATTGACGATTTTATACTCACATGGTGATATCATATCAAGGTGTATTCTCTTCAAATTCTGTCTCATACCTGAGGATAGAAAACAGTGCTTATATAAACATATTCCATACATCAAACATGTTCGTTAAAATCATAAATATATCAGTTTAGGTGGTAGGTAAGTTTGAAATCATTGAGATCATACGAACGAGACTATAATATTTATAATCATCATTGAAGAGATTATTTGAAATTGTATGGAGTAATAATTAGGGCCGATACCCTAATAATAATAGCATGAAGGGAATATTAAGGTTAAGTATGTAGTTATGATAACTTCAAAAAGAACTTACACTTTAGTTATATTTTGTTCCTGCGCATATAGCATCCTGTAAACAATGGATAACAACAGTTAGTAAACATAATAAAATACAAAACATAAATTATATGTTTTCATGCAATCAGCTATGCGGTGATTTTTAAATCATTGCTTTCATACGAACGAGACTATAAATAATGTTTCATCACAGTAATTAACATGTGTACAGTTTATGGGTTGCACAAGACATTAGGACTCACCTTAGCTTATAATATTGCTCCTAACCGCAGCTGAAACATAAAAAATATTGAGTAAAGAAAACACACCACATGTTCTACAATACCAACTAAACTCACCTATTACCAGTCAAAGGACAGTATTTAAGACACAATAACACAAGATAAGACGCTTAAAAGTAATTCTTTATTTGATCTGTCCCTTGATAATCACTCAAACTTGTCTCAGACACAAAAGAATTACTTCTTGGCGGGTTTCTTGGTGGCGGGCTTCTTGGTGCGCACCTTCCTGGCGGACGCCTTGGGGACCAGCTTCTTGCCGAACGTGCCGGCGCGTGCCGCCTTCGCCTTCAGACTCTTGAACGCCGCTGTCCTCGCGCGGTTCCTCTTCACGCGCGCTGATGTCAGCTTGAAGCGGTCGAAGTCTGTCATCTGAGCACGCTTCTCTTTGTTAGCGAGCTTCTGGGCCCACTGGCTGTCTGTCCATTTCTCGGTTAGCTTGGCGTCCGTCCACGCTTTCCTGACGACGCGTGTGGGCGCTGTGAACGGGAACTTGAGGCGGAACTTTGTCAAGTGTAGCTGGTTCAGGCGGATCTGTTGACGTGAGACGCCGCTGCAAGGCCCGTCTACGAGAGCGCGGGTTTGGTCAATGATATCGACCACGCTCACTAGCTTCCCCTTCAGGGCACCGTCGGCCACCAGGGCGACGCGCCCTGGCTCTACGAATCGCGCGAAAGGCATGACGTCCTGTGGATAAAACAATTCTAGTTACTTACATGCGATGACACATTCTCACATAACAACACGAGATTGCCGACACCGTCAAGTCCAACAACTAGATTTTGAACAAAAATATAATGTGGATTTGAATTAACACATTACAATGTAAAGGTAGAGCAACTTGAAATAAACTAAAACACATTTATCAGACAGATTCCAATGGATAAAATTAATTCTAACCTTACAACGTCTTTACACAAACAAAGTGTTCACGAAAAGAATTTCCGGTTTTGTTATCCCCTGTCAGGTTGACAAACAGTTTTTTTTTAAATGTTACCATATTTCAAAAAAACCGATAATCTTTACAAATCGACTAAATGTCTATGGTATGACGTCGTATTCTTATCGAACTTATTCTGTAATTTAGAACGGTCGGGAAGCGATAAACAAATCTACGTTTTGTCTATCTTTTTAAATATCTGCGAGCATGTTTGTGCAGGTCACAAAATATTCTATGAAAGAAAACGTCATACTTTATCAAAACAAGTTTGATTGTTTGTAGGGCGCTTTATAGGCACAAACTAAATAGTGACCACGGACCAGGGTTGCCAGATCTCCTGATTTTCCAGGAGATTTCCTGATTTGTCTGATATTCTCCTGATCTACTGATTTTATTATTAAATCTCCTGATATTTGTGTTTTGAAATAAATACATACCTACATACCACAAGTATGCGTAAAAAGGAACGTATCTGCGTCTTCTGACTGAACTACCAATTTTTAATAGTAATAAGTTTATGGAATAAACACTTTATCATGCTCTAACTCAGTTTATTTGGGGTGTTTTTGAAATAAGCCTTTATCGATCGCCGATTCTTTAACATTGTTGTTTATTGCGCATGAATAAGGGAGAAGGGACGTCGACGCAAGTCGCAACGCTTCGCGACGAAACTTTTGCGGTACCTACCTACTATAATATTTGATATGTTCTAAAATACATTTAAATTTTGCATATAACAGCAGCTGTCGTTTGTTTTTTGCCGGAGTCTTGAGAACTAAAAACATATTAAAAATAAAAATTATTTTGATTTTCCAACGAAAATGAATAGCCATTTGTATTTTAAAAAAAGTACATATAAGGCTGCGTTCCAGACGACGTAATTTTTGTTATTTTCGTTCATAAATGTCGTTCCACTGGAACCAACTTGTACTGAAAGTGATCATTATTATTGTTTTTAACAGTTTTTGTGAACGAAAATAACAAAAATTACGTCGAATGGAACGCATCATGAGAATTTTATTGAACTCCTGATTTATCAGATCAGTCTCCTGGTTTTTTTAAATCTCATTTCCTGGTTTTTGAAATTTTGGTCTGGCAACCCTGCCACGGACAAACGGGCGGTTGGTTATAGAGGTTGGTCGTTTTGGTTTGCATGATAGAAAATGGCGGTAATTTTAAAAAGCGCGACTATCACGTTGCTACGCAACTAGAATATAAACACAACTCAATCACAACATTACTTCTGTGAACTGTTATCGCTGTAAAATATTATTTAAATACGTAGAATTAACAGAGATATATATATATATATAAATATGCGGCTGAAATATTCTAAAACGCTTTTAGAAGCACAAGTAAGTACAAAAATATTCATTTTTTTACTGATTTAAAATAATAATTGATATGATAATGATTCTGCTAATGTTTTAATCGTTACTAATACCCTTAATAATAAAACTGATATACTTACAGGATACAGAGAGTCCTATAGCCGACATCTGCTGGTCGCCAAACAACGTAAAGTTAGCAGTGGGCACATGCGATCGTTTAATACTGCTGTTCGACCGGGAGGGCGTCCGGCGCGACAAGTTCGCCACCAAACCTGCAGACCCTGCCGCTGGGAAAAAGTCTTATGTTATAACAAGTATGGAGTATTGTCTACCTTTATTTTATTCCATGCGTTATAAGTGCCGGACATCGACTCGTCCCGCCGCACGAGTGAAGGTGCTTCTTAAGGGCATGCATGGCTTGCTTATTTACTGTTTAAATCTTGATGTAAACCTATGGCGAAGGCTAGACGTAAAGTGTACCTATACTGTGGTCCGTCAGTATGGTAAATAATGATGGATGTCATTCCATCGATGGAATAAACAGGCAGGCTAGACGTTCAGTATTTATTCAGTCAGTATTTTGACGTAGTTTGTACAGTGCAGACGTCAAAATTAAATGAAACACGAAAGCTTGTATGGATATTACCTTGTCGCTTGGTTTAATCCGCAATCTCAGAAGACCACTCTATTGCTTTCACGACGCGTAATGACACGATACCGTGGTCCAAACTGATCGTGTAGGCTAGTGTACTGATGGATGTCAGTATTTACCACAAAACTGTCATTTTGGAATTGAAATTGGTGGTAAATACTGTCATTCATCAGTACACCTACACGACCAGTTTGGACCACGGTTTTTGATAAATAATGGCGGACCCCAGTATTTACTTTACGTCTAGCCGTCGCCTATCATGCCAAACTGTAGCCAGTTGAGTACAGCACAGCTCATACTATACGGGCTGGCTGGATCGAGTTAGTACCACCTTCTCACAGATCAGCGTAAAGTAGCTATTTTAGCTGCGTTTCGTACGACGAGTGGGAGAGCAGGAAACCCAACTCTTTCCCTTTGTTCAACTCCCATTCAGGTGGGCAATATGCGAGTGATGCCTTTGGTACCTATTAAGTTTGTGCGGGTTCCATGACAACTTAGCTTTTCCCCTAGACTCTTAGGGGCTATGCACACGGGCAACTTTTGCGGCAACTGGCAACTCGCAACTAGCTGTTTTCATATAAAACAATCGCGGCAACTGTTGCTGCAACTGGCAATTGTTGGCTGTAACTGCCAAAAATCCATTAAAAGGTTGATAGTTTCGGCAACTAAGTTGCTAGTTTCTTCAACTAAAGTTGCTCCGTGTGCATAGCCTCTAATCTAGGGTCATACCTCGGCGACATCGTTAGACACCATTGTTGACCCTGGCTTACAGGATCAGGAGTACCAGTGGTGGGATTGTGTGGCGGGCCTAGTCCTCATAAAAATATGTTCCACTTTGTTCCCAAGCTTTTAACTCCAAACTAGGTATATCGTTCAGCGACAATTCGGAGCTGTTGGGGGTTGCTCAAAGTGACAACATGGTGTTCGTGTACCGCGTTGGCGCGGACTGGAGCGGCAAGAAGGTGATCTGCAACAAGTTCCCGCTGACCGGCGCGCCCATGCACCTGTTGCCGGCCGACGGCGGCTTCTACACCGGCACCAGTGACGGGAAGATAAGGTTCGAGAAACAGATAGAGGAGTTCAGATCTGAATACGTGTCTGAATAAATAAATACCAGGCGTTCATAGCCAGCTGCAATCACTGCGGTAACGATCGGAGGTTAAGCAACGATTGGCTAGGTCAGTCAGAGATGGCTGACCATTTAGTGGCATTTGAACTGAGCGTCTCTGTGCTTCGGAGGGCTCGTAAAAAGTCGGTCCCGGTTGTTGTCATCTAGGCAGCAATCGTTTCCAAAATTACATAAAGCCTCCCAAACAGAGTGGTCATGGACATATCGATATCCAGGTGGGCATATGGACAGGTCCAGGTTTTGGTCTCGGGAGGCTGCAGAACTTTGGTCTAAGGATAAGCGAATGTGGGACTCAAATATGAGTCCTGAAGGAGCCTTTAGGAGCCTAGAACTTTAGCTTTAGCAGTAGGTCTGCCCTGTCGGTACGCCCATGAAATATAATGGGGGTGCAATATGCAGGTGTCTCGAGTGTAAGAGCAACAAGAGCAGTAGCGTGTGGGTGTACAATGTGCAGGTGTCTCGAGTGTAAGAGCAACAAGAGCAGTAGCGTGTGGGTGTACAATGTGCAGGTGTCTCGAGTGTAAGAGCAACAAGAGCAGTAGCGTGTGGGTGTACAATGTGCAGGTGTCTGGAGTGTAAGAGCAACAAGAGCAGTAGCGTGTGGACGGCGGGCGCGGGCGCGGGCTGCGTGTGCCTGGCGCGCGGCGGCGGCGCGCTGGCCAGCGGCCATGCGGACGGCACGCTCTTCCTGAACGGCCGACTGCTGCTGCGATACGCGCTGCCGCCCACCGCACTAGTGCTCTTACTGCCTTATGTTAGTCAATAAATACCAGAGTTGCAAAAAAACAGGAAATTTAAAATGAAAACTGATTTAAACGTGTTTAAAACATTGATTTAAATCAGACGGAATAAATCACCGTGTTTAAAAGAAGGTGATTTTTTCGTAATAACCCTGATAAATACAGTTTCCCATCCACATCTAAATATACACTTAGGTAGATTTGAGGCAACCGTTGCTTAAAATCACAGTTTTATGATCATTGAACTTTGTTCCGGCGAACCGTCGGCCATCAAGTGCTAAAGGCATTCTGTGTTTCTTATTTTTTTTCTCATATGCTCTTCGAGGCAGTTTGCCCCGATGGCGTTGATGCTGATGTTACAGCTTATAAAGGCATATCTGTTCCCTTAGTACAAAATATATTCATTTCATTATAGATCTCATGATAATAGAGCGCTTCTAGCAATAGATATCGCTGGTAGAGTTATGTTTGCATTTCGCTCTGTTACGAAATTTTTTATGCATGCTCCAAGATCTTTTCCTTGAATGGTATTTACGACGACAACCAATTAAATCAAGAGCCCATAACAAGTATACTTATAACAGTTGATAGTTGGATCGTGTGACGGGCGCGTGGCGGTGTACGAAGCTCAGCGCGGCGCTCTCTTGCGCAGCCTAGAGCCACAGCTACCGCCGGACCGACGCGATTTAATATCAGCATCACCTAGCCCATCGGGGCAGGTAAGTGAAGATTAATTGCCAGCTGCAATCACTGATCGATAAGCGATCGGAGGCTACGCATCGCTTGGCAAGGTTAGTCAGAGATGGGTGACCATTTAGAGTCAACTGAGCGTCTCCTCGCTTTGGAGGGCACGTGAAAAGTTGGTCCCGGTTGTTGCCATCTAGGCAGCAGTCGTTGAGCCTTGTTAGAGGCCTTCGGGCGGCTTGAATTACTCTGCTGACACCAGGTTTGGCTACTAACCATACGATAAGAAGAATAAGTGGCGTAAACGCCACTGCCGCCATTTTGTACTTTATACAGGGTGAAATTGATCCATCGTGGGCATCCTTTTAAACGGTGATTCTACACATGATTCAGAATACTTAGGGAATATTAATCAACAAATCAATTGATAAAAAATGATTTCCCAGGTAAGGAATAACAGTTAACGAGTTTGATTATTTGCTTACTCGAGCAATATTTTTTTATCAATAGATCTTTTTATTTTCATTCGCAAAATATTCTGAATCATGTGTAGAGTCATAGTTTAAAAGGATGCCCATGATTTCAATTTCACCATGTATACATTGCAAGAAGGATATAGGCGACTGTCCTCAAACTTCGCTTCGATACCTTTACTTTTTTTAAGGGCCGTAAGACCAATTGTAGCTTGAACAACGGGAGAGAGTTTAAACTCCCGTCTTCCATATAGAATCGATAGTTTAAACTGTCCACGATCGATCAACTAACATTGATCTCACAGGTCTAAGCGAGCGTTTTTGATTCCAGACAGTCGCGTTCGGCGTTTTCGACGGTTGCCTAGTTGGCGAGGTGAAGGAATCCGGTACCATAGAGTTGTCGATGCTTCAAATTCCAAACTTGTATGCGGTCCGGGCCTTGGCCTGGAGTGGGGACGGCACGAAACTGGCTGTAGCCTCGCAGTCCGGCGCTGTTATACAGCTTGAAGCTGTTTTGAAGTAAGTAACAATGCAGGTTTTTATTGCAGAAATATATGGATTTTGTTTTGAGGGGAAAATTTTGTTCTTGCGTCGTGCGTGATTCAGGGGGGAGGACAGTTGCACCTATTACCCTCTGTTTATCCGCGACTGGTCTAGTTTAATTCTATTTCTTTCAAATGCATGAAGTATTTTGACCTAAAGTAATTGTAATGGAGTTTTCACAAACTTTCGCGAATCCGAGTGCATAGCTCAAAACGTGTCATAGTGAATTAGTTAAAATCTGGACCCAGGTCTGCTATTAACCAGGTACGTAAGCGTTAAACCGTTTCGTTCGTGTTTCCAATTTTGACACATTTCCGTAGTAGTGCCAAAATCTGGAACGAACGAAGGGAAAAGAGAGTCCGCAAAGGTGCCTACGTGCATTCCATGTTGGAAGGTCTATTCATAGCTAGTGAATGCAGGGGCGGATATTATGATTACGTTGGCTGCCCTGCCTATGGAAGATTGCTCCCCTCCTCCCTGTAAAGCACGAACAATTCAATGATAATTATAAGAGTTAAAATTAAAAATAACGAAAGGCTGTAAATGATAAAATTATCAGTGTCTTAGTGCGATATCGTAAGAGGCAACCATGGTTTCGCCACCAGCGGGTGATTCGATAGCCGACACCGAATTGGTTATATACCAAGCGGACACCAGGTGCGATACCCTCCATACAGCTCTATGCATTTTGTTGGTGGAGCGACTGGTTGCGCTACCACTGGTGTCCTCGTGCGATATAGCACTTAAGATACTGATGCATACGGTTTTTTTTTGAAGTTTTGTATATTTCACTAAGTTCTGTCGCCCCTGGAATTTTGCCGCCTTGGGTCCGGGCTATGGATCAATTACTAAGGGGACTGGCCCTAAGCAACTCGGCCGAGTGGTCGGCCTAGTACTAAACTCGACATAAAAAGAAGCGAGTAGTTCAACTATTTACCGGTAGATAGAACTATGAAAATGAAAAAACAATGACCACGTTTTTTTTCATACATATATCTAATAAGGGCACCTCTTTCTTTAGTCTCTACTCTGTGGTCCGGGCCTACTCGGCCTATAGGGAAGTCCGGCCCTGAGTGTTTGCGTACGATACTGTAGGCGTTGGGTGTGGCGGGACTCAGTGGAGGTGCAGCACGTGAGCCCGCGGCAGCTGCTGCTGACGCGGCGGGCCGGCGACGCGCCGCCGCTCGCCGTCACCACCGCGCACGCGCCCGACATATACAACGTGCGGTTCATAGGTACCTACCTACGTGAAATAAAAAAAAAACGGCCAGGTTGCACTCCTGGAGTGCCGGTAGAAGTGAAAACTTGAATATTAACGTTGTGCATTTTTGATATTTTGGAATGGTTAGGGAATAATTTTGCACGAATTGCTTTAATTATCAGTATAAAAGTACTATAATTTATGTGATTCATTTATTGCGCTATCGTACACTGTCATTTTTATGATGTCATTGTCATTATAGTCATTTGTTCATAGTTGGAGCAAAAAAGTGTTTTCTTGTTGTCTTTAGAAGTATGAAACCCTAAAACGTCTTTCCTACTAAATTGTCTCGACCGTCATTCATATGCATGGACATTCTTAGAGTCTACATACATTCATAGACCTACTTACCTAATCAATCGGTGTTCTTTCTAGGCACGAGTCTATTTAGGCCAGTGTGTTACGAGTAGGTACCTAAAGAAAATGATTCGATGTTTTTAGGCAATGACTGGTACGCGGTGTGCCGCACTGCGACCACGCTGATCTTGTGCGACATAGCTCACGGTTTAACTAGTGAGGTGAGACCGAAATAAGTACCTAACTACCGAAAATACCTAATACAATAAAGTCTTTTATTATTTCTTTATTTATGACGACCTCTTTGTTTTGTAGACAACACAGATGCATACCCCCTTATTCATAGAGATTTTAGCCAGTTTATAATGGTTTTGAAAAGCATTTTTAGGATCAAATGTGATTTGTAATTCCACTACAAGTCGATCGTAACTTTCTATGAATAAGGGGGTAAGTTTTTAAATCATTATTTGACGACCGCTTGACGCAGTGGTTCGAGCGTAGGCCGCTCCGCTTACTGCATCGGGTGGTTGCGGGTTCGATTCCCGCCAGAGGCAAATTTCGGAAACGGCCTTTTCTTGACTTGACTGTCACTGGGATCGCCCGCAGGCCATTGTACGTACGGTACCCATAGTACATGCGTTGCTTAGTTTGGGAACAATACAGTTGGTGTGTTCGTCTGACGATATAGGTATATTTATTTTATTTATTTGTTTGGTAGCTGGTATCCGTGAGCGATTCTTTGTCTCATGGGTCGTAAAATGTTTCATAAATGTTCAGATCCAGTGGTGTGGTAGTGGGGAGCGGATATACGCGGCGGTGGGCGGCGCGTGTCTGCTGCACCGCGCCGGCGAGCTCAGTCTCGTCGAGTATGGACTAGACAAAGTGCTGCACACTGTGAGAACAATATAATATACCTACTACTCTTCCATCCATCAGCCGGAACAGGTCCACGGCTGGACATAGGCATTTTTTTAGTATATCTTGGCTGAACTGGACCGATTCTCAGTTAGGGAGACAAATTTATCAACAATCAATAAATTGATTGTAGTTTTAGTTTTAATCAAAATCGACCTCAAATGTCCTTAATAATTTCTAGCTATTTCCTATACCTTCTGATTTGGCCATCAATGCCGACTTGAAAAATTTACTCTGTATACGAAGATTGCACACTGAATATTATATGTATAAAGGGAGCATTCAGGGGGTTTGATCAAGGGCGGATTTGATACGCTGGCTGCCCTAGGCTTTTGGAAGATTGCTGCCCCCCTACTACCTGTAAAGCACGTAAAATCAGTGTCTTTAGATACTGCTGCATACCGTTTTTATGAAGTGTTATTACGCCAAGTTCTGCCACCCCAAAACTTTTGCCGCCCTAGGCCCGGGCCTACTTAATTTATGGAGAAATCCGTCCCAGGGTTTGATTGTTGTGATGTGTGATGTGTCAGGTCCGCACAGAGCGTGTCAACCCGCACGTGCTGAGCGTGCGGATCAACGAGGGCGCTGTCGCGGGCTCCGGGCACGCCGACTGCAAGTACCTCGCCTACCTGCTGGACCGCCAGACCATCGCCGTCGTCGACCTCACCACGGGTTACTAACTACTACACCTTTCATATGCACCGGAACGAACTTAGAAAAATACAAAGGCCTTCAAACGAGACTCAAATGCACAGAGTAGGCTTGGATATGGGGGAGGGGGGGGGCTCGGTAGAAGGCACGAGTGGCGTAGACTGGGAACGGCCAGCCACTAGCTAGCCACGCTGTTTCTAGATCGCGCTCATACATACAACGTTAAACGCTGAACGATGAGGTGCGCTTAGAGCCGGGCTCCATCTACGTGCTGCGCTGCGCTGGGCTGCGTCGTCGCAGGTGTCAGCGGGCGAGAGACGAAGCGGGGAGGGTGACGTGCCAGTACAAAATCCTTCCGACGACGCAGCGCAACGCAGCGCAGCGCGTAGATGGAGCCTCGCCCTTACGTGGGGCGGTAAACGTTTTGCTTAAAGGGCGGCATTGGGCATTCTAGACCATCTTTTAAAAATTAATGTCCGGGACTGGTACAGAGATTGACTTTCCTTCTGCAAAATTCTTAAAAACTTAAAAACCCAGTAGCTTACCTACTGGAAAATTCTTCTGGTTGGTTCAAATGGAAAACGTTTCCGAAGTATTAGGACTTAGGTACTTTTGAATAAGCATTATTTTGTATATTAGTGTGTGTTGCGCAGGAGTGCAGGTGGGTCAGTGGTGGCACGAGTCGCGCGTGGACTGGCTGGAGCTGAGCCAGGGCGGCCAGCTGCTGCTGCTGCGCGACACCGCGCGCCGCCTCGCGCTGCTGCGGCTCAGCACCGGGGACAAGGTACCTATACTCCGCGACAGGTCGAGATGACATTCGGGTTATGAGCTTTTTGCAGAATAAAATCCGAATCAAAATTAACAGGACCCGCAACGCAACAGAATATTTAAATTTAATAATATTGTGGGCGATTTTAATTATTTATCGGGTCCTGCTAATTTTGATTCGGTTTTTTTTTCTGCAAAAAGCTCATAACCCGAATGTCATCTCGACCTGTCGCGGACTATACCTACCGCGCCGACCAACACATTACCACAATCTATTAATTAGCTCTCAAAAAAGTCAATGACGAAATTGAGTAGAGCAGGAATTCTCAAACTGTTTTGGGCAAGAGACCCCTTTTCCAAAATGAACTGATACCTCAGACGCCCATAGCCAAATTATTTTAAAAATCCTATCTCTAGTTTGTTTTCCTATTGATACAAAATACTTAGTACCTAGGTAATAATTAAAAAGAAAAAACAAAGTTAAGATAAAAAAAAACAGTGTGATTCAGTCATTCTTATAACAAGTTGGTACACGTAACACAACTTATACAGTCGTATCTTGAACCACTTTGGGGATCTCTGGACTAGAGGGTGTATTGTGCTATTCAAATTGAACCAGCTTCCCAAATATTTCACTCTCAAAATGCCTATAGGTCGCCAATGGTACAAAACTGGTGTCATATTTGTTTAGGAAATCATAGCAAGCGGCGTTGGATTCGTGCAATGGATCGAAAACAGCGATGCAGTTGTTGCGCAAACACCTACCCATCTTCTTGTATGGTATGTTTTCGTTAAATAAAGTGCTTTTACTTACAACTTGGACCATCTGTTTCGTTCGTTCGTGAATTTGATACTAATTTATTACGGAAATTTGTCAAAAATCCAAATTCGATGTCCAAACCAAACGAATGATTGCTTTCATACCGAGTTTGTAATAGCCTCCCTTGTACTGGATTGGAATTCAGAGGTGCCTACTTTAGCGTGGTATTTGTGATGAACCAATCAGTAGGTATGAGAATGGGTCTCGGCCACAGAGAACATAGACATAAGTGATATTCTTATTAGATTTCGCTGAAATGAAACAACGCTTGACAATAGGGGTGTTATATAACGCCTACTGTTCTACTACCGGTCAATAGCAAAACTACTCGCTTCGTTCTATGTCGATGTTAGTACGTAGTTTAATTTTTTACACTAGATGAGACGTACAAAGGGTCGCCATCTAGTGTCGAGTAGAATTATATTTGGGATGCGAACGTTGGCAAGACGTGTGCACAGGACGAACGCCGACAGCACACTGCCTTAATGCACGTCTACTGTGATGACGTCAGGAGCCTTGTAAAATTATGGGGCCCGGGTGCTTAGACCATGTCCTTTCTATGTGTGGTCCATGGTTTCGGTACAGGTACAGCGCGTGGGACCCGGGCAGCGTGGAGATGGTGGAGTGTGGTGGCGCCGCGGCTGTCGACGTGGTGGCGCGCCGCGTGCTGCTGGACGGCGGCCAGCTGCCATATCTGCAACTGGACGAACACAGGCTCGCATTCAGTACGTTCATATTTTTGTTCGCGAATTTCATTAGGTAATAAAATAAATGTCTGTATTTTTAAGGTCTGTATCTTAGAGAAAATATCTTCAAAAATGTCTCCAAATTGCGTTCTTTCTATGTAGTAATTAACTTCAAAATTTTAGATTAAAGGTTGGCACTCTTCTATCAACTCGGCACCCGACCAGCACCGCCTCGTCGGTCGGCGTCCACTAACTGAACCGGAAATAAGTGGACCACGCGCTGACCACGCGGCGTTCACTCGTTGACCACGCGCGGTCCACTCGTTGATTACGTGACGTTTATGGTGTAAAAGCAGCGTCCGTCCGCGGACCACTTGTCGACAACGAGTGGACGCCGAGCGGCGAGGCGATGCTGGTCGGGTGCCGGGTTGATAGATGAGTGCCGACCTTAAGGCCGCAAACACGAGCGGCACTTTGCCGTCAAAGCCAACTGTAGCCGTCGACACTGGTCGGCGCTTGTCGGCATGTTTGCGGTTTTAATTAAGACATTTTGAAGTTAATCTACCATTTAGGAAGTTAATCTATAAATTGATAGACAACGCGTTAAGAAGCGGTGATTTGTCCGGCTGCGCTCGGTACCTGGGCGGCGTCGGCAGCAGCGCCGACGTGGCCCCGCTCTGGCGGCAGCTGGCTGAGCGGGCGCTCGCCGATGATGACGTTCAAGTAATCATCACATTTATTTTATTTATGGTAGAGCTAAGTTGTAGCCAATTGACTGCAACTCATAGATGGGCTGGCTCGACCGGCGTAGTACTCTCTCACAAAAGATCATCTTAAAGTACCTAAATACAGCTGCGTTACGTACGATGAGAGAGATCCGAAAGTCCAACCCTCCCTCTCACTCCCTCTGTCCCACTCCCCTTCAGGTCGGCAACGTGCGATCGATGCCTTTGGTATTGCAAGCATCTATAGGCTACGGTAACTGCTTAGCATCAGGCGGGCCGTACGCTTGTTTGCCAAATTAGTAACACAAAAGAAACTACATTAAAGTGGGCTTAAACTTGTTGAACGCGCCGATAGCGGTATGCTATATACAAGGAGCTGTATTGATGGTGTTTTCGTAGTTGGCTGCTAAGTGTTACCGTGAGGCGGGTGATCAAGCTAGGACTTTCTACCTGGAGAAGACTGTTGAGCTAGCCACTACGGAAGGCGATGGCGATGTTACAGCTGGTATGTTTATAAATATTTCCTATTGTTGAAATCTGTTCAGCTTGATTAAGCTGGTGCTCAAACAAACAGACAATAATAAAAAAAATAAACACTTGATTTGGACTTAAATACTTACCTTCAAACCTACCTTACCTTATAGATAGCCTATTGCTTGCACCCATATTTTCAATTTATTTAGGTGGCGAGAATCTTTGTTGTTTATCCCTACTAATATCAAAAGAGGCGTAGTTGTTTGTTTGTATGTTTGTAGGAGGTTATCTCTGGAACTAGGTTGTACTGATCCGATACTGAAAATTCTTCTATAGAAAGCTACACTGCTTTAGTGAAATCCGCTATGTTTTTTTAGGGTTCCGTACCCAAAGGGTGCCAACGGGACCCTATTAGTAAGCCTACGCTGTCCGTCCATCCGTCTGTCTGTCTGTCTGTCTGTCGGTCAGCGGGCTGTATCTTACGAACCGTAATAGCTAGAGACTTGAAATTTTCACAGAATGTGTATTTCTGTTGCCGCTATAACAACAAATACTAAAAATAAAATGAAATTTAAAAATAGGGACCCCCCATACAAGAAACTTGATGTTTTTGACGTTTTTATTCTACGGTGGTACGGAACCCTTTATGTGCGAGTCCGACACGCGCTTGGGCGGTTTTTTTTGTAGCACACAGCTTAGTTACTCTATAAAAATGGTTTTGGCTAGGTCTTAGCAGTCCGTTAGTGCGGGCTCGCCTGGCGATATTTAGCGGCGACTTGTCTACCGCGGAGGAGTGGTACAAGCGCGGGTCGCGCGCGGAGCTGGCCGTGGCCATGTACAAGCAGTTCAACCGCTGGCCCGACGCCGTCGCGCTCGCCGAGCGCACCGACCGCGCCGCCGTGCCCGCCTTGAAGCAACAGCACATGGACTACTTGACTTCCACAGGTATGTTATATTCAGCACTAGTAGCACAGCCGGACCGCGACAAGACAAAACGCGATATTGTCGCATTCTCTCCTATGCATCATGGTAGAGAGAGAGAGCAATTCGGTGCGACAAGTCTTGTCGTGGCGGTTGCGCTAGAATTTCCCTTTAGGCCGGGTAGGACCGGGCGTAGGGCGGCAAAATTTCGGGGACAGCAGAACAAGCTGTTTTTTTTTGTTAGTTGCACTTTCTATTAAATTATACGTCAACGTTTAGAAATGTATTTTTTTTGTTCTACGCACTTTCTATTAAATTATACGTCAACGTTTAAAAATTAAAAAATGTATCCATAGCACTGATTGAGATATTATTTCCCTTACAGGCTCGTTATTTTTTAATTTAAATTCTTATAAAGTATCATTAAATTTTTCGTGCCTTAAAGGGAGTAGGGGGGCGGTAATCTTCAATAGGCCTATCACGTGCTTTAGGAAACTTTTCACAGCTTTCATCTCAATTTCATCCAATGAGGCCAACAAACAGTGTGCCCTTGTGGCCCCTGCATGCCCTAAGACGGCCCTAGAAATACTTTCCACTTCAGAACTTCTGAAATTTAGGTCGTCTCGGTGAGGCTGGGGCGGTTTTGGCAGCGTCTGGCGACGTGCAGGGCGCCGTCCGGCTCTGGCTCCGAGGCGGCCGTTCCAAGCGCGCTGCCTCCTTACTACTGCAGCACCCGCAACTGTTGAGGGACTCGGACCTCGTCGATGCTGTCCATACACAACTAATACAGGTATTTTCACGGCATTTACTTTTTGCAAATATGGTTTATGGTTATTTTTAATTTACGGTTGTTTTGGACATAGGAGGAGTGGTGGGAGACAGCCGGTGAGATATCAGAGCGTAGGGGTGACACACGCACTGCAGTGGACTACTACGCTAAGGGGAACAACTTCGCCAGAGCCGTGCAACTTGCTAGAGAGGTAAGTTACATAAGCTTTAATTAACATTGCTTCTAGAACAACAGGAGTGGAATATGATGATTTGATTTAAAATGTCTCTGGATGTCACTTTGGCTACTGTGATCTCTCTTCGTCGAGTTTGCCGTATGTCATTACTTCCCAGAATTCGTTTCTTATTAGCGACACTATGGAATAGTGTAATATACGGTATGTTTTTTATTTATTCAAAATCAACTAGTTCGATTCCTGGCTACGAATATTGATTTTTCAAAAATCCAATGATGCAGCTTTAGTTTTCATCATAATCAGCCCCGAGACTCCTTCGAGTACTTTTCGCTATACCTCATAATTTCGGATTTGGCCATCCACGCACACTTGAAAAATTCATCCTGTATACCGAGTATGTTGAACCATGCAGTTGGTGTGTTCGTTTGGGATATTGATTTTTATTTATAAACTTTCACAAGTCGTGGTCTTCGTGGTCTGTGCCAATCGCCACAATGTCAATGTGGTCAAAGTATTATGGTTGGAAGCATGGACCAGTTACTAAGGGGACTGGCCCTAAGCAAATCGGCCGAGTGGTCGGCCTAGTACTAACATCGAAATAAAACGAAGCGAGTAGTTCAACTATTTACCGGTAAATAGTAAAATGAAAATGAAAAAACAATGACCACGTTTTGTTTCACACAAATATCTAATAAGGGCACCTCTTTCTTTAGTCTTTACTCTGTGGTTGGAAGTATGGTATATGGTTGCGCAGGCGTGTCCGGGTGAAGTGACGGTGCTGGAGGGCATGTGGGGCGCGTGGCTGGTGGCGGCGCGGCAGGCGGGCGCGGCCGTGCCGCACCTCATTGAAGCCGGCCAGTCGCGCGCCGCGCTCGACGCCGCACTCGCCGCACATCACTATCGGAAAGCGCTTCAGATATTACAGGTACGTCCCTAGCCCAATAGTGCTGCCCAACATTGCGTTAATATGGATAAAATCTGACGTGGCGCGATTAGCTGATATACCTACCTACATGTATTTATTTTAGGCTATCGAAGATAAAGAGTCCATCAGAGAACAGTGCGAGAAATTGGGTGACCACTTCATTTCTACGCGAGTAAGATTTTTAATTCATCTTCATCAATCTTCTAACATTATAAAGTAAACTATTTTTTTTGTTCTCTTTATTTTATTTCAAAAAGCACCAATAATTTGTGTAAGCATATTGCTATTCATACCTACTTTGCTATCATCATTACCATTTTATCCTTCTCCATTTATTTCACTGACTATTTCTCATAAAGATTTACTATTTCATATTGCCAATTCCTAGTCTAAATTAAATAAATAAACTTCGGCTCAGGAATGGGAAACAGCCGAACGCGTGCTCTCCTCCTGTAACATGTCGGAACGTTGCGTACGCGCATACAACGCGGCCGGCCGAGTGGCAGACGGCCTCCGCCTCGCCGGCGCACATCTCACCGAAGAAGAAACTAGAGATATTTATATGCCGTTAGCGCAACAGCTAAGGGAAGATGGTCAGTTGAGGAAGGCCGAACAGATTTATATCGGCCTCGGGGAGCCGGATGAAGCCATTTCTATGTACAAGGTGGGTGGATGCTTTTAGATGTTAATTGAGAACTTACTAGTTTAATTCATTGATAACTTTGCATGCTTTTTTTACTTTAATAAAATGCGTTTACACAACCAGCTTAAATACCTTGCTTTTTTACAGCCATAAAATAGAGACTACAACATGTTTTGTTCGAATGTTTCGTTCGGTGCAAACGCAGGGTTAAGTTAAAATACCTATATGATTATGTGTTCGTCTACTTTTTTATATTTCCTGATTTTTCCCTAAATTTTAGTAGGGTCGTTTATGTTATTCCTGAAGAGTAACGTAACACTATTATTGTACAGCCTTTTTATGCCCATAAATGGTTATGTCAACCAGAGGTAACGAAGCACAAAAGAGCGCCGATCTATCGGATTTGATCGCAATTAGTCTGCTGTAGCAATCACCTTTTGTTGTAGGAAGCGTCTCAATACGAAGCTATGCTTCGTCTGGTCGCGGCGCATCGCAGCTCCTTGCTGGAGGCAACCCGACGTCACGTGGCTCAGGCGTTGCATGCTTCCGGAGATTTTCGCACAGCTGAGAATTATTACATACAAGCTGGTAAGATAACACTACCTATATAACTATTGCTATTTGCTATTTGCTCCTATACTACGCTTTTAAGTTCAGTGGGAACAACTTTGTGATATATCAGGTGATTGGAAGAGCGCAATTCAAATGTATCGTTCGGCTGGCCAGTGGGAGGGCGCTGAACGCGTAGCACGTGCGCACGCGCCGAGCAGTGTTCAACAACAGGTTTAAGATTTAACCTATGTATTGTGAAATGGAGTGGTTGAACCTACTTGGGTAAAGGGTTATGAATATTGTGTGGTGGGTGTTTAGGTGGCTCTGCAGTGGGCGGCTGCTCTGGGCGGTGCGCCGGCGGCTAGGCTGCTGGCGGCTAGAGGACTCGCCGCACTCGGGGCGCGGTGGGCACTGCAAGCTCAAAGGTTTTTATTATTTTGATAGTCTGTGAAGATTCTACTACATCTTTGGTTAGCTACTCCGTACTCGTCGTATCTATAAGCTTATCTATATCGTCGTATCTAAACCCGCTTTTTATTTTTCGTTGCACTTATTTATTTACAACGTAAACGGCACCGATTGTGATTACTCTGAGTTTCGTAAATGTTCATGTATAGGCGTGGATAGAAAGAAAAAAATTAAACCTTTTATTTGGCATAAAACAATAAGACAACACAGGCAGGAAAACAAAAAACACACCACACACAGACTATTTCGCATTAACACCATACAATACAACACATGATGACTGTTGTTCTTCCGGCCGTACTTGGGCCGTACAACCTCAGTTCCACTCTTTTGATTTTGTCAAAGATAGGATCATTCTTAGTATAGAGGATAGACCGTACGTATGCGCGCGCTACGTTTTGAGCATTTTTAGATTACTTCTTAAGGAAATCGTCCTGTGTAGATGGGATATAGCAATGGAGCTGAGCGAATTAGGCGGCGGCGTGACGCGGCAGGAGGTGTGTCGGCACGAGGCGGCCGCGCTGGCCGAGGAGCGGCCGGAGGAGGCCGAGGCCGCCTTCCTGCGAGCTGCCGCGCCCGACCTCGCCGCGCGCATGTGGCTCGCGCGCGGCAAGCACCAGCGCGCGCTCGCGCTCGCCGAGAAACACGCGCCGCACATGGTTAGTCCGCTGTACCAAATACCTATTCTGCTGTTCTAACCACTTCTTCCATATAAGTCACTGTTCTACTTAGGTACTCCATTAAGTGTGGTTCCTAAACAAAAAGTAGAGACGAATCAAGCACTCGACATTAGCAACAGTGTTCGTTTGCAAGCAAAAAAAAAGAAGAAGAACAATAACAATAAACTAATTGCAGGATGAAAGATAAGTCAGTATGGGCTAGTCTCAAAACTTATTGGATGATATTGACCCATACGTAAAGTTCTCAAGCGACCGTGGTAGACTAACGAAAAAACTGTAGTTACTCTTTCAAATACATATTTCTAAAATAATATGTAAATGGATTCAAATATAATAATGAAACTTAATAATTTTTAAATTTAAGAAGTAAGGTATTCAGATAATGATATTTCTAAAGGTGGAAGAAATACTGGTGGAAGGCGCTCGAGCGGCCGCTGAACGCGGTGATCTGCCGCAGTTCGAGGCACTCATGATACGCGCCAACAGACCGCGCGAGGTCGTGCAACATTACAAAGACTTAGGTGACTATATTTTAAACATCTGTATATATTATCTACTTATTTAAATTTTTTGATGTGTAATCTGAATACTTTTTATTCACGTAATCGTTTTTGTCGTTTTTTTCCGTTCTTTTGCACTTTTAGAATGACGTATGAATGTTGGAATTAATATTATCGCTCATAGCCAGCTGCAATCAATTATCGGTAAATGATAGGAGGTTGAACATCGCTTGGCAAGGTTAGTCCGAGATGGTCGACCATTTAGTGGCATTTGTACTGAGCATCCCCGTGCTTGGGAGGGCACGTAGAAAGTCGGTCCCGGTTGTCTTCTAGGAAGCAGTCGCTAAGCCTTGTCAGAGACCTTCACAACTTGATCAACTCCAACACCAGTGGCAGTGGGGTTAACACACACGCCAGTACAAGACTTTTGTCACACATTATGACGTACGTATCAAGTCACTCTCTCTCATTCTTTATGCATAGATGAGAATGACACAAAATCGATTTATCTCGCGTTTTGTCTTGTCACGGTCGGTGGTGCTGGCTGGCCACTAACAATATGATAAGAAGAAGAATATTTTATTGCTATTACTCCCTTATCTTATACAGGGTGAATTTGAAATCATGGGCATCCTTTTAAACTATGACTCTACACATGATTCAGAATATTTTGGGAAAATAAATAAAAAATCTATTGATTAAAAAAATATTGCTGGAGTAAGCAAATAAGCAAAACCAGTTAAGACGAGGGTTCGAAATTTGGTTGATTTTCTATTCTACTTTTTCTTTAAGTAAGTATGTGGACTAGGAATCTTATATTTAGATGTATGATTTTTGACTATACTATCTTGAGTATCTTTAAATCCAAATCACGATTTGATGAAATTTTCTCGATAAAAAAAAATTATGAAATGAGCTCTAATTATTTACAATTTTCCTTGCTACCACGATGTTTTTACGATTTAGATCACGAAATTATTTCTAAAACATAGCAAATAATGATATCTAAACTACCCTTCAACCATATTTTAATTCATGAAGTAGTTTTTTTTTAATTCAAGAAAATGTGGTTTGGCGCTTACGTTGTTTATTTCCGAGCGCGCGCACAATATCGCCATCTCACATTTTAAGTACTTGAACTAACCATGTCTCTCTCTAACTTTGTATTGTCAGTGTCCACTCGGACTTGTTCGACGTCGGACCTGTGACGGATTATTTAAAAAATATTACGAAAAAATATCACGGTCGTGCCAAATTACAGGTACAGTACAGTATTTACAGTCCGCCGACGCCTATGATAAATAAATAAATATCCTTGGAAATTCTTTTACACATGACTACCTGATCCCAAACTAAGCAGAGCTTGTACTATGGAAACCAGATAACTGATATTACTACATATACTACTTTTTGTTTGTAAATACAAACTAAATATACACTTAATTACACCTAGACTCGGGACATGCGGACATGTTCATGCACACAAATGCATGTCCTGGGCAGGAATCGAACCTACGACCTGCACTGCAGCGTGATTTTCGTTTGCTTTTCCTTGTCTTGTGTAATTTCTTTTCATCTCTTGTCATTTTGTGTCATCTCTTGTCATTTTGTGTCATCTCTTGTCATTTCATAGTTATTCGTGTCATTTCTGTAAAAACTCCCTATTTCGCTTACTGTTATATACTTGCAGCATGGTCTTGGGCCGACAGTGGGAATACATTGCTTGTCAAAACAATGGAGTCGCTTTATTGCTTTTGTTGTAGGTATGGATGGGCAAGTAATAAATATATCATACATCAATAAATTATCGTAAAAAATAACATTACAGATATGGATAGGACAATGTTTGTCCGTCCTATTCAATCTATTATATTATAAACGAAAGTAACTCTGTCTATTACCTTTTCACGGCTAAACCGCTGAACCAATGTTGATGAATTTTGGTATGGAGATAGACTGGGTCTTGGCGGAGAACATAGGCTACTTTTTAGGGTTCCAAAGGGTGCTAACGGGTCCCTATTACTAGGCCTACGCTGTCCGTCTGTCTGTCTGTCCGTCTGTCAGCGCGGGCTGTATCTCACGAGCCGTAACAGGTAGAGAGTTGAAATTTTCACTGAATGTGTATTTCTGTTGCCGGTGCAGGACAAATACTAAAAATATAATAACATTTAAAAATAAATATCAAGTCTCAAACTTGATATTTTTGATGTGTTTATTCTACGGTGGTACGGAACCCTTTATGTGCGAGTCCGACGCCTTCAGATCTTATGAATGTTTTCTTGAAATAAATATAGTGTATTTTAAGTAATTAACTGGCCAACCCTCAGGTCCTACCTACCATGTTAGGATCTTTTTCGTTCTAGCGGGTGTAAACCGTGATTTAAAGAGTTAATGTGATAATTTTTGTATTTAAATTATTCAATTCAATGTATTTGTTTCAGACATAGTCCAATAATGATTATTAAAATTATTATAATTTCACAATAAATATAAAACAATAAATAAAAGTAAAATTAAATTAAAAAAAATAAAAAAAAAATATTTTTCATGTTTTATCATTAAAATACAATATAATATAACATAAATTAAAATAAAATACAATAAAATAAAAACCTACCCCTAATTAAACAAATACCGTCCGCGTGGGATACTGGCTGCATGTCCTCCCTGTATTCAAGCTGTTCCTGTTGTCAAGCGAATTTTTTGAGCAAGGAAAGAGCCAGCCCTCTTGTCACCTGTGGCGGTAACCAGTCTAAGGGTGATTTTGATAGATAAAAAAATAAAGATAAAAAGATAAACAAAAAATAAATGCATGGTTAAATCAATAAAATTAATAAAAACTGAAAATTAAATTAAAAAATAAATTAAATATGGTAAAAAAAAATATTATGACACCGCTGATGACTTCATGATCGGCATCGAAGTTAAGTACCAAAGTATTCCTTTGCCTACGAAACATGAAAAAGATACTCATATCCGGCAGTCAGTCACTGACACAGAGTATGTACATTTTTAACCGACTACGGTGGGCGGAGGGTTATGATTTTGACCGATATGTATGTATGTTCATCTGCTCCCGTATAACGTCCAAACTATTTTTATCATAATAATTTGACTAATGAGATATCGTTGGACGCGTCTGGATCGTCTGCTGGTTATAGGCTATTATACGATCGAAATATTGTTATACGTATCTATCAGCATATTGTAGGTATCGTTTGTCTTCTTTTGACTTACTTTGTCTTCAGCAATAAAAACAACATAGAAATTAAATTATTTTTTTCAAATACACTCGACATAAAAATCCCATATAAAACGAAAAAAATATATTTGAATATTTTCATCCATTTCATCTATTTTAAAAGGTGCACTGGGACATATTATTTTAATTGTACGAATTAAACAATATTGTTCCTTCAAAAAATAACTATACTATAGTCTACTCCATAGCTGTTCTGTCCTAGCTAAGCGAGAGGGATATATCATTCGGCAGCTCACGCGACGCTAGCCACACCCCGAAACTAAAATCCATTTTTTTCTTGTATCGTCTTAACTGTTATAAATTACCTGGGCAATAAATTGTTTTCAATTCATTTGTTGATTAATATTCCCTAAATATTCTGAATCATGTGTAGAATTACCGTTTAAAAGGATGCCCATGATTTAAATTCATTCTGTAGTATTTGACGATTGTGGTTGTATGGTATGTGTCGGTACGTGTGCAGAGCTGTGGGAGGAGGCCCGGCGCGTGTCCCGCGAGTACGTGCCGGACAGCGGCGGCGGCGAGCCCGTGCCGCCCGAGGTGCCCGCGCTGCTGCAGCGCGCCGCCGAGCACGCCGACACCGGCGACTGGTCAGGGCTTAACATCACTATCACCAACATAGGCACGTATTAAGAAATCGATCTCAATCTTGAGATGAACTTGAGATGCTGTTTTTTGACTGTTACTTTACATTAAACTTCAAAACTGCATCTTCAATTGATCGACCTCAACTTTGAGGTGCATTTCTTAATACGGGCCATAGAGTCCGTTTCACGAAATAGGTCCCACGGCAATAAGTGGAACTAATTTAATTTCAATATTTTTTCTGTTTTAATATTTAAATCAATTTAAATAAATTACTGCAACAATAAAATCGGATTTATCCTACAGTGATTAAACATTGAATTTTTGGAGAGTTTATAACAATATAGGGTTAACAAAATTTCGTTGCATGACTGTGGCGCCGCGTGTGCGGGACTTCTTTCGTGAAACGGACTCTACTTGCCTGGACGTTTACTGTTTACATAGCATTTTGGTAGATTTGGTCCCTACCAAAGCGGGGCCTAGTGGTAGAAATATGTGCACGATTTAATTATATTTATCATGTACACTAGATTATGACGGACCTACTTTTTAATTGTCCGTCGTTGCAAATTATGAATCTGTGCGATTCCCAACTGACCTCGTCGGGCTTCAAAATACACTCTCCTTGGTTACTTTGTACCCTCGGTGAACAATGTATTTATTTTTTTATACCCCTTTGGTTTTTGAGTCAGTGTTGTTGCGTTTAGTTTAATAGTATAGTGTTGATGCAGGTGGGAGGCGGTGCGCCTGCTGGGCGCGGCGAGCGCGGCGGGCGCGGCGGCGGGCGCGGCGCGGCTGGCGGAGCGCGCGGCGCTGCGCGCGGCGCGGCTGGCGCGCGACCACCTGCACGACGCGCGCCGCCGCGCCGCCGCCGACATGCTGGCCGACAGGTGCGACCAACAACACACTACACTCATATACACCACTGTCACCTGCGAGGCTAATAGCGACATTGCAGCAATTCTGCAAAGGCAATTCATTTTTCTGATTTTTTTGCAGAATTTCCGTGAAATGGTTACTATGTGTGACTAGTTTACAGTTTACCGGAATTGCTAAGGATTCCTCAGAAAATCAGAAAAATGAATTGCATTGGCAATGTTGCGTAGCGTCGCTATTAGCCCCGCTGAACTCATTCGCACCGCATACTATGTTGTTTACAGCTAGGAGTGGCGCGCAGTGACGTAAAGTTGGGAAGTGATAACTCCGAAAAAAAATTCTAATGGTTTTACATAATAATATCACGTTTCAAAACAAAAGTGCTTTGTGCCAGTGTAAATTAAAAATGATAATTTTTATTTTTTTTGTTATAGGCCGCTTAGTTTGACTGTAATAACACAGTCTAAATATCATACTTAGATTGTGGTAATAGGTAGGTCGTTGAAGATAGAAGTCGAAACATATGGTATTATTTGTCCGCAGATTTGCCGCTATCGGACAAAATGTAATCGGCGAGCAACTACGGGCGGCTCTCACGGAAGGCTATGCTGCCGATGAGGAAGTACCAGGTACCAGAACATTTCGTCTATATTCCTCCATTTATCTGCATTTCTCCAGACACGAATATTTGAAGAGAATTAACCTTATTTATTTTAATATTTATATTTCTCCGTATTTACGGATGACATCACCCGTCATCGCAGGCGACATCTATACGCGCGCGACTTCTACGTGTCTCGCGACTTCGTGTAAAATCTTGTCCCTCGACAGTCGCCCGGCGGCCAGCATTTGAATAGTATGGACGCGGTGTCCCGCGACAATCATCGACAATCGACAATCTCGATCACAACTTGGTAAATGGAGACGATCGAATTGTCGGGCGACATATTCGCCATACTTACCATAAGTATATGCCATAATTACACCGATTAATTACACTTAATCACAGACTCGGGACATGCAGACATATTCATGCACAAAAATGCGTATCTCGAGTAGGAATTGAACCTACAACCTGCAGCGGGACAGGCGGAATCTTAACCAACCACGCCAACGGGCCCGTCTGATTGAATGAATGAACTATGAATACAATAGGTACATCTGCGGAATACGCAGACGAGGAAGCGGAGGCGGAGGGTCATGTAGAGGAAGGGTCGGGACCGGCGCTACCGGTCGGGGAGGCGGAGGCACTGGAGCGCCTGGCGCGCGCCGGCCAGTGGCCGCGCTGCCTGGCGCACGCCGCCGCGCGCGCGCCGCACTACGCGCTCAGATACGCCGCGCACCTCTTCAAGGCGCACCCGGTAAACAACCTTTATAACGATAGCATTCTAATGAGAATCAATAATAGGTCAACAAATCAACTCATAACCAACACTATAGATAAAACTAAGCTTTCTTATCAATATAATTTTGAAATCATCATTTCATGATCATTTGAATTAATGCAAAGAGAAATTAATTTCCTCCTAATATTTTGACTTGTAAGTAAGGAATATATTCCTACAGCGCATGGAAGGCATAGACATCGAAAGCGAGGACATTCCCGAAGCCCTCGCCCAAGTGCTAGACACTCTACGCCAATACCTCAATACTTCAGACGGCACCGTGGATATATCATCCGGCACCGATGCTAACTTGGCGAAAGCTATTTGTTCCGAGATCTTGGTTCGAGTGTCTGCGGCTCCTAAAGCGCTGTCAGCGCTGAAGGACGCCGCGACTGTGATGACGATCGCTGGTGCTGATAGTAGGGCTCTGCAGGTTGGTTATTACTTTTATTTTATATTAATAGGAAGAAGTGGTTTTCAGGCCTGCATAGTTTTCTAGGCTAGCTTTCTATTTAAATTATAATAATATTGATTTACTGTATTTTGTTCGTTTGTTATTCAGTATTATGTTAATGCCTGCTTGCTCACATAGCGTTGCTGTTTGAAAATGTATACAATTTTTCTTTTTTTATTGAAAAGAGTAGCCATCGGGTTTCTCGCCATTGGCAACAGTACTAAGAAGTAACGCTAAAATATTGTTGTTAAAGATTCATAAGCAATTCCTCTAGCTTACATGAATAGAAAAAATGACTTTGACTTTACCTTGAATGTGCATATTTCAGGCTGTGACATTATTGATGGCGCTGCACGTTCCTCAAATAGCATCAAGGGCCGCGAGAGCGCTGCCTCGTTACACCGATATTATTGTAGCAGACGTTGGTAAGATTTTTTTAATGACTGACTATACTGTAGGAAGGTAATTAGAATATTACCTATTTTGATTTGGAACACTACTACGAACAGTAGCTGTAGCAGCAACGAACTTCCTTAAGGTGCCATTCGGAAGGACGCGGCAGACAGCAGACGTCAGTCGGTCTCATACAAATTGTAATATCGTCTGCCATCGCAGCACATGTCATCGCCCGCCTGACACTGCCGTCTGCTGTCTGCTGCGTCCTTCTGAATGGCACTTTTCGACGTGTGATTGCGAAAATTCGTAGCAAACTGCTACGTGTACCATAGTAAGGGGCTACGAATGTCGTAGTTAACTGCTACGATTTCGTAGCACGTGATAACTTCGTAGCGTACGAATCGGATGTAGCATGAGAATAAACATTGCTTTTTCTAGTTAAATCGTACTTATAGCTGTGAATGTTTCCGTGCAGCGTACTACGTGTGCGGCGCGGCGGTGCGCGCGGAGAGCGGCGCGGGCGCGCGCGAGGCGTTCGTGCTGCTGAACCGCTGCCTCGACCTCGCCGAGGCCGCCGACGACGACGCCGCACATTTGTTGGATTATACTGATTTCGGTACATTGCATTACAAAAACTTAACAGCGCAGGAAGAGCGAGCCGACCTATCAGGTGGCAGGTATTGCTTATTGATTGACACAGATTATCGAAAAAGCTGTGCTTACAAGACTCTGTTAGACCATTCAAGTTTTCCCCGCTAGGCGCATTGCGTAAAATTCCTTGTGTGTGAAGGCAACTTTAGTGTTGACTAAAAACCATGTAGGGATATTGTGGAAGGGTGGCGGGGGTAACTAAGGAGCTAGGTACCTACTATGTAACATGTTACTACAATTTTCTACAAAAAACAAGTTACATTACCTAATAACTTTTTACAGAGTGCACCGACTGGTCCCGCACGCCGCTGTTGTTGGAAAACGGTTGCATACGCGGAGCGGCTATGGAAGATGCGCGCGAGTGGGTGCTCGCCGTCTCCATGGACCAAGCCGTAGAACAGGTGGGAACAAGTTGTCGTCTGATGTTTAAAGAGCTTCCTAGCATTTAGCCTGGGGGGGATAAAGACAAGTTACAGGGCTCGGTCGGCTGATAGAGTTGCTCGTGTAAGACTGTACTTCTTAATAATAGTTTCCCCGTCTTTTTACTTCAGACTTTGCCCGTGGACAGTCGTGGCGTGTACGCTCCCAGTGTCGCCGAGTCGGAGGCTTGCTGCGTGCTCACTGGATACCCGCTCGGTTCGAGGCTCGTCACCTTCACTAACGGTATGAATGCCCACGACAACCTTATCCTCCGAAAGGGCTGGCACTTACGAAGTTCTGTATAATGAATTATTTAGGAAACCCATCAATTATTTTTTTCTCATATTTTCAAATGAGTCGCAGAATAAATCACCGTAGGCAAGCAACCCACCCCAGCTTCGCACAAGAAAGACGAAAGCCTGAAGACAATCAGTGATCTCTTTTTGAGATGTAGGTATTACAAATAGACGTGTTTGGAGAATTGGTTTTATAATGACGTGATAAATATATATAACTCAAGGTAGGGTTTTCATTAGGGTCAGTTCAGATAGAGCGGAAAAATCCTCACGCAATTTACTAGCTCCATTGAAATTAGGACCGACCGCGATGTGGTCTCGAGCCTTCTTTAATGTCGCACCGCCGCGAAGCGCATTTTTGCTCTCGGTGAATTGCGGCCAGCGAAGGCTCGAGCCTGCGCGTGGGGTTTTCCGCTCTCTCTGAACTGACCCTTATTCGTTATTGCATTTATTTCGGCAAGGCCGTTGCGCCAACCGCGAGTGGTGGTCGCGGCTGGTGAGCGCGGCGCGCGGCGGCGGCGCGCCGAGCGCGTTGCTGCAACACGTCGAGGCGTGGTGCGGACCCGCCGATTACCATCACATATAATTTCGCTACAATTATTGTGACAATTGATTTGAATTGTATGTCCATAAGTATAGTGTTTGTTCTATCTAAATAAATGAATAAAATACCATCGTTTGTTGTTTATATTCGCTATAATAAACTCATTTGTTATCACATTTATTTAATAATATACTTTGACACACATATTTTACGTACTATGATTTGTATAGATCTGTTCCCGATGTTAATACTGAAAAATACGTACATTATTCTGTTTGTATTTTAGTACAATTTTATTGGAAATATGACGTTAGATTTGAGCTTGATATTAGTCACTTTCGAATATACTAATTTGGTTCTTAATCTTCAGTATTAAAATCAAGGAACGTAAATATAGAAATTACGGTGTCTAGGAAGAAACAATATACTAACACTAAGAAAAGTTACGTAAGTGGTACAGTGTGATATCCGATACCATATCACGTTGGTACGTCTTGTCGACGACGAGTGGCGGGATTAAACCTTCTGCAATTCTGTCTAAGATTTTTATTCATACAACTGGTTCCGCCATAATAAGGTCAAAGGTTCACTTTTCCAGGAATTCGGTGCAACATGTGTTGTATCGCTATACCATTAATTTTAAGCTGCAGAATGTTTGATCCTGCAACATTCGCTGTTACGCCGTTCGCGCATCGAGCAACGAGCGAAACGCGCTCGGCTGTTACAGTATCAGTTTGGATATGTGTTAGTGAGGGCACGGGATCTACCGAGCAGTATCGGGGGTCATCGAGGCACATAATTATATTAGATTATGTCTTTACATGTTTACATACGTAAGTATATAGATTTGTTTTATTCTAAATATCAAGATAATAAGCGTAAGTAGTTTGATCGATCCCAACTCTCCGTCAGAGTTGATTGTATATTATCGTTTTCATTAAATATACAAGTTTCATAGATACATTTATGAATAATTATATATATTTTGTCATTTCAACTTAACCGAATACAAAATTATAGTGTAAAAATATACCTAACACCTGATAATGTATATTAGGCATTATGAATCATTCGAGTATTTTAAATATATAGTTAATCTAATAGGTGAATATTTAGATTTCTAATAAATACTTCTCTCTCTTGGGAATTGTACAACCATGGTGAAAAAAACGATGCATCCTACTCTTATCTGAGAACCTTCACCGACAGGCAGTGAGTCCCAGGTCCCAGCCTTGTCCAAACGAGCGCATGTGAACAACAGATATAATACGACAATCATTACTTATTTACGTCTACTTACTTCACACGCGGTATATTCTGTACCTACCATCTGTACAAGCTGGTTGACGTGTCTCTCGGTCACGGTTCTCTACGATACTATATCGTCAAAATGTCCAAAGTAAGGGACTCGAATATTGTCAGATGAGCTACTAAGCTATGATAGCATTGGAAGAACACAGATTTTGACAAGATACATATTACATCGAGTACCTCGCGAGGATATGTAGTTTGTTGCTAACACCGATGATCAAAATATCATTCATCTTACAAATATTTGTTTAAATATCTAACTAATGAAATTGATAGTGAGCTATACCGAAGCAGGTCGGTTTCTATGCTGCTGTCATCCATTCTATGGGAATATTATCCCTTGATATTAATTACTTATTTTAAACAGATCACATGAATATACTGCAAGAATATCTGGTCTAAAACCATGACGTGATCTAAACATGTAGTATTAATTGTCGAAAATCGAAGATAAAGTATTTGTCAGGAATGTGTACATTTGTTTTCATTAGGTATTATAAAAGATTAATATAAACCCTATCACAAAAAAGTTGTGCGTAGATTTGAAAAGAAATTTTGTCATATTTACAGTGTAAGATTTTTGACACAAAGAAACAAAGTTTATAAGTAGGTATCGTACGGTATAGAGATATTTGTAAATTAAATATGGGTATACTTTGAAAAATCACTAAAGCACAACCTTGGAAGAATAGTACCTAGACGCGCTTACTCACTAGAATAACTTTAGAAAATGTATTAATTATATAAGGCAAAGTGTCGAAGTTGGGGTTATTTGATGACGTATATTACAAATTTCTATGTAGTAGTGTTGGTACGATTGACTATCAGCCGAATACTCAAAGGCAACTTAAATATTTAAGTACCACTTAGCAGTTTGAGACGTCGTTATCTGTAATTTTTGGTAAGGCGCGTGAAAGTGAAGCATCTCTTAAATTTAAGTTGCGTATGAGTATTCGGCGTTAAGTATGATACTTAGTAGATAATTACCTATTTGTCACACAGATTCTAACACCGAAACTAGTGTGTGCACAAGATTCAAGTCGAGATCTTGAAAAGAATGAGAAAATGGTCTATATGAAATAAGAATTTATACAAAAGCTATGTGAAAATTGATAAGTCTAAAAGTTATGAAGTCTAGAGAAATGTACATTTTAAGGTAAATATAATATCTTATAATAGTCTATTGTACTTCACATAAAATGCTCTACGATTTGGTTGCACTAATGATCTGCATTATACTGATACACGCACGTACGACTTTACAATATTAACATAAATTCGCTACAATACATTATACCTATCTCTATGTAAATATAACGCGTAAACATTGAAGTCGCTTTTAAAGCAAAATCTGCTGTTTTGAGCTGATCATATGTGTATGCACCGTCTATACGCGTCTTGTTGCTTGTAAGCGGTCGAAACTAACATACACAATTTTTAAAAATTGAAGCACTTTTCTACATTAAGCTCCTTTTTAAACTACAATCTAAAATGGTGTTGTCTCGAGTCCCCTCGGGGCCTGCCCTGGAGGACTACGCAATTACAATTACATTTATATATTAAGCCATTTCTGACCCAAAACGACGACTTTATAGGTAATTTTCGGACGATATGGTTAAACAACAAAAAGAAGCAGAGTAGGTATAACATCGATAAAGGTAACACCAATATTTACAACACATGATTACTGTCCGGCGGCATATTGTGGGCGATGATGTAACTCACGGGAAATAATAGATCATCGTTACTGGGGACGCGTGTCGTGTGAGCCGTCGTGGGTGCGCTAGTTGTCGTCGCGGCGCTCCGGCGACGGCTCTCTCGATCAGTCGGGCGACTCGTCGGCGGCGAAGGAGGTGGCCGGGTAGAGCGGGTACCAGCCGTACGTGCGCTGGGGTAGAGTCAGCTTCTCCAGCGAGATCTCCGCCCCGCCGAGCGCGAGGTTATGCTCGAACCCGCCGCACCGCTGCCACAGCATCACTACAAGCGTGCGGCCGAGCGCCTCGCTTGCCTGCCAACATGAACTCTACATGCAATAAAAAATATAGTCATGTCTTGTGTCCGATTAATATTAATATCTAGCAATACGACTCTATCGACATTCAGATTCGTAGAGTCTTGCATTTTTCTTGCAAAGCCAGCCGTGGTCTTCCTGTAAATTTCACGCTGTAAGTTTTTGCGATAGCAAATTGCAAAAGCAATGCAAGCATGTCTTCATTATAGTCTCCAGTGAATATTCTGTACCTGATACTTGAGCGTCTGCTTGAAATGCGGCTCCGTGGTGCGCCGGATGACGCGCGTCTTGCGCTTGTGCAGCCACTTGTCGCCGTCGCGCAGGTAGCACTTGACGTACGAGTCTGGCACCTCGCCGTTCACGCCGTACACGCGCCGCGCGTGCGACACCTGCCGGGTGTATAACAATTCCATGTTTAGAGTTCCATACCTCAAAAGAAAAAAAACTGGGATCACTTTGTTGCCCGCAGTTTATACGTCTGTCAAGACAGTGCATAGGCAACCAATGGTGTTCTAGAATTGTTTATAGTAAGTGGTACTTTTTACTAGAATTATTTTGAAAAATTCCACCCCTAAAGAATTAAATTGGGGATGAAATTTATTATGGGGTTCCCAATTTTTCTGAACCTCGAAGAGACATGATAATTCGTTCGTTATCGGAATTCAGAAGGTAAGGAGTTTAGTAGGGTTTGAACCTCGAGTTCCAATTGTCCCTTGACCATGATAATGCTTATGTTGATTTCCGCGTGCAGCGGCGGCAGCATGGCGTTCCGCGGCGGCAGCTGGCCCGGGCCCAGCGGCACGGCGTCCTCCTCGTCGCCGAGCGCGTCGCACGCCGCCGCCGCCGGCACCGCCGCCCACATGCTGCCCTTGCGACCTGTCGCTGTGCCTGCGCCGGACACAGAACACAGTAACACAAGCCACGGGGAGTTTCAGCGACGATAAATACGATAACTCAATATGTAGGTTATTCCGAATAATTTAGCTCCAGTTTTAAGAGTTACTTCTTCCAATGTTGCTAGATAGAGTTATTGTATTTTCTTGAACAGACGACTGGTTAAATAAAGACAAAGCGAGCGCTTAAGACGCTCTGGTAAACAACGGGTGCATCTGAATTAGGTATCGCCCGTACCGTAAGGGCTTTTCTTCGATACCGTTATGGCTAACGTAAATTGCGCATGGGACTGGGTGAAACATATCGTTCTATTTTTTTGATCACTTTAAAACATGTAAAAATAACAAAATTATATTACCAAACAATTTTAAACCATTCAATCGAACACTTAAAATTATGAAAAATAAACATTTACATAAAATAAGCACGTCAAACAGCTTCGTGCCAATGTATACAGTTTTTGTTTACATAGAGTCGAATCTTATGGTTTCCTAAACACATAAATGGAAGAGAAAGCATTTTATCGTGTGCAGCCAAGAGTGGAGTCGAGTTACTAATAGTTGTCTGAAGCGTTCTTCAACTTATTATGGTAAGCATTCCGTGTTATGAACAGCCATTTAGGTATTGATTGTAAGGAAATTTGCGACTTGTGGAGTTGAACAGCTCATGCCACCGCTGGCTGGCGAGCCGCGTGCGTCCGCCACGTCATGCGCGACCGCGACCTACGTTTGCATCATGTACGAATATCTACATTCCCTACGCGGGTTATTCAAATTAGACGTATCGAATAAAACGAACTACGGCCTAAAAATAGGATAATTATTTACAAGAAATCTAATAGAATGCGCTTCGTAACAATGAGTGACATTCGCAGAGGTAATGGAATCCAACATCCTAGGCGACACATTGCCATCGAGATGAACGGAGACGGGCAGCCGAATAGACGGTACATAAACAGATGAAGTGAGCGTGATCGCCCGCGGCCGGGCATGCGTCGGGACAGTACAGTACAGACACAGTGAAGTGATGAGAAGCGTCGGGCGCAGCCACATTCAACGGTGCGTGCGCGCGGCCGCCGCGCAAGCGATGTATGACCCATGCTACTACTGCCCCGCTCCCCACACCGGCGCGCGGCCGCCGCGGCTCGCGGTCGCAAGCTCCGCCTCGCTTGGGCGGCGAGGTGCAAGTGAAGCGGCGCGAACGGCCCCGAGTCGCGGCGGCGAGCGCCAGTGTCGGGGAGCGGGTACTGGCGGCCGTCGGACGTCACAAGGGATCGCGTACACCGACACCGCGCGGACAAACCCTGTACGGGAGCACGCGCGGGCGCCGGCGCGAACGAGCAGTCGCTTACCGAGGTGCTAACGGTCCGTCGCTGCTGACCAAACAAGCACAACACAGTACAGATCAGTACTACCCTCAATGTTCGCATAGTCTATTGGTTGGTGGTTGTGGTGTAACAGTGGGGAGTCGAACGGGGCTGGTGTTTACATTCTTCTGTGATCGGATTATTTTTTTGGTTTCAACAGGGGTGCTCAAAGGCATGAAGCCGAAGTGGGTCGTGATTATTGATAACATAAATCGTGTAAAAAAACAAACAATAAATTAATGAACAGCCATGTTTTAGGTAGTATATGGAATACATTCCTCAATTATTTATTTTGTCATCTTTCTGTTATCATAGTTATTCTTCTTACATAAAGCGTCTCCTATATTTACTCATTATTTAAAAATCTACACAATCAACGTAAGATTAATCGGCTCCGCAGAAATAAAACACAAAGTTGTTCGCTTAGACATAAAAGATGATGTATCTGTAGTGTAACGGGTACGTGGTACAGCAGGTGGGATGACTTACGCCTAGCGGTGGAGCCGGAGAGCGAGAGCGTCCTGCCGAGCTCGCCCTTGACCGCGCGCAGCGAGCGCAGGATGTCGTCGGGGTCGCGGCGCACGCACGACGAGCGCCGCCGCTCGTTGCGCCGCGAGCCCGCGCCGCCCGGCGTGGGCTCGCCGCCGCCGCAGCCGCCACCCTCTACAATCGCACATGCTGACTTCTCCTACAACCCGCACTTACCTTCGTGCTCCATAGCTTTTCGGTAAAGCTCGTTGTGACGAACCCTTTTGTTACTGTTAGCGGCACGCTACGATAGGTAAGGCAATTTTATTTTGTCAAATTGCGTAACTGTGAAATATTGTTATTGAATAAATAAATTAAACTCTCTCCTTCTTCATGAGAAAAAAATAACACATTTTGTATAGAATACAGCCGGCTAGACCCTCCGAGTTATAATACCTACATGGAATGGCGATTGTAATTCGAAGGCCATAAGATAACTTTACCCTTCTCCTGTTGCTGGAACGAGGAGCGGCGTGAGCCCGGCAAGGAGCGCGAGAAGTCCTTCCCGAGCTGGTACACTTCCACCTCCAGGGTTTCGGACTGCGACGAGCCGCGCCGGGAGCCCCCCACCCACGCGTGGTCCGGGTGAAGCAATGACGCGCACTCGCCGATCGAGTCCACGTCATCTGAAGATTTTAATAAACAGGCTACGGATAGGATTCCTGAAATTATTACAATCTGTCAATGTTCGGAATAATAGGCGATAGTAATTTGTAGCTATTATGGGACAAGCATTCTTCAAATTCATTCTCAAAATTGCATTAAGGTTGTATGTGATATGAACGAACTTTTATCACCTGACACGGATCGCTGGGAGGCGAAGTCTCCGCGGCGTAATGCACGCGCTCCGGTGAGGGAACCACGAGGCGAAGCGTTCGCTGAGCGAGTTCCACGTTCTTCGAGTGTCCACCACACTGCACGTTCTTCCGCGAACGCTTTCTCTAGCTCCATCTGGAATGTAAGAAACGAAACTATATTTCCAAATGAATAAAGCTGTTACCATTGGGTTGCATAATCTTATTAAATCAGAATGTAGCTCGAACGTAAGTTACCAACGGTCTGTCTGTACTTCTTCACTTACGGTACATTCTCCAATCAACACGGGGTCGATGCCTGGGCAAGCATCCCAGAGCGTCAGTTCCAGTGCGCGTCCCGCCAGTAGGTCCGCCGTCAGTCCACCAAAGCTAAGCGTCGCGTTCCATACTGGACTGCACGATGCCGACGCTGGGTCCGTTTCCACAGGCGGGCAGCTCTCACTGGCAATAGAAATCGATTAAGTTTAATCCAAGTGATTCGAAAGCTGCGAATACAACAACGGTACATACTTACATCTAACTATGAGGTTTTCGATATTTAAAAGGTCGAATAAACTGGACGGGGCAATATGGAATGTCTGATCCTTCTTACAAGCATACTTAACCGTGAGGCTTGTAAACCGTGAGGTCTGAGCAGTTCATGTGGCGAGAATGAACATATTGTATCGAGATGTTGTCGCAATTTGTACATTTGTTTTTATTAACCTATTGTGTCCCACTGCTGGGCAAAGGTCTCCCCCATCTTCTTCCATCGTTCATAAAGTATGTTAAAGATTGGTATGAAATGGTCAAATATTCAAAGAGATCACAAGAAAGCTCAACTACATCTCGATATAGAACGTCGTAGCTAAGGTAATAAAGGTACCTAACAGGGAAGGACAAAGAAGAAGATAATGTTGTTATGGTATATTTACAGTGATGGCAAGAGGCGTATTCTAGAGAAAGCCTCGGGCTCGTCGCCGTATCCCAACGTATGGTCTCTGGAGGGCAGATCGTCCGCCGCGATGAGCACGACCACGAGCTTGCGCAGCTCGCTCTCGAACCAAACCTGCAGCTGCGCTCTCCCCGGCGGTCGCTCGCGCGCTCGCTCCGCACGCTCTTGCTCCTAAGCATACAAAACAATTGTATACTCACATTCCGCAACGCAAAGTTGTATTACAATGCGACTAGGGTTGTTAACTAGAACTTTATGCAAGAATAAAATTCGACGTAACAATTAAGTTCTAGAGAATTTGTGTCGTTCAGTTATGTTAGTTAATAACCCTGAGTTGTACTTATGATACAACTTAGGTACATCGAAGTCACATGGTATATACAACTCAAGTCACACATGGCTACTAAACAAACAAGGGTGATGTCTTAAGGCGTAAACTAAAATTATAACAAATATTTTTCCAAGTTCTGTAATGCAAAATCTAAGTCAGTATAACGTTTGGGGAATGCATTTACTTTATCAAGTAACATGCAGCAACCATCAGCTATTCGATAATTTTTGAAGAGAGAAATTCATTAGACTCTTATTCATTCTGTGCAATTTATAGCAATGCAATCATATCACCATTGATATAATAGAATTTGTTATATTCATTTCAAAAGTAGGTACTTTAAAGTAACATGCGTCGGGCTGAGGCATTTCTATTGAACACAAAGTAATGAATAAAACCGGATGTTCTCATCCGCCATGCAGGAAGCTGTATCATGCTGATACCGGTCTCACAAGCTGCATGTACCTACGTTCGGAATCGGAACAAAGTGTTCATCTGAACATACTCTAGGGGTATGTGTTTATTCGTCATCCTAAACCTACAATGTTATCTAAAACTGTTATTGCAAGCTTTGGAGGAGTAGGGAGCTAGCTGCGGCGAATTACAACTCTGCACTGTAAAGTTGTTAACAGATTGATTAGTTATAAATATTTTCTACGGTTTACATCTAAGTTACATAAAATGTAATTTTATTCATAAAGTATAATTTATTCAAATGATATTGTAAATCGGCGTCATAGGAAAACTAAAGCATAGGAAAAGCTTATTTTTCTCTACGCAATTCTTCTATTGCACTTTATATTCATAGTCACAATTTGTTAATAGGTAGGTAGCCACGAGACCGAAATGGGACTTACTTTGGAAATACGCAATCAAAGTGTATAATGAAAGATCATTTTCTTGAGGTATCATGTATGAGCCTATCGCAGGGTATGATGATATGAATTGATTCGGCGCATTCATTTACAGACAATTAATGAATAAATTCATTAAATTCAATGAACATATAAATTCTTCAAGCGCTTACACACACGTATTCCACCATAACAATAAAACGTAACATACGATGGTATAAAGATTTCATCTGTATCCATTCGAAACACATCATCTGAAGTACAGACTCTTTACCAAAACGCGTGTCACATACAAAGGCTTCACGTTTAATACGGTGCTTTGTACTAATTCAATATGCACATATCGACATTGTGCGATTACATGCATTTCGCAATCGGTAAGTTAACGGGCCGTAACAATCAACTACAATATAGAGCGGAGCGGTTATGTACATCGTGTCGCTGTAAGTGTCGTTATCACATGACAGAAGCGTCGGTGCGCGCCTGTCGCTCAAGGTGTTCCAGTGCGGTGTACCGTGCTGCCACCAGTCGAAGCTCCTAACGAGACTAGTCGCTGCGAACGCCTCTCGATACAAGTGCGGCATCACACTAAACTAAGTCAACAGCAAGACTCGGTAACAGACACTCGATGCGCTAGATATGAGACGGTACAAACGGTGCGGCCTCGTCCGGGCGGCGAGTCGCGGCGTCCGGCGCCCGCGTGGCTCCCGCGGAGGAGCGCGCGGCGCTCGCCTCCTCGCTGCCGTCTCTACCATCCCATTTGCCACTAACTTACTGTGTTACTTGTATCTCTTCGATCTCTAGCGGTGTATAGGGTGATCTGTCTGTGCCGTATCGTCTACCGCGGTCGTGATTTAGGCATGTATAACTTGTTATCGTTGGCTAAGCTGTAAGCGGCGGCGAATTCTAATTTCACTACGTCTTTATTTGTAATGTTGGTAGACAACGAACACTAATCATCCACGGTATCCTATAGATGATATTCTTTATCGGGACGTATCCCCTAATCTACCATCGAACACTAAAACTGTATTTAGCCTCTGTCTACACTTACATATCAACATGATTTTCATCTTTTTTTTTGTATATTTGCCGATCGTTCCCTACTTCCGCCCGGTGCCGATGGCGACATTATGAAATTGGTCGGGTGATAGAAAAAATAAAAATCTGAAAATAAGTAGGTAGTATTTTTTCACACACTTCACTTAGGATAATCATCATAAACGATAACGTATAACGAATATAGATAACAAATAAAGTTAAAAATATACACAGGTGTATAAATATATCGAGTAAACAAACAGAGCATCCCTTTCTCTAAATAGTAAAGGTTAACAAAGTCAATGTAAATCTACGCTCGTAAATAGAAACACTAATCTCTTACAACTAGACTAACGTGGAAGATGTTCGACTGATTAGTGCTACAGTATCACAGCAGATCGGTGGAGACCAGCCCCTGCATTCCGCCCCTGCGCCCGCGCCGAACCGAGAGGCAAGGCTTCCTATGTTACGATACATTGACACGTTGCCTTTAGGTCCAGTGTAAAGCGAGCTCGACCGGCGTCAGAGCTGCAGTGATCGCGTCGCGTGGCCTCAGTCACATGGAACGAGCTATGGAGTAAGGTTACACCCGACGCCATGTCCTCCTCGTCACATGTTAAAGAGAAGAACGCAGACAACTCCCGTTACACGAACATGATAATCGACAATTAATAGTCTAATGTTTGAGTCGATCGTGGGCTCGTCTCTTTAAAGCTCATTCTCAAATACTGTTATGAACTAACGAATAATGAGTTTCAATTACGATTCCAATTAATGGATCATCATTTTGCTGAAAGCTAATTGGGAAAAACAAATTGGCATGTTTGGATATGTGATGATCGATTAACGGTATAGTTACACAATGATCGTTGTAGATGATCCGAGAAGCGCAGAGGAGTAGGCACCAAGTGACAGTCTCTACTACAGTTTATGAAGGAGGGAGCGGTCCCGCTCAATGTCTCATGGGTTCACAACACATATTGTTACAATTAAAGCCTATGTATGGATATTATACCGGGGTTTTCGGCAATTTCCGTCGAGTCGGCGACGATGGCGATTTGTCAGTATCCGGTTCTGCGAACCAAAACACATGTTAATGTACCATCACCGAGAGATTGTATTTTGCAATAAAACAGCAGTGTGAAAACAAGCGTTAAAAGATACCGTAAGATAGAAGAGAAGACTTGAGAAGTGACTGTGCAGAACGAGACAGGAAGTGAAATAATTTTGTGCTAGAACAGTTAAAGATAAAAGTTTAAGTGAAAATAGTAGAGTATAGAGATGTACATAATACCTATAAAGCTTTTAAGATCGAATGATAGTGTTTAGGTCTGTTTTAGGTTTCGGTTAAAGTTCGTTGAAAAAGAGAGCTAAAATCGAGAAATGCAGTTGAATTGTTACCAAATATACCGTTAACGCTTTCCGATAAAGATTTCTAAGTAGATATTTTACTAATATATACCAAAACCCACGTTAAGTTATAGTCTTCAAAATAACTATTTGTGTCCACTCTACATCTGGCAATTAAACGTTTATGGAATTTTATTGCCTACATAAAAATAATTATGGCTACTTTAAGACGTTACACATCTATTAGGATTACCTAAATTATTCTATCGAAGACTTAAGTATTTCACTTTAGACAACAACAATGAACTTCGAAAATGTAGAGATCATATAATAATCCGACTAAATAAATAAATAACTTGTGGTAAGTGTACGTACCGTAGAGTGCGTGGTGGTGCAGCGGCGCCTGCGCGGGCGGCGCGGGCGGGTCGTCGAGCTGCGGCGCGGGCTCCACGAGCAGCTCCACGCTGTCGCCGCCGCGCTCCAGCACGGCGCACACCTCCTCGAAGCTGCGCTCCGTCAGTGGCACCCCGCCCCATTCCAGCACCTCCATATTAAGGGGGTTTCGATTTGATTGGTGGACATGATAGATTTAATAATGAATGTACCTAATATACCTAGTATAATTCAAGGATTTGTTTAAATATTACAACTAACTAAGTAGGCAAACAAGTATATCACCTGATATTACCGTAGCCTATAGATGCTTGCAACATGAAAGGCATCGCTCGCATGTTGCTGACCTGAAGGGGAGTGGGACAGAGGGTGGGGAAGGAATATATAGGGGAATATACTTCGTATACTTATTCCACAACATTGTTTCAAAACAATGTTTTAGAATTATTTCGGTGTTATATGTGACTATGAAACGAAAATAGTGACAAAGGTCCAGGCACCGTTGTCACTGATTTGACAAAACTAAGGAAAGTTTATGTAATTGAACTTTGAAAGTGAACAAGTCGAGTTGAATATAGGGTGAATAATTTTATTATCATGAATTATAAACAAGATTCCTTCAAGAAGCCAAGTAGATAGGTACCTAAGATCGTTAGTGCCAGAAGAGATTTAGGCCTTGGTCTCCTATTAAAAGCCATCGGCCGCTTACAGCACCATCACGCGTACGCCGCGTCACAATGCATACTATAGAAATGTACTGTTGTGGTCTCCTTCACACGCCGACGTCGCTATAGTAACATTATGACGCGGCGTACGCGTGACGCTGTAAGCGGCCGATGGCATTTAATAGGAGACCAAGGCCTTATAAAAAGATCAAAACTGTTAAGACGACAAAATCATCAAAAAAATTGCCCGTAAGTAAAAAAAGTTCTTCAGATGGGATGGAAAGAAATGTGGAAATTCTTGACCTTTTTCCTAGATAAATGGAGGTATTGATGTATGGTCGGTACCCATACTTGATGTAGATTTGATAACTTCGAACAGTAAAAGATTGTAGGCACTAGTGCGTATTTTCATGAAATAAATCTCTCTTTGCTAGCCAGCAACATAAATTACACGTATCTCTTCCACCCGAAGTATTACGGGTGAGCGCGTCACACCACGTCGACAATAAAGGCAAGTACAAACAGAGCGGTCGTCAATCACTTGTTTGTTTTACAGGAAAGTGTCGTGTTTGTGTTGTGTTACCTTATCTCCCTGCTGTAGGCCGGCCTGGTCGGCGGCGCCGCCGGGCACCGTCCACACAATGATGGCCTCGCGGCGGCCGCTCGCGTCCGGCTTGCCGCCCACAACGCGCATACCGAAACCGCGGGCTGTAATTAATTATTTTCAGCGGCAATGTGAAAAATCTTTGTTAACCGACCGATGTATTTTTTTATTACTCTCTGCTAGCCTTTTTGGTATAATACAATATTTAAGTACCAGTAACTAACATTTACATTACAATTAATGTATACCTAGGTACCTAGGTACCTAGGTATGTACTTGGAACCCCATCCCCTTGTGTTAGGTATATTTTGTTCTAGGATGGTAAATTTTTATAGCTGTAATTACTTATAAAAATCTTGATAAGATGTAACTTTTTCAATAAAGTCTGTGACCATGGATTTATAAAAGTTTGCTCGCGCGTGGAGAGCCCTCGCGGAAGTAAAATTAATCTATGTCTGTGACTTACTGAAAAAGTAAAAACAAAACAAGACCTACTAGCAGCTGCTTTCGTATAGCTGAATATTTTGTTGATTGGTCGCACCCTACTTTGCCGGGTGTTTTAAGTTTATAGGTGTCACTTACATCGATGTCCTTTGTCAGTGGGGTCTCGTCGTAGCATCACCCGCCTGGGAGTCCGATCGTCCACATCGTGAATCACGATCTTAATCGCTTCAGCGTCGACGGACATCTGCCGCGCGGCGGCGGCCACGGCGGCAGCGGCGGCGGCGGCGGCGGCGGACGCGGCGGCGGGCTCGGCCGCCGCGTCCGACCCGCGCGATGAGAGCGCCGCCATCGCGCTCAGTGCGCCCGTCCGTTGCTGTAACGCTGCTATGTCCGGCCTGGGTGCATTGTATTTTGAAGTTTATTAAACTAGTCGCGGACTGCGATGGGGGACAGGTGAGGCTCTACAAAACGTTTAGGAACAGCATTGTCGCGGTGCACACCTAAGGAATAGTGTTAAACGAACCACACTGTATACCTCAGGACGGATCCCAAGGTATTTTAGTAAACAGTTGCCACCTGTAGTTCAATAAATGAGTAGGAAATGTTTTTTTAAAAGTCGGTAGACTTAAGCTTGACCTGACAAAAGTAGGATAGTGGTGCTAATCTCGTATCCTTGCGCGTTAAACACGCGAAGTAGGTACCCCTTTAAAAACCTTTAATTTATACTCACAGTTGGCTGCCACGTCGGCGTATAGGTCGGTCCTCATCGACGCTGAGGCCAGCTATCTGTGGCGTGGAATCGGACTCGTCACTTGGCCGGTACGATCCGCGTCGCGACGTTGCGCCGCTTACTACGTCCACCGCTGACGATCTACATTTATAAAGTACAGATTTAACTAACAAATGGCGAAGTTAGAAAAAATACTTATATTGACCATAACAAGGAACTCTTGGAAGGTCTTCTATCACGCCACTTTAGATGGGTGCCCATTTAGTGATATTTCGAACTGAGCGTGTCCATGCCTCGGAGGGTACGAAAGAAGCCGGTCCCTTGTGAAACGACACGAGATTGGCCACTAGCCATAAGTTAAGGAGAAGTCTGTTCCACCCTGCCACGGCAAAACTGGACCGCAACAGGAAATATTGTACCTTCTAGACATGGGCGGTGGTGCGGCGAGCACGGGTTGGTGCGCGGGCGACTGCGGCTGGTCCTCGTCGCAGGAGCGCTGCCTCGGCGCGCGCACGGACCGGCGGCGGATGGGTGCCGCGGCGCTGGGCCGCCGCGACTCCACCGTGGGCGTTGTGCTGCCGCCACCCTTCAACTGCCGCCGCGGGCAGCGTGGTTACACACTCATATTCGTTTGTAATAACATGCACTCATGAGCTGTTTGTCCAACAAGCTCATACCCAGTATATCAAACTGCCAAATTCAATGGAGCATCTTCACCTACATTAACCCTTACCATACGATAAGAAGACCTAAACTACTAGTGCACACATGTCAACAAGCAATGGTATGAACTGGATTACACGCAACAGTGAATCAATCCACTTCAGTCTTGGTAAATTCAACCTGGGTGGGCGGCCGGCGCCCTGGGCCCGGCTGTGCCTGCCTTGCCTACGTACCTAGTATATCGGGCTGGACTCCTATTTTTCGTTATTCTTAGTCAGTCAGTATTTCACTTTCTACATCTGTCGGCTGTCCGTATGACATCAATATAATAACATTACCTTCTCAAGTTCTTTTAAAGACGCGGGCGATACATCTGAGTGCCGGCGTAGCTCAGGGGACCGTGGCGGGGCCAGGCCGGTGCCACCGCCGCCAGTGCCCAGCCTAGCTTCGGAGTGTCGCCGCTGTAACGCCTCGAGGACCGGCACATCCAGTAAGGAGTCCGTACTGTCTTGCGCCGAGGGAGGCAACCGAGGCGCCGCCTTACGACGGCATACTGAGCATCGCCACGAATTCTGACCATTGTGAAAAATACGTGTAAATCATCCTCTTTCGCATACACCGACTGAGCCGCAGCCATTGTAATAGCATGTAGCTTATCAGGACAATTAGAGGTAGCGTCCTCACCGCGTCTTCGTCGCTGGCTGGTTTGGAGTAAGAGGAGCAGTCCTCACAGACACGATGCTGGCAGCCATTGCACGTGTGGAACACTTCACCAGGCTTCAATGCCTTCAGGCAGACGCGGCATGCGCCAACCCGCGATGGCGCTTTGCCAGCCTCTCTGGAATCGTTTCAAAGGATGAGCCGTTGTTCACTTAGAGCTTTATTTGATACAAGTTCACGAAAATTACCGATCCGTTTTGGCAGTTTGTGCTGCGGTAGGCGGCGGTTGAGCGGGCGGCGGCGCCGGCGCCGGCTCGGCCGCGACCTCCGGCGCCCCCTGCCTCGGCCCGAGCTTCGTTACTAAATCAAAATACACTTAATGAAACTAGAGTCCATTATTTTAATAGTTCCTAACTCAATAGCCCCATTCGTCTAAAATAGCGGTCCGAACCCGGGACCGGATTAATATCGGCCGCTTTCAAATGAACCGAAAGACATTCAAACTCCAATTACATTCAGTTCATTGTTATGAAATACTGATTGGAATGAAACGATGAAAATTCAAATAAGTCGGCAGTTTGTGTCTACCTTCCGAGCAGGAATCCACTAACAATGCGTGGCAGGGCCCCCCACTCCCGCGCGCCGGCCCTGTGGGAGACGCATAGCTCGCGATATTTCGCTATGAATATTAAGAAATTATCATGAATTCCATCGCGAACTTCTCTCAGACGCTGTCAAATACCTAACACGGTTATACCTCGCGTTCAGCTTAAAGTCGTTTTATCATAAAATTCTTTATTTAGGTATAAACACTTGTGGCCTTACTTCATGATCTTTTTAGCAAATTTAACACCGACCGGAAAAATATGAAAAACCGTGAAAAATCACCTAATTACGAAAAAATCGGCTCGAGCCTTAATATAACAAAATTGTTTGTTTTAGCTGGAAACGAGTTAATCACGGCGGCGCTGGAGTGACGTAAATAAGGGTAATAACGGACCCAGGTAAACAGTGCGGAACACCGACCGTCCCAATCTCTGAACTCTGAACGCGGATAGTGGGAACCTTTATCTCGATTCACGAGAACACAGGAATATGATGCGTACATATCCACCACAGTTTAATAGCTGATAGAGGGGCTAGCTTCCTTCCTCTTGTGTTAAGTGGTTTCGTAATTAGCACTTTTTCTCTTTTGCTTTATGGTCTGCATTTGAACCCACCCACTCTCCATTTATTCTAAGAGAGGATGGTCACTTACCTTTTTGGGACAATGTTCAAAAGTTGCTTGACAAAAGTACATTTAGAAGTGGAATTTGTTGTGCGCTTATACTTGAACCATTTTTGATAGGATAGTAACACTTTCCCTGTTGGCTTCGATAAACAGATCCTTTTTTTGTCGGAATGATGAATGGATATTGTTTCGGGATGAGATGCCGAGAGATAGGATACGTTTCGGGACCCAGAGGCACGGGTCCGGAATGTTGATTTTCCACCGCCTCGGCTGTTAGGAATGCTCATGGGTTCACTTTACATCAATCACACCATCCCAATGTGCTCAGAGCAGGTTTGATCGCAATACATGCGCGGGTAAATGATATTGGTTTCTCTAAGTTATAATAAAAAAAAACAGTTGTCACAAAATAATTTAATAAAGTGCAGTGTTGGCCTAGTGAGCGTGAGTTGGATCTTCATATGGATGTTGTAGCTTCATGATATAATATAGATATATTATTTGGAACATAAGTACATTTTACTAAGATTAATTTACAAATTATGTGAAGCAGTGGAGTTCGTAAGTCTTCGCATTCAAGTGCTAATATTCCGACGTTTCCTACATATAGTTCGGATATTACGTAAGTTTATCCCACAATTATGTAACTTCACGTGAAGTCTAACAATTTATTCTGGGGTTATTAGTGTTGTTATGAGCCGCAACAATGTTAATATGTCAAACAAAGTGTAACTATCGAAAGTAGTTACTTATCGTTAATTAAAGTGGAGTGGGTATTCCGGCTGGCAACTTTATCCATGATACCTTCTATAGAGTGAGTTTACCTTTGTCCTGGGCGGTGAGGAGTGAGGAGGAGAGTGTTTGGCGCAGTTTTCCGAACGTCCCCGGTGCCTCTATATGGCCGTGCACCGTACTCGCTGTATCATCTGTCGCCACCATCTGATTAGAGCATACAACTTTTAATTAAACACCTGTCACATTCTATAGATAAAAGTTATAATAGAATGAAACGTGTAAATTGAAAGGGAAGGTTTTTAGGGTTCCGTACCCAAAGGGTGCCAACGGAACCCTATCCTGTCCGTCCGTCCGTCTGTCAGCGGGCTGTATCTCACGAACCGTAATAGGCAGAGAGTTAACATTTTCACTGAATGTGTATTTCTATTGCCGCTACAACAACGAATACTAAAAATAAAATACAATTTAAAAATAATAAAGGGGTCTCCATACAAGAAACTTAATATTTTTGACGTTTTTGTACGGAACCCTTTACGTGCGAGGTTGGCACGCACTTGGCCGGTTTTTTATAGCATATGAAATATCCCATTGCGGGGAAAAGCTCTCTCCTACATATCTCCACAGGTTCCTATCCTGGGCTGGTTGTGGCCACGTCTTCCCCGCAAGGGTGTTCAAGTCAAGCTTCATTAAGAAAAGTGAGTATTAGGTACTCGTAAAAAGGGAAATCTACCAATAAAAATGCCGTGAATTAGCGATCGCCATCAAAGTATTCGTATCGAAGAAAAACCCATGTCGCGGAGAGCGAAGTCGCGTCGCGATAAAACTCTTCATACAAAAATAACGACTCAGTAATACTGTCGTAAATTTCATGGAGAGCAACAGATGGAGAATGAAATACATCAAAGACGGGAAAATCAATATTGTCGTCTCCCGAACTCGACTGTGGAGCGTTTATTGCTACTCGCTCGCGAGCCATCTCAAACTTTCTTGTCGATAACTACATGTGATAAGAACTAAATAGACGTGAATTATTCGATCCGTGTTCTGATGAACCGATAAAGCCACCTTGTGTTCAGACTAAAAATTGAGAATGTTAGTAGATACTTTTATACTTCAATAAGCAAACAACCTTGCGAGAAACATTAAAAGGCTTCAGGCTAATTGAAAAGTTGCTTATAAAATATAAAAGAATAATAAATAAGGGTAGTACAGTGAATTTCTTTGGAAGATATATATAAAATGCTGTGTCACAGATGGAATTAAATAAGGAATACGCCATCAAAGCGATCTTTTAGTTAAATAAAAAGAACTAAGAAAAAGAAAGGTACAATCATCTATCTAATCTAAAGAGAAACTATCACAATTGCGTTACTTTCACGAAAATTAAAGGGTACCTATGCACGAATCGGAACAAGGCAATAATTCGGAATAAATCATTGATGTATTATTTTAGCAGATATGATACCTTCTAACATGGCATTTACAAACTTGTGCTCAGTGCACCACTACATGCAGCTAAATTCACACATCTGATATCGCACTAGAAATTCGACAATTAACTTATAAAACACATAAGAAGGCATTATTGACCAAAAGATTGGCAATACGGACATGTTTTCAACATGTTCACGGATTCCGTTTAGTAGGCCAATTGGATAAAATATATATTGTTTGATTGTGTCAAGGTATATGTTAGATCAGCCATGTCAGGGAAGAAAGACGCCTATTACACAATGTTCATGAATATTAGATGAGTTAGCCGCAGCCTCCGGGAGAGCGTGCAGGATCCGCCGGCCGCGCCTGACCTCAGCTTCCTGTCGCTATATTGAACCAACGGACCGGGCGGCATACAAGCAAACTCCACCAAATGAGTTTTGAATGCGGCCTCTGGTTGGTCGTTCATATGACTAATGAGTACGCTGATCTACGTGAGTAGGATTTCACGGTGTTCATGAAAAATAACCCTAATTATTGAGATATCAATGCCTAATTCGGTCATAAAAAATAATCCTAATCAAAACCATCTGGAGCCTAGGCTGTTTAGGTTAGGGTTATTGAACAAGCCGGATGGTTTAGGGTTATTTTTATGATCACCCAAAAATCCTACTCGGGCAGAACGCCTCAAACTCAATAAGTGGATTTTGCAGACAAGACGAGTTGTAGTATGAGAGTTTATCTACCAATCAGAATCCGCATTCACAACCGAATTCATTTATTAATTACGTAATAGGGGTAGATTAAATACAGATGGGGGTGTTTGCTTATATGCGACCGGGCTGTGCCCGTGACCGAGCGTTTCCCTTTGGATGCATTATAAACGAAGTCGGTCTCAGTGATTATGGATATAGAGCATTTTTAAATATTTACTCCGTATTTTTTAATCATAACTAGGCGAGATTACATAAAATAAGTAGGTGTTTATTACCAAATTCTTTGAGTATTACTTAATATTTTATTCGTATAAAAATAATTATGACAAAGAAATACTGTTTTTATTATTAGAATACCATAACTATAATCAATGTCGATATTTTATATTAAAATATACTCCCTTGAAAGCCCTAAGGCAAATGGTAGCCCGTAGCTAACTTTTAAGTTAGGATTCGAGGATCCCAACGGGCCCGGCGAACCGTTCCTCACGAACTTACAGGGAATAGTCCCTCTGATAATAAGTTAGCTATTTATTGTTATTTGCCTTTATTTACGTATATTTGTTTTTGGAACTTAATGTTAATGCATCGTAATAAAATCGGTCCAAAAATATTCTACCTATAAGTACTGAATATAAAAACAATCTGGTTTATTTTTGTAATAATCACAGTTTGCAGAAAATATCTCTCTGAGCACTCATATCACGTTTTGCAAACAGACGCCCAGTTCGATTAACTTCATCGGAGATTTTTTGATATAAAATGGGTCATGAACACCGCTTGTTCATGACCTACTATAAGGTACAGAGGGTGGGGGTGCGCGCGGGGGGAGGGCGGTGGCCTGGTTGACCCACTTGTTGCCTGAACACGCTATTTACATTACAACTCTAATTGCTGTTGGCAAACGGCAGGTGTAAGCCTTTCCTTTATCATCACCTTGGAACCAACCTTTCCTAATTCGTTGTTCGACTTCTGCAAATATTACTTGCTGTCGGAAAATTAATTTTACCACTTTGCAATTTCATAGGACACTTTTGATTAAAAGCGTCCCTTGGTTAAAAGGAAAAGCCTCCTTATTTGGCGAAGGGTGATTAATTAAAGGGTGAAAAGGGTTGTTAAGTTTGAAATATTTATTTGGTATCGGCACGCGGGCGGCGCACAATCACAATTGTGATGGAACAATGGTGGAGTCGGTGGCCACGTGCGCGGTGGCGGCCGCCAGGGGCCACCGCCACCGCCGCCGCCGCCGTGCCCTTAGCGAGAAGAACACTACAAAGGAATGTAATTACGCGTCACTACCACACAACCCGATTGCTCTTGTTTTAGGTTTCCGGTTTATTTCCGCAAAATAATATCATGCTTAAGTACTATAAGTTATGGAAGTAATTAAATGTGTAGGTATTGTCTCCGTGTTATCTTTAGCGCATTACTAAGTAGTAACCAATAAGTAGGTACCTATAGTTTTAATATATATTGTTTAGTTATGTTTCCCTCCAATTTTCACTTGTAAAAAAATGGCAAATGTCTTTAATTTTCAATCATTACGTGGATTATATTTAACTACGCACGTGACACGCAGGTACCTATTCCGCCGTAGAAGAAAGTTAGGACATGGAATAATGAGAAATAGGGACGGTCTTCCAGGAATCACATTAAGGTAGTTCGAGCGCGGCCTGTGTGAGTTCCACGCGAATAAATCTGAGCCTTAGTCTTGGCCTGAATCCATTCTAATCCTCTTCACACTCCAGGGCGCGCCGTTCCCGTTATACTGTATGTTTCCACGAAACGACGTGGGATACAATGGATAACGTATTCATTGTTATGTTGCTATAACCCAATTAGGATATGGGACTCGCTTCATATGGAACTGTTTGCTCTTTTATACCGCATGTATTTAGAACGATTATCAACACAACGTCATGTTACTGACGATTCTACTGGCTTATGTCAATCGCCTGGCGTTTGATTTCTGAGAATACATCTGAAAATTAATAGACAGAGAGGAACCCGCTATAGTAAGTTCACATCGATCTGAATCATGTCTCTTTATGGGCTTAAAAATGTGGACTTTTAGCCAATCTCGTACCTATTTAAAAAGTGATTGCATCAGTTTTCTGAGATATCCTTATTACATTCGATATAAGATTGAATTTTGGAAGAGTGTATAGGAATCATATTAAGATAGCTAGAGCGAGAGTTACCAGCGAATAAATCAGCGGCACGCGAGTCTTCGCCTGAATCCACTCTAATCCCCTCACAGCCGAGCGCGCTGTATTCCCGTAACCGCGGAACCCAGTCTCAATGCTACCAATTTCTATTTGTACACTATAGTTTATTGCTTTACGTAAGTAGCTAAAGACAAGCGATATGTCTAAGTGAATGTATCTGGAACTTGGAATGGACAAATACTTTGCCTTTGATCATTATGTCTTAAAGGATGAGGCTAAGAGATATTTGTTTTTAATTTTGCCCTCTCGATTCCAACCCCAAAATGTCCCAATAATAAAATCATGCTAGGTACCCTTACATTTTAAAACCTTAATTCGTATATAGAGATGGTTGAGGTCGTATACTTTGTCAAACGCCACGGAGCCAGGACACTATCTACGCCAACTATCAAACTCACGAGATTTGTGAAGATCTGAGTTGGCGCAATTACTCGCTGAGCCGTACATTTTTAGAGCGATCGATGCTCTAACAGCCTTCATTACTCAAGAAAAGTTTACGTAGGTAGCCACTCGCCGGGAAGCGTTACAAATTCTGTGGCATTTATTGCTGAATAAGATTAATTGAGACGTCACGACTGCGCCCAAAGAAACGCTTAACGCAATTTGGAGTAGCGTATTGAAAGAATATACCTAGGTTCTTTGAAATAAATGAATCAGTGAGGCTATTCATAGACTAGCTCGCTTTTGGATGTAAAGACGAATTTTAAGTACCTTTTAATACCAACCTAATAATAATACCAACTTATAATAATATGCCACAGGTATCACGTACTTGAATGATCGTTAAAACCTAAAATATCGGTTTTAATATAACAATGGAATATCACTGACTACGTAAAAATCCGTTTCAGACGTGATTTCAATACGTGGTATATATTTCCGATCGTTGGTCGTGTACGTGGAGGTCCCCTTTTTATAGAGCATTGAGAATAACCCAGCATATGATGGATGGCTCCCGCCTGGCGTGACCCAGAAATCCTTCGTGTCAAACTTTTTATCAACCCCACTTAAGTAGTACTTTTCGAGTTAATAGCTTAATTTAAGCGCTTATCGAACGATAAGCTCCCTCGCACCCCTTGGCTGTAATTTAATATCTTCTTCATGACGGCCCTTAATCCCTGACTTATGACACAAATGTTTGCTTTTTTGGCTAATTTTACATCTACACTTAATATAATATATAATATAATAATATTATAAAGAGAAAAGATTTGTATTTTTGGATTTTTGTATGTTATGAATAAACTCAAAAACTACTGGACCGATTTCAAAAAATATTTCACTATTAGAATGCTACATTATCGCTGAGTAACATAGGCTATATTTATTACTAGAAAAAAATTAGGGATCCCTACTAAAACTTCAATAATTTAACCCAAGGTGTAAAAAAATTAGCCGTAAGATGCCTTTCATCGCATGCGCTACGGAAACTATTGATGATAGAACAAAAAAATGTTCTACAATAATAAAGAACATATCAATATCTACAAAAAACTTCGCGATACCATATGCCCAACTATTGTAGTTACGTTACTATAACTACTTTTTTACATTTTAAAAGTTGATAAAAATGCCGACCAAAATCAGACCATGTTATCCATACCTTAGTATGAATCCTTATCCAAATAAATCATTTCGTATTTGAGACTATTTTAATACCTGAAGATTACTTTTTGAATTATTTAAATCGGACATTCCATTCAAAAGATATTACGAATTTAAAAAAGGGTGTTAAATCGGGGATTAAGGTTTATATGGAAGTTCGTCATTTTTGAAGTTAGGATGATGAAAATTCGTCTGGAGGTTTCTTTTTATATAATAGAAATATAAACTTCAGCGTTTTTGAAAATTTAACCCTAAGGGGGTAAAATAGGGGGTTAAAGTTTGTATGGCGGTACCGATTCCGGATAATCTCCGAAACGGCTGGACCGATTTTGAAGGGACTTTTACTGGCAAATATGATACGGGATCGGGAATCCGGTCTGCGGGATCCGAGATCCGGGATCTGGGATACGGGATCCGGCATATACGGGACACGGAATACGGGATCCGGGATATCCCGAATACGGGAACCGGGATACGGGATCCGGCAAACGGGATCCAGGATCCGGTAAAAACGGGAAACGGAATCCGAGATACGGGATCCGGGATCTGGGATCAGAGATCCGATTTTTTTTTCATTTAAATTCTACGCGGACGAAGTCGCGGGGGAAAGCTAGTCTCAAATAAAGAGGTATATTTTTAAGCTTGCACATCAAACGAAATGTAACTTAAGTAAATAAAAAGCAAGTTACTCGGTATTTTTATGCATATTATTTTTTTATTTAGTAGCGTCATTTACAATATAATGGAGAAAACCCTTTCTATTCCATTCCATTTTGTAAAACACAGCGCGATGACTACGCCGTAGCAAGCTACTACGCCGTAGCCAAAATGATGCCCGATTACGTATTTCAGACAAGAAAGACTGAGTTTAGTTATACAAAGAGGTAAACGCCGAATATTTTATACTGACTGCAGAAGTGCCTAACATTTTGTTTAAAAAATGTATGCCTTATTCAGTATATAAATAATCACTACATATTATAAAACAAAGTTCTCCGCCGCGTCTGTTTGTCTGTTCGCGATAAACTCAAAAACTACTGCACCGATTTTCATGCTGTTTTCACCAATGGATAGAGTGGTTCTCGAGGAAGGTTTTAGTATATAAGTTGTCAAGTTTTGGTCGCGATAACCGACATACACGCGCGCGAAGCTGCGGGCATCAGCTAGTTCAGTATATAAATAAATGAATAAAAAATAAACCAGCTCTTTTTTAATAATATATAAGAGCGTACATTAAGTTTTTGTTACATCAAGCAAGAATCCACAAGTATTTCGCTATAAGCCATTATGGCAGGGTCGGGAGGGTATCCTCTGTAAGCCTTTCATCTGGCGGCCGCTGGGCGGGGGTAAATCGCATAATTTGACCGCGCTACGTGTTGCGGCTCGCATCAACCCATTATCTGCGATCTGTGTTCACGGGACTGAGCTCACTGGATAGACGTATCTACTTAGTTAATAGCCTAACTTTGCTGAAGATTCGTATACAAAATAATTTAATTATTTTCGCTGTTACTCGGTGCTTGAATTGTTTGGTCGGCCGACCAGCTGATCGGCCTCAATGCCAATGGTGGTTCAATTGCTAAGCGGCCCAGGGTTTGCTAAAGGATGGACGAAACAGGATGTGAGCTTGTATCGCGTCATCTGTTGATGTCTTCATAGTGTAAATCAATATGTCATATAGAAATCCAATAGTTATTGGTATTCACTGGGTACCTATGTGTCCTACAAATACACTGTGAACGAAGTTTTCGTCGGATTTAATTAAACATGAAAGCGCTTTAGAAATAAATTTCGCTTATAGCCAATTATTTGTGGTTCATAAGATTCGTGTCGAGTGTTGCATACATCCATAGCTGCACACAGTACAATGATGCAAATTGGAAAAGTTCTGCTCAAGTTGAAAATGTACAGAATTAATTATACAGTAGGAGTTCACTTACCGTTCAAGGAATTCACGGAACTACTTAACATTCAAATACATCATGCATAAGTCATGTTATGCAGTATACAAGGTGTTAGGATAGACGAGCGACGTATCTATTGTCTATGAAAATTCATGCTTACACGTAACCAAAAAATCTTTAAATAAAAAACACTTACAAATGACAGAGATAACATAAAGATTTGTGGTGCCTTAGAGCCGGGCCCCGCCTACGCGCTGCGCTGCGTCGTCACAACGGATCCAAGTGGTAGCGGGCGAGAGACGAAGCGGGGGAGGGTGATGTGCCAGTACAAAATCTTGCGACGACGCAGCGCAGCGCAGCGCAACGCAGCGCAGCGCGTAGGTGGGGCCCGGCTCTTACGCTATCGACGAGTGAATGTGAGCCGTCGTCATTTGTTTCAACGGGAATTTACGCGTGTAAATGACCTCAATCCGTTTTCCCTTCATACTTCATTTTATTAATTCATTTTTAATTAATTCGTATTTTATTGCATAGTCAGGTAACAAATTAGGTAATTATTTTTACATGTTTGGAACGATAATGAATACTCCTTCAATTCGTCCCTCGTCTTATCTAACACCCTGTATAGCTGGTCGAAATTAGGCAATCAACAAAGTAGTTTGATTACTTACTGGATGGTATTGATAGCCATCTGACCCAGACGGCTGTGTAATTGCCTTTTGATTGGCCTTTGCGTTACGTGTACGCCGTAGCGACGTATGCTATAAGATGTAGCTATGTGCAAATCCTGCCGTGACATCAAAGCCTTCGAAATATAGGTATACGGCATTGTTGCAGTGCCTATTCCGTGCCTGTCTACCTGCACATGTCCACGCTCCGGTTCAATACATTGTTTGACAATGACCGTAGCCATTACTCAAAGGTACGAGGGTGGTCCGATAAGTACTTAGCCTCACCGCCCGATGGCGCCATTATCGCAAGAGAAATTTACTGTCGTGTAGTACATCCTCGTAGACGGCTACTGTTAAAATTTCAGCCGAATCGAACTTTTAGTTTTGTTTTGACCGCGTGTGAAAGAGGGCGTGTCCGCGGATTTTAGAAAAATGGAAAAAGAGCAATATCGGTCGGTGATTCGATTCTTGTTTTTGGAAGGGAAATCGCGCAGCGAAATCAAAGAGCGCTTGGATGCTGTGTACGGTGATTCTTCTCCTTCGATGGCGACCGTAAAAAATTGGTTTAAGGAGTTTCAACGTGGTCGCACGTCGGTTTTTGATGAGCCACGCCCAGGTGCCCCGAAAATGGCTACCACGGAGGATAACGTTACAAAAGTCCACGATCTCGTATTGGCAGACCGCCGATTGAAGGTACGCGAGATAGCTGAGGCAGTAGGCATCTCAAAAGACCGCGTGGGTCATATCTTGCATGAAATATTGGGCATGAGAAAGCTGTCGGCGCGATGGGTGCCGCGTTTGCTCACTCCGGACAACAAGCGCAACCGTGAGACCACTTCAGAGCAGTGTTTGACGCTGTTTAGGCGCAATCCGAAGGAGTTTCTGCGTCGTTACGTGACCGTCGACGAAACATGGATCCACTGGTACACACCAGAGACCAAGGAACAGTCGAAACAATGGACTTTACCCGGCGAACGTGCTCCGAAGAAGGCGAAGACTGTCCTATCGGCCGGAAAGGTGATGGCCACCGTTTTCTGGGATTCACAAGGTGTGATCAACATCGACTACCTGGAGAAGGGCAAAACGATCATAGGGCTCTACTATGCCGAATTATTGGGCCGATTCGACGCCGAATTGCAGAAAAAACGGCCCCATTTGGCGAAGAAAAAAGTGCTTTTCCACCACGACAACGCACCAGCACACATCTCCGCCGTCGCCACGGCCAAATTGGTCGAATTAGGCTACGAAATGCTGCCCCATCCACCCTATTCTCCAGATTTGGCCCCGTGCGACTTCTTTTTGTTTCCAAACTTGAAAAAGTCAATCGCCGGGCAGAAATTTGAGTCGAATGAGGAGGTTATCGCCGCTACGGAGGCCTACTTTGCAGACCTCCCGAAAACTTATTTTTCAGACGGGTTAAAGAAGTTGGAGAATCGCTGGGTCATGTGTATCGAGCTAAAAGGAGACTATGTTGAAAAATAAATCGCCACTTATCCAAAATGTTTTTTATTTTTTTGTAGGCTAAGTACTTATCGGACCACCCTCGTATTATCGTTTATGTACCGGCGAACATATCCTACTAATTTCGGGTTGAAGATGGTGCAATTTTAATGACCTATGTTGAATGAAACAGGTTTATTTGATAGAAATAATAATTATGTAAATAGTTGAACTTACTTATCAATTGAATTATAGCATAGACTCTTATCGACAATCATAAGTAGGTACCGAATATCTTATTTTTAAAATAGGACGCAATTGTCATGTGATTTGTGAAACTTGAACACGTTATGTGAAAGGTTAGCCGAGAGTGTGATTAAAAATAACTTGAATTAATATTAATTTACTTGGAAATGCCGCGAGCTGGGATGAAATCAATACTTGAGCTCCGGTTTATTATTAGGCGGGCTGAGAAGCCCGGTATTTATATACAGATGATGGTACCCACGCGTAATAGCTTCAAAGGGAATAGTTTTTTTAGATTTAACACAGCTACCTTAGCTTTCACAAGAATAAAAAACATCACTAATACTAAAATACAATATTGATTATGAAAACACGATAGCCGTCTTTAATATTCATAATAATTAATGGTTTATCGTGGCGATGACACGTCATAAGTTATTTTGATAAGGGTTGAATATCAATTACCAGACTCGTTGTGAATAGTTAATGTAGATTGGATTACACGTTACGGAGATTTAGTTAATGTTTCATGTCATTTGAGTACATGTGTGCCTGTCAATGCTCAGCTGTCCTCTGGGGATTGGAGGTCTCAGCGAACCCTAGTGATTCAATAGTAATGGTTGCACAGGTGATTGGTATTCTATCTTATCAAATTTTATGATATGAGCAGTCTAGGAGGATGGAGGTCATTTCATGAAATCTAATAAAATAACATAATGTATTTTATGTACTTACAAAAACAACACAACAAAACACGTATAAAAGTTATGTTATGACCCAGAGTTTATTTTCGTTAATATTTGGCCAATATTAGACATCTTACTTGCCACACAAAATATTCCAGCAAAAGGATGTTTGCATCGAATACGTTTGTCTTAGAACAGTGATATTTAAAGATCTTTGGCGATCTTTGGTGGGGACCAAAGTGGTTATTAGGTAAATCACAATTCATTTCATGTTTGTAGAAGGGTATATACTTGTATATACCTACTTAAGCAAATTTATTTTTAAGGATTTCTCTATAGGTGCCTTAGCTACTTAGTAGATAAAATTAGCATTAAAAAGAAAATATATCCATAAAACATTCACTCAACCGGCGCGTCCCGTTCATTTCTTTTTGTTTTCATTCCTTGCTAAGAAAGCGAGTGAAATTGGTTTTAAAAGTTCAAGCTTACGGTAAACATATTACTCAAGCCCTTTATTTGACTCGGGAATATTATAATATACCAATTTATATTTTAGTAACGCGATTTAAAGCTAGAAGCAGTTTATATTCACTCGCTAAGCTGGTTTACGAGCTAGAATATTTTCGTCTGCTGACTTGTTAAGTCGAAAGAACATTTGGAAGAAAGGGAATGGGATGTACGGATCAGGTCTTTTCCTTGCGGTGCATAGCCGAAAAGTGTTTGGCTAAAAACAAAAAGGTCTACTGCGCGTTCGTGGATCTAGAAAAGGCCTATGACAGAGTGGTGAGGAATGAATTGTGGTCAGCATTGTCCGTGAACGGTGTGAGCAGTATCCTCATACGAGCATTGCAATCTCTTTATAGGGATTCTAGTGCTTGTGTAAGGATAAACGGGGCATACACTGAATGGTTTAACATCGAAAAAGGTGTTAGACAGGGATGTGTAGCGTCACCGTGGCTGTTTAATCTGTTCATGAACAATTGCTTGACAGATTTAAAAGAGAATGAAAGTGGGTTGAGAATGAATGAGTTACTCGTCAAATGTTTTCTCTATGCTGATGACCAAGTATTACTTGCGTCTTCGGCCGAGGAGTTGCAGGAGATGGTAACTGCTATGAGTGGAGCTTTTGTTAGAAAGGGCATGAAGATGAATGTAAAGAAGACGAAAGTAATTGTGTTTGAAAGAGATCAGGCAGTGACAAACTGCAATATCGTGATTGGAGATGAACAAATTGAACAGGTGAATGAGTTTGTGTATCTGGGTTCAAAGTTTACAAGAGATGGAAAGTGTGAGAGTGATATTGAAAGAAGAGTGAATGCAGGAAACATGGTGAATGGAGCTTTGCACTCCTTTATGAACAGTCGGAAGGTGTCTAACAAGGCTCGTTTGGCTGTGCATGGGGGGGTGTTGGTTCCGACACTCATGTACGGAAGCGAAAGTTGGGTATGGCAGAAGAGACATGAAAGCAGAATAAATGCAGTTGAGATGAGAGCGTTAAGAAGTATGATAGGAGTTAAACTGAGTGACAGGATAAGAAATAGTGAGATAAGGAAACGTTGTGGTCTGAAAGAAGATGTAGTGACAAAAATTGAGAAAGGTATGCTGAGATGGTTTGGCCATGTCGAGAGAATGAAGGAAGAACGATTGACGAAAAGAGTGTATAAGGCGAGTGTGAATGAAAGTGTAGGAAGGGGTAGACCTAGGCGGACGTTTAGAGACCAAATCAGGGACGTCTTGAAAAAAGGCCAGGTCAAGAGTACCCTAAACCGAAGAGCATGTATGAAGGGAATAATGAAAGTGGACGAAGCGAAACAAGTATGTAAGGATCGTAGCAAGTGGAAGGAAGTGGTCTCTGCCTACCCCTACGGGAAACAGGCGTGATTATATGTATGTATGTATGTAAAGAACATTTAAAGTCAGTGTGGATAACTGAAAGTCTAATAAACGAGCATTTATCGAATGTTGTTTGTGTTAAACGAAAAAATGGCGAAGTAGTTGATCTCAGTGAAAGCGTGTCGCTTTAATATGCACGCTTTGATGAGGTGCACCTTTATGCGACTGGCTGTGTGATAGAGTTGTCAAAGTGGGGCGCCATTACTGAGTGTGGGTGGGGCTCCATTCACCAGGCAGCGTTGCCAGAAGTACGATTATTACCGTTTTGTACGGTAATTAATCCTTCAAATTGCACAATGTAAGGCCCAGTGGTCTCATCGTTACCGCTAACAAATACGGCAATTTCAACTCATCAAATCAAACATTTATTACTTTCTATCAATGATTTCTATACAAGATACGGTAATTTTCCCTCTTGTGTACAGTAAAGCTGGGTCCAGATATATGTTCTTTTGCCCGTACCGTACCTCCGTTTCGTATCGCCGTCGCGATCCAAGAACTCTGGATGCATAGTAAAAATAGCCAGTACCTATCTTCGTAACGTCGCTGCATGTATCGCCTTTGAACAGAACGAAAAAACCGACTCGCGATGGATAGGAGCGTACCTGTATCCGTACCAAGATGCCGTACTACCGTACCGTACCTACCGAACATGCGTCCAAACTAGAGTTTTTGGATCGCGACGGCGATACAAAACGGAGGTATGGGACGGGTAAAATAACATATCTGGACCCAGCTTGACACTAAAAATAGCCTACGGCAACACAGCACCGGACCGAGTAGGTACTCCGGCCGGCACGGCGCGCTGCCGCCGCGCTCTTGAGTAAATCAGATGTTTGTAGAAAAAAGTATTTTAACTGCGCAGTTTTTCTCTGAACACTTTCCTCTGCACTGATTGCATGCAATTACACGGGATTACTTTAAACTCTTTTACAAATACATAGTTCGTCGTTTGCTACAGTAATTGCTACTACAACGTTGCTACGTAATATAATACTATAGCACGTAATACGTAAAATAATACTATAGCACGTAGTTGTAATGTTTTAGGTAGCTACGTAGCTGTAGGTGAGTGATGCTGACGGCATGGACATTAGCGAGTAGGTAGGTATGTACTATCTTAGTAAGTACACTATAAACTTTCCGTTAAGTTGTTACTTTTGTTAGTAGTTGTCCCTATTAACTGGTGGGGTAGTTTCTGTATTAATTTTAAGAACAAATTTTATCGTTTCCTTTGGCTATTTCGAAGTCGTATATTTTCATGACTCCGACCCATTTTAAAATGGTCGTAACTTTTACTAGCAGGAAGAAAGGCTACTCGTGGTAAGTAGTTCAGTGGTGGGGTATATGAACGAGTAGGTACCATTAAATTAATGTGAAAGTTTTCCCACTGAAAACCTCTTTTCAGTGTTGATAACATTATACCAAGCATTATACCAATAAAATATTCAAATGTCTGTATAAAAAGCGGAAAGAAAGACATTTCCACTCGGTAGAGCGTATATTCATCGTTAGAAGAGATGCGGAGCCCCGGTGAGTAATGCAACGGATTTCGCCATTCCCGGCGCCAAAGAGACTGACAACACCTATGCCTCGAATTTAGTCACAGTTTTTCTTTGTCCCCCTTTATTTTATGAATTAGTCGTGCAGCTTAGTGCGCATAAATCTATGCGAACGAAGCTGCACCATTAAATCATATAATAAATCTATTTTGTATCATCACTATATCGAGGGATACCGACACTCGACTGTTGGTAATACTCGTACACGTTTTCTAACGAAGTTATACAGGGTGGTGACGACATCATGACAATAATTGAAACCACATACTGGGTATCACATTAGTAGTTCGCACATAAAATATTATTAAATTATATTCAAAGGCATTATATTGCCACGGGATTGCTTTTTTATGTTGACTATTTTAACTTTACGCCTACAAAGATACCGCTAAAAACACCGACTCCGAAGCGATGTTGCCACACTTGTACTTACAGGTCAGTCTATGAGGTCGGTAGACGTTTATAAAGGGTGTTGTGTTTCGTTTAGACTATTTCCGCATTTAATTGGTTCGAAAATTTGAAATTTATTATTATTTATTATTTGAATTTATTTACCTAATTTTAATGTGTTGTGATTGACTAGCAGGGATCGTGTTTTAATTTATTGTCACTATGTCGTCACCACCCTGTATACTTTTGAATATTTATTGGTTCCTTTATAAACAAGATCATATCAATTCCTGCCATCAGGTTTAACGTCTGACATGCAAACATAATGTCATAAAATGATCATCGCTCGAGCGCGCCGCTCGCCTCTTTTGGACGCACCCAACAGGCAGTACTTATCTACCGAAAGTTGAGATGAAAAAGAAACAATTTTATTTTATAGATAAATAATAATAGTTAATTGTGGTTTTTCAACGTTGTTTTAATCCTGCTGGTTGCAATTTTTTATTTATGTATGTAAGCAGCAGATTTTCAGTAATAACTGGGCGTTTCACGTTTACAAATAGAATGCCGCGATGGATTATGGAAATAAATCCTAAGCCTTCTTACTTTTTCATCAGATTACGCATAAATTAAGGTCAGAATTAATATATGTATATTATTGCATTTTTATGAAAACGGCAATTGGTTTTTACGGAACAAAACTGTGAAATATTTAACTTTCACACTTTCACACGGAGGTTTTGGATTTTCGACCTAGTCCAGCAAATATATAATTTTAAAAGGAAAGGTGATAACCATTATTAATATTTTATGAAGTATGAATTCTAATACAACTCACACTTTTCACTTTGACGTGAACAAGAGCTTGACTAACTTTAGGCCCGTAGCTGCGGCCTATAAATAGAATAACCAAACTTAGTTCGTACAACAGTGGGTGGCCCACTTCCATCCATTGTGCAAAATAATAGAAACGGGGGTAACTATTTTTCTCATTTGAATTCGAGTTAAAAGCGAAAGCTTCGTAATTTACAGGGCGAGAACACCGCAGGGAATTTTAATTAAGGCGTAGCGGCAACAAAATCAAAACAACGACCTGAGTTCAACGTTTGGTGTTTTTTTGATAACTCTCTGGTGTAAAATAGCGCGATTCTCGATTGTACTACTTCAGGCGCTATCCGCGCTACCTCGCATCAGATTGATTAAGCCTTTCATTGAATGCCTTTCTATCTAATAGAGGGACACGCAGGTATTTTCGAAACAGCCTGTGGCATAGGCCCTGCGCGGGAGACCTATTCAGAATGTTATGAAATACTGTTTATAATTAATAGAAGTAAGAATCGAAGCTGAAATACTTAGGTAGACTTACTAAATAATGTAAAATAACGCATAGATCGGAAATTTTATTAAGAGTGATAATTGATTCCATTTACTTTAAATTTAGATTTTGATCATAGTCGAGTTGTTACCTACTGTACTATAAAATATTGACTCACCTTTTTCATAAAGGACATAACATTTGTAGGCAACATGGTGGCGATATCCCCGCTGCGGGCCACTTCACTCACATCATCACACCACACACTGCACAGCTCGCGGTCAGTCCGGGATCAACACTCCGCCGCCGAAACACGACATTTTCCAACTTAAATTACTCAATAACTTAACACACAACACGACACTATTTTCTGTTCTGGTGAAGCGTACCTGGAAATAAAAATCTCAGATCAAATACAAGATCAAATGCAGGTACTTATTCCCGAGGCGAGTGGTGTGTGCCAATTGTTGTAGAACTTGAAGAGTTCTGCTCACGTTCGGCAACTGGCGACCGCACCGCCGGGAACACCGAGATGGAATGAGGCTATACTCTTAGCCACGGAAGCATTCAACAGGTTCGTACTTTGTTGGCGGATCTTATCGTCTTTCTTTTCAAACAATAGGTACCTACCTATATAAGGTAAGATGTGAATACTCATAATCATGCCCTATGATTTTTATAAGGATTATATTATTTTATACTGAAATAGGTACTCCAATGTAACCATGATGTCAGTACCTAGTTTTCCAGCGAGTGAGCCAATAGTCAGTGCTATTTCGACCTTTTAGCAATATGTCCTAGATAAGTTACCTATAAACAGACGTAAAGTTAGAAGGTTAGGTAACGTGCGGACTAAAATTGCACGCCTACCTGAGTACCCATCGGCAAAGTGTGTCACCCAAATCGAATCGATTTAGCCTTCGGAGATGGAAAATGCATCGCTATTTGAATCGATACCCGGTATTTTCAATTTCCAGTTGACGAGTTACCGTGGTACCTATAGTCCGCGACAGGTCGAGATGACATTCGGCTTATGAGCTTTTTGCAGAATAAAATCCGAATCAAAATTACCAGGACCCGCAACGCAACAGAATAATATAATTTAATAATTTTGTGGGCGATTTTATTTGTTTATCGGGTCTTGTTAATTTTGATTCGGATTTTATTCTGCAAAAACCTCATAACCCGAATGTCATCTCGACCTGTCGCGAACTATACCTATTAGATGGTGATTTCTCGTTTTAACCACTCGAATGTTACGTAGAGCTTCAGTAGTTTACTAGAAAGTTGCGGAGTCTGGATAATTTAGTTGATCGTGTGGATAGGAGTTTAAGTGAAGCTTAACCGTAGACGGAGCGTTTCCGTACCTATAACCTAGCTAATTAGGTAGGTACATTTGAACTTGGGTCATAGGTATTGTTTGCTACGGTTTGTAGGCGTCATGCGGGTAAATATGTACATCATTTAAGTAGGTGGGTGACGGTAAGAATTGAGATATCGGCTCTAACTAAAATATAACTACTTATGTAATAGGTTCATAAAACTACTTGTCTACTATAGCGACACCTACTATTTTCAGGCGCCTATGATAACTATATCCTTGTCTAGTAGGTATCTCTGAAAATTCGTTCTAAACAACAAAAAAAAACAGTGCTTCGGTCGTGGGTCCGTGTGAATTGCAACCTGGTCTGGTCCCTTTGAAAACATGGCTTTAGAGTCTCGACAATAGACACGTGATCGATACCGATATCCCAGTAACGCTAAACTGGGCATATTATGAAAAGGCCGTTTCCCAAAATTTCCTCTGGCGGGAATCAAACCCGCAACCACTCGATGCTACGCGCCGGGCGACCTACGCTTGAACTAATGCGCCCAGCGCTGTGAATGTTGTAATATTGGAAAGTTACGGGAACACTAGATAACTAGATCGGTTTGTACAATATAGATCACAAATAAATTAAAAAAAACATTTTAATTATATTTATTATGAGGATACATCAAAGTTAAGATAGGGGTAACACCAACAAACATTGAAACAACAAATATTGCAACATATTTTATTATAATTACCACTTTCGTCAAACGTTAATTAGGGGATTGAATCGAACCATAAGAAAACTAATATTAAATCTATTTGAGAATTAACTAGCTAGACAGTTGGAACTCGCTGCATGTACTTACTAAAAGAAAAGATCATTAAATACAAACAAAATTTGAAATACCATAATACTCAGCTCTTTATGTATTAAAACAATAATTATTAACATAGATATCACAATATCATAATATAATAACTTAGTGTCAATATAATTAAGAATGATTTCTGCATATAAGTAGATACTTTACATAGGTATTGACCCTAAGTATTATTCGTTTTGATATTTTACACCATGTAAGATGTTTGTGTTATAAAATAATCAAAACCATAAAGGCGAAAACATCTCTACAAATAATGAACAATTGAAAGAAATTATATACATTCACAGCATTACATAATAACCATTATCATTCTATTGATAGGTATGTGGAAACTGGGTGATAATCCGTATGTCTAAATAAATTTGGATTTACACATCACACAATCTAACCTAACATACATGCTAACAGCTTCACTAAGAGTTATGATAAAGTACCTACACATCTCTATTTAGTCATTAGATAATACCAAATTATTCACAAGCAATTAAAACATGACATTATTAGCTTTACAATTACATAACAGTTTTTATTTGCTAGCCCATTATGAGATTGCAACAAAATGGATAATTTGTCACATTCGGCTATGATTGCTAAGCTGAATGTGGTAACAAAACAAACAAAACGATTGGTATATTGATTTAATTTTTAATGGTGTCTAGGATTCATAATGAAATGAATTGGGAGTTTTATTTATGGCACTAAAAGTTTTACTATATAATCTAAAAAAGAACAGGATTATAATTATTTATTACTTAATGACAAATATGATATTAACTTTAGTGAAGCTAAAATAGCAAATTACATCAAACTGTTCAGCACACCTTATGAATTTACACAATAACTAACTTTAGCTCTTAAATCATTGAACCGTCACCATATTGTGGCATGAATAATGTAAGCATTCAAATTGCCAACTCAACTCATCTGTTGGGTCAACAGGGATACAAACTTGAAACAGCCAATTTGTCTTGATCCTTTATATAGCCATCTCTCCGTGTTGTCTCAACAGTAAGAAGTAATTAGGCAATTTAGCAACTCCACTGTCAACTGAGGAACAACCTTAATTGCAAATGTTGTAGAAACCCAATAAACAATTAATTTATTATTGAGACATACATAAATAAATAATGAAAAACAATTAAACAGATCAAGTCAACTAACAGGTACAATACACAACACAGTAAGAAATTTTAAAAGCTATATTTCACAATAAAATAGTAGATATAGTTTGAATATTGAAAAAAAATTGACAATTGGGTTTTATACATTACAATTTAGGATGACACATAGGTACATACAAATATAAATTCAGTTTACCTGTTTTCTGTTATCACATTGACAATTAGCATACACGTATACATACTAGTATTCATATGATAATTAAGAATTTCATTGAACAATAGCAAATGCTACTACTGCTTTTACTGTTACGGTTAACTGGTCAATGCTAACTGAATTGTAATATAAATGCTGAGATATTTCACCACATCTACGTGTTGTTTCTTAGTTACCTACATTTCAACAGTCAAGAGATAACAAGTTATGCGTTCCATAAAAATACACACAGCTTATTTGTTCATTATAAGTAAATAATTCACCATTCTGCATCACCATTGGCTTTCTGAAAGACGTAATCTTTTCCAGCTAAGTTCATAATACCGTCTTTAAGATAGAATTTCCACTTATTGCGACTGCGAGTAATTTTGTCATACTGGCATACAACTACATTGTCAGTGTCAAACATATCACCGGGCTCTTCGTCTGAGACATCGTCTTCAGAATTTAGAGGTTCTTCCTCGGCTCCACCGCTCTCATCCCGTTCCTCCTCCTCTTCTTCTGCACGCTCCTCGGGAGACTCCTCGTCTTCATCATCATCCCCAGCTGCATCATCTGAACCGTCACCCACATTAGATCCTTCATCATCAGAAGAATCTAGAGCACCATCTAAAGAGAAGGGTGCAGCACCACTGCGGCCACCTCCACCTCCGTCAAATTCATTCTGTTGACCCGCCAATGCCGAGTTGATGTGCTGTTGTAGAAGAGTTGCAGCCAGAGGTTGCGGTAAACTGATGGTTGCATTAATAATGGGCCCTGTGAGCACTTGGTGAAGTTTATTACCATTCAGAGCTGATGCAGGGATTTGTATGGTAAATGAGCGTGGCTGAGAGCCGGGCACACCCGGCTGAGCGGGCAATGTGAGCTGCACTGGTACTTTGTTGTTAGGATCCAGCACATGATGAGGGTGGGCACCAGCTATGTTGGATGGTGCAGCACCATGCTCTACACCGGAATTCTGACTGGAGCCCTGCTGTCCTAAATGTGGATCAGTTCGCTTAAGTACTGTGTTGCTGCCATTGGCTTTTTGGAAATTCTGTAGCACCGGGGGCGGCGGCATCGCAGGCTCGGGCACCGGCGGGTCCATAGCCCCGCTGGCCTGCAGTTTCGTTTTCCATAGCTGCTTGAGCTCTTGCAGCACCTGCTCGTCCACACCGTCGTCCAGAAAGCAATCCCTGACCCCGGCGATAACGTCATCTACCACAGTATTATAAAGTTTCAATACTGATACTTGACTCATTGTCATCTTAACCGTTTATCTACACTATACAAATTATCGGAGTAAAATGTTTACTTTGGAAACTACGATGTTGATAGGTGACGAATGCGTATCCACTTTTGTGTTCACATCTCAATTTTCACAACTCAATGTCAACCAGCCCGCAGATTTACACAACCACTGGATGGACGAGAGATATCAAACCCGCCACTATTACCAATGATCGATATACACAAGGTGACAAAAGCGAAGAGTTCATGTCCACTCCATATATTAGCACGAATTTCACGAAAATATTCAACATAAATTTTGACAATTTGATCACTAAAACATAACCTATACACAAAAAGCAGAATTTAGCTTGCCAGTTTATGAAAAATTGTCTATGGTATTCATTGTACATTGAATCTTTGGTCACGAAGTCGACGCACGCGCGAACACGTCGGGTTTCCTTGTCTCCCGCCACCGCGCCGCCCTTCAGGCCACCGCCCGGTGACGGCGGCGCCCCCCCTTTCCCCACTTGATGCCAACTTTTGTTGAGTTTGCGCTTTACTCACGTGCGTTTAAAATTGATTTTATCCGTGATAGAAAAGCATAGTCAAATATAAAAAAATAGAATAAACTCCAAAATCTTTGGATAGAGCACTGCTTCCAAATAAGTACTATACGCAAAAACATGATGGCAAAAACGCATTGTCAGATTCCAAAATAAGCGCTAGATCGCGCTACATGACGGCAGCCTTCAAAAGTTTGCCACTTTAGTTCCGATTGTCCACGTTGGTTCATCTAAATTTAATACCATTTATGCTTATTATAATTCAAAGCAACACAAGTCTTTGAATCAAAACTAAATCACTAAATAATAATTAAACTTAGTAATTTTAGCGTTTTACAATGCGATTTTAAAAAGTGCTAGTTTTGCGTTAGGGGTAAAACACACTATGGAACAAAAAAAGCGCTAGATCTGGCGCTAAAAGCGCTTAGTTCATAGCACAATAATAGAGGACTGAATGGCCGTTTTTCCAGAAGAAAGTACCTAACCGACCTCAAACCAATTTGAATGAAATGAATGAGAAGTTGTAAATAAAGGCGGGAACTATGCCTACTGTACAAGTTTTGATATAGATAGGTTATTAATTGCTTCAGAAAAAGACACACACCTACAAGAAAATGAATTTTCACACAATATCTTCAAAGAATATAAAAATATTGTTTTTTTTGTCTACCAATTTTGAGCCCAAATTTACCGATTTTTTTTGGGCAATTCTACCGATTTTGAGAGTTTTGACTTTCGAGACCACTGATGCTAATGGTCGTTTTTCCACTCACCGGCACGGCACCGGCACCGGCATGGCGGCAGCTTTTTCATTGATCAGTGACCAGTTGTCATTTGTCACTGACCAATGAAAACTCCGCAAATAGCTGTCACCGTGTCGGTGCCGGTGCGGTGCCGTGCCGGCTGGTGGAAAAACGGCAATTTTCTATGATAAATTCGGTTGACAGCAGAGCTGTCCAGCCATATCTACCCTTTGTCGAGTAAGGTCCAAGCACGGGTCCAAGCAATCCAAGGGTAGATCCTGTACGCGTACATGTTTGTGTGTGTGTAGGTAGGTAGACAAATTAGCCAGTACCCGGCAGGTATCCCGTGTGTTCATCGCTGCCGCACAATTTATAAACGCAGTAAGTACAACTGATTGCTTTGGAACTTACTGCGTTTATAAATTGTGCGGCAGATCGTGTGTTTGGTTAGGTTGAGTACAAATTTTCCCGCGTGCCACTGCGTGCGTAGGTAGGTACCTAGTATAGCAAACATCGCAGGGCTACCAGTAAAGAAAATAATCCTAAACCTAAAAGACTCCTTGAAATCAAAGTTAAAAAATAAGATTTAAGATTAACTTTAATTGGAGCTGGACCAGGCTTTATAACAAAGATAATAACCATAATTTATCACTTTGTACTAATCTAAGAATTCTATGATTCACAAAGTATATGAAACGGACCAGTATCATTATGGCGGCGGATATAGTCCGGCCAAATTAAGGTGACGTGAATAAGGCCGGTTTACTAGGTCTCGGCGCTCTTCATAACTTGCAGTTTTTATAGCCGCCATAATAGAAGGCGTTCGTTTCATAAAAAACGTGTTCTCTATTGACTTTCGCCAGCCAGATTATAATCGCGCGGGAATATTTAAATGAGTAATAAACTCTTACTCAGCAGTAAAAAACAGTGATAGCTGATTGGTTAAGCACGTGTCTGGCTTAAGGTCCTGGGTTCAAACCCTGGCTCACACCTCTGGATTTTTCGAAATCTATGTGTGAATCATAACTTTAATATGATCATCACTTGCTTGAGATGAAGGAAAACATCGTGAGGAAACCTGCATGTCTTTAGACATGTGAAACCCACCAACCCGCACTGGGCCAGCGTGGTAGATTACGGCCTGAATCCCCCTCGCATTGAAGGGAGGCCCGTGCCCAGCAGTGGGACGTTAAAAGGGCTAATATTATGATTTTATTATTATAAACTCCTACTCGAGATAAACAGGTAGCAGGGTAGAGTAAACACGTAAATTTGTTAGTACATTAATCAATGTTTCCTGGATGGAAGTAACATTGCAAGTCGATTTATTATTGCTCTTATAATCCCTTTGACTTATATTCCAGATACACGGAAATTCGCCGCACCAAGTTTCACTCTACTCACCGCACGTGCTGTAGATAGAGTGTGAGTAGGTCGGTAGAATTCCCACCTGATTTAAATGTTTAGTAAGGGAAACACCTGCTTTCCAACAGTATTTTTAGGGTTCCGTACCTAATGGGTACAAACGGAACCCTATTACTAAGACTCCGCGATCCGTCTGTCTGTCCGTCCGTCTGTCAGCGGGCTGTATCTCACGAACCGTAATAGGTAGAGCTGAAATTTTCACAGAATGTGTATTTCTGTTGCCGCTAAAACAACAAATACTAAATATATAATAAAATTTAAAAAAGGGGGAACCCCTTACATGAAACTTGATATTTTTGACGTTTTTTTTCTACGGCGGTACGGAACCCTTTAGGGGCCATCCATTAATTACGTCACACGTAAAGAGGGGGGAGGGGGTCGACGAAATGTGACATTGTGTGACAAGGGGGTGGGAGGGGTCCTAAGTTTTGTGACATCACATTTAAAAATCGAAAGTTTAAGTATTAAAACCGAAATTTGAATTTTTAAGGAAAAATGAAAAAAAAAAAATATATAAAATATATGTGACGTCACACAGGGAGGGGGGAGTCTCACAAGTGTGACCAGCTGTGACAAGGGGGGAGGGGTCTAAAAATCATTAAATTCGTGTGACGTAATTAATGGATGGCCCCTTATGTGCGAGTCCGTCACGCACCGTGTTTATATAAGTTGTTGTAAGTATTAGTGTAAGTTCCTACAATACATTGCAGTGAATACAGAACGTAAACTAACATTACGTTTACTTATGTTTACCCGATTACGGCAAAACCCCTTCCTTTTAGTTTTGCCGTAGTCGGGTATGAATAAAAAAAAATAGTTTGAATTGCTTTGACTTTAAATCTATGCCTGGTTCTACAATGATGATTGGAATAATAATTATTACTACTTTAATGATTAAATAAATGTACAAAAAATAAAAATAATAATAAATGTACAAATGGCGGTGTCGGTGTCGGCCGTGTCGGTCGCGAGGTTGGAGCGCGATGGTAGACCTCGTTCGACGGCGGCTATTTACGCACGATCGATACTCTCCAGAATGTCATTACCCGCTCACCTGAGCAGAGTTAAGCCTCTGACGGGCCAACCCGCCGTTATCTTAGGCAAATTCTATTACTTAGCTACAGCAAGACAACTTACACCAGAAAGATGTTTTTATTTGAGCTGGTTTTACAAATTGGAAGAAAGTCGCTAAAGCTTCAGATATCGATCCGAGAGAAAATTTAAAGTTGATGATCGTTTTCGAAGATTTTTCTCTTCACTGCAAATATTGCTTCGGTTCAATATATGTACCTACAGTAGATACGTACTGTAAATATTTACGAGGAAAATGCAAATCTTAAATAGGGATTTATCAACTAAGACAGTCCCATATCCATTTTATTCAATATAAAATGCATATCTTTATTTCGTAAAATTTCCTTTTATTATATATTCATGGATACGATCGCCATATTCAGCGATGAACCAACTTCCAGTTTGTTGTGTTATGATGTCACATTATATACAATTTATTCGACACGCTTCATCTCGCGATCTCGATAATACCTTCTCATGTAATGGAATTCTATATAGCAAACTCGACAGGCCATTGTTGTAATTCACTTTTATTATATTCCAAGTGGGTCAAATTTTATAGACTTATTACTGGTGAAATGAAACTTGAATGAAACCCTACAAAGGTTGGCCTTTGGCTATTCATTGATAGGTTTGATAAATTACTCCGAGCTAGCGACTTAAAATTTATAAGCACTGACTTTAAGCATAAGCAGGGGCGTAGCCACCGCCGCCGTATCAGCCGGGCAGCCGTATCAATGATACGGGGCCCCCGGGCTACAGGGGCTCGAACGTGTGTGAAAATTCTTTACGCTTCATTTGTGAAAAATCTTTAACCTTCATTTGGGCCCCCTAACAAATTTTGATACAGGGCCCGTCTAAGGTAAGCCACGCCACTGAGTATAAGTAGATGTGTACTACTCGCAAGCTACCTTTCTATAATTTAATTATGTACGTAACCTACCTAGTGTGACCTATTTAACGAAAAATTTAAGCAGGTACATATAAAAATACCCATGACTATACAAACCAAAGCATACGTTGGAGAGTTGGAGGCAGATAAAATAGAGGCTTAGGGAGGCTTTACAGAGGGAACACACGACTCCGCTCGTGGCCACATGTTTGAATCGTGCACCGTCGCAGACAATGTCGACTCTTCCAGCAAAGCAGACAAATCGTTTTACAATTTACGGCCGAGAGGATACGCTTTTTCAACAATCCACTCAAACGAACCATTTTTGTTCTGTGAAAACAATCTTCTAATCTCCACATGTTAAAATTTACCTTGCCGCATTGATGTAGGTATTATTTTAGAACATAATAGGTATTTATACCTTCTAACGTTGCTATTACTAAACTTGTGCTCAGCGCATCATAGCGCGAAATTCAGATAAGGCATTTCGACAATTAATTTATTAATAAGAAATCATTATTCACCAGAAGATAAGAGCCGTATTGGCAATAACGACATGTTTTCAACATTATCTTCCGCAAACGACTGAGTCGTACTGTGTCCATGGACTCCGTTTAGTAGGACAAACTATTTTGGACAGTCACGAGTCTCTCTCTTTCTTGGTAATGTCTTTTCATTACCATATTCTTGTAGGATTGATGGAGTTCTACTATTCGTTTCTGCTTTTGGGGAATTAGGGACGGAGTGGCAAATTCTTTTCATAAATATTTTCTCCGTGACGGTAACGACTAACGGAGGCACTTTACGCTCCTCTGGAAAACCTGCCGCCCCGTGCTATTTCTTAGAACACTAGGAACCTATATTCAGTACCCTATGTTATTGGCACTGTGCTCCACTTATTGATAAATTTTATAATAAACTGCGGATTTATGGAACTCCCAACAGTAATGGCGAACGTGTCAAGATCGGTAATTCTTCCGTGCATTCCTAAAGAGTGGCATCCACAATATTTCTTCCCTTCAAATCTGATACACACGAAAACAGGTCCATCCGTCATCCCTGTGCCTCACTTGCGCCTATTTATTAAAAGGAAAAGTCAAAGTAGATTTCCGCGGCTTTCCTAACATAATATTTATGATGTCGTTGTGTCAGTCAGATTTCTGACGTCATAGAAATCTACTAGGTAAATATTGGAGTTTATATTTATAAGCTAAGCTACAACAACTTAATAGTAATAACACAGGTAATAAGTCAATATTAATCCAATATTATAAATAAGTACCAAACGAGGGGTCTTTTTGATTAAACAGTACGTAGGTATCGGTATCTTTTTACAAACAGAAACCTATTAGACAAGTCTTCGTTAAATTGAAACACTTAGTTCTCGTAGTGGAGTGTGTAGGGACGAGAAAATGAATAGGTGTTGCATTCGTATTGCGAACTCGAAGCGTCCAAACTAAATAATAACGAGGGAACGTCTGTGGGAGCTCTTTATATCAATAGGTAACGAACATTTATTTTGCGAATATAAATAAGTACATTGCCAACACCCTCTACCGAGAAAGCGGTTTGGTGATCTTTGCAAAGTAGATATTAAGGGGTTAGTAGCAAACACAATACCAAGAAAGAAACAGCTTGTGACTGTCCAAAATAGTATGCCCTAGGTACTAAATGCAGTATATGGACACAATACGACTCCACTAAGCACAAGTCTGATGATAGCAATGTTAAGAGGTACCAGAACTATCTGCTAATATAACACACACATAGTTAGTGTAGGTAAATTGTATTTATGTCTAGGTATAAAAGTATTTGCTGGTTTAATTAAAATTTCACAGTAGGTAGAAGTAGTTTTTGTTAACGTTGACTTGCTGTTTCTTAATTTTACGGGAGTCGAGTGTTGTACTTCGTAATCTGTTTTGTGTTCAATAAATAAATATAGTTTGTTGTTAATATTTTGGAAAGTCAAATTTCCAGTGCAATAACATTGTCTTACATTTCAATTCATAGGACTCACCGCATATTGTATCGCACACAATCGCACGTACTACAAAGGCGGAGCGTAAGCAAAGGTGACAGTTATCGCCTTCTGAATCGCGAAATGTAATTTTGTATACTCGTGGGTAGAGTTTACTCCATTCTCCGGATGAGACATACAAAAATAAGCAGCATTTGTTATTCTTCCAGTAAATTCGTGGAACAATGTTATATTTATGAATTAAATATTAACAACTCACTACCTCCTTTAATTCAGTGGTAATACCATACTAATGTAATCGTTTGTATGCTACAATAATCTCCCTCACATTGAGATGGAACAGTACGATATACTTATAATGGAAATAGTCTCGCCCCCTATTACTTACATTGAGGCGGGATACACCAACGGCCGAATACTCAAAGGCTTGAGACGTCGTCGTTATCTGTATTTTTTTTGTATGGCGTGTTAAAGATAAGCAGCTCTCAAATTTGAGTTCCGTACGAATATTCGGTCGCAAGTCTGTCTACCCTTCGGGAAAAACGCGTGATTAATACCTTCTACGACTCGTTCGAATCTATTCAACATCGTTTCAAAAATACCCAAATAATACGAATCAGAGCCAAAACCTAGCCTTGATATTCATAATTTAATGAGTCTCCTATATGTCTTAATGTATCGACGATAGTTTATTCCGCCTAAGTGAAACTCTGCGCATCAGTCCTGAATAAACACGCTAATGGAGCTATTTAAGTCCTTTCACGTTCAGACGCTTCGAGCATACCTTGGAGGCATCGTGGGAAAACGTAACGAACAACTAGCTCGGAGTGCTACAGGTGGGCGAGACCACACACTGATAAGTATATACTTTTAACACCCCAGCGGCCAACTTTACGACTTTCACATAAATTTCAATTTTATTACTCACACAACTGCACTGAGAACTTACTACGTGAAAAACAAACGTCTCTTGTTGGTGGCGATATAGGGATCGTATCTACTCCCCGATGACTTTCTCCACTACCGTTTAGCTATCCGATATTCTATTTCATTTATTGTATTGTATTTTCTATTTTAGATATTGTATACTTACATTTAAAAATGAATCTGGCTAGCCCGGGACTTAAATTAGAAATAATGTCTAGCCATTTTCCAATGTAGTGACCTATTTATAATTCAGGCTTGAAAAAATGTCTCTATGCAACTTGCAGTAGCTTCGGAAATCGATACATAGGTATGAATATTTTATAGGAACATGCATGTTTGGGACTAAGTTCTATGTTTGGACTTTTGCTCTCAAAACCACCACAGCATTTATTTTTTATATAGGACTGCGGTGGCAAAAAAGCTTACGGCCCGCCTGATGTTAAGCAGTTACCGTAGCCTATAGATGCTTACAATACCAAAGTCATTGCTCGAACATTGCCAACCTGAAGGGGAGTCAAGGGGAGTGAGTGAAGGGGATGGAGTGAGATGGAGGGAAGGGAAGGGGGGGGGGGGGGGGTAGTGGGCTATCGGCTCTCTCACTCATCGTACAAAACGCAGCTGTAATAGCTGCTATACGCCGATCTTCTGTGAGAGGGTGGTACTACCCCGGTCGAGCCAGCCCGTATATGAGCTGCTGCAGTCAATTGGCTACAGCTTGACTCTACCACCTTCAAAATGTACAGGTCGGTTATATCATATTTATATTATACCACTTCTAAATCTGAAACATTATTTCTAGGATTCGCTAAATTATAGCCAAGACGTGCACGAGATATTAATATCTTTGAGACACAACTTTATAGAAAATATTTAACCGCTCCACCCTGAAGTTTACGAGGCGTGGTTATAAAAACTGCTCTTTCTTCGTTGAATCACTTCTTGAACATTAATTGAAGTCAGCTTTACTTTAGCGCTTCTTGATATGACATAAAGGATGGATTAATTATCCGTAAAATTTATAATACTATTCAAGACCCTAGGGATTCTTGGATGAGGTAACTGAGGCATAACTCGTAACAATGTTTCAATTTAACCCATAAAGGGCCAGCCTGATGCCAGAGACAGCTCGCACTTAACGAGATAATGACATTTTGTACCCGCAGACAAACAAACCCTTGCTGGCTAGTGTTATAACCATAGAGATTTTAATTAGAAGAGACGTTCTTAGTAGATATCTCTATGAAACAACGCGTGGTAATTTGCGCGGGATGGCGCGGGTGGTGGGGGTTAAGAAATGCGTGGCATCTATCTACCGGGAAATAGCTGAACTACTCGCTTCGTTTTATGTCGATGTTAGTACGTAGTTTAACTTTTTGCACTAGATGTCACTAAGTGTAAGATCATGAAAAATTACGTACAAAGGGACGCCATCTAGTGTCGAATATAATTATATTTGGGATGCGAACGTCGGCAAGACGTCTGCACAGGACAAACGCCAACAGCACACTGACTTAAGCCACGCCTACTGTGATGACGTCACCGGCCGAGTTGTGCGATGTTTAAGCAACGCGGCCGAGCTGCTTAGACCCAGTCCTTTTAGTATTAGGTTCATGGTTATAACCAAGTATAACACTGACAAAGGGAGCGAGACACGAGTTTACTTTTTAAAAGACTGCTGCATTAACTCATTTAGTATTCTTAAAATGCCGTACATCACTCAATCAAGGCGGCGCTTCTAACTACCACCAGAAAGGGTATAAATGGCTTCATTAAACACACCAACCCTTTATATTCAGCGTCTCTTGAGGGTGTAGTCTCGCCCCTCAAATTGACTGTTTATCGCGCGGCGCGGGGCGTTGTGCGAATCGTGCTTGTTCGCCAGCCAATTTGAACCTACAAACCTACTCGCGCTTAACAAAGCCTACAAAATAAGAAAATAAAATCGGCATTGTGACGTCGTTCCGTTCGCTATGGAGTGGAGTGTAATATGGTTTGAGAACAGTGTTTGTATAATAAAGAGGGCGTGAAAACGGTTGACTTTTATTTTACTGATTGTCGAGTGAAAACGAAGTGAAATAACGCTTCCTTGAAAAGGCAAACAGGATTTTAGTCAGTAATCTACTGCCGTTTCGTTATGCTATCTGCAATTGGTACGGTCAGCAACGAAAGTCGCTGAACATTCTCAGTTTTTCAAATAGCTTGCACACTTTTGTTTTGCATCAAATCCATAGTTTTTCTTTATCGAAACAAAATGTAGACATGTTGCTAATGTTTGGTTTTTATAAAGGTTTACCAACGTTTGTAGAATAAAGTGTATAACCGACTTGAAAAATTCTGAATGTTCAGCGACTTTCGTTGCTGACTGTACCCTCTTAAGCTTCGTCGCTATTATAATTATTTTTAACTACTATTTACTCAAATGTTTTCCCCATTGAGTAGGTACATTGGTAGGTATATGACAAGATATGTGAAGGAAATTAAAGAGTTTGAGTACTTTAATAGCGTGCAATCGACTGCGAGTAATTTCTAATCGTAGCGTCAACGCCCGCCTAGGTTACCTAATAGGGGGTCCATAAATTACGTGTGGTGATTTTTGAGATTTTTCGACCCTACCTCCCCCCTTGGGGAGATGTCGTGAGATTTTGCTCGACCCCATCCCTCCCCCTCTACTCTTATGTGAGATTTTTCAAAAGCCATATTCTAGACTTTTCTTTAAATTTTATAGTATTTCTTGCGGTAAAAAAAATACGTGGGATTTGCCGAGACCCTCCCCACTCCCCCACGTGAGATTTGGCCCTAAATGCCTCACGTAATTTATGGACGCCCCCATAGCATTGTGGAATAATAGGTAGGTACTTACACACAAACCTATTGAAGAAAATACAGCAGACATTACCAAACAATTTAACACCGAGTATAGTACAAGAAATAAGGTAAGTACCTAATAAAAAAAATATCAACACAACACGACTGTCTAAAAAGTAAAAAAAACTAGTTTGAACAATGTTCTCTGATTTGACTTCTTGCCGCAGTCGGGGGACCAATATATCCAGGAAAATGTTTTTGTAGGTATGTATGTTTTTTGAGAAACAGCGTGTTAAATATTTTTTTAGGGTTCCGTACCGTAAGGGTGCTAACGGGACCCTATTACTAAGCCTACGCTGTCTGTCCGTCTGTCAGCGGGCTGTATCTCACGAACCGTAGGTAGAGACTTGAAATTTTCACTGAATGTTTATTTCTGTTGCCGCTACAACTTAAAAATTAAATAAAATTTGAAAATAAAGGGGGTCCTCCTATTATTATTTTACGGTGGTACGGAACCCTTTATGTGCGAGTCCGAACTTGGCCGGTTTTATTATGACCTAGTTCTTAATAAAAACCAACAGATGGCGCTGGTTTTCACTGGGATCGCCCCTAGTCAATTTTTCCTACGGTAGCGTTGTGCTACTATAATTCTGGATATCACCTGCCCACCTATTGACTTAGAAATATAGCTATGATGATGTCTAAAATTAAACTGTATAATGAAATAACTTTCGGCACGCAAATAAGGGATTAGTCGAAAGTCGTTTTTTCCGTTCTCTCGAGTCTCGGTATCGATTTCACTTGTTCCGAGTTGCAGATTAATTTATTACCTTAGCGTTTGATTTCGGTAGTAAATTGGGAAATTGGATTCGTTGACTCCATTTCGAGTTTAAGCTACTTCAATGTCTGTTAAGAACGTAATAAAAGATAGAAAGGTAAAAGCATAGGTAATCTATAGTTTTTATCTCGTACAAAGTATTTCACAAAGCCTTGATGTATCATTTTAGCAGATATGGTACCTCATAACTTTGAAATCACTAGATTTGTACTCACCGCACCACATGCAGCGAAATTCACACATCTATTATCTCACTCGCAATTCAACCATCAACTTAAAGACATTTTGTTGCGTATTAGGTACCTACTTACCAGAAGATGAGCTGTGGCAATACCGAAATGTTTTTATTACCGTTACCTACCTTCGATTTAGGTATACTGTCTAGTGAGACAAACCATTTTGGACAGTCGGTCAGAAAGTCAGACATGTCTTCCTCTTTCTTGGTAATGTCTTTGCATTAAGGTCATATAAGGTATAGAGTTATTTAGCCTTCCCTAAGCGATTTCAAGGTATATATCACGTTCTTGAATTACCTACAACTACACACCAATACAGTCGTAAATGTACCTACGTTTTTTCTTCAAATACTAAAAAACTGCACATAGTACACAAAAAAGCAGGTCTATTATTATTTATTTGTAGGTAAAAATAGAAGAAAAATAAACAATCAGCGGCAAAATTATTCTTTAATAAGAAATGAAGTTATTTTCAAACAAACACTTGTAGGTTCTCGTCTCGGGCGTCTGTGAGCGTAGTTCTTTCTTTGTTACTGTGAGATAATAAAACCTCGGATCCAATAAAATCTAATTTCTTCGTCTTGTATAAAAATTGTCCGGACAATGCGACCATGGAGAGCCTCCTTCAGTTAAAGATGTCATTAAAGAATAGCCCGTCACTCGGAGCCACAGACAATCTTTTGTCGCTACACAAATTATTCATCGCTTTTTAGCTAAGGAGATGATTTAAATTTAGCTATCTTGCACCTCAAAATATAGTTATTTCAATCACCGATAAGTGTTTTATTGAAATGGAGTTATCTTTACTTAATATGACTGAAATTATGTAAAAGGTTGCTTTTTGCTACCACTTCTTTAATTAGAACTACACTTTCACTAATTTAAATTAAAGCCTTTTACCAGGATCTCATAAAAAGAACACTCTATAAGGAAGTCTAGGGTAATGTGGATAGGAAGTCTTGAGGCAGATTTATTTACTCGTGTTTCTTTATAATTCGTAATGCCTACAAATACAGTACAATGGTAACCGTGCTCTTGTCCGCCACGCTGGTTGGAAACACGGTTGCCGCTAAAATGACGGAGAGAAGCGAGCGGGTAATTAAACCTCTTTACGGCCTCTCCTCATTTGTTCCCACCGACCCCTCGCTCGAGACCAATTTGCTGGAATGAGCAGCATAACATCTGTCACTGTACAAGTTTTTTTTTACTATTTTATTCATTAATAATAAAAAAATATTTCATTCGGTGTTTTAATTGGGCTTCGATTACTTTTTAACTTTTTTCGCTTCGGTTTAAGTATATGAGATTAATTATAATTATTATTACAATAGTAATTAGTATTCTCATATTATTATTATATGAGAGTACCTTAAGTGGCGTTAGGTACTCATATTTTTATTTTTTGAACTTTTGACATAACCTGTTTCGTATTTAGTTTAGTTAGCTAATCTGGTATCTGGGCTGCTATTAGGAACCTGTACGAAAGCAATAAGTAATCTGTTTCGTTTGAGCTTAGAATTTAGAATTTTGACACATTTCCGTAGTTTCAAAACTACCAACGAACGAAACGTTGGTAATTTAGGGCCCCTGTCCCAATACAACATAAATGAATGCCGCTCAAAACAAATGATTCACGACAATTCAATTTATCATCATCACCACAGATTTAAACGCTTCAACGTTGACAAAGCCGTGAGCGCGTCGTCCGTCGGGAGTGTATAAGTGATCAATTGAGGCACATAACTGTAATAATTAGGTCTCCAGTGTTCAACGGTTATTGAACACGTTCGGGGCAGCGTACACATGAGACTATGGCCACGTGATGCCCCATGAGTAACGTGGGGCAGCCCGTGTAGGGCCAGCCCGTGCGGATATTACTTGACACAGCCCTACAACATGTATGACATTCATATGTATAATTAGGGGTTGACGTTGATTATGTTATGGCGTGTCCATGGCAATTCATGCAACTATGCAGTAACAATTCTAATTCCTCATAATAACATACATAGTTCTTTACTATTTTTGTTTTAAACGTATTAAAACTTTATAACGAACGGCTACACGTAGTTATAATCAGGTTGGCAAAAGTTAAATAGAGAAAACATATTACGTTTTTATGAAACGAACGTCTTCTGTTATGGCTGCTATAAAATATGCTGAGTTAAACTTAATGAGCGCCGAGACCTAGTAAACCGGCTTTATTAACATCACTTCTTAATTTAGAGTATAACCGCCGCTATCTTGATAGTCGGCCATTTCATGCATTTTGCGAACTATATATAGATCAGTATGGGAGATAGGTACTACTCTTCTAACGTATTGGTTAAATTATCTTTGATTATAATCTAACATTGATGGATTCAAGTAACGAAACACAGATTAGATAGTGATATGTTTACAATAACGAAAAAAAAACCCGTTGCATCCGGCAATGTTTATGTGAATGCGTCTTAACAGGCACTCTGTACATATGTGCGTCTGTATATTCTCATACCGTGCCTGGAATAGTACATTATACGGACAATATTGATGTCCTGGGTTATTGCCGCAGCGACGTCTGGCCTTTGTTCTTGATTGCTCTTGAGGAAGGCAAGTTATTGAAATATGACATCACAAGATAAATATAAGTAGGTATACGTGTGTAGATATAATATGCTATTATTTGTTTATTGCTTAAGTTTTTAACATAGCATCATTATACGTTTAAGATATTGTGCCTACCTGTTTGGTTAAAAGCATTGGCCCTAAACTATTAATTAATTCTACTATGAGTACGTACCTATACCTAACAAGTTCATTACCTAAGACCTTTTGGTTGAATATCTGAAGATGACCATCTGTAGATAAAGTTTTCCAAGCAACTTCCACTCCCAGTTCCGCATATGACCCATCAAATTCAATAGTAAACGTTATATTAGGTGTTTATAATAAATTAGGAGATCCGTTAATATCCGGAGGGGACGGTGAAGGAATACTAATCCCCTGAAAGCCTGCGAAAGTAAATCGTAGAGGCTTCCGCCAAATATCGCGTCACTTAGCGCTGATGTGTTCCGGCGCCAGTATGAATAAGAGACTCTCTCTATACTTAGTTATTCCAACGTACCATTAGGCTTGAGGCCGACGCACAGATTTGCGATACGAATAAGATTACATAGCTTTGTATTTTTTGTTCTCATTTAAAAACGATTTAGCACTAATAAGATAGTGGGATCGATGATTCGTAGCACGCCCGAAATTAATAAATAATCAATCCTGATCCACCTATTAGGTACTACAATATTTTTTTGGACGAAGCTTTCCGATAACCAATCGTAGATTGAGTTTACGTCAGCACGCGGTAAGAGATTGATCAAACGATATTCTGGTGGATACACCAGAAGGTATTTGAAGTACAAGATCACAGGGTACCTACATATTGGGATGGTACACTTTTGTAACTTTCTGCTGCAATACTATTATGACGCGTTTTAGAATGTGATTCTTTTGGACATTACAGATACCAATCTACTTTTTTGATGATGACTACATTTCTATTTCCAGAATTAGAAGAGAAAGGTCCACATCACGTCGTTTCACCAAAACAAATCTGTAGAAGAGTGTAGCGAACGGGATAGAAATGAGAAAAAGAAAAATGTTTGTCACCGGTGTTCCTTTGTTTTTATTTCCTCGACACGAAATTGGAAAATAAGATTTTAGGTGCACAGAGGGCACCTACACAGGGAATAATTTCCGGGCATCGGGCCGCCGCCGCCGCTCCGAGCTACAAATTACATGGAAAGCTCACCGTTGACGGCATGATTTAAAGGTGGACGCGGTTGATATAACGGCAGCCATGACATGTCATAAATGTGAGTCTTCCCGGTAATGGTCCGTTTAGTGTGAATACATCACCATAACGTTGCTATGCGAGTTCATATTTCATGAAGGGGCATCTTTTGTTTAAATCTTCATGTCACGTTCGAAACGTTGATTGGTAGTACCACGTCATAGGGGTTCTATTCTGTTTGTGGTTGCTTGGTTAGTACCACGGAACAGGAGTTATATTCTGATTCTGTTCTGATTCTGACTACTTGCTGAGTAGTTTATTTCTAGTCTATCTTCTTTGATCTGACTTGACACTATATAATGAAGTAGCTCGCACTATTTACAAAGACAGTGTGTTTGGAGGAACAGGTAAACTTCCCCATTACCCTTTCCACGTGACGTAGGTGATGTGGGGCGATGAGACGTCACATCAATATGAAATCGGGCGGGGCAGGGCCGAGCCGCCCGGACGCACATCAACATACAACACACCTCGCTCTCACAATATTTGTACACCCTTTATATTGCGTTCACCAAATATAAACACAGAATAAATCGAAAAATTGAATTACGACTTTTTTGCGTTTACCTACTTTTTGCAGTCGCAGGTATAAAACCGAAAATGGGGAAGTACCTATCTTCATATTGGTTTAATGTTCAAATCTACGTCTCCAATATAACATATATATATATATTAGAATCGTGGGTCAAGAATCAAACCGCAACATCTGCTCACCCGCCACTGTCACATTTAATTCATTATTTTTTTCATTTTATAGGACTGCGGTGGCAAAATATCCATTTATTTTATCCTTACAATTTCTATCGACAGCGTTTACATAAAAAAATATTTCCATTCACGTCGGTTTTGATACGAGCTTATTGGTTTCCGAGCTATAATGGACTCAAGATTCTTAGAATTAATTCTGAATTCAATATTCGTAATTGACAATAAATAAACATATCGCCAGTTACGCAAAACGTAAATATGCTATCATAGGTATTACTTACTATTACTAGTGCGATACAAGTAAGAACGTATACGTAACGGTGCGCTTGCACTGCGCTAAGTCATGTTGGTACAACATATTCTTGTCTCTATTTTTTTGCTACAACAATATGTTATGTCAACATGTTTTAAGTGGAAACGCACTAGCCTGGCTTCGCATGCATTAAACCTGCAAGCTACAAAAAAGTGAAAATGATCACCGTTTTAAAGTTTTTGAAATTTGCTGTTAGGTTTCATGGACATATTTTGTATGGTATTAGGTAGGGATTTACTTAGGTATCTCGTTCAATTAAGTGAACTCGTTCAGTTAACCCATACTCTACCCGACCCATATTAGCGAATGAACTAATGTAGCGGGATAAAAATGTTACGAGCACTCGCTCTACAAAGGAACTCCAGTCAATTGAAATAAAATAAAATAAATGTTCGCTGATAATTATTCTCTAAGCTAACTAACACATCTTTACTGTTTATATTATTTACAATCTTATATCCAACACAAAAACTAAAACCAACAAAACCATTGATATTAGTAAAGCAACTCATTACTTGACGATGAGTATAAAATAATATTAAAAATCAGAGGCACCGAGAGGCAAAGAAAAAACACGAAAATATTAATTTTACAAAAAGGCATGTATCATGTAACGACAGTGTCGGATAGTATGCGGGATCGTCCCGGACACGGGTGAGGGACGGACACACGATGCGTCGGGCGACCTTACGACTGACAGATTTCGCACCCGCACTCAAACTCAAAATATCTCAGCAATTTGGCGCTGCTCCTGTGATGCCCGACATTCGACCCGACGCTCTTAGGGAAATTAAATTTTAAAGCTATCCAAAAATATACCGGAACAACATTCGCCCCGCGGCTCAACGATATAATGGTTTACTCGTAAAAACTCTACTCATGTTGATGTAGATCTCTTGTAAATTAATGTTGTGACCACCTCGTTTATGATATCGTCATAATTTTTGTGATAAAAGTTAAATGGAATAGTGTAAGGAATAAATTGCTATTTTGCAACAGCTGTGGCTTTGGCAGCCGTGCATAGCGATACGAGCCACTTTTAGTATAATCTCAATATCTTTTACTTCAGACTCTATCGTTGATCAAACTTATATGCGACTTATTTTGATAACTGGTGAGAAGTATATTTATTTTATGTACCCATAACTATAATAAGTATACCTACCTATTGGCTAATTATTAAGTCGTTCTAATAGGTATAAATTAACTACGTGGCAGGGTAATTTAATTTAGGTAACAAAAATAAATAAATTGCATACCTATAGGTATGCAATCAGAACTGTAGCCCGATTCACGTAACCAAACCCGTAACGACATCTCAGCGATATAGTCGTTGATAGCATTTTCGTAATATGAAAAGGCTATCAACGACTATATCGCTGAGATGTCGTTACGGTTTTGGTTACGTGAATCGGGCCACTGAACATCATCCCTAAGCACAGTAAGATGACATAGGTGATCACTGTTATACCAACCACAATAAAATAGTGCACTCATAAATTCGTGGTTCATTCTCCTGCAATTTCGCCGTGGCGTTGTTATTAAAACAAATAAACATCGCGCTCTGCTGGCACCAGTGTTGTGACGCGTTCTTACTTGGGAAACTTCAGCGGAACGGGGAAGCCAAGCAAATAATGGTTATAAGTTTGCGAAACTGTTCGCATGCATCGCATATTATAAACTATAATTTACAAGCGCCGCGGATGGATAAAAGAGGCTATATGCTATTCCAGGGCGTTCGAGAGGTCAAAGGCTCCCTGGAACGCGTTTCAGTTGACCTCTAGACCAAATTTCATTAAGCCTTTTTTGTATGTTGCTGAGTCAAACTTGTAGGAACTATGCCTTAAAACAAAATTAAATAATGATAAGATATTATAATTTCCAAACTTAAAGAAGCTAGCTTATAGAAAGTAAAACTTTCCAAAGTTATAAATATTAGGTATTCAAAAGCCATTCCAATACGCGTGGGATTTCTAATAAAGTTAAAACATACAATCATTTTAATCTAACAAATTATTTGTTCTGGGACGTGGGACAGCAATTTTACCTCCTTATTAACCTAATAATACAAGTAAAATCCTCGTTAAATGTATAGTTGATAAACCATTTGTTAACATTGTGTAACCATTAAAATATATGTTCATCATTAAAATATAGTTTATTATTACCTATATCTACTCAACCCGCATACTTGAAGTTGCATAAGTTACAGTGGTAACAGCTGTTTTAAATCTTAGATGATAGCTACTTAAGGATCTAATATGAAAAGTATTAATGTCGTTACGTATAAACATACATTGCGTGTCAACTTCAAACAATAACAATATTTAGGTTGACGAACCGTGAACATCATGGTAACCAAACAAAATTGACGATACTAATACTAATAATGTAAGTAACACTAATACTCACAATTTAGAAATAAGTGTTATAAATTACAAACATAACTAATATATTCGATAAATTTATTAGTACATAAGTGTAGATTAACGTAGTACTATGTTTATTATACCCTTTACCTCATCGTTAACATCGCTGGACTTCGAAAAAATATATATCAGTAAGATCTAAGCATTTTTTACTCAGTTAGATCGATATCATTGTGTTCACCATAATATACCTATAGGTGACTCAATCGTGTCATTGATAAATAAATAGATTGAACTAAATAATTTTATAGTTAAAGTTCTGATAAATGTAGAGGGACTGTATGAGGGACTTTCCGAAGCTGCGCAGCTTCCACACATACACAGACACACTCTCAACCCGACTCTTTCTCGTGTCACGTTATTACGTACGTCGTTTTCCGGAGCTCGCGTTTCCACCAACTCAATCATTTCCCAAGCTCTTCCTTACATAGATACAAAATCGTCGACGTCAACATAGATTTCTATGACAAAATGATCGTTCTAAATTCCACGGTACGTACTTTTATGCGGTTTTTACGTAATCTTATAATATTATTATTACCTCACTAACTCCGCCTTAATTTTTAAATTATTTAATAGGCACCATCTATTGTCTCCGGAGCTGTCGCCATGGCGACTAAGCACGAAGACAATCGGATATTCGGTCAGTCTTTCAACTTTCTCTACAATTTCTTCTTAGCAATTTATTGCCAATATAATCAATCACTGACGTATTAAATTCTGAGAAAATTCAAAGTATCTAACAAACTCCCGAGACTGCGCGCCATTCATTATTTCTAACCTCGAAATGTTCATGAAATTTTAAACACGTTACCTAAATTACGTCTCTCCTTTATTCAAACACTTCACACGTTAGTAATTCTTATTTGACTAAAGTTAGACAAATGTCTCATTCGTTATGTACGAGAAAAGCTTAGAACGAAGTAAATAATATAGCGTACAGTCGTGTGTGATAATTATTGTCAGTTTGTCGCTAGCGTAGCGGTGTTGGCCTTTGAGATGAGTAGGGATGCCAACTACATAACTTAAAATCCGAGACAAGAGATTAAAAACTATGCGGCCAGCATAGGCTACTTACTGCAAGATCAAGTCATTTATAAAAATGGCGGTTGAATTACTAATGCAAATCATATTGATTATAGAAGATACTTAACATTAAAGGAATGCTGAAAGCGTTGAGCTTCCATGTACATAAAAAAAACAGTTTTCCACGGAAAGCAATAGGGTACTGACCCTGTTGTTCTTTCAGTTGAAAACTCATTTTCTTCGTAGCATATATCCTAAATAAAAATGTTTGACATATTGAAGCAGTATAAGTTAGGAAATATCCTAGGAACCCAAAATGGCTGGCGGCCCTGATGCCAGGAGTGTTTGAGGGGGAGCGACGGCCCTTGGAGTCAAACTGTGACGACACTCGACTCCGCCGACTGCCTAGTTGTACGTGCGGGGCGTAATTAAGTGGCGAGAAGCGCGCAAAACGACACTGTCATCTGACATGTGACCGTTTCGCTTTAATTCACTGTGATTTGAGTATTCTCGACTTTAGTTCTAAAGATTTAATAAAATAACCCGTATTTTTTAGTCAAGACAAGTTCGTTATCCTTGTTCTAATTCGTTTTAACATATACGGTACAAACGAAATGTAAAAGAAAAATCTTTTCGTTTTGTTCAACGATTCCGTTTGTACTTAGTATCCATGAATAAATATTAACTCAAGATAATTTGAAACTGAGCAAGTAGTTACCACAAATATTCATGAAGCTTGAATTTTCGTTAGCTTATCTTCTTAACGTACATTTTCGTAACGCAGACTTATTAATTCTTGATAAGACGTAGCCTTAACACTAAAGTTAAATTTCGTAGCGCATTGCTACGGCGCGGCGTAGTACCCGTAGCACTCGTAGCATTGTTTGGCATAGTGCATAGCTTACCGGCCTCGACCGCATTTCGTGACGAGACTATAAATACGCGGTAGAAGGTTCCGACATGATATATGGAACCGTCGAATATACCGTTTAAACTTAATTAAGTAGCAGATGTTAGAAAAAAAAATGTTAAGTGTGGAGTGCCTATTTATTTTGTAATATAGCTTTACAGATTATGAGGAAGATGTTAAAACACCAACAATAATGGTAATTAGTGATGGGATGTTCTCGAGAACATTTTCACCCTCGGAAACATACCCGTGAGAATTTTCGAGAATTTATCTTCTGAAGCATGTTAAACTTGGCATAAACCTCATTAAACATGCAAGTATGGTGGTTTTAATTGTTTTTAAGATTTAAAGTTAGGATAACATCACCCAAAATATAAGATTCTCAAAAATTCTCACGAGTAAGTTTCCAAGGGTGAGAATGTTCTTGAGAAAATCCCATTACTAATGGTAATCCTAATGGAATGCAAATATGAGTATGAAATGTGAATCAATTAGGTGGCTACATAATTAAAAAAATACAGTTATTTATTGGTTAACAGAAATATGCAGACCAAAATGAATGTTTTTTATTCCCCGAAACTATCATAAGTTTATAAAAGTTTTGAGCGCGCGCTTTAACTAGATACCGACCTACTAACAAAATACATTCCAAGAAATGCGGCAACTTATTATCGTCGCGGCAATCCAGTTTCATATATTGATTACTAACAGATGTACCTAATTATGTACGCTGACTCCGGCGTAGTATCGGTTGTCGTATTTTATTAGTGCGCATGCTCTATCTAGTTGGAGCGCCCTCGTGGGAATCAAAATTAGCTCGGGAAAACTCTTTCAATGTGTGCAAAGCCTTTACCAGTCACATAAACCTATCATTTTACGATTACGTATAAGTCCTACGAATATGTATGCAAATTGCACTTAAAAAAAGCTTTTTCCCCGTTAGACGTTTTACGTTCTATAAAGAACGTATAGTAGGCGAGAATATTTAACAGTGGAGTCAGTGAGTGATACTCGCGACGGTTTATCGCCAGAAACTCAGCATAATCTTTAAGACTCGGCTTTGTCGTAACAAAGACGTCGTTTCCGTTGCAGATTATACCCACTTGTGTTTTGTTCGGTGTGGTTTAAGGCAGCTATTTAAATGTACATAATATGGACTATCGAATTATTAAACTCAGACATTTATTAATAATGTGCGATAGTATGCACAGTGTAAATAAGTATAGTTATAAAAGCGTTTGTGGTGTTATTATGTACGTAATCCGATCGCGGGAAACACGTAATTCGTTCACGTTAGTTGACACGTATAATTAGTGTGGGATAACGAACCCTTACCGTAATATGTTTTTCTTTGAACCCCACATCTGCTTGAACAAACGATAATCCATTCAGTTTATTACATTACCTTTGTGTGGAGGTGTACCTAGCCGAGTCAACATCTCATTATACGGTATTGATAGTATAAATATTTATTTATTTAGAACAAGAACGGTTGCAACTCGCAACCAACACTTGAAATAAAAAGAAAAAACATCTAAAAATAATAACAATAAAGTAGGTTGTTAATATGGTAATGTGTATTACAAACTTAATAACTTACCAAATATGTATCTTTCCATTCTACATTAATTAACATTAACAAAATAATGATGCAAAATATCTCAAAATGTAAATAAATACACAATAGAATCGACTGCGGGGAGCAAAGCAAAATCAAATTGTAATGATTGTGTCTAAATATGCAGGCTCGCCAAATAATTAATTGTTCACAGGCAGGGTGCCGACGCAGCTAATATTTATTATTCAAATGTTTAGTTCAATCACGAGTTCATACCCCGTTTGGCTCGGGTCAAGGTCAGGCTTAAATTGCGTCTGGCTAACATCATTTATTCTAACAAGGACAAACTTGGTCTATAGTGTCAACCCTAACATGTAGCGAGCGTCATTCGAGTGGGCGAACACGACATAATTAATAGCGATGACAGCCGCTGGAAAACTGATGCGAGCGCGCGACGACGCTCATTTTGTCGCTCACGACGAGCACAGGCGCGCTTGTCGAGCGAGCGCTAAGAGTGCTAACTGCCAACCGCCCAACCAAACTGCTCTAACCTTTTTATATCTAGTTGAACGAACTTGTATACAAAATGTCTGCACAAAGTTTCATCACGTTTGTGCATATTCTCCTCGAAATTAACAAATTTCATTAATTATATTTTCATTCCGAACGCTCTAACTCTCCAATGTTTCTCGTTCTGAATAGGATTCATTTATACATAGATAAGCGTGGCTTTAGGTTAATTGCTTAAGGGGCTATTAGTAATAAAAGCGACCCCTAATCGCGCTAATAAAGCGCAGACACACGCGCCGCGCCGTCCGCTCCAAGCCGGAAACCCCGTAAAAGTGTCAAATCATTAGCTGAAATTACTTTTCCGGTTGTGTTCGCGGCTTATAACCGGTTCGGATCTATTACATTGTGTTTAAGAGCTTTTAAGTTGTTATGTTTATTGATGACGAGGAAGGGTTAACCTTTATGTTATTAACAAAACATTTTATTCTATTGGCTACCGAATCGTTTTAAAACATTTCCTTTCGAAAACAAAATTATTCTTGTGAGTCCTAGCATCGAGAGAAGGTACGACAAAAACATTATAAATCAAAAGAAAACATAGACTGTAATTTCGTTGTTTTAATCCTCATCTAACTATTAATTAAATTCACGTTATTAGCTGCTGCCGTCTCATGAAAACCTCCCTCTTTTAGAAAGCAATTTATTACTATCGATCTAAAATATAAAGTGAATGCAACTGCAGCCCGCCTGGCAGGTACAGTCTACATCAATATCCATTAGTGTAGTCAGTGTACTGTCCGAATAATCGCATTATAGCTAAATTGATGCGACGGCCGCCGTCCGTATATTGATCAAATTCAAAACGCGGAATGAGGGCACAGTTTGTACTAGATAGCTTCATACGACAACCGGCAAGTCAACGAACGGAAGTACTAAGTATACCTTCATTCGTTCGGCACGGCGTTTAGAAATAGTTTCCTACTCATGTATTGTTTCCTACGTTCTGTAAATACAAAGAGATAAATAAATAGATATCCATACTTAAAACCCAACTGTATGAAAAATGTAAAAAATGTAACGTCACGACTTTTATCCCCATTCGGGGGTAGTCAGAGGCTTGAGTGGCCATACACCACCACATTGTGTAGGTATTAACCAACTCAAAGCCCACGTTTCACCAGATAGTCAGAACCCAACGTGACAGGTGGTGAACCTTGTCGCCATGTATACAGGAACTGACTATTACCTAATCCCGAGGGATAGGTAGTTTTCCGGTTTCCAAGCTAAGCAACTCTATGGCTACCATACAACGGACTGGGGGCGATATGTGACATCCAGACTGAGCTTAATTACGAAAAGGCCGTTTTCGAAATTAACCTCTGGCGGGAATCAAACCCGCAGTAGTTGAGCGGCCTACGCTTGAAAGCGGGCTTCAGTGCAAATATAAATATTATACTAGACTTTCCAGATGTCCTGGTACAAATTAATTATACTAATCCTACTGAAATATATGGAACATTTAGGTAGCCCTCAATAAAGCTCAGCTATAACATATTAAAGCGCTCTGAGGAAAAATCTAGGCACACGAAGATTTTATATTAACAAAGCTTATGGAAACAGATTAGCCAGATATGGTACCTTCGAACATCGCAATCGCTAAACTTGTGCTTAGCACACCACTACCTACAGCGAAATTCACGCATAATTTCTTTGTTTCCTGAGTGAAAAAAGAAGACATTTTTGTATTATTCATCATCAGTGAAATTAATGATGAGCTGTATTGAAAATACAGACATGCTTTCTAGATGATGTTCCATATGTACTATTTCCATGGAATCTGTTTCGTAGGACAAACTATTTTGTAAATACACATGTAGGTATCCCTCTTTCTTGGTAATAACATTGCTTTTGGTTATTATGTTTTACATGAAACTAGGTTTATGAGCAATATACAAGCCTCTTATGATAACGGTGAGTTTATCTAGGACCAAGAAGCTATGCCAAGAAAAAATAACTACCATGAAGTAAATAGCCTATTGACTGTAGCTCATATACGGGCTGGCACGGCCGGGGTAGTACCATCCTCTCACAGGAGATCGGCGTAAAGTTACGTTTCGTACGATGAATGAGCCGGAAGCTCAACCCTTCCCCTCTCCCGTTTCTTCCCTCTGTCACACTCCCCTTCAGGTCGGCAACGTGCGAGCGATGCTTTTCGTGTTGCAAGTATCCATAGACTATGGTAACTGCTTAACATCAGGAGGCCCGTAAGCTTTTTTGCCACCTTAGATATATAATAAACATGGTTATTTATAAAATCCTTATAAAAAAGCTAGTTTCAAATTATATTACAGTCGCCATGCGCCATTGCTGGTATGTATAGCTGTTCTCCCAAAAGATACGTGTAAATCCGATTTCCCCCTGTAAACGCTGCTTGGGTTCATTTAGTACGTAAATGTTCCTCAGCAAGTATTTCACCTGTTGAACATACACCGCGACTGAATTTATATTATTTTTTCCCTGAAAACGGTCTTCTTGTGAAACTTCCATTGTACGCTTATATGTCGGATCATACCAGACATAAATCACATACTACCCACCTGATGCTAAGCAGATACTGTAGCCTATAGATGCTTGTAATACAAAAGGCATCGCTCGCAGTTGCTGAACTGAAGAGGAATGGGACAGAGGGAGGGAAGGGTTGTTTGACTGCCGGCTTCCGGCTCTCACACTCATCGTACGAATCGCAGCTGTAATAACACCTTAATCCGTTCTTCTGTGAATTACTAACCTACCTGTACCTATCACAATAATAGATAGTAGAGCCAAGCTGTAGCCAATTGACTGCAGCTCATAAACTGGCTGGCTCGATCGGGGTAGTACCACCCTCACACAGAAGATCGGCGTAAAGCAGCTATTACAGCTGCGTTTCGTACGATAAGTGAGAGAGCCGTAAGACCACCCCCCTCCCCATCCCTCCATCCCACTCCTCTTCAGGTCGGCAATGCCTTTGGTATTGTAAGCATCTAGGCGTCCGCATCCGTATAGGCTACGGTAACTGCTTAACATCAGGCGGGCCGTACGTTTTTTTGCCACCGCAGTCTATTTTATATAATTTTAATTTGAAGGATACTTTTAGTGTCAACAACTTTCATATGTGAGGCATATGGATATGTGAAAAAATCGAATTTCCATGCTAAGTGAGTAATTACCTCTGTTAACGAATTTGATTTATTTGGGTATTCCACAATTATTATTCGGCCAAACCTATATAAACTTGGTAAAGCTCTCCTATAAAATAAATTCCTGAAAATTTCACGTGCAAATCTGTTCAGCGATTTATTTATTTCATAAATTATTATTATCATAACCGGCTTCGATACCCAATGCGATAATAAAAGTACACAGTAGAAATATAGGGCGTCTACCTACCCCTTTAGGTATTTTGTTCGTGATGTTTGATGGTAGGTAAACGGTTTGTTCAATAGTAGATTTTATTAGGATTACCGAAAGTACTTTACAGTAAGAGTGCAAAGTGTTTTATTACATTAGTGCGAGCAAAAAGGCTCAACTTAAAATGAGATTCATATTATAAATTGCTCCGCATGTATCCTTAGAGCCTTGAATACATGATGAGCATCAATTAAGAAGCCTTCTCAACCAACTCCACGCCACCAACGGGCTAACCTTTATTTTATTATTTATGCATGAAACCATGCGTACCTTATGCGTGTTATGAACAAAAATACTACGAGTATATTTGCTACTGCAGCAATAGATTCTTCTGTCTTTGGTTTCTGGAGGCTTAAATTGAATGCTAGCATAACAAAAGTACCTACCTATGGCCTAATACAGTAATGTAAGTAAATACAGGGAGTAGTATTGGTAATGAGATATTCTGTAACGATAAATTCGCGTAATGAAAATTAAATAAATAAATATCGCCAGACAACACCAACTGTATGGTCCCAACCTAATCAAAGCTTGTATACTATGGGTACGATAGGTACTTCGGACTGGTCAGTGACACCAAGTCCAGGCCAAATTAGGAAAGTTACGTGTCCGAAATTTACCTCTGACGGGAATCGAACCCGCAACCAACCCATTGCAGAAAGCCGAGCGGCCTACGATCGAACTACTGCGCTGAGCGGTCGCCAATTCAATACAAAATTTGACATTTTATCTGCGCATTCACGCGTGAGATACGACTTTCGATCATTTCCATGCTTTCGCAATATAGTAGTCGATAGTAGCATGACATCAAAAGAAGATTTTAAAAACACCCGGAGTCGAATTCATAACAATTTCCCAATTACTTCATTTAAAAAAATCTACTTACTACGACTTAAAATTCCATATCGATAAATCAGAAGGCACCGTTAAGCCTCAATAAGCCAATTAAATATTTAAAATCCGCTTTCGATCTTATTAATTCTCTTTTTCATACCTCATTTAGGAGGTTGTAATAAAGCAATAATAATGGATTAGCAAGTCATAATACATAATGGCAGGTTTAATATGGTGTTAATTATGTTGGTCTACATGTTGGTACAAAAAGTAAACTTGACAAAAAATGTATTGCCATCATTCTTGTGATCGTAATGCATTAGCTATGTTTTTATTTGTAAATTTAGTTTAGTCTTAATTTGTAGCCAACAGAATATAAGCAAAAATATTACTTTTATTTGTGTGAGAACGCGGAGGACATAATCAAAAGTAACTCCAGCTAAGTAAATAGAATATTGTTTTGTTGAAAAAAATTAAAAACATACAGTCGAATTGAAAATGGTGATAGAGATAAATTGAGGCAAGCATATGTACTAAATAGAATTCTAAGGAGTCGTTAAATTTTAACAGCATCGTGAGGGTAAGGCTTCTTAGTTTAGAGGTTCGGCAGCACATCGCCGCAACCCTTTTTATTGCTGGAATTCCCAGAGCGATGGGCCACAACCGACGAAAGCTTCGCTTTTATTGCTCTTTGTTTTACAAAATTCTAATATTTTCCCCGTTTGAGTAATATGGTCGGACAAACTGTTCTGTTTTATAAATGTATAATTGTCTCGAAATAACATTTGAAATTCAGATTTGTCAACCCATATCTACTCCCACGACCGCGGGGGACACATTTGTAAATATGAGATTTAATTCATTTTTGTTGGACGTTACAAAGTTTTATCACATTTTTGTTACTTTACGTTTTTAAAATCGGTCAATCAAAATGAACAAACACACATCGATTAAATATTTTGGAAATTGTAATAATGTTGAGAGTAGACAGATAGAACTTTTTAGATGTAATTAATAGGCTGCTACTTTTATAACGTTATTCCAAAATATCATGGACTAATTACTCCAAGCAAAAATACTCATTTTTAATATTCTAATTTACGACAAGTATTACTCGCGGAGCGGAGTAAGAAGTATAATCCTCAGACTTAAGAACTTTTAATGAAATATAGAAAAAGGAAGATTGTCGTAAATTTAACCGCAAAGTTGGGAGAAGAGGGGAGCAGGGTAAATTTGTGGCGGAGGCCTACGCACCAGTGACACGCGCGGCGCCCTGCCTCCGCGCCGGCCGCCCCGCCCTTACAATGACTTGTTTGCTACGGTCCAAAGAAATCACATCCTACGGTTTAATTTATGATTCCCAAGTACCAACTGAACTTCATTCATTTCGCTTTTTATCCTTTGTAGCTACCAAATTAAAATAATTACGTTCATATCTGTTTGATGTGTGCTTAAATTCAACAAGAACGAACAATTATTTTCTCTTCATTAAAAAGTCACAGTCATAACTAATTTAAAAAGTATTTTTTTGTCCATCATAACGTTTATTTATAGGGGTGTTAAGTGACCCCATTACTTCATCTGATAATTTATCTCTTTTCCAACTGAAGTAAACCTACCTACATTTTTGGTTTTTGTAGCATGACCATGTTAAACTATTCATATCGCGGGATATGGATGGATTAAATGGTTTACATAAAACATAAAGTGATCCCGTCATATTACATAACATAAAAATATTATATAGGTACCTATATACCAATAAATTAAACAAACTTATCCTTGTACTAGTCCTACAGATGACGACGTTCTTATCATAGTATTTTTCCGCCTCACTTGTAGGTAAAAGCCTCCCCTTCCCTATTCCATAATTGTCTGTCTTGAGCCAGTGATTCTCTATTACAGTAATAGGTAATTATTTCTCAGCTGAGCGTTACAAATTCACAGTGACACCGAAATAATAAAGGGAGCAGACAGCCCACGAGGCAGACTGAACTTCAGCCTCGTCACCGTGAGGCCATTAATCACTGACAGGTAAGTGGCACTCCCGTGACACTATCGTCACTAAATAATTACGCATTACATAGTTCACGGCTCCAGGAACCTAATAAGGAGAAAGTTAGCAAGTAGCTCGACACTGAACCTGTACCTAGTCAGGTTTGCACTACTTGAAAGTTTAATTTTTCAAGTTATTTGGAAAATTATTTATCTGTTAGTATTCGTAAGAAATAGGTATTTTATATAATTAACTAGCTTTCCCCGCGACTTCGTCAGCGTAGAATTTAAATTTTAAAAAATCGGATTTCTGATCCCGGATCCCGGACCCCTTTCCCTATTCAAAGAGGAGACCAATAAATCAGAGACCAAATATGAGCAAAGAACAATCTACTAAAACTGATTAACTTGAACAATCTCTTGTCTTTTTAAAAGTGCACGAAATTTACCGAATTTCGGCTTCGGCATGACTTTTAACAGAATGTTCCGCCGAACTTGACATTCGGCAGAAACGAGGTTCGCTCCATCATTAACGATTATGCAATAAAAATAAGGAAATATGCCTACTACGCCTAAATTAAGTTTGGCATAGCAAACCCCAATATTGCTGTCTTGCTCATGCATTATAATAATGGCAAGGATAGCAATACACTTAGTTTAGTCGGCTTGGTTCATGTGTAATTTGTGTCCCAACAGAATTAGTACCATGTTATGTATTCTGTCATAAATCATTTATTAATTTATAACACATAGTATGTAAGAATTATTAATTAAATATTTAATTTTTCTTAACTCATGTAACCAGTAGAATGTATTTTAATACCTCCGTAATAAGAGCGGAGCTCATTTCTCATTACGCCACCTGCGCAGGTAATTTGAATGTAAGACAGCCACTGGAATAACGTAGATTAATGTTAACTTGTCCACTGAAATAGACCCGATTTTGTTTGCGAAACGTTATATGACTGTTAAGTTCACGATTTGTGCTCGATAATTTATCCTGTTATCTTTAGAATAAAAAAATATATAGTAGAAAATATTATCTACGGAGCCGTTCGCACGGACGTGATTTATCTATATCAAAAGATGAAGTCACTAAATGGAGATGAATTTGGGCGTATCTTTCACTTTATTTTGTTCGTACCCTGCTTTATAAGGGCTGCTGGGTAGTGACAAATGTTTTCATCATTAAGAGGATATTTTTAATCAATGGCTCGCTATCACTCAAGGAATTATAAGATTACATTAACTGCAAAACCCACAATCATTATTATTGTTAAAACCTGTAAATCTGTTTACCCCCTTATAGGTACCTAAAAATGAAAATTACAAAAAAAAAACAGAAGAAAATCTATCGAAGATGAATTACGTGCTGAACTTTGTGTAGTTTAGTTCCAAAGTAATCGTTTTGAAGAATGGAGATCGTTATTAAAGGAAACTAAATATTTGATAAAAACTTTTAAACGAAGTGGAGTGTAGGTACTATTACCTACGGGAAAGCGCTAATCTTAGATACTGTAGCCGGGTAGGCATCTATTGGAATCTACTAAGCGATCGTTTATTCACGGTTCATTAGGGATTCAGCTGGCGACCCCACACACGATAACATATCGCTGAGTATACTGCCTTGTACCTATATCGCGGAAACAAAGCAGCTCTTAATTGATTCCCTGAATGGAACGTTTTATTAAGATAACGCATTTGATTTAGTGCGGAGCGATAGTTAATTTATAAGAAAATATATTTCCTCTATTGTGAAATAGTAATTACAGGTGTTCGTATTGCGGCTACGTTAACGCCGAAATGAAAAAGTGACAGTCGTAGATATAAATATCTACCATAAAGGAAATACCTTATAGATTCTAATATATGTGATTTCTACGGACATATTGGTGCTGATTATGTTAGCACATATTCAAACTTAACGAAACAAATTGTATTGCCACCCTGCTCATGATCGCAACGTTTAAACAACACTGAAATACTTCTAGATGTGTCAAATTTCGTTAAGTCGTAATTAGTAGCCAACATATATATAAGTACCAGTGTACAACACAATACTTTACCTGCCTATGGATTATCCCTGTAATTCCAATGCTCGGCAAGCTATGACATAAATATCCAAATACGAATGTATAAAACAAGAAGAACAGAATAATATCTTACTACCCTCCTCAGTACTATAGAATTGAATATACACGGTTCATGAAACCAGTCAGCCAAATAAAACAAAACACAAAAGCCTAAATTTTATTCAGTGTGTCTGCTGAAAATAAAGCTTCACATATAAATAGAATCCATCGAATCGGAATTCCTCGAGCTCTTTTCAGATTATATTGCTTGGTTCTCATTTCGGGAATGTGTGTAAAAAACACGGAGATAGAAACCCTTAACAGTGTATAAGTGGAAAGGACGTTAGCTTTGCGGGTAGGGTACATAATAAAACGTAAGACGAATATGGAAGGTGGGAGAGGTGGCGAGGTGGATCGTTAGCGGCGCGCGCCCGCCGCCGCCCCGCGTGACCGCCGCCCGCCCAAATCACTTTGATTTGATGATCTCGATCCTCTCTCTTTGTACAGAATGTTTATTTGTATATACTATTGTGATTTATCGGTATCAAGATGTATCCAGATAGTCGGTGCACGATACCGAACAGCTATACTACTATGACGTCACTCAAGTTGCCTAAGGCCGAGTAGGCCGCGGCCTAGGGGCGGTAGATTTCAGAGGGCATTCCACTTTTCAATACCTACGATAGTAAGCACTTAGGAAAAAGGGGGCGGCACAAAGTGAAGTGGCCTATATATTTGAGAATAGTATAAATACGGCACTGCTTAGGACTAGTTATTCAAATGTCTAGACGCCCTCAAAACTTTTTGAGCAAAATAATCATAAGCAGTTGTGTTGGGTTTGATGTTTGGCGGTTTAGACTATACTATTGAAGTAAACTTGCAAATATTACAAGATGTTAGTAGTTAGGATTATTGGCAGATTGGATGATTTAAGTCCTCTACAATCAAACGCGGAGCTCATATGAGCAGCCTTACATGAAAGTATTTTTTCCAAATGTGAAACGATATGTGCAAAGCAGGGCAAATCTCACTGGCTGCAAATGAAATCGTGCCGACTCATCGGATCGCTAAGCAGTCAGATCTACGTCACAGCTAAGGATTGTGACAAGTGGATTGACTTTTCAAGCTATGGTCTTATTGCAATCTCGTTTACACACATAGCTGCTGCCTATCTTTCATAATGGTCTAAAATACACTGAAGAGCGACCTTCACCCATCTACTTACCGGATCAAACTTATATTTTATCAAATAAAATATGTGTCTGAACATACCAATAGAGTTGCCATAAAAAATATGCTCATACTAAAAAAATAAAAAATAAAAAGCAAAAAGCTAAAAGCCTGCACGGCTTCGTCACGCGCCGCTGTTGTACTGCTTACGCGGATGCAAAATGCTTCTCCGTCATACATTTTTGCTTGATCCAATTTTTTAATATCAAAGCCGACGGGCTTTGAAATTGCCGTTTTTCTTGACTCGATTTTCGCAAACAACACTATACACTGTACTCGCAATAAAATTGCCTTTATTTTGATATCATTTTCATTTGGCAAGCAAGTCGGTGAAATAAGTAAAAAAAACATATAATTTTAATTAATCATAGCCATGAGCATATTTTTTACGGCAACCCTATTGGTATATGTTCAGAAACATATTTTATTTGATAAAATCTAAGTTTGATCCGGTAACCAGATGGGTGAAGGTCGTCCTTAAGCGTATCTCGTACTATAATGAAAGCGTATTTAATCACATAATATAGCTGTATGAAAAACAATTAATCTGAACAAGAATCTCTTCGTACCTAAGTACTTAATATTTTTATCAAAATTAAATTTATATCTACTCATGAAATTTTAGAATTTTGTGACAATCTTATCTATTAAGTAAATATTTATTATTATTTTATTTTTGATTTTTGAATCGGTATAGGTAAAATGCTTGTATGTGTTTATATATTCACCAGGCAAAGTAACTTCCCAACCTGTTCCAACGTACAAAGATCACAACAAAATTTGTGAATACTGCAAAATGTTATCTTTTCTACTTGTCAATTTCCCTACATACATTTCTTTAGAAAAGATAAAATTTTCCGCAAATGTTTGTCTTGCGAAGATCTAATATAGTACTAGGCTTTTACAAGCGTCGGGAATGGCTCGTAGACGATACGCGTGCCGTAGTAGCGTCGTAGCACTCGTAGCCCTCGCGTAGCACCTGCCACACTTACCGTAGATTACAACCGGCTTTACCTTCTTTGCATAAAAAGTGGCGTTCAGCTTCTCTTTGCAAAGCTATGCAATGAATCTCTTTGTAAAATATAATTTAGTGATTTCCCTCATTTTGTTCGCGTATTTTCTTAACTGACATTAATTTAGTCTTTTCGATATTCAATTCTTTGACGATTCCCATCCTACCTTACCTAACTAATAGCCACTATAAAAACAGCTTACTGCCAGCCATTTCATTGATTTCGATTGTGATGTATTTCTTGAAAAACATTCTGCAATGTAACCGCTTTGAAGCTAATATCGTTTACTTTCCGTCGTATTGAGGAAACCCGAGTCAACTTAATTACTGGCTTCCTTTGAAGATGGCCTCGCACAAACGTCGAAGACAAGATGAAACAATATTGTTTCTAGATTAAGCCAATCAGGGGGTCTGATATCATTTTAAGGATCTAAATCCCGGAAAAATCAATAGTTAAACCAATTAAAGCCTCGTATGAGATAGGGTTTAAAACAAAGTTTTAAATCTCTTAATGAGTGAGCAGTAGTTTACAAGAAATAGTTTTTGTAGAAAAGATCTAGGGCAAATGATGTACATTAGTAATTATATAGAAGGTTTAATATTGTACTCAGAAATCGAATCCAAGTATCAGATGGTCTTAATAATTGTCTTAAGGTTTCGTAACGTATCTAATTTGATATTTCGATGTTCATGGAACGGCAGCAGATCCCCACGGCCGAGCCTCGGACTATTATCTGTGCCTCGGAATAGATCACCTTTTGACATTTGACCTATACAACTTTCTGAATTGGATATCAGCGGATATTGGGATTATGGGAGTTGATTTAGCATAATGTTGTTGACAAGAAAATAATTACGCTGGAGGAGTATTTTTGTTCTGTGCGCTGGAGGGTCACTATAATACCTTATGTCATAATAATAATTTGCAGTCATAACTTTAATACCTCACACTGGGGAAGTATATATAGATACACTATCCACTGCTTTACATAATAAGCCTATAAAGTCGTAGTAGCGTCATTCTGTCTGAACTTAAATAGAATAGGTAGAAAAGTCTTGCGAAGTGTCTCTGGACCTAAGAAAATACCGGCTCAAAGACTGTCAAGATCTTTATAGATTACAAGTTACGTAAAGGTGTTTTCGTCCAAGATCCAACTCTTTTATTTGGACACTTCATGACGTAAGGGATTTTCCTAAATTCGAACTATAAATGGATAAAAAGGGATGACACATTTTTACGACGCAGCGTTTACTACTCGCTAGTGTAAAATAAAGAAAACATACCCAAAACGCTACACGAAAACACACAGCCCGTATATTCACCTTCACACACCTTAACATTTATGTGATAATTGTAACATAACACACGCAACCCGTATTTAGGAAAGGATATTGTTTTGTATGGGCAGGTTTCGTATAAATATGAATATCCCCGTGATAATAAGGGTTGAGGAACACAAAGTGCGGTCTGCCGCGCAAAACCGACGTGGAAATCAATACACGTTAAATATGTGTTCGGTGATTCTTCGCGGCCCAACACACGCTGCCTACTCGGTTCACACAATTTTAAACGAACACCCGGAGGCAACAAGCTTCAGAGATCTACGTTCTGAAAATATGTCTGAATACCTACACTGAGAAATATATTTTCTGTTTCATATTTATTTATTTGCTAGCTTCATAATCCCCAATAAGTTCGCACAAAGTTATGATCTTCATAAGGAGGATGCTTTCTCCGAAACTGAAAAATTATCTTGTTACATAGAAATATATTTAACCAAGAAAAGCGGATTCGTGCCGCCAGTATCAATTAGCAATTATACCCAAACATACTTTTACACCATTAGCTGGAAGCCGAGAGGACAGTGAAATGAAATACTCTTTAAATAAAAGATGGCTCGAGTGAGGAGCACCTCGAGGCTGAGCCGCCGAATGGCGACCAGTAATGGCCACTCAAAGACTCTGCATTTAGCTTAACTTTCCTTTGAATATTTAATATCGGTTACTTTGTTTACTAATAAAATTTGAGACTTGTTTTTCGTCGACGGTATCGGCATTGACCTTTGGTGAGTTGGAATTTGCGACTTTAGAAACAAAATACTGAAAATTACATTTAGAGTTAAAAGCTTTTTAGTTATTGGAAATTCCATTCCAGAAGGGCTCAGGCACAGTTAAGTGGTCCAGTTAACAGTTTCGAACCGTGGGGTAGTTTGGAATAACGAATTCCCTTAACTTTATTCGAACTGCTCACTAATGAAGTCCGTCTATATGAAGTTCTGTGAAGTTAAATGCATCGGCGCAGCGCCAGCCATAGTGTCGGTCAGTAGGCGAGGGAATATTCATAATGTGAACGGATGCTAAAAGGAAGGCACGGCCCTGACCGACTTCTGTGACCGATATCCGCGCAGCGTTGGTCGGTGCCTGCCGCCCTAGGGTTGTCATTAGTGACATACATGGCTCACGAAACAGATACAAATACATTTAACAACTCAAATACTTCTGGGATACTTTTGACATGCATTAATGAAAATACTTAGGTAGCTACCCACTCTAAACATGTGTTTCTATTTCGAGCGCGCGTGGGCCGCTCGCCGAACAATGAATAGACAAGTTAATGATGTATTGTGGTGAAATAAATGCGTATTAGTGTTCTATAGTCTCGCAAATGTGAAAAAAATTGAATAGAATTGTGAATACTATATTTTTATATAATATGCATTTTCAGATTAAATTATTTCATTAACTCTCGTGCATTAGCTGGCTGAACGTAGAATATTTTACATTTTAATCATTCATTTCCATTTTAATGATTGTCTGGTTCACAATTGTGAATAGACTCATTCATACGTTCCTGGATACGGGTCTTCTATTATTCATCTAAATGTTAGGAAGTGGAAGAGAAGCTTAATTAAACTTAATTAATTATTATAATGATTAATTTCAGTCTAAATTGTTTATCGTAGCTATAATAATAAGTATATTATGATTAATGTTTATTTGATACAAAACATTAGGTGCCTACGAATACTGTTACTTCTGCCTTGGGTGCCTTCTTTCTAGTTGTTAAAATATACTCGTAGGTATAGTACCTACGAGTTATTCATGGTATATGGTATATGGTACTACACATCTTTTATTAGTGCCATTGACGATTATATTTCGTTTAATGCTGTGTAGAGTTGGTAACACCTACACAACACGAGATAGATGTTAGCAAAACATTCATCACTAGGCGATGGTAACCTGGTGCTCTGGTAACCGCAGCGCACAGACACAAGGCCGCCCAACAAACCGCATGCAATTTGCTAACCTTTGCTAGCCCCGGAACACGCTTGCAAACCATTTTAATCACGTCGGTCAACTCGTTCATATAGTACTTTATAATATTTATTATGCTAGTACGCGCGAACTATCTGCGGTGGTCTCTTTGCTAAAGTAAAAACCAACTTTGTTCACTTATGTACTGGGCACATTTTCTAAAAAAAATGCCAAATGGTCCAACGCACTGCTGCGGAAAAACCGCATTATTTTGAAGCCATTTTAACCTTTTTTATTTTTTGAAAACGGTACCTACCTGTATGCGTAATCAGATAAGTAGTCGAAGCAAAAAAAAACAAATGTTTTGAGTGTGTTTAAATAAAAGCCCACATGAATTATGATAGTTCTAAAGTCCACTGACGTTAACGGCCTTTGACATTCGGTTCTCTGTAGGAGACTGCGATGATAAAGGCATACAATAAACTCTTTACCGATAGTCAAGTTCGCGCGAACATTCTACGCATGTTGAACCATTTCAACTGAAAATCAACCACCAGCAACCTATGGACCCATACTAGACAACACTTGTATTATGAGTACCCTATGGACTAGGGGCGATCTAAAACCAAGGAAAATTTCAAAAAGGCCATTCCGAATACCGATGGGAATGGAACACGGCTACCATCAGAACGAATACCGCCTTTATAGAGATTTTTAGTCAGTTTTTTTTTTTACAAAGCATTTCTAAAAACAAAAGTGATTTGTAATGCCATTGTAAGTTCATCATAACTTTCTATAAATTCGGGGATAGACTTCGACACAGAGGTAAACAATGCAGTTTTTGTCTGGCATGTAATATGTGTGACACACATTACGCAACTACTTGTTATATTTTCATGGGACTTGGCACGTACCTACAGCACCTATATGCAGTGCTGCAATTTAAAATAAGCCGTGTAGGTCGCGGGCCAGGGGTGGCAGCAGCCTACGAGCAGCGGCATCACTTTTCAATACCTCCAACCTACCCACTACCCACTACCCACTACTTGCCTACAAGTAAGTGATTGAGATAGGTAGTGCGGGGCGGCCACAAAGTGAAGTGGGCTATCTATACATATTTAATAGAAATAAATCCGGCACTCGACAGGTAGGTATTATTATCTGGGATGAAAGAGTTCCCACGGGATAGTAATACAACTACAACTTTACTTCGAGATAAGGCAACCTCATTAACGGAGTAGGGACTATTATTTATTTATTTGTTCCATAAAGTCGCAGGCACAGATAGTATCAAATAAATGATAATACCGTCGGCCATTGTTGACCACTTGGCCATTGTTGATAAAAATAAACGAGTCACGATGTTTTGTCTGTTAAATGTTTTATCTCGATATAACTTCGTTTCGAGCTCGCAGCATGTGGGTAGAAATAACCGATAATATATAAGATTCACGGGTATAAAAAAAATATATAATAATTTAGCCCTTTTAACGTCCCCTGCTGGGCACGGGCCTCCCCTCAATGCGAGGGGGATTCAGGCCATAATCCTCCACGCTGGCTCAGTGCGGGTTGGTGGATTTCACATGTCTAAAACGGGTAGGGTCACGGGTCACGGGTATAAAATATAATAATAATATCACCAGACTTACATACCAACTGTATGGTCCCAGACTAAGCAACGCTTATACGATGGCTACCATACAATGGACTGGGGACGATCCCAGTGATACCCAGACCAGGGCAAATTCCGAAAAGGCCGTTTCCGAAATCTCTGGCGGGAATCGAAACCGCGACCACTCGATGCAGTGAGCCCAACGGCCAACACTCAAAACACTGCGCCAATCTGTCGTTAAGGGTAGGTATAATAAATTGTTTATACAGATATTATAATAACATGGTCATGCCGTGTCCATGTCCGTTTAGGTACTTTAGAGAAATGTGGAATACAACCACGTACCATGGCTTTCTTCTAGATGAGAATATTTTTTTGTTTCATACATTTTGAGAGGTGATTTTTTGTTAAATGTATTATGTTTTGTAAAAAGTCATAAAACAAAAGTTGTTAATTATGATGTCAGTAATACAGGCCTGCAAGGTTGTTAGTGTTTTTCAATAACCCTGTATATGTCATTAATACTACCTATCAATTTACAACGCAATTTTCCATCTTTTAAAGGCTCACCATAATAAAAGAGTAACAAAGCCAAGTTGGTTAAGGACACCGGAACAATGACCTGTCTCTATAAAATTACTCACATTAATATACAAAAGGATGTAATACCTAACCTTAATTATCCATTGTAGTTCACCATTTCGAACAATTTAACTACGACTGACAAGCGGCGTCGTGGCGGCGCAAAGCTGTTTATGTTATTATTTCATACAAATGATCATTAGGACGTGGTATAAAGCCATTATTACGATTCATCCCGTGAAATAGGTACACTGTTAATATTTGCGGACCCGACCAGCTAGGAGACCTTTATGCCGCCTGAAATTTATGTATTTAAATCAGAATACGGTTTAGGCAATTTCATAAATACCGCTTGCTCGTTTCTGTTGTGTGAATGGATTTTCATTTAAGGTAACTTATTTAATTATGACTATTCTCTTTTAAAATAATCAAGTATCCACATATTTAAAAAAGTGGTCGGTACCCGTATGACTTATGTGTCCCGAATCGAAAAGAATATTGCGGCCCTATTAATGTGGGGTTACCTACCAGTGGGACAAATATATCATCTATACATACTAACAGCGAATATAAAACAAAATTATAATTTTTCATCATAATCTTAATAAATATACTTTGATTACCTATTAACCTTTAAAATGATAGTCGATCTTCGGTCCATTGTATGAATGAAGTAAAATCTTTGTGGCGGCTGGCTGGCGTCTATATTTTGGATGGATAGTTAACTGCTGGATCTAGAGAATTCAATAGACTCTACTATAACGTACAACTAACTGCAAATCATCAGCCTGCACGTAAGCTATCAACGTAGTTGTAGAGATAGAGAGAGAGCTGAAAGTAGCAGTGAGTGAGGGTCAACGGAGCGTCAGATTTTAATGACGTTAACACGTGTAGATACTTGCACGAATTGCATTTGCATATTTTGTAAAGCCCTCTAATTTAGCTACGGCTTGATGAGTACTTCTTTCCCAAGTGTAAATAGATTAAAATAAGTACTTTAGCTTTTGTTTTTAAGGTTCCGTACCCAAAGGGTGCCAGCGGGACCCTATTACTAAGCCTACGCTGTCCGTCTGTCCGTCCGTCCGTCTGTCCGTCTGTCAGCGGGCTGTATCTTACGAACCGTAATAGCTAGAGACTTGAAATTTTCACAGAATGTGTATTTCTGTTGCCGCTACAACAACCAATGCTAAAAATAAAATTAAATAAAAAAATAAAGGGGGGTCCCCATACACGAAACTTGATATATTTGACGTATATATATGTTTTATTCTACGGTGGTACGGAACCCTTTATGTGCGAGTCCGACACGCACTTGGCCGTTTTTTTTATCTTCTTAGGTACCTACTACATTTAATGAAACATTTTATTGGAAGCTAAATACCGTTGGTCTAATGTAGTTGCACTACAATGATCCTCAGTATGCATTCCCACTTCCGGGAATAAAGACGTGGTGGTATATTATTATTATTAAATACATTAATATTTAAAAACATATTGTTGCTATGCATGTCTGTACTTTGGTTTTTTATAGTATACGACTAATGCTCGCAATACCAAAGGCATCACTCGCACGTTGCTAACCTGAAGATGAGTGGGATAATGGAAGGGGATGGAACCCCTTCCTTCCCCTCCCATTATCCTGTGTATTTTTCCTTTTTAAGAAATATTTGTTAGACAAAGAGACAATACGATAGATAGATAGACAAATCTCTATATTGTTCCGATAGTACACGTATAACAAAAAAATAAGATGCCTAATAAAGAATTGTTTAAATATTTACACAGAAAGTATGTCCATTTTCACACATACATAGTTATTTGGTGCTAGTAGGTAGGTACATGATTACTTCATTAGCATATACTCTCTCATGCTAGATTATCTCCTAACCCTCCCTGAGCCTGCGTGGGTGATTAACTCAAACCGTTTCATAACGCCATCCCAGTAACAACTGCTTTGATATTTAAACTTGGAACGTTAGGTTCAAAAATTACTTAGGTATTACAAATAAATTATTGTCCAGCAGTGACGTCTTTCCGCTGAGATGTTGATGATGAATTTAATCAATAAAGATCATAAAAATCATCAATATAGGGGCCTTCCATAAATTACGTCACACGTAAAGGGGGGAGGGTGTCGACGAAATGTGACATTGTGTGTCAAGGGGGTGGGAGGGGTCCTAAGTTTTGTGACGTCACATTTAAAAATCTAATATATCTAAGTATTAAAACCGTATGTTTGTAATTGCCAATTGTATGGGCTTGGTCCGAATATCCACCACTGACGAGACCTACGTCACTCGAAAGACCATTAAATACTGAGTAACTTTTGCAAACCAGTTCAACAAAATAAGCTGTCAGTAAAAAAATATGAGTTGTTTAAAATAATATTTGTTTTATTTAACTTCACACTTAGTATTATGGTTATACATTTTTTTGGAAGGCAACAATATAAATACTTTTTCTAACATTAAATAAAAATAAAATAAGCTGTCAGAAAGCAAAAAATGCCATGAAAAATATTTTACTTGCTTATTTGTTTTTTAGAAGCGAAATTTTTTTTATTTTTTTATTTTTTTTTATTCCGGGCGCTTTTTGGTCCGGCCCGCGATCTCCCTCTCAGATCAGAGCTACAGAGTACCTTCTATGCGTTACCTTACTTCTTCAGTTTTCATCAGGTAACAAAAATAATAAAAAAATATTTATCATGGCATTTTTTGCTTTCTGACAGCTTATTTTATTTTTATATAATGTTAGAAAAAGTATTATTATTGTTGCCATTCCAAAAAAATATATAAACATACCTAATACTAAGTGTGAAATTAAATGATAAAAAAATATTTTTTAAAACTACTCATTTTTTTTTACTGACAGTTTATTTTGTTGAACTGTCTTTGCAAAAGTTACTCCGTATTTAGTGGTCTATCGAGTGACGTAGGTCTCGGAAGTGGTGGATATTTGGACCATTTCTGCCCAATGTCCTTTGAATTGTTAACGAAAAGTTTTGAAAATTTCTGGAAATTGTAAAAAATATGTGACGTCACACAGGGAGGGGGGAGTCTCGCAAATGTGACCAGCTGTGACAAGAGGCGGGAGGGGTCTAAAAATCATGAAATTCGTGTGACGTAATTTATGGATGGCCCCATATCTATAAGCTGATTTCGGCAATGGCTTCTTCCTGACCATGGTGTCTCTGGGACCGCCCCTACGGTACCTACCCATAATACAAGTGTTGTTTAGTTTGGAACATACAGTAGATTCTGGTGATATAACAGCTTATCAAAATTAATGATTCAATGAAATCGCAAGTTAATGCAACGGTACTTAATCATCTTAAAAATAAATTGATATTCCATTTCTACGTATAATAGATGCCTACACTCTTCGAAAATATACTTAGGCCTAAAGAGATAGCTTCCAATGATCCAATCTTATGCCTATCGTTGGCATGAACGACTATTGCCTACATAAGCCCTTGCCTTACTCACCGACTATTGATGTCAGAACTCAGAAGTCCTTAAGTATCAAGTTATTTAGCAATCAAGTTGTAATCGTGTACCATTATTAACTTTAATGTTAGGATCCGGGGCATTTTTCTAAAGTAGAATGTTTAATGGAAAAAGTTTTAATGATATTTCATTTGAACGAAACGCTCAGCGGCGAGCCGGTTATGCCACCGTTTCTAGAAATGCTCCCTCAAGGTTTAAAACATGGGTATAACATTACATTAAAGTCGAACGAATAGGTAATTTATCGACAATAATTTATTTGATATAATTTGCTACCTGTGCAAAAAAAAACATTTATCACAGATGAAACTTTAACTACTTACTTAGGGTTAATGTAATATGCTTTTAGAGCTTAAGCTATTAGGTAGATTAGAAAAAAATTTTTTTTTTCAAATTCAAAATGTGTCAACAGAAAATTCGCCTTGCCGTACCGTAATCAATGGCGGCGTCTTCATCAGGCGCATGCCTCGCGCGAGCACTCACTTTTGACGTCGGAACGCATAGACGTAATGTCATAACATGAGTGCTCGGGTGAGGTATGCGCGCCATATGGACACATCTATTGCTTAATCCTTATGAATACAATTGTTTATTTTTTTGTTACACACTGTCCTTATACCCAAGGGGTTATTTACAGAACCCTGTTCCTTTATGATACAATGTAATGAGCTTAGTGGCTTTCCAAGGTCAAAGTCTATCTTCGCGGCTGTATGAAAGTGACCTTCCAAATTAACTCGGAGATCCCTTGTTAGTATGTACCTACATTCCCGCTTACCAAAACTTTTTTGTGTAAATTTGAATAGGTACGTGACCTGAATGATTACAACTGTTATTGGAAAGGAAACGCAAATATCCGCCTACATAAAAAAGCAATTTCTCGCCAACATTATTTTCGGAAGAAAAACAAGAGCTCAGGTTTATATACAAAATCCCTGAATAAAAACATGTTTACAAGCTATGCAAGCAAGCTATGAGGTTTGCGTTCAAGTAAAAAATATTCCGTAATGCTTGATATAAGTAGAATTTAGATATGGATACGATCTATTAAGTACATCAATACAATCAACACAGTGATTAAGTTTCTAACACTCAAGAAGGTAAAAACCGTGGTAAAACATACCAAAAACCCCTCCCCCAATTCTTTGGAGCCCAAAGGGGAAGGCTTAGGTACAAATAGATAAAGCTGCACTTAACATAATTTAGTACATCTACTGATGTATTTAATTATGTATTTTATCATTGTATTTTGATCTTTAACGTCGTCTAAATAGGTAATAACGAGATGAGTCCTTGGGTACCTACGGGTCGTAGGTACCCAAGGACTTCGGGTCCAAACCAACGTAAATTAAGAAAGAACGGCGCAAGTTGTGACTCTAATAGCACATTGAACAGATTAAAAGCCTATGAGAAGGGAACGGTGCGACCCAGCTTAATGGATACCGTTTTTTCGTACTAGGCCGTATGATAACTTTCCAAGATAATGATTGCTAGCCTTTATTGGAATTGCTTTCACTGTAGCAATTATTAATAAAATGCTGACTCTAAAAACGATCGCACCAATATTTTTATTCTCTATTTCCAAAGATTCAATAGGTTATTATTATGTGCAATCTATTTTCAACTAACAAACGGATGAGTCATGGAAATTATCAAGATAACCATTGGGTTTGACGACAATTTTACAGAATAAGTACCTTAAGTAGTGTGGGATGATAATGCCCATAGATGTGGTTGAACATGAACCACAGATCAGGTTTCATTTTAAACATACGACGATAATGGACAGAATATAAGACATCTTGGGGAAGTAAAGTAGGTATTAATCTAATAAGTATTGAAAATTAACATAAGGTGTAGATAATAGATATGTTTAGTACTCACCCTCAGGCCGAACCGCTAACTTTCTTGTACCTGAAAATGTGTTGAATAAGTTAAGTTTTACTTCAGTTGACGAGGGTTGAGGCAACAAGAAATGTTTGAGCTATCTCTAGAGAAACAGATTAGACATTTCACATTTAAATTGGAACAGTGGATGGGTCGCAGCGTCGTTGCCCGATAAATCGATGTGAATAATTTAATAATCTGATATTTGACTAGGGCCGTAAGATTAATTGTAGCTTAAACCACGTGAGAGTTCAAACTCCTGCCTACCATATAAAATCGATGGTTTAACTCCACGATAGATCAACTACCATTGATCTTATAGCTCTAGGAAAAGCATTCCCTACATTCCACTCCCCTTCAGGTCGGCAATGTGCGAGCAATGCTTTTGGTATTGCAAGCATCTATAGGCTACGGTAACTGCGTAACATCAGGCGGGCGGTGCGCTTTTTGCCACCGCAGTCCTATAAAAAAAAAAACAGTTATGAAATTACATAATATCTTATTCCTGTGCATATAAAATGCTCATTATTGTATAAAGAAATACACAGTTTATGTGTTATTATTGCTAAAAAGTTTACCTAATCCTGTAGTTTATATTTCTCAAATAATAAAGGTATAGTAAAGCATTATATTTGTTACCTACAGGCGCGAAATAATAATTCTCTTACCTACAAAATTATGTAAAACGATTCCTGGAACAATCTCATTTCGACTAATTACACATGCGGGAAGGGAGACATATATTCTATACGAATGTCGTATGTACCGGTGTAAATAGGAATTAATTTCTAGTAGGTGCTACAGATAAATAACGATGAAGGTTATGTACCATGTGTTGGCTGTTACATTATATAAAACAATTCCAGCTGGCCCCGATATACCTAAGTATGTCTTGTTTTATTGCAGTAGTTAAAACTGTAGGAATAATTTGCATATTGTGAACTCTGAAATTTAGGGTACGATCACGCAAACGGTAACAAAATCTCGTTAATAGTTATTTTGGAACAATGTGGTAATTTAGCATAATATTATATCCTTATCCAACTCTATGTATGAGAAAAGTTTATACCTGAAACACGACTGCCTGAATAATATTCAGAATGAGCAATCGGAATTACATTTAACTTACCAAAAAATCTGGGAACTTTTCATAAATCGTAAACAGGCGAGCGGCGCGCCTGAGGAATCATTGATCGGGCACGCTGCTCGCCACATTTAGATGCACCCAATGCCATAGAATATACGGTCTTGCAAAGATAACTAATACCGACGCTGCTGTTGTATTAAATAAAAAATAAATTCCCTGTAGTAAATGTAAGGTAATAGGTAAGAAATAGATATGAATTATTAACGAGAGGAAATGGGGCTTGCGCATCACCAATCTCATAGGTTGCTGAATATTTCATTCATAACGACGCGGCATTTTATTAATGGCCATCTGCCGACCTCGAAGCAATTATTTATAAGTAAAGACTGTCAAGTTAGATAAGATTTAGAGAAGGCGGCCCTTATGTAGATTCCCCAATAATTTAGATAAATTAATAATATAAAAGCGAATGTTAGAAAACCCGTGCATCACACACATACAGTCCTTCTTGAATGAGATAACTTATACGACCCAATCAATTAATTGTGGTATTTTGTGTTCATTTAATTTTAATTGAAGTAAAGCTATATAAACTACACATACTTATCTATGTGTACCTATGTAGCTGTTTGTAGAGCCAAAGATATAAATAATAGTACCTACTTATTCGCTTTCGTAGAGGTTTTTAAAAATGTAAGAATCAAGGCCTAGGAAATGAATTTTCCTTGGAGGCCACTCGAGATATTCGTTTGACGCGAGGCGGATGCCACGAGCCACGTTCTTCGAAACCGACTTATTTAAGTTTTGTTTTAATAATACTTCACCAAAATGAGGCACAGCCAAAAATGTTAATAGAAAAGTTAAAAATGTTAACCCAATTTAATTTTAGCCCCGTTGCCTTTCGACTTCTATAAAGTCAGAAAAAGGCAGAAGCATTTCTTTATAATAAGTGTCTATATTATAAGTGTCCACTTGATATAATGATATATAAAATAAAATAAAACCCGACTACTGAGAATCACGCTCTAAAAAGTATGAAACAAGAAAACATTCTCATCTAGAGGATAGCAGTAGTCCGTTTTAGGTCATTTAGGGCATGGCAAAGTGGCATATGACCACGGATCACGGCTATCCTCAAGATCAGAATATTTTCTTGTTTTATACTTTTTACAGCGTATTTTACATAGATTGTGTGCACACGTGCAATTAAATCCAGAAACATATATTTTTTCTATAATACAGAGACTTGGAAGAAATCTATGCTATAATATGATTTTATAATACCTAAGTCAAAACAATATAATTCGTTATCAACTAAATATTGACTATCGGTTAAATACGTTAAAGATATAGCGATTTCCGACACTTCCGTGACCTACAAAGAAGAATACTAATACCTTAGTGACTGGATGAAGCTACCGATAGATTGATCATTCCATATGAGCTAATCTAGGCAGAGTCGCCGGCTTAACAAGGCAGCCCATGCCGACCCCTGTATTAGCTTTGGGCCTTAATTAAGTTTCTTTTCACATACATCACAAAATAAACAAGTAAGCGATGTTCTTATTCGGTTTCTGATCGGAAAATGGAAGAAAAACAAAGTATTACTTTCTTTGTCATGGTTGGAAATATAACAATATATCTTCACGTGTGGCGCACCGACCTAAATGTGTATTATAGTACCTTATTGAAATGGTATGTGAATCTAACCTTATCTTCTCTTTGATTTCGGTTATCCTACCAAAGATATGTTTTTTTCATTGCAGGTATTATTATTACAATTCACTGTTTTCTTTTAGAGGAAGACAATCATACAATGTTAATATTTATGTACAACGGACAAGCCAACCTACAAACAATGATTAGCACCTAGCCCAACTTTGATGCTGACCTACTATTTAGTTATAGAAACTTGTATTTTAGTTAGAATTACTATATTTATTCGTGTGATAGTTTCCTAAACTTCTTACAACATACAAACCTATATCACATCGAATTACCAAACAAGATATTTCGTAACTTTCCCCGCAACTAATTACTCAAGGATAACTTAAGGGGTGCTTAGAAAGTGACTGTTAGCAGTAAATTACGAGACAAGTTGCAAACAATATCAGCGTGTGAGATCTCCGCGCGTCGACGTGTCACACCACGAGCTTGACGGTAGGGGAACCTCCCTACCTTTTAAAATGTCAGTAACATCTGCCTGATAACCTACTGACCAATGACACTGTGGAGACTAATGAAATAATCAACACGAAACACAATATGGACTAAGTATATAGGCCTACATTATTGTCAGTAGTAACAATTCTGTGATATTCAATGCAACCTAATGATGAGGACATAGCCACCCCAGAGGAATCTAAGCGCGCTGTTTATACCTACCTAACTACACTACCAACATGCGGCGAACACAGCATCCAGTGTGTATTAGGCCTTAAACAAATTGCCAAGGACAAAATTAGTTTTTCGATATATATTTGCCAAGTGATAAACGCAATGGTAGTCCTTCGCCATTCCGTCAGAACATAAAAAACTATTACACACAAATTTTATGAAAACAATCTACACACGCAATGCCCAACCCCATTAACTTTTACTTATATGTAAGTAGATACCTATAGGCACTAGCTATGTTTTATACACATAAGTAATTAACTTAATCTTGGCCAGAAAGAATAATCGAAAATATAACAAATCAGAAAGTAAGCAGCAAGCCATAAATATTAATTTACGACGCGCCATAATGTGAAGGGTCACACTTTTTTTGTGAATTACAGTCACACACGTGTTGAGGGCAAAAGCGCCAGTTAGCTGGTTAGAGGGAAACATCTGGTTTAGGCGATATTGGCTCGTTTCGCGCGATACGTTCAATGCTTACAAAATACAGTATGTTTCGACAAATCGATACCTGCCGGCTAGTTTACGGCAACGGTATATTCGGTCATACTGTATCCATGAATCTAGGCAAGTGGAGGGAAATATACACTGCAGGTTATGCAGATACCTAGGTACCCATTATCTAGAATATTTCATCAAACGTCAAGTACCTATCAATGAATTTAATTAAAATATTTTTTTTCATTAAATCAAGTAAGTAGGCATTTTCACATGGCTCATTATTATTAGAAGTGGGTGCTTAAACGAAAAGCCGTTTGAAAAGTTCGCTTTTTTAAGTAAGCGCCTAAGCGCGCTTACAGATTTAAGCGTGTTGCTTTTAAGCAATGACGGCAAGAAAGAGAAAGAAATTCCAAAAAAATACAAAAAGTAACCTTATTTGTATGACAATACAGTTCAATTCAATATTTAATTAAATTTAACCTTATTTCTTTACCCATAAAAAGCAATAATTTATAATACATTATATTAGATTAAAAACCATATTTCCATGCACATAAGACTCACTATCAATTTTTCAGCGCGTAAGTTTTTGGCTTTTTGCTTGAACTTATGTTTAGTAAGCATTTTGCTTTTGTTGTCCGTTTATTGACGGACGAATTTTTGTTTAATTTAAAAAAGCAGAAAAGTTGAAAAGCACTTTTACAACGACTTTTAAAAACAAGCACAAGCGTAACAACGTGCTTTTAATATAAAGCCGTTTATCACATCTTTAATTATTATACCTCACAAAAATACCTACCTACTATGTATTATGTACGAAAATTCGTTTTAAACAATTTCGCAATGATGAGTTTCTTAAATGTTTTACGGGGCCCAACCGTGTCGTACTATAAAAGTTATGAATTATATTACCCAAGACGTCAATTTCCCTTTATTTCTATCGTGAAATCTCAGCGCGTTCTCATTTACATACACTTTGCTGACCCAACACCGATAAAACCCTTTTTATAGCAGTAAAAAGGATTTCTGAGGTTCAGCTGAGAATTCTCTACTATTTAATAGTAATCGGTACATTTTAGGGCGCACTTCTTTGGAGATCCATCGTAAGTTATGCAGATATAAGTTGTTAAACAGTTGAACCGGTCTAAATAAAATTTCAATTAACTTGCTAAGATTTTGTATGTGTATTGATAAGTAGGTACCTGATTGTAAGTGATTTAAGTACGCTTGTAACCTATTCTTCAGGTGGGTTAAATTTACCTACCTACCTAGTGTACCTATCTTGCTGACACCTCGTTCGTGTAGACTGTAAAAAAGATTTCATTCAATTCATAATGGTTAGTAGTCACGTTAAGTAATAATAAAATTACCAAACAGGTAATCACAGATTAGTTTTAGTAGAAGCTCGCGCGCGAAACGTTTATAAATCTGTACAGGTAATCGTGGACAAAAATAAATCTAGAAAATAATTTCTGGACAAAAAGTAACCACAGAGGAAATGTTATCCGATAAAAAATAAATGTCATATTATACGATTATGCCTCAAGTTCTGAGTAAACATAATAAAAGTTATGGCAATGTCTTCTTTAAGAAAAAAACTTTTTGTACAATAGGTATACGAAAAACGTAGACCTTGAAGTATAAGAGAGTTAGTTTAGCAAGTGATCTGCATAATGAAATAAAGAAATACAAAATTTGGGTATATACTCTATTGGATAGGGACGTACTGCATATTTGTAGGTACCTACAATATTTTTCCTGACTACTCCCGGTGTCCACAGAATTGGAGAATTATTTGTTTTAAGTCGTTATATTAGCGACCTGAAGGAGGGAGACATGTACGTGTCCGATGCAATGGAGTCTTAAAGTTTAAGAACTAGACAACTCCCCAATTATCCTGCTGTAGTACAAAATAGTAGCCAATATGCCATACGAATATTAATGAAATGCTTAATATATGCATACCCAATAGAAAAGGAAAGGTGATGTAACAAATGCACCTAGTTTTCCATCTGGATAGCGGCGATAAAAAATCGCTGATCATCGCAATCGGGTCTGGCGGGCAAACGGCGGGGCGTGGCGTGCCCGTGCCCACCCGACCGTTTATTTTCGATTGTTCTAACTCTAGATTATATATTTTCATGAGGCTTGCAAATCGACTACGATATTTTTACGAAAACCATGCCATTTTCATCTACACTAATATTAGGTATAAAGGGGTAAAGTTGGATGTAGGGGTTAATCTCTGAAACTACTGATCCGATTCTGAAATTGTCTTCACTGATGACAGTAGTAAGATGTGACCTTATATAACTACGTACGCATAATGATACGTACTTAATATTAATAATCCATGTTCAAATATGTATCTCAATCCCAGATATACCTATAATAAAGGTATATTTTCTTCTAGTGACCTAAATACTATACCTAACTGTAGAGCAAATTAAATTTTCTATACCGGTCGGTACATAAAATTGAACGTTCATAATCTAAAAGCTATTAACTATAATCCAGTTCTAAATCGCTATGTAGCGATGAGAAGTTATAATCCTTGCCGCTCTGTGAGCTCCGATTGTTACAGAGCTGTAGAGCGGAACACTACAAAGTTTCTCTACGTTTTGCCGCATCATCCCTTTTGTGTCTGACTTCTAAATTTACTACCTTCACGGAGCTCATCAGCGTAAACAATATAACCATCGCGACCCCAAGCAAATTGTTTACCATCGCCTAAGTGCCGACCCGAATGATGTCATTTCAAAAAGCAATGTGAAGAAAATTAATACTTTTCATCGCGTATAAACTGCGTGATAAAAAATAATATCTCGGTGTACAGTTATAAAATAAAAAACTCCATTCCCGGTGGCTATAAAATAACATGAAATCTCTGACAAATGAATCGTTAAAATCTTTTTCGCCACTTCTAAACATAATTTCTCGAGTGTCTCTTAAAATTAAGAGCGTTTTAGAAAATAATAGATTGTGGGGAGCTACTAATAGATACTTTTATATTCTACTTAGGGTTTTTATTATGAATATTTTTATTTTTATCAACTTCTGTACAAAGCAGAAAATTGTTGAAACTTTAATGCGTCAACAAAGTTAATAAGCGCAGATGCTTGGAGAGCCTGGGTCCGAACAAGCACAATAATTACCGACGGAAACGCAAAGCTGGAGAAACAGAATACTACCTACTAATTGAAGACTTGACAATGCTGGATTTAACTGACAATTTACTTACAATAACAAATTAATAAATATCTAGTTTTTCTAGACACAACCGTAGGTACGTATAAAATACAAGGTGCCTAAATTTCTAGATTTTTGACCCACTTACCCACGTTTTATAAATATTTATTACTTTTAATAGGATGTATTCCTATTAAAAGTAATAAATCTACCTATTTAATAATATTAAACTGTATCTGTATTTTTCAGTAGGTAGAGCGTAAAGGCCTTAGATTAATTATTGATTTTCGCGAGGGCGCTCGTGCAGTTTTCATAAACCTACATCATAGGCTTTTTATTAATAGATTTTTTATTTATTTATGGATGGACCTATTCTTGTTCACGTTTAACTTATCTGAATAAAATGGGTTTATAATGTAAATTCATGGAATTAATATCTACTTCTATGGATATTAGTTAGTGTCGCTAGCATGCCAAAAGTAGGCCAGACTATTATGTACGATTAAATTAGAAAATGTTAGCTATGTACAAGTGGCGTTCCAGGTGGAACAGGCCTCTGTAACGATAAGCCCATTTTATTGTCTCCGTTCGTCGCCCGCCGCTCGCCTATCTTTTTATCGTCGGTCCGGACTGGCATTAGCAATATGCTTCACAAGTTATGGGCTAAACGAAAACTAGAATATAGTAATTTTTTTTCACAAAACGCTGAAATTGACGGGAATAAACATTCGACAAAAATTACTGAATTTTATACCATTTAATTCTATGAAATTGAAACTAAAAACCTATTCCCGACAGATATCCAATTATTATTACGCACTATGCACCTATGTATAAATATAGATTAATAGTTTACCAAAGCGAGAATTTCCAAGTAAATAACACGTCTAATCAATTCAACTTTAATGAAATCCGTAATAAGTACCTACTCTTTATTTTACTCAAATGTTGTTGTACCTACCTACATTTACAAAACAGCTACGAAGGTTTCCGAATCTAGATAACAAAAGGCTTATCTAGTGAGGTATGAGTTCTATAAAGTCACACAATGAAAGTCAACCCACGCATGGTTATGATTTACCGGAATACAGTAATTACAGGCAAATGTCCAAACAAAGTGTGTTCATTCGTGACGGGTGAATATGATCAATACTGCATTTGCGTGGGCACTCCTCCCACTCGATAATATTTGCTCTTCACTGATGTAATACCCAGGGAACTGTTGCATGCTTTACTAAAGTTGAAATTTGATTTAACAACTACTTGCTCAAAGTTTTTTTTTGTCCTCATCTTAAAATGTATTACTATTACTTACTTGTAGTTTTAGTTTCAATTTCATTTAGGAACTTATAGGTAGAAAAAGATTATTTTATGTAAACTCTACTATTGTCTGAATAGACAATTGTATAGTCATGTTAAAGTTTTTTTTGTTTACATGTTGAGGATACATGCTTGTCCTAGAAAATCTAACAAATTGTCGAAAGACATGTGAAATCTATCAATCCGCACTGGGCCAGCGTGGTGCATTATGGCCTGGATCCCCCTCGCATTGAGGGGAGGCCCGTGTCTAAGAGTGGGACGTTAGAAGGGCTAATATTATTATTTAGCGCACTCTTATATCCCGCCACAACACAAAAGTGAGGTGTTTATAAGATTGACGTTTGTCTGTCCGTGGATCATAGCTCCAAATACCTACAGCAGATTAACCATTTATCGTACCTATTTTTATTTTATTTCAGAGCTTATAAATCGACTAAACTGATGGTCCTACGATGGAAAATATAAAGTTGAGGGCTGAACAAAAGATGGCAAGGGTCAAAGTGCGAATGGGAACACCTCGGATCCGCTCTGCGGGAAACAAGATGAGATGACATAAATCAGTCTTGTTTTAAATTATACCTACTGCGTGCCTACTTACAAAGGACATTTTTGTATTTTTATGTATGAATAAAGTTGGGTGAATAGGCAGCAGGTAATACCTACGATTATAACGTTTTCTTGATAATGTTAGAATCAGTCTAGAATACCTTACACAATTAAGAATGCGTTCATATATTTGTTCAGATTATTACTTACATACCTATTTCGCAAAAAGCCTCTATTAAACTACAATACTTAATTAAACTTTCAACAAAACCCAATTTAAAAAATAGAGGTAGTACGGATTTACTCGCACCTGTCGCTAATTAAATATACTCAGCATGTAGCTGTAGAAACGATTATTATGAATAATGACTACGTGGATCCCACTACACATTACCTATGTAGTAGACAAATTAGTCCCATTATAAACTGTACACAACCCACAACAGTGAAGAATATACTTTACATCCCCACGTATATTTTCCCACGAGCCCACATGTTATAAGCTTAGTAGAATTAATTTCACTAAACTGACGTACCTATTATATTAAACCTATGTTTCATAAAAAAAACTAAGTAGGACGATTATTAGCAAGCGTGTGGCTAATTCACCTCACCCCGTTCTTTAGGTAGGTAGGTACCTAAATAAAATACCAGCTAATTAAAATCACCAAAATAAAAACTCTCTTTTGGCGGAATACGGAAAGATTTACAGATATAAAACAGCGTAAAACATTTTATCCTAAAAAACCTGACGAATTCGGATGTAAAATAACATGAAAGAATGTTGTTCCAAGATGTCTTCCCAAAATTACACGCAAAAGGTTTTATTTCAACGTTTTCCATTTTTCTTTTTTATTTAAACACTATGGGTACAACCCGCGTTGTTAAATTTACTACGAACCCTTGTGTTCTCCGTTGTTAATCAGACTCTCTCTTTGTGCATAACGTTAATAAAGTCGTCTTATATCAAAGGGACTTCAAGGGTTTCCAATTATAGCGAGTGTTGGCGAACATTCATTGTTATCTTATCTCCGAATAGCGAGTCTGTCTTCACGAAGAGGTGTGCTTCAATCGTGAAGCTGTCTTGATTAATAGCTTTATTATTACTTACTTACATTTTGGAATGTGGTAGAAACGTGTTTTCATTTTGAAAATGTAAACAAATAACTTTCACTGATTACCTTCGAAGACTATTCGACCGTAGTATGAAAAAGGAAAACGGGTCACTTTACCCTAATATAGTTCAATTCAGTCGGCTCTTCGATATAAACCAGAGAGATCGCAACGCCAAACAAAGGATAGATAGGTTTGTCCCCCATCCCCTGATAATATAGGTACAATAAGTTAGTTTATTCGCTGAAATTTTAATAAACACTTACTTAGTTCAAGTAATAATAGCAAATTCCACGGCTCAGAACTTTTATAACACAGACTCTATTATAGGGCTAAGACATTTGAGCACGTATCTATTATACAGTATAATACGTGCACAAAGTAATAGGTACCTACCCTTTCATAATATGATTATGAGCTAACGATAGGTGGGAATTAACTCGTTAATGAGTGCTTTTTAAATTATGGCGTAAAGAATTGGCAAATTGTGCCGCAGGACTTAGCACCCACACGCTACCTGTTAAATAGGAAGGTGCATCACTATCTCAGCAAAAATATTAATTCACTAAAATTGCGCCATAAATAGGCAACGTAACGCGCTACGTCCGAAGCAATCAACTAATTAATACCTTTAGTAAAAAAAAGTCAAAGGTAATGTACGTCCGTTCGTCATGCATTCAACAGGTACGCGGTTAGTTATATCGAAGACATCCAGTGAAGAATGGATGCGCGTCATATCTGGGATGAGGGCGACAACGGTGGTATCCGTCAAACGACGGTCGGCGGATAGTGGGAACGCGCCGTGATTGTGCTCGCTCGCGATTCAACCGGACTAAAGATGAATAATTAAATCGGGTAAACGTTACTTACGCGAGGTCCGGGAGTTCGTTAGTTGTTGTGGTGTGTGGGGCCGCGTGGCCGGGCTGCGGCAGACTGTTGCTCCCGGGCCCGCTTCACTTGTTACGTGCCGCCCGCCCGCCCTGCGCGGCTGGTAGACCTGCCCCCGCGCGCCGCACCCTCGCCCCCGTTTCGACAACCCCGCCCCGCATCCGCTCACCAATATCACGGGTCCTTCACTTTCCAGCATCCTCACTCAACTAGGTAGGTATACTTACACATACAGTTCGTCATCATTGTTGGAGGCTGATTGCATTCGGACGCAACGCAACATTTTCAAAAACTATAGGTACCTACGTAGGTACAAAAAGCACATAACTATAGGTAGGTATGTGAAGTGTAGGTAATTAGTACCTATAGGCTAAGTAGCCGATGACATGAAAAGTCCCTTTCAGCCGTGAATGAATTCAAAATAAAATACAGTGTTTCACTTTTAGGTAGGTCTATTGGTAGGCAGTTGTAGATAGGTACCTTCATTACCTTCATTAAATTTTATGATAAATAGGTAAGTACTTATTTTATTCTTTAAGAAAATGAATATCTAGCTAGGTGCAAGGAAAATTCTAAAAATATAGGTAGAGTGAGAAAAATTGTACAAGAGGGGTTGTCATGCATGACTGAGCCAGAAAGTTAGTTGAGAGAATTTACAACATCCTACAACAAACGCAACAAACTGAGCACTTCGTAGAACACGTAACTGTCGGTGTTAGCTGTCATTAGGTGACGTAGATCATTAATGCTTTGGTTTCACAGCGGAATGTGAAGCGGAGTGTAATACCTACAGGATAGTAGAGCTTTGAATATTTTACCCAGAATACTGTAGATACATATTCACTGCGAATGCATAACTGCATCCCGCTAGTCAGACTAAGACCCCTTAATTAACACGGGACGTAATCAACCACCCACCAGCGCGCTGAGCCGGCAAAAATAACTTATCAGATATACCTACCCCGACAGCGCTCTACGTTCACCCCTACTTACGTAGCGTTTATTTTTAGAAGAATTATAGATTTTGCGGTTGCGAATGTTTATTTCAGTACCAAATTTTGTATATTTATATCCGTTCGTATTTATTATCAGAAAAGAAAGAGGGAGACACGTGACAGTCCAAAATAGTTTGTCCTACTAAACGGAGTCCATGGACACAGTACGACTCAGAGGACGCGGATTCAGAAAATAATGATGAAAACATCTCGATATTGCCTATACGGCTCTTCTGTGATCGCGATGTTAGAAGGTACCATAGGTATTATCTGCTAAAATAATGCATCAATGACTGCTACCCCAACGTGCTCTATGTTGCTTCTTTTTTTTTACTCTACTCTATAAATTGTCTACAATCGTCAAGCGAAGACCTGCCATTACCTAGGTAAAATATCTAAACTGTTGGTCTTCCAAAAAAATAAAAAAACCTACTTTACCACAAAGACAGCTAGATTCGTTGCGTAAAGTAAGTTTTGTAAAGTTTCTAACGCAGATAGGTAGGATAGACAGATTCATACTGCGTCTGACTCTATGAAAAAACGACATTAGGGAAAAATTCTCACAAAGACAGCGAAGTAAAATTAAGTACCGCAAACCCTATCAAATGCTAGATTGGGGTAGCTATTATACCTTAGATAGTTATGCTTACAATAACTTCTGTAGGTACCTACTTACCTAGCTTACAAATTCGTGATACACATACAAACCACGATAATAAAACGTAATGCTCAGAACCTTGGCTTTTAATTAATGTTAAATACGTTAATTAAAATAGGGGAAGAGCTTTAGAGTAGGTAAGCCGACCTTGGCCGCTGTCGGGATGCTCTAACTCAATAGATATAAAATAAGTATATAGTTACAATCCCGAGACCGAGCAGTTACACATGTAGCCTAATAGTAGGACCACATACATATAAGTAAAATCCTGTATTCTACCTGAATCTTATCGATACTAGCTTAGTAGGTACTAGGTATGTACTTCCGTATTCAATGTTATATTTAAAATCAAATAAATCCCTGTAATATGAGATTGCATTTTAGATTTTGGTGTCTGATACCAATACAATATATAAAAATTGTTACTAAACAATACACGCTTAGGTCACTTAATTAATTTTAAGAGCGCGGCGACTCTGTCGGAAATATGATTTTAATCTATGACACTATGCGTCGGGAGGGTTGGCGACGTGCTCCGCGCTTAATTGTGTGGATTATCGCAAATCTGGCCCGGGCGACGCGGGGTTGATCCCATCTCCGCGTTTACCTATTGATTACTCTTTTTGCTCAGGTATCGCGATGTGTTGGTATATCTGTGACTTTAACAGGGGAGATTTTTTTAGTGACTATCGATATTTTGTGTCATACCTAGATACCTACCTTTATTATAATTTTATCAGATCGATTCCCGACTCAGACAACATAAAATATGTTTTAATAATTGAAAGCAGTTTTATACATATTATGTGTTTTAAGCCAGTTTACAAAGCAAATCTAGGAACAAATGTGATTTGCAACGCTAGTGCATGGCCATCATAACTTTCTATAAATTTGGGAGTTATTTTAAAGTTGTTGTAACTGGCTATATTTAAAGCTTTCCTTCTCGACTGTTACGACTAAATTAGTGATATTAGTATTTGCGTACCTAAGTTAGGGATATAGCGACACTAAACTTTTTCTACGCTATGCTAGCCTAACTAATATCACTTACCTGCCTTCTCATTTAGGATTTTCCATATTGGGTACCTACTAGGACTCATATTGGGTATTCCTTAAGCCAGTAAGTGAAATATAAAATATATTTGTGTGGAAAAATAGCGTCTAGCGTGACCACGCTCTTAAATACTCTCAAGGGCATCGTAGCCTCAGTATCGCCAGCTCGTTTTATTTGGCGTATTTTCTTAAATAAAAAGATTGTTTTCGAAATATCTAGAGAAATAAAACCCTTTTAGGTGAAAGAATTTTGTAAAGTATCAACGTAAAGTTGGTAAAACAGTATTTCTTTGGCAGAGTATGGAAACTCTCAAAATACAATACCACTATCCACGAAAATGTTTCTATGTTGCTAAAGTACGGGGAGAAGATTAAGGGTGCGTTTCCACTCACGCGGAGCGGACCGTGAATTGGCCAATCACAGTGCTCGAAATCTCCACTCCGCTCTTGGCCAATCACATTCCGCCGCTCCGCTCCGCTCCACCCAGCTCCGCATCAAAAGAAACGCACCCTATAGGTCCAAGGGGAAAAGCCTGAAAGGGCTCAATCATCCACAATCGCGGCATGTAGCGCCATCTAGTGGGGTAGAATTAGATAGCAGCTGAAATTAGAATTTATACTTCTGGTAATACGTTATAAGCTCTAAAAACGTAATTAGACAATACCGCGACTCTAGTTATAGTTTTCTTTGATCCTCATAGAAATAAAGTAGGGACTTACATACTCCACTTCTAAATACGCATAATTCTCGTAAAAGGTGGTTTCAAATCGCTTTTTCCACATCTTCATGCCAGCTATTAGATTAGATCGAGTAGATACACCACACATGAATATTTATTACCTATTTTAAACTCGCTCTTATTTTACTATTATTGGAAAAGTTTTCCCTCTGTGAGGAATTTAGGTACCTTAGATGTTTCCTACAATAAATTGTATCTATATCTACTTTATCGAGGTTTATGAACCGTTCAGCAGAAATATATTTGTCGTAATCGGTTAAAGACCGATTTACAAACCGATCGCAATGAAGTTTCATAGTAAGAAGAGTGCAATTAAATTAATAAATAAAACAGAAATCTTCCGCCGTCGCATTCCTTATATTGTATGAAAACATAACAATTCAAAATTCAAGTGACATAATAAAATGCTTTTGGAAAATATCGGTTTCAATTTAAAACATACATAATTATTATTCTGGTCTTATAAAAATAGATGTTACATTCGTTGATAATACATGTCCAATTCTTATCTTCATAACAATAAATGCGACCTATCCTCTAATTAAAATAAAGATGAAAGATGTAAATGGCGCCACCTTTATATTCTCTGATGGTGTTACTGTATCCCCTACTAATGAATAATGATCGTGCTGCTCGATACGAGTCCTTATCAACTATTTGAGAAACAAACATTAAAATATAATGTTAAGATAAAATATTAATCATCAAAATTACACAGAACTCCCATAACTTCTTTTTGTAAGGTGTTCACAAGGCGCGCTCCGCGGGAGCGCGTCGCTGACAGAATTCGTTCTCTGAAGGCGGCGGTGGCTGCTTCTCTATTTGATGAGACCCTTGGCCTTGAAAAGGTCGCGCATCAACCCCTTGAGGTAGCGGATCTCGCGCTGCAAGTCGGAACACTTGTCTCCGAGGTCGGTGTTCCGCTGACGCATCGTCTGCTCCTCGTTGAGGAGTACCTCGATTTCGGCCTTCTTCTTCTGACGGTAGCGCGTCGCGGCGTTCTTGTTCTGCTCCTTCTTACGGGAGCGGCGGTCGACGGTGGAGCGCGAGTACGGCTTGGGCCGGGAGGGCGTCGACCACTCGTCGTCGGTGGAGACGGATCGCGGTGAAGACGGCGGCGACGACTGCGGCGAGTCGGTCGGGCTGCCGCCCGCCGCCCCCGCCGCCCCCGCCGCCCCCGCCTGCCCCGCCGGCGGGGACACGAGCTGTGCGGCGCGGTCGCGCACCAGCTCCTCGACGTCCTCGAACCCGCAGTCATAGTCGGGCAGGGGCGCGGCCGCGGCCGTGATGTGCCACTGCAGCTGGTCGTGCGGCGGCGCGAGGGGCGGCGCGAGGAGCGGCGCGGGCACGGAGGCGGGCGCGGGCGCGAGGCAGGTGGCCTGCGCGTGCTGCGCGTAGGTGAGTAGCAGCTGCGTGGCGGGCCCGGGCGGGCTCTGCGGCGGCGTGAGGTGGGTGAGCTCGCCGACGCCGTACAGCACGGTCTCGAACTCGCGCAGCAGCTCGTCGGTGGGCTGCGGCGCGCAGTACGCGGCCGGCGCGGGCGGCTCCACGCGCTCCGGCACCTGGGAGATGTTCTCGAAGATGGGAAGTTCCACCTTCTCCTCCAGCCAATTTGAGAAAATGTTCTCTGTGAAGGAAAGAAAATGTATCTTTAAATAATGTGTCTTTTAACGTAGACTGTACTTATATTATACATTTTATTTATTGAATTGCAGAAACGACTGTCATTATGATAGTTTTGTCTGGAAAATTCCATCAGCCATTACTTGAACCGATTATGCAAAAATAAAACATTATTATTGAATTCATAAATAATCAGCGATGCTGTTCGAATTGCGCGTCGTAAGCAGAGACAAAGTAGGCATCCACCCTGAACTAAATAAACACTATCTCATGTTGCACGCAGCGCAGCGCCAGCGCAACTCACGAGCCATTGTTTGAACATTAATTAGCCTGTTTATCAATAATTTTAATCTAGATTCACTAAGACATTACACTCTATTGATTTATAGAAGGATTTTTTCATGAATGCTAAGAAATCTACGTTATAGTCACAGACATGGAGAGGCTAGACAACGCAAGTTCATTAGATAGTATGAAAACCGAGCGCCTTGCCATACGATGACCTCACCCCAGCCATTTAGTGATTTGCTCAACGTAAACAAAATCGTGTCAATCGCTAAGCGTCAGTGAGCTAACAAACTAAATCGATTTTCAAATCGATTCAATGACAGAGGAATGAGAATACATAAGTAAGAAGTACGTCAAGTTTGCACTCGGTGCAAACTTCTATGCACGCTTAGTCGGACGGTTTGCGTTGTCTAGCCTCTCCATGTCTGTGGTTATAGTTTAACATACATAAAGTGGAAGCACCATGTTAGTCTAATATTCCGTTTTTTATGAAGTAAATAGACAAAACCTTTATTGAATCATTCGACACATATCTTATTTGATCAGCCATTGCTGCAATCGGGAGCCAATTGGACGTAATTGTTCAGATCGGAGGGTCAAACTTTAATCGAAGAAAGGCGTAGGGCTTGTGTTAATATTTCTTTTCTATTATCATAGTAGGTCCATTTAAATATTACAACGAACTGGTAATGTGGCAAATAGCTGCGCTGCAACCGACTGACCCCAGATAAACCCTCACAATCAGAGTTCGGTGCCACGGCGCAGCGCGCTCCCTATACCAAATCACTAGATAAATCCCTCGCGTTGTCAACATGTTATTTTACATTATAACTAAGTCACTGGAGTCAATGACTTCATGAAAAACAGAATATTCCATGCAAAATAAATTCCTTATCCGGTTCAACCTTGTAATATCGGACTTGTTTGAATCTGTCGATAATAATTAACTGTTTTTATAGCTACGAGTTGGCTTAACGGGATATCAATGTATGTATTTTAATAAGTGCCTTCGTGTATATACACAAAGACACTTATAAATAGAGACATTTATATAAATGAGGTACTAAAAATTACAGACATTTTGTCATTAGATATACAAATATATGCATCTAATTCATTATTAATCGCCAGTATTTACAAATTGCACGTTCGTATTTATAACCTACACAGATTTCAATACAAAGATGAAGGGAACTTCCCAAAAAAAGTAAATAAACAACAAACGGACCAAGGTAATGAAAGTAAAAAAGTTAACTATGTTTTGTCACGTACACGGTACGTGCCGAGATAACTATACAATCCTCCATTCGAAAGGCGTTCGGCAGGTCATATTTGTATCAATCTGTAGGAATGAACAAGTGGTCAATAAGTTGGTATAATTATTGGGCGAGCGAGCGAGGTCGCCTTGAGCGCCGACTGGTTTATCAGTGGTCCACGGTACGAGACCATGAGGTCCATATTTCAGACGGTATCATAATAGGTATGAGCCTGCGCAAGCCATGATTAGCTTTTGTTCAGTACTAGGCGTTTACCCGATTGGATTTTCCATAGTCTTTCATGTTTCCCTATTTCTTCTCGTCTCTATTTTTTTTCTTTCCCATTTTAACTCCTTTAGAGGATGAACTTTCAAAACATAAACAGGGAGTGGAGGAAGGAAAGGGAGACCTTTGCCCAGCAGTAGGATGACCCAAGGGATGCATTTCCAAAAACGCTGATACAAAAGCCTTACATCAAGGTTTAGGATGTGCGTTGTCTGTCAGTCAGTTGATTTTTTTGGAGATAAAAAAATGGTCTAGGTATGTTATATTTAATTTAATTCGTGCACGCTTTGCTTGTTACTTGCACCACAATTGCAGGCTATGTTATTTACGGCGCGTAGTCGCGTGAATTCTGTGCACAACTACTGTGCGTTAAAATGTTAATGACGACAATGAAATGACGAATAGTGTAATTAATAATCGCCTGCTCAAGTAGGTATCCTGAATGATGCAGGAACCTCAAAAATATACCTCACGAATCGCAACGGGTTAATAACAAATACCTACTTGAAACCTCTTGATCAGAAACCAGTTTGTTCAGCGAGGCCTGTGCCATTCATTGATTTGACGTCTAGAGGCTTGCGTGTAGGTATACGAAACAGTGGCTACAAAATCCTTGCACCTCCCACACTAAGATAGACCTACGTCATATCATACCAAACAGTGGCACATGGAACTAAGTCGAAGCCGTTGTTCCAATCAAACTGGTTCGATGCGCAGTTAGGTTATCGCATCATATCAAATCAATAATATGTTAACCTAAACGAATCGAAGATTTTAGGTATGTTAGCTTGTATTTCATTCATTATTATTATTTATCGGTAATGGAACGAACTAGAATTGGAACAGCCTTGGTAGAACATTTCCGCCAGAGTAACAATGGATCAATAAAAACAAACAAATCAGATAACATAATTTTAAACTGTACAATACCTACCAATGTACATATTAGCCAGAGCCATCACGATGTCCTTTATATCGTAAAATCTGCAATACGAGTCCAACTAACAGGTCCTTTAATAGTCTTACTGCTACAATATAGTTCTAAAGATAACTACGATTATATGGGCAGCGGTACTCTAAAACTGGAATCCTCGTTGTGCGAGCGGTGGTCGTCGGTGAAGGGGCGAGCCAGACCCTCGGATCTAACGTCTTTTGACAAGTTTCTGTGAGTTGAAAACGATCTCTTTATTCCAGATGCAACGATAATGGCACTTCATTCTAACGGCGTCCAGACGGCGCATCGACGTTGGCAGACATAGGTTGCGGAGCGAGCGCGAGCGCTCGGAATGTGCTCCTCGAGTCGAATTTATTGTCACGGGTTGCAAGGCAGGGCGGTCACTCGCGAACCAGCAATCGCGGCGCGGCGCAGATCGCTACTGAGCGCGCGCGCGCGCCGCCGCCATCACCCCGCACCGCTACCACGCGCGCCTTTCCCCTTTCCCCACTACCACACCCGCCAAACGCTCCACTAACACCACAAAGTCCACAAAATATGCAAGCTATGTACGATTTCATTCCGATACTTTACTGACACCACATCATTGAAATCAACGACATAAAGGGCCTCACATTAACCTTGTTTAGATATAAGTACCCCACATAGTTCAGTCGTTGGTCACTCTACAGAAAATAATTATTTGTTTTCCTTTATGCGTATTTCTCAGAATTACTACACTACTACTCTGTTTTACAACCCGCATTAAGGATAATATAAGAATTCTAGTTAAAGCAAAATTATGTATAAAGGAAAAGTACAGACTTTGTACTGTTTAGCCAATTAAAACTATTCATAATTAATGGCAAACAGCAAGATAACAGCTTATCACAGTAGTATCCAGTAACTAAGCTGGGTGGCTGCGTAAACTTCAAGTTAACCCATTAAAATGAACATTAGTGCTCTCAAAAACGGCACATTAAACTGTACATATCTATGCAAGCCATACGTCAGACCTCTTGTTAAAAAGAGATGAATATACATTGTAGCGTTATAAGCGCGGTAAGTCGCGTCTAAATGTTTAATACATCTTTGGTTAAGCCCATTTAACCACATAGGAACCTTAATTAACAGTTATCGCGTAGGTGTGTATGTCAAAAACCACATGATCCATTATGTGCATATTTTACCGAGAGGTCTCCTCGACCGACATAGTACAACAACCTGTATCCGACACCTCTCTATTTCCGGCGCTCTACATTTACATAATGTACAGAAATACAGGGTTATTGAAAAAACATTAACAACCTTGCAGGACACTTTACTGACATCATAAAGAACAACGTTTGTTCTATATTTTTTTTTACAAAACATAATACATTTAACAAAAAATCACTTTCTGAAATGTATGAAACAAGAAAATATTCACATCTGAAGGAAAGCCGTGGTCATAGAACAAACGTTGCTGTTTTTGATGTCAGTAATACAGTCCTGCAAGGTTGTTAATGTTTTTTCCAATAACCCTGTATATTAAAAGCAAAAGGTTGCTTAATATGTTGAAATATCCACATCAAATAAAACTGTCATCAAATTGTTTTTGGAGCACGCAGCATGTAGATATACATAATATAGCTATTTCAAATTTGATGAGTATGATGTGTAGGCCCCCTACAAGGTGGACCGACGACCTAGTGAAGGTCGCGGGAAAACGCTGGATGCAAGTGGTACAGCACGGGTCGTTGTGGAATACCTTGGGGCAGGCCTATGTCCAACAGTGGACGTCTTTTGGCTGAAATAATGATGATAATGATAATGAAAGTCATAAATATTTAATATATTAGTCTAATAAGCTGAATAAAGTAAGAGAATTGTTTTTTTATAATCATACTGTAAATTATTATCAACACAGGGAACATTGCGGAATGTCTCTATTTATATGTGAAGGTTGATTAAATGGATGATACTTAGCTCATATTATATATCAGAATATGTGATCTGTTTTACCCTGGTAGATGGAACATTTTTCGACATGATGGTCAGCATAGTCATATAAAACACAGATATATGTATTTATATCTATGGTCTAAAATTATGCTTTTGTAATCGGTTGATTAATTGGAAATGCAGATTTTGATACTTGAATGCAAAGTAAGCATTAGCATAGATATTATACGTATTATTTAACAATATTGTTCCAAAGATATAAATGGACGCCAATTAAATTTAATGCGTGGTGGCATGACATAATAACATACTAGTAGTTCAAATATTATTAGGAGATAAATATTTGTTACGATTGAAGATTTTCAAAAAAGTCTGTATATTTAATTCAATTAAGGATATATACTGACCGACAAATTTATAGATTTTAGTCGGTTTACAATGACTTTATAAAGCATTTTTAGGAAAAAAAAGTTATGTGTAATGCCAGTATAAAAGTCCATCATAACTTTCTATACATTTGGGGCAGATTATAACCATGATAACATAATATGACTAATATAACATATTCAAATGTGAGTGGTTGATAAACTTTGTGACTAGAGGGCGCTACTGAGGAACAAGAGAATGATAAATCTCGACGTGAGCATCAGAAGGTCGATCTGTGATTGCAAATTTTCAGGAGAGCTAAAAATAACTCTTGCAATAAATTATATTTGCGTATCGTTTGTCTTGTATTGTTTAAATACGCTACAATATGTCATAAATATCATATCTATACTAATATTACAAAGAGGTAAAAGTTGGTTGTAAGTAAGGGATGATCTCTGGAAGTACTGATCCGATTCTGAAAACTCTTACATGATCCCTGAGCGCTATAGGTAGTTGTGTTATGCTATATAGCATGGGGATACGCAGACCGGCCCCCAAAGGTGTGTCCGCGAGCTAATCATAAAAAATACAACCATGTAACTTTGCCAAAAGTCACTGACAAAACGCACGGTATTCGAATGATTATTATTAAAATATAGATTCATATATTACGTCAATGATTAAATAGAAATTATAGAGGCAAGATTTTTATCGAAAGCATAATCGTCAGAATACGTTTTGAAACAATTAGGTTTAATTACATTCCATAGTACATAGCGTAGCTGTATCTTGATATTCCGACTCATACTACATGCTTATGCAAGCATTTCTTTCTAAAATCGACAGGTAAGTTAGTGTTTGGGTGCGTACACATGCTCTGAGCTGCCGCGCCCGAGCCATCATTTATTATGACATTATGTCTATGAGTTACGACGTCAAAACTGGATGCTCGGGCGCGCAGCTCGCCTCATGTTGACGCCTTTTGTAGACCCTTTGGAAATCACGTGAGACTCATAAGAGGTCAACTTGTCATAGGTACTATTTTTTTAAACTTTTGTTCATTCTACCGGCTTTGGAGGAAATTTGAACAACAAAGAGTGAAGATATAGCTACTCAAAGACGTCATAAGTTTACGACACCTTTTGTTCTCCAACTTTCCCCCCAAAGCTACCGCTATTTAGTATGATTTATAATAAATACCTTGTTTGCATTGGTTTTCTAACTGCTGCAGAAGGTCACTGGCAAGTTCCGCTCGGTCGGGCTTGGTCTCCTCCGGCGAGGGGGGGTACAGGGTGTTGGAAACATCGTCTTGTAATTGGTAGTTGTCATATTCCGCCTTGGTGGTAGCAGTTGGGCAGCAAGTTCTGAGTAGGTCTGTGAACAAAGAAATTAACGAATTCACATTCATCGTCGTATGCCTCCGTCACTGGACATGACCTTTCGCATTATCTTTCACACCGATATTGTCTTCCGCCTTCCTCATTCCTATTAGAGGTACTCACTGTCGTCGGAAACTGAATTAAAAGGTACCTTTTACCTAATCTCTAAATAGTGTGAAACTAATTCTGGCCGCCTGTCCGTCTGTCCGCTTAGTTCTCAATTACGGAACGGATTATGATGCGGTTTTTAATTTAAGTTGGAGAATTTCATCTGGAAGGCTTACTATATAAAATATTTTAAATATTTTTTTAAATTATATAGAAAATCATGCGCCGCTAGTACTGTATATTACCTAAAATAACTCTAAAGGTCAAACGCGCAAAAGGGTCAAACAGCTCCCAAATATAATTGCTAAGACTATCAAATGTTTGATTATAATCCCGGTAGTATTGTGTAATTGCTTACATAACTAAAGATAAACAAATATTTTAATTAATATCATGATTTAAGATGATGATTCAGGGCAGGACTTTAACTGACCGGATACAATTATTACAAAATCAGGCGATAAAGTTGTAAAAATACATTATTCATATTCTATGATTTTTTTAGTAAGGATAGTGACAATACAATATTGCTCCAGATTGTGATGCTGGGAGACTGATTATATTATAAGATACAAGCTGTTGCTCGCAAAGCGCGCGCATATGTCCTCGATAGCGAGCGCCTAGCGAGAAACCAAGAGCAATATACTGCATATTACTTTACATGCCAGTTTAAGTTTAGGCTTGATAGTTCTGGATATATTACAGTCGACAGAACAAAAACCCGACTGCGGAAAAAGTAAATAACTGAAAAGAGAAAAACAAGCTAATTAAGGTATTGCAGGCAGGAACAAACAAAAACAAAACATATTGGTTGTAAAAAATAAAATAGATCTTCACTGAAGACCACCACCAAACATTGGTTTTTGGCCTGCAATACCTTTTTCTACGTCTTAGGCAGTTATTGAGGAATAATTACATAATTATTAAAATAAAGGAAATGGAAAGGTACGTGGTTTATTTAAATCGCAATTTCCAGAGTTTATCATATCATTAATAAAATTATAAAAAATCTAATAAGTAATAGTAAAACCTTTCTGGCATGCATTAAAAATAAAAAATCTTACTGTGGAGAAGAGACAGCTGGAATTCTCTACACAGATCACACATCCCGTTATTTTTATAACAACACATTATCTCACAATATAATAATAATAAAACTCAATTCAAATCTTAATTTGATTTAAGATTATAACAATTAGAGCAATGCGAGTGAAGAAGCTGCACGGTAAGTAGCTTTAGATAAGTATCGTCCGAATACAGTGTGAACGCTGAAGACGTCAATATATATGTGAACCGTATCAGTCGCACGATATTACGTCAAAGTAACGCCCAGATGCCGCGATGCTTTAAATCTTAAGCGATAATGGGACAACAATAATTTCTGTTATTATAAAAACATCTTCACATTGTCCGCTTATTTTTCTCTGATTACTTTGATAAATATATAAGGTCACCTATATCACGGCGTAATGAGGTCCAGAACATTAAGCACTTGTTGTGTTGCTCCTTAGCGCGACCTATAATACCCCATCTGGTACGCTATAAATGGTTCCAATCCTATTTAGTTTTGACTTTAATTGCCATTGCCTTCCACTCGGCTCAGAACTGACTGGGTTCCTGGGGCCGGACGAACCGTGGTATATACCCTCATCCATTCAATAAAGTAGGCACACTTCTCTACCAAAGCTGAGTTCAGCTCATAAGGACTGTTGGCTTTGAACGCAGTACATGCTATATGATAGAATCAGCAAAGACTAATATTTTAGGAGCTGCACGGGATCGTCAGTGTATATACTACGAGTGGTTTCAATAAAACTAATGTCACCAAATAAATGGGATTTCAATCATATAATATCTAAAATTAATAAGCAAAAGTCTCATCTTTCGAAGATTTCTTGCCCGTCACCCAAAATATGTTCTTTTATTGAATGACAGACAACGCACAGCCTAAACCAGTGGGCAGTGAGTCTAGTTTTGAAATAGACGTTAACTGACTTTTCTTATACAGGTCCGTCGAGTATTGTAAAGCTATGGATTCCTCCAATAGCGACACCGTCATATAACGGCCGTAACTAGAACGTTGGCTATGTAAACAAAATGGCGCGGTTTCCTAGAGAGCGGTATTGGACACCATTGTTTACGTAGCTAATTTTCTAGTGCGGCCGTTATATGACGGCGCCGCTATTGGAGGAACCCATAGCTTTACAATACTCGACGGCCCTGTATCAGAAAAGTCAGATAACGTTTATTTTAAAACTAGACTCACTGGTTTAGGCTGTACGTTGCCTGTCATTCAGTGAAAGACTATTTATTTCATTTGGAAGTTAATCTTGACGTTTTGTCAATTTTCCATAGAATATCTGTTAAAACCTCTGTTGGCCCTTCGTTTGTTAGAGTCATAACACATCGGGACGCCATGGCGACGTCGCCAGCCACCATAGCTAACTAATTCGTATTGAAATCTATGACAGGTAAAACACCTGGTGACGGACTGGTGACTGGTGACGATGGTGGTCGCCATCAACACAAATTGTTTGGATACGTAGCCGGCGACGTCGCCACGGCGTCCCGGTTTGTTATGACCCTTAATGCTATTTGTTATTTGACATTGGCGAAATACCTATTAACCTGGGTGGGCCATAATTTTAAAGAAAGAAGAAGCCTTGTGTGCCTTCTGTCTTATTCAAAACAAATTAAATAATAATATGCATCCCAAGACAAACAAGATGTTATAAAACAATTTCCATTGGATACAAGATAAATAGTGGAAAATGGCAAACAGGCGATAATATCCCAATGAAAACATGAACCGCGGCCAGTAACTCGAGGCAAATATGTTTTGAAAAGACGATGATGACGTACGTCTTTATCGCAAGCTCACAGTCACTTGTCGGGCAAGTGATTATCAAGACACACCCACGTTTTCGACATAGCGACCAGTAAATTTCCTTTATTTTTCATAACAAGAAACAGTTAACAAGAAGTAACACAAGATAATTTTTATTTTACTTCATGTCGTCAAGGCAAATATAAGAGTTAACAGTAAGGCCCGGAACTTACGCCTCGCCTCGCTCGTACGAACTGTTCGTGGTTTCGTACGAGCGATGCCAATTCGGATATTGTTTTTATTACATAATATAAAGTATTTCTTACAATTACTAACAATTAAATAATTTTTAAATAACTATTCTTCAGTTTCGAAAAATGTACCAGTGACGCTACAATTCGCCACACTTCAGCAAACTATTAACAGTGAATATATTTTTGTTTATAATTAATATTTAAAAGCAAAATCTTTCATCAACATGTTAGAAAAATGGTACTTAGGAGTTATTTCAAGAAATAGATATATGTGCTAAATTCAATACTAAGCATCAAATCTATTGGCATCGCTGGTACGAACTGTTCGTACGGATGCCAATTAGGACGAGGCCTAACACTATCGAAGATGGAAAATTAAATAGAAGGTTAATTAGATATAACATTTGTACAGAAACTAAAACAACACACGTTTAATATAGTCATGTGATTTCATTAAGGTTGCTTTTGTGCAGCAGCACGGGGCATCATCCCAACAAGTTAACATACTACTCAGTTTTAGCAGAGATCGCAGTAGGGTGTTACACTTTTATAAGGTAAACGTATTTCTACGTTTTAGTAGGTACGTGTATTATTTGAGGATTTTTTAAGATTCTAAAATAAAATAATAAGCTACTTGTACAGCTTACGCCACTGGTCTATAACTAAAGAAATAAATTTTTTAAAATTGTTGTTCAAATGAAACAAAAAACTCGATTCGGCCCTTGCGCGTATAGATTTTTATTCCCCTCGCTGTTAAGAAGATGACATAACTAACGATATTTTGAATAACATATTTTCATATCCAACTAGGCTAGGACAAGTGCATAACTACTATCGCTTGAATAACACACTCATTAAGCTTGACCCAACGCATTATCAACGAGCATGAGGTGAGTTTGTGGGGGAGCAGTTGCTTCACAAATAAAACACATTAATTATGTATTATATTAGTTGTGTCAAATGGTCACCTAAGATAATTATGAATAAAGATAACAATAAAACTAAATAGTGCGTACATCAAAGCTACATAATTCGTTACATAACCCATGAATACTGAACGAATGCCTGATCTATCTCAAGAACTATGCATTTTTTTTACAAACTATTTCTTGAGTGTTGTGGGCTGCTCGTAAATGCAGATTACCTGTATTCTAAGCTATTTGATTTGTTCTCAGGAAAGGGACGATAATTTAAAGGCCCGTAACTCAGAAACTATGATACATAGTATGTCTGCACTAAGCATCTACATACCAGCTACCGAATATGTAGGTAAAAACCTTAATTATTATTTGTGACTTGAAACAATCATAACTTTTAATCTTTTGATAAAACATCCTGTATATTTTCCAACAGAAATGCCGCCAATACATTATTGAACAAAGAAGTGCTACCTAAATAGTAGAGTACCTATGGATAATAACGTAAATGCCCAGCCAAGGAATACGGATTAGTAAGTAGGTACTACGACGATACAGAAGGATCACTCCGCAAAGGCACAAAAATGTTTCAAATTCGATTGTTTCGTGTGCCCTCGAGGGGGCACGCCGCCGCACATGTTTTGACCAAGTGAGCACGGCCAAGCAAAACATCATCTATCTGCACTTATAGTTTTGGAAGCGTTCATTCGTAACTTACCTATTTGATATTCAAATAAATCCTATAATCACTATCGTATGGAGTGTCAAGCAAACTATTCCCGAGTGTTGTCCGAGCAGACCAGAGTATTCCATTATTTTAAAGGCTAAGTTTAATTTCATATTCAAATTGGAAACACGTGCTACATTACGTTGTCATGGATACAGTCCGTGATTATGTCTCGTGCGTGTGTGATTAAAATAAAAGATAAAGAACACCCAATGTGTCGGCTTCAATCATGCCACGTGGTAGATGGAGCTTAATATCATTCGTCCATTGGATGGTGCGGTGGAGACGAGCACACATTATTATGACTACATTAATAAAAAAAAATGTATTACAAAAAGCCGATAAGCAAAGTGAGTCAACCCATAACTCCAAATAGTCAGTTTTTAAGGAGAAGTCTCACAGTACCACAAATAGCCTTAAGAGACTAGGACAAAGGGTAGTAAGATCAAATGTAGCTTAAACCACGGGAGAGTTTTAACGCCCGTCTTTCATATAGTCTTCCATATACAATCGATAGGTTAAAAGCTCCAAGATCGATCAACTATTTGTAAATAATTAATCGATCGTGGAGTTTAAACTATGGATCAATGGTGTTCTTACGGCCTATGGAGACATAGAGAGTGCTTTAGGAGCCCCGAATTGTACTTAAGCATGTTAAGCAAGGTGTGCTTATCAGTGGGCTATGAGCTCATGGACCCCTTGAGGCATCGGTATCTTAGCAATCGCGGGAAACCACAATTACCTATATATTTTATTAGTCCTGTACTGAGTATTCGTGTCATGGGTTAACTGATAACCAATAGGCGCGTCTATATGTACCGGGCACTCGCGCACCAGCATCAGCTATAACTTTATGTCTACGTTCAGACGTCAAAATTGATTGCTCGGGCGCGCTGCTGGGTACATATGGGACGAGCCTATTCAACCCTATTATGTTGGTTATAGATATCAAATTATGACGAAGCTGAATGTAATTGTACTCATTCTTATTAGTTATTTTATACCGTCCAAGAATTTATAGAGCAACCGGTATTTTACTACCCAAAGAACCGACATTATGAAAACTAGGAATGATGTCACTTTTAAGGAAAAACGTTACTATCTGCTTGGCATTTATAGTTATAGAACTAACTACATAAAAAAATAGATTCACTTTAATTAAATCTCTAATAGTGCTATGCATCCATATTTTAAAATGAATATCAGTGCATTTGGCAAAATCCGTACCATTCAGGTCGGCAACGTGCAAGCAAGCGGAGGCTACGGTAACTGACGAGCATCAGGCGGACCATACGCTTGTTTACCACCTTAGTGATATAAAATATAATGGTTCCGTTTTGTTCCTTTTGAGGTAAGGAACCCTAAAAACCATAAAAATCTAGCTCCGTAAAAGATTACTTCAAATTAAAATGCTAGCTGATGTACAATGAGCTAATTCCCTGGAACCTCGATAACAAACATGCAATTAAAATTATCTTTCGCTTTAAAATCATAGCTGTTTTCCTCGTCCGACCAAAAAACAATAACATGTGTACATTTCAGTTCAAACATGCGCCTCAATGAGAATGTATTTTGAACAATATTGTGCTGCTCCCGCATAATGACGCACTCGTTTGATTGCGTAAACAACAAATATGACAAACAGGCAAATTAGGTTAAGTTGTTGCTTATTCATGAATTATCTTCAACTATTGTACACATATGCAATATACAATACAGAGTGATTCAAAGTTCCGAAATAATTAATTTCCGATGTAAATAATTGCCCAGTAACCAAGTTGCATGGGTTGCATGGTCTGGCGCCGGGCCAACGCAACGACAACAGCTGCTTGATTCCATGCTGGATGTGACGGCTCCTGTAAAGTTCTCTAAACACCATGGACCACACATGTTCTGGTACATAAACACCGATTTATGTACAGAAAACTAGAGACTATAAGATAATATAAATTGGTCTAAATGTTCCGTCAGTGCAAACAAGGGGTTGTAAAATTATTTCCCCTGACGCATCCAGTTATACTTAATGCCCAAGCGTGTTCATATTTACGGTAGTAAGTATTAGCTGATTATATAGGTGCCTAGTAAAGGCAGACTATACGTAATTATTATATTTACCAATGGTCCCAAACTAAGCAATACTTTTACTATGGCTACCATATAGACTGGGTGGGGGCGATCTCAGTGACACCCAGACCAGGGCAAATAGGCCGTTCCCGAAATTTACTTCTGGCGAGAATCTAACCCGCAACCTCCCGATACAGTGAGTCAAGAGGCCTACGCTCAAATCTAAAATTACTTTTATTCTTCGTCTAAAAATTACTTTTATTAAATATCTGTCACAACTTTCATGTTGCAGCCTTAGAACACATGACCTAGCCAATAGTTTAAACTGCAATTAAAGAGTAGCAGCCACAAATATATAATAAACTTCTTTGAAATCCAATATTTTTGCTATGCTTGATTCTCATCCATAGTATTATTTCGGACTCGTATAACACCCTGTAGTGGCGTTGCATATCGGGACTCAGCAACCGCAATCAAATGTTTAAGCACCTTGAATTGGATAATGGTCAAATATGTTTGATAACCTCATCCCATTTAGGTACCCAATATCATTATGGACGTAGAGATAACTGCTGTTTAATATCGTTGGGGTTTTTCTACGATCGATAAATGAATAGACTTATTGGAATAAAACTGGCGGTTTAATCAATTCTTGTTGTTCCCACTGATATTTGAAACGAAGGATATTCATCGGGAATTTATTGCTACTATACTTTTAAGGAAGTAGTAAACGTCTATTGATTGGTCGATACACCGAAACACGGTAGGTATATCGGATATACAGGGTGGGAAAAACGAACGAGTCATCCAGAGGAAATACGTTAAATCCGTAGCTGAAATCAAATAAAATAGATACGTAGCTAAAATAAGATAGCTGATTTTACTCAAAGGAAACATCAATTAATTTACAAAAATAAGTAGAACTGCATTCAATGATATTTGTTTAACACATCTGCTGGAGCCGAGAATCGAGCCGGTGAAATGTGCTTATTTAAAAGAATGATTTTTTTATCATTACATGCAAGTTTTTATTATGATATAGTTCCCAATGAACACCAACAGATGGCGGTAGTCAAATGAAAATTTACAGCGAAGTGTGTAGTTAAACGGTAACCTAGCCCTTGTGAATCACGGTAATGTAAGGATTCTACCGATAGCACACTATACTGATTACGGCATTCGGAAGCTGGAGTGGAATAAAGGAACTTACAAACATACATACATGAGAGAGTGTCAGGTATCCGAAGACGATGTCGGGGATAGAGCGAATGATCTAAGATACACTGAAGAGCGACCTTCACCCATCGACTTACCGGATCAACCCTAGATTTCATCAAATAAAATATGTGTCTGAACATATACCAACAGGGTTGCCATAAAGAATATGCTTAAGGATAAAAAAGCTAAAAGCTAAAAGCATGCACGGCTTCGTCGCGCGCTACTGTTGTACTGCGTCCTCCTCTATCGCATCAAATAGGACGCGGATGCGCAATGCTTCTCTGTCATACATTTTTGCTTGCTCCAATTTTTTAATTTCAAAGCCCGGCTACCGTTATTCTTGACTGGATTTTCGCAAGCAACACTATACACTGTGTTCGCAATAAACTTAACTTAACTTACGCCTTTGAGGCTGGTCGTAGCTGTACGTAAAGCATCACTAACCTAACCTAACCTATGTACCACAATAAATGATTATGAATTATGAATTATTATGAATTATGAATTAATGCAGGTTTTTAAACTTTGGAAAAAACTCCGCAGCCGAGTAAACTTTCTAGTATTGCAATCAGTGTTTTTTCACGATATCGTTAATACCTACGAAGATTTTAATAAAACTGCTCGATTTAATGGTTTGAGCGAAGGCCGCATTGCTCACTGCATCAGGTGGTTGCAGGTCCCATTCCCGTCGATGCAAATTCCGTAAATTGCTTCACGTTATTTGCCTTTGATGCTTTGAGATCACCCTCCATGCTTAGGTGGTTAGTAGTAGTCTTATCAATTCAGAGTCTATGGGGACTATTTAAGTATTAAGGTAAGGTAAGGTTCTATTGTCAAATACTATTTTTAAAACCCTACACCTACATCAATCACTAATCGTTCCTCCTACGAATCTCTGGCCTCTCTTTCCCTCATTCACTCTCTCATTCGTTCATTACTATACCTGCAATAATCACAGATATCGATAATGTGATAGGTACTAAATGTTGTAATTTTTCCATGGTTATATTTTTGCTAATGGCCTCTTTCCATTGAGCCGGGCCCAATGAGTATACGCCTCCGTCTACGTAATCTTCGTAAAGAAAGGTAGGAAACTTTTTGCTTCACGTATTAATAAATAAAATCCAATAAGTTTAGGTACTTATTGGATTTTATTTATTATTTCTATTATTTATTTACTTCTTTTATTGCCAAAACACACTGTACAAAAAACAAAGTGACAGTGTCATTTCATTTCATTTCTAGCCCGTACTGTCAGGGCAAAGGCCTCCCCTCCCTTTTTCCACTTGCTCCGGTCTATGGGTACCCGGGACCAATCCGTCAAGTAGGAGTCCAGCTCATCCCGCCATCTTTTCCTGGGCCTGCTGCGTTGTCGTTTCCCGTTGTTTGGGATCCACTGCGTGGTTGCTTTTGCCCATAACGTTTCCGGCATGCGGCAGATGTGGCCCGCCCAGTTCCACTTCAGTTTTGCAGCTGATTGGCCTACGTCAGCTATGCGTGTTTTGGAGCGCAGAATCGAGTTTCTCACACGATCGGTAAGTTTTACCCCAAGAATGCTGCGCTCCATTGCTCTTTGGCAGACCCCGAGTGAGAACTTTTGACGACCAGTTAATGACCAGGTCTGCGCTCCGTAAGTTAGGGTGGGGAGAATGCACATGTCCATGAGTTTTCTCTTCATTGAGAGTGGAAGAGCCCCTTTCATTATAGAAAAAAAGCAAAATACACAATCTAAGTCAGTATATATGTGTCTGTATGTGAATAGGTGAAACCAACGATCTTCCTTGATCGAAGGGTGAAACGAATGTAGTGCGAGTAACGTTTTCTTTTATTAATTTAGTGCACTTATAATGCACTTTTTATAAAAATATTAAGGTTTGTGCACACCTTGGCTGTGTAAACTTTTACTGTGCCAAATTTCATACTCCTCCGTCCACGCATCTTCGAAAATGAGGGAACGAACGGATTTGCTTCACGTATTAATATTAAGATGATGATGATCCCAAAGCTCTGTACCATGTGCTTTTACGGTTTGATATGTAGGTAAGATTATGCCGATACAATCGCTGTTTGCAACTGATTCTGTTCATGTAGTTGACGCGAATTATAATCGCTAGCGCGTAAGGAGCGAATCGCGTATTTATTCACGTACACTCCACTGGCTCAGCGACTCAAAACGACCAGCCACACGAGCTTTTATTAAATATTTTGGCTACACTAATACGACGAGATTGGCATAATTATTCCTAAGCGGGCCTCTTAGAAGAGATCTAACTCATGTGAACAAACAAACATTTTTCCTTTATTCTTTAGTAAAAGTTGCACCTAATGTGCACACTAACGCCGCTTCCTAAAGATTATGTGCCTGTTATAATAAAATGCTATAAATATATGTATATTTTTCATACGCACCATCGTTGTTGTCAAAGATTTCGGTATCGAGCAGCATGAAGCACTCTTCATTAGTAAGGAGGGCGCCGGCCGAAGCCGGCAACTTGTCCCAGAGGCTCGCACTCATTCTTGAGGTGGTTGATACTCTGGAAATTAACAAACACACGATTAAAACATTAAACCTTATGTACAAATAAAGACTTGTTTTGTTTGTCCTTTAACAGCTGTGGGTATTACAACTTAATTCGCATATAGAGGCTCCTGGGACTCCATACAACGATCGTAACCACCTATTACCACTACATACGCAAATGACGTACTACCTACTCCACCAAGCCAACTAGGAGCTCGGATAGAATGCGGGTTCCCCGCCGACATACCGCCCGCACACCGCCACCGCCTTGTGGTGCGGGTGACGTCATATTTGACAGCTTCTCAGTTCGCTTGGTGGAGTATTGTAGTATGCAACGCACGGGATTGGACAGATTGTTGGCCTGCGAAGTGCGGCTCGGGGGATTCGGGGCGAGGTATCTCATATTGGCGGGGGGCGGGGGTGGCCTTGCTATACATATGCTGAAATATGGTTAAAAGTAGTAGATAAAGATGTATACCGAAAAGCAGGCTAGCCTTTCCGGTGCCAATCTCAGCACTTCTTGGCGCATATTTCACTCGATACTCCTGATAAGTACCTTGTAACCTTACCTTTACGTAAACATGATTAATAATAATCATTCAAGACTTTATCTAAGATCTTTCATTATTCGCAACCAATAATAGCAGCGTTTATCATTCCGCTCACTGGTGAAATCAAATACAAAAGTCACTTCCCATGATTCAGCCTTAAATGATATAATCCCGAAGTGAACAACGGATGTTAATTTCAATTTGTTCACCTGGGTGACCTAATTGGAATACACTGCTCACGCCTCAGTTATTATTGCAGGCAGTATGCATACTTTACTTGGCACTCCAAACTTTTTAAAATTGAGTCGCAAACGCATTTAACAGCTTTACACGGCGAGCGCTTAGTACGCTCCTGGACAGTTACAGGAGGAGGCAACTAGGGCGACTCCAGGGAAGGTAAAAAATAGTAATAAGTGCATAAAACTTACCACAGACGTAAGCACAAGTCCGGAGGGATCAGAGTCCGATGGTAGTAGTGTTTGATGTCGAAGGACAAAGCTGTCCGGTGAGGGCGCCATCGCGGCACTGAAACACGACAAGCATTTATGTTAAACCTTTCATTCAGACTATTATATAATAATAATTTAGCCCTTTTAACGTCCCACTGCTGGGCACGGGCCTCCCCTCAATGCGAGGGGGATTCAGGCCATAATCCACCAGCTGGCCCAGTGCGGGTTGGTGGATTTCACATGTCTAAAGATATGCAGGTTTCCTCACGATGTTTTCCTTCACCGCAAGCAAGTGATAATCATATTAAAGTTATGATACACGCGTAGATTTGTATTTCATAATAATAATAATAATATAATAATAAATTATTATTATTTATTTCATTATATTATTTATTATTCCTATTACATTGGTGGTAGAGCCAAGCTGTTGCCAATTGACTGCAGCTCATGAACGGGTTGCCTCCACCGGGGTAGTACCACCGATACCACTTTAGTATTGCAAACATCTATAGACTACAGTAACTGCTTAACATAAGACGGTCCGTACGCTAAAAAAAATCTTTCTTAAGCGTGTAGACTTCTCAGTAAGGAGAATGCGCGGTTCAGCTAAATTTGATAAGATGTTTTAATTCTGACCTTTCGTTTTAAAAAGTATAGTCGAATTCTTTGGTGAGCTGATGCTCTTAGAACAAGTGTATTTTAACTATGCCAACGAGCTCAAAGTGTGCAAATTAAATTATTATAATTACTTATTTTATATGTCTGTTTGGTACCACTGTGGCACAAAAGCCTAAAGCCTCTTAGATAAGTATAATAATTCGAAATATAAATACCTAGAACAATGAATAAGCGTTCCAACTTATAATAATTAAATTTCAATTATATAAAGTTGTGACGTACATGCAAACTCATTTAAAACCGACGTCTTTTCGGTTGTGAATCATAAGTAGTTTTATTTAAACTCATCTTTGTTTTTTTGGATACCTACTGCGCGATAAATAGAATACCCTATCATTTATTTTATTTAACCAATCAATAACCATATTATTTTATGAAATAATTTATATGTACGGTCAGCAACATAAGTCTCTGAACATTCACAGTTTTTCAAATAGCTTGCACACTTTTGTTTCAAATCCATTGTTTTTCTTCATCTAAATGAGATTTAGACGTGTTGGTAAAGTTTGGTTTTGAAAATGGTAACGTTTGTAAAATAAAGATTATTACCGATTAAAATTGAGATTGTTCAGCGAAGGTGGTCAACGAGTGAACGCCGCGTGGTCAACGCGTGGTCCACTAATTTCTGGTACAGTTAGTAGACGCCGACCGACGACGCGGTCGGGTAACGAGTCGTTAGATGAGCGTTAACTTTTATTATCGACGAATTTATTAAATACTATCCTTCAATATATTCGACCTCGCTATATTCCAACATGATTGCATTAACTTTCGACATGAACATGCTGCGATTGATTACAAAACATTTTGAAATGTCTCCGACTCGGGTGTCTCTAATCTCCGAATAACCTAAGTTTCTATTTCATACTCCTGTCAACACCTTTCTGCTCTTATCATCACGTTCTATTGTAATTAACAAATATTTATAGTAGGCAGGGTATGTACAGAGCACTTAAAAAGTAAACATTTAATATAATATAATAATAATATCCTGGGACATTCTTTAACACACGGCTACCTGATCCCAAACTAAGAAGAGCTTGTACTATGGAAACCAAATAACTGATATTACTACATATACTACTTGTTGTTTGTAAATATACACTTAATATACATAATTACACCCAGACTCGGGACATGCAGACACGTGCATGCACACAAATGCATATCCCGGATAGGAATCGAACCTACGACCTGCAGCGTGATAGGCGGAACCTAACCCACCACGCCAACGGGCCCGTCAAAATATACGTCCGTCAAATTATACTCCATTTAAGCTTTCTTAGTGCCTCACTGTTGGGCGCAGGCTTTCTCTGAGTTATGGACGGTTCACCTAAAGAAGCAAGAGAAGAACAATTGAGCCATTAATATTAGAGATTCATATCCTAAATTCCTAGAAAATCCTTATCAATTCCTCTAATTTTCGTAAAACGATCACGCATTTACGAAATCCGCGCGCATTGCAGGTGTACCAACTCAATGTGCCCTTCGTATCACTTAACAGGGCCAGATAATATGATGCGGCAACCCAGCGAAATCCTTAAACCTTTACAAAACACGTGCAGTTTTCCTTAAACTTTATTGGGAACTGGGAAGCCCCAATATATCGAGATCGCGCGATTCCGGCTCATACACAAAAAGTTACTAGCACGCTTGCTTATGAATGAAAATGAATGACCTCATTGCTATTTTTACGCGAACGCAGTGAATACTCTTTACTCATTGTCTGGGTGAACATATTCCCTACCTATGGCTTAATATTCTTTAGGGTTGTAAAAAAATTAAACTCAAGTATGTATCATTATTTTTATCATAAGTAAGACCTCTATCATCAGTCTATCCAATAAATAAAATTGAAGTGTGTGTTTGTATTGCCTAAATATCAGCTTTATACTAAATGCATATGAAAGTATACTACTGGTGCGTTCCATTCACTGTTAATTTTCTTATTTTCGTTCATAAATGTCGTTCCACTCGAACCAACTTGTACTGAAAGTGATCATTATTATCGTTTTTAACAGTTTTTGTGAACGAAAATAACAAAAATTACGGTGAATGGAACGCAGCATATACGGTAAGTATAACAAAAAAAAACGACGTGTATTTAAAAAAAAAATTACTGTCTTTCTGTTTGTACCGGCTAATCTCTGAAACGACTGGACCGAATTTGATGGGACTTTCACAGATTTTTTTATCCACGCGTACAAAGTCGCCGACGCAGCCAGTTCTTACATCCTTACTTGCACGATTTTATCAACCGACTAGTTTTTGTTACTTTTAAAAGTAATTAAGTAAAGTTTCCTCCATTATTTTCCTTGAACTAGTGAACTAGTTCCACATATAGGTAAAAATGTATAAGGCCGGTCACTAAACCAGCTAGGTTATTTCTGTATTGTAGGTAATTACTTAAGACAAGAGTGCCTATTTTATTTAGACTTAAAGCTATTGTTAGTAAATGAATAAAATGACCTGCTGTATGATAGTTTGTTCTCTCACATGGGTCAATATTGTTTGTTTACACAGTGGATTATGTTTTATATTCTGTGCATAATAATAAAGTAAATAAATATAGAAACAATTTTTTTTAAAGAACAGACAATAATAATGAAACTTATATCAAAATAATTTATTTCAAGAACACTGTCAGCTTATCAAACTACACCTTTTTGTAATTTATCATTCTGAGAAATAAAGAATAGAGTAATCTTTGGCAATGTATCTACGTCATTCAAGAGATGTAATCATGACTTACAACAATGCTATACAAGTGTAAATCACGCATATATAGACTTGGGAAACTTAACTGTAATGGGATGACCCAAACACAGACGCGTGAAAGGAATAATTATTGTGTGATTGCCAGTTTCCTACGCGTTCTATGGTGTCGTAATGATTCTCCCGCGCAATCTGGTGAAAGCGACATGCAGCAGGTAGGTATACACAAGTGCCAATACTGATGGAACAGGTTGCAGCGTTCGTCATTACTAAATAAACACTCCCACTCAGAGGAAAGTACTATTGTGTTAATATCAGAGAACGGTAAAGGGCTACGGAATGCTATACGTCAATATGCTGCAAAAATAAACCATTATCTTACAGGTTAGATCAAAATAATTTGTACTTACAACATTTTGAATAACGTGGGAAGGCACACGAAGGTGTGCAAACTTTGGTTACTAGAAACCCATCTTGAACGCAAATATAGCACGGGAAAAACAAATACACTTCTTCTAGTAGCGAGCCATTGATGAGTAATAGGAAGGAGGCAAGAGAAGTTACGGGGGGGGTGAGCTCGCGAACGGGAACGAGACAAAAAACGGAGTTGCTAGCTGAAAAAATAATAACAATTTAAGATTAGCGCCATCTATTGTGGACAACAACGAGTTCTATACTGACGCAATATCTACTTAAATTGCGTAAATTAAACTTTTATTCCGCTATTTTTAAATAACTTTACTACCCAGCCAAGTGTAATTAGAATTTATCTACGATTAAAATAAATCCTGTTACCAATAGCCATAGTGGTACAACTACCTTTGTATCAAATCTATCTACATCTATACTACCATAACTACAAAGGGTAATAATAATAAATACAAGCAATCAAAATACGAATAATAATAATGATTTATTAGATACATACTTATATTGAGGAAAATGTCATACTATAACATTCCATATTTGCTAAATTGACGAGTGCTACGGTTTTAGTAGTGCAGAAATCTGGGACGCACACCAGTCTAACATTTTGACCATCTGGACCTGGAACAAAAACCCAGAACTTTACATACTACAGTATGTGGAAATGTATATGGCACGCCACATACGATGCTTGTCTTGTGATACTTGGAATATCCCTACTTATCAAATGTTTTCCTACAAAGTTTTTCCTTCCCATTTTAATAATGTTAGATTTACCTACTACTAACAGTATGTAGATGTATACAAGCTTATTTACTTATGAAATAATCTTTAGACCCCTATGCCGAGCATAGGCCTCGAGAGATATTAAGTTATATTCATCTTGTAGGCAGACGACCAGTGGTTCAAGCAGTCGGCTCGGCTCATTGTACGCGTAGTTTCGAGTTCGATTCAAACGGAAATAGACAAACGGAAATGGCCTTTACTTAATTTTCCTTGGTCTGGGTGTCACTGGGATCGCCCCTAGTCCTTTCCACCACGTTTAGGTGTTATTAAAATGCATAAGTAGTAGAACATTGTGGATCCCGTAAGGCGATAAGGTCCATTGTACTGTACAATGAATTACCATACAATACGATACCCATATGATAGTGCAAGTGTTGCTTAGTATGGGACCATACAGTTTGTGTTAGTCTGGCTTTTACCTTTGTAAAGCTCGGTAGCGAATTCTTCGGAGTTGCCGCAATAATATACAGCAGGGCAGTTATACATAATGAAAGGGTCTGTGTCTATACAGGGGGTGCACGGAACAGTATCGGGGCAAGTCGGCGCGAGATGCCGCCAGTGCAGCGTCCTCTTTAGTATTTCCAGGTTGTTGTCCAACTTGCTGTAACGCTTGATGTCTTTTATTGGTTCCCCTGATGTACCCAAGCACATGAAACCTAGAAACATGAAATAATACAACATGCTATAGTTAAGACGCTTTCTCATGTTATGTCTGGTCACAGCCATGTTTAAGCCATAGAACATAGTGAGCACACAGCAGTTTAGATTACACATTGGGCTTTAGAAAAAGATATCAGTTTCGTAGAGGGTTGTCTGTCCCTCATAGATGACGCTCCATATATCTGAAGCTAGATGATTATCTCAATGTGCACTGAATATTAATTAATTTAAACTAGACAAACCTCCAATATCACACTCGTAAGGATTCGAAACTCTGTTGAATGATTTATATTCAATCGACTTTGGGAATAGACCTGTAAAAGAAAGAAAATACTTTTTATATTTTAATGCTTATCCAACTTACAATAAAAATCCGGGCATATTATACTGAACAGTCCTTAATAAAATATTAAAACTGGGCCCAAATCTGAACAGTAGGTTAACTTACGAAGAGCAAAACAAAATCATTACTTACAGTAATGAAAAGGCTTTTGTGGCAACATTATGCCAGTGGGGTCCTTGCACCCCGGCATGAGGTCTAATGGCGCCACCGCACTGACGGCCGCTGTGAAGTTATCCACCAACTCCGCTGATGCTATCACATCCGACTCATTTAAAACAGTCTCGTTTGAATGGCTTGCAAATACTCCACCTGAAATGCAATTAAAGACAATCTTAGATCATTCCTTTCCATTTGTTTCATCTATTCTTTCCGCAAGAAAAGGTGAAACTGACTGACCTGACTGATCTATCAATGCACAGCCTAAACTGATAGGTTGGAAACATTAAATTTTATACCATTCACTTGGATTTTGTAAAATTCCGACCTTAAGGGGGTGAAACAGGGGATGGAAGTTGTATGTACATTCTATTTTGAGATCCACATATATAAAGTCTCAGGCGAAAGCTAGTCTCCAATCTAAACTAATATATAAAGAGGGAAATGCTGACTGACTGACTGACTGACTGACTGACTGACTGACTCATCAACGCCGAGCCGAAACTACTGAAGTTAGAGACATGAAATTTGGATAGTAGATATATTTTGTGACGTAGACAAGCAATAAGAAGCGATTTTGGAAAATTCAACCTCTAAGGGGGTTAAATAGGGGATGAAAGTTTGTATGCAAGTTCGTCATTTTTCAACTTAGAATTATGAAAATTTGTGTTGAGGTGTCTTTTTAAAAATAAAAAATATGGTTTTCGGCGTTTTTGAATATTCAACCCCTAAGGTGGTAAAATAGGGGATGAAAGTTAGTTGGGAAGTTTGTATAGATGTTCGTCATTTTTGTAGTTAGAATTATGAAAATTGGTGTTTAGGTTCCTTTTTAAAAATAAAAAACTTGAATTGCTGCGTTTTTGAAAATTCAACCCCTAAGGGGGTAAAATAGGGGACGAAAGTTTGTATGGAAGTTCGTCATTTCTGAGGTTAGCATAATAAAAATTTGTGTTTAGGTTACTTTTTACGTATTAAAAAAAATAATTTCATCTTTTTTGAAAATTTATACCCTAAGGGGTCAAAATAGGGGGTGAAAGTTTGTATGGATGTTCGTCATTTTTTGAAGTTGGAATTATAAAATTGGTGATTAGGTGACTGAATATTAATTTCAGGAGTTTTGAAAATACATCCCCTAAGGGGGTAAAATAGGGGATGAAAGTTTGTATGGAAGATCGTCATTTTTGTAGTTAGAATTAAGAAAATTGGTGATTAAGTGTCTTTTAAAAAAATAATAATAATTGCGTTTTTGAAAATTATACGGGGTATGGCATACGGGATACGCGATACGGGATTTTGTATATGGGATACGTGATACGGGATACGGGAAACGGGTTACGGGATATGGGATGCGGGATGCGGGATGTGGGATGCGTGATACGAGATACGGGATACGGATACGGGATACAGGATACGGGATACGTAATACGGGATACGGGTTACGGGATATGGGATGCGGGATGCGGGATGCGGCATACGGGATGTGGGATGCGTGATACGGGATACGGGATACGGGATACGGGATACGGGATGTGGGTACGTGATACGGGATACGGGATATGGGATGTGGGATGCGTGATACGGGATACGGGATTTGGGTTCCAGCAAACGGAAAAGGAATTTTTTAAATTTATATTCTGCGCGGACGAAGTCGCGGGCAAAAGCTAGTATAAAATAAACATCTTTAGTACTAAGTCAGATACACTATGCAAGGAAATCCTCTTAGTTTTATAGTGGCATTCTAAATGTTACATAAATGCCCCCACTTATAATTTCTCCTTAACTTCAAACACATTTAAATTATGAAACAAAATTATATTACCTGCAACAATAACTCTGACAATCTTAGATATCTCTTCCTGGTATTGTAAAGTTCCAGACAAGCCGGACAACCATTCCAACAGCAGATGCAGCGAGAACATGTGGTCTGCGGTCTTTGAGGACATGTTCAATCCAGATACAAGGACAATGTACCTTTGAATATTATAAAATGTTATTATAAAGCCAAAATATCGGAGTATTAAGAGGAACTCATGGAACCATAGTTACGTGGCTGCATGATGATGTTTTAACTTCATACCTATCCTCCGTCAATTTCGGTAATGGTTTTTGGATACTGCATCCCGCCCAACATACATCCTTTACTGTGAATATTCCATCTTCATCTTCAGATCCTATAACAAAAACAGCAATAGTGGTACCTTATATAAAATCTATTTAAAAAAAATATATACTTCCTTCACATACCTAACAATGCACAGATCACACCAGTCACAATGTGATGGACATTAATACAATCACCAACCAACTTGATCCTCTGCAGTTCATCCTCTAACACCAGGCTATCGGAATCATGAACAAAATGTGTCCTGAAAAAGAATTTATTCCATTGATATATTATTTTAAAAGTTATGGTACCTCCTAACATTGCAATGACTAAACTTATGCTCAGTGCACCACTACATGCAGCGAAAATTACACATCTGTTATCAGTATCACACACAATTTTTCAATCAGCTTACAGCCATTTTGATGCATATTATTCACCAGAAGACAATCAGAATTAGCAATAGCAAAATGTTTTGAATAGTATTTTCGGGAATGATTGAGTGGTACTGTGCCCATGAACTCAGTTACAGGACATACTAGGTATTTGAGATGGTAACATTTTCCCCTCTTTCTTGGTAATGTCTTTAATTTATTCCTTGTTAATAATAACTTGTATAAACAAGTACTTTTGTCATTCATTAGATGTGTCCATATGGCGCGCATGCCTCACCCGAGCACTCATATTATGACATTACGTCTATGCGTTCCGACGTCAAAACTGAGTGCTCGCGCGAGGCATGCGCCTGATGAAGACGCCGCCAATAAGTAATATTTTCATAGCACCTACTAACCTTGATGGCTGCGGAATTATTTCTAGCTGATCAGACAACTCTTTCAGAATGCTTGGCTTCAATTCTTGAAACTTAAACAGTGTTCCAATAATAACACAAGTTGTACCTTTCTCACGAAGATCACACAACTTCAATATCTTGTAATTATTCGACCATTTCTTCATAACCAATGGTGTTAGAATATTTCTGAAAGTGTTTAATCTAGCCGAATAAATGTGTGCGTATTGCTTTGAGAAGTCCCTTGATACTTGATAGAATCGTGTTGAGCAGTCGGAGTAGTCCACATTTCGCCTCTCAACTTCAACTGGATTGAACTGAGTTTTAGATTCCTTTACAGAACTAGATTCCGCTTTAAACAACATTATTTAATGTACTTGCGGTAAATAATTAACTTTAATTGTGGTGTAACAAAACATGCACCAGTAGGATTTATAATTTTATAATTTAGATAATCAATCAATCACATTAAAAATCAGCAGTTTTCGCGGTTTTTATTTGTTTGCTTGCTTGCAAGTCTTTTTTCCATTTACCCCAAGATTGGTCTCAATTTACCCTAGATTATTCATTATTTTCAAAACTACCGTTCTCATCTAAACGTTCAAAATGTTGACAGTTGAATAGTTTTTATTTTTTTCATTTACAAAACATTATGGAGAAAGTTATTATTTTTCGTGACGTGAAAACTCCAATGATGCCACAGAAATGGAAGGCGCCTAGCCAGCACAAAAATAAAAAGTTTATTTTTAAAGCTCTAGCATAATAATAATCTATCTATGTAACTATCTATAGTCTGATTTTTAATTAGACGAAGCCAACTGACAGCTAAAAAGTTCGAATTTGAACCTTATTTGTTCTATTTATATTGAAAAGTGACATAAGAACCTGTCAGCCCACTTCGTCTAATTAAAAATCAGACTTTATATTAAAAACATATTTAACTGGTTTTTAGACTTTTTAGTTTTTACAGTTACTAAACCAACACAATAGCAAAGGCTATTGTTCCCAAACAAACCCCTAAATCTAAGGCAAATTAGCCTGAGTTGGCAACCCTGCACAAAACAAAAAATTTAAATTGACATGTGACACATGGAGGTGACAGCCTGATTGAGAACTGACAGCTCATGCTTTCGTTTTTAAATGGCAGGCAACACTGCCAGTGCTTTATTGCTTTATATTAATATAAGCATAGTTTTAACAATATTTTACAATTTTAATTACGTATGTTAGGTACTATCAGGATGCGCATCGCATGATCTTCCCCTCTAGCTTTTTTTTATAGGTACTAGACCAAAAATCTCTGACACGTATATAAAAACTGTTTTCGAAATCGATTTGATCAGAGTAAGTATCGTTTTCGCGGTGTAAGGTGCTCCGTGAAAAATGCCGAATTGTCCCATTAAACATGTGCAAAGAAATTACAAAAAATAGTAATATACAAAAAGATGGGGTAACATTTCATATGTAAGTATTTTTGATGTAATTAATGCAATTTTTCTATTAAATTCATTAAAATATTAAATGTCATAAGAATCGAAAACATTATCGATACAATTAATCGAGTACGAATTAATCGAATAGTCTACTGTGACCATAGACGAATCTTTTCTACCCTGGCAACTGTATTTTTTATTTGTCAAATAATTGTCAAGTATTTGAACTTTGTAAACAAACGGATAAATACTGAATTACGCGGTGATAAACCAGTCGCAGGACGTTAAAAACGATTTACAATGAATAAATCATTAGTAATTCAACAAGAGAGGTGATTCACAAAGTTTACAGGCGGTGTCTCGCGGAATTTGAGGTGCAAAATATTTTGTCAGAACTCGACCATGTTTACCAAAGAACCGCTGATATTATAGGTATATAAGCAGTTTATTTTACAGTTTTTAAGTTAAATAATGTGTTTATTGTATACAAAGGCAGGCTCAAAGCTTCAGTTTACAGGTTTTTCAGTAAATATACATTGATCGCTTAGAGGTACATTCGATTGAACACACTTGATACTTGGTATTATTTTTATGTGTTGCTTTCATCTCGACCAATACATAAACTAAGGTTGCTTTATTTTTCTATGTTTGCTTGTCAGTTAACATCGTTACTTAATTACTAAATAAACAAATAATCTTAAAGCATTAAAGAAATTATCTTTTATTGAATTATTTTATTTTTCAGGTACCGTTAGAAGAATAGTCGAAAATTGCTCTTTACGATGACATTAATCGATTAATAATAAATCTTCAAGATGACAGCAATGCTGTGGAGACTGATGATGATGGGTTGATGAGGCAGCGGCAGGCCCACGCCAATATATGGATTTATCAGGAGTGGAATATTTAGACCAAGATTAAAATAAAAAAATAATTAAAAAACGCAGTAGCTATGATATGTTTGTTTTATTTTCCTAAAATACAAAAAAAAATAACTAACTCATGTTGAAACAAAAACACCCACTATCGAAAAAATTCAGATAAATACGATCTCGATAAATTCTTGATCTTGATAAACGGAATCGAACCTGACACTGCTCCGGGTCCATATGACCCAGAAGCAGGCAGCGTCTGCTACTGAGGCGATGAATCACATATGGCATAAATATATGTATAACAAATATTATCTTATTGACCAACATCAAAGAAAACTTAAAAGTGCTTGCGCTTGCATTATGAATAATAAATAATATGGAAAATAATAAATCAAGTATCAAAATTATTCAGTCGTATTAGTCAGTGTTGCAAGAATTAATCTCGACATATATACTTTTTGATTTGAACAGTGTTGTAGTAGTGTTTATTTATGATTGCAGACCGGTATTGATAAAAATATAATATATATAGTGTATAATAAACCTTGGGAGAGACCTATGTCCAACAGTGGACGTCTTTTGGCTGAAATGATGATGATGATGACATTAGTATAATAATACCTATTACGTTTATACGTACCTACCTAACAAAAGATATCAGCCAGGCCAGTGGCAGCAGATGGCGCTGGTCGAGTGGGAGTGGGGGGGGATGAAACAGCTTATTTGGGAACATTAGGTACTTATTTTTTAGATAATCTCATTTTCAAGGAACTGAATTGGGATGTACCCGGAATCATCTTGTTTCCGTTGAATATTTACGCCTCGTGAGTTACTCATTATTTCTTGTTCAGCTGTTTCAGTAGAGATAATTCAGTATAATTCAGTAGATTATAATGACAGCTATAAATGTAATAATGAGTATATGAAACTATCGATATAGCTAATTAGAAATATCGATAGCTTGAACAAAGTAACAAAATGGACTCGCAACACGCATAATTCAACGAACAAAATGTTCTGTCAATTCTTGGGGGAGGGGAGGTAACCACTACATTAAAATTGACGCACACTTACTCAAAACATTTTGTGTCATTATAAACGCACACGTAAAGAAATGTGCAACACTAGTATATTTTACGCACACTAAAAGATCTAATACGTCAACATACAAAATTTTACTACCGTAGGACCATCGGTGTAATAGGGTGAATACCACTATCGATATTTCTAATAAGCTATATCGATAGTTTCATATACTCATTATTACATTTATAGCTGTCATTATAATCTACTGAATTATACTGAATTATCTCTACTGAAACAGCTGAACAAGAAATAATGAGTAACTCACGAGGCGTAAATATTCAACGGAAACAAGATGATTCCGGGTACATCCCAATTCAGTTCCTTGAAAATGAGATTATCTAAAAAATAAGTACCTAATGTTCCCAAATAAGCTGTTTCATCCCCCCCCACTCCCACTCGACCAGCGCCATCTGCTGCCACTGGCCTGGCTGATATCTTTTGTTAGGTAGGTACGTATAAACGTAATAGGTATTATTATACTAATGTCATCATCATCATCATTTCAGCCAAAAGACGTCCACTGTTGGACATAGGCCTCTCCCAAGGTTTATTATACACTATATCTATACTTCTATATACTAATATATAAAGAGGGAAATGCTGACTGACTGACTGACTGACTGACTGACTCATCAACGCCGAGCCGAAACTACTGAAGTTAGAGACATGAAATTTGGATAGTATATATATTTTGTGACGTAGGCAAGCAATAAGAAGCGATTTTGGAAAATTCAACCCCTAAGGGGGTTAAATAGGGGATGAAAGTTTGTATGCAAGTCCGTCATTTTTCAAGTTAGAATTATGAAAAATTATGTTGAGGTGTCTTTTTAAAAATAAAAAATATGGTTTTCGGCGTTTTTGAATATTCAACCCCTAAGGTGGTAAAATAGGGGATGAAAGTTAGTTGGGAAGTTTGTATAGATGTTCGTCATTTTTGAAGTTAGAATTATGAAAATTGGTGTTTAGGTTCCTTTTTAAAAATAAAAAAATTGAATTGCTGCGTTTTTGAAAATTCAACCCCTAGGGGGGTAAAATAGGGGACGAAAGTTTGTATTGAAGTTCGTCATTTCTGAGGTTAGCATGATGAAAATTTGTGTTTAGGATTCTTTTTACGTATTAAAAATAATAACATCAGCTTTTTTGAAAATTTAAACCCTAAGGGGTTAAAATAGGGGTTGAAAGTTTGTATGGAAGTTCGTCATTTTTTGAAGTTGGAATTATAAAAATTGGTGATTAGGTGACTTTTAAAAGATCAACATTATTAATTTCAGGGTTTTTCAAAATACATCCCTTAAGGGGGTAAAATAGGGGATGAAAGTTAGTTGGGAAGTTTTTATAGATGTTTGTCATTTTTGAAGTTAGAATTTTGAAAATTGGTGTTTAGGTTCCTTTTCAAAAATAACAAACTTGAATTGCTGCGTTTTTGAAAATTCAACCCCTAAGGGGGTAAAATAGGGGACGAAAGTTTGTATGGAAGTTCGTCATTTCTGAGGTAAGCATAATGAAAATTTGTGTTTAGGTTTCTTTTTTCGTACTAAATATAATAATTACAGCTTTTTTGAAAATTTAAACCCTAAGGGGTTAAAATAGGGGTTGAAAGTTTGTATCGAAGTTCGTCATTTTTTGAAGTTGGAATTATAATAATTGGTGATTAGGTGACTTTTTAAAGATCAACAATATTAATTTCAGTGTTTTTCAAAATACATCCCCTAAGGGGGTAAAATAGGGGATGAAAGTTTGAATGTAAGTTCGTCATTTTTGTAGTTAGAATTATGAAAATTGGTGAATAGAAAAAAGGAAAAAATATTGCGTTTTTGAAAATTATACGGGGTATGGGATACGGGATACGCGATATGCGATACGGGATTTGGGATACGTGATACGAGATACGGGTTACGGGATGTGGGATGTGGGATGCGGGATACGGGATGTGGGATGCGTGATACGGGGTACGGATACGGGATACGGGATGTGGGATGCGTGATACGGGATACGGATACGGATACGGATACGGATACGGGATACGGATACGCGGTACGGGATACGGGTTACGGGTTACGAGATACGAGATACGGGATGCGGGATACGGGGTACGGGATACGGGATACGGGATGTGGGATGCGTGATACGGATGCGTGATACGGGATACGGATACTGATACGGGATACGGGATACGGGATACGGGATACGGGATATGGGATACGGGATGTGGGATGCGTGATACGGGATACGGATACGGGATACGGGATGTGGGATGCATGATACGGGATGTGGGATGCATGATACGGGATACGGGATACGGATACGGATACGGATACGGATACGGATACGGATACGGGATACGGGATACAGGATAAGGGATACGGAATATGGGATACAGAATCAGGGATATATGGATACGGGATTTGGGTTCCAGCAAACAGAAACGGATTTTTTTAAATTTAAATCCTGCGCGGACGAAGTCGCGGGCAAAAGCTAGTATATTATATTTTTATCGATACCGGTCTGCAATCATAAATAAACACTACTACAACACTGTTCAAATCAAAAAGTATTTAATTCAAAATCATTCTTGCAACATTTACTAATACGACTGAATAATTTTGATACTTGATTTATTATTTTCCATATTATTTATTATTCATAATGCAAGCGCAAGCACTTTTAAGTTTTCTTTGATGTTGGTCAATAAGATAATATTTGTTATACATATATTTATGCCATATGTGATTCATCGCCTCAGTAGCAGACGCTGCCTGCTTCTGGGTCATATGGACCCGGAGCAGTGTCAGGTTCGATTCCGTTTATCAAGATCAAGAATTTATCGAGTTCGTATTTATCTGAATTGTTTCGATAGTGGGTGTTTTTGTTTCAACATGAGTTAGTTTTTTTTTTTTTTATTTTAGGAAAATAAAACAAACATATCATAGCTACTGCGTTTTTTAATTATTTTTTTATTTTAATCTTGGTCTAAATATTCCACTCCTGATAAATCCATATATTGGCGTGGGCCTGCCGCTGCCTCATCAACTCATCATCATCAGTCTCCACAGCATTGCTGTCATCTTGAAGATTTATTATTAATCGATTAATGTCATCGTAAAGAGCAATTTTCGACTATTCTTCTAACGGTACCTGAAAAATAAAATAATTCAATAAAAGATAATTTCTTTAATGCTTTAAGATTATTTGTTTATTTAGTAATTAAGTAACGATGTTAACTGACAAGCAAACATAGAAAAATAAAGCAACCTTAGTTTATGTATTGGTCGAGATGAAAGCAACACATAAAAATAATACCAAGTATCAAGTGTGTTCAATCGAATGTACCTCTAAGCGATCAATGTATATTTACTGAAAAACATGTAAACTGAAGCTTTGAGCCTGCCTTTGTATACAATAAACACATTATTTAACTTAAAAACTGTAAAATAAACTGCTTATATACCTATAATATCAGCGGTTCTTTGGTAAACATGGTCGAGTTCTGACAAAATATTTTGCACCTCAAATTCCGCGAGACACCGCCTGTAAACTTTGTGAATCACCTCTCTTGTTGAATTACTAATGATTTATTCATTGTAAATCGTTTTTAACGTCCTGCGACTGGTTTATCACCGCGTAATTCAGTATTTATCCGTTTGTTTACAAAGTTCAAATACTTGACAATTATTTGACAAATAAAAAATACAGTTGCCAGGGTAGAAAAGATTCGTCTATGGTCACAGTAGACTATTCGATTAATTCGTACTCGATTAATTGTATCGATAATGTTTTCGATTCTTATGACATTTAATATTTTAATGAATTTAATAGAAAAATTGCATTAATTACATCAAAAATACTTACATATGAAATGTTACCCCATCTTTTTGTGTATTACTATTTTTTGTAATTTCTTTGCACATGTTTAATGGGACAATTCGGCATTTTTCACGGAGCACCTTACACCGCGAAAACGATACTTACTCTGATCAAATCGATTTCGAAAACAGTTTTTATATACGTGTCAGAGATTTTTGGTCTAGTACCTATAAAAAAAAGCTAGAGGGGAAGATCATGCGATGCGCATCCTGAGTTAATACATCCATGATCGATAGTGGTATTCACCCTATTACACCGATGGTCCTACGGTAGTAAAATTTTGTATGTTGACGTATTAAATCTTTTAGTGTGCGTAAAATATACTAGTGTTGCACATTTCTTTACGTGTGCGTTTATAATGACACAAAATGTTTTGAGTAAGTGTGCGTCAATTTTAATGTAGTGGTTACCTCACCTCCCCCAAGAATTGACAGAACATTTTGTTCGTTGAATTATGCGTGTTGCGAGTCCATTTTGTTACTTTGTTCAAGGGTACTATTAATTAACAAGTTTGGATATTTGTGTGAAATTTGTGTGAAATCGAATAACACAACACAACCTAGAGCAACCCACAGATTAGATAAGTTAAAGTACAAAAATAAAATTAAAAAAAGTTAGCGATAGACGAAACGAAAATGGCGGGAGTTCAAAAAGTTAAACTTAATAATTTAAACATAAATGTTAAAAACGCCCTTATTGTGGGGATTATAATAGCTAAAAATAGTCCTCGCACAGTGGGTTCAAAAAAGAAAAATGGTGATTCCAGGGGAGTCACTTCTTTCACAATACGTGACTCCAACATCGACACGATAAACGTTGATGTATGGGGATCAGAATATTTTGTATTAACTTTTTATGAGAGATTCCTTGTAGGCGATGTTGGTAAGCACTATTACAACACACTTTCATTCATCACAGCGATAGTTTTAATAAGTAAGTAACTGATTATCCACCTTGCTTTCAGTTGAAATTACGTCTCCAAAAATATGCGTGAAGGGTGGTGATAACGAAATGTTCAGACCTCAGGTAGGGTGCCAAACTATAATAACTTATAGTTATAAGGCGAGATTGTATTCGCTTTTTTGTTTTGTATTTGCTTTGGTGGCTTCACTTTCGTGTTCTATGCGCTCCATCTGTAGCTCCTAAATCTGTGCCCTTACCCTAAATCAGAGAGATGTGGTAATAAGAGTTAGGGACATTAAATATCGGATAATATAATACCCACATTAGCTAATATGTACCTATTTCTAAAAGGTCTCGTCTCCCTTCTACCTGTCGCTGAATGAGGGTATGTCAGATGTTGCCATCCACAGCGGAGACACGTTTAGCATGTATTTACCCCTTCTCCATATACCTACGAAACCTTCAGGGTATTATGGGCTTGCAGAAGTTCTGAAGCTGCAAGGTAATGTGGTATTTCAAACTTATCTTCTCGGAATAACTGAGCCTAGTATAAGAAAATGTAAATAAGTTAACATCAATCATGGGTTATGAAATGACTTTTTATCTTGACTGTACTCGTTAATCATTATCGTAATATTTTACAGAGGTAAATAGTAATGTCTACGTAGATTTATTGGTGGTGGTCAAGGCGGTGAAACCTCCAAAAACAATTAGAACTAGGGCAGGTAAGAATATTGTATGAATATAATGTCCAAAATCTGTTGAGATAGGCTTCGTCCACACAGGTGCTTGTGTTTCAATAAAGTTTTAACTACCTACTCCGTTTAGGTACAAGTGGATTATTTCGTATATATTGGTCGGTACTTATTATTTACATTTACTTACCTACACGAAAATTGAAAAATGTACCTATTACCTATATAAGCAATCAAGTGGAAAAACTGGTGCCAATTCGGTTTTCCATCTTTTAGGTGTAGATATGTCGGTACGCTGTGTGGAGATCGTGGACAACACTACACCCGCTTCAGTCAACTTCGATATCTTTGACATGGATACTATACAAAGGTATGGAATTCTTAAAGCAAAAGACGCACCACTTCGATGATGCTGCTCTCGTATGCTAATATTTTACCTCATAAATTGATCGGGTAGTGATGCTCATATTTATCGTCCCTACCATTGAATGGTAGTACGAGCTTCACACAGAAGGTCCGCGTAAAGTATCTATTTTAGCTAAGTTTTGTACGATGTTTGAGAAATCCGGAAGCCCCCCACTTACCCTCCGTCTGTCCCATGTTTCCTTCAGGTCGGCAACATACGAGCAATGCCTTTGGTATTCGACTGGGCCGTAGGTTCACTGTTTTGCCGCCATAGTTATAGGTACTTATAAAAAAAGTATTATTGCTCTCAATGCTTCTCCCTTGACGGGCCTTGACGTCGTCGTTGAGTTTAGCGGATAGCAGTAAGCACGCGACTCCACGCAATTTCTTAACAGAGCTGAAGAATGGCGTCCGCTGGAGAGCGTGCTGTTCATAGCGGACTGCCGCGTGTCGTGGCGCGCGCGCGGCGGCGGCGTGGGCGTGCAGGCGTGCGCGCGCTGCGTCGTCACGCACCAGCCGCACACCGCCGACGCGGAGACGCTGCGCCTGCACATACGCAACCAGGCCAATACACGTGAGACTCTATACTATGACAATAGCAGATGTACCTTTTAACTGTACCTTGTGAATTTCTAAACTACTTATAGCCTTCTAGATCTACATTATAGTCTGTAGTCTTCTAGATTTTAGAATCTCTGGGGGCAGGGGAGTTCAACTTCCCCTCGCGTCCCCCCAATAGACTCTTTTGGCCCACTATCTAAATTGGGATAGGTGGATTACTGAAAAGTCCTGGATGCACCAGTGGAGCCAAAAACCAGTGGAAAAAAAAATGAATTATATGATAGTACTAAGGTATACTCCTGAGCGGATAACTTTAGCGCCTCTTTTATTATGGTTTCATTCAAAATCAATCTCATTTTGCCAAACGATGAAGATAAATACGCGACTTTCCTAATCTTGACATAGAGTGTATCAGTCAGTGTATCATGTAAAATAAAGGCCTGGTTTCCTCGGAAAGTGGTACCGACATATAGCGGCCGTAATATATAGCGGCGGCGGCGGTGAATAACGCCACTAGAACGTTGACTATGTAAACAACGGTGTCAAACACCGCTCTCTTGGAAACCGCTCAATTTAGTTTACATAGCCAACGTTCAAGTGACGTCATTCACCGCTATATCTCGGCACCGCTGTCTGAGGAAACCATAGCTTTATCCATTAACCCGCACTGGGTCAGCTTTATTGGGTGGGCGACATCCCCCTAGCTTTGTGGGGAGTGGCATGCTTAACAGTGGGTCGTTAAAGGGATGTATATGTAGCGGGTGGGGAGGCGGCGGCGTGGGCGGCGTGGAGCGGCGAGCGCGCGGCGGCGGCGTCCGCGGCGCAGGTGCGCGACCGGCTGGCCGGCACCGGCGCCGGCGCCGCGCCCTTCTGCGCCTCGCTGCACGCGCTGCTCACGCATCTCGACTTGGATGACGTCATTGATCCTATGTACTACTTCTACTGCACCAAGCCAACTAGGCACCTGTCGGCGGGCAAGCTGCATTCACCCGAGTGCCTGGTTGGCTTGGTGGAGTAGTATTCAAAACTTCTTTCAACTCCTCGTATTATTCGTTGTGATTGTAATGTGAAAAAAACTATTCTATTAATTTTATTTGTACGTAAATAAACTCATTTTCTGAAAACAGACATTTCGTAGGTACAAATAAAATGAATAAAATATCATTCAACTTTAATGGCCGGCGCACATAGAGCACGGCATGGCATGGCATATTAATTTTTATCAATCGAATTTAATACTTATCCAATCGAAATCCAATCGTGCTCCAGCGGGTGCACCGAGAAAATGCTTCGCGATGCTCCGAGGCCGATCACCGAGCATTGAAATATATACCTTTTTTCGATTGGAAAAGTATTAAATTAGGTTGATAAAAAATAAAATGCCATGCCATGCCGTGCTCTATGTGCGCCGTACATTAGTAGGTAGGTTGGGCGCGATGACTAGGCTCGACTAGGTTTTTAAAGCCAGTACCAATTTAGAATTCACCAACTCCATATTACCTACCTACCAGCTCTTTCTTCTAGTCACCATTTTACATAAACAGGAATAACAACATTGAAGATATTCGAGTGCGATTCGCTGATCACACGGGCGAACTGTCTGCGAGACTGCCCGTAAACATATTGGAAGAAACACTTGGATATTCGGTAAATTTTATGTTGTTGCCTAATCTATACGTCATATAAGAAAGAACGTACTTTCCATAAGTTTTTCAAGGATCTTGCTAAATCCAGTCTAATCTTGACTTTAGGTGCAACAGATAAAAGCCATGTCATCAGACGAGAGGGCGGGAGCCCGTTGGTGCATCTTGCTGGAGCAATGCACCGCAAAGCTTGCGGCTTCGCCTCCCAGACTCATCGTGCTGTCTTTGAGAAGGGCTACCCAAGCCGACCCAATACCACTGTACTAAGATTACTTATGACTCCTTAACATTTTAAGCTAATAAAGATTCCTACTTGCGTTTAAATCATAATAGTTTTATTCGAAAATAACCCTGTACTTCCAAAAGCTTAAAATGTGGAAGATGAGACCTTGAATAACAAATTAGGCAGGTTCCTAAAAGGCCCTTGAGCAACCGCGAGACTATTGATCAAACAAGTGTAAATACGGGAACAACATAGTTGCTGTAGATCTTGCTGAAGCAGAGTCATGGAAAAACCCGAAAAAACTGAAATAACGTACGAATATACAAGGCGTAGGAAATATTTTGGAAAGCAAACATTATTCGAAGACCACGGACCGCAAATGATGGTTAGCATACCAAACAATCCAGCCTTTTATAAAAATTACATACTGCGGAACCCTGTGCACGTGTCCATTCAAAACACCGGTACTATGTCTGAGCATTGGGTTAATTCTGTTAGGTAAGTATCCTGTATTATTACAAATTAATGAAATTAATATAGTCTCAATACTAAACCAATCATTAATTGAACTCAAGTGACCTTAACTAACCCCATCTAGGACAACTAGTACAGTACTGTACCTTTAGCCTGCATGAATAACAATATTTTGACTTTGACGCAACTTGCATTCATCAAAATTGTAATATCACACTACCCATATCTTTCGCACTTTAGAGCTGAGTACACAAGTTCTGGAATAAACCACATCGAGGGTGGTTGGCCAAAAGACATCAATATGAACGACCCGGAAGCAACGCAGCGTTACCGCCGCAAAATCGAGAAAGATGACGCCTACATTCACGCCGTAATGCACCTCGGGCATGTGAGAAAATAGTTAAACAGAATACATTTCCTGACTTCCTCAAATGAAACAGATTCAAATAAATTTGTTTGACTCGCAGAGCATGGAACACAACATACTCCAAAACAACGCAATAGATATGTACGAGTCGTACTATACAGAGTTGCCTTCGATCCCTCCGGTGGAGAACAGCAGTTGTCACACTGTCAATGTGTACCGCGAGCCGGGGGTTCGGAGGCCGGTGCGGTCGCTCTCATGGCAAGCCGACGGAGGCGCGCGGCTGGCGGCGGCGCACGCCGATGTAGAACTCATGAGAACTAACAGGAGCCCACAGCTATCTTACATTTGGGATATCGGTAAACAAAAACCCACATAAATCCCCTTAGTTAGGGTCAAACGCACTTAAAAAAAATACAGTTTTGGAAAATCCTGATAGTTAATGCATGTCAGCGACATTGGTGCACCTCACACACCATCAGCTGTCACTTATCAAATTAAACTGACCCAAAACTGTGGATTATTAAAATTTTGCAAGTGAACCTCAACGCTAGTAAGCACTTCTACTTTAGAACTACATAATATCTACTCTACGATCTCTATCTTTTTGCAGAAAACGCCAATGCACCCGAGCTTATAATAAAACCTCCGCAGCCGTTGCTTGATCTGCAATACAATCCTCGGGACCAGAACGTTCTTGTTGGGGGAATGATGAATGGACAGGTACCTAAAACCCTTCGATCATTGGTAAAACCTAATTGTTACAAAGCCGTTAAAATAATAAAAAAATACCTGCTAACGGATCCTAGGTTGGATGGTGGGACATGCGGAAGGGCGGTGAACCAGCTGGTATTTGTCCGCCACACGTAGCCCACCGCGACCTCGTCCGCAACGTGCTTTTCATCAACTCCAAATCCGGAGCCGACTTCTTCTCTTCCTCACCAGACGGAGTTATCAGATGGTATGAAATACATACAGTCATATCTAATGGTACATAATGTAAGCTTATTTTCTCGAAATTCCAGGTGGGATATCCGGAACATAAGTGAACCAACAGATTCCATGATCATTGATATTGTGAAGTTGCCTACTGACACGCAAAGTATTGATACCGCTATTGGTATTTCGGCCCTTGAATATGAACCTACTATACCGACAAGGTAAGTTAACGAGGTAGTAGAGAGTAAGTTCAAATGGAAAGGCAGCTAAATACCATTCTTTTACAGGTTTATGGTTGGAACAGAAACCGGGTTAGTTATTGGAGGCAATCGTAAAGGCAAAAATCCTGTTGAGAAACTACCGACAAGAGTGAGTTGTAGTTACGAACATCAAAATTACACGTGAGATTTTTGAAATAATCCCAATTTCTTCATCATTTTCAGTATGAGGCCCATCTCGGACCTGTGTACGCTCTTCAACGGAATCCGACCTTTCTAAAGAATTTCTTAACAGTTGGTGACTGGACAGCTCGGGTTTGGAGCGAAGACTGCAAAGAATCATCAATTTTATGGACATATTCGCACCGCACAAAACTCACTGATGGCGCGTGGAATCCTGTCAGGTATAAATAATAAAACCGGGTACAATGTACAACATATTAATAACCCTTCTTCCGGGGCAGTCAGTGTAAAAAATACTACCTATGTGCAGATTTTCCCTAATGCTGGTGACGCAATGGGATGGTTGTCTGTCATGCTGGGACTTGTTGCGACGAAGAAGCGCGCCCATCGTCACAGCGCAGCTCTGCGATGAGCCCTTGTTGCGTCTTCGTCCACACGAGGCCGTAAGTCCTTTTCTAAAGAATTCATACAAATATATAGTGTCCGACCGAAGATTCGGTTTCGGTTTCGGTTTCGGCCAGTTTCGGCTCAAAAATCTAGTTTCGGCACCAGTTTCGGTTTCGGCAGAAAACCCACCGAACCTTTCGGCCGCGCCGAAACTCTGCGTTCGTGAATTATCGCGCGTCACTCGGTAGATTTCGGGAGAGTTCGTGTCTCGCGTTGCTTCCGCCATCGCCCATCGTCAGCTGTCAGATCGCCGGCCGGTCCGGCGTGATTGTTTTGTGAGTTTAGTGTTATTTCTCGCTTTATTGGACTTTATTAAGCATTGAAGTTCTTCCGTTGAGTTATTCACTCGGATTTATGAATGATGAGAATTAAGTATGTAAAAGAAAGAGGTTATACTTATTATATTATATTTAATTCACACATTCATCATTTATTTATTACTTATGTTACGGCACATTTGTTTTAGGTTATCGTTGTTGGATGAGGTTTTAAATTACCCAAACAACTACCAGCTATGATTTAGCTGTGTGTCACCTTCAGATAAGTACATAATATTTTATTAGTAAAATAATTTCCTGTTAGAGCAGTGGTAGCCGATCGGTTAAGCACGCGTGTTGCGGGCCTAAGGTCCTGGGTTCAAACCCTGGCTCACACCTCTGAATTTTTCGAAATCTATGTGTGAATCATAACTTTAATATGATTATCACTTGCTTGCGGTGAAGGAAAACATCTTTAGGAAACCTGCATGTCTTAGACATGTGAAATCCACCAACCCGCACTGGGCCAGTGTGGTGGATTATGGCCCGAATCCCCCTCGCATTGAGGGGAGGCCCGTGCCCTGCAGTGGGACGTTAAAAGGGCTAAATTATTAATTTGATTAAATTTCCTGTTGTCCGTATTTTTTTTTTGTGAATCGATCTGAACGTGACATACCTATCTACTTAAGTAGAAAATGACAACGATTACAATCACGATTGCCACACTAAATTATAAAAAAAATATGAAAATCCCACAAAAACCCTACATTACCAAATGCAATTAAAGTTTAAAATGATCTCAATTAATGTTAAATTAAGTCTTAAACACGTTGTGATTATAAACGCAATCGAAATACTCAATTAATGGGGTCCTTTTTTATAATGTAAGTGTTGATTATTGAGAATTTTTTTTTCCAAGAAGTGTTAACATGATTGTTATTTTGTGTTTATTTTAATCAGAACAGTAATATTAAAAAAAAAATATAATAATAATATTATTATGAATAATTATGTTTTCACATACTTCAATTATTGTTTTTTATTTCATTTAACACATTCTAACATTTCTAACTGTCAATATAAGGGTATAAAATAAGCCAAATTTCAGTAAAAAAAAGATTTTTAACTTGTCTGAAAAAGGTTCGGTTTCGGTTTCGGTTTCGGCCGAACCTAAAACAGATGCCGAAGATTCGGTTTCGGTTTCGGTTTCGGCAGAAAATCCTGTTTCGGTCGGACACTACAAATATAGTAGGTACTTTGCATTTTTTTCAATCATAAATTCTCATTCCAGGGTCTACTAGTAGCCTGTGGTAGTAGTAAAGGGACTGTTTACTTAGCTGAACTGTCGCAAAACCTCGGTACAGCAGATAAAAACGACAAACAACTTTTGACTCACGTAAGTAACAAACTAAACATACCTACAAATTCATGAATCATTTAAAACCATGTGCAATGTGATCCTTATGAACTATTTTCAGAATAAGTTGTACCACATAGCACGCTCAGTAAACATGCCTATACAAACATCTGAATCATCAAACATTTTTTGGAAATACGGTCCCTGACCATAACGCCTAGACATTTTAGAATGGTTCTTCTTATAAAATCGTGAACGTTACAAATCTATTCAATTATTTTTTTCTGACCCAATGTTGCCGGTTCGTTATTAGGTTTTAGAACGTGAAAACAAACGCGAAAGGATATTAGAAGCTCGCATGCGCGAGCTGCGGCTGAAGATGCGGCAGGACCGCGACGGCGGCGGCGGGCCGGCGCCCGACACCGACCCCGCCGCCAGCGACCGCGACCTCGAGGAGGCCACCGCCGAATATATGCAGACCATCAACGACTTGCAAGCACAACAAAAAACAACATAAACCACACACACAACGTAAGCATCGATACTTGTCCAATTATTATTATAACCTTGGTAAGAAAAGCATTGAAACTACATATTTGCAATTCATTTGTATTATCAGGGATATCACAGCCTGTATACACTTAAGATAGGCAGTTCCATAGTCTCCAAACACTGCACTATACCGTCTAAACAAAAAATGTTTTAGTGACAGGGAGGCAATCTGCCTAAAGGCAGGTACCTATTCCAAACTTTTAAAGCATTAATTACCTCGAAATTATTTGGGAAAATTAAATGAAATTTCGTTTTACATCACAATTATATATTCTAACACTTATGTAGATACATAATTTAGTATTACATCAAGCCTAGTGATTAACTTAAGACTTAAAAAATAAAGTGACCTCTACTGTATCACGCCCCTTCTACATTATTTGTATGTAACATGGTAGGTACTTAAGTAACTTATTATAATAGCATACCTAACTTTGTTCATTGAAATGCACTTGCATCATAAGAGGATTTCAGCTAACCGGAACGAAATGCATTACAGAAATACAGTGACAAATGTATTTTATCTAAAAATATATTCAAGATTTTAACATTGTGTTTCTTTAGGATTTATATCACAGAAATAATAGTTAGAATCAGTCATTCGCCCGGCTTCGCACGGCTTTTCTCTAGTATAAAGGGTAATTAATACCCAAGCGACTATGGAATTTAGTCCCAAATGTTAAAATCCATTGTGGAGCGTAGAAGAACTAACAAACAGACTATATTTTATACTATAGTTTTTAGAGATGGGCAAATGATATTCCCCTTAAACTTAAATGGAATAAATTATTTACATAGGTGAGTAAAATTATTTCATAAACGTCATTGATATGCTAAACGGTCTGATTCGATAATCTTTCATACGTTTTCTATGGGTTTGCTATGTGTTTTCGATTTTGTTGAACGCCACGAAGGACCAGCGGTGTTCGATGTTGGCACCAACACCACTGGTCGTGCGCGTGAACACATCGCTATGTTTTTGTAACACGTGATGTATTGTCGCCTGGGACACGTGCGAGAATAGGGCGCGCACGTACGACACTACGTAGTCGAGACTGGCGCCTTGAGGATGTACCTACAAAAGAAATGTTGATATCTAAAAGTCTTTCAATTTTAACTCCAACGTTTATGGAACTCAGACATTGATCTTCATGTTTAAGCCACCTTTGAAGCCAGTGTGGTCTAAAGTCCATTTTTAATTAGATTAAGTAAGCTGCCAGGTGGTAATTTAAAAAGTAATGGAACAAATAAGGTTCAAATCACAGAAACATGTCTAACTGTCAAATCAGAAGTAATTCTTTAAATATTTTAATTTATTAAATAAAATTGGGTAAAATAAGTTTTCTTTTCAATTGTTCTACGAATCGAAATCCTGAAAAAGTCTTCCTAATGTTGCAAAAGTTGAATGAAAGTGTTCTTGAATCAGAGATATCTTACTTGCAGGAACGCCGACATTACACCAATCAGCTTGGCTTCGCCGCAGCCCACCTCGACGTCCTCATTCAAACTCACTTTGGAATCCAAATCGTCGGGCAGCGGCGGCGGCGGCGGGGGCTTTACTATAGGCGACGGCAGAGGGGGCTGCTAAAATAAAATATTTCAATTGATATTAAAATCATTAGTGATTGTCAGTAAACACAACACTGATAATTTACTATGCAACCATTAACTTTGTATGCAACAAATAAATTATACTTCTTGATAATTTTAGTTTTAGTTTGAGCTATGATTCACAAACTCGATAGGACCCGTTTAAAAGGTTAACTTACATTTTTATCCATAGCATTTTGCAAAGCTTGTCGAGCTATGAATTGCGCCTTAAATTTCTCCATCTCTTTCTGAGCGTCAGCCTTTATAACATCAACTTCATTCTTATATGCCTCCAATTGGAACTGGAGACTTTCATTCTCACGCTGCAAATAAATTTTGTTAAGCACATGGACCAATTACTAAGGGGACTGGCCCTAAGCAACTCGGCCGAGTGGTCGGCCTAGTACTAACTTCGACATAAAACGAAGCGAGTAGTTCCACTATTTACCGGTAGATAGAACAATGAAAATGAAAAAACAATGACCACGTTTTTTTTTCATACATATATCTAATAAGGGCACCTCTTTCTTTAGTCTTTACTCTGTGGTTAAGCACTAATAAGTCATGACACAAAACTCACTACAAAATATATGACATTTAAAATGCATTTGTGGGAAAACACCGCAAAATCGAAATGACCTACTAATAAAATGTCTATAGTATAGTAATAAATAGTAAAATACAGAAAACCTTAAGAGTTGCTGAATAAATTACCTTCAATTGTTGAATTTCTTCATGGTTAGAATCAGAGTTTCTATTGTTTAAACCGCTGAATTCATTGTCATCACCATAAAACTTCTCTTGGAATTCCTCCTTCAGTGCTTTAAACTCCTAAAAATATTTTTCTATATTTATTATAGTGCTTAAAACACTCTTAAATTCTTGCAGATATGTAAATACATGATTTAAAGTTAAAATACCGTAGTTTTAAGTTAGCTTTAGTTCTGAACACTGTTTACTTTTACCTGTTATCTGCCGTCTTCGCGATCGCCCAGACTTACAGTTTATACTGACTTTACCCATACTATATGTTTCTATAGTCGCTGGAACAATTTGCAGGCCCAAGTTCCTTGGTCCAGAGTCTGACTTGAGAATTTTATAAAAAGCCTCGTATAATACAATATACGCACAGCGTAATACCCGTCCATGATAACCAGACCTACGTCATTAACTGTAGTTGTTCAAAGTAATGTCTGTAGATACCTGTGTCATTTTCTGCCATGTTTCAATGTTCTTCCGTTGCGGTTTTGTAAAGTGATCCCAGATACGCTGATGTGCAGCTGCTATAAACACTTTCGCCACCTGCTCGACTGAGGTTCACAAATAATTACGTTAAGATCAACCGTACTTATTGTACACATACCGTGATATATTCGCGATAGATCGTCCTCGAACGAACCTCAATTCTGTAGCCAGTTATCGCAGCGCTCTACGTGTACCAATGCCGTGTGGGCCGAGGGACCAGTCGCCAGTGCCGCCCATACGTCGAACTTCACGGTACGAAGATGTGGTGAGGATGTGTGTAAATACCTCATTATCGAGGGAACATACCGATCTCGGTTTCAGATGCCTTAGTAACTAATGTCACATTAGTTTTATATAATTCCATGTTCTCTCGGTAACTAGGTATTTACTGCAATTATAATGCAGAGGGACCCATTATGTTCTGACAATTTATTTTCATCCGGAAAATAATAATTCATTAAGTACATTATGGTGCAGTAAATTCCTTAGTATTAAAAAATGAATTGTCACAACACCCGAACTTACAACAAAACACGCCATTTTGTTGAGTGCTGTTATTAACATTGTTAATGCAAACTCCGCCTGAAGACATCTGGTGACTGCTGATCCAAGTTTGTATTGATCACAGGAGGTACTGCGACCATTCGCCAGAGAGACCATTTAATAAAAGTTACTATCATTACCAACACGAAATCACATTCTAGTTTGCTCCCTTGAACTGTAGACTACCACAAAATTTTTTCATAGAAGACATGTGATCCCACTCTTACCTTGGCAAATTTATTTTACACAGTAATGTGAGAGAGAGAATTAAGAGCTAATAACCAAAAACTTCACCAAATAAGGTGAAAGTTAGTGACTGCCAGTTTTACTTACGTTGGTCAATGACGTTTGAGATGTGATTCTTGATCTTTTCTTTGCTATTCTGCAGCTCATCTAGCTCTTCCTCTGCCTGCATCTTCTCGTTGAAGAGCCTACGAATGTGCGAATTGGTTGCTTGGATCATAGAGTAGAATTGATTTGCATTCTTTTTTGAGCACTCCCCTCGCTCCAACCAGGCAAGTAATGTCTGTAATAAGGAATGACTATAATTATTTTCGCAAAAAAATATAATTCTTGTCATATATTGTCTTTGAATAACATGCTCAATAGATCTGTGAATAATTAAAACATATGCAAAGGAGCTATTTTTATTCCTTTACCAATGGCTATAACATGTTTTTTATCTATGGTTAAGGCTGTGAAATAATTATACTTACTGGTAACGTATTTGAAAAATGCTCTTCATTTTTTATCTTTTCAGATAATTGAACCATGGCTACATTAGAAAACGGTTGAATTCTGACTGGAGAAGGCGACCTCCTATATGATGAAGGAGTTGTGCTTAGATTTGTCACCATTTCCTGCTGAGCGGTCAGTTGCTGCAATTGTTCTTGTTGAGCACGTAGGACCTGCCTTTGGCGTCTTTCATAGTCATTCTGATCATCTCTACACTAAAAGCAATAGATAGCATGTTAATTGTCAAAATGGAATGAATAAATGTTAATCTGCTGACACCAAATTATTTAAAACCACCTACCAAAGCATAATCGACATGTAAGCAGTTTGCGCTGGAATGTAAATTCTCATCCTCCTCCTTATCATCTTTATCCTTTTCCTTACTACTAGTCACTTTCACTCGATAACCAGAAATTGCCATTGCAGCATCAACACTCTCTTCCCTGTCATAACGAATGTGACAAAAGTTTTTCTTTGACAATCTCAAGGTCTGTATTCTGCCAAATGACTCAAAAATTTCTCTCAGTGTGCTTTCTCTTATTTTATCCGGCAATTTGCCAACAAATATTGTCCTGCAACCAGGAGGTTTAGCTCGGCGAAGCGGTTCTGGTGTGCCTGGGGTAGGAGGAATGAGCTTACAGTGTTTTAGGACTATTTCCTTCTTTTCTGGAACAGCAGCTATTTCACCACCCATACTGGAATATATTCCCATCATAGAAGGATCCATCATCATACCACCCATCATGCTCATATCCATGGTGGGGGCTGCAGCTGATGGTATAGGTTGTGGACCTATAGTGGCTATGTCCATTGGGGTTTGGGACATCATTTCCATTCCTGTGCCTGAAATCATCTCCATTCCTGTGGAGGGCATCATAGCTCCACCCATCATGCCCTGCATCATCATATTTGGGTACATGCCACCCATCATCATGTTACCTAAAATAAGAATAAGGTTATTTAATTTTATTGTTTGGAGTGTGTTAAGTTAAGTTATTGTTAAGTTATTGAGTGTTAAGTTATTGTTTGGAGGAACATTCAGTAAGAAAACTTAGGTACCTAGCTAAAATAGGTAACTAGGTATAATAATATTTATCTAGTATATTGCTGTCTTATTATTATAATGTAAACTGGCAAAGATTTGAACTTAAAAATACCTTGAGAATACATATTTGTCATCATCATCTGATTCATAACATTGGTAGGCATGTTTGGTATACTGTTTGGAACTTCTGTAGTTTTGTTGGTATCTTGATTTTTGCCATCCCGCCTTCGTCCAACGCTGTCCACTTTAGTAGGGGATCTTGATCGATCTTGCCTACTGCCTATTGGCATAACAAAATATTGATTATACCTATACTGATTCAGTCTGGATCTCCATGCATACTGATTGGCTGTACCTACATCAATCACATGCCTTACCCTAGCACTCAGTTTAGACATGGGATCATATAGATATAATGTCATATTATAAGTGCTCGGGCGAGGCATGTGAGGTATCTGGTCGCACCAATTCTTTAGCAATACCTAGTGTGCATATTATTATACAAACAAATTTATTAGCAACTTACTAACAGTTACTACCTATATAATCGCTAATCAAATCAAATTGACATTGAACATAACTTATAGTGTTCAGGGAAAACATTGGTATTTGGTTATTGTCTTTTGTAATACTTAATGCTGATTCTAAGAGAATTATAAATCACCACATTTAGCATTGAAAGGAGACCCTGTTCAAATCGAGATCCACAATTTGGTAGGTCGGTAGGCAATAGTCGGTATGGTAGGTAGGTACACAAACTCAGAATAAGTTATGTGTTATTTCAATGGCAAAGGATGTATTAAGGTTCCCTTTTCATGTGCTAACATCGCCATTATCGTAAAACAAAGAATAGATCTTGAGTATAATATAATACATATAGTATAATATAAAAATAATAGAAAAAACGAAAACCAACAAACCTTGCATGATATAGATATCAATCTTCTACAGGTGCCTTTTTTTCGCTTTTAACGAATAAAGATGAAACGTTAAGAGAGTAAATTACATGCCCCTTGTAATACAAAGAAATTCAAACATCACAATTTTGTCGTTATTGCAACAAATAGCAAAATAGAAATAGATACTTATGTACCTATTTTTGCCTATTCTAAAAAAAAACTTAAACACACCGCCGCACTAGGGATGGGTCTAAATTTAGTAAGCTGCTAAATTAATAGTGCTAAATTTATTTAATGTCAACACCCGATAAATAAATTCTAAGGTGTTAAATATAGCAGTCACAGATTAGATAGTTATGATAGTAGATGGATAGCAGTCACAAGAACGTATATTTACGTGTTACGATATCTAGGCAGGGCCGGATTTAGAGGTCTGGCGGCCCTGGGGCAACAAAAAAGTGGAGGCCCCTGGCATCTAATTATTTTTCAAAAAAAAAAAAATTTTTTTGACATTCTTATTTTTTAAAACGGCCAGTCTTATTCCGTTATAATAAGGTTCATTTCTTCCCCCACCCCCCCACAAGTCAAACCGGCCATCGTGAAATGCCGCTACTGTAATTAAAAGTGTTTATGTGTTTAAATGTAGCAGTTGCTAAAAATAGCCATTAATTTTAATTGTTAATTACTATTAGCATTTAGCAGTGTGATTTCTTTTACGTTTAAGGCCATCCCTATACCGCACCACAAGCCAATATGGTCAATGCAAGCCACAAACCAAAGAAAATTCATTCATGGCATCCACAAACCAAAGAGGATGTAAGCCACAAACTAAATTAGAGATATACCGAGTCAGGCCAACTCGAGTACCGACTCGAATACTGAGTAAGTACTCGAGTATTTAGATTATAGGATTCGATCACACGGTATTCGAATAAAGGTTCCGTCCGTGTACTTTACGGTATTCTAATACTAAGTCGGGTAATCAAATGCTTATATCTAAGTGTTTTTTTATTGTAAGTTAATTGCATATTTTGCTACCTTACTTTAATATATATATCTTCAATAGCTTAAAAAAATAAGATTTCCAAAGCTATTGAAATTATTTTAATACGACTATTTATAAAATTTATATGATTTTTTTTGTAAAAATAAAAACTTTAAATCACTCTCCTTTAAAGTTCACCTAATGTCGCTTAGTAAGGATTGCCTTTCAGGCGTCGATATATTTTTTTAAATTAAGTACTCGAGTAGGTACTCGAGTCAGGCTGTACTCGGTACATCTCTAGTGGGTCGTGTAAATTGTAATATTTATTCTGTGACCGACCAGGCGGGAATACATAAAATTATTTACGAAATTATGTGATAAATATCTTCATTTCTATATAACAAAATGTTTGTTATAGCTGAAATGAAAGACGTAATTCGAATTACACCTGAACACTTTCATCAGAGTTTAACAGAGTCAATTACAACTTTACTAAACAGAAAACTTGCAAATAAAGTAAGAAGTCGCAATGCATTCTAACCTAATAATCACTATTTTTATTAGTAATTAAATTTATCCTTGATAGCAGTTACTTATTTTTCTGTTTGCAGGTTGTTTTAAATGTAGGTTTATGTATAGCTTTATTTGATATAACAGATATTGGGCACTCGTATATTTTTCCTGGAGATGGCTCGTCACACACAGAAGTTAAGTTTAGATATATTGTATTCAGACCTATAGTTGAAGAAATACTTATTGGAAAGATCAAGAATTGTAGCAGAGAAGGGGTACATGGTAAGGAACAATTTATGTAGGCTAGCCATGTAACCGATAGGATTTCCATACACACTTTAATCACCTTTACCCTACGGGACAAATTTTCAAAAAATCCTGTCTTAGTGCTTATTACCTACTCCTGTGCGACATTTCTACTTCTACACCCACTGGCTTAGGCTATGCATTTGTCTTTTTGCCAGTTATTAGAATTTTTGTAGAATAGCAGGTAATTTCCCAGTGTGTGGACTGTATTGGTGACAGATGAATCCTACTATCCTTTATTATAAATGCGAAAGTTTGTGTGTGTGAATGTTTGTGACCACATATCTCCATAGCTGCTAAACCAATTTTAATGAAATTTGAGACACTTAGATAGTGTAGGCTCTGGAATAAGACATGAGCTAATCTTAAACATCAATTTCCACACGGGCAAGCGGCGGGGCACAGCTAGTATAAACAACTAAGAATAATATTCAACTATAATGAAGAATATATAACTGGTCAGTCAGTGCTATTCAATGGGAGTGACTAATTATATTATAACTTTTTATCCAGTGATTTCCTGAAATATATTATTTTTATGTTACCAACATGCACTTCATTTCAGTAACTTTAGGATTTTTTGATGACATATTAATACCTGTGAATGCACTCCAACATCCTTCAAGATTTGATGAGACTGATCAGGCTTGGGTTTGGGAGTATCCCAAGGAAGATGGAGAGAAACATGATTTATTTATGGACTCAGGTAATTTCATGGCAAGGTTGTACAAGATTTCTATGACTTACAAAATTTGCTATGACTAATGACCATGACAAGTACCTTTCTAATTGTTATAGGAGAATCAATAAGATTTCGTGTCACAAGTGAGGCATTTGAAGAAAGTTTACCTACAGGACCTCCTGGCACTGAGTGCACAGTACAGACTATTGCACCCTATAGACTAATTGGCGGCATTAATGAGCCTGGCCTTGGTTTACTGACCTGGTGGGAGGCACCAGAACAAGACGATGGTGATGACAATGATGAACAAGAAAATGATGAATAAAATGTTTAAATTAGTTCTTCGTTTTAATTTGTCAATACAATAAAACACAGTTTGTAGATATGCAACAAATATTATATTTTTTTTACATTTTTGTTTATGCAGAAAATACAACAATATGATATATAGATAACATGATATAATAGATAAAACATGTTAACCTTAAGCGTAATTCTTATGATATTTTGTCTATTTATAGTACACATTTTCTAACAATAAGCACAAACAATAACAGCCGAACATCACAATTCTGATCAATGTACACCAATTTTGTAGGTAGCAATATTATACTTATACTGAGGTAGGTAGCTCTTGTGTGTTCAAAATGAACCTTTATATTTCAGAAGACTACTTCGGAAATACCCTAAAATGCTAGCCTATATAACAAAATTGGTGTTCATTACTAAACTACATGCATTTGTGGTAATAATAAACTAGGTACTTGTCAGACATATGGTAATTGTTCTTTTTTTTAAATGAGATGTGAACTTACTACAGTCCCAAGATAAGGAATTCGGATTATTCTTAAAAAATAATGTCTTTAAAATAAATGTAGATAATTATGTAATGAGATCATAATAATCGCAGTGATGGCAGACACTGAATGAGTTCGTCTTATTTGATGTCTATTCTTTATCACCCAAATTTAAAGAAATTGATGAAGTTACACTGATATTACAAATCACTTTTGTTCCTAGAAATGCTTTGTAATACCATTGTTAACTGGTTACAAAACTATAAATTAGGGCGTAAAACTATAATGTTATTACAAAAATATACTAGCATGCTACGTAATCATGCTAAATTCTATACTAAATACCGTCACTGAGCTCCACTAAGAGTCCAATTCACTTACAGTAACCTATCCAATTTATAAAAAAGATAATTTCCAATTAGTTCAGAAGATTGGCGACCCTTTTTCGGCACAATTTCGCTTTCAATCATACATAGACATTTAGCGATACCTATTACTTTGAATGTTTTTAGGGTTCCGTACCCAAAGGGTGCCAACGGAACCCTATCACATTTTTTGTTGTATTAACTACACGCACTACGCCAATATCCTGTTTCCACTAACAAAATAACTTGTGAGTCTTCAGTTTCAATTACTAAAACTTACTGCTTATATTAAAACAACAAAATGATAATCGTCGCAACATCAGCACCAAGAAGCCTTACGGCCCGGCCATGACCTTGTCGCTATCAGCGACAGAAGCGCGCGGGGGTAATAAAATGTTGCATCTCGCCACGAGCTGCCGCTCTCGGCGGCAACGCGCGCGATGCAACATTTTAGTACCCCCGCGCGCTTCTGTCGCTGATAGCGACAAGGTCATGGCCGGACCGTTATTATGTAGCTAAACGGCTTTACATCTAATGCAACAACTTTTTTGCAAGGACAATATTCTTACAAAAAAAAACATTATGGCAATATTATAGATAATATAATACATAATAGCGCAGAAACAAGTGCGCACTGAGTGTTATATTTTATCTGTATTATTATGTGAAATTTTTGTATAAATAATGAAAACTTTAATAACAGGCTAGTACAATACACAATTATTGAGTACATCCGAATAATTATTTTAAAGAATTCTATATAATTGGTCAAATATACAATTTCTATACAACACACTGATTAAGTAAATACATAGAGTATACACGGTAAGTTCTGGCATGGTCGATAGGTTCCGGCTGTAGGTGGTTACTTGAAGGAGTAGAGAAGCGGTGAGTTGGTGAAGTGGTGTGCGTTGTTGATGTGTGCGATGAGCCGCCCGTCGAGCAGGTGCCGCCCGTACTGCACCGCCTCGTGCTCGTCCTTCGCGAGCCCGCAGTTCATGAGCCAGTTCACGAGACACGAGCCGCGGAACACGTCTCTATATACTCGCATACGCCACCTAGTACACGACCAATAACTCATTAAAATACTAATAATACATCCACACAGTAAAAAAATCTATTAGGTGGTATATCCAATCCAATAAAAAAATATAGTATATTGGCTAACTGTCAAATGAGCCAACCTACCAAGTAAGCGCTTGACTTCTTGCCTGCAGTAAAGCTGTCAGGATCGTAGTACCTACATAGTGTTATCTCCCGACTACCGTAGGATACAGGCGTTGTGTATGGTCATGTATGTGGGAAAAGGCTCCCTAGAGCCTCATTAAAATAGTAAATCGATTTTATATGGATACCATAGCTCGCAGAATAAGAGGTTCATGAGGTAGGATCGAAAGTCCCGCATCCACATTACCCCGCGTAGCTACCTCGAGATCTGGAGCATATATTTACTTGTTAAATCTTAATATATTTACCTTGTATCCTTAGCAATGGCTTCCTTGCATCGCGCCAAGTGATGTGTGATGAACTGATCACAGACATGTTTTGTTTCAAAGCTGAGGTCCTCTATAGATGGTAGCAACACTGCATCTCCTCCATGCCTGAACAATATTTAAAATTGTAACTAAGCAATCACCGCACAATCGCGTGGTGTAGTCAGAGATCTCATTTCTCTAGCATTTTCAACTGTATAATGATCTTATAATGTTACAGTTTTCAGACGTCTTCAGGGATACATGAATGTAAATAAATAAATATCGTCTGACTAACACACCAACCGTCCCAAACTAAGCGATAGTTGTGACTCCCAGACCAAGACAAATTACGAAAAGGCCGTGTCTAAAATTTACCTCTGGCGGGAATCGAACCACCTGATGCAGTGAGCCAAGCGGCCTACGCTCGAACCACTGCACCAAGCGGTCGTCTTGAGGATTGTATTGTTTGTTTTCCCAAATTATTTTATTTTATTTTTATATAAAATATATCTATCAAGTTGTTTGGAATAATAAAAGAAATTGAAACTGTTAAACTGTAAAAACATCAAGCATATCGCGGTTGCGATATAAATAACATCGTTCCATTCACTCGTTCGGTCCTGAAGGTAGCTTGAGCTGTAGGATCGGGCTAATAAAGACGAGTACCTCAGAATGACTAACCATTTCTTTCTCAAATATCTGATGGTCGGTATGACTATCTCGCCGGGGTCAAGTCCGAACAGTACGAACACGACGAGCGACTGGCCGTAGTTGGCGACGATGTCCAGAAACTCGATCTCAACGAACACGCCGCTCTCGTCTTTCAACATCATACGCCATGTTGTGTATGTTATACCCTTAAAAAATAACTCAAATCGAATGATGCGGTAGAGGTCATTTTTGAGCGAAATAAAATATCACGGCGCCAGTATTTCGGGACAGAGCCTGTTTCAGAATCGTCGGATTACCTTAATCTACCAAAAAAATATTTGACGTTTTAAGAGTTCTTCCATAGAATATCTCTCAACATCACAGAAGATCGGCCTAAAGCACCAGCCTACAGCTACATTTCGTATGCTGAGTGCTATAAAAAATGTATAATATGTGCTGGGCCAGCGTGGTGGATTATGGCCTGAAAACCCTCGCATTGAGGGGAGGCCCGTACCCAGGAGTGGGACGTTAAAGTGCTAATATTATTATAATACTAGCTTTTGCCCACGACTTCGTCCGCGCATATTATATCCCACGGGAACATACTATCGGGATAAAAAGTATCCTATGTGTTAATCCAGTTTATAATCTTCATTCACAAATTTCATCCAAATCCGTTCAGTAGTTTTTGCGTGAAAGAGTAACAAACATCCATACGTCCATCCAAACTTTCACATTTATAATACTAGTGGGATGTGCAGAGTGATAGAATGATGTTAGTAGAGGCTCACAATGAACATGCTGAGGTTGTAGAGTATGATGAGCACGGTGTGCTTGAGCAGCTGGTGTCCGCGGCCGCGGCTCTGCTCGGGCGGCAGCAGCCCCAGGCGGCCCGCCGCCGCCTCCAGCTCGCGCACGTAGCGGCACGCGCCCGCCCCAGCTGCCTCCCGGCACCGGTGCTTTTGGGACGGTGGGCACGCGCACTCCCTGCATACAAATCAGAGTTGCAAAAAAACACGAAAATTTAAAATGAAAACTGTTTAAAACGTGTTTAAATCATTGTTTAAAACATTGATTTAAATTAGAAGGAATAAATCACAGTGTTTAAAACATGTTTTAAATGATTAAAACATGTTTTAAAACAAGGTGATTTTTTTCGTAACAACCCTGATACAAATACACAATCTTAAGGCCCGCGACATACATACGGAAACTTCGATATTGATATCGATAATCGAATTCATATCGATATTTCGAAATGGAATTCCGTACGGAAATTCCGTATGTATGTGGCGGACTTAGTCCCACAAAAAAAAAACTATCTTACCACCAAATTAATTGATATTTTTAGCCAGATTGCAATGGTTTTACAAAGCATGTATAAGAACAAAAGTGATTTGTAATACCATAAGAACTTTCTATAAAGGGAAGGTCCAAAATGTATGAATCAAAAACCCAGAAACGATACTAACTGTATGCGGATCAATTGCTTATAACCAGCGAAATAACCCTACCTAAGTCGCAGACCCCAAATCTATGGGGTATCGGAGCTATAGGTTGACAAACGGCCGAATACTCAAAGGCTACTTAAATATTTAAGTCCCACTTAGCAGTTTGAGACGTCGTTAACTGTCATTTTTTGTATGGCGCGTCAAAGTTAAGCAGCTCTCAAATTTAAGTTGCGTACGAGTATTCGGCCGTAAGTATGCAAAATCATTATCTACTAAGGATTTTCTTAACACTAGTACCGAAATCAGTCATTCTGTCTACTGTACTGACACATAGAAGATGATGACACACGACGATAACACTAGGGCCCGTATTAATAAATGCGTCTTAAATTTGATCGATCTTAAGCATATCTTAAGATGCAGTTTTGACGTTTAATGTATGGAACACCTTTCAACAACATTTCTTGAGCTCGATTTATTAATACGGGCCTAGGAGTGGTGACATACCTGTCGTTGTCCCCCATGTCCTCGATGTCCTGTGAGTTGGGGAGTCCGGACTCGCAGGTGGGGTCGTTGGAGCAGCACCCCTGCTTGCTCGGCGACGGGCTCGCAGTTATCGCACCGTAGCATCCCCCGCCTATTTCAATATTTATTTATTTATATAATTAGAACATGAACGGTCAATAATTATTATAAAAAACGAAGAAAACACAGTGAGTAAAAATAAAGAAGACGAGAGTAGACCTAAATAATTAAAACAAATATAAAAAGCATATCCTCATTCATACGTTCCTCTCGCAAAACTTCAAACATTCTGATAAAATCTTCAGCCCTTCATCCGCGAACAAATCAGATTTTGGATTGTAATCCAGGAGCTGATTGAACGCGGTGAGGGTGCGAGGCACGGGGGAGTGGGCGCGCGCTAATGTGCGGCAAGAGGGCACGGCAAACATTATGTGCCTTATATTGTACAATTCACAATATTAAGTTGGAGCGCAGCATTCTCGGTGTAAGACGCACTTATCGGATGCGGAATACCCTGCTGCGTTTCGTGACCCGTATCGCAGATGTAGGAACGAAAACAGCTATACTTAAGAGGACCTGGGCGGGCTACCTGAGCCGTATGAGTTCGGAAAAGTGGGCCAAAGCGATCACCGAGTGGGTCCCAGAGCACGAACATCGTCGCCGAGGTAGACCCTACAAACGATGACCTCGAAGCTCAGCTAGACAGATGGTATGAGAGCCCAAGACCGCGATGGATGGAAGAAGATGGGGGAGAGGTTGCCCAGCAGTGGGACACAGTTAGTTAAAAAAAAGTAGGTACGGAACCCTCAGGGCGTGAGTCCTACTCGCACTTGTCCAGGTTTTTCACGGTAAGTATCAGTAAAACAAAAATTACCGTTAGTATAGAGCGACTGTGTCTGCGATATGGGTTCTGCGTTTTCGACTAAACTGGTGGTTTCTTCCGCACCGGTCGCTATTTCGGCGGCCAGCGACGCGAACTGCGCGCTGCGCCGACGGAACCTGATGTACAACATCAGACATCCTGTCGTCACTGTAATCATACAAATATGTTAGGTTAGCTTACCTATTCAACATCTAGGGTTACACAATTTCGAAATATCTGCCCACTTCTTCGTACTTTATTGAGTACCATAATTATTATCACTATCATAATCGCCTTACAAATAATCTTTTTGACAACTGCTTGGTCTAGTGGTTCGAGTGTATGCCATTCGGCACACTGCATCGGGTGGTGGTTGCGGGTTCCATTCCCGCCGTGAACGAATTTCGGAAATGGCCTTCGTAATTTGCTCCGATTTCGGTGACACTGGGGTCGCCTGAGTTCATTGTACGAAGCATTGCTTATTGCTTAGTTTGGGACCATACAATTGGGTGCGCACTCAAGCGCCGCTTCGCCTTATCCGAACCATCAGTTATGATATTATGTAAGTGATAGTAAGACAAGAGGTATGGCATAATGAGGAGACCTTTGCCTTTGAGAAGAAAATATCTTACCGGTAAGACAAAACACGAGCAGGCATAGTCTAATGGCGTCCGTGGCCTTGCACTCGAGGTCGCCGTCGCCCTTGGTCGCGAGCAGGATGGCCACCATGACGGCGGGCGCGCCCCACGCCACGAACCCCAGCACCGGCCACAGAGTTACCACGAAGCACGGCCCGCGGCTCTGGACGAAGGCAATTGGTTACACATAGAATAAGCCATCGACGTCGATCGATAGTATTACCCATAGACGGCGCATAGCCGAGTACCTCCGCTCTCCTGGGATATTCTAATCCATAAACTAGGCAGTAATTCATAAGGTAGTGGTAATCCACTGCGTAACGTTCGCAAATGACATTTTGATTGACCAAGCCAATCGAGATTCGCAGTCTTCCCCGAAACCCCTGCCAACTTTTGAGGATTGCATTCGTATATAATTGCTGTTTCTGTGTCCGCTTAGTTCTTCTAAATGCATCGGTTTCTAATACGGACGAAAACAATAGCAATCTCCTTTATTGAAGGCGGACAAAAAAATAAAACTAATTACAGTATTTATGTAATGCCAAAATGGGACGACCCAGCCGCTCAATTCAGAGCGATACAAGGACACAAATAAATAACTATACTATCTTACCTGCAACATAAGCATCCCGACGGACAGCATAGACGTCCAGAGCAGGCAGGAGTACATGCTGAATATTCGCACGGCCTGTTGGACGGTCGACTGCCAGGTCACCGTGGTGTCGAGGACGGGCCCGCCCCATATCACGCTGATAGCGAGCACCACCTGCAATAATATCGTATGTAGGGATATTTTTATAACTACTCTAACATAACGTAATAGTTATGTAGTAGTTGTCCTATTTAAAATCTCAAATATGTTTGAACCAGGCCCGGGGTTATATTGGTTAATTTTATATTTATAGACGTGGCGGTTTGTTTGTACGGATTAAACGTTCAAACACCGGTCTTGTTTGACAAAAAAATCCTTGAAGACCGCTTGGCGCAGTAGTTCGAGCGTACGCCGCTCGGCACACTGCATCGGGTGGTTGCGGGTTCATTTCCCGCCAGAGGCAAATTTCGGAAACGTAAATTTTCCTGGTTTGGATGTCACTAGTTTCGCCCCCAGTTGTATGGTAGCCATAGTACAAGCGTTGCTTAGATGTTTGTCTTGTAATAATGAATAAATGCCTTAGGATAGGTCTTTGCCCAGTTTGTTTGGGACAGTTAACATGCTTAAAAAAGATATGCCTTGTTCGCCTGAGGTTATATGCGCGGCTTGAAGGCGGAGAAAGAAGGAATCACATGGGTAGGAAAAAAATAACATACCTGCGACACAATCAAGCAGAGTGTCAATCTATGAGGCATTCTTTTATACTTCTTGGTGACTGAAAACACCACCAAAACCCACAACGCAGCGACCAGCGCCACGATCGACAGATCAAACCCAAACCTCCTCAACTGATCTTGAAAATCTTTGTTTATTGATATCATTTGTGCCGACACAAACATCATAGGGCCGGACAGAAATGTGCAGATCACCATGGATGATGCCATCTGTAATTAAATTAATTAATTAGATTGAATTAATAATTGATAACATATGGTGCGTTCCATTCACTGTTAATTTTGTTATTTTCGTCCACAAAAAGTGTTAAAAACGATAATAATGATCACTTTCAGTACAAGTTGGTGCGAGTGGAACGAGATTTGTGATCGAAAATAACGAAATTAACAAAATTAACAGTGAATGGAACGCACCATTGGTAAGCAAGCGCTATCCCCAAATCCACCGACGCGCTAACAATGGCTCAAGCCAAGAAAAACTTTTATTTATGTCAGTCAAGGAGATTAATCGATGTCGTTTTAAGCTCCTGGATAAAGGTTTTTCTATGCGGCATGAGTCACATTCCTCGATCAACATGAGGAATCACTTTTTCTATTGATTTTTTTAATCAGCAATAAGTACTTTATTTTTAAACTTGCTAAAGATGATGATAAGACGAACATGAGAAAAATCTATTTGTCTCATTCTCTCATATGCACTAAGACAGACAGATAGAGCGACTCAGCGCGACGTAGTCTTGTGACGGCGCGCTAGCTAGGCCTGCTGAAGTGGAAAAAATACAGAATAGACTTTACAGTAGACTTACAAGATCGATCTCTAATTGGTACAAATTGGAGAACACAAAGACCGCAGGCGCGGTTGGTATAGTGCCATACAAGAACGCATACGTAGACAGCGACAATGTTTCAGATTCGTTTGCACCGGCATCCAGTGCACTGACGCTCTCCCTCATAACTACGGGCAGTATAATCCTAGAAAATAGAAAAGCCAATGAGTTTTATATTCCCTACCACCATGATATTTAGGCCCACACATACTAGCGGACAATGTGATAGGTAGAGATAGAAGACTTTATTATACAAAATTACAAACAAAACAATAAATAAATAAACAACAGTGTACAGTAGGCGGTCATATCGCAAGCTGCGATCTCTTCCAGACAACCTTTGGATGGAGTGGATTCCGTAATAATAAAGTTCACAAGAATTTTATTAATGTAAGCCAAAAACAGCAATACTTAGAATCATACAGAGTAGTAGTAGTCTACTAAAATAAGACACTCTTGATAAAAATATCTTTGCAGACTGTACATAGGCAAAGGCATACCTATAGGGAATCATTTGTTTATTGCGAATATAAAATAATCTTCTTATTACCGTGTCCGCCAGTATGCACTGGACCTAAAAGCGTACAAGTATAATACGTACAATTTAACCATAATTAATACACAAGGTAGCAGCAGTGCCGGACCCTTCAATCTATGGATCTGCCCCACCATGCGTAATCCAAGTAAGAATAAAGCAGTTGCTGAGAAAGACTGGCCAAATACCTTGAAATAAAAATAAATTTTACATGTTAGTATGTTACAGTGAGTTCAGATTGGAAGAATAGAACATAGTCATGGTACTAGATAAAGATTCACTGAATTTACAGTAAAATATTCTTTAGAATCAAATCCAGTCTCATTGCAACACGAAAGGCATCATTTGCACTTTGGCGACCTGAATGGGATTGGGAGAAGGGAAAAGGGAGGGTGACATGCAAGTGCAATTTATGAGACTGTGTGTTACTGAATAAAATGCACAATCCTCTTTTCCACATGTACAGTTATCAAGAAAAGCTTAAATAAAATTTTCAAAGATATAGGTAGGTACATACCTGCAATAGTCCTTCAATATAAATTGAAATTTGGTGTTTGAAAGCGATATTACCAGCGATGCCAAGAACAGTCATCACCAATACAGGATTTAATGCAATGCCTTTAGCTATTTGTTTTAATAGTTTTATTGTGCATAAACCCTTCCTGTCATTTTGGTCAGCAGCAACTTGTGGTTGTTCATTTTGTTTATTAATTTCCATTAACACAAATGCAACTGGATTCAATATTGCTAATGATATTGGAGCCATCAGATATAAGTAGAGAGCATATTCAGGATGCGTCTTTTGATATAAAGCATTAACTGAAATAATAATATAGAACATTATTTTATTGTGCAATAGCAGTATGGATGATCAGAATAAATATTTATTGAAATACCTCATATAAGAAAATAGCTTGGATACAGATAGAGACTGACCATTTTTAGAAGTTTATACAGATTATAGGTTGGCACTCATTTATCAACTCGGCACCCGACCAGTACCGCCTCGCCGCTCGGCGTCCACTCCTTGTCGACAAGTGGTCCGCGGGCGGACGCTGCTTTTACACCATCAACATCACGTGATCAACCGGTGGACCGCGCGGGGTTAACGAGTGAACGCCGCGTGGTCAGCGCGTGTTCCACTTATTTCCGGTTCAGTTAGTGGATGCCGACCGACGAGGCGGTGCTGGTCGGGTGCAGAGTTGATAGATGATGATATTGCTACCTTAACTCAGTTTTTACATAACATATTATGTATTTATTTATTTAAGTATTTATTCATTGTAGGTAAATATTATACTTACTTATAGGATATCCCAAAGCAAAGTCATTGCTCTGTGTACAGAATATAGCAAATATTCCAGCTCTCCCTAAATTCAAAGGCTTTGATACCAGCATCGTGACTATCATGACACCAAAGAATACTGTCCCTTTAGCAAGCAGTATTGCAGAGAGGAATGTCCAGTTAACAGTGCTGAAGTCCAATTGAGCTAGCGACAGAAATATGAGGGAGGGTAGGGCAAATGTTCCCACAAAAGTGGCAATGCCCTTAGACTCCGTAGCTGTGACCACATTGAGACGCCCTGCTATATACCTAAAATAAAATAAAACACATTAATTGTATACACAATATAAAACAAATCCAATCTCACATACATATTTCGTAATGTGGTGAAACAGATGACTAAAAAACCTGTTAAGTAATTATTCAATTCACAATGTGGTTTTAGCATTGATAAAAATTTCAAACAGGTTGATGTGTGCATATTCATGACTTAGACTGGCTGCAGGTACATAATTAGGAAATTTCCATCATTAAAATGCAGGAATCCAGTCCACACATTTTATATTAATTAATATTATCAGAAATTTGACAGAATGGACATGTGCTTTAAGAGATTTGCATAATGTCGGCCAGAGGCACATTCCAAAATTTGTGATAGATAATGTGCGCCCAGCCATTCAACTGTACTGGTCAAGTGATGGTGTTTCTATTGAATTTACTATTTTAATTGAATGACTATACCTGCGGCACGTTATGATGGCCGGTTTGACATGTGGGAGGGGGAAAGGATGAACCTTTTTATAACGGAATAAAATTAATTTTCGCATAAATTTTTTGTCATTCTTATTTTTTTAAACGGCCAGTCTTATTCCGTTATAATAAGGTTCATTTTCTCCCCCCCCCCCCCCCCACATTACAAACCGGCCATCGTAAAATGCCGCTACAACACATCTTTCAAACACATTGTTAAAAAGGTCCTAGGTATTAGTTTCGTATAGGCTTCACTTAATCTCTGTAAGTTGGGTAGTTATTCTGTAACAACAAACTCACTTCGCACTCGTGAATTTCAAGACTTTTCAAGGAAAGCGAATGTATTGAGCCTTGATATGCACTAGTGACACTAACTTACTCTAGTAGCACTGATTATTTGGCTGAACATTTCAGTTTCGTTGGTGGGACTAATTCTCCATCAACTAACTGCTGTTGATGCTACAGCTAATCTCATGATGGTAGTTATAGCCTACTGCTCTACCACTGCTAATAGATAAATACTTGGTTCTGTCTGACTTACTTATTCATTGGCAAGGTATAGGTATAGACTTACCCGCACAGAATAATGGTAAAACATTGAAATAATGCTGGATATAAATTGTCGGTTGCGTCCTCAAATTCGAGGAGAACGGCTTGCTCCATTTTCTAAAATGTATTAAAAAATCGGCGAAAACTTTCGCATTACTATTCACTTCACAAGTTTTTATTGATTCTTCGTTTCGACTTCCAATAAAGTACATAGGTATTATATTTGCATTAGAGTTACTTCACACGTAGTAAACATAGCGTTTCGTCGTAACTTACATTACATACATGAATTTTATAATGATAAACAATTTTCTCTTGGATAAACAAGAATTGATTCACAAAATAAATAGAGAAAAAATTGATTTTTCCGATTTGACGCGACACAGATTAAATAATGGTGCGTTCCACTCACTGTTAATTTTGTAATTTTCGTTATTTTCGATCACAAATCTCGTTCCACTCGCACCAACTTGTACTGAAAGTGATCATTATTATCGTTTTTAACACTTTTTGTGGACGAAAATAACAAAATTAACAGTGAATGGAACGCACCATAAATAGACCACGAACGTAAATAAATAGTACTGCTGGACAGCACAAAAAGCGACCCGAGTAGGGATGGGTCCAAATTTAATTAGCAGTGCTAAACTTATTTAGTGTCAACACCTGTTAAATAATTTCTAAGAAAGGTGTTAAATATACCAGTCACAAGTACATATATGTATTTACGTGTTACATTATATCTAGGTAATGAGTGAGTAAAATTTCAATTGTTTGTGTGGTGTTGATTACATTTTAAAAAGAAAAACTCAAAATGTACTATAACATGGCTATTCAACGGCAAAAAAAGTGAAATATGGAAATTTTTACGATAGCGATACCGTAATAAAATTGGAATGAATTAATTATGTTAACAATCTGTATGTTTTTAAATTTAGCAGTTGCTAAAAATAGCTGTTTTTATATGATAAAACAATAGTCACGATAAATAATAAATTAATTTATTTGCTTGATTTAAAAACCAACAATCACTACCCAACGATAATATTATTTTGGCATGGCAACTCGGAGTGAGAGGGACACGGTCCCAACTGGGGCCTCTCGCTCGGCTCGTTTTTCTGTCTACAGAATTGTCAAGGTATAATAGACCTTAAACCAGGAGAATAAAGTTGAATTTCTTCTTAACCAAAAACCCAACTGGTTTATCCTGTAGTAATAAAAAATCCTTGGTCTACGCTGCTACGGCCTAAAAAAATCCATGTATTGGCCGTTTTTCGATTACACGGCACGGCACCGGCGACGGCACAGTGACAGCTGTTTGCGTGGTTCTCATTGGTCAGTAACCAATGACAACTGGTCACTGACCAATGAAAAGGCTGCCGCCATGCCGCCGCCGGTGCCGTGCCGTGTAATCGAAAAACGGCCATTCTGTCCATGAAAGAATCAGAAAAGGAACAAAATCAACGTCATTGAACAAGATCAATAAAAATGTTCTTCATATCTTATTGCCGTATGTAAAAATAATAATAAATGTGTGTTGGCAACATTTTATTTCATTTCAATCGATACTACAAGTCCATCCGTTTCCGCCAGTACTGCCAGATTAGGGGGATTACCTTTAAACTTGGGAGTAAGGAGCTGGCGTACTTTAGGCTTTGTCCATATCCCAAATCTAAGAGGACTGATAAGTACCATAATAATATAATAATAATAATAATAATATGTACTATGTACCTATAGTGAAGTATTTGAAAGTAAAGGTGTTCACATTCTCACATCTCACTAAGTCACCAACTGGTTAAAAAACGCGTTAAACATCCTTTTCGCGTTTACGTCACACAGACGCAGTTTATTTATGGTTTTTTTTTAGACAGTTTTGAGTTTGAGGGAACACAAGTTAAACCATTTGGCAACACTGGTTTCCGGTTCGCTCGCTGGCTGGCTGGGTTTGGCAGCCATTTTAGTTGGCAGCCATTATCGAGTTGTTCGTTCGCCGGGTCTGTGAAGGGTCGCTAGTGAATGTCGAATATCTAAAATTTCCAAATTCTCTCTTACCGAGAGGTAAGTTATAGATTGTAAGCGGTTATGAATTCTAATATAATCATACTGTTTACATCGCTCTAGTTCGTAACATATGACTTCATCATCTTGTTCCAGATATCAACTCAAGCGATCACCACCTCACTGATCCTAGAATCGTTAAATACGCATCAGAATGCAGTACAACGGATTTCACAATCAACATCCAATGTGAGCATCTGTCTAGCTTTGTTATTTTTCCCCATGTGTATGCATAAAATGTACGGCAGAAATTCGCACATCGCAGCGGCCATTTTGTGAAGTGCATCATTCTGCTCAGCTGATAATTAACGCAACACCAGAAAATCAATACCTTTCTATCCATTCATTCGAGCAAAGCTGAATTGCTTTGTATTTTGAACTCCTTTATTGATTTTGTTTGTAACTAGGCAGGTACATAACGTTGATGGTTGGCATTACATAGGCTCATACTTTCATAAATAGGTACACAGGTATACATTACCTTCCTACATACTTCAGCCTTCATCTAGGTAGACAAACCTACTTTATGGCTTTCTCTTCAGTTTTTGTTAATACTAAGTAGGTAGGTCTCTATAAATGTAATGTTAGAACCTACCTATTCAATCTAATTAGTAATTAATGGAATCATTACTAATTATTACAAACTACAATGCCTGAAAACCTATATAACTAAACTTATAAGTATACAATATTCTTTAGGTATGTAAAGTTTTTGTTTGACAATATACATACCTCTATTGTATCTATTTCTGCTTCATTCCACCATGTTATAATGTTATTTGCCATATTTACTTACAACCCTCATTATAAATCTGAGACCATTTTTTTATTTACTTGTTTGAGAATAATATTGTCTATCTGCTTCAAAGTGCTTTACATACTACTCCACCAGCCAACTAGACACTCGGGTATAAATTTAAAATGATAAAGTCAATTATTCCGCGGTCCGTCCACAACATAGTGAGCCTGGGGCCAATGCCTCGGAGCTCCTGTGGCAGTAGCTCCCACTATGTGGTAGAAGGACAGCGGAATCATTGACTTATTATCATTTGATATTTATACCCGAGTGTCTAGTTAGCTTTATGTAGTAGTAAGTAAAGTAAGTAACTGATGTTCTAACAATATTTAGCATCAGACACTAAATATGTGATTAGACATCCTAAAACTTGGACTTGGTTATTCATTCACTTCACTTATACAGCTCTTGTTCCAACAATACAATTATTTAATAAATTAACCAGGTTTAGACCAGCAGCAATTTCTTGTGCAAGTCATTGATATATATTGATGGAGGATGTTATAGCAAATTAGTAAAGTAAATGAGGATGTTCATAATGTTTTATTTAAATTTAAAGGACATGTATATTAATTATTTCTAGTTTCAGACCACGACCAGACCGGAATGAACAATTCGGTAAAATTCCTTTCTTCAATGGAGTCCATGATTTCGGAGGGCCGAAAAATTTTGGACCCAGGAACAACATGGGCAATAAAAATTTTCGGCCTAGAAACGATTTCAATGGAATGAGAAATGATTTTAACAACAAAAACGAGAATGGAGGCAATCAAAACGATTTTGGAGGACCAAAGGAATATAAACCAAAAAATAACTATAACAACCCCCCTTTTAAGAAAAATGATTATGAGGCAGATAAAGCCGCTGGAGGAAACATGCAGTTTTATAATGGTAAAAATGATTTTGGTGGGCCCAAGCCTCAAGGCTTCCCTAAAAATAACTTTGGCCCTAAAAATTTCAATAACCCTAATGGTCATAACAGTCAACAAAACTTTGGTCCAAAAAAAGTTTTCAATCCTAACAATGTTCAGCAGCCTATTGATTACAATGATCGTAATAAACTACGAAACAAGAAAACAAAGCATCCTGGTGATAATCTTATGAAGCCCATGTGGGATATGGCTAAACTTGAGACGATTGAAAAGGACTTCTACAAACCCCATGCTGATGTAGAAGCACGTTCCGATGAAGAGGTACAAGATTTCCGCTTGTCTAAGGAAATTACTGTCAGTGGGAATAATGTTCCTCGTCCCAATCAGGTCTTTGATGAAGGCAATTTCCCTGATCATGTAATGAATACTATCAAGGAGCAGGGTTGGACAGAGCCTACTGGCATTCAAGCTCAAGGTTGGCCAATAGCTCTATCTGGGCGTGATATGGTCGGCATCGCTTCGACTGGTTCTGGTAAAACACTCGCGTATATGTTGCCTGCCGCTGTTCATATTGTGCATCAACAGCGCATACAACGCGGTGACGGCCCAATCGCTCTCATTCTGGCCCCTACGAGAGAATTAGCCCAGCAAATTCAATCTGTTGCACAGAGTTACAGTGCTCATGGGTGCATCAGGAACACCTGTTTGTTTGGTGGTTCACCTAAAGGGCCTCAAGCTAGAGATTTGGAGAGGGGTGTCGAGATTGTTATCGCTACTCCTGGGCGATTGATCGACTTTTTGGAACGTGGTACTACGAATTTACGACGATGCACTTATCTCGTTTTGGACGAAGCTGACAGAATGCTGGACATGGGCTTCGAACCTCAAATCCGTAAAATAATTGAACAGATACGTCCTGATCGTCAAGTTTTGATGTGGTCTGCTACATGGCCCAAGGAGATACAGGCCCTTGCTGAAGATTTCCTTAATGATTATATCAAAGTAAACATTGGTTCACTGAATTTGTCTGCCAATAACAATATCAAACAGATAATTGAGGTTTGTGAGGAACATGAGAAAGAAATGAAACTTACCAACTTGCTAAAAGAAATTTCATTGGAGAGAGAAAATAAAGTTATCGTATTTGTAGAGACAAAGAAGAAGGTAAATTCTGCTGCAATGCAAGTCACAATTGTGAATTATTGTAATTTGATCTTAACATTGTTTGTAATTATGTTGACGTTTGTTTATAGGTGGATGATATTGCACGTGCGGTTCGGCGTAATGGACACAAGGCTCTCGCCATTCACGGTGACAAATCTCAGCCAGAGCGCGATGCAGTGCTGACTGAGTTCAGAAATGGAGCTACAACCATCCTTATAGCCACTGACGTGGCGGCCCGCGGTCTTGATGTTGAAGATGTCAAATTTGTTGTGAACTTTGATTATCCCAACTCCTCTGAAGATTACATCCACAGAATCGGTTAGTCTATTCATAGTATATAAATAAAGAGGTTAATTAACACGAAAAAAGTTCATGTAATTAAATGTCGTTTGTCATCAGGTCGTACTGGTCGGTGCCAACAGTCTGGAACTGCTTATACATACTTCACTAGCGGAGACGCACGTCAAGCTCGCGGCTTGCTTGCCGTGCTTCGTGAAACTGGACAGAATCCTCCAAGTAAACTGAATGATATGGCTAGAAGCAACAATAATAATTCTGGTAATTATTGAATACTACTTTAACGTAATCTACTTAATTCAAAACATTAAAAAACTCCAAAAATAAAATTAAAATGTTTTGTTGTCACTTGAAGGTCGTAACCGCTGGCAACAGCGAAAGGAAAACAACAGTGGTTCTAGTTCGCCGCGGCAGCAGAATCAATCGAACCAGTGGAATAACAAGATGGCTAATACCAACAACGAGGACACTTACCAGAATCGTACCGGTAATCAGCAGGCACCGCGGTTCTCGAATCAAAACCAAGGAAACCAGGGCTACAGGCAGAATAATTACCAGAAGCAAGTACCTTTCCCTAGCCCCAATGTGTTCGAGTCCATGGGCAGTTACCAAGGCGGTTACAGCACTGGATATCAAAATGGATACAACAATCAGAATGGTTATGGACAACGCACCTTTAACAGTAAGTACTTAGAGAATAATTATCGAAAAATTTAATCAAATGCAAAGCTATAGCTATAAATTTCATTGTTTAGATCTTCGCAATGGCGGGCAACAGTTCCGCAACAACAACAATGGCGGCAACAAGTCCAACGGCACTGGGTCGTCGTACGGCTCGCCACCACCGCACTTTGCCACGCCGCCACATTATCCACAAATGCATCCTCATCATCAGGAGATGCTAGGTAAGTTCAGATCTATTGATATCAAGTAAACCACTTTGAATCGTTTTAAAACCGATTAGTACAAGTACAAACCTATTTACTGCATTTCACCTATATTCAGATTGCTGCGACCATCAATCAAAATTACTTTTAGCCCATTTGTCCACGACGTTACTGCAAAGAAATTGATTACTTTTGAGTTGCTAAAATGTAATAGCACTAGTATTGCTATGGCAGCTCGTACACTAAGCCACTCAAAAGAAACTGGTTAGTGATTAATCAGAAATTAGAAGCGCGCGACTCGACATGGTAGTCACGCAAGAGTAGTTTCAAGCGACTTTTGCACTGCATACTTCAGTGATTGTGTATATGATTGATTGAAGTTGCGTTCCATTTTAGTAGCACCGTGGATAAGCCACGCGCGACTAGCGTTACTAAAATAGTGATTACTAATCAGTTGCGTTTCGTTTTGAGTAGCGCCGTGGAAGAATGGCCTAAGATTTAATACGAGTGTATGTTCCCAATCAGGCGGCAAGTTCTACGGTGGCGGGGTGGGCGGCGGCGGGCCGTGCGGCTACCAGGCGGCCGTGGGCGCGGGCGTGCCCTACCCGCACCTGCCGCCCGGCCCGCTGTTGTACGCGGCCCCAGTGCAACAGTAAACTCTTACTCTAGAACACACCGCATTACATCTCTAATCTATAAATCACCTATATGTATTAAAAACGCTAACATTAAGCGAGCGTTATATCGAAAAATTAGTTTTTTTTTTGTATGTGCGAGAGATTAAAGAGTTCTAATGGAACTTGACCATCGTTCATTGATAGTGCGGCGTGTGAAGTCGTGTGACTTCATTATTAATTAATTTTATTACATACTTTCATTTTTTTTTGTTAGATCTGAATGATGGCTTACAAAATTATATTTATTTTGTGTAGACAATATTCTTTTACGGTTTTCGAAGTAATGGTAATAATATGTAAAACATGTTTTGTCACAATAGTTGATAACATATTGTCAGTGCACTCCAATACTTTGTGAATTCTCTTTCAGATCCATTTGCATTAAAGTTTGTGTATTAGGCTTTTAAGATTTGTTCTCTGTTGGATGGTGGACAAGATATACACAACATACTGCTTCGTCCTAGCCGCCGGTTTACCTGCCGAATAGAGGCATGGTTGAGGTTTGTTTATATCTGGATCTACTTTATTGGGAGATATAATGTTAGCATTGAAGTGAGTTTTAACTAAGTGATTGTAGTAAAGCCAACAGAGAACATAAAATTTCCACAAGAATGGAGGAACTTCATAGGAAAAAACGTCAGTTCCGCTTTAGATTGTAATCATTATATTTGTTAGAGTAGTTGGTGTGGGTACCCACTTATGTAATCCTGGGTGCCTTTTGTTTCTTTAAATGTCTGTATGATGTACGAAATGCACGAAACATATAGAAGATGAGTGAAATTTTAGGGGGGATGCTAAAGCAAAAATATCTGAAATATTTGATATAAATTAATTTTATTATAAACGATTGTATCGTATCCAGTGGAAAGTGGGACAACCTAGTATTAGAAATTTAATACTTAAAACGCGTTATGAAAATGCTTTTGATATATTTCATAGTAACAATCTGTATTGCCAGATAAAATTGTGAATATTTTTCTTATGTAAAATGATGTCAATGACATTTCAGTCGCTGATTTCAAGGTTATTTTTTTATTAAAAAGATTAGATCTTTATATACTTGAATATAATGCCTAGGGATACTAATTAGTCTGTGTCAATTTGACCTACGACGAAGTTGGGCTTTGAATATAAACTCATTTTACCATTCAAAAGTGTAGACAGTGTGTGTAATATAACATGCATTTAACTTAAGAAAGATTTAGTATTGGAGCATGATAAACAAAATCAAACACAACTTTCCTAGCAACATAAGTGGTTTCTTCTTAATTTTTGATTATTTTATAATGACAGTTTCTCTAGTGACTTACTGAAGTTTCTTTGTGCGTAAACGGGTTCTCTAACGACTAATAATAAGGAAGTCAATAGGTACAAATACTAAAAGCAGTTATAATGTATTATTATTTAGATACCCGTTACTGTCCAAAGATTAGGAAAATCTGTGATATTTCATTACTATATAACCTGTCGTTGCGTTGGTCAATTGTTAATGCATAAGAACACTTCCTGTGTTTGGAATGTTTACTAGACGAAAATATATTTTTTGACTATTTGAACGAATTTCATGAATGTTTGTGACAACAAAGCTTGCAAGTCGTTCACAGATATATAATAATTATGATAGGTGTAAGATTTAATAATTTATTGTTATTCAATTTAGTTTTCCGTTTACCGTTAGGTGACGAAAATGAACCAGTTCAAAGGGACGTAAACGTTATTATCTATAGGAAGAACCCCGTCTTACGGTACATCCCGAGGTACGGTGTAATTGCGATGGGTCTCAAAACGATCAGGGGTGAACAACGTGTTGTGAGTCCCGCATTTTTGACGCGTTGTAATGCGGGACTCGCTTTGTTATTTGTGTACATTTTAAGAGAAGTCTAAGGATGTGTATATGACGTGCATAATTTCGTCTTAAAGATGATATCCCAGTGCTAGCCTGTCCACAAAAGTCATTGTTTTTTTTTTGTTTGCTATTTATTAAAAGTAGTGACTGGTGGCGGTAGGACGGCGGGCTAGTATTGTGTGCGTATTTTAGATTGGCCATCGTGTGTCGTGCCCGGTATGGTCGCGGATCGCAGGTAGCTCCTGTATTATTATGTACAAAGTACTGCACCCACCTCTACTAAACAACTGTGATAATAACACTAAGTAGCGTAGCAACTAGTTACGTCCATGAGAAGGGATGACATCATATCTGACATATTGTATTGTGATAATATTATATCAAGGCGTGCAGAACACGTTTTGACGAAATGTTTTCTCTAAACAAAGACTGATTATTTCTTATTAATAAATATTTTATACTGTTCCACTTTGACTGAATGAATTAAGATGTCTGTATTGGTAGTATTTCTTCTCTTGCTGTGTGTTTTCTCAAAAATTGAGTATTCACTATGTTGGATATGAGTCACAATGCCTTTCTATGCGGTCACCGAATTGATAAAACAATTTAATGTTCATTTTGTTTTTGTTCATTGATTTCTAGGTTTCCTTTATTGTGATCAAAAATGTTGTTGACAAATTATGTGGCAGCGGCAGTATAAGCACTAACTATAGTATATTATTTGTTGTTATTTTGCAAAATTTTATTAATCCAACTGATATCTCATAGGCAATCGTACTTTTATGCTTTACTATTTAAGTTTCGTTTTGAAAATTGAAGGGTCGGTGAAAAATATACATAGATTTTTAAGTATGTGGCAATGCAGATCTTCATAAATATTAATTCTATTATGTATGTATCACAAGCAAAGCGATATAATAATTATCCAATTTGTGAAATACATGGAGAGACTCCTTATTAAAACTGTCCCAAAGGGAAGTCTTCTGAATGTTTCTAAGAAGTGCATTTCTTCTATGTAATACAGTATTAAATTCAGAATAATAAATGTATGATTATTAAATGTGTTTTTTTATACAAACAGTCTAGCCTGGAGGATAAGCATGGCTTATTAGTTGAAATGTCAAATTCAATAGGCTCATCAGCTGCAGGGCTAGCACACGCACCAAGACAAATGTTGCACCGAGTCGCTCTCTCATGTTGAGCGTCAAGATGGCGGGTCCGGAACTCTGAATATAAAAAACCCTATCGGGGGATTTGGTACTCAATATGATGTATTTACTAATTCTACCTTAAACTTGGGAATTGTACCTCCGAAGGCCAAAGAAGTACCATGGAATTTCCCTGGTCCCGCCACAGTGACTTCAAAGTGGCGGTTTTAGTGTTACCACTATCTTTCCAGCCACTTTATATCTAGCTAGGTCCACGAGGAAAAAAGCGTGGTGATGGCGTAACGTTACCCCAGCATATTTCCAAAATTAATTCGTGAATAACAAACGGCTAGAGGCACAAATTTATTGTTGGGCACAATATTACACGAGATGGAAAACTAATTATTATCTGTATCATTTGATTGGACCAGCAGGCAAAAAGCGTGGCGCTGGGTTAACGCACACAGTGGGAACCAACATTCAACAGTCCGAAACTTTAATAATTTGGCTTCGGTCATTTCTCAGCCTCTAGTGGGTCCGAGTTTCAAATACTCTTCGCCACTGCTCAGCTTGTGTTGAGGTTTTTTTTAACCACGGATCGATTAATTCCCATATTTTGCAACTCTAATTTCGACTATCGATAGGTAGGTAGGTATTCCCATATTTACTAATCAGAATAGATAGAATATATAATATTATAAGCCTCCGCATGAGATTACAGGCAACGGCAACCACTGAAATTTGTGACCGTCAAGACCGCGACCAAGACCATGTCTCAAAATCAAAAAAAATCCTATCGGGGATTTAGTACCCAATTTGTTCCTTCAACTCAGGAATTTGTACCTCCGAAGACAAAAAAAAGTACGAAGGATTTTAGCTGGTGTGAAGATGGCGGGACCACCAGGAAGCGCTGCTCGCAGACGGATAATTCTGACTTGGGGATTTAGTACCTACCCGCCTATTATTTCAATTTCCTAGCATCAACCGAATTAAGTTGTGTGGAGATGAAACTGGTCCCGCCATCTTGACGATTCGTTAAAGTGCTGTAAACATACGAAAAGTGAGATATTTCCTTGAAAGTCAAATATCCAGATTTAGTACCTCCGAGGTACTAAATCATATCTCATTTTCAGATTTGTAAATAAGGCAGAAAAAAGTTAAACAAAATTATTACTTTAAGTAAGTAAGTCATTCAATTATTTTTTAAAAATGGGTTTCACTATATACCATTTTAATCTCAACCTACAAAAAAAATATGTTTCATATCAATTTTTTTGATTTGAGACTGCGTCCCGCGGTCTCTTACATTCTTTTTGCCCGCGGTCTTACGTTCACTGGAATTTAATTCCCACTGCATCAAGGTGATATTGTGAAAACGCTGTTTCCAAATTAATGAGGACTTTAGGCAGATGGCGACACTATGGATGGAACACTAGCCCGTACTGCGAATATAAATCAACGCGGTTTTTTTTTGCAATTCTGTAACCCATGGAATCACATGACTGTATCCGCATTCGCGCAATTTGACAAGGTGCGGCGCGGAATAAAATCCGCACGGATTTTATTCTCAGTGCGGCGAAGCTCTAACCGCCATATTTAATTTTGTTCATATTCGTATTCGATTCGTCCAACCTTGGTTTAACAATTCGCGTTCAGTGCGGTTAAAAAATGTCAAAGTATGAACGTAATCACTGAATAAACCAAAAAATGTATTGGACCCATGGACATTTGAGTCAGAGTGAATAGTTGGTTGCATTCGGTGCGTAGCCTCTGAACGCGGCCCAGACAGCACCACCGTATTCGGCCGCCACGCCAACAAACCAACCAAGGAGTTTAGATACCTACCTACTCCTCGTGTCTACAGTTTTAAGTAATCGCCACTAGATGGCGTAACAAACATGGTGTTCATCAAGGAAGTTTTAAGTCTCTAACACCTGGAATGCGGACTTGGCAGCAAAAGTGAAGCCGACAGCGAGATACCATACTGAACGTTGTTTCCTTTGCCAACAAGAGTGACCATAATATTTTGAAATTTTGAGAACGTCCCCATGGACATCTAGTGAAAACGTGCTTTTGTTCCGAGATTGTTATGATAGGAAAATAATAAAATAAGGAAAAGGATGTTTATTTTCTTAAGAACATGAGTAGGTACAATAAATTAGTCTGCGGTGGCCAAACCACACGAGTGCCTGTCTGTATCTTGGCAACCTAAATGAAGTTACAAAATAGTATTTAAGATCGTAGATTTTGCCACTTTGTAATATAAAGTAACATGACACTTCACACGCTTGGACGTTGTCTAGGCTCTCCATATCTATGGTTTTTCCTATACTTATGTTTCCTATACTTACTCTTTTTCTATGCTATAAAAGGTACCTACTACTGTTAACATGTTATGTTTGATTTGGGCTGTGCAAGTTGTGACAGACGGACATAGAGACAGATAGACGGACAACAAAGTGATCATATTAGGGTTTAGTTTTTTTTCCTTATTAGGTACGGTACCCTAAGAATATCCAACTAATTAGACCATAAGACAAAATTAAAGGACAATGGGCAAAATTGTATGGGACTTGGTCCAAATATACACCACTGACGTAACCCGATAGACCACTAAATACTGAGTAACTTTTACAAAGACAGATCAACAAAATAAGCTGTCAGTAAAAAAAATATGGGTAGTTTAAAAAACTATTTTTTTTTATTTCACCCTTAGTATTATGTTTATACATTTTTTTCGAAAGGCAACAATACAAATACTCTTACTAACATTAAATAAAAATAAAATAAGCTGTCAGAAAGCAAAAAATGCCGTGAAAAATATTTTATTATTATTTTTGTTACCTGATGAAAAGTGAACAACAACAACAACAGCAGCATTCTTACGTATTTTCTGATGTTGCGCTTCTATAAAATAAATAAGCAGGTACCTTCTATGCGTTACTTTACTTTTTCACTTATCATCAGGTAACAATAATAATAATATAATATGTTTCACGGCATTTTTTGCTTTCTGACAGCTTTTTTTATTTTTATTTAATGTTAGAAAGTGTATTTATATTGTTGCCTTTCGAAAAAAATGTATAAGACATAACACTAAGTGTGAAATAAAAAAATAAAAATATTCTTTTAAACTACTCATTTTTTACTGACAACCTATTTTGTTGAACTGCCTTTGCAAAAGTTACTCAGTATGTAGTGGTCTATCGAGTGACGTAGGTCTCGGAAGTGTTGGACATTTGGACCATTTTTGCCCATTGTCCTTTGTGCTAACGAAAAGGAACAGTGAGGGCAGGGCATTTTCTTTTAAAACTCCTTGTGTTAAATTAGGGACATAATCTGTCGGCTTAAAATGCTTGCTGCATATGACGGAATTTTTGGTAATTTTTCTGTAGCCAATAGGTATTTGTTGTAACCAAATTACACGCCTGGGATCTGTAAAAGACAAAATTGTTTTTTTGTTTTTTATTGCTTAGGAGTTATCGGGAAGTGTAAAGTCAAAAGTCGTCCCGATTTCAAACAATTTCAATCGACAAACCATCGGTCTCGGCCTTTATTTTATATTGTCCATCAAGGGTTGCAATGCTGACCGCGCTGTGGAGCCCTGGAGCTGCGCTGCGCCGCGCTTTCGGCCATCAACAACGCGCCCAGCAACACACTCATTACAGACCGTGGCAGTAATGTACTATTAAAAAGTAACAAAAGGGTAAAGGAAAGGGGCCCCGAGAATTACATTGTCTGAAAGGGTTAATCTGGCCCTAGACGTGCGCGTTCCTCGAGCGTGTGAACGACGCGAACGCCGTGTGCGAGCCCGGCGAGCCGTGACAACGCGGCGTGAGCGTCGCGTTTTACCAGCGTGTGGTCTGTCGCGCGTTGCAAATGCGACCGACTTCAAAAAGTAGCGATGTAGTCGTGCGGCAACGAAAAGCGCGACTTTATCGCTGCAAACAGTTCCCGTGGACGATATTCCTCAGTTAACACAGACACATAATAAGATTTATATTATAGTCCTTTTTACTAGCGAAATTTATGTCACCCGAACATCTAAAATGTACTTAACGTGGAAAACATAGTTACCCACTTACCTATGTTAAGATAATCCTTAATTCGGATAATATTCGCTTTTACACCCTTCCATTACGCATATTCTACCCATTTTTATGAGAAAATTCAGCACAATCCTCTAGATTTAAAATTAGCTGAAAATGTCGTGTGTCACGCAAATTGACGTTCTGTGTTTCAAGTTTTTAATTTTATTTCTGCTACGATTCCTATAGACATCACGGAACTGACAATTACAAGCGAATTATTAAAGAAGGTAAGTACTTATTTCCAGATATTTATTTATATTTGAAATTTTAATCTTAGGATATTCTTATACTTTACCATAGGTATTTCATTAATCGACTTTATTGTTTATTATTCTTAACATGAAAATGTACCAAGTTTAAGGTGATCGAATAAATATTAACTGGCAACACAAGGGATGAAAGGTTGTACTGTTAGAAAGGGAAAGAAGGCGCAGTTATAGGTATCTGGCTCGGACCGGTTTTTATAATGCGTGCATCGTGGGCGTTAAGTCCGTCACATAAGGATTATTCTTGATTAAATGAATGGAAAATAAAGTTTGTAGTCCACAGTCATGTTCAATGGTATTACGTCGATGGTGTTCATTGAAGTGGCAAGGCAAATGTCATCAACACAAAATGTCATGCTCGAATTTGGGTTGAATGGCTGATAGTACTTGAAATACGTGATTGTTTTTTTTGGAAATTGGAATTTTGTAGTGTGAACTAATGTGACTTTTTTGAGTGCCTAAAATACTAGTGAAAGCTTACAAATCCTTGGACGTGCTTCGACTTTGTGCTTGTGTCGAATATTTTGTATCAAAGAACCGAGGTCATATTTTTGCAATGGATGAAAATTTGGTAAGTTTAGCTTATTTCGTTGCATTGTTTGATATTTTACGGGGATAATTCTGGCTTTCTATGCCTTTTTTTATTCAGTAAAGTAGATAAATAATATCCAAGAAATAGGTCTTACCTTGTTTCCACATAACCTATCTTTCATTCCGTATAGGTAGCTTACCTACCTACAAGAACTAGACAAGGCGGCCTTGAAATCTAATCTTGTCAAGTCAATGTCGTTTGTTTATCAATAATTTTCGTCTGCATTGAGTGGGTACGATGTAGACAACCTAGGTGTCTACCACATACATTAAACAGGTTGCATACCTATCTATATTATGCAGGTAAGTAGTATCGCCTACCTAATAATACACAAGCTCTGTAGCCCGATTCACGTAACCAAAACCGTATAGATGAGGAGCCGTAGAAGGGATTTCTGGATTTACTCGAGCGCGTCAGATTAAGATAGGGGAGATACCTTACATATTGATAAGAACCTCCAACCAGTATGAGCCCTTAATATAGGGGGGTACGCTCAGGGGAACAAAAAAATATCGACCATCTGAAATACTCGAGCGCGTCAGATTAAGGGGGGATTATAGTCGTCGAGATATAGGTAAGAAGCCCGGTTTGACAATTGTCATTATGACTTAATTAGGGATGCGAACAAAAGAAATCGGTATCCTGAATATCCGATTATCACGAAAAATCTATTCCAAATTACATGAACATTTAATCGTTTCTTTATATTATTGTTTGTTTGTTTTAAGTTCTTTATATGTTTGTTTTAAGTTTTAGAAAGTGATAAAATGATACAATGGAACACAGGAAACCTGAGTTCTGCAGCAAAAATATCGTAAAAATCAACGTGATAGCAAACAGAATCAGTCCTAAAACAAAGCCAAGCCATCAGAAAAATAGACCGAATACAAACGAGCGCACAAACAAATTCAACTCAGTTATTTCTTTACGCCTTACGGTCCTAAGCTTACTTAAAGGCTTAAAAAACATTATATTTTTATATTGAATCGATATAGCCGTTGATAATCTGCGATCAAATTAGTAACAGCACTATGGTTTAAGAAAAAAATGAATTAGAACGTAACTGTTTTTGAAACGTTTCGAAGAAATCCAAAATTATGTTCAACTTTGCATAATTGTGTGATAAAAAAAAAACTTGAAATATGTTCTTACATATCATTTAACGCACGAAAATAATAAGTGTTTTGTGAACTCAAAAAGTTAGTGGTTTTTTATTATTATTTTCTTGATTACGTGCTAAGTTACATTCTGTGGTCATAACAAGCTGTCCAACCGGGCTTCTTATATCTCGACGACTATAAGGGGGCTAAGAAGTGCCAAAAGGGTCAATTTTGCTAATTTGATCGTCAGTCTAAGAAATGGGAGCATCTGTAAGGTTCACTGAACACCCCCTCTGAAAATCTGACGCGCTCGAGTATTTTTTTTTCAATTTATCATGTTGGAGCATGAAAAATATCAATATCTGACACGCTTGAGTATTTCCATGTCATTGTTTTTTTTACAATTTTGAAATTACTATGTAGACGCTTCCCCCACCGCTGAAAGTGGACCATTTATTCTTCCTATCATCTAATCTACCAAATCTAATAGGTTTCCGCGTCGATCGAGTAAATCCACAGTTAGCATCATTGGCTCCCCATCTACTAACGATATCTCAGCGATATAGTCGTTGATAGCCTTTTTTTTGTGCGGTGACGTGAATCGGGCCACATATCTGACTCACTGAGACGGACAGAGCTATGGCTATAACGGTCGAAACGCACTATATGAATGGAGAATATGCCGCGCAACGCTTCTTCGCCGCACATCGCCGCGCCGCTTCCCGCAGCGGTGCGGCGCGGCGGCGGCGCCGCGGTGACACACCGCTGATGGCGCGATATGCCGCGCCGCTGCAGCGATATTGTAATGCGATTTAGGTCGTTAAATCAATAGGTACAAATGTTACTATTCAAGCCAAGTCGACGCCCGCGCCTCTACAACGGCGCTGCAGCGGAGTTAGCAGCAGAGCAAGCAACCCTATTTTACACACTGGCTTCTTAAAATAATACAAAATCAAACCTTAAATATACTTACACCAACAAAAATATTGAGAAATTGTCTGTAACAAATTACCTATATTTCTTTTGTTGACTTACCTTGAATAGGAATGAATAACTAAATTATTATACCTAATTAATTAGCAACGCGGCATCGTAACAAACTGAACAGATCGGTAATTTAACGTGCCGCGCCTGAGCCGCTGCTGCGGGCTGTAGGTACCGCACTGGCGGCGCCGCCCGCCACCACCGCGCTTCGCCTCTATAGTGTGCTAAGGCCATATAAATCGATATAATTTATATTTCGTCGTGCCACGCCGCTAAAGTGCGATGTGATCTATGGCTTTATGCAGAAGTATGAAAGGTATTACAGATAGGCTGAGTTACTCACAATTATTTATTGAGATAAGAAGTACTTATGTATTTAAATTGTCCCTTATTCCTCTTGGTTGGGCAGGTCTAGGTGGAAACAAATTATAATAAGTAACACGCCCCATCATCTGGGTTTCGTCGTGGATTCATATTTGTGTCGCCATCTTACAAACAGTTAATTTTTGGCTCCCACTTTGTAATGCAGTGAACAAGTTTTTCACTGGGGTGCGCCATAGGTCGATACTGGCTTACACCAGAAACAGGTGGGAGGTAGCGTTTAGCGGGCCTGGCCTAGTCGCTAACAAAATATCTCTTACCTACCACTTTGCATTAGTTAGTCTTCACCTCCAGTAGTAAGGTATTATTACCTTACTACTGGAGAGGCACCTCCCCACGTCAAGAGCGGTATTTAGACCATTGTCCACCACGCTGGCCTAGTGTGAGTTGGCGGCCTTTGTACCTTCTCAACTCTTGTGGCCTTTGCATGTCAATGACGAGTTGGCAGGGCCTTTAACCTAACTTCAGTTATTCGTGCCTGGAGCTCTTTCATTTGTGCTTTAAAACTCGTTCCCATGATAGATGGGGAGCCGTAGAAGGGATTTCTTACTCGAGCTCGTCAGATTAAGATAAGGGAGATACCTTGCATTGTGATAAGAACCTCCAACCAGTATGAGCCCTTAATATAGGGGGGTACGCTCAGGGGAACCCGTCAGATTAGTAAAAAAATATCGATCAACTGAAATACTCGAGCGCGTCAGATTAAGATAAGGGGGATTAATTACTAGCTAAGAAGTGTCAATGTTGCTAATCTGACGATCAAAACGGTAACCAAAGAAGGTGGGAGGGTATCAGAGTTGCAAAAAAAATTATGTCTTGACTTTCTCGAGCGCGGTTGTTTTTTATTTTATCTTAAAGGTAATAATACCAGAATAACAAAAAACATATAATCTGACGATTTCCACAAGCCGAAAGTAATAACAATCGTCATTAAGATCAAAGCGTACAGCTAGGGTAAAGCATGTATTCCCCACTCCGCGCCTCTATGTCCCTTTCACTTTTCCCCTATCTCTGACTCTCTCGCACCTTCCCCACACTGCTTTCCGATGCCATGGCACCATTACAGCCGTTCATAAACCACGTTTTTAGAGTTCCGTACCCAAAAGGTGCCAACAGGACCCTATTACTAAGCCTACGCTGTCCGTCTGTCTGTCTGTCTGTCTGTCTGTCCGTCTGTCAGCGGGCTGTATCTCACGGACCGTAATATAATATGTAGAGACTTGAAATTTTCACAGAATGTGTATTTATGTTGCCGCTATAACAACAAATAGGTACTAAAATAAATAAATAAATATCCTGGGACATTCTTTTCACACGGCTACCTGATCCCAAACTAAGCAGAGCTTGTACTATGGAAACCAGATAACTGATATTAATACATATACTACTTTTTGTTTTTGTAAATACATACTTAATATACATAATTACACCCAGACTCGGGACATACAGACATGTTCATGCACACAAATGCATGTCCCGGGTAGGAATCGAACCTACGACCGGCAGCGTGAAAGGCGGAATCTTACCAACCACACCAACGGGCCCGTCAAATAAACAAAAAATTAAAAATAAAGGGGTTCCCCATACAAGAAACTTGATATTTTTTACGTCTTTATTCTACGGTGGTATGGACCCCTTTATGTGCGAGTCCGACACGCACTTGTCCGGTGTTATATGTAATTTTGTATTTTTTTCAAGTTGTCAGATTACCAATACCCCTCAAAATAATCGTCAGATTTTTGGTCACTATAGCTGGGACATCATGATGAACCTTCAGTATGCTAATCTGATGCGCTCGATTATTTCAAGATGGCGTTTTTTTTTTTTTTTCAGTAATTCGCTGCGAGTTTGCGTCACTTCCAAATCGTCAGTCTAAGAAATGGGAGCATCTGTAGGGTTCACTGAACACCCCCTCTGAAAATCTGACGCGCTCGAGTAAATTTTTATAAAGTTTTTTTCACCCCCCCCCGCATGGCCACCCCCACCACGCAAATCGGCAGATAAATATATATTTCATTTCAGAGACATGTTGGAGCATGAAAAATATCAATATCTGACACGCTTGAGTATGTTCATGTCATTGTTTATTTTTACAATTTTGAAAATCTGTAGACGCTTCCCCCACCGCTGAAACTGGAAATATTTAAGGACATTTATTCTTCCTATCATCCAATCTATCAAATTTACTAGGTTTCCGCGACGCTGGAGTAAATCCACAGTTAGCGTCATGGGCTCCCCATCTATGACAAGCGCTCAACGCGCGTTACAAACATACGAATACTCCTAGACTATTGAATATCAGTTAGTAATTCGTAAATATTGTATTATAAATGCGCGTCAGACAGGGGACAGACAGATTAGTTGTTGTTTAAACTCCTTTAACCCTCTATAGGTGGCAAGATGAGTTGATGCCCGACCACAGAAGTAAAAAGTATACATATACGTAGCCGGACAGATTTTTCTTTATTTTTCCACCACTTTTCTTTTAAGTGATCTCTTATCTCATCCAAATCTCTTACGCGATTCTTATTATACCCTCAACGATCTAGTTTACGCCTTACATAGTTGAAAATATAAACGATTACAAAATGTATTATACATTATCGCCTCTTATGTACTTTAATCTAATTTCTTTCTGACCAGGAAACGGTACATGGACAGATGGCAGCCAAGGGCGTCCGCAACTAGGTTAAGGCGCGTCGTACCAACCTAACCCGCTTGTGATTACGAAACGAGGTAAGTGAGCAATGAAACCTTTTATAGTATCGCAACTCGGTTCTAAAATATGTATAAAAAAAAACTGTTAAATGTTGATTCAGACGAAATGTTTTGTTGAAATTCCACGGGGTAACCAACTAAGCTAAATGCTTGTAACGTTCGATCGTAGGAATTTTAAACCTCATGACAAGGGCTATTGTCGGCATGGTTAGGGCTCGCGAGCGAACTGATATGTTTGACCCCTAAAATGTCAGAACAATAAAAATTGTTTCCGTAGTAAATAACGAAGTACCTAAGTAGGTATTCTATGGAATTCGAACAACGGAATGCGAAGAAATAAGACGCACTGTCATCTAAGTGTATTTTAATAGGTCCGTATAAAATGAGGCGTCAGGTGGGTGTTAGTGACTAACAATCACCTACTACTTAACTACTAACTGTTAGTCTTATAAATGTATACTTAGGTAGGTATATCAAATCTTACTTCTTCAAAACCCAGTGTTTACCTCAATGGTAATTCAATAAACTATTTCTGCGTACTTTCGAAACGACCAATTCTACTTTATTATACTTAGGTATACTTGGTCGGTATTTACTAGTAACATAAAAACGAACGGTTTAGTGAAGTGAAATTCGGTTGTTGTTGCAAACAACCTTCACCAGTCAGTATTGAGAGTTGTTTACAAACAACCCACCGTTGCCGCGTCTGTTCGTGAATGCCACGTCTCGCTCGGCGTGCCCATCATAGTAATTATCCGGAAGTTGCAAAAGCAGCCTTGCATTTAATGTCATTTGAAAATAGTACATAGTATAATAATGTACCTATTTCGTACATACATAAACATACTTAAATAAAAACTATCCGTAGATCTATAAATATACTCACAAAACCTGAAAATAATCTTCAACAACACATTTTTATAAATAAACAAAGATATGATTTATAAATAAAGCAAATACGCGTAATACATAATAAATAATACCTTTTAGTGGTAACAGCATACATAGCAAGCATGTAATAAACAAGGTTACTATCGTCCTTACAAAAATACTTTGGTTTATTTGTCTGTTTGTTTCTGTGTGCTGTAAATTGAGAATTTGGAGTCAAGTATAAGGTATTTCGTTCCAAAAGCGAACTATAAAAGTGCCTCAGGTACCCATTAGGTACATCGATCGTCGCATTGAGAACGAAATTATTCCGTTAGGTAACGATTTCCACACATGATTTTCTATTGTTGTCTGTCATGCTCCTGGCATGATGCTACCCGAGAAGATGTTCAAGAAATATAGTAGGTAGAAAGGCACTTTTAGCTTTTTCTTTCTCGAAAAAAATGCAATTACCAAAGAGCCTGTGCCTTTCTAAAATCGTAAGTGATTCTTTTATACTTAGGGTATTAGTATTTAGGGCATTGGAGCATTGCGGCATATCTATTTACATGTATTGGGGCCATGTTCATAATATTTACAGTACGAACTAAAGTTTTCCTTGAAAGTAATCTTAAATGGTAAACACGTGTGTTAGTTCTCGGTTAGTCACTCACACACAATACATGGTCATGGTTTTATGTGTTGTTTATTTACAAGAACTTTCTAAATTATATAACGGTACAAATTTTGCGCAGTAGGTAGGTAACGGTATCCGATGCTGTTTACAAACATTTTGGTGTTAGTACACCTGTAGCTCAGCAAATTTTACATTGATCCTATCTGCCATCCGAGAGAGAGAGATGCCTTTTTCGAGTAGCGACTCTTAGCAAACATAATGACACATAGTAGAGTTTTCGACTACAGCTTTCATGCTTGAAGCTATCGGAATTAGATAGTGATTGGGGCATCGACGAGTTGGAGTTACAATCACATCAGATAAATACCGATATTTATTAATATACTAATAAAATAAACAAAAGTACAAATATAACGACGAAAGTATTGATTTAGCCGTAATGCCACCAAATTCACCACTTTCCGGTGTGTATCTATCGAAATTAGGTTGACGAAGAAGCTGATCTGCAGCATCAATTACAAGTCGAAAGAAATAAGTAAGGCCCGTTTTAATAAATCAACCTCAAGACTGAGATCGATCTTAAGATGCTGTTTTTGACAGATATTCCATACAATAAACGTCAAAACTGCACTTTAATATCGATCTCAACTTTGAGATCGATTTATTGATACGGGCCTCAGTAATGCAGATAGATAATGACTCTGCAGTAACAGAATACCTACGCGTGAATTACGTAACTTGTTTTGACGGCGCCGAAACCTTGGTTGCTTCCAGTTGCTTCATACAGATTGCAGATATTACTCGTTTTCCTCTTGGTACTGTAACATGTCAAATTGTCTTGTATCCGTGTTTTTGTTTGTTACTTGTTACATCTTTATGCTAGCAATGTATTACTGTACGTACACAATACGAGTACGTTGACAAGGCGCTTACAATAACAAGTGACAACTGTATAGTATACATTGGTTACGGGAAGTCTTAGCAAAAAACGGTGAATAGTAAAAAAAAACAGACGATGGATGGAATAACTTTAGGTACTAGAACTTGCAACTAAGGAGTGATTAATAATGATTATGATTACTTACACGTATAAGTCCCATCTTAAAACAGTTACCATAGATAAATCATAAACTAATCTCCAATATTTCCTTATTTCCAACTCGAAGTAAATAGTACTTATGTACGTTGCGGTTTAACAGGCTGCCTGTATGCATCAGATATGATTCATGGGACAATTTTTGTACCGTGTTTTATACGTCCATGAGTCATATATGAGCAAACTAGTACCAATTTCAGACTCATTTTACTTTGGGACGTGGCGTCGTGATTGTGAGTTTTATTTAGTACTGGGACGTATGGAGAATATTGTGTTAATATAGAATAAAAAAAATTAAAGTTGCATTTTTCATATAGCTGTAGGAATTTTTTTTTGTAGTATTTATTTTTACAGGTAAAAATAAAGTATTGCGGGACGTAGGCACTGCTCCAAAATTGAATGTATGTGGCCCAAAATGTGGACAGGGAACCTGTTAAAATAATGTAAACAACATTTCAAATAAATGCCGTTACTTGGTAACTGTTACAAGTACGTCGGCACTCGTAAATCATTTAATCTTGCTGTTGTAATGACGCATATCCTCTATTTGAACTCGATGATGATCATTTAGTTGCAAAACCCAGTAAATGATTTTCCTGGTATTTTTCTTGGACACTTAGCTTTGCTTTGTTGTTCGCAATACTATATCGTTTGGAACACAATAGTGTCCTCAGGAGCCTTTTTAGTACTAACTATATAGTTTTAAGAAATATCTAGTTCTAGTCGGTAGGTATGTATAAGAAATGAAATTATAGTGTAATAATATCGTAGTACCTAAGTAGATGCTACAAAATTGATGGTGCTTGTTATTTTATGTTATTTAAATATCAAAATGATCGCATCCTTATGTAAGTTTACGTACCTACTGCCATACAAATAAAAATATATACCTATCTATATTTATTCTAAGTTGAAAGGTATCTATTGAACAGAATGTGGCCAGTTGGCCGGATCCGGGTACGCGGAGGCTGCGCTTGCGCACGGTGGTGGGGCGGCGCGTGTCGACAGCAGCCTTGCCGGAGGCAGTGTTTTTGCAAAACAAATTATTGCAGCAACGAGGTTGCAGCACTCTCTCTTTCGCGTCTTGTTGAGAGAGTAACCGTTGGATATTTTTAAACGTTTCAAAGTGATTGGCTATAAATCAACAAATTTTTACTATTCGATCCCTAGATTCGTGATTTCCTTGCAACACAATATTATATGCTAATAAGTTGTCCGAATCTGAGACTGTCGGCTTCCCATAACCACTGTCTTGTCATAGGTGTTATAATGACAGCCGGAACCGCAGGCTTAACGTGCCCCTTAAAAGTGTAGAGGCGTCAGTAGTTTATAATTCGGCAATCTATCGAGCTGCCCAACCTTGTATCTCTCATCTACATTTTTTTTAAATTTAACCGACATTATCCCACTGCTGGGCAAAGGTCTCCCCCAATATACTCCACATGTCTATCTGTGGCTGCTTCCATCTATCCCTCCAGTATCTCTCGTCTACATACTTGTTTAAAATTTGAGAGTAGAAATGAACAAGGATATCGGTAAATTCATGACTATTGGTTGATACCTAGTGGTTGATAATGCAGACAAAAACAACGTTGGTGGTTGGTGTTTGTTTTTAGATGAGTTGTTTGTTTCGTAAGTCGCGCGGCGCAGACGCCGCTGCCGGCGCCGCCGCCGTCATTCATGTAGAAAGAGAAATCTTGGTCGTGCTTCGTTGTATAATATACATAACCGTGACTACCAGTCGCGCATCGCAATTATAAATGAACCAAGGTACCAACTTTACCTTTTCCATGTTTAGGTATTTTAATAGTCTGTAGTATCGTTGTACCTAATCTAATTGACATTTCATGTCTGTAGTTTCCTTAGAAGAAGCAAACTGGGAAACCCGACTCTTAAAATAAATTTATTTGTAAACAACTATTAATATAATATACTTGCCTACTTGTGCATAAAGAACTGTCGTGATTTCCCTTTAGTTTTCCTGTTAAAATGTTTTTTTCCATTACTAGGCGCTATAAATAGTTATTTCTGAGTATGAAGTTATTGCAACTATTATAGATTCTGTATTATTAAGAAGCACGATGTCAGATCAGTAAATGAAAGTGTTTGAAGTCGTAATCTGCGCGGCCACGGCTGTCTGCAGAATTCAAAACGAGCGCAACGTGTGTCAATCACGAGAGCCCACAGCGGGCTCTTTCGAAATGGTGTCACATGTACTGGTGGGGCTTCACGCAGCCGCCTAGTGGTCGCGCGGTGCGCCCCGTGCCATGCCGCCCTACTGTCGCTCGCAACTGGGCTAAGGTCGCGGCTCTGCATTTTCCACGTCACCTGCGCAACGAGTACATTCTGACTTGTAATTGTGTTGAATATTTATATTCCATACAGATCAGAAGTTTTGTGGACTCTTACACCCACCCATGTCATGCAAATTTTACGCTCAAGGCTCCTAGTCTGCTAATTTCCAATCAATTGAAACATAAGAGTTGACCAGAGGACTACTAACAGCCGGCAAATTGTCGACCGCCAAGAATTTAGGATGAAAGATTCACGAAGATAAAACTAATGACCGATGGTTTTCAATTGCTTGGAAATTAGCAGAATTGGGGTCCAGGAGGGTTTACCCGCGCGTTTTAGTACCTGTGTTATTATTATCTATTTACCTATAATATTATTATGAGCCCTCGTCTTAATGTAAAAATATACAGGTTTCTAAATACGAAAAAACATGCTAATTTGACGTTTCTGAACTATTTAATAATCACCACTTCCTAGGGATGCGAAAGGTGACTGAATGCTTTCGTCGTTTCGTCTTCGTGACGTTTTATTTTGAAATATAAAATCCATATTGTATCCATAACATATCAAGAAATGCACAGCTATTGATTCTACCACCGCAGGTAGGGGCGAAGGGAAAGGTGAGGTTGAGGCATATTACAAAAGCGCTTTCGTATGCAGTTGCGCTGAGCTGCGACTGCGCCGGGAAACTGGGTCAGGCGAGTAAAACAAACCCACGTTTGATACGAAGTCCGTCTTGGCGCCACCACGCAATGTAATTGATATACCTAATAAATGATATCCATAAGTACTTACCTAATAACAATCATAATTTTGTAAATAACACAAACAAAACATTGGTTCTTAAATAAGTGAATTGTCAAGAGTATGTACAATGAATCCAGATTAAGCATGTTATGACTGGTCTGACAAGTGACAAGAGTATATGGTACATACATGAATAAGAAGAAGAGTCGGGTTTTTGGATGGTAAATTGATCAAGCTAATGCGGGTGTGTGAGTGTACCGGAGGCACGGCGACGGCGCGCCTTTCCTCTATGAATCATGCCCGTATCTCGTGCCCAGCCGACAGACGCAGCCGGAATCTAGGTCACCTGCTCGCGATGGTTTGTTTGGGTCCCCCAAATTAGAATGTGTTAATAATACGACAACCTTTGCTTGCAGTGTCTCGCACTTTACACCGCTCTATTTAAAAGAGTAACATGTAACGCATCAACTATGCGCGATTACGTCTCTTATCGTGAGGAACACGAGGAATGTGGGGTTAAATATTTATTTAGTGTAGTTATCTAACTTTACCAAAATTATGACATGCGAGGATCTAATTGGTTATAGTTAAGTTAACATAGGCAATAAATAGGTGGACAAGCGCATATATTTATATGTTGGTTTTGAGGTCTTAGACCAGGTCTGAAATAGATGTTCAAGGTTCGATATGACGTAACGTTTACTGGGAAATAACCAGCCTCAACAATCACGTCATGTGCGCTACCTGTAATGGCAAGGAAGGATTAATATTTATATCGATGTCTGTGTAAGCTCCTACATTTAGATTTTCCTGTTAAATCATAAAGACAAAAATAAACCATTAAGTTTAAGATTCAAGAGAACTTCTTATGTACTGCCTCTCTAACTGAAGGTTGGCTATACATTTTTGTAAGATGTATGATGATTGAATGGTTTTTCGTGTGCCATTTTAAGGAATGGCTATCAATCGATCATACAAGTTGAACCAAGCAGTAAAAAATCTTTCTACTGTTTATGAGTTGAACGACGTAATATTGCTGCATCCGGTTCGGAGTAAATAGGTCAGTCGCCCACGCTGCCGCAGCGCTCGTTTGTTTGGGTCTCGTTTATTGATCAAGCGGCCGAACCTGAGGCTGTATGTGCGCACGCAGCGCAGCGCAACAGACGGCTGTGCATGTTGCCATTGCAGTGTCTACGATACGCTCTGCTTACGTAATGCGCTGATGTAAGAAGATTGTATGTATGCTGGCCTTTCAAACAGTCCGCCTTATATACTGTGTGAACTTTGAACTTTGAGTTGAGGAATCTCATGCATGCTGCATTTGTAGAGAATAAGAATAAGAATAAGAATAAATTTATTTTAAAACATCAGTTACACGTGCGTAAATTACAATAGTAGTGTAATGGTATAAAGCATGTAACTAAATCACAATAACATGGGCGTGTTACTGTGGAACCCAAACTAAGCAAATGCTTGTATCTTGGGAACCAGAGTAGTGGCAAAATTCTGAAACATATGAGGAGATTACAATTATAAGTCAAGTTAGGTGAGCTACGTGTAACAAAAGGAGAAGAATAAGAAAAAAATAAAAATAACAAAAAAATAGGAACATTATAAGGTGAACGTATGCGTATGTAGGTGTGATAGAGTGTAATTCTGTATTGTGTGAGTGTATAGTGTGTGTGAGTGTATGAGGGTAAGTGTAATGAGGGGAAATAGTATGTGTTAGAAAGTGTGAAACTGAGTCTGTGAAATTATATTTTCGGATTCGTCATAGGTTAAGGAAGACAGCCATTTTTTTAAAACGTGTTTGCAGGAGAAATTTGATAGACTCTTAATTTCGATGAATTTAGAGACTCTATTATAAATAAGAGGATGTAAGTAGGCTGGACAACGTCGGGCCATGAGAGAAACAGCATGAGGTAAAGGGATTGAGAAGACGCGCTTTGAAACGAGAGTTTGGTAGTCTGGTCTACACTTGAGGGATTTAGGATAGTGACTTTAAGGAAAATCATTATCACAATCATTAATGATTTTATAACACCTGCCTGTCTTGTTGACGTATATTTTGCGTATCATATGCTATCTGTTGAAAATTGCTCATTATAGGGACCTTAAGATTTAACTAGTTTAAGACCAGGATCCCGACCTGGACCAGGAGGTGAAGATATATTGGCGCGTTAAGCCACGGTCGGCTTGGTTGGGCTTTGGATGGGTGACAGAATTATAACATCGGTCTTCCTCCGTGCTTTGGAGGGTACGTCAAGCTGGTGGTCCCGGAAGTCATTCTAAGATCTTTGACAATCTCTACAGGCAGTCAGGTGCCGGAAAATCTGACATAAAAATGGCCTTATCCTTGTAGTACCATTACTTGGGTCTCGGAGGGCAGAATGTAATCGCTCCGTGTAAATATCGATCCCAATAAAAACATTTTCATGTAAAAAATGTCGCCAAAACGAGACCAGACCGCAGTGTTAAAAAGTAATCAGATCTCATGTAGAGCCAAGCTTCTAACTCTACAAGCCCTAACTTCACAAACTCTACACCTTAGTCAAAATATGTGGCTTGCAATTGTTTGTGAGCTGAAAAGCGTCTCGGCCACGTGGGTTGTTTTCTAGATGTCATGTAAATGATTGCTGACAGTGGCCTGTCCCAGTGCAAGTAGGCCAGGGCTACTAGTTGTTTGTTAGGTAGTGTCTCGTCACTGCTCTTGTTTGATAAATATACCAATATTTAGCAGGAGAGATTGACGTAACCTAACTAATCCAATAACCGTTTACCGTTATTTTAATATTATTTATTCTATGCAAGTATAATGAAAGTTAGATACGATATGGGTATAATGTCGTGTTTAGTATAGGTCTAAGAAGTATGCCTGCCTGCATTGAGAAAGCAATGCAAGATTTTAAGGCCATGTGAAAACCACGTGGTTGTCACATGGCCTATTATCCTTCTTTTTATAAGGGTATCCTGAAATAATGAAGAAAATGCGTGTGTGGTATCCTTCTAGGTGTCTCTGCGAATTACTTACCTAGTTTTTTATTATTTTATTCTTTCTAGAGTTTAATTTGTGGCAAGTTAACGGCTCGCGCCTGCGCACGTGTGCTTATCTTCTGGCGCCACCCCCATTCTAGACTTCGGTCGACCGACGTAGACGGTACGTGAAACGTAAGCGTAAGTAGGTCGCTTGTTGGTAGTAGCGAGTGGTAGTGCGCGCGCAGCCTCCCTTGCGTCTCACCCCCTTCCCTCGACTACGACGTCATTATTGATCGCTCACGTGGCGCCCGTAAGTGACGTAGGCGGTGTCGCGACCGATAGTACACCCGACCCCTGTCTACCCTTCTACCAGTCGCCGCACCTTGTCACCCCCCCTCCTCCCCGCCCCTAAATATGTAACGAACTACCTACAGTACCTTCATCCACATCATACTGCAATTAAATGGTTATAGTATACCCTTAAACTGAAACCTCTGGAATGGTTTTGGATAAGCGGAAAAGCGAATTTTGAGGTAGGTAGTACCTAACAACGTATATACCTATCGTAACGAATATTTTATGTATAATTGACAAGAACCTATCGCATTATCAAATTGTTTTTGTGTTAGGTCTTACCTACGAAGTTCACTCTTCAGGTACTTAGAACTGATAAAATAAATAGTAGATCGCTATGCGATTTCCAGCTATTTTAGTTTGCACAATCGGTTGACGTCAACATTTTATGTTTCACAGAACTCGTATGTACTCACCATTATATCTACTAGATACGTCCGTTATGACGTAACTTTGTAAATCACACAATAGGTATGTGTTTTCTTGATTACTGTTATCTTGTCAAGTAGTAGCTAGTAACTTGAAATTACGGGAAAACAAATCCTAAACTAATGAAATCCGACCCCGAAGTTGTGATTTTATAAATATTCACACAAAAGAAATAGCTCATTATGGATAATCTGCTTAGTTTAATTAATGATTAAACACAAATTTCACGGTAAAACTATAAATAATTAGTAATTGACATTACTATTTGGATTCACTGTGTTAAATAGGTGCTTAAATTCACTTTTATGTACTGCACTACACTGCGTGTGATACCTACCATAAATTATCACTGGACCTACCTAACGTATAACTTGATAACTTTTAACACCCACATAACGGGGTTTACCCCGGACTTTATCACTAATGTCATGTCCTTAAAATATCAGTAACTCAATATTTATAGGTTTACTATAGAATCGGGAATTTAAAACATTTGGGTATTATTTAGTATTCATAAATTACATTCATTAAGGCCGGCCACACATTATAAGAAACTTAATTTTAGAAAAACGCCAGCATTTCCAAAATATCCGGACTGGTTGGGTGCTTTATGTCGACTACATAAGGTCGTCCATAAAATGACTTTCAGACAGTTTCTGATGATTTGCGGCCGGCCTAAATGTGACTACAATAGTGTATCCTAATATACTAGATTCCTATATAGGCTCGTGGCCAGCGAAGCCTATTTGTGTCGTACGTGTATGTATATAATACACACTGATAATCTATGTATGTGGGAACACATTTGCTTAAGTGCGCCCTACATAACGCCCTTTACTTTACCTGCAACAGAATGCATTAAATTATGTTTATGTAATAGTACCTTTGTATTGCTGCACTCAATCGCTATAATCTTCTTACCTCTATGTACTTACTGCTTGGTCATTGGTTTTGGTATCGGATTGCCACCTATTAGCAATATTCGTAGAAGTAGCGATAAATACCAGTAGTGGAATTCCTGAAGGCCTTTAATGAAAAGCATGTTTATATGTATAATACGTACGCGTACGTAGATAGGCATACAGTATTTTACGAATTTAGGTCATGTGTCTAGGCAATTATAAAAGTAAGTAATTTATTCCTGCCTATGTATACGTATAAGTGGAATAAAGAACGACGTATAAAAGCATTGAAGGATACAGAAATAGCAAAAACCTCCAATAGATACGATAATCAAATTACTGTGCAACAACCAGTACTTCTTACCTACTGAACATGACGTCGTCAAATAGAAATATACGTTTGCAAGAAGTTGCGCAATAAGTTTACTTACACGTATACGTATTTTGCTGTACAGTGACTGCGTAAATTACGTTCAGTACATACGAGCGCGAGCGCCTGCATCTGAAACTCAACGTGCTGATGGCTGAAACGCTGTATCCGCCCACTCTGGGCCATCACGACGACGCCGACGCGGGGCGCGTGACGCGGCTCTGGAAATTGCGCAGTTACTTCCACATTTATATAACCTTTATGATTGCCTTAAGGCTATTTCAGTGATGACGTCAATCATTTGTCCCGAGGCAAGGGTACGAAGTCTCCGTGTGTTTGTTCGACAGTAAAACAAACAATGAAATGAAAAACAAGTCGCGTGGGATATTTTTGTTCTATTTTCATTTCAGTGTTATGATTCCATTAATTAAATATATAAAAGGTGACAGACACCCACATAGATTTCTTAAAATTATGCTACTTATAATCAAATATATTATAGAAGAAAATGTAGATAGGTTGCATGCGCACCGTAAGTGGAAAATACAAACATTGCTAATTGGCAAACTTGAGCTCATTCTCGTATGGTATCGAGTCCCTAATGGACGTGTTGACAGTATTGTTTGTGCACTTTATTACGTACATGTTGATTTTAACACATGTAATAAGTATGTAGATTGTAGGGTAATATTTAATTTTAACTGGCTGACATTGAAGGTTAAAGGGTTAAATAAGGCGAAAGGTTAGACACCCGAACTAGAATATCAATGAAAATCATATTGTAGAACGCAATAGTCGAAGGAAAGGGCATTAGGTCGTGGCGCAGTGCATCTGCACCACGCGTGGGCTGGTCACGAGGGTTGGGCGGAACAAGGAGTGGAGGTCGGAGGAGGGTGGTGGCTCTATACTTATACATAAGCCCACAGTAGTAGGTATGTACCTCACTACCTACATGCAAGTAGGTATGCCAGTTCCGTTAACACCGAAGGTTGCTGCCCATGAGGTCGCTAGTCTAGGTCACGATGTAAGGCGGCGTGTACTCGTTGTATTGTATTCATGACTTTGTTTTTTGGACGCTATAACTACCAGAGACGGATGTCGTGATGCTATGATTTGAGCATCGCAGAAAAGAAAATATTTTTTTACATAAATAAATATGTATTCCTGCTAGTTGTACAAGTGTACTGCCACTGTCAGGTATTGAAGGATAATTTCAACTGTTTTAAAATAACGATTATGGTGTTATCTACCACGAAGTAATTTTTGTATGTCTAGAGAACAAAAGAAAAAAGAAATGAATAACATATTATTGTACTATAAGTATGCGTACAAATCAAAGACTGGCTACATCGTGTTATTATTATTGCAGTGCAGATGTGGATTATCGTGTGTTTACAAGAGAAAAACCGGGTCTGAAGGATTCCTTCGTCATCTGTTTTGCACGTCGATAAGCCATCGAGTTATTTGTAGCACGTATTGGCATTGATGTAGGAATTTAACTGCAAACAATTGTTTAGGGTTCCAAAGGAAATTATGACTTATAAATATTTAGCTATTATTAAATTAGATTGCAGCGTTTGTAAAAGTACTTACTTAACTTACACTAGGCCAATAATGTTGAGTTGTTTTACCTAATTACTCTATTATAGTACATAGATATGACAAAAAATTTTGCACAAGAATAATAAAATCTATCACGACACAGTTTGTCGGTAAAATAAGAAAAGTAGATTTGTTCATGCATAAATAGATTAAAACAACAAAAAAAACGGCCAAGTGCGTGTCAGACTCACACATAAAGGGTTCCGTACCACCGTAGAAATAATATCAAGTTTCTTGTATGGGGACATCCGTTATTTTTAAATTTTATTTTATTTTTAGTTTGTTTGTTGTTGTAGTGGCAACAGAAATACACAGTCTGTGAAAATTTCAACTCTCTACCTTTTACGGTTCGTGAGATACAGCCCGCTGACAGACGGACAGCGTAGGCTTAGTAATAGGGTCACGTTGCGATCCTTTGGGTACGGAACCCTAAAACAATCTTTGTGGTGTACGTACTGTTTGTTTGCCTGTTCGAGATATTAAACGTGCGTCAATCGTCCACACAATTTACCACATACCTATGACCATAATTTACGACAACTTTGTTCCAAAATGTAATAAAATAGGTGCCTAAATATGTATTTATTATAATACTAAAGCGTAAAATAAAGTGTAGTAACAATTTATATGGACCTAGTTCGAAATCGCAAACTACTCCCATTATTTCCAAAAAACAATTAGGTACCTAAGTACGTACCTAACTATCTATTATTACTACATTTATGTTTTACATTATATATTTGAAGTATCTGAATTCGCAATATTTGGTGCACAAATGGCCACTCTCAAAAAAGGGCGAATCCAGATATTCTGCGCTAATTGTCTTGTCACACACGTATTGTTAATGAATCAGCTTTTATTTCGTAGAAGTTTGATAAAATCCATGAAAAAAGAGCGACTCATTGTTATTTTGCATAAACTTTGTAAGAATATCAACATTTTTTTTTGTAGTCATACTAACAATGAGCTCCAGTTTTCTTTGACGATGATGTTTCAAAAACGGTCCGCTAATTGCTTGCAGGATCTTATTATGACAATTTAGAATCACATAACACATAGGTACGCAGTTCCACAGCCGACGAACAGAAAACCTTTATTTCCTTAAATATTTAATTTAAGCAACCTATAGCTACAGTGCGAAATTTTCATAATTATTATAAACCACTCTGAATTCATCGTCATATTATCATCTCTGGTAGAACGTGCTGTTGTCGCATCATACGCAGCTTCCCCACCCACTATTGCGCAAAAGCTTCGTTTTTTTCGCGCCAATCATCTTTATTCAGCTGTTATCATCCTGATCTCTCTTTCAGTTATTTTATATCGTCGACCCATCTTGCTTCTCCTACGGACGGACTTCTCCTATCTGTTTTAGGATACCACTTGGTATCGGTCTCGCTCAATATATTGTCTGATCTCCTAGCCAGATGCCAGCCAGCCCAACTTCACAGACATGCTTTGTGTTCTACGTATACTTCAGTATTTTCCAATTTTGTATTTCATTCAAGAAACGTATCTGACGAATTCCACTGTGTAGGGCACGTGAAGCGGGCGCCGCGTGACGCAAGTTGTTTTGCCAACTTCACTTAGTCACTGCTTTATAAAGTACTAGCTTTTGCCCGCGACTTCGTCCGCGCAGGATATAAATTTAAAAAATTCCGTTTCCGTTTGCTGGAACCCAAATCCCGGATCCCGTATCTCATATCCCTAATTCTGTATCCCATATCCCGTATCCCGTATCCCGTATCCCGTATCCGTATCCGTATCCGTATCCCATATCACGCATCCCACATCCCGTATCCCGTATCTCGTATCCCGTATCCCGTATCCCGTATTCCGCATCCCGTATCCTGTATCCCGTATCCCGTATTCCGTATCCTGTATCCCGTATCCCGTATCCCGTATCCGTATCCGTATCCCATATCACGCATCCCACATCCCGTATCCCGTATCCCGTATCTCGTGTCCCGTATCCCGTATCCCATATCGCGTATCCCTTATCCCATACCCCGTATTATTTTCAAAAACGCTTACAATTTTGTTTTTTTAAAAGACACCTTATCACCAATTTTCATAATTCTAACTTCAAAAATGACGAACTTCCATACAAACTTTCATCCCCTATTTATCCCCCTTAGGAGATGTATTTTCAAAAACCCTGAAATTTATATTGATTATCTATTAAAAGTTACCTAATCACGCATCCCACATCCCGTATCCCGTATCCCGTATCCCGTATCACGTATCCCGTATCCCGTATCCCGTATCCTGTATCCCGTATCCCGCATCCAACATCCCGTATCCCGTATCCCGCATCCAACATCCCGTATCCCGTATCCCGTAACCCGTATCACGTATCCCAGATCCCAAATCCCGTATCCCATATCGCGTATCCCTTATCCCATACCCCGTATTATTTTCAAAAACGCTATTAATTTTGTTTTTTTTAAAAGACACCTATTCACCAATTTTCATAATTCTAACTACAAAAATGACGAACTTCCATACAAACTTTCATCCCCTATTTAACCCCCTTAGGGGATGTATTTTCAAAAACCCTGAAATTAATATTGTTTATCTTTTAAAAGTCACCTAATCACCAAATTTAATAATACCAACTTCAAAAAAATGACGAACTTCCATACAAACTTTCACCCCCTATTTTAACCCCTTAGGGTTTAAATTTTCAAAAAAGCTGAAACTATTATTTTTAATACGTAAAAAGAAACTTAAACACAAATTTTCATTATGCCAACCTCAGAAATGACGAACTTTAATACAAACTTTCGTCCCCTATTTTACCCCCTTAGGGGTTGAATTTTCAAAAACGCAGCAATTCAAGTTTTTTATTTTTAAAAAGGAACCTAAACACCAATTTTCATAATTCTATCTTCAAAAATGACGAACATCTATACAAACTTCCCAACTAACTTTCATCCCCTATTTTACCACCTTAGGGGTTGAATATTCAAAAACGCCGAAAACCATATTTTTTATTTTTAAAAAGTCACCTCAACACAAATTTTCATAATTCTAATTTGAAAACTGACGAACTTGCATACAAACTTTCATCCCCTATTTAACCCCCTTAGGGGTTGAATTTTCCAAAATCGCTTCTTATTGCTTGCCTACGTCACACAATATATCTACTATCCAAATTTCATGTCTCTAACTTCAGTAGATTCGGCTCGGCGTTGATGAGTCAGTCAGTCAGTCAGTCAGTCAGTCAGTCAGTCAGCATTTCCCTCTTTATATATTAGTATAGATTTCGCAAGAAAGATGTCGTGTCCCCGTTTCTGTTTGTAAATAAACATTGCTGTAGATTCCTCTGGTTACTCAGCTCTCACCAAAACAACATGATGTTTTGTGGATTGAACTATTTGAACAAAGGAAAAACTGAAGAATCTAGAATTGACCGTTATTAGAGCTTTTACGGTATGGCCACAGGGCCTGAAGTCAATATGTAAAAAGCCCCAAACTAATAAAATAAAAAATAAAAAACCTTCACCGTAAGCAAGTGATAATCATATTAAAGCACAGACTAATAGCACAGTGAAATTAAACTGTGCTAATAGTTTGGGGCTTTTTTCGCAATTTTGGGGGATAAATCACTTTTGGGTCAGTTTTGAGGAAATAAAATCCTTGGGGGGAAAATCCACTAAGGGGAATTTTGAAACTTGCAAAATTGTGCTATAATAAAATTCGAAAATGTTTATGCAATTTGGAATGAAGACGAAGTATATGAGGTATTGAATAGGTACAATTCAAGACTGTATGTTTGAGCATATTTCTCTTTATAAATAAAACTGTATTTTGTTTTATTTCTTCAAAACAAATGGAACAAATTAAGTTTTTTATGACAGGAAATAATAATAAATGTCAGAAAAAAACGGGGAAAAATGTTGCAAAACATATCATTTTGGGGAAAATCATATATGAATATGGGGAAAATCATATATGAATATGGGGAAAATCATATATGAATATGGGGAAAATTCGGTAACTCGATCCACCAACCCTGAATAGCCAATACAGACTTTCTTCTGCAGCTCAGTAAGTCGGTTTGTGCAGTGATCCCTAAAGAAGACGCCGAATAAGTAGTATTTAATTACATAAAACATATTTAATTAATAAAACACATAATTTATATACTAGGCTAGTATTTTTTTGGAGACCGAGTTTTGAGTACTGAGTATCTGAGTTTAACTTTGCAAAAAAAAATAATGTAGCAATAGCAATAGGTTAAAATCCAAAATTAATGAAAGCATTATCGCGGTTAGATTATTGTTGTTACTTTTATTTATATTTTGAAGTGTGGCCGGATGTTTTGTCAATTTTTGTCGACGCTAATCTCTATCGACAATCGTATTCGGTTATCTGGCGTAAACAATGGCGCCCTCGCATACTTACACGCACAGAATAGATAAATTAAGTACCTAAGTATGGTTATTGCCACATACATGGAGAGGCTAGACAACGCAAGTTCATTAGATACTATGAAAACCAAACGTGCCATCTTTTAGACACTTTACGATGACGTATTAGTGATTTGCTCAACTTAAACAGAATCTTTTCAATCGCTAAGCGTCAGTGAGCTAACAGAATTACGTCTAAATCGATTTTAAAATCGATTCGATGACAAAGGAATGAGAATACAAAAGTGATAAGCGCGTCAAGTTTGCACTATATTGCAAACTTGGTCGGACGGTTTGCGTTGTCTAGCCTCTCCATGTCTGTGGTTATTGCTTACTAGAAGTTTAACATTTTTATTCAGATACATAAGTATAACTTATCATTATGAAATGTTTTAATATACTAATGCAATAAGTATTTAGTTCATTTTATAAGATTGTTCCTCATTATAACGAAAAATCCGTTCTATACCGAAACATGTTCTCGGTTGCTTACTCATCCTTATACTTTGTGCGTACATATAAGTAGTACAATGCAACATTGTTTACTTTTGTCCTGTTATTATTAAAATAACTAAATAAGGCAGAAAATAAACTGAAGGAAGTTTTTAAAATTATTCACATTCCTTAAGTGGTACACAACGGTAGTTAAGTAGGTTGGTACTAGGTAAGTAGGTACTTTATTTTTTATACCCAAATTTATAGAAAGTTATGATGGACTTACACTGACTTTACAAATCACTTTTGTTCCTAGAAAAGTGTAAACCATTGAAAACTGATTAAAAAACTCTTTAAATTTGGCGGTTAATATTTAATTATACCACTTATAGGCTTTTAGCCCTTTTAACGTCCCACTCCTGGGCACGGGCCTCCCCTCAAAGCGAGGGGGATTCAGGCCATAATCCACCACTACCACTTATCTCACTTTTTTGTTTTGATGAATTTCATGTTGCTATCATAATAAGGATGAATAAATAATGTTTATGCATGAATACTGTGGGGTTTTACAAATCCAATGTTTTTTCCTTGATTCATCGATTTGTTTTATTCGCATTGTTGTTGTGGTGTATTATTTCAATATTATTTTTAAATTAAATAGGTATCAAACCGAAAATGTTGTCCATGAATATCGAAGCTCCAGTTAAAAGGTATATAAACGCAGTTATAATTACACGCATCACGCATGCATGAATAATTTATCGATACTTGCGTTCAGAGAGTGTGGGTACGTACCTTCGTGGTTCATCTACTACAGCCCGGAGATAATCCTACAATATCAACCATTAATTATATATTATTATGCAGGCAATATTTAAGTAGGTATGTAAGATTTGTCTAAGTGGAATTCTGGTAGATAAGTTGAAATTCCATTAAACTGACTGTATTTGATACCGTTAAGCGTTAAAGAAGAGTTATTATTAAATAAATAATGTTTCCTAGTGTAATAATAAATCTGAGTGGCTTAACGGGAATCCCCCCACGGTTTGTAAACAGTACACAACGGGTGGTATACCTACTGGAACGGTGGTTTCCTTATACATACTGTTATCCCAAATATTAATAGTAAGCAGAGATAGGTACCTAACAACTTAAATAATAATAACTTTTGCTAATTAATGTTCGGTGTTCATGAAGGGAGTCTTTCAGGACAGACGTCGTGTCAGGTTTGTTTATTTTTTACGTCAGCTGAGTTGTTTTGTGAGTGTGAAGTACCTTATTTAATTATTTTTTTATACAATCTGCTTGGTAATCTGTTCATCTGTTCTGCAGATATACTACTACAGATATTGGCGTTAAATATTATACATAACACCACTACTTATTTGCATTGCGCCGGGAATATTTTGTGCTGTTAATATGTACACACAGCAAATAAAACTAATAAAGAGTTAAATACGACCAGCAAGAAAATCCAAATACCTAATACATACAGACGTCTAGACTAGACCCCACTACATACGAAGTATCGCTCTGTCTAGACGGGCCACGACCCTTCAAAAGCCAAAGTACTTGAACAAAGGTAAACGAATTGCGCAAAAGATAAAATAAAAACAATTGTACCTATCCTATACCCAGAAACTATTCGAACGCAACTCAAATTAAAATTTGAGAGTTGCTTAATGACGCGCCATACAAAAAATTATACCTAGATAGAAATTAAATCTTAAACGGCTAAGTGGGATTTGAATATTTGAGTAACATTTCATCCATCCATCCATCCATCAGTATTCAGTCGTATCAGCTATTGAGGTACGGTCTCGATCACTCTGTTTTCCGAATCGCTTGCACACTTTAATTCCGAATCAAATAAGTTCATTATTTTTCTTGATCTAAACAATATTTAAATATGTTGCTAATTTAATAGGTTGACGAGAACATTAATTGCGTTAAATTAGGTACCGATTTAAAAAAAAAAGAATGTTTAGCGATTTATGTCACCGACCGTACCTAGTTATAAATAAAAATATGTTTGATTTGAATATATACAAACAATATTTTCATAATTTGTGTCCTTCCGGTTCTTACGAGTATTGCACGAATCGTATCATACTTTCGGTCCGTGTAAACTATACGCTAAAGCTGTACTTATTGCTAGCTGTATGTTAATATTAGCAGTCACATTGCAATTTTGATCACGCGATGTTTTTGTTTGCTGAAGGACGCTCAGGGACATGAGAAAATGTTGCTTCTTTGGTGTAGTATATTGCTAACCTTATGTTATGGAGTAGTGGCAAAGTCATACTGTTTTTTTTAGTAAGTTCGATGTTATTAACAAAATAATGTTCTTGAATATTTTGAGTAACGGGCAGGGGTCGATCATTTGCAGCAAGACTGGTCACGCACTACAATTTACACCTACAATCAATGCCGAAAGAATTCTTAATAATTACACGTCCATACAACAATTTTGAGCCCTGATGGCAGAGCCGTATCAAAGGCAAGATATATAATGATCTCTGACCTCCGATCGAGATGGAACCGGAAGTAAAATAATATTACCTACATCACAGATTAAATCTGTGACCTACATATTCTTAAATTCATGCAGGTGCGTGACTTGTGAACCGGGTAAGAGCAACGAGGATTCCATCGCATATTATATTGCTTTTCAACCACAGAATGACGAACGATTTTAGAGTTCTTGTGACCCATTTATTTATAAATTTTATTGAATTTTTAGTATTTGTTGTTGTAGCGGCAACAGAAATACACATTCTGTGAAAATTTCAACTCTACCTAGTACGGTTCGTGAGATACAGACCTCTGACAGACGGACAGCGTAGGCTTAGTAATCCCTTTGGCACCCTTTGGGTACGGAACCCATAGATTTATGATTAGTTGAGCGTGTTAGATTATTTATTTTTTTATTATTGTGAATATACTTCGGGGACGAAGTATGGTCAGTATGGCCGTGTTAGATTGTTGACATTTTGAAAGAAGTTTAGAAATTATTCAAAACAAGAATTATACTCTATGGTCATGTTCTTGGATAAGTTTGCTGTTGGCAACACTAAATTGATTGTCGTTGATAGATTATTATTGTATAATTGTAGATGTTGGGTTGTTGTTAATATGTAACAGATTTAAATATCAATATTAAATAATATAAATGTGTTATACAATAACACAGTGTCCAGTGTATTAAATGATTTATTTATAAGTGACTTATCAGGCTATTTTATCACTGATCGTTAAACGATCAGAGGTTAAGCAACACTTGGCACGTTCAGTCAGAGAGGGGTGACCATTTATAGGCATTTGAACTGAGCGTCTCCCTGCTTCGGAGGGCACGTAATAATTCGGTCCTGGTTGTTGTAATCTAGGTAGCAGTCGTTAAGCCTTGTTCCACCAGGTTGGCCACTAACCATACCGTTAGAAGAAGTAGAAGAGCAGATGCTACTATATTTACATTTTTTAAACACTAAACCGATTGACCGATGGTTGTGGCACAGTTTTAGTTGTGGTTTTATGTGCTCGTTTCCGGGGCCGCGGCCGGTTCAGTCGTGGCAACGGGCGTGGGAACTGCGTAGGCATCACTCACACACTATGTTCCCACGTCCCATTGTCTACGTTCGGTTCGAGCCCAGCGGCAGCAGCTTAACACACAACACAGCCTTTGATGTGACATGTATCGGCATTCTCCTTACGGTCGTAATACGTATGAACAAGTCAGAGTTATTCTTAGATGTGCCAATATGCTGCGCTCCTTGCTCATTGACAAACCTTGAGTTGGGATTTCTAAAACTCAAGCCTCAGTTCTACTAGGCAGACGTATCGATACAATTATTTTATAACTTGTCATAAAATCATTTCCTTCTAAGGTAAGTAGGAAGGTAACGCAAAAAGTATCAATCCCTAGCGTGTGTTGTGTGTTATGTAATTATTGTCTTAATGAAGACAATACGCCTTGCGCCGGCGGTCGGCGGCGCCAAGGTCGGGGTCGTTGAACCTATTTACGTCTTTCAGCGAGAGGCGCCGCCGGCTGTCGCGACGTACTACCCCGCACGTGGAAATAAACAATTTATTATTATTATCGGTCCGCGATAAAAAGATTAGCGTACCTACTTGCTATGTATCTTATCTATTTTATTTAGGTAGGTAGGTAAAACTTCATAATATAAACGATTTTTCAAATAAATATTAGCATTTAGTTCATCCGTTTTGACAAGTAGTTTTGATTTCTATAAGCGAGGTTTATGTAATGTAATAAGTAGGTACTACCTATGCCGTAGGTGGCATAAGAATATTAAAGGTCGAAGATAAAACACGAATCGTTTGTAAATTATATCTACTTGGCTATACAATAATTTAACTTACCTATTTAAACACAATTACGTATCATGAAGCAACGAACCTACGAGCTGTCAAAGTTATAGCAATGCGATTCGCTATTACAAAGCCAAAGCGTTTATTTTGTTTAGGCTTACGGGCACTTACAAATTGTCATTTTTCATTTTTACACAATGATTATTTTTACATAATGAAATTACCTTAGCACTCCCAATTTTTAAGTTCTAACATTATTACTTTTATATTTGCATACTTACGTGTACTGTGACGTTAATGGCTGGTTTACTAGGTCTCGGTGTTCTTCATAACTAAAGAGTATTTTTTTTAGCTCTTACCAGGAGACAATAGTTTCACAAAATTAGGTTTTCTCTATTGACATTCGCCAGCCTGGTGCACCCTTACGTCTATTTGAATGTATACATCAGACGCATGTCGGTCGGTTTTTGGACTGGCTGTCGGTTTTTCTTTGAACGTATCTCTATAGAACAGGATCTATACTAGATATATGAAACGCACATTTGCGCAGACCTTGAATCAACTTACCATACCGGTGTGTCCGGTGAGTGACCGTCGCGGGTTACTGACAGGCACGCGTCGCAAACACTCCACACCCAACGACTCCTGCTAAAGGTACGCATGTGAAAATTGCAGGGGGGTTACTCCGAAATACGTCGCTGACAGATCGTCCGAAGTACGGATTCGATTTACGATCAAAACAATGTCAAATCGTAGAGAAAGAAGAAATGTCAAATCACGACAATCCATCAGCCGAAACGTTAGGTTCGTATTTCGGAGTAGGCCAGCTGGTTTGTTTGCTACTTCACTAATCTACTTCTCGAAATCCAGCATTTTCAGTGTGGTGAGTGTGAATCGGAGCACCTGTTTCAGGTCCTGCAAGTTTTCACTCGCATCTGCAATTGTTTCAGAGGTCATGAGGTTGGGATAGTTAAACGGTTCCTTTGGTGAATCAGAACAACTAGCGTTTCAGGCCGGATGCTGCCATTAAAAGGTAAATAACAGTTAAGCGTATTACTTAAGTTCGCTATTCAGTAAGATGTGAATGATAAAATAAGTATAAATTATTTACGTCTTCATAGTAAACATTTCTGTTTTATCATTTACGTTTTGTTGCATCAGAACGGGATCTAATGTGCTCAGTTCAAACTATGAAAGTTCTGTATACATTTTTGGCCAATCAGTGAACATTATTATTTGGTAGATGTGTTGCAACCGGCCGGGTATTTCCGGTGTTGTATGATGTGTTTGTGTCAGAGCGGAGTCCAGCGGAATATTCTCGGAGTTGTTTGTTCCGAGCGATGCCCTGTGTTTACTGTTTACGATCATTTGTACACTGCATACGCACACAGTGCTTACCTATAATCATTATGATATTATTTACTCTGTGGAAGCAACAGTAAATAAGAAATGTTATAACGCGTATAATGAAGCAGGTGTGTGCTGCTCTTTAATCATATTTTTTGTCCTTCTGTACATACTATTTATTTGTATATCTTCCATATTTCATAATGATAACAGAATATTTTTATGTTTATGACCTTTATAATATCGTTTGGGAGCGTGAGTAAAATGTGGAGCCCTCGTGCTATGTTTACAAACACGACCTGCCGATAACTGGGTTATCACGTTCATACACTGAATATTTGCTTCATTAACCGATTGAATGAATTGTCAGAAAAGGATCGCAATAATTTGAGTTTGGTTTTGTGGGTATGACGGTATTGTTTATCGTGAGCGGAATTCGAAGAATGTAACTCTAATATAAGTACTGGGTGTTCTATTAATAGTGGATGATGAGCTACGTGATGGATGGATGACGCGGCCTCGCAGGCCGTCGTCGTGGGCTCGTGGCAGCTGCTTTGGCTAGGCGCCGGGCACTCACTACGACGCGCCGCCGCACCGCCCGCCCTTGTCTCTCGGCGAGATCACGAGTGCACCGTATACAAGAACACCTAGTACTTATGTAAATATTGTACCTACACGTTTGTGATTAATACAATACGGTTTATTGACACAATGGTACACACATGCCTTACACCCTCACGGAATGACGTGTGCGTCGCACATTGATGATGTAACTGCGCTGCGCTGATCGCACGATGTTCAATGAATGCTATTTTCGTTATGAATAGTCCGATGGTGATGTAAGATTCGTAGATTACTAAGATTGAGTTTTTATTTTGGTAAATCACCATAAACGCTTTAAGTACTTACTTAAGTAAACCTAACTTATTTAAAAGTAATGATTAAAAAAATTGTTAACAAATACAAAATTTTATAACTATCTATTCGCCTAAATTTTCAACTATGTACTAATGATCACAAGACAAACAAACCAGATTCTCTTCCATGACGTTGACATTTTTTTTAAGCTAGCGTCAGTATTTCGTCAGCAGAGTCAGAAGAATAATTAGTATTTATAATAGGGTCAGTTTAAAAACAACGTGTGTGTGTGTGTGTGAGTGTGTCTGTGTCACAAGGCGACTGATTTGGTCGTGCCGGTGCCGGCGCCTACGCAACTCGTGATTCATACGTTTGGCTGTGTAACGGTAAACATTGGGTACCTATCCTAATTACAACTGCGCTAGTGTAATGCGAATCAACCTAGCTTTAACTGAAAAAATGGCAGCATGAGCCATCCTGCGATGCTCATATGGCATGAGCTGCCATCTCATCAAATTAAACAATGTAAAATTGACCCAAAAGTTTAAAATACTCTTACAATGTCGCTGTCCGCGTCAGTCCGCTTAGTTTTTCTGAACTCGGTAAGTACCATTGCTAAGTACGCAACGGGTCGTTAGTAAACAATAAATAAACCCCGCATGAAGTGGAGTTCCGTGATATGTGGAGCTTATTTGTGCTGGCCTATATCCAGTAGAGTTAGCAGAATAAATAACGTTTGATAAGGTCAATCAGAGATGGGTGACGATTTGTGTTGCAAAAGACTCGAGTTCTTTAGCCTCATTTTTAGGGCTCGAGCCTTTTTAAGAAACCTCGAAGGCTAAAGAACTAATTCAGCCCCGAGTCTTCGAGGCGAAGAGGAGGCTCTCGGAAATAAAGCCTTTATTTTGAAGCTCTTACTAAAAAGGCTTGGAGCCCTTTTTTATTTTAGCCTTTTGTAACCATTCTTGACTTTAGTTCACTATGCACGACTATTCTCAACTATTGTTGACCACTATTGACCATTCTTGACTATTTTTTTCTATTTTTGACCGTTGTTGACTATTTCGACTATTTTTTACTTTTTTTGACTATTTTCGAATATATTTGTCTATTTTTGATTATTTTTGACTTTCTTTTGACTGTTTTTGACTATATTTGACCATTGTAAACTATTTCGACTATTTTTGACTATTTTTACTATTTTTGACTATTTTTGACTATTTTTGCCTTTTTTTTACTATTTTTGATTATTTTTGACTATTTTTGACTTTTTTGACTTTTTTTTACTATTTTTGATTATTTTTGACTATTTTTGACTATTTTTGACTGTTTTTGACTATATATGACTATTTTTTTACTATTTTTGTTTATTTTTACTATTTTTGACTGTTTTTGACCATTTTTTACTGTTTTTGACTATTTTTGACCATTGTTGACTATTTCGACTATTTTTGACTATGTTTGTCTATTTTTGATATTTTTTTACCATTATTGTAAATTTTTGACTGTTTTGACTGTTTTGGACTATTTTGACTATATTTGACTATTTTTGATTATTTTTGACCATTGTTGACTATTTCGACTATTTTTGACAATTTTTTGCTATTGTTGACTATTTTTGACCATTGTTGACTATTTTCGACGTATTAAGACCGTTTTTGACTATTTTTGACTGTTTTTTGGCGGATTTTGACTATTTTTGACCACTTTTGACTGTTTTTGACAATTTTTGAATGTTTTTGACCGTTTTGGACTATTCTGACTATTTTTGACCATTGTTGACTATTTCGACTATTTTTAGCTATTGTTGACTATTTTTGACTATTGCTATTTTGGACCATTGTTGAATATTCCAGACGTATTTTGACCATTTTTGTCAATTTTTGACCATGTTGACTATTTTTAGCTATTGTTGACTAAATTTGACCATTGTTGACTATTTTTAGCTATTGTTGACTATTTTAAGCTATTGTTGACTATTTTTAGCTATTGTTGACTATTTTAAGCTATTGTTGACTATTTTTAGCTATTGTTGACTATTTTTAGCTATTGTTGACTATTTTTGACCATTGTTGACTATTTTTGGCCATTGTTGACTATTTTTGACGTATTATGACCGTTTTTGACTATTTTTGACTTTTTTTGACTATTTTTTGACTATTTTTTACATTTTTTTACTTTTTTGAGTTTTGTGACAATTTTTGACTATTTCTGACTATTTTTGAATATATTTGTCTGTTTTTGACTATTTGTGACTATTTTTGACTATATTTGAATATATTTGTATATTTTTGACTATTTTTGACTATTTCTGACTATTTTTGGCTATTTTTGATCATTTTTTACTATATTTGACAATTTTTGATTATTTTTGACCATTGTTGACTATTTTGACTATTTTTAGCTATTGTTGACTATTTTTGACCATTGTTGACTATTTGCGACGTATTATGACCGTTTTTGACTATTTTTTGGCTATTTTTGAGTATTTTGACTGTTTTTTGGCGATTTTTGACTATTTTTGACCGTTGTTGACTATTTCGACTATTCTTGACCATTGTTGACTATTGTTGACTGTTTTTGAATATTTTTGATACTTTTTTGACTATTTTTAACCATTGTTGTCTATTTTTTACCAATGTTGAATATTTCGACTATTCTTGACTATTCTTGACTATTGTTGACTGTTTATGAATATATTTGCCGAATTTTGACGAATTTTGGTCAAAAATAGTCAAAATTCGTCAAAAATAGTCAACATTGGCCAAAAACAGTCAAATAGTCAAAAATCGCCAAAAAATAGTCAAAAATAGCCAAAAAATAGTCAAAAACGGTCATAATAGTCAAAAATAGTCAACAATGGCCAAAAATAGTCAAAAATATTTTTGACTTATAGCGTATTTTGACGAATTTTAACTGTTTGACCAAAATTCGGCAAATATATTCATAAACAGTCAACAATAGTCAAGAATAGTCAAGAATAGTCGAAATATTCAACATTGGTAAAAAATAGACAACAATGGTTAAAAATAGTCAAAAATATTCAAAAACAGTCAACAATAGTCAACAATGGTCAAGAATAGTCGAAATAGTCAACAACGGTCAAAAATAGTCAAAAATCGCCAAAAAACAGTCAAAATACTCAAAAATAGCCAAAAAATAGTCAAAAACGGTCATAATACGTCGCAAATAGTCAACAATGGTCAAAAATAGTCAACAATAGCTAAAAATAGTCAAAATAGTCAACAATGGTCAAAAATAATCAAAAATTGTCAAATATAGTAAAAAATGATCAAAAATAGCCAAAAATAGTCAGAAATAGTCAAAAATAGTCAAAAATATACAAATATATTCAAATATAGTCAAAAATAGTCACAAATAGTCAAAAACAGACAAATATATTCAAAAATAGTCAGAAATAGTCAAAAATTGTCACAAAACTCAAAAAAGTAAAAAATAGTCAAAAAATAGTCAAAAAAAGTCAAAAATAGTCAAAAACGGTCATAATACGTCAAAAATAGTCAACAATGGCCAAAAATAGTCAACAATGGTCAAAAATAGTCAACAATAGCTAAAAATAGTCAACAATAGCTAAAAATAGTCAACAATAGCTTAAAATAGTCAACAATAGCTAAAAATAGTCAACAATAGCTTAAAATAGTCAACAATAGCTAAAAATAGTCAACAATGGTCAAATTTAGTCAACAATAGCTAAAAATAGTCAACATGGTCAAAAATTGACAAAAATGGTCAAAATACGTCTGGAATATTCAACAATGGTCCAAAATAGCAATAGTCAAAAATAGTCAACAATAGCTAAAAATAGTCGAAATAGTCAACAATGGTCAAAAATAGTCAGAATAGTCCAAAACGGTCAAAAGCATTCAAAAATTGTCAAAAACAGTCAAAAGTGGTCAAAAATAGTCAAAATCCGCCAAAAAACAGTCAAAAATAGTCAAAAACGGTCTTAATACGTCGAAAATAGTCAACAATGGTCAAAAATAGTCAACAATAGCAAAAAATTGTCAAAAATAGTCGAAATAGTCAACAATGGTCAAAAATAATCAAAAATAGTCAAATATAGTCAAAATAGTCCAAAACAGTCAAAACAGTCAAAAATTTACAATAATGGTAAAAAAATATCAAAAATAGACAAACATAGTCAAAAATAGTCGAAATAGTCAACAATGGTCAAAAATAGTCAAAAACAGTAAAAAATGGTCAAAAACAGTCAAAAATAGTAAAAATAAACAAAAATAGTAAAAAAATAGTCATATATAGTCAAAAACAGTCAAAAATAGTCAAAAATAATCAAAAATAGTAAAAAAAAAGTCAAAAAAGTCAAAAATAGTCAAAAATAATCAAAAATAGTAAAAAAAAGGCAAAAATAGTCAAAAATAGTCAAAAATAGTAAAAATAGTCAAAAATAGTCGAAATAGTTTACAATGGTCAAATATAGTCAAAAACAGTCAACAATGGTAAAAAATATACAAAATTAGTCAAAAATAGTCAAAAACAGTCAAAAATAGTCAAAAACAGTCAAAAATAGTCAAATAGTAAAAAATAGTCAAAAATCTTCAAAAATCGTCAAAATTCGCCATAATTATTTAAACCAGTCATCAATAGTCAAGAATAGTCTAAATAGTCAACCATGGTCAAAAATAGTCAAAAATCGCCAAAAATTCGTCAAATATAGTCGTAAATGGTCAAAATACGTCAAAAATAGTCAACAATAGCTAAAAATAGTCAACCATGGTCAAAAATAGTCAAAAATGGTCAAAAATAGTCATCAATAGCTAAAAATAGTCAACAATGGTAAAAAATCGTCATAAATAGTCAAAAAAGTAAAAAATGGTAAAAAAAGTCAAAAGAAGGTCAAAAATATTCAAAAACAATTAACAATAGTCAACGATGGTCAAGAATAGTCGAAATAGTCAATAATGGTCAAAAATAGTCAACATTGGCCAAAAACAGTCAACAATAGTAAAAATAATCAACAATGCTCAAAAATAGTCAAAAATAGTTAAACACAGACAAAAATAGTCAAAAATAGTCAAAAACAGTCAAAAATAGGCATAAATAGGCAAACTTAGTCAAAAATTGTCAAAATACGTCAAAAATTGTCAAAATACGTCAAGCATAGTCAACAATGGTCCAAAATAGTCAACAATGGTAAAAAATAGTCAACTATTGCTAAAAATTGTCAACAATGGTCAAAAATAGTCAAAAATAGGCAAACTTAGTAAAAAGTAGTAATTTTTTTTTCAAAAATAGTCAAAATCTTCAAAATTCGCCAAAAATATTTAAAAACCGTCATCAATAGTCAAGAATAGTCTAAATAGTCAACCATTATCAAAAATAGTCAAACATCGCCAAAAATAGTCATAAATGGTCAAAATACGTCAAAAATAGTCAAAATACGTCAAAAATAGTCAACAATGGCCAAATATAGTCAACAATGGTCAAAAATAGTCAACAATGGTCAAAAATAGTCAAAAATCGTCAAAAAATTGTCAAAACAGGCAAAAATATTCAAAACAGTCAACAATAGTCAACAATGGTCAAGAATAGTCAAGAATAGTCAAGAATAGTCGAGAATAGTCGAGAATAGTCGAGAATAGGGTTGGAGTGTAGCCTTAGGGGCGCAGTTAGGTTTAGGTCTAGGTTTGAGTATAAGAGTGGGGAAAAGAACACGGGTCGACTTTGACCCTGAATGACCTTTGACCTTAAACCCCGAATATCCTTTGACCTCAAGTAACCTTTGATATCGAATGTCATTTGACCTCGAATGAACTTGATATTTGACTTTGAAACCTAAACCTAAACCTAACTGCGCCCCTAAGGATACACATTGACCGAGAATAGTCGAGAATAGTCAAGAATAGTCAAGAATAGTCAAGAATAGTCAAGAATAGTCGAGAATAGTCGAGAATAGTCGAGAATAGTCGAGAATAGTCGAGAATAGTCGAGAATAGTCGAGAATAGTTAGAATAGTCGAGAATAGTCAAGAATAGTCAAGAATAGTCGAGAATAGTCGAGAATAGTCGAGAATAGTCGAGAATAGTCAAGAATAGTCAAGAATAGTCAGGATAGTCAAAAAAGTCAAGAATAGTCAGGAATAAAATAGACTAGCCAGGAATAGTTAGCTATAAGGCGACTCCTTCTTATACTTGCGAAGACTTAGAAAGCTCACAACAACGGAGCTCTAAAAGAACTCCGAGCCCAAAAAGGGCTCGAGGTTTATTTAAAACTCGAGTCCTTTTTTAGCCTTGAAACATTCGGAGTCGTTTTTCTTCGACGAGCCCCATAGAAAAGCTCGAGCCTCTTTGAGAGGGCTAAAAGAACTCGAGTCTTTTGCAACACTAGTGACGATCTAGTGGCGTTTCGAACTGAGCGTCTTCGTGTTTCGGGGGGCACGTAAAAAGTCGGTCTCGGTTGTCATCTAGACAGCAGTCGTTAAACCATGTCAGAGGCCTTTGGGCAGTCTGAACAACTCTGACACCCAGGTTGGCCACTAAACGTATTATTGAAGGTCTCCTCTCACTAATCGGCACGGCACGACAGTAACAGATGTAAGCAGAAATTATTTTAAATCATGTTTTAATAAATATCTACCCTTACCATTCACATTTCGCGCAGCAGCTTGTTCAAGTTCCTTGCATAAAATTTAAAAATAAACTGTTAAGGTAAGAAGGCAAATATGTATTTGGTTAGGTATATAGGCGTGTTTGTATGTGCCTAGCGATAGATGGTTGCTGCCAAGGAAATAGTAATAAAAACGTTGATGTACATTAGCTCGTTGCATAGATTGTGTTGTTTACTATATACGTAGGTTTGTATCTCTATCAGCTTGCTTTTGGATGTTGTTTGTTTGCGTTTATTTCTGCGTGCGCTTCGGTGTCGAGTCCGCTTTTAGCCGCAACATGAGCCGCGAGCGTGCACGCGCCCCACCCGTTGCCCTGTCGATGCATCGCGCCAACAATAGGACGACTCACTGTTGTTCTTTTTCGACATTCCATTCCGATTGATACATATACTTAGAACATTCTTTGATAGTCTCTAGCTGCTATTCACAAGGCACAATTAAAAGTGCACAATCTGATCTCCATTTCATTTTACCGCGGTTCATACATCAGACGACCACAGACCCATTAGATAATAGGAATTTTTTACTGCTCAGACCTAACTTTAAATAAGGTGTTGCGTCAAGAATTTCCAAAGTCCCTTCAGGTGTCCCCATCGTGCGTACACGCCGGCATAACTGCTTAATATCAGGCGTGCCGTACGCTTGTTTGCTATAATACCTCATTATACAAATATAAGTACATAGGTACATAAATATGTCCTTCGGCACTGGTAACAGAGCCGGCTGAGACAAGACAAAACGCAAGAATCGATTTTGACTCATTCTCTCCTATGCATTAAGTAAGAGAGAGCGACTCGGTGCGATATAATGCGTGACAAAATTCTTGTTGTTGACCAAATGGGCACCTACTTGTTGCAGTTAATTGAATGACCCTCGACAGTCGCCAGTCGTGACTTCCACGTTCCATTGTTGCATTTAGTTTCGTCATTACGCTTCATTTTATATTGCTATCATGGAAAATTTTATTGTTTTTCCGTGCTCATTATTACTTTTTCTTGTGACTGATAAGCGGTTAATGTAGTAAGTTCAGCACACCACCGTATAGTAAAGACCACGTGTAAGCGCGCGGCACGTACTATGTAGGTTCCGTTTTATATCATTTACTTATCTGCACGTACAATAAGTAAGAAACATAGAACCCGTGTTATGTAACAAGATTAGATTTTATAGCATTTACACGAGTGTGCATAATCGATTAAGTCCATATTGCAGGCATGTTTCTGCAAATATCTTGCACGCTTATCGCTGTGTACACGTGCTTTCAGTTTACTATTGTATTCGGTCGTACTACCTGCTCTATTGTAAAAATGGTCGCAATCATACTTCTTAGATTAGAAGTTTCCAATACTTAAGCTCAGACGATCAGAAGACTGAAGCTTATCATTTTATGGTGACAACATATGGATTTATGAGTGTCCTATTTAATGTCATGCCCATTTGAATATTGGCGTGATCATAAGCTCCCTATATGAATGATGATTAGACAGATATAGAACGGCACACACATTTATAATTAAGATATAAGTATGTACCTATAATTCAGTTAAGATATCCGCGAATATGTAATTCGAGTTGGGTGAGCCCAAGGTGAGCAGACGGCGAGACGACGAGACGCGGGACGACCTCTACGCTCGTCTTACTGGTTTTAAATTAAATCGTATTTTGATTTAGCTTCTATGGAAATTCAGTACTGTCTGGACAACACAATGGTAATAAAGGACGACACTACCAGACGTTTTCTATGTGACGAGTGTTCTATAGCGCAACTTACCCCAAATATGTCGGTAGATATACAAATACAAAACATGTTAATGTCTTAACTGGGTAGGTATAATCTTACCCGGTACACGAAATGACGGATGGGATCCCGCGATGCGGCCAGCCAAGTTCTCTCTGTGCAATGCAATAATTTTTGTTGTATGTACTTAATTTATTTTCTCTCGTTATATTTTCTGTTATTCATGTTCATACACTCTCACCACTGTTGCTCCTGTAAGCCAGGATCCATAACTGTACTAAGACGTCAAGGTCAACTAAGACGTCAAGGTCGCGAGTCCCGGGAAAAAGCTAAATTGTCTTGGATGCAACCCGCACGAATTAATCGAAAAAAGAGGAGTCTGATAATCACTCACTAAACTGCTTTAGAATCTTAGGTAATTATCGGTAGCATACCTATCAGATAACCAATGATGAAAGTCGGTAAGTTAGAGCTTACAGGACATAGCGTAAGGACAATGCAATTAAAGCTCATTGTATTCACAGATCAAACCATCGTTATTTCGTCTGGCCTGAGTTGCTCAGACGCGGGGAAACGACCAAATTAAGCATTTAGCGACCCGCACGCCTGAGGGTTAGCTGGTAGGGTAAGGGCGGTACGGTCGTGTCGGCGCCGCCTGCGACGAGACAGTCTGGGTGAATGTACGCTGGGAGCAACGCCCCATGTAATAACTTACACCCCACATTTGGAATTTATAAAATACTCGTACACATGTAGTGTGTGCAAGTCCCGTTTTAGTTTAAGGTAAACCAAGGTCTATTATTCGCATAAAAATAAATAGGTAAGTATAAGAGATTGAAAACGGAAACAAACTAATAAACTAAAAGTTAATTCAATTTCTTTAAATTTATGTGTGAAAATGATTGACAGAGGCCTATGTTCAGCAGTGGACTTCTTCAGGCTGATGTATGGATGGATGGTAATGAATGTTGATGTTATAACCAAAGTTAAAATAAATAAATGAATCAGGCCACACATCAATCACAGACAATAGTAGTACTTAATTGTGTTCACAGCACCGGTTATTACTAAATATGATGATGTGGGTGCCAGGGACATGAGTTTGGCTCGTGAATGGGCGCGGACAATAAAGGCCGCAGCGAAGTACACGACGAAGGCGCTGCCTCTGTGCCACAAGGTGACTCACACGTAGACCACCCACGCTTGGTACACCTTTCGAATCTGACTTATTTCTTGTACAGAGCTTAAACACAGAAGTTTCATAAATGCTACGCCACACTAAATAGTTCTTATCTACAGTTACGCCAAAGTATTCATCCCAATGAGGAATTTTTTGAAGCAAATCACTAAAGCTTGCAGGAGCAAATAATTTTTGGCTTCTAAATTACTTCTGATTTAATTCGTGTGTTTGATTGCTAGCTCAATGTCAGATCCATGAGTCACCCACACTTCCACTATACCACCGCTCGGATTTTTCGGGAATATCTAATTGTGTGACTTAATTTATGTCGTGTGTGATTACAAAGGTTTGTTTAAAAAAAAATGGTCTGATATGGGTTTCAGCGGGGTCGCCCCCGATCCATTGTACCGTACATACCCATAGTACAAGCTTTGCTTAGTTTGTGACCATACAATTCATATGTATGTATATTTATTTAAATACTCAAACTCTCAAATTTGTAATACCTGTCATTCATCTATAAAAACTACTTTATGCAATATAATTCCCTATTTTTTTATTTTAATATGTATAAATATAAACAGATTTTTACAATTTATGCGTCTACCTACATTGTCGTATAAAGTAGTGTATTTGTAGGCGGGAATCGGCATGTGTGGAATGCAGTTGCTAGCCTCGCAAACGGGGCAGTGCAGTCGGCAGCGGCATACAAGTTCGGCGAACGACCGCGCCATGCTGCGCTGTGCCGGAGACCACTCGCATTCCCTTCGCTTGATTCATAGCCCTTGTCTTGTACTACCTCTTTTGTTACTACTTTTAACAGAATGTTAAATATTTTCTTTAGTCATCACAACTAAATCTTCATTAGTGTAGTCAATTTCATTTCATGCTATATACTACATACAGGGTGTCCCATTAATCGTGGATAATCTTGAAACCTCTTAGCCTTACCTTCAACTTAGGATATGTATTAGGTCTCAAGGTGATCTATAAAACGTTTCAGGATTTCCCACGACTTTCCCACATGGGACTTAAAATTTTTACTGAATGAAGACTTCATTTTTAATTTAAAAACAATACGAACTGCATTCAAAGATTTTCAAAAACTAGCTTACCACACTCGGGAATCGAACCGGCTAAAGTCCGAAAAAATAACACCGTGTACTTTTAAGGCATCAATCGATAGGATCAATCATAAGGACCAAATCTCTCTCATAAACATGGTAAATTAAATGAAAGGAAAACCATGATATCTTAACTTGATTGATTATATCGATTGATGCCATAAAAGTATGGCATCAATAATGTTTATAATAGAGATTTGGTCACCAGGTGTTATTTTTTGGGATTTTAGCCGGTTCGATTCCAGAGTCTGGCAAGCGAGTTTTCGAAAATCTTTGAATGTACCACTCTGTAATATGAGGTCTACAAGCACGCCACAAGTAAGTTACCTTTTGCTACGTACTCTCCGAGTTCAACGCCCAGACAGTGCGGATCGTTGTTTTTTTTTCCGCTTGAGCGCTTGTCTTTATTCACGTTTTTTTGTACACTTACCTGCTTACATTAACTTGAAAGATACCCTTTATGTTGCAAAGGCTCTGAATTTTCAGATAAATATTTGAAACAGCAATGCGGTCAGCGACAGGCTAGCCGGTTAAGTTGAATGTATTGGCAAGCATCTCATCCTTCGTGGAATTCGCACCCACACATGGATGCCAATGCCGCCCTCACTGCATTGCGTTAGTACCTGGGTTTTTTCGAGTTGCTATATTTTTCCAGGAAGGATCCACCAAAATAAACTCTATAAGTACCTCTTCGATTTCGCTTCAACTAAATACAAACTTTCAAAATTTTTCGTTGATATTTAACTTGCTTCATATTTTATATCATTGTATAGTATGATCAATATTTCGGTACGAATTAATAATGCCATTCATACTTAATTATGTGTTCAAAGATCCGAGCTTTTGATTCGGCAAAATATTTCTATAATCACTATGCTCTGGCTATAAATGCGTAATTACTTAAATAGATTTTTTAAATATTCCATGGACGCGTTTTCTTGCAATGGCATTATTGTCTATTCTCATAGCACGTGGTCGTCGCCATCTTGAATTATAACAGCTTTTGGCGCGAAAGCTTTTGTGTGGTTTTTGTCGTTGCTTGGTTGTTAGTAATAATTTTTTTATATTACAGTAATATAATATAATAGGTGCTCATTCCCATTTTGTTTTGAAAATGAAGGCTAATAAAAAAAAAGAAATACGAAATATAAAATGGATCATTACCAGGCCGAATCTTCTTTCAGTTTATCACAGTAAGTAAATAGGTTGGTATTAGTACTCTTTCAAAATCATTTTTTTTAAATATTTGTTTCGTCCTTAAAACGGATGTATTGGCGCCAAAATGTGGCGTGCTTGGTACTTCCACATTAATGGCCGTCGTTCATTGCGCCCGTCTGGGTGTATTGGCCGCTGTTCACCACGCGCATCCTGCCTACTACGTTTATTGCGTCCTACTCGCACCCATTTCTTGTGCCTATACGCAAAAGAGACTCCTCTTCACGCGCAGCGATTTTTGTGCCACGGAAGGACGTGCCACGAGATCAATGCACTTTCCGAGGACAGCGCGCCCGTTTTTATGAACTAAATCGTTGAACATTGGGCCGCTTACGGTTAAAAGGGATCTTAAGAAGTAACTAGCCAGAACATTAGTCAAGTCAAGAGGTCGATGTTTAGACGCGCGACAAGTGAGATGTGAATTTAACTTTAATTTAACTCTTAAATTCGAAAGGTGTACTCTGATTGGAATGTTAATTTAAGGTCCTATTTTTACCCGACTACGGCGGCGGGTTATGATTTTGACCGGTATGTATGTATGTATGTATGTGCATCTGTTCCCGCCTAACTTCCAAACTACTTGTCGTAATTTGACATATGGCGCCCTCTAGAGGACATAATGTCATGTCATTTTTTAATGAAACCGTGTAGGGTATCAAATGAAAGAGCTTGATGAGCACATTTCAAAAATATATATACTGTTACCTATAAATCCAAAATAATTAAATAAAAAGTAAGTTTAAAAACTAAAACCCGACTACTGAAAAATGACGCTCCAAAAGTATGAAACAAGAAAATATTCTCATCTAGAGTATAGCCGAGGTCCGTGGTCATATGCCACTTTGACCTAAAGGGCATAAACGGACCTGTTTTTATTAAACATACTTTTTTGCGGTCAGGGTTACCAGTAATCTAACACGAAGGGAATCACGGGGGTTTAGCTCGCTCGCTCTGCTCACTCGCTAACCCCCGTCATTCCCTTCGAACCTAACCCAGCCAAGTCGAGTGCTCCGAAGTCCCGAGCTCGCTTCGCTCGCTCACGCGTGCAATATGTAAAACTTTTTATTCTAAACGTTGTTGCACTAAATGATATGTTTAAGAAATGAATTGTTTGTCAAATAATAGGTTGTAAAATGAAAGTTTGTCAGGTCATCCCGAATACGGGAACCGGGATACGAGATCCGGCAAACGGGATCCAGGATCCGGTAAAAACGGGAAACGGGATCCGAGATACGGGATCCGGGATCTGGGGTCAGAGATCCGATTTTTTTTTTCATTTACATTCTACGCGGACGAAGTCGCGTGGGAAAGCTAGTTATTTTATAAACTGAATCATTTGACAAAAGTTTTGCTGTATAATTATGAAATGTCAAATGATGTGTTTGCCAATCGTTGGTTGTAAAGTGACAATTTGTAAAGTAGTTTTTGGTCAATTGGACTGACCCCATAACTAAATCCCTTAATCTTAAAATGTCGTTTGAATTGACTTACCCAATTAGGTACTCTATAGCAAAGCAGCAAAGCAGTCTAGCTAGTTTATAAAAAGCCCTTTTTATTTTTAGCCTATACTGAAATAGACAGACTTAGGTACTATGGGACTGATACTGTCACACACACGCACACACCCACACTCGTATTTGCGATTTATTTTTGGCTAAGAACCAGCATATCTGCCTACATCTTCATTACTAATGTAAGTAAAGTTTAGTTAGGTATACCTATGTAGATATTTGATATTGTAATTGAGACGGTATAATAAACATTAAATATTTCGTAAATCTTTTTATTATACAGATTATTATTTTTTTAAAGTAAATAGTGTTATGTTAATCTGGATTTGAAATGGCTAAATATTTATTTATTTTAATGATAATAAACCGTAATAAATAACATTTTATGGAAGATAGTTTTAGGTCCACCAACCCGCAATGGGTCAGTGTGGTAGATGGTGGTGGTGGTGTGTGGTTGACGGGCCCGTTAGCGTGGTTGGCGCGGAGGCGACTTTCACGCTGCAGGTCGTAGGTTCGATTCCTACCCGTGACATGCATTTGTGTGCATGAACATGTCTGTATGTCCGGAGTCTGGGTGTATATGTATATTAAGTATGTATTTACAAATAAAAAAGTAGTATATGTAGTAATATCAGTTATCTGGTTTCCATAGTACAAGCACAGAAGTGGACGGGGAGGTTGTGCCAGTTTTCCCGCGCTCCAGTCGCTTCAATTATCGTCTATATCTTTTTTGTAAATAAATACATAAAAATATTGCAATGATGTATACGCCTTTGTACCTAAGAAGTTTTGACAAGGAATTGTAATTTAGATTTTTTTTTTTTGTTTTGTTAAATAATCATATAAAAATAATACAAATAAAAATAAAAATAATAAGAACTAAGAATATATTAAAATCGAAAATATAGATATAGGATTCGAACCTGCGCTCCTTATAGCATTCACCCAGCCAGATCAATTTACTTACGAGCTAACAAGACATTGAAATTGAAAGCGAAATTATGAAGTATATACTTCGTTATCATGGAATCTTGGAATTTTTTTCATTGAATGTGATTTGAATTTGGAATCTTTTTCACGAAGACGACTGACCCTTGCTTGTGTTCGACATGTACAAACACATTGTGACAGTGTGCGTTTGCAGTCGCCTTCATGCCTTCGCCTACATTTAGAATAACATGAAAAAAATATTGATTTCGAAAATATAAAGATTAGGATTCGAACTTATGCCTTGACGAACTTATGCATTGACTTACTCAGCTAATTTCATGTTAGGGAACATAGCGAAATTATGAACTACATACTTCGTCGTCCATTGACAATTGACGCCCGCTTGGTGAAGTGGTTTGAACGTAGGCTGTTCGGCTCACTGCATGCGATGGTTGCGAGTTCGATTCCCGCTAAATGAAAATTTTGGAAACGGCCTTATGCGTAATTTTGTCTGGATCCTGGTATTACGGGGATCGCCTCCAGTCCATTACGGTACCCATAGTACAAGGGTTGCTTAGGTTGGGACCATTCATTCGCGTCTCATGTAATTCTCTCTGTATTATCACAGAATAACTATCTACAAATACAGTAAGGGCGAGGCCCCATTACCATTCTTGACTATACTTAAAAGTGCACGACTATTTTCTCAACAATTGTTGACCACTATTGACCACTCTTGACTATTTTGACCATTATTGTCTATTTTGACCATTATTTACTATTTTGACCATTATTGACTATTTTTGACCATTGTTGAGTATTTTTAGTCTTTGTTGACTATTTTTGACCATTGTTGACTATTTTTGACCATTGTTGACTATTTTTTACCATTGTTGACTATTTTAGACCATTTTTGACTAATTTTGACAATTTTTGACCGTTGTTGACAATTTTTGATCATTGTTGACTATTTTCACCATCAACCGTCAACAATGGTCAAAATGGTCAACAGAAGTCAACAATTGTCAAAATTAGTCAACAATGGTCAAAAATTGTCTACAATGGTCAAAAATAATCAAAAATGGTCAACAATGGTCAAAATTGGTCAACAATGGTCAAAATAGTCGACAATGGTAAAAATAGTCAACATTGATCAAAAATTGTCAAAAATAATCAACAATGATCAAAATTGGTCACAATGGTCAAACATAGTCAACAATGGTAAAAAACAGTCAACAATTGTCAAAAATAGTCAAAAATGGTCAACAATGGTAAAAAAATAGTCAACAATGGTCAAAATTGGTCACAATGGGCAAAAATAGTCAATAATGGTCAATAGTGGTCAACAATAGTTGAGAATAGTCAACAATGGTTAAAAAAAGTCAAAACTGGTCAAAAAAGCCCGTTTATGAGCTGCAGTCAATTGGCTACAGCTTGGCTCTACCACCTTCAAAGTTCTATTGGAGCTCCGTTGTTGTAAGGTTTCTAAGTAGTATAAGAAGTCTTAGTCTAGTAAGTATAAGAAAAAGAAAGAAAGAGTCGCCTTATAGCTGACTATTCCTGGCTAGCCTATTGTATTTCTGACTATTCTTGACTTTCTTGACTATCCTGACTTTTCATGACTGTAATTGACTGTTCTTGACTTTTCTTGACTATTCTTGACTGTAATTGACCGTTCTTAACTTTCATGTTTATTCTTGACTATTCTTGACTATTCTTGACTATCCTTGACTATCCTTGACTATCCTTGACTATTCTTGACTTTTTTGACTATTCTTGTCTATTTTTGACTATCCTGACTTTTCTGGACTGTATTTGACCATTGTTGACAATTTTTGACCATTGTTGATTATTTTTGACTATTTTTGACCATTGTTGACTAATTTTGACCATTGTTGACTTCTGTTGATCATTTTAACCATTGTTGACGGTTGATGGTGAAAATAGTCAACAATGGTCAAAATTAGTCAACAATGGTCAAAATTAGTCAAAAATGGTCTAAAATAGTCAACAATGGTAGAAATAAGTCAACAGTGGTCAAAATAGTCGACAATGGTAGAAAATAGGCAACAATGGTCAAAAATAGTCAACAATGGTAAAAAACAGTCAACAATTGTCAAAAATAGTCAATAATGGTCAAAATAGTCAATAATGGTCAATAGTGGTCAAGAATAGTTGAGAATAGTCAACAATGGTCAAAATAGTCAACAATGGTCAAAAAAGTCAACAATGGTCAAAAATTATCAACAATGGTCAAAAATAGTCAACAATGGTCAAAAATAGTCAATAATGGTCAAAAATAGTCAACAAAGACTAAAAATAGTCAACAATGGTCAAAAATAGTCAACAAAGACTAAAAATACTCAACAATGGTCAACAATAGTCAATAATGGTCAAAATAGTAAATAATGGTCAAAATAGGCAATAATGGTCAAAATAGTCAAGAGTGGTCAATAGTGGTCAACAATTGTTGAGAAAATAGTCGTGCACTTTCAAGTATAGTCAAGAATGGTAATGGGGCCTCGCCCTTACTGTATATACATATAGTTATTCTGTGACAATACAGAGAGAATTACATGAGACGCGAATTAATGGTACCAACCTTAGCAACGCTTGTACTATGGGTACCGTAATGGACTGGAGACGATCCCCGTAATACCAGGATCGAGACAAATTACGCATACGGCCGTTTCCAAAATTTTCATTTGGCGGGAATCGAACTCGCAACCATCGCATGCAGTGAGCCGAACAGCCTACGTTCAAAAATAGACAAAAAAGACCAAAATGACAGAAAATGATGGAAAAATTAAAAATTACAACATTTCAGATATGACAAGAAATGTCAAAAATTACAGAAAATTGCAAAACTCACAGAAAATGACAATAAATGACAAAAATGCCAGAAAATGCCAGGAAATAACAAATATGACAAAATGACAGAAAAAGCCAGGAAATGACAAATATGACAGGAAATGACAGAAAATGAAAGTAAATGACAGAAAATCACACGAAATGCCAATAAATGACAAGAAAAGATACACAAGACCAGGAAAACAAAGAAAAAAGACAAATACAAAAAAGTTACAAAGACAGGAGAAGACAGTACCTAGAAGAGTCAAGAGAAATAGTCTGAAATAAGTAGGTATTCCTTTAAATATTATAATGTGTGCCAACCCTTACACAAGTAGTCGTCGCACCAACTGTCAAGACGTTGGCGGCATGTTTATATTTATAGTGTTGTCAAGATATCAAACTTCAAAATACAAAATATTTGGAAATATCACATTCGAAAAAACGCTATTTATAATGTAAACAATCGTTAGTAGGCCAAATAAATAAACAAAAATAAGTAAATAAATAAACATTAAAAAAATATTATGCTGATGTGGGATTCGAACTCGAATCGTATCGTAAATTGCTCCGTCAGTTTTCTTTCCTACGTTTTTGATAGTTGATATCTACGCGTTAATTGTTTTCCAATGAGAAACCCCGCTGTCCATCATTTTATCGATGGTTCAATGAGCAGCATTCCTTTCATGTGACTAGCTAAAGCAGTTAGTTAAGACTGGGCAGGTAGCGAACGAGGTATTTTTGGAGGCTATCTCCTCTTAGACGAGTGGAGTAAAAATTTTGAAAAAAATATCACCATATTTATTATACCCTCTTCTTTAAAAAACAAGTTTGAAAAATGTGAAAAATGCTCTTTTACTATGTGAAAAAAATTACCAAAATGTAGAAATTTTCAAATTTAAATTTCTATCTTCTTCCAAACGGCTGGGAATTTTTAAATAGTTTTTTCACCAAAAGATGGAGAAAGATAATACCTAAAAAATGTAAGCTTGATTTTGCGATGCAATCGTTTTTCACGTCACAATTCATGATTTTCCAAATATTCGCCAACAAAGTGGGCGGATCCGGTGCGAGGGGCGACGGGCGGCAGTACCGCGATGACTGTTGGACGGGGAGGTTGTGCCAGTTTTCCCGCGCTCCAGTCGCTTCAATTATCGTCTATATCTTTTTTGTAAATAAATACATAAAAATATTGCAATGATGTATACGCCTTTGTACCTAAGAAGTTTTGACAAGGAATTGTAATTTAGATTTTTTTTTTTTGTTTTGTTAAATAATCATATAAAAATAATACAAATAAAAATAAAAATAATAAGAACTAAGAATATATTAAAATCGAAAATATAGATATAGGATTCGAACCTGCGCTCCTTATAGCATTCACCCAGCCAGATCAATTTACTTACGAGCTAACAAGACATTGAAATTGAAAGCGAAATTATGAAGTATATACTTCGTTATCATGGAATCTTGGAATTTTTTTCATTGAATGTGATTTGAATTTGGAATCTTTTTCACGAAGACGACTGACCCTTGCTTGTGTTCGACATGTACAAACACATTGTGACAGTGTGCGTTTGCAGGCCTTCATGCCTTCGCCTACATTTAGAATAACATGAAAAAAATATTGATTTCGAAAATATAAAGATTAGGATTCGAACTTATGCCTTGACGAACTTATGCATTGACTTACTCAGCTAATTTCATGTTAGGGAACATAGCGAAATTATGAACTACATACTTCGTCGTCCATTGACAATTGACGCCCGCTTGGTGAAGTGGTTTGAACGTAGGCTGTTCGGCTCACTGCATGCGATGGTTGCGAGTTCGATTCCCGCTAAATGAAAATTTTGGAAACGGCCTTATGCGTAATTTTGTCTGGATCCTGGTATTACGGGGATCGCCTCCAGTCCATTACGGTACCCATAGTACAAGGGTTGCTTAGGTTGGGACCATTCATTCGCGTCTCATGTAATTCTCTCTGTATTATCACAGAATAACTATCTACAAATACAGTAAGGGCGAGGCCCCATTACCATTCTTGACTATACTTAAAAGTGCACGACTATTTTCTCAACAATTGTTGACCACTATTGACCACTCTTGACTATTTTGACCATTATTGTCTATTTTGACCATTATTTACTATTTTGACCATTATTGACTATTTTTGACCATTGTTGAGTATTTTTAGTCTTTGTTGACTATTTTTGACCATTGTTGACTATTTTTGACCATTGTTGACTATTTTTTACCATTGTTGACTATTTTAGACCATTTTTGACTAATTTTGACAATTTTTGACCGTTGTTGACAATTTTTGATCATTGTTGACTATTTTCACCATCAACCGTCAACAATGGTCAAAATGGTCAACAGAAGTCAACAATTGTCAAAATTAGTCAACAATGGTCAAAAATTGTCTACAATGGTCAAAAATAATCAAAAATGGTCAACAATGGTCAAAATTGGTCAACAATGGTCAAAATAGTCGACAATGGTAAAAATAGTCAACATTGATCAAAAATTGTCAAAAATAATCAACAATGATCAAAATTGGTCACAATGGTCAAACATAGTCAACAATGGTAAAAAACAGTCAACAATTGTCAAAAATAGTCAAAAATGGTCAACAATGGTAAAAAAATAGTCAACAATGGTCAAAATTGGTCACAATGGGCAAAAATAGTCAATAATGGTCAATAGTGGTCAACAATAGTTGAGAATAGTCAACAATGGTTAAAAAAAGTCAAAACTGGTCAAAAAAGCCCGTTTATGAGCTGCAGTCAATTGGCTACAGCTTGGCTCTACCACCTTCAAAGTTCTATTGGAGCTCCGTTGTTGTAAGGTTTCTAAGTAGTATAAGAAGTCTTAGTCTAGTAAGTATAAGAAAAAGAAAGAAAGAGTCGCCTTATAGCTGACTATTCCTGGCTAGCCTATTGTATTTCTGACTATTCTTGACTTTCTTGACTATCCTGACTTTTCATGACTGTAATTGACTGTTCTTGACTTTTCTTGACTATTCTTGACTGTAATTGACCGTTCTTAACTTTCATGTTTATTCTTGACTATTCTTGACTATTCTTGACTATCCTTGACTATCCTTGACTATCCTTGACTATTCTTGACTTTTTTGACTATTCTTGTCTATTTTTGACTATCCTGACTTTTCTGGACTGTATTTGACCATTGTTGACAATTTTTGACCATTGTTGATTATTTTTGACTATTTTTGACCATTGTTGACTAATTTTGACCATTGTTGACTTCTGTTGATCATTTTAACCATTGTTGACGGTTGATGGTGAAAATAGTCAACAATGGTCAAAATTAGTCAACAATGGTCAAAATTAGTCAAAAATGGTCTAAAATAGTCAACAATGGTAGAAATAAGTCAACAGTGGTCAAAATAGTCGACAATGGTAGAAAATAGGCAACAATGGTCAAAAATAGTCAACAATGGTAAAAAACAGTCAACAATTGTCAAAAATAGTCAATAATGGTCAAAATAGTCAATAATGGTCAATAGTGGTCAAGAATAGTTGAGAATAGTCAACAATGGTCAAAATAGTCAACAATGGTCAAAAAAGTCAACAATGGTCAAAAATTATCAACAATGGTCAAAAATAGTCAACAATGGTCAAAAATAGTCAATAATGGTCAAAAATAGTCAACAAAGACTAAAAATAGTCAACAATGGTCAAAAATAGTCAACAAAGACTAAAAATACTCAACAATGGTCAACAATAGTCAATAATGGTCAAAATAGTAAATAATGGTCAAAATAGGCAATAATGGTCAAAATAGTCAAGAGTGGTCAATAGTGGTCAACAATTGTTGAGAAAATAGTCGTGCACTTTCAAGTATAGTCAAGAATGGTAATGGGGCCTCGCCCTTACTGTATATACATATAGTTATTCTGTGACAATACAGAGAGAATTACATGAGACGCGAATTAATGGTACCAACCTTAGCAACGCTTGTACTATGGGTACCGTAATGGACTGGAGACGATCCCCGTAATACCAGGATCGAGACAAATTACGCATACGGCCGTTTCCAAAATTTTCATTTGGCGGGAATCGAACTCGCAACCATCGCATGCAGTGAGCCGAACAGCCTACGTTCAAAAATAGACAAAAAAGACCAAAATGACAGAAAATGATGGAAAAATTAAAAATTACAACATTTCAGATATGACAAGAAATGTCAAAAATTACAGAAAATTGCAAAACTCACAGAAAATGACAATAAATGACAAAAATGCCAGAAAATGCCAGGAAATAACAAATATGACAAAATGACAGAAAAAGCCAGGAAATGACAAATATGACAGGAAATGACAGAAAATGAAAGTAAATGACAGAAAATCACACGAAATGCCAATAAATGACAAGAAAAGATACACAAGACCAGGAAAACAAAGAAAAAAGACAAATACAAAAAAGTTACAAAGACAGGAGAAGACAGTACCTAGAAGAGTCAAGAGAAATAGTCTGAAATAAGTAGGTATTCCTTTAAATATTATAATGTGTGCCAACCCTTACACAAGTAGTCGTCGCACCAACTGTCAAGACGTTGGCGGCATGTTTATATTTATAGTGTTGTCAAGATATCAAACTTCAAAATACAAAATATTTGGAAATATCACATTCGAAAAAACGCTATTTATAATGTAAACAATCGTTAGTAGGCCAAATAAATAAACAAAAATAAGTAAATAAATAAACATTAAAAAAATATTATGCTGATGTGGGATTCGAACTCGAATCGTATCGTAAATTGCTCCGTCAGTTTTCTTTCCTACGTTTTTGATAGTTGATATCTACGCGTTAATTGTTTTCCAATGAGAAACCCCGCTGTCCATCATTTTATCGATGGTTCAATGAGCAGCATTCCTTTCATGTGACTAGCTAAAGCAGTTAGTTAAGACTGGGCAGGTAGCGAACGAGGTATTTTTGGAGGCTATCTCCTCTTAGACGAGTGGAGTAAAAATTTTGAAAAAAATATCACCATATTTATTATACCCTCTTCTTTAAAAAACAAGTTTGAAAAATGTGAAAAATGCTCTTTTACTATGTGAAAAAAATTACCAAAATGTAGAAATTTTCAAATTTAAATTTCTATCTTCTTCCAAACGGCTGGGAATTTTTAAATAGTTTTTTCACCAAAAGATGGAGAAAGATAATACCTAAAAAATGTAAGCTTGATTTTGCGATGCAATCGTTTTTCACGTCACAATTCATGATTTTCCAAATATTCGCCAACAAAGTGGGCGGATCCGGTGCGAGGGGCGACGGGCGGCAGTACCGCGATGACTGTTGGACGGGGAGGTTGTGCCAGTTTTCCCGCGCTCCAGTCGCTTCAATTATCGTCTATATCTTTTTTGTAAATAAATACATAAAAATATTGCAATGATGTATACGCCTTTGTACCTAAGAAGTTTTGACAAGGAATTGTAATTTAGATTTTTTTTTTTTGTTTTGTTAAATAATCATATAAAAATAATACAAATAAAAATAAAAATAATAAGAACTAAGAATATATTAAAATCGAAAATATAGATATAGGATTCGAACCTGCGCTCCTTATAGCATTCACCCAGCCAGATCAATTTACTTACGAGCTAACAAGACATTGAAATTGAAAGCGAAATTATGAAGTATATACTTCGTTATCATGGAATCTTGGAATTTTTTTCATTGAATGTGATTTGAATTTGGAATCTTTTTCACGAAGACGACTGACCCTTGCTTGTGTTCGACATGTACAAACACATTGTGACAGTGTGCGTTTGCAGTCGCCTTCATGCCTTCGCCTACATTTAGAATAACATGAAAAAAATATTGATTTCGAAAATATAAAGATTAGGATTCGAACTTATGCCTTGACGAACTTATGCATTGACTTACTCAGCTAATTTCATGTTAGGGAACATAGCGAAATTATGAACTACATACTTCGTCGTCCATTGACAATTGACGCCCGCTTGGTGAAGTGGTTTGAACGTAGGCTGTTCGGCTCACTGCATGCGATGGTTGCGAGTTCGATTCCCGCTAAATGAAAATTTTGGAAACGGCCTTATGCGTAATTTTGTCTGGATCCTGGTATTACGGGGATCGCCTCCAGTCCATTACGGTACCCATAGTACAAGGGTTGCTTAGGTTGGGACCATTCATTCGCGTCTCATGTAATTCTCTCTGTATTATCACAGAATAACTATCTACAAATACAGTAAGGGCGAGGCCCCATTACCATTCTTGACTATACTTAAAAGTGCACGACTATTTTCTCAACAATTGTTGACCACTATTGACCACTCTTGACTATTTTGACCATTATTGTCTATTTTGACCATTATTTACTATTTTGACCATTATTGACTATTTTTGACCATTGTTGAGTATTTTTAGTCTTTGTTGACTATTTTTGACCATTGTTGACTATTTTTGACCATTGTTGACTATTTTTTACCATTGTTGACTATTTTAGACCATTTTTGACTAATTTTGACAATTTTTGACCGTTGTTGACAATTTTTGATCATTGTTGACTATTTTCACCATCAACCGTCAACAATGGTCAAAATGGTCAACAGAAGTCAACAATTGTCAAAATTAGTCAACAATGGTCAAAAATTGTCTACAATGGTCAAAAATAATCAAAAATGGTCAACAATGGTCAAAATTGGTCAACAATGGTCAAAATAGTCGACAATGGTAAAAATAGTCAACATTGATCAAAAATTGTCAAAAATAATCAACAATGATCAAAATTGGTCACAATGGTCAAACATAGTCAACAATGGTAAAAAACAGTCAACAATTGTCAAAAATAGTCAAAAATGGTCAACAATGGTAAAAAAATAGTCAACAATGGTCAAAATTGGTCACAATGGGCAAAAATAGTCAATAATGGTCAATAGTGGTCAACAATAGTTGAGAATAGTCAACAATGGTTAAAAAAAGTCAAAACTGGTCAAAAAAGCCCGTTTATGAGCTGCAGTCAATTGGCTACAGCTTGGCTCTACCACCTTCAAAGTTCTATTGGAGCTCCGTTGTTGTAAGGTTTCTAAGTAGTATAAGAAGTCTTAGTCTAGTAAGTATAAGAAAAAGAAAGAAAGAGTCGCCTTATAGCTGACTATTCCTGGCTAGCCTATTGTATTTCTGACTATTCTTGACTTTCTTGACTATCCTGACTTTTCATGACTGTAATTGACTGTTCTTGACTTTTCTTGACTATTCTTGACTGTAATTGACCGTTCTTAACTTTCATGTTTATTCTTGACTATTCTTGACTATTCTTGACTATCCTTGACTATCCTTGACTATCCTTGACTATTCTTGACTTTTTTGACTATTCTTGTCTATTTTTGACTATCCTGACTTTTCTGGACTGTATTTGACCATTGTTGACAATTTTTGACCATTGTTGATTATTTTTGACTATTTTTGACCATTGTTGACTAATTTTGACCATTGTTGACTTCTGTTGATCATTTTAACCATTGTTGACGGTTGATGGTGAAAATAGTCAACAATGGTCAAAATTAGTCAACAATGGTCAAAATTAGTCAAAAATGGTCTAAAATAGTCAACAATGGTAGAAATAAGTCAACAGTGGTCAAAATAGTCGACAATGGTAGAAAATAGGCAACAATGGTCAAAAATAGTCAACAATGGTAAAAAACAGTCAACAATTGTCAAAAATAGTCAATAATGGTCAAAATAGTCAATAATGGTCAATAGTGGTCAAGAATAGTTGAGAATAGTCAACAATGGTCAAAATAGTCAACAATGGTCAAAAAAGTCAACAATGGTCAAAAATTATCAACAATGGTCAAAAATAGTCAACAATGGTCAAAAATAGTCAATAATGGTCAAAAATAGTCAACAAAGACTAAAAATAGTCAACAATGGTCAAAAATAGTCAACAAAGACTAAAAATACTCAACAATGGTCAACAATAGTCAATAATGGTCAAAATAGTAAATAATGGTCAAAATAGGCAATAATGGTCAAAATAGTCAAGAGTGGTCAATAGTGGTCAACAATTGTTGAGAAAATAGTCGTGCACTTTCAAGTATAGTCAAGAATGGTAATGGGGCCTCGCCCTTACTGTATATACATATAGTTATTCTGTGACAATACAGAGAGAATTACATGAGACGCGAATTAATGGTACCAACCTTAGCAACGCTTGTACTATGGGTACCGTAATGGACTGGAGACGATCCCCGTAATACCAGGATCGAGACAAATTACGCATACGGCCGTTTCCAAAATTTTCATTTGGCGGGAATCGAACTCGCAACCATCGCATGCAGTGAGCCGAACAGCCTACGTTCAAAAATAGACAAAAAAGACCAAAATGACAGAAAATGATGGAAAAATTAAAAATTACAACATTTCAGATATGACAAGAAATGTCAAAAATTACAGAAAATTGCAAAACTCACAGAAAATGACAATAAATGACAAAAATGCCAGAAAATGCCAGGAAATAACAAATATGACAAAATGACAGAAAAAGCCAGGAAATGACAAATATGACAGGAAATGACAGAAAATGAAAGTAAATGACAGAAAATCACACGAAATGCCAATAAATGACAAGAAAAGATACACAAGACCAGGAAAACAAAGAAAAAAGACAAATACAAAAAAGTTACAAAGACAGGAGAAGACAGTACCTAGAAGAGTCAAGAGAAATAGTCTGAAATAAGTAGGTATTCCTTTAAATATTATAATGTGTGCCAACCCTTACACAAGTAGTCGTCGCACCAACTGTCAAGACGTTGGCGGCATGTTTATATTTATAGTGTTGTCAAGATATCAAACTTCAAAATACAAAATATTTGGAAATATCACATTCGAAAAAACGCTATTTATAATGTAAACAATCGTTAGTAGGCCAAATAAATAAACAAAAATAAGTAAATAAATAAACATTAAAAAAATATTATGCTGATGTGGGATTCGAACTCGAATCGTATCGTAAATTGCTCCGTCAGTTTTCTTTCCTACGTTTTTGATAGTTTATCGTTTGTGATCTATTTTATTTTGAGTTTATGAATAAATAAATAAATTATTCGATTTAATAAAAATATAGGTAGGTATATAATCGTAAAATAAAAAGATAATGCTTACAATAAAATTAGAAAACATAAAAAAAGCAAATAATTATAGGATTTGATCCTGCGTCATCGCCATCGTCGTTTTGGATGACTTTTCCACTGAGCTATTTAGGATTTGCATTATAGAGCGAAATTATCAACTTATTTGTAGATCTACTACGTTGTGGTAGCTCGGCTTGTTTTGAAATAAGAATACAAGCGACGCAATAACCGCGCTGTCAGAGGCTCTTGCCGGGAGCCCGCCGCTGGCGCGGGGAGCACACCCCCGGCGATGCGTTAGCTCCGCCCATTCAGCCAAAATTTCCAGATCATATCCCCACCTTAAGGTTATTGCGAAATCACATATTAACATGTACATGTACTTTCTTAATGAGTACTATACATACTACTACTACTATTACTACTATTGTACTATTTATTCAAGTATTCAATTATTCAAACGAATTGCTCCACATTGATCTACTCTAGTTTTTAGGGTTCCAAGGTGGTAGGGTACCCAAAGGGTGCCAATGGGACCGTATTACTAAGCCTACGCTGTCCGTCGTGTTTGTCCGTTTGTCAGCGGGCTGTGTCTCACGAGCCGTGATAGGTAGAGAGTTGAAATTTTCACAGAATGTGTCTGATGCCGCTATAACAACAAATACTAAAAATATAATATTTTAAAATAAAGGGGTCCTCATACATGAAACTTGATATTTTTGACGTCTTTATTCTACGGTGGTACGGAACCCCTTATGTGCTAGTCCGACACACACTTGGCCGGTTTTTTCACATTCATCACAAAAAATGTGAATGCGGCATTGTTTCCATCTTATCTGTTGCAAGTAAAAGGTGGTAATGGTAAGAGAATTTAAATTAGCAATACCTATATTATACATTGAGTCACCTACTTATTACGTTCGTTGAAATCTGTAAGTACTTAATTAATTATAAAATTTGATGTTCAGCGTTTTTTGTTGTAAGATAACGATGTACGATTAAGAAGAGTAACGATTTCTTGATTATTGGGAAAATTATAAGGGTGTGATGTATTAACTTGTGAATAATCATTGGTATAGGATTGGTTCCTATATTAATGTGCATAATATTGATCATCAAACTTAGTCGCGAAATCAATCAATTGGGTTGGCGACTGTCAAAGTGGCGCCAATTTTTGGTTTAACCGTAGTAAAATGAGAAAATTGGAAAAATCTGAAAAAAGAACTGAATATACTGGGTGAAATCGAAATCTTCGGCAATATTTTTACCAGTGATTCTACACATGATTCAGAATATTTAGGGAATATTAATCAACAAATCAATTGATAAAAATTTATCACCCAGGTAAGGTATAACAGTTAAATGGTTTGCTAATTTGCTTACACGATCAATATTTTTTTTATTAATAGATTTTTTTATTTGTTTTCCTAAAATATTTTGAATCATGTGTAGAATCACTGGTTAAAACATTGCCGACGATTTCGATTTCACCCAGTAGAACAGCTTGAGCAAATCAACAGTTCGACAGGTGAAAGCTATGCTAACGCCATCTGTCAAGTTTCTACCAGCCTACCCCATAGCCCACCATAGGTAGGGCAGCGGGTAAAGTAAGATTAAATGACTATTCGTTTTGCTTATGGACAGTAGAATTTTGACAGACACCTCGTACAAAATTCTACCGTCCGTATGCAAAACGAATCATTTCTTAAATATAGGGATCGGACATACCTAAAAGCACCAGTGAAGTGAAGTGAAGTTAAGTACATTATGCGAGGGGGACTAGTGACTAGACCTCAACTAAGTGTTTGATTCGATAGCAGCGGATACTTCCATGTCCAACGGAGGGTCAAAGGACCACTCAAGGCCGTGGCCACGACATTTCGGAACGTCGACAACCTTCACCAAGCCGCCACCGCCCGCCTACCGCCTGCCGCTTGGCTTGCCAATAGAGCCACAATAAGTAAACTATTCAAACAGTTTATATTGGGTTATTCCGTTTATTTATTGTGCTACCTAAGTACTTAAAATGAATTTGGTAGGTACTTACGTACCTATTTAGCGCTGGTATTGTAGGCTAGCCTACTGCAAATGCGGAACTTTTAAACGATACGACGTTATGAATTTGTATATATATATCCAATACCAATACTAATACCATGTAGTTAGGCCACGTTAGGCATTTAATACATATGTAGGTACCTAATTAATCTTGTTTAGTGTAAACATGTAGGTAAATGAATATCTACTGTAATGTTACCTACATCTTTTATACCTATGTATAGCACCAAGTATCTTCTATTTTTATCGGAGGTACAAATTCCCAAATTGAAGGTACAATTATTACACATTGAGTACTAAATCCCCGATTTTTTTATTTAAGATCACGCAGGGCGATTGCGTAACTTTTTCGTCAATGTTTCAATTGGTTGCGTTCGTCCCGTATTGCATTTTCAGTTGAAATTAATTGAAATCCGGATGAGTCAGAAGTTCACTCTTCCCGATTTCAATAAATTTCAATTGATAAAGAAACACAGGATGAACAAAACCAATTGAAACATTGACGAAAAAGTTACGCAATCGCCCCGCTGGGGCCACCATCTTGACGTTCACCTTTTATTCAACAAATACATATGGCGTTTTAAAGTTTTCCATAGAATTTCTGTCAAGACCATATTTATTTAGTGCATAAAAGTTATTTGACGATTCTGAAACAGGCCCTTAGTGTAATAAGCTAATAAGTAGACTTGCAACGAATATTCGGTTACTATTCGGTATTCGGCCTATTCGGCTACTTTTATGCTATTCGGCCGAATACCGAATATCTACCTACTATTTGGCCGAATACCGAATACTTAAGAATATATTGTTTTATTGAGATAAATGGTACAAAGAAAGAAAATATTGATTTATTTTTATTTTCTCTGGAGGAATGGATAGAAGCGGCGTCTAACAGAGTGTTTATGTGTGGAGTGTATTGAGGGAGACCTTTGCCCAGCAGTGGGATAATGTAAGTTAAAATATATAAAAAATCTCTTATAATCATTATAGTAGTCACGTCACAGGTTTATAATCAACTTCTTTAATACAAAATTTAACAAAAAAAAAACAGTGAAATAAATGTCATTGTCTATGCATTTGAATTATCGTAATCAAAATTTAGAAGCGATAGATTAAGCAGAAATATTTTTTTTCGTGCATATTCGCGAAGTAGTTACTTAGGTAACTCAAGTAGTTACTCAAGTAAGTACTCCTTTTTTCTCGTAGACCATCCCAGCTTTAGGGAAAAGACGCTCTGAATAACCACTACTTCCTTCCCTTCCTTCACACACCGGCCGAATACTTTTGCCGAATATTCGACTATTTTCGGCCAGGAAGCTTGCCGAATATTCGGTATTCGGCGTATGGCCGAATATACTATTCGTTGCAAGTAATAATAATAATAATAAGGTAATCAATGAAGCAAACCTTCATACAATTTTTAAATTTTTTTTTATTTGTATACTGCAATGATAAAATATTTCGCAATGTTATGTTTTGTTATTATTGTATCATTAATTAATTATTAATGTGATCGACCGGTGACCTATCACAATCAATATCTTCAAAGCGGCGCGTTAGACTCGTATTGTTGGTCCACGCCCACGGAGCCCACGCCTTATCATAACACACTCATACATAAGCTTAGATTAAATTGCACCTTACAGCATAATATTATCAGTTATTATCACAATATCATGGTCACTTTATTACGATGAATATGTATGTATTTGTATGATGCTTATCCCTAATAAAACTTCAATTCATCCTACCTGGCATGGTAGGATGAATTGAAGTTTTATTATTTGTCTAGGTACTATTTAAGTATTTAAGACACGAATAGAACTCCATTTTTACCCGACTACGGCGGAGGGTTATGATCGTTAAATAAAATAATTAGGTGTACGTTGTAGGTACCGTATACCGCCTTATCATATCTTCTCTATTGTATCTAAATAGTATAAAACAAAGACTCAAATCCAAATCCGCGTCCGTCTCTGTGTTCGCTTAGTTCTTCTAAACTAAGACCGTCCGAAGTACGAATGCGTTATTTAATTTTACCGACTACTTTAAGTAGGTACCTGACTACTTCAAAAGATATAAAACGAAAGACGAAGATATCATACAGAGAATAGTGAATACCGTGCATGTCACATAAAACATTGCCAGGTGGTGGGTTCAACGTTCGACGCAGTTTTTATTTTGTTTTAAACCGATGATGCTTAGTCAGGGGTTGCATCTGCGACAGACTACGAGATATAAGCTTAGTGCGCAATATCCATGTTCGCAGCCGTTGTGATGGTAATTATGTTAATTACTTGATTAAAACTTTTATTATAGGTCGAGAGATAGTAACAATAACAAAACTGCCGAAGTGCACATGCCATGTGTGCGTCGCGTCAGCACGAGCTACCCCGCACGTGCTGGGAACAGCTGCGATGATTCAACAGCAACAGCGTGCGACGAATGAACCGGAATAAAAAAAATATGGCTTCCGAACGAAATAATAATTTGAGATGAATTAGGTACTTTAATATTATGGATGTATGCTTGATCTTATTTGTAGTATAGTGCGGGGTTGAGTGCGGGTTGCACAGTGTTGTTATTGTTGTTACATTTATCCGGAAATTATATGTAAGTGCTATAAGCCAACAGCTTACATGACTAAAATATTTTATTTTAGTTGCAAGCAATATTATCCATGGTGCATGCATATATGCCACCTCGTAATCTTTTGAAAATACTAGTTCATTAATAATATTTTTGCAAGAATCGGATGCAGACTTACACTTAGTAGATGGCTACAAGCATCATTGTTGATTATTATTATGTTTGTCACTTGATGATGGAAAAAAGTCCCTGGACCAGACACACGATGACGCCTTTTCGTCATTATAAATGCAAATATTTTTTCGGCGGCAGCGAATGCAGCGATGCGTTTTCATGTCGAAGATTTCATATCCAGCGACAGCGTCGTAGGACATTCGTCCCCTAGTGGATACGGAACCTGAAGGGTAGGTGGTAAAAGAGAGTGGGCGCCGTCCACAAATACCCTTACTTATACTGAGACTCGGGGGTGGTGTGGTGTTGATGGGGTTTGGGGTCTCGAAAGTTAGTCACGGTAAAATAAGACGCGCGCACATTCCGCCCGCGCCATGCCGCCGCCGCCTCCGCCGCGCCGTGCCTCCCCATACCCCACTGTTTTCTGTCTAGCGAGGGAAAGAGACCTACGCTCCGCTCACGTCACGTCGCTTCATTGCATTCGGTATTTGTCAGTCCGCAACGCGCCGTTAATCCGAACGGACGTACGTACGATATCTGTTTATCAATTTAAAAAAAAACCGTTTCAGTACTAAGTATAACTAAATTTGCATTTCATTAAGTTAATGTGTTTTTATTTCATATTCATTCTCGATTTGTGATAAAAACGTTTTTAGACAATTATAAACAACCTTCCATGAACTGTGATCTTGTTTCTGGCCGTTTCAAACAATAACAGAACGGTGGAAAACAAATTGTGAGATAAGTCGACATGAGCGGATTGACCAGCAGAGTTAAAAGAGGATCCAGGGGTAGTGAAACTCTACTCGAAGCAGCCAACAGAATTTTGCGGTTACTCGGCGTTAGTTCTACTAAGCGCGGGAAACAACCCTCACCCAAATCGAAGGTAAGGTCAATGACTGTCTGGAACTCTCGTTTTTGTGTACCCATTTGTTTATCTGTTATTTTGCAATTTAGTTTACAATACAACCCTAACGGTATAGTAATTGCTTACAGAAAGTTGAATTATTAAAGTGTCATTAAAATCCATAATTATGTTTACTGTGAATTGTCATTTTTGTTTAGAGTTACTATTTTTAATACTCATTGTTTACTATAAGTACATGTTAAGTTTGATTTCAAGGATTGATGTTCTAGATGTAAGTACATATTTACACATTTTATTTTATGCCCACTACTTAAATAAGACATAAAAAGACCTACGTGGCAAACATAAATACTACCTGCTATTCGTAAACTTTCGCTGTGTAAAGCGGTGATTGCGCACTTTCGCTCTGTTTTTGTGTGTCATTAGATGTTATGCCTCCGTTCAGAACGGCGAGTGCGTCTCGTTTGATTATGATACGACGAAAAACATAAAGCGAGTTACGGCACGGGCACAGCGGCGCGGCTTCGACATTGTACCTACTTGTTTGTACACGCGACGTCGGCGTGATCACCTTGTTTACCATTGCGAACGCTTCATGATCCGCATTCATCACTCATTCCATTGCTGCAATCAACATTGCAGCGCAGCTGAGTTTCCTTTAAATGTTCATATTATATTTATTTTAAATGTTTGTTTCTATTAAATTTCATAAGTTCATAAATCACAAAAAAATGCACTGAAAATATGAGTTTAGAATGCTGTTACTATTACTATGTACTAAAACCCATTGATTGACCAATGTACATAATAAATAACATGACGGTCCCTCCTCTCACTATTATCGATAGATAAGACTTGCATCTGACATGGCACGAGAAAATTTTTGATTGCAAGTAGGTACGTCATATGGTTACGGACGTAACACATCATCAAGAGTGGCGTATGTTATGTACACCCACTGATATTCCTTATCTTCTCGTTAATATTTAGTAATTTGTGTTGTGGGTTATGGAAAAACACTGATTTTGTTAGTAGTAAAAAAATACCACGAGTAGACATACTTTCATAGTCTAATGACTGGTTTTAGAGCTTTAACGTAAGATTAAGTAAACCTGTATTATAAAGTGTTCGTTTTATTTGGCGATTGGAACGTGAATTATTTATTTATTTCAAGAATGAATTAAAATTGTCCTGACTAATTTATGTTTGGACAAAGTGCTACCCTCAGTGCACACCAAAGTACTGTTCCGAAGATTTATTTTAATTGTTCAAAGTTTTAAATAAAACTTACTGACTTAATAAGCATTTATCTACCAAATCTACAAGTTTACGAACAGTGTATAAACAGTGAACGTAGTAAGTGTGCGTGGTCTGCGGACGGCGGCCATCGCAATCTACCAAGAGGTTCAGGTGGTGGGAATGTAGGTCGGCTGTGGAGTCGGTGCTTGCTTGCGGACGGTGGAATGCGTTGCTGTGGGAATGCGCGCTTGAGTACCGTTGTGTGTGACGGCCTACCTACACCGCACACCGTACTCCCACCGCGGAATGCGAGGCCCATATTTGCGACATTAACCGGCAAGCTCAACTTTTGCAAAGTACTCTTTCAAATTCTAAGACGTTTTTAGAAGGGAGTTTGGTTAAACTTTACTTTTTAATAATATTATGATGAGAAAACACGATTGTCATCTGCGAAATTATTAAGCTATAGATAAGCGACCTATGATATTTTCATTAGTTTTTCCGTCCTCATATATCTAACCTCGAACATTGTTTATCTCTGAACCAACATGCGTAATTAGCTATGACCTAGGTGGTAAGTATAGTTTGCATCTCATGGCTTCCCGCTGCATCCTAGTAGTTATCGTGATAGTTTTTTTTTAATCTACGTAGGTAGAATAAATAGCTATCACGTAGGTATATTATATTCTGTTTTTAGTATGTAAACAATTATAGGTACCTAAAAGGTTCTGACTGCTTGAAAATAATACTGCCGTATTTAATCCCCATATAACAGAGCCTGTACAACGAAAAAAAATACTCTGGTATTGTTTTTTCATTACTATCCTTGTTTATTTGCATCAAATACCGTTACATTCAGTTAAAAGTACTTACTTTCATTTGGTTTTCATTAAGTTTGTTTTTGGCTAATATACCGTTAACGTGAAATCGTGATGTCTACAGTACCGTTAGAAAGAGACAGATTCGCAAATGCAACCGTCTCTGTCTTCACTCACATTGTTGAATGAGAGAGTCATTTTTTGTCTGACGACCGCTCTGTAAAAAATGAACAAAAACTCGGGCTACGAACTCTAAAATTGGATCATCGAACTGTAGGTGAGGCCAGTGAACGTGTCAGCCAGCATATTTTAAGCGATTTTGAACTTTCGTGTTTTGAGTTTTGCGTCTTTAAAGAGTAGTAAATTTTATATTAGCATTAAATCGGCAGGTACATAACTACACTAGGAAATTATCCATAAATAATTTCAATTAACCTAATCTAGCGATCATAGAGCACTAGTTTGATAAAAAAAATAGGTACATGACGTTTATGACAAACTTTATCTCTTTGATGACAAAACCGTAACTCAATCTTGACCAACACCTAACTATGATAAAAGAATTATACTTTATCATCTTAGCCTATTATATGTCTTATAGACCTTTAAAACAGCTTTCACCTAGTTTATATATTTTGATGGATTTCTTAATCACCTAAATTTATAAGGCCGGCACTAGCACAGCCAGCAGACAGCGCGTGTTGCTCTCTGGCCCCCACCGCTCTTGACGAGTATCCACCATACCATCATTGCCGTCGCCGCCGCGCCGGTCGATAAACAAGTGCACGCTTTCGAAGCGCGACGACGCCGACGTCGCAATACTCTCTACATAACATAGCCCGTGAATATCTAATAATAAAAAAAACAGCAGGTATTAAGAATGTACTATTATTTTAAGTAAATATTTGGTATTTTTATTTTCAGACCAACGGTCGTGCATCAAGCGAGGTCAGGGCTCCAATTGCTACGGCTGAAACTATATTGGAGACACCGATTAAAATGCAAGCAGCGCCTGCGCCAGCGCCTTCGGCTGCGTCCGCGCATTCTGCTGCAGCTACGCCCACATCCTCACCCGCGCCCAGTCAATCCAACAAACCCACTAAGCGAACAGCTAAGGATTATATTTTTGGAAAATTGATTGGTGATGGTTGCTACAGCACTGTGTTTCTTGCAAAGGATATACACAGTGGAAAGGAGTATGCAAGTAAGCAGAATATTTATAAAATCATACTAAACTTATAGCTTTTCTTTCAACGTACCTATTATTTTAGCTCTTTTTGGTTAATATTGTATTATTAACAAAAGTTTTATTTATTATCTCAAAGTAAGAACCTGTTCTTATGTTATATTGGTTTATTTAGCTAATCAAAGTTATTTATTATTCCAGTTAAAGTTTGTGAAAAAATCCATATCATTCGGAAAAAGAAGAGAGAGTACATAAAACGCGAGAAAGATGCATTGAACATGTTGTTTAACGTGCCACATGGTTTCGTGAAACTGTATTGCACATTCCAAGACGAAGAAAGATTATATTTTGTTTTGTCTTTCGCTAAAAATGGCGAGTTATTGTCATACATTAATAACGTTGGCTCTTTTGAGCTTGATGTAGCTAAATTTTATGCCGCTGAACTGTTACTGGCACTAGAAAAAATGCATGCCAAAGGAATAATCCACCGTGATTTGAAACCGGAGAATATTTTACTAGATGAAAATATGCATTTGTTAATTGCTGACTTTGGAACTGCGAAAATTCTCGACCCGGAAGAAATCACGTCGACATCAAACAATACAGAAAACGATACTCAGAATCAACGGTCTAGAAAAATTAGCTTCGTTGGAACACCTCAATATGTTAGTCCAGAACTACTGCATGACTGCGTAGACACTTGTGCCTCAGATTTATGGGCTTTGGGATGCATCATATATCAAATGATTTCTGGCTTGCCTCCATTTCGTGCAGCAACAGAGTTTTTAACGTTCCAAAAGATTCTTAAAATGGATTATGAATTTCCTGAAGGTTTTCCATCTGATGCAAAAGATCTGGTCGAGAAATTATTGGTCCTTGATCATAAAAAAAGACTTGGTGCTGATGATAAAGGAGAAACATACGATAGTATTCGGAATCATGCGTTTTTCGACGGTATTGATTGGGACAATGTGTGGAATCAAACTCCACCAACCATCAGTCCTTATTTACCAGGTGGTCTTTTTGAAGATAAAGATAAATATCAAGTGCCCGACCATCTTGAACCAGGCTTGTGCAATAATCAAATTGTACAATTATGGCAAATCGATTTATCTACCTCGAAAGGTCCTGAAATAGACGCCTCCAAAGGTAACTAACTTATGTATTATTTTATTTTAATTTGAAATCTAGTTGCCTAATTATGATTTGACAGAGAACTAAAGAGAATAGATGTTAGTAGGTTGAGTGTTTAGTTGATGCGATGAGGACAATTATCAAGTCTAGGCCGAGTGCAGTGAAGCGATGAGTAAAAGGCAACCAGTGAGTCCATGACCTGAATTCTTAGCAATGAAATCTTAGCAAATTTATACGCTTCTCGTTTCATAACTTAAGCCGATAAGCCGTTTCTGCATATTTACCTCATGGTTACCGCGAATTGAGGTTTTAAAATTAAGATAGATTTCTTAAATAAGTTGAGATAGAAAAAAACCCTGCGAAACAACATTGAATTCAATCAGGTCATATTATTGACATTATTGTATTAGTATTATTGTGCTGTATGTTAATAAGGACGGAAATCCTCCCATCCATACAGTTTCACTACTTTTAACGTATTAGGCAAGCATGACGTTAGCCTTCCGGCACGTCTCGTCGCTGTCAATTAAGTTAGAGCATCATGTCTTCAATATGATTTTCGATATTATTTTTTTAAATAGACTTTACAAAAGATTTATACATTCAAGTACTGTTATAAAGGACCAATGATCAGAAATATCTCGCCGTTCTTATAATGGTTCACGATAGCCTCAAACTCAAATAAAATTGCACTTGGAGGTCTCAAGGCGCACAGCAATAGTCTTGTTGACCATAAGTAATGCTCGCACCAGATAGATAAGGCTTTGTAGAGACTTCACTATGAGATGATGATGAGACTTCACTATGCAATGATATCAGTGTCAAGCGTACAGGGTTGAATAGTCTGTACATTTTGTGAATGGAAATGTTTAGACGTGTAGGTAACTTAAAGGCCGGTATTGGCCCGGATGAAATCTATTTAATCTATTTAATAAATTATAAATGGCATTTATTCTTAAGGTGGTTTTAGAGTAATTAAGATTAAATATTCTTTTTAAGACATTTCTTTATCATTGTTATAGGAATTTTAAATATCAGCCCTGAAGATAAACGTCGTCGTCTTGAAGTTCAAGCTCTTGAGAGTCAATGGCATCAATTTGTCGAAGGGGAATTAATATTGAAACAAGGACTCGTAGACAAAAGGAAGGGTCTGTTTCCTCGACGGCGTATGTTACTTCTCACAACTGGCCCTCGTCTATTTTATGTCGACCCAACCAATATGGTACTCAAGGGTGAGATACCTTGGTCGCCCGAGCTTAGAGTTGAAGCTAAGAACTTCCGAATATTCTTAGTGCACACGGTGAGTGGATTCCAATATTATAATTAAAGTCGGATTCGTGTCGCAAAACTGATCAATATCGGAAGCATGTTTCCGTAATTTTTATTTATTTTACTGTTGTATTTTTTTGCAACATAATTGACGTAATTATGTAAAAAAAATATACAATTAGAAGGTTTCATGATTAACTCGAAAATGCGAGTAATATCCTCCACTTTTTGAGCAACTTTGCTACGGTTACACCCATTATATTGTTTCAATTTCTTTCTTCACAGCCAAATCGTACATACTACTTGGAGGATCCAGATTCTTACGCATTAGAATGGGAACGCGTTATCAATGAAGTGCGCATCGGGACATATGGACGAGATACGACCTAGGCACCGGCGCGAGTACAGCCCGAGTCGTGCTCGCGCCGCCCCGCTGCGGCCCCACACGGAAAGTGCACACTTCTAGGATAGTACTACTAGCCTCGATTTAGAGCATGGCGAAAACCCGGCCGGAAGCTTCGCGTCGGTGATTGAGTATCGCGTCCGGCGCGTGGCCGGCAGCGACTCGCAACGGCGCTTCAGTGTCTAGCGCTGCGGCCCGCGAGCGGCGCCACATATGTTCCAAAGCGCTCCGAGAGGCCCCCGCGCCGGACGCTCCCCACACCGGATGTTGCTTGTGACGACGACCGATCAGCTTTCGATCGGTCAGTGTACGATACTGAATGACTGATTCCTATTAATAATAATATCCAGACTATCTTAAATTATTCTTATTTAAGTTCCTTATTTAAAACGTGTAATACCGACGATGATGTGTAAATATATGTCTTAAATTATTATCGCGATCGCTTAGTATTAGAATTAGTGTATTTGTGGGGCGATGTAACTTTAATTGTATACGGGCCTCTCGTAAGGATGGACTTGTTATTCACCACCTGCGTGTTCACGAAGTCCATTCCGGTTGGTAACTAGGCAATTTATAGCAAAATTTAATACTATTTATTTTACGTTTAATTAATTATTTGCCAACGGAATGTGACTGCTGTACAGTTAACAGTAGACAATTTGATTGGCACATTTTTATGATCTACTTCATATATCTACGACAATTAGAAAAGTATTGGTAATGTTGTAATTTTGTTATTGCTAATTGTCGTATGGTACTAGTAGATTATAAACAGCCGATTTAAGAAGGATAGCTTCATTATTTATAAATAAGGATGCGTCAGCGCGGATAGATATTATTACGATTGGATCATCTCATTCTCATTCTGTTTGGGATATAATAATGCTCTATGACTTATAATAGCAGCGTTATCAAGAGCTTCTATGCTTTTATGTACAAGTTACTTGTGCACAATTAATAATTCTAACATAGTAAAGGTATACGGACACTGTCACCAGAGGTGACATAATTACTGTTTCTTGATTATATAACTATCAATAATGTATACTTAATTGATTATTATTTACCTATGTTTAATTGTGGTTGATTAAAAATTACTTATTGGGATTTGCTTCATGAATAGTAACTATTGCAGATTTATATTTTATGTTGTCAACAGCGATTTTGTGAATCCATAAAAAACAAAATGTCATGGACTGAATCCTAAATTGGCAACTTTTATAAAATGTATGATTATTATTTGTTAATAGGTACTTAAAAATGCCTAAAACTTGCCTGTATTTAAATTAGGGCTTAATGGGATAAAATCCGTAGTTCAATATAAACCCTCATTTAGTAAAATATAGAAAAATAAGATTTCACTAAGTAGTATAAAGGAATGTTTTATTATTTTCTTAGCACATTTGTATGGACAAGAAGCCATTACTCTACCCAAATTAGTCAGTTTTACTTGGTCTTAATTTACCGTGGCATTGTTATTAAATTAAAACCTGCATTGAAATTTAAGAACTGTTAACTATTGCAATTATATTTTACAACATTTGTATTGCATAAATTCCATAGATAAAGTAACCAAGTAAGAAAATGAAAATAAATTGAAGTTGGTTTTTTAAAGTTGTTTTTAATTCTTTTTTAATTTCTTTAAGTATGAAATTGACTTCGATCATTTTTATGATCGAAGGAAATTGAGTCTCCGTTCACAGTAATTTTACTTCTGACGTTTCTTATTTTATTTTTGTAAAACGCAAAGTCAGCCTTTAAACTTGGCCTTTGAGAACATGAACTGTAGATTAGCCTTTATTCTACAGGCTACATGACTTATAAAAACCTAATATAGACTACATTTTTCAAAAAAAAAAAAAGTAAATGTCAGAGGTAAAATAACAGTAAACCAAGGAAGTTTTAAGTCTCTAACACCTGGAATGCGGACTTGGCAGCAAAAGTGAAGCCGACAGCGAGATACCATACTGAACGTTGTTTCCTTTGCCAACAAGAGTGACCATAATATTTTGAAATTTTGAGAACGTCCCCATGGACATCTAGTGAAAACGTGCTTTTGTTCCGAGATTGTTATGATAGGAAAATAATAAAATAAGGAAAAGGATGTTTATTTTCTTAAGAACATGAGTAGGTACAATAAATTAGTCTGCGGTGGCCAAACCACACGAGTGCCTGTCTGTATCTTGGCAACCTAAATGAAGTTACAAAATAGTATTTAAAATCGTAGATTTTGCCACTTTGTAATATAAAGTAACATGACACTTCACACGCTTGGACGTTGTCTAGGCTCTCCATATCTATGGTTTTTCCTATACTTATGTTTCCTATACTTACTCTTTTTCTATGCTATAAAAGGTACCTACTACTGTTAACATGTTATGTTTGATTTGGGCTGTGCAAGTTGTGACAGACGGACATAGAGACAGATAGACGGACAACAAAGTGATCATATTAGGGTTTAGTTTTTTTTCCTTATTAGGTACCCTAAGAATATCCAACTAATTAGACCATAAGACAAAATTAAAGGACAATGGGCAAAATTGTATGGGACTTGGTCCAAATATACACCACTGACGTAACCCGATAGACCACTAAATACTGAGTAACTTTTACAAAGACAGATCAACAAAATAAGCTGTCAGTAAAAAAAATATGGGTAGTTTAAAAAACTATTTTTTTTGATTTCACCCTTAGTATTATGTTTATACATTTTTTTCGAAAGGCAACTATACAAATACTCTTACTAACATTAAATAAAAATAAAATAAGCTGTCAGAAAGCAAAAAATGCCGTGAAAAATATTTTATTATTATTTTTGTTACCTGATGAAAAGTGAACAACAACAACAACAGCAGCATTCTTACGTATTTTCTGATGTTGCGCTTCTATAAAATAAATAAGCAGGTACCTTCTATGCGTTACCTTACTTTTTCACTTATCATCAGGTAACAATAATAATAATAAAATATGTTTCACGGCATTTTTTGGTTTTTGACAGCTTTTTTTATTTTTATTTAATGTTAGAAAGTGTATTTATATTGTTGCCTTTCGAAAAAAATGTATAAGACATAACACTAAGTGTGAAATAAAAAAATAAAAATATTCTTTTAAACTACTCATTTTTTACTGACAACCTATTTTGTTGAACTGCCTTTGCAAAAGTTACTCAGTATGTAGTGGTCTATCGAGTGACGTAGGTCTCGGAAGTGTTGGACATTTGGACCATTTTTGCCCATTGTCCTTTGTGCTAACGAAAAGGAACAGTGAGGGCAGGGCATTTTCTTTTAAAACTCCTTGTGTTAAATTAGGGACATAATCTGTCGGCTTAAAATGCTTGCTGCATATGACGGAATTTTGGGTAATTTTTCTGTAGCCAATAGGTATTTGTTGTAACCAATTTACACGCCTGGGATCTGTAAAAGACAAAATTGTTTTTTTGTTTTTTATTGCTTAGGAGTAATCGGGAAGTGTAAAGTCAAAAGTCGTCCCGATTTCAAACAATTTCAATCGACAAACCATCGGTCTCGGCCTTTATTTTATATTGTCCATCAAGGGTTGCAATGCTGACCGCGCTGTGGAGCCCTGGAGCTGCGCTGCGCCGCGCTTTCGGCCATCAACAACGCGCCCAGCAACACACTCATTACAGACCGTGGCAGTAATGTACTATTAAAAAGTAACAAAAGGGTAAAGGAAAGGGGCCCCGAGAATTACATTGCCTGAAAGGGTTAATCTGGCCCTAGACGTGCGCGTTCCTCGAGCGTGTGAACGACGCGAACGCCGTGTGCGAGCCCGGCGAGCCGTGACAACGCGGCGTGAGCGTCGCGTTTTACCAGCGTGTGGTCTGTCGCGCGTTGCAAATGCGACCGACTTCAAAAAGTAGCGATGTAGTCGTGCGGCAACGAAAAGCGCGACTTTATCGCTGCAAACAGTTCCCGTGGACGATATTCCTCAGTTAACACAGACACATAATAAGATTTATATTATAGTCCTTTTTACTAGCGAAATTTATGTCACCCGAACATCTAAAATGTACTTAACGTGGAAAACATAGTTACCCACTTACCTATGTTAAGATAATCCTTAATTCGGATAATATTCGCTTTTACACCCTTCCATTACGCATATTCTACCCATTTTATGAGAAAATTCAGCACAATCCTCTAGATTTAAAATTAGCTGAAAATGTCGTGTGTCACGCAAATTGACGTTCTGTGTTTCAAGTTTTTAATTTTATTTCTGCTACGATTCCTATAGACATCACGGAACTGACAATTACAAGCGAATGATTAAAGAAGGTAAGTACTTATTTCCAGATATTTATTTATATTTGAAATTTTAATCTTAGGATATTCTTATACTTTACCATAGGTATTTGATTAATCGACTTTATTGTTTATTATTCTTAACATGAAAATGTACCAAGTTTAAGGTGATCGAATAAATATTAACTGGCAACACAAGGGATGAAAGGTTGTACTGTTAGAAAGGGAAAGAAGGCGCAGTTATAGGTATCTGGCTCGGACCGGTTTTTATAATGCGTGCATCGTGGGCGTTAAGTCCGTCACATAAGGATTATTTTTGATTAAATGAATGGAAAATAAAGTTTGTAGTCCACAGTCATGTTCAATGGTATTACGTCGATGCAGTAAACACACTGTACCAATTCTGTTGGTGTCAAATTACCACTAAACAAAATTTGACACCTTAGAATATTCTCATACAAGTCGATTGAGGGTCTCATAATACTCAGTTATTGGCAAATTCGACTACTATGATGGAAGTCATATTTTTTTTCAGTGGACTGAATATACCCTCATGTGAGGTACAGTTTCCACGCAAACATATATTGGGATAAGTCTTCCTTATTGAAGGACTAACCATAAACCATAAGGACTGGAGGAAGGACAGGAAAGTGTTTGCCCAGTGCAGGCCAGCATGCTTGCAATTTTTTAGTACCATTGATTCTAGTAAGTACTTGCACAGATTTAGATACAATGATATGAAGAGATAGAGTTGGAACTCTTGTGATTTTTAGGGTTCCGTACCCAAAGGGTGCCAACGGGACCCTATTACTAAGCCTACGCTGTCCGTCTGTCTGTCTGTCTGTCTGTCTGTCTGTCTGTCTGTCTGTCCGTCTGTCTGTCAGCGGGCTGTATCTAACAAACGGTAATAGCTAGAGACATGAAATTTTCACAGAATGTGTATTTCTGTTGCCGCTACAACAACAAATACTAAAAATAAAATAAAACTTAAAAATAAAGGGGGTCCCCATACAATAAACTCGATATTTTTGGCGTTTTTATTGATAACTCATAAATTAAACAATATATAAAGAGAAAACTAACATTTTAACCATGAGTGATCATTATGACATATTTTTGATAAATTGTTGACAAAAAAAAGAAATGTAAAACTACATTTTTGACCCATAAATAAGTTTTAAATTAATAGTACCAGTGAAAGTAGCGCCATCTAACATTGTTATGATATCATTGGCATTACAGTGTCATAACTAGTATAATAATTCGAGTGCCATACTAGAGATCATCTTAGCCGTATGGTTAAGGCGTTAGTCCACGTGTATGTGGGTATTAGGTTCGAATCTTACTATAAGTTGTTTTTTTTTTTTGAGTAATTCGCATTTTTTTTGTCGCCCACAGCTTAAATTAAAATAATGTTAACACTAAACTGATTTGTGCAAATACATTGTTTACGTACGTAAACATATTTGTAAATCAAGTTTCAAATGCATTCGGAGTTTCAAGCACAGAGTATTAGAACTATAGATGGCGTTGTAATAGTTTTTCACAGAATGTGTATTTATTTATTTGTGTACTTTATGTACCTATTATTGCAGGTGTGTACTAACAATTATGGGACTGAGGTGGCAAAAAAGCGTACAGCCCACCTGATGTTGAGCAGTTTTTTTTTATGGGAGTGAGGTGGCAAAGAGTAAATAATTGTTGCTATAACAAAGATAATATAAAATAAGAACCTCATAATATATAAAATAATAGTACCGCTACGCACCACTAGATGACGCTAGATGAGCTCCTAGATCGCGCTATGGTTTCGTTTTTCAGATCGCAATATAGTCACGACCAAAATTCGCCTGCTATTGACAAGTTTTGCGTTATCTCTAGGTTTCGATCGATTGGAAATTGTTGTATTGCTTTCATAGTGTCATATTTGATGGCAGAATACTCCCGTTGCCTCCGACTATAGTGTGCGGGGATTTTAATGTAGACTTACTGGAATCTAATGAGAATGCACCTTTAAAAAAATATTTTGACCATATTGGTTTAAATTCAAAACTTCCTCGTGTTGTTACCACAACGGGTTATACTCAAATAGATAATGTGTTTATCAATATTGACTTGAATGCTGGCACATACTGTGCACTCTTTAGTTACCATAGCCCTTTATGGATACAATTTCGAATTGAGCAATAGATTTTATCAAAACTATCCGAAAAGTCAGAATAAAATTTGTATTTCTGTTGCCGCTGTAACAACAAATACTAAAACAGAATAAAAAAATATTTAAGTGGGGTTCCCATACAACAGACATGATTGCCGTTTTTATAGAATGGTACGGAACCCTTCGTGCGCGAGTCCGACTCGCACTTGGCCGGTTTTTTTTTGTATTTATTTGTACCTAAGTAAGTAGTAGCAGTATTGTATTTTAACGCACCACTGTACCAAATATGCTGGACATACATACTAAAGTTGCATGTTTGTAACCATTTAGTTAATAATTATGTTATTTTATTAACTCAGACAAAAATATAAAAAATGGTAGTCCAGTTCCCACTTCCCGCCAACAGATACCAAAAATAATAGAATTTAGAGAATACCTACCTATTTGCCTATATCATAGCTTGGCAACACTGTTTTCCATAGACATACATTTATGGGAACTTCCTTTTGTGGTTATTTTGGTATGACTGAATTAAGTGCTGCCAACAAATATAAAAGGATATACCCTGAATATAGGGAAAATATCTTAAGGTAGATTTAGACCAAACGAGCGAGTGCTCATCTTCGAGGAAAATTATGGGGGGAAAAAACCACTAGGGTGTATTTTCGGGTTATGTTTAAAGCATCGGAATCGTTTTTTTTCCGGATTCCGGGAATTGTCGGTTCCGATGCTCCAGTTATTATAAATAACATGGATGTATTAACTCAGGATGCGCATCGCATGATCTTCCCCTCTAGCTTTTTTTTATAGGTACTAGACCAAAAATCTCTGACACGTATATAAAAACTGTTTTCGAAATCGATTTGATCAGAGTAAGTATCGTTTTCGCGGTGTAAGGTGCTCCGTGAAAAATGCCGAATTGTCCCATTAAACATGTGCAAAGAAATTACAAAAAATAGTAATATACAAAAAGATGGGGTAACATTTCATATGTAAGTATTTTTGATGTAATTAATGCAATTTTTCTATTAAATTCATTAAAATATTAAATGTCATAAGAATCGAAAACATTATCGATACAATTAATCGAGTACGAATTAATCGAATAGTCTACTGTGACCATAGACGAATCTTTTCTACCCTGGCAACTGTATTTTTTATTTGTCAAATAATTGTCAAGTATTTGAACTTTGTAAACAAACGGATAAATACTGAATTACGCGGTGATAAACCAGTCGCAGGACGTTAAATGAATAAATCATTAGTAATTCAACAAGAGAGGTGATTCACAAAGTTTACAGGCGGTGTCTCGCGGAATTTGAGGTGCAAAATATTTTGTCAGAACTCGACCATGTTTACCAAAGAACCGCTGATATTATAGGTATATAAGCAGTTTATTTTACAGTTTTTAAGTTAAATAAAGTGTTTATTGTATACAAAGGCAGGCTCAAAGCTTCAGTTTACAGGTTTTTCAGTAAATATACATTGATCGCTTAGAGGTACATTCGATTGAACACACTTGATACTTGGTATTATTTTTATGTGTTGCTTTCATCTCGACCAATACATAAACTAAGGTTGCTTTATTTTTCTATGTTTGCTTGTCAGTTAACATCGTTACTTAATTACTAAATAAACAAATAATCTTAAAGCATTAAAGAAATTATCTTTTATTGAATTATTTTATTTTTCAGGTACCGTTAGAAGAATAGTCGAAAATTGCTCTTTACGATGACATTAATCGATTAATAATAAATCTTCAAGATGACAGCAATGCTGTGGAGACTGATGATGATGAGTTGATGAGGCAGCGGCAGGCCCACGCCAATATATGGATTTATCAGGAGTGGAATATTTAGACCAAGATTAAAATAAAAAAATAATTAAAAAACGCAGTAGCTATGATATGTTTGTTTTATTTTCCTAAAATACAAAAAAAAATAACTAACTCATGTTGAAACAAAAACACCCACTATCGAAACAATTCAGATAAATACGATCTCGATAAATTCTTGATCTTGATAAACGGAATCGAACCTGACACTGCTCCGGGTCCATATGACCCAGAAGCAGGCAGCGTCTGCTACTGAGGCGATGAATCACATATGGCATAAATATATGTATAACAAATATTATCTTATTGACCAACATCAAAGAAAACTTAAAAGTGCTTGCGCTTGCATTATGAATAATAAATAATATGGAAAATAATAAATCAAGTATCAAAATTATTCAGTCGTATTAGTCAGTGTTGCAAGAATTAATCTCGACATATATACTTTTTGATTTGAACAGTGTTGTAGTAGTGTTTATTTATGATTGCAGACCGGTATCGATAAAAATATAATATATATAGTGTATAATAAACCTTGGGAGAGGCCTATGTCCAACAGTGGACGTCTTTTGGCTGAAATGATGATGATGATGACATTAGTATAATAATACCTATTACGTTTATACGTACCTACCTAACAAAAGATATCAGCCAGGCCAGTGGCAGCAGATGGCGCTGGTCGAGTGGGAGTGGGGGGGGATGAAACAGCTTATTTGGGAACATTAGGTACTTATTTTTTAGATAATCTCATTTTCAAGGAACTGAATTGGGATGTACCCGGAATCATCTTGTTTCCGTTGAATATTTACGCCTCGTGAGTTACTCATTATTTCTTGTTCAGCTGTTTCAGTAGAGATAATTCAGTATAATTCAGTAGATTATAATGACAGCTATAAATGTAATAATGAGTATATGAAACTATCGATATAGCTAATTAGAAATATCGATAGTGGTATTCACCCTATTACACCGATGGTCCTACGGTAGTAAAATTTTGTATGTTGACGTATTAGATCTTTTAGTGTGCGTAAAATATACTAGTGTTGCACATTTCTTTACGTGTGCGTTTATAATGACACAAAATGTTTTGAGTAAGTGTGCGTCAATTTTAATGTAGTGGTTACCTCCCCTCCCCCAAGAATTGACAGAACATTTTGTTCGTTGAATTATGCGTGTTGCGAGTCCATTTTGTTACTTTGTTCAAGATAAATAATGATGTTAGGGAACCTGTAAAATTTTACGCCTTAATTTACCTATTAAACCTAATTAGCTATTAAATCCATGTCAAATCTATTGACATAATATTTGGAGTGGACGAGTTCTTGAGTGGAGACCACGAGAAGTCAAACCAAGCGTAATGTAGGGCGCCCTGCAGCCAGGTGGAGTGATGACCTGCGGAAGGTAGCTGGGAAAAACTGGATGCAAAGAGCTGAAAACCGTGCTCAGTGGCATGCATTGGGGGTGGCCTATGTCTAGCACTGGACAGCAATAGGCTGAGAATGATGATGTTGTGGTGCCTTCTAACATCGCAATTAATTACTAACTTGTACTCAGCGCACAACTAAAGCAGGAAAATTCACACTTCTGTCTGAATAGTTTCATAATGATTGATTATATTTATGTCCATCTAAGTGTACCTATTTTTTCAAAAAACTAGTGTTAAATTCTAGGTTGATATTCAGAAAAAAAATATTAATCTCTATATGTATGGTTAAAAATTAAAATAAACAGCAAAATCAATTTCAGTGGGTTTCTCTTGGTTTCAAAATCCATGTTGGCAACACTGGTCATCTGGAAGGAAACTTCAGTCAGTTACTTCATAAATATTAGGGATGAGGATTCCTTCCGAAAAACATCGATTTTTTATTCGAATTGCAATGTAATCAATTGATTCACTAACAATCGAGGTCTTAGAACCTGGGCCTGGCCGCATTGCGAATAAAAACCGCGCGGTTTTTTTCCCGAAATTCTGTAACCCATGGAATCATATTAATAACTAGCTTTTGCCCGCGACTTCGTCCGCGCAGAACACAAACTTTCATCCCCTATTTAACGCCCTTAGGGGTGGAATTTCGAAAAACCCTTTCTTAGTGGATACCTACACTCCACAAAGAACATACCCTCCAAATTTCATGTCTCTACCACCAGTGGTTTAGGCTGTGCGTTGATATATCAGTCAGTCAGGACTTAGAATTTTATATTTATAGATAGAAGATGTATCCGCACTTGTGGTTTTAAAACCGCGCAATTTGACAAGGTGCGGTGTGGTAAATAAACCGCGTAAATAAAAACTGCGCGGTTTTTATTCGTAATGAGGGCTAGGCCTTAAAGATCGATTTATCACAAAGCGTTTTTGCATTTACAATGTACCTAAATATAAATCCATTTTATGGAAAAGAAGAAAAGCACCGATTTCTTATTATGAAAAACAGGGAACTCTTTAGATTAATTACAGATTCCTGTTAAAATGCACAAGTTAGGGCACGAAAATATCAAGAAATGCACTACCTACTAGATCTAGTGCCGAAAGCACTAAGTAAGTTGGCATAATTTCAATAAAGCAAAGACTACAAACGTTACTTTTTTTATTTATCAAAGTGAGTCGAAGGAAACTATGCACACAGACAGCCATCCAACTCGAATTATCTTTGAGTATATTCAACTAACTGTAAAAAAATGTATGGTGTATAACGAAAGCAAAAAAAAAACGGATGTCGATCTTATAGGGTGAAATATCGATACATATAGATTTAAAAATTCTATGTTTTCAACTCGAAAAATCGATTCTTCGATTAATCGATCTCAGATCGCATCCCTGAAATATAACCAAGATCAAAATATACACCTAACCTCAGAATTTACCTAACGATCAAAAATATTTATTGCTGGTTATTTATACGACAAGGTTTTCATAAAATCAAATACCTATGGCATCTACTGTAATCAAATATGTCGGCAGGACAACGGACTTTAAAGGAAAAACTTTGTGGGAAATCGTGGGGAACTTGAAAAACTTTGGTGTCGGAAGAATAATCGTTCGTTCAGTGTTTGAAAGGTACCCGGAGACCAGTTTTATGAAAATTGTCAAAGTAGAGGCCTGTCCTGATGAGGTAAGAAGTTGGCTGAATAAAATTAGTAGAGGAATTATTTACTAAATGGCCTACTAATAATTAAAATAATAATAATATTAGCCCTTTTAACGTCCCACTGCTGGGCACGGGCCTCCCCTCAATGCGAGGGGGATTCAGGCCATAATCCACCACGGTGGCCCAGTGCGGGTTGGTGGATTTCACATGTCAAAGACATGCAGGTTTCCTCATAATGTTTTCCTTCACCGTAAGCAAGTGATAATCATATTAAAGTTATGATTCACACATAGATTTTGAAAAATCCAGAGGTGTGAGCCAGGGTTTGAACCCAGGACCTTAAGCCCGCAAGATGGGTGCTTAACCAATCGGCTATCACTGCGTACATATAATTACTATATAAAAAAACAGTAATATAATTTGGAACATAGCATGCACCTGGGGAGGTGGGTATTGACTGTGACACAGGTTGTTAAACTCAAGCTCCCAAATTTATAGAAAGTTATGAATTATAATAGACTATGATTAATGAAATATGATGGACTTGCATTGCCATTAAAAATCACATTCGTTCCTAGAAATGCTTTGTAAACTTGCTTGCTTGTTTTTTGCTTTGTTTGTTTTGACGGTTACCGTGAACCCGTTAGCGTGGTTGGCGCGGAGGCGCCTTTCACGCTGCAGGTCGTAGGTTTGATTCCTACCCGGGACATGTATTTGTGTGCATGAACATGTCTGTATGTCCGGAGTCTGGGTGTATATGTATATTAAGTATGTATTTACAAATAAAAAAGTAGTATATGTAGTAATATCAGTTATTTGGTTTCCATAGTACAAGCTCTGCTTAGTTTGGGATCAGGTATCCGTGTGTACAAAAATGTCCCAGGATATTATTATTATTATTATTAAAACCATTGTAAAGTGACAAAAAATCCATATAAATGGTGGTAGCAGTCTGTCAATGTCATAAATTTATCAATGTTGCAAAAAAAACAGGAAAATGAAAACTGTTTAAAACATTGATTGTTGTTTTCCAGGAGAGGCGCAGAGTGAGAGTATGGGTCGAAAAAACGTTTAGAGGTCGGAAACTACCAAATGTAACAGAAATCTATCGTACATCATACAAACCTGATTACAAACTTATCCCCAAGAATGAGGAGGCAAAGCTATTAGCATCTGTGGAGAAAGTATATGATTTCCCTGAAGTGATCCTCCCGAATAGTATTGAAATGCCACCACTCATGAAGAAGTTCATTGCTAAAGATCATGAGAAGAAAGGATTAGAGGTAAGTAATGGAACCATCACTTCATTCTATAGCTTGAATCTCAATAATGATCCTACTAATATTATAAATGCAAAAGTGTCTCTGTGTGAATGTTTGTTGCTACGTATCTCCATAAGTACTAAACCGATTTTAATGAAATATGAAATGGAGATAGTGTAGGCTCTGGAATAAGACATAGGCTAATCAAATTTCCACGCGGGCGAAGCTGCGAGGTACAGCTAGTTATTATTAAATATTCTCAAACTTACTGTGACTGTAAGGTCCTGGAGCATCACTTCTGGGTAACAATGGTCTGGGGAGATCTAAATGACAATGGTCAAAGCTTAAAAGGACAAAGACAGGCTCTGTCTGTCTGTCTTTATAGGATAATTAGCTCTCAAATTATTAGCAAACAATTGTTATTGTTTTTAATAAATTAGTGTACTGGAAGTGTGTGGTGGAAGCCTTGTAATTAATTTAAGAATAGCCTGACTGAATGAAGTATTTATGTTAATAACTGATTTTACATTATTCATTGGACCTTACCTAGATGCTCAGGCTCTCAATGATTATGTAAAGAATGAAAATTGTATGTATCGGTACCAAGACCTACAATAGATCTTTTTTATGATTACAGAACCTTACGAAATTCACGATACCAATCAGCTACACCCACAGTCCTAACAGAGTGAAGAGAATCGCCAAAGGAGATGAGAAGCCTACTGTGCAATACACTATGGGGCTCGGAACACCGGTCAGCCCTTCCCTCTATGAAGGTGTGCCTATGAACTGAAGAAAACAATAATGCGTATATGAAACCTTTTAATTGTAGAATTAAAGTAGACAATGTTAAATGTGAATTATTGTGTTTATTTAATTTAAACTCAGTACTTCCGCGACAAATTTGGGGCAGCAAACCGTTTGGCCATAAATGGATTTGTATCCATCTCAGGAATGTTGCGCTCCTTTTCCAGTTTCTGGGAATTAAAATATTTAGTTACCGAGAGTAGATGAAACGCCCATCAACAGTGGGCGGATGTGGTGATTATAAATAAATATCGCCAGACATGTGTCTAATCACCAACTGTAAGGGTTTAAACCATCCTTTCCCAAAGTGGGCGATAACGCCCCCTTGTGGGCGCTGCAGGCCTAAAGGGTGCCAGTAAGAGACCAAGAAAAAAAATGGGGGCGTTGTGTAGAGTCTACACAACGCCCTCCAGTTTCCGACAACGTCCCCCTTTAGGCCTGCAGCGCCGACAAGGGGGCGTTATCGCCCACTTTGGGAAAGGATGGTCTAAACTAAGCAACGTTTGTATTATGGCTACCATACAATGGATTCGGGGCGATCCCAGTGCACCCAGACTAGCGCATACTACGAAAAGGCCGTTACTGAAATTTTCCTCTGGCGGGAATCGAGTCCGCAACCACTTGATGCAACAAGCCGAGCGGCCTACGCTCGGACCACTGCGCCAAGTGGTCGTCATTATAGCCCAAATCTCCCTTGTATAAGAGCACCCGGCATAACAGCAATAGACTCCCTAACAGCCCGGCCACGACTTCGAGCTACGGCGACGGGCGGCAGCGTTTTTGGCTAAAATGTTGCATCGCGCGCGTTGCCGCCGACAGCGCAGCTCGTGGCGTCATGAAACATTTTAGCAGAAAACGCTGCCGCCCGTCGCCGTCGCGCGAAGTCATGGCCGGGCCGTAAGTCCTTATTGACAGGTGATTCATTGTTTGTTTTTTAAATGGTTATTTACCCTCCAGAAGTCACGCATTTCCTGCACTTCGTCTTGCTTCTGTACGAAGTATTGACGCACTGTTTTTTGTATGAGTGTAGCCGCATAATCTTTAGGCCACAGCCAAGATTTTGGATAATAAGGTCTTGGACTGCAATGATACAATAATATTGTATGTGTTACTGCTTTTAAAATGGATATAACAAGCAAAACTTTAAAATAATACAAGCAAGCAAGCAATAATACAAGCAAAGCTTTAAGTTTAAAATAATAAAACTTATGAGTCAGTTGGTACTTACTTCTCTTTGAGGTATTTCCTGACCCACGGCATGTTAAATAAGTGCAGGTTTAGATCTTTGCGTCCGGGGTGTCGAGGATTATTGGTCCATAATACCTGTAAATATCAGGCCACTAGCAAGTAGGAAATTGGATACCTAAGGCGAAGGCTAGACGTAAAGTATATACTGTGGTCCGTTAGTATGGTACATAATGATGGATGTCATTCCATCGACGCAGGTTACACGTTCAGTATTTATTCCGTCAGTATTGTGACGTAGTTCGTAGAGTCCAAACGTCAAATGAAACACGAAAGCTTGGTATGGATATTACCTTAGCGCAGAAGACATGTCCACTCTATTGCTTTCGCGACATGGAATGCCAAACTGTCATTTTGGAATTGAAATTCCAGGCAAATACTGTCATCCATCAGTACACTAACCTACACGATCAGTTTGGACCAAGGTATTTGAAAAATAATGACGGACCACAGTAAATACTTTACGTCTAGCCTTCGCCTAAGTGTCGTAAGATCATTGGTAGTAAATCAACCGTGGAGACTTAAGTATCGATTCGATATGGAAGACGGGAGTATAAACTCACCCCGTGGGTTAAACTACAATTGATCTTACGGTCTTAAGTCGCACAATGCGACATAACGAACAGTCCTATTGTAACTAATCCGTACCGCATTCAACTCAAAATCCAGGGACAGATACGACGGCAGAAGGCCCGCTCGAATAGGGTACTTATCGTGGCAGAAAAACTTAATCAGTGGATAGACAAGACAACACCAGAAAATATTCCGAGCTGCAGTCTAAAGTGGAATTAGCCCCAATGATTGCGTTCGGTAGGAGTCGGCGACAAGAAGAAGAAAATAACATCCACGGAATACAAGGCAGAATCGTACATCTAGTTTAAAAAATCTTAAAGACTGTTTCTTTAACATGTACGATGGTAGTCTTTGGCGGTTCCTTCACTACTTAAAAGTGACAGCGCAATTGATTTTAAAATTAGGATCTAAATCAATGTTCCAATCGGACGTGCTATGCGACGTTTCCAGTGGTTAAATGTACGAAATTGGTACCTGAACAATGTGGTCTAATCCATTGAAAAAGCATTTCTGCGTGAATAAAGCTTCCCATGTCTTAGCTTTGTTTAGAGTTTCCTCTATAGCCGGGATGAGATGGACAAATACTTCTTTGGTAATGTATTCACATTCAGTTCCTGTTGTAGAACTTATTTCATTATTAATGTATAGGTGTACTTATTTGCTATAATAATATTAGGTTAATTTAAGTAAGTAGACGGTTCAAGATAATGGCACTCCTTTTTCCATTTGATAATATTATTATGATCATTGATACACTAACTAAGCTGAGACTCGAACCTTTTAACAATAGTCCATTGCGAAACCACCGGTCTCTAATATTATCTTATATGGGCACAGCACAAAAGACACAACATGGCGATCGCTAAGAATTTGTGATTGCCAATGAAGACTTCACAACGATAATATTAGAGACTAGAGGTCTTGTAATGGACTATTGTTAAGACTCAAGGTAAACTTCTGCTGGTAAACTTACGGAGGAAAGGTGGTTTTGGTACAGGCTCCTTCTTAATATCTTCATACTCGGCAATTTCCCGTTGGAACTGAGTGCTCTCCGCGACTATTTGTTTCCAGTTGGCTCTCCTTGATCTGTTTATAAGTATTGGAAACTCTATCTCGGAGCAGGGTAGGCTGTCGGGCAGTGTGAAAGTCGCTAAGTTGTCGGTGAGTTCGTTACCAGCCGTTTTCACGTCTTTGCTTTTCCCTTTACGGTCAGTTCCTTTGCCGGCCATTTTATTATAATATTATAATTTTGTTATAATTCTTAAATAATAAATATCGTTTTAATCAATGAGCCCAACAAAGAGAATATATAATTCGCGCAGTGCTTTGGCATTTGCAAGTAACGGTCATTTCTGACGTTGTTTGAAAAATACTTTTGTTTTTTCGTCATTGGAAAAATAATTGCCATCATAGCTCATAGCTAATCATGAACATGATCTAACTTCGTTGTACTAGCTAATTTATATACATACTATATTGTAGGTACATTTAAACAAGGAAGTTTTAAGTCTCTAACACCTGGAATGCGGACTTGGCAGCAAAAGTGAAGCCGACAGCGAGATACCATACTGAACGTTGTTTCCTTTGCCAACAAGAGTGACCATAATATTTTCAAATTTTGAGAACGTCCCCATGGACATCTAGTGAAAACGTCCTTTTGTTCCGAGATTGTTATGATAGGAAAATAATAAAATAAGGAAAGAAATGTTTATTTTCTTAAGAACATGAGTAGGTACAATAAATTAGTCTGCGGTGGCCAAACCACACGAGTGCCTGTCTGTATCTTGGCAACCTAAATGAAGTTACAAAATAGTATTTAAGATCGTAGATTTTGCCACTTTGTAATATAAAGTAACATGACACTTCACACGCTTGGACGTTGTCTAGGCTCTCCATATCTATGGTTTTTCCTATACTTATCTTTCCTATACTTACTCTTTTTCTATGCTATAAAAGGTACCTACTACTGTTAACATGTTATGTTTGATTTGGGCTGTGCAAGTTGTGACAGACGGACATAGAGACAGACAGAAGGACAACAAAGTGATCATATTAGGGTTTAGTTTTTTTCCTTATTAGGTACGGTACCCTAAGAATATCCAACTAATTAGACCATAGGACAAAATTAAAGGACAATGGGCAAAATTGTATGGGACTTGGTCCAAATATACACCACTGACGTAACCCGATAGACCACTAAATACTGAGTAACTTTTACAAAGACAGATCAGCAAAATAAGCTGTCAGTAAAAAAATATGGGTAGTTTAAAAAACATATTTTTTTTATTTCACCCTTATTATTATGTTTATACATTTTTTTCGAAAGGCAACAATACAAATACTCTTACTAACATTAAATAAAAATAAAATAAGCTGCCAGAAAGCAAAAAATGCCGTGAAAAATATTTTATTATTATTTTTGTTACCTGATGAAAAGTGAACAACAACAACAACAGCAGCATTCTTACGTATTTTCTGATGTTGCGCTTCTATAAAATAAATAAGCAGGTACCTTCTATGCGTTACCTTACTTTTTCACTTATCATCAGGTAACAATAATAATAATAAAATATGTTTCACGGCATTTTTTGCTTTCTGACAGCTTTTTTTATTTTTATTTAATGTTAGAAAGTGAATTTATATTGTTGCCTTTCGAAAAAAATGTATAAGACATAACACTAAGTGTGAAATAAAAAAATTAAAATATTCTTTTAAACTACTCATTTTTTACTGACAACCTATTTTGTTGAACTGCCTTTGCAAAAGTTACTCAGTATGTAGTGGTCTATCGAGTGACGTAGGTCTCGGAAGTGTTGGACATTTAGACCATATTTGCCCATTGTCCTTTGTGCTTACGAAAAGGAACAGTGAGGGAAGGGCATTTTCTTTAAAAACTCGTTGTGTTAAATTAGGGACATAATCTGTCGGCTTAAAATGCTTGCTGCATATGACGGAATTTTGGGTAATTTTTCTGTAGCCAATAGGTATTCGTTGTAACCAATTTACACGCCTGGGATCTGTAGTTTTAGGTAATCTGAAAAAGACAAATTGTTTTTTTTTGTTTTTTATTGCTTAGGAGTAATCGGGAAGTGTAAAGTCAAAAGTCGTCCCGATTTCAAACAATTTCAATCGACAAACCATCGGTCTCGGTCTTTATTTTATATTGTCCATCAAGGGTTGCAATGCTGACCGCGCTGTGCAGCCCTGGAGCTGCGCTGCGCCGCGCTTTCGGCCATCAACAACGCGCCCAACAACACACTCATTACAGACCGTTACTATTAAAAAGTAACAAAAGGGTAAAGGAAAGGGGCCCCGAGAATTACATTGCCTGAAAGGGTTAATCTGGCCCTAGACGTGCGCGTTCCTCGAGCGTGTGAACGACGCGAACGCCGTGTGCGAGCCCGGCGAGCCGTGACAACGCGGCGTGAGCGTCGCGTTTTACCAGCGTGTGGTATGTCGCGCGTTGCAAATGCGACCGACTTCAAAAAGTAGCGATGCAGTCGTGCGGCAACGAAAAGCGCGACTTTATCGCTGCAAACAGTTCCCGTGGACGATATTCCTCAGTTAACACAGACACATAATAAGATTGATATTATAGTCCTTTTTACTAACGAAATTTATGTCACCCGAACATCTAAAATGTACTTAACGTGGAAAACATAGTTACCCACTTACCTATGTTAAGATAATCCTTAATTCGGATAATATTCGCTTTTACACCCTTCCATTACGCATATTCTACCCATTTTTATAAGAAAATTCAGCACAATCCTCTAGATTTAAAAGTCGCTGAAAATGTTGTGTGTCACGCAAATTGACGTTCTGTGTTTCAAGTGTTTAATTTTATTTCTGCTACGATTCCTATAGACATAACGGAACTGACAATTACAAGCGAATTATTAAAGAAGGTAAGTACTTATTTTCAGATATTTATTTATATTTGAAATTTTAATCTTAGGATATTCTTATACTTTACCATAGGTATTTCATTAATCGACTTTATTGTTTATTATTCTTATCATGAAAATGTACCAAATTTAAAGTGATCGAATAAATATTAACTGGCAACACAAGGGTTGAAAGATTGTACTGTTAGAAAGGGAAAGAAGGCGCAGTTATAGGTATCTGGCTGGGACCGGTTTTTATAAAGCCTGCATCGTGGGCGTTAAGTCCGTCAGATAAGGTTTATTTTTGAATGAATGAATGGAAAATAAAGTTTGTAGTCCACAGTCCTTGAAGTGTTACGTTCATGCATTTAAATTAAAGACCATAGATTTTTGATTAAAATCTATACATATACTCAAGTATATCTATACTATCATATTTTGCATTTTCCATTGGTTATTCGCAAAGGAAAGTAAACCTGATTTTGTCGTCTAGCTACACAAAATTGCATGCCGGAATTATATAACTTTCTTGATAGCACACTGACCTCGTACCTACTGTGTAACGTCTTTACAGTTAAGAGGTTCTTCGCCTCGTCACTCTGCCTCATATAAGCTCTCTTCATAGCCTCTCTTTATCATGGGTGCCACGGGTGTCAATATTAAAAAGAACTCGGCTTATGCGTGAAATGTTCCCCGAGAAGTGTCGATGACGTAGAGCTTTATAGAGTTTGTAATTATATTGTTTTGATATTAGAAAAGTATTTGATGTTAGTACATAGACTGTAGTGTGTACCTATTGGGTGGATGTAAGTGCCTTTCTACTTATATAGGTAGATGTAAGCGTACCTACCTAATTAAAAAAACAAAGGAATTATAATTCACATAATTTATTTCATAACATACAAAATCTGCATAACGCAATTACTCGGATGCTCTGGATATTACCATCCAAAGCTTAAAGTGTAATAAATATTAAATAAGTACGTCTAATTCCTAAAAATAAATATCAAATAATTATTCAGTTCTAGGCATCGAACGTAATTATTTAACCTAATTGTAATTGGAGAATTTTCCAGTGATCTGTGAGATCCAGTCTAAGTAGTGGGCGATTTTAACGTAGACGCCGGGTACGCCGGCTTGTCCGCAGCCGATGCCCCACGACACCACGCCTACTATCTGCCACGTGCCGCTGCGCTCGCACACGAGCGGGCCGCCTCCGTCGCCCTTGCAGGCGTCCTTGCCTTCCTCGCCCCCAGCGCACAGGAAACCGGGGTTCAATTCGTAATTGTAACCCAACCTGGTTTGTTTCAGTTGCTGTTGGCATTGAGCGTGAGATAGAATAGGCACGTCCACTTCCTTTAAGATGTTCTGGTATTTTCCGTAATCACCGAAAGCGTCTTTTCCCCATCCAGTGGTCCAGCATCTCTGTCCGGCGTAGTCCGTGTATTTGTCCGGCAAGCAAGCGGGGCTGATGTGAGGATATTTGGTCCATTCGACTGGGTGATCCAATTTTAAGATAGCGAGGTCATTGTCTAATGTGCCCGCGTAATAGAGAGGATGAACGTGTACAGATATGACGTCCCTTTCAATGTAGGGATAGAATTCGACATCACGATTGACATCCCATTCACCAAGGCGCACTCTCAGCTCGAAGCCCTTGTACCTGAAATGAATAACATGAGTTAAGTGATGCACATGGATCAAACGTATAAAGGTAGGCATAGAATTTTCATTTTATAGCGATAATACTTACGACTTAACGCAGTGAGCTGCAGTAACAATGTGAAGTCCGTCAATGAGTGTACCACCGCATACATAGACTGATTCCTTAGGATCTTTCTTCAGTATAGCAGCTTGCCATGGGTACTCGCCGAATTCACTCTCGCCATCCACGTAGGCGGGAGTTTTTATTCTACCGTTAATTCCCTGAGAATGTCTGATACCACACTGTCCGCGGTTTGAAGCCTGTGGTTGCAGAGGACGACGGCAGCAAACTTGGTTTTGTCTGCATTGCTGAACGGGAGGACGACCGAAATAACCCTGACGCTGAAATAGCAAAAAAATCCTTATTATTTTACAAGTCTTTTAAAATACCTCAGCCAGTTATAAGATATACTTGTGTTGTATGAGACGAAACGTGGATAAATTACCTCTTGTATCGTTTCGGTAGAATTCTCAATAGAAATTTCCCTCTTCTTTCTGTTCTCAGGAAATCTAATTGTTTGGCCTCCCCGGTTTGCCCCAATAGGTTTAGAAGGAAGGTCAAGGGAACGGGAATATGCATATCGGTTTGCGTAACTGTTAGGACTACCGTTATCAGTGAAGTTTGCTGATCTTTCGTACCCGTTGTTATAGTAACCATCGTGAGGAACATTTGGGTAATCAACGTTGCTATCGAAGTTACCGTCATCTTCATCATAATAATCATCGTCGCCTAACGGTACATGAGAACTGTGGGGTGGTTTCCCTTTTGAATAAATTGGCTCGTAAGGAGTGAAATGTGGAGAGTAAATTGGAGGATTGTAATGAGGTGGAGGATGGGGATGTGGTGAGTGGCCGTAGGGGGGATGCTGTATTGGTGCAGACGGGTACTGACCGTAAGAATGGGGATATGGACTATGGTGATGATAGTGCTGATGTTTGTTCAACAGATAAAGCTTTTTCTCATAAAATAACCGTCCTACCGATTTCAGTGTATTCTCATTAGGGGTGACATGCAAATGCACCAGTGGTTTGAAAACTTTTTCTCCGTAATCATCTTTTGTTATTTGAAAGGAGAGCAGTGGATTTACACTGAGGAGACCTAAATTCACACCTCCGCTTCCATGCAGAGCGTGCCCGAAAGGATGGAGTTGAGGATTGAAAGGGTGGTGGCCGGATACACCGGAGTGTGGGGGCAACCCAAAAGAGACACCAAACGTGGGCTGCACATGTTTGTAGTCAATGCCGTTATTGCCGCCGTAGCCGGGCAATTGCACGAGGCGCTGTAGTGACATTCACTTATGTAATTAATTGAAACTAGAATATTATGTTAGATTTGTGTCAGTGCCCATGTTTAGTATTTCTTCTGCAAACTGTTACGTTCAATTTATATTTTATTTATTTTTAGTTTATACCGAGAGTAACAGTATCGCCCCAGGCTTACATAAATAATAATAATGAGAAATTGATAAAAAGGTTTTTGACTAGCATGGATAATAGGATGAAAGAGTAGGTAATGTTAATGTGATTTAACAAGCTACGGTTGTTAAGTAATGTTTTGATAAGTAGGTAATTGAGATAGGTATAGGTACGCGTAACTTACCGGTTCAATTTCCTTAGCAGCTTCTTCAGTATTTTCTTCTTTAGTGTCACGTTTGCTTATTTTTTTGCTTTCTGTTTCGGTAGCGTTATCGCTGTTAGGTACATTTTCGCTGTTAGCTGTCTTATTCAAGTTGTCTAATTGTTCCTCAGTAAGAGCTACAATTTCACTTCCTTTGTTACGAGGATCAATTGGCAGGTATAGGTCATCTCTGCGGCCGATCACTTCCTGGCTCGGGCATTGATCGTAGTTCACACATACACATTCAAAACCTTGGGCCTTGCCTTCATGATAATTTTCTAGGTATGCACCATTACTTTGACCGAAAGTGGCCGGGCCTTGACTGTAAAGATTATTCGCAGATCCTACGTGCAACTCTTTTTTATAAAATTCATTGTTTTGGGATGCATAATTTCCTAGTGAATTGCCATATTTTTGGTCTTCGAAACTATTAGTTGGATATTGATTCGGCAATCCTTGAGTAATAACACCTGATCCACCCTTGTTGAAACTGCTGTGACCATACTGAGCACCATAAATGGTATCACTTTCATAGATTGGTTTGCTATCTAAAGAGAAGGCTCCAGTCATAGGTTTGAATCCGCCTGAACTGATGCCACTGAAATCACCGCCGCCTGCAGTGAGGATATCGGTGGTCTGTTGCAAGTGCGACTGAGAGGCTAAATGGCCCACTGATCCCACCGGTATTGCTACAGGCTTGATTATAACTTTGGGGTCTTTGTCAGCATCACCGTGCACATAATGATGGTGAACATGTTGTTGTACGACTTCGGTTTTTGAAGCGGTATGGGGTGGTACTTTATTGTACGCGGGTTTGGTGTTTTCATAAGCGTACGGTCCTTGGTTGGCGTATGCAGGTGGCTTAGTTACATAGTTAGATTCGTGTTGGCTATATAATCCACTGCTTTGAGAGAATTGGTAGTTACCACCTGCAACACCATATTTATCCGAGAATCCAGGGCGAGGATTTCCACCATAACCGTTCCTTTTCGGTGGGAATTTCTGAGGTCTTCCCGGATACGGGACGGGCTGAGGTGGTCCGTAAGCTCTGGGAGGTCCACGAACCGCAATCGAGGCTATCGGCTTTCCGATTGGCTTAATGTCAACGGGCTGTGCGTAAATTAATTCGTCTGGTGATAAGTACATGCGTTTTTCTTGGGTGTCGTCATCTTCACACTGTAAAAGTAAACATGGCATAAAATAAATAAAAGAAACGTTATGTAGCTACCACTAGAGTAAAGGTAAAGGCATCTGGGTCCATTAATGTCCGTGTATTTTATTATACTCACTTGAATAAGTCCCAAAGTACAAAGTCTGCTTTTAATGAGGTTGCGTGCTTCAGCGTCATCGCCTGCGTCCAAGGCGTCCTTGATCGTGGGATCGCTGTACACGTCGTCGAAGCCGCCCAAACTTCTTCCTTGCTTGCTGCTCACGAGTTCATCGACTATGTCATCGAGTACGGTGCTGTTCGATTCAAAGTTTCTCTCCTGAGCCTCGGGTAGTTGTTCTCCTTGCAGTAACTCTGCAGACTTCTGTTCAGTCTTGGTAACAGCTTTATCTTTTGCATCTCCACCCCAAGACCATTCGGCTGTCACATTAGCTAATATTAACGGTAGCAGTAAGAAGGTTATTGTTGACCACCGCATGATCTGGAAAGAGAGAAACATAAAAAAAGTTAAAATGACGTCGTTTAATCCTTACTTAGCAAAGCATGTCATTGTTTCGAAACTCCAGCAGGCGGAGAATCACTTTTACTTTCGCAGTCAGACTGTGGTTATATAAGGTTCCATAACGTTAGCACACTGCCGTGGCTGCGCCGGAGTTGGTAGGCGTGGGGTCCGCGAAAGCACTCTCACGCATTGCACTCAATGAACCTAATGAGTAGTACAGAGATATACGTATTTTTAACATTTTAATGTTTATTTGATCTATTCGTATTTGCCAAATAAAATAACAGTTTACAAGCAGCGACTCTATTTGATATGAAAGCGCGATATGAATTAAAAATGTATCCTTCCTTATCTATGAGAAACGATTCTCTTTTGTTATGTTAGATAAACATGGTAATGTGTTAATGGGGTCAGCTTTTGTTTTTATTATGAAGGAAAGTAAAATATTGGTGTCAGTGTCGTGGTGTGAGCCCGAAACTGGCACAAGTGGCCCGTTGGCAAGCCGCTCGCGTCTCGCTGATGCGTCATAGATTCGGTAACAGTCGATAATACTTATGTAACTTCCTACATAATTCGCGCTCAAACCAACTTCGTAATGTACGGTAATCATTTACTTATTACTAGGTACTCCATGTCAAATGTATATTTACAATGATTAAGCAGTAACCGTGAAAGAAAAGCGTCGGTGTACCTAGTCGCGTTGTTTGAAAGTGATATTGTATATTGTGTGCATCGCGCCGTTAACTGGTATCAGTACCAATATCGATAAAGTTTTGAAATAGTTAATATTTCAGAATTTAAAATATTTAACGAGAACATTTATTTTTAAATTCTTATATCTTCACAAGGTAATGAATGTGGAATATTTTTAAATAGTATTTATATGTAATACAATAAACTACATGATGACATGTAATGAACTCGGTACCTACTTATATGATAATCTTGTTATGTCGAGAGTCGCAGTCTGTTGAGGTAACCGGAAAGTGAAAGTTTGCGTATCCGCGAGGATCGTTTACGCGATATACGGTTTTATTTATGGATAAATTATCAGGAAATTGGATTAACGTTTTTGAATTTAAAATATTCTAGACATTAAACGAACATTGGAAAAGATTAATTGATATTTAAACAATAAATTAAAAGTGTGTACTAGTAATATTTTTATTATAAGTACGGTAATGAGTTGACTTTTTACGTGCTAAGTTTCTCGTGAATTATAGCTAATAGGTATTTCGAAGTGATCGCAAACTTATTGTTTGTTTACTTCCATAAGAGATACCTAAAAAACTGAATATGTACTTATAAAATATGTATTTAGATAGTTTATGGACAACAATATTATTTGGTGTAAATATATTTCAAAAATATCGAATGTACACGAAAGCTTTATGATTTGCGACATTTAACTGTTCAGAGAAGAGCATAAATTTCGTGTGTTGATGAAATGATGCTTGATGATGATGATTCACTTTTTGTAATTTAATTTTAACAGCATAATAACAATGATGTGTTAGTGTCTCGTGTATCCAATCTTGGCTTTATGACGAATCCGGGTAACTGACACTCGATAATCCAAATGAGAACACTCCAAAAACTTACTTTTGATTTCGGAACTCCTTATATTGTCACTATAACAAATTAATGTATGTTTTCACTACTTCACCGGCTCACTGTTCGTGTCCGAATGACTGCCACATCAACCACCGCAACGCTTTATACTTCGACCAACGCAAAGATGCACGCAGACCGATTTTGTAAGACGATCGACGCAGACTCCTACCACTGAATCTGTGAACGAGCAGCTATCGCTCGAATATCACATTTTCCCCAACATTTGGTAACGTCGCAGACGGTGATATTATATCGCTCGAGTAACCTGGTACAGGCAATGACGTCTGCGCGATAACATTGATCAACCCTTATTTCATTCATGTTCCGAGTAGACATTAGGCAATTTGGGTTTTTGAGGTCGCCTTCGCGGATCTTCATTGTTAACTGAATGACATTACATCTACGCCGTGCATATCATCGTGCATAATTAAATTTAACGGAGATTTAAGGAATAGATAGGTGCTATTCTTTGCCCACATCTGTAAATAGTAACGTTAATAGTCAACACATCTCTTATCTTTGCGTTTCACTTTGAAAATTAAAGGATACTTATTTACGTATATGAAAACCAGAGTCACACAATTCTATAAAATGTATGTGATTCTCATTGTGAGGGGAGATAAATTAATAATTTTAGTATTTGCTTTATAGATCAAACTAAAATATAGGATCTAATTTCTTTCCCGCTACGGTAAGTATCTTATAAAACCTGATACTATTTAAACCTAATCAAGAGTGCTCTGCTCATTACTGCGCACGATTAAGAAAAAAGAGCTACTAAAGAATATTAAACTATAATACCTTAATCGTGGCGACACACTGTTATGCAAAAGTTAGTTTTTGAGTCCACCTACATCGCGCTCTTCCCATATCGGGCTAATGCGCCACTTTCTCAGTACCATCTAATTCTGCTAAGGAAAATTGACCTACTGGTTGCTAAATATTCTTGTAAAATACTGCGTACTGTGCACAGGCGGTCGTTGCTCAATATAAATTTTCCTTTATATAATTATCGCCCGATACCTGAATAATATACAGTTATTTCCAAAAAATATTGAGCGGAAATTCAATATTTTTCTCATGTTCAAACCGGTCGACGCAAATAAATTACGTATTATTTTAATTTCATTTGCGCGTTCGATCATTGCATCGACGTAGGTCTCTACGTGTAGCACTAATTATGTCAATACGAAAGAGTTCAACGCGCGCGCTGTACTCGGTATACACACATAATAACATCCAGGTGACATTTGCTACTCATTGTTTTGCGTGTTATATAACGAACCCGTTCTTGAGCTGCCTACTTACATGAAGAAGTATGCGTATTCTTCAAGATATACTATGGCTATGATCCTCCCGCTTATAAACAAAGGGGTACCTAAATATAAAATTAGATGGCAATCTGCTACGGCAACCCAACATTGTTAAAATATTTGTTTTATTACATATTTAGTATGTTTAATTGTAGTATTAACAATAACCTGTGGACCTTTACTAAGTACTTAACTCATTTCATTCAGGCCGGTAACCAATAATTCATTTAAAAAAATCAATGAGTCAGCGACCTAGTATCATCGGAATAATAATTACTGGCCTTGAATATACTGTTGCCATTCAATAGAGAACCAGGATTCAATTTTTCGACATAGTTGTGCTTCAGCTTGCACAAGAGGGGTCTTTCCAGCGCAGCGAAGCCGGACCTGGGCGCAATGCACGCGGCTGACTCCATCCGACTTGCGCAAGAGTTCACCGAACCGTTCCTATGACTTCAATGTTCAATTGAATGAGTCCCGCGTGATGTTCGTTGCTAAATAACATTAGTAAACATTATTTAGATCAGTTACGTTTTATTCTGTTCGAACAATGATTATAATGCACCAATTGGAATCATTGAAGGTATTGTTTTTACTGCTGCGTGTTTACCGAGAGGATTACGTAAGAGAGTATCAGATCAGTATTATTTTTATTATAATATAAACAAATACCGACTACACGCAGTTTGAGGGTATTACCAGACCAATAGTTCGATCGTCGATCGGGTAGAATGGATTGGTCGACGTCGATCGATAGGTTCTACCAATACTATTGATCGACGTCAACTAATCCATTCTACCATCAATCTATGCCATCGAACAACGTTCGATCGATTGGTCTGGTAACACCCTAACAGAGAACAATTGTAGGGAAAGTATTTCTGTTATGGTCTATCGATGTAAATAATGCACATATTGGTTTTAGACGGAGCGTCTAATTGTACCATAACCAGTAATTTGTAGGTATTTAAATAATAGATACATGGTGATATAATGTAATTATGTAATCTTTGTTTGGTTATTCAAAGAAAAAAAAAGTATTTTTAATGTCATAAACTTTTATGCGTGGCTCTAGCTGACGCGTTTTTATTAAACGTTATTTCAAAATACATATTGTTGTCCTATCTTTAGCCATACATAGCAGCAGAATAGAATATAACGCCATCTTTGTATGCTGCGATGTCCTTTTTGGTGTAAATATTAAAATTCTTAGCACACAATTTTAAATCCCCATAACAATGTGAGCATTCAGAGAGACAACAAATGTATTTTTCATATATGCATTTCGTCCTTGCCCCGTTTGGTGTGGGTTAAAGTCATGAGGAGGAAAACGGTAGAGTCAAGGCATTGGGAAATGACGACTGAGTCAGTGTATGATAAAAATGGGTGATCGAGCAACGCACAGAAGAAGGCCACCGTAGAGTCGCGGATGATGACGTAAGTTAGGTATAAAGATTTTTTTATTTAGGGTTCTAACATACTACTACCTAAATATATAATATATATTGGTGGTAGAGCCAAGCTGTAGTCAATCGACTGCAGCTTATATACGGGCTGTCTCGACCGGGGTAGTACCACCCTATCACAGAAGATCGGCGTAATGTAGCTATTACAGCTGCGTTTCGTACGATGAGTGAGAGAGCCGGAAGCCCAACTCCCCCCTCTTTCCCTTTCTTCTTTCCCCCCTTCAGATCGGCAACTGCTTAACATCAGGCTGGCCGTACGCTTGTTTGCCACCTCAGTATCATAAAAAATGCCGTGTTTATCATAATCTACCAAAGAAATTGGATTAAATAGAGGTTAATCAAGTTATTTTTACTCAATATTGACATAGTAGAAAGATGGATAGTAGGTTATCTTCATAGAAACGCACCGCGCACGGCTTGTATGTGTGCGCCATACGTCATATATGCGTCGCGCACGCACACTCAAACATCACATGCATTGTTTCGTACTGTTAACCGGGTTTAGTTTTGGTTTGAGTGTGCGTGCGCGACGCGACGGTGCGTTTCTATGAAGATAACTTACTACCCATTTTTCTACTATGATATTGAGGTAATGACGTCATTGACTATGCAACACATGTGTTTGTGTGTTAAATGGTTCAATTGTAAATTTAGGAATGATGTCAGGCGACACTGCTTTTCGAATTGCGTAGATTATTGTTACGTAAAATAAGAATTCATAATATAAGCTACATAAGAGGTTTTATTAGGTAATTTAAACGGAACTAAAAAGTATGATAAATTTTATATTTGTTATTTTAGTGCATCGAATCAGCATCACCGTAACCGATCATACAAAATATAGTGCTTATATTATTATATTACACAAGTGATATCAATTAAATGTATGCCAACGTTTTTTTGTAGGCAAAGGCAGTAAAATAATAAGCATGACCAGAAAAATAGCTACGTTGTAGAAACTCCTCATATTTAGTTAATACGCTCTATTGTACATAACCTTTGAAACTTACTGGCTGCGGTTCAACATGTAAACTGACCTAGGTAATTGTTGGTAAACAAAAAATAGTAATAATTGGTCATTATAGTATCGTAATAACAAAGAGTACATTGAACTCAAGTTCGTCAGCATCTCACGATACAAGTTAAAGCTTTCAGTAGCCACTAGCTTAATACTCGTATTCCGACTCCATGTTTAAACGAACTGTTTACGTTTTTTATCGCATCGAGACGAGGAATTGGCTCACTGACCACGGTTACGTAATTTAAGTCGCGCATCTTAAGATCAATGACTTCGGAACACACTTCAGCGTTGCTTGATCTGTTTGGAAGCTTATTGTGGAATTTAAACTGGTCTTTATTTACGAACTTGTTCTGATTTATTATGTGCTATATTATGTAAGAATTATGGCCTGAATCACCCTCGAATTGAGGGGAGGCCCGTGCCCGGGAGTGGGATGTAAAAAGGGCTAATTATTATTTTATTATGTAAGTATTCGTTATTTAGTATTCGTATGGTCAGTGCCCTGAAAAGGATTAGAGTTCAGCCTGGTGTTAGAGTTGTTCAAGCTGCCTAAAGGCTTTTGACATACATATTAATTAATCTATTTTATAAGTAAGTAGGTAAATACAAGACGTATAAAATAAAGTTAATCATAACATGGTAAGTTTTATTAACCAGTTATAATTATATGTTTGGAAGGAAGTAGTGGTTTTATATTTCCATAAAACCTAAAAGGTTGTTATTTGGGACGCAAATAATTGGCTTGGATTTTCCCAATGGTTAGATTTAGTAACTATCTTGGGTTATAAAGTGTGTATGTTTTGGTAAATAACTAACGAATCGATATTGCAAGAGCCGGGTTTTCCGAATTGCGTTGCGCTATTGCAACGTGCCGCATGCGAGGTCACGCGAGCATTATATCGAACAACGTAGCTGTGGAGTCGTCCTTACCAAGATTATGTTTTAAATTTTATGTATAAAATTTTGTGTATTTAATTCCAATTTAAATATATAAGTACTACAGATTTGCAGGTGATACCTACATAATGTGTTTTTGCGTTGCGTTAACAATCATAGGTATAGGTATAGTACGTTTTTTTATACTTGTCCTATTTGGTAAGCAAAGATGGGGTCCAGCGGGGCGATTGCGTAACTTTTTGTCAATGTTTCAATTGGTTTCGTATATAATTGACATAGGATGAACGAAACCAATTGAAACATTGACAAAAAAGTTACGCAATCGCCCTGCAGGACGCCATCTTTGCTTACCAAATAGGACAAGTATAAAAAAACGTACTATATAGGTATTCATTTAATTTTTGGTTTGGTTCAATTGCTTTTCCCGGGGCTCGCAAACCACTTCATTCTGGTTTACGGGTGTTAAAGTGACAGTGAGAGTTGCGCCAAGTCCCCAAATTTTACGAAAACCTAAGTGAAATGTACGGCAGTAGTTAATTACTTACACGGAATTATAAAATCATGCAGATATTAAATTCGGCTGCAGCTCCATAGTTTTCTCTGTCTTAATCGATTCGTTGACCCAGTTCTGTAGCGAGACGCCACGTAACTCTGGGCTTCCCTGAGGTTCCATCCAAGGACTCCCGTCGAAGTTGGCACGCTCCCGGCGGGTTTTTACGTTCATTAACATGAGGATAAGATATAGCATTAATTATCAGATGTCTAAGCTCTGATAGCCACGCCAAGAAAAGCGGTGCACGTGATTACAATTGTTAGACGAACACAGGAGTCGTATTGTCCCAAACTAAGCCATAGTGGAATGGAACCCAACTCCGCGCGAGTGCTTTGATCAATTTGTAATTAGCGAGTAAATTCAAGACATTTAATGCGAACCTCGCAAACAAGATGGGAATATGAAAAATAGGCGACTTTAACAATGGAAACTTATGTACCTATTGTGTGCAGTGCGTGACGCTGACGTCACGTCCCACCGAGGAGAAAGCTTTACGCATTGTCCTTAATGATGCCAGGGAAATGAGTGTGGTGTACCGTGAAGAGTAAGATTGACAGAATAGTAACTTTATTGTAGAGTCCAGTTTACAATAATCATCGATGGAATCACAGATTTTAGTTTCTATTGCCCCAACAGCTCTTGTACTAATCGAAATGTACCTACCTAAAGTCGTGATAAGAGTGTAAGCCAAGTACTTAAAGTAGTTTACGTTTCATTTAAAAGTAGCCAAGTGTCTTTAATTAAATTAATTGTGAAAAATCATGAAAAAATGCATAGGAATATAAAACATAACATTTCAACAAAAAAAATTACAAAAAATATATATACGGTAACGGCACCCAATATTGGCACCCCCCCAATTATTGGCACTTTGAAGTTATCTTTAAAAAATAAGAAAACTAAACATGGAAATAGTGTTTTTTTGTTAAAAGTCATAAATTTCACAGTTTTTCACACCTACCTAGTTATTCGATCTGCTGAACTAAGAAATCCCATAGAAATATGTATGGACAATAATTGGTGCAAGGTGCCAATAATTGGGGGTTTTACCCTATGTCCCATAGTAATTATTTTGATACCCTTCTCAGCAGAATAATTACATAGTACAAAACGGCGACATCTGTTGTACTGAGGAGGAACGTGTTTAATAAATAGCGAGCGGTACGTCAAAGAGCGTATATTGTACTAGCCTTTCCTGCCTAGCTCCATTAAGTAAGTAACAAATGTTTGCTTTGGTCGACAGAGGGCAGTGTTAAATTTATTTTTATAATGTTGAACGCATTCTTGGTGTTTTGAAGATATTTAAAAAATCTATACCTATTTCATTCATAGGTTCTAGCGTAATGTTCTCTTTGGGTTAGTGTACCGTGTTCATTACACAGAAATTACAGGTACATCGCGCTACGGCTTTCAGGGGTAGACCTGGAAAACGAATCTATGTTGCGCAAGCAAGGAAAAACATTTTAAGTATAGTCATTTAGGTACACTAAACATACATATTATACTTAGTAGATATTTTTGTTAAAATAATCAAGAACCTACCTGCCTGATATTCACCGCCGCCAATGTCACGTTGCCAATAATTAATTAAGTTTCGTAGGTAATCGCTAACGAATGGCTTCGCTTAATTAACCCACAAGATCGCAGGGGAGTGAGAAAACTACGTTTTAGGAACTAAGGTCTTAAGAACTTTATACGACTTCCATTAAGTACCTACTCTCTACACACGGTATGCAATGTATGTATGTTTTAACCATCTGTATGCAAGATTTCATGTAAACATTGATCAGATGATAATACATTCACAACTTACCAACTATTGCCAACTGACTTCATTGTTGAACTCTCGCATGTGCCAAACGTTTTCAGGGCCCGCCCGGGCCCTGAAAACGTGCAAAAACGTTATACAGTAAGCTTTTGAGATACATATTTTTAAATACAGACCTCAACGGTGGGATGACTACTTAGGTATGGGACTATAATACCTATGTAAATCCTTCTGAGTCTATCCAGTATACACGTAGATGGGATTTTGGTTTTTAATTACTTCCATCTAGTTTTATGCGCACCTCTATAGCTCTGTAACTATTATACCTAGTTAATTGCTATTACTTTGCTTTCTAAACACTTGTATGACATATAATTACATCAACAAAATAAAATGCAATACTAAATGTAACCAAACAAGCCAATTATGTAAATCATTAATTCTGTGATTTTAGATAATTACCGAAATGTCTAACACATATAACCTGTAGATTAAAGTCACGACCCGAATTTATTATTATTTACCCGCGTAAAGTTCATCAGTGACTTCATTTAGGTATCGATCGATATTATTTACGTATCTACCTATACCTACGTGGTTATTGCCGATGTGAAACGGATATCACACGCCCTTGACTAACATGCCACGTGTGTGTATTGAACTTTTTGCGGCGCCCGCGCCGCCCGCCGTCCGCCTATCGATATCGCCAGTTAATCATAAAGAAATGGCAAACGTTCCAAATAATATAGTTCTTCAAGTGCATGTTTACAGATCCCTAAAAGGTCGGGGCCACGTCTGCTCCCCTAAAGTTGCAGACGTCGGCGGGCGGCGGTTCCAACTTACCATCAGGTGGATCGTCTATCCGTGTACCTTCCTAGACAATAAAGAAGTCCATTACTTACCATGGTAGCGTCACGGACCTACATCACGGCGTAACTGTATTAACAAGTGTGACATTTAGCATCAATGACTCCGGTGACACCGACAAGGACGGTCACTTTTGTGGTCCACGACGCCCAAATTACAATCGCAGATACTCACACTTAGATTATTATCATTCGTATAAATAGCGGGACGATTCTAATTTGCTCATCAGTCGACCAAGCTCGGTGCGAAGTGATCGTCTTCATTTGAATCCCGACACAGACCTAGTTCACGATGAGAGCTTTGGTGGTGTTGTGCGCTTTCGTCGCTTTGGCCGTGGCCGCCCCCGCCCCCGACCCGTCCCCTCGCCAGGAGAAGAGATCCTTGGGACACGACGTTGTTTTCTCCGCACCGACATCTGTCTCCACCCATTCTCGCGTGGACATCCACACTCCTCCTGCAGTGGTATCCACCCCCGTACACACTGTTGTTTCTGAGCCCGTATACACACGCACCGCAGTCGCTCCGGTGACCACATACGCTGGTCCCGCGGCGGTATCCCACCAGACCCGCGTCGACGTGCACTCGTCGCCGGCCGTGGTCGAGCACGTGGTCGCCCAGGCCCCAGTGGAGCCAGTGGTCAGTCGCACTGTGTACTCCGCGGCGCCGGCCTACCCCGTCGCTACCGGTGTCGCTGTGAGGTCGTCGCCAGCTGTCGTAAACCACGTGGTAGCCCCCGCTCCTGTGACCCGCACCGTCGTAGCCACCGCTCCTGTGACCCGCACCGTGGTAGCCCCCGCTCCTGTAACCCACACCGTGGTAGCCCCCGCTCCTGTAACCCACACCGTGGTAGCACCCGCTCCTGTGACCCGCACCGTGGTTGCCCCGGCGCAGGTCTACACCGGCGCCACAGCCGTGTCCCATCAGACCCGCGTCGATGTGGCTACGTCACCGGCTGTGGTTGCATCTGGCCCCGTGTTTGCGCCGGCTCCCGTCGTGGCATCCGCCCCCGTGGTGGCCGCCGCTCCCGTCGCCGAGGTGGTTGAAGCTCGCTCCGTGTACCATACTCCAGTAGAGCATGTTGAAGTTCACCCCGCCCCTGGATTAGTGCACCACCCCGCCCCTAGCGTGGTGCATCACCCCGCCCCGAGCGTGGTGCATCACCCCGCCCCTAGCGTGGTGCATCACCCCGCCCCGAGCGTGGTGCATCACCCCGCCCCTAGCGTGGTGCACCACCCCGCCCCCACTTTCGTCCACCACACTCCAGCCGTAGTGCACCATCCCGCCCCCAGCTTCGTACACCAGGAGGTGGTATCTCCCGCTGTGGTCGACGCCCGCTCCGTGTATGCGCCCTCCGCATATGGTACACACTGGTAAAAGCCCCCGGCGGCTAGAAACCGATACCATGTAAATTATAAAAAAAATATATATAAGTTAAAAAAATATGTGTTTTTCACTTACTTAAAATACTAATTTATGTCACCAATAAAAACTGTTTATATCCGGTTTCAACGTTCAGTGCAAACCAGTAATAATAACACCTGACTACCGATTTTTGCAGCACCTACCCAAAAGTACATTATTAAAATTTGAGATGATGTTAAATTTTTGAAGTACATACCTGATATTCCTCTGATAACTATATATTATATTTATATATTATATAGGACTTAGAAATAACTGAAAGAAGCTGAAGGATTTGTTTATCAAGGAAACTAAATCATATCTATATCTACCTACATTTTAATTTCTTATGAATCTATAGATAGTACAACGAAGGACAAATTAAATATTACTATATTTGGCCTAGCTGTGCTACCACGAGTACCACAGGTGCTACAACTAGGTAGGTGTGAAAATAATAATGCTAAACATGAAATGGGTACATAGGTAGCACAGGTACACACACATTACGCACGTACACACATTAGCTGTCGTTCCCCGAATTATCTACCAAATACTAAATGAAAACTAATTCAATAATAATTCTGTACTAAGTATAAATACCTACCTAATATCATAATATATGAGCTGTTTGAACTGAAATATTGGGAATTAAATAATGATATAACTATGTATTATCTATTTACTGGATACATAATCACGGTAAAATTGATACCTAATACAATGCCTACATAATGATAGATCGTGGATAGAGATATTATTTAAATTTTATCGAACGTTGCAATTTGCAACTTGCAAATAAAGTGAATGTTTACCTAATAGTATTCTCAGTTGACAGGTATTACGTACCTATCCATACAATTTAATGCATATTCCGCGGAACTGTCCGCGTGCAAGAACTTTTAATATTTTCCTTATTACTTTTAATAGCGGGCCTTAAAATATTGTGCTTGAAAGCTACACATAAGCAACTCCGCGTTTAATGCTTGATAAAATAAATAATAATAATTAATAATTTAACCCTTTTAACGTCCCACTGATGGGCACGGGCCGCCCCTCAATGCGAGGGGGATTTAGGCCATAATCCACCACGCTGGCCCAGTGCGGGTTGGTGGATTTCACATGTCTAAAGACATGCAGGTTTCCTCACGATGTTTTCCTTCACCGCAAGCAAGTGATAATCATATTAAAGTTATGATTCACACATAGATTTCGAAAAATCCAGAGGTGTGAGCCAGGGTTTGAACCCAAGACCTTAAGCCCGCAAGACGCGTGCTTAACCAATCGGCTACCACTGCTATCTGCTTGATAAAATAAATTCTTAAAAATAATAAGTTCACTGATATGTTGAAACTTTAGAAGATAAGAGATTCTTTAGCTCTTAAACTGGCCTCCAGTCTATTATAGCAAGTACTTTTTACCCATTCAATTGTTAATCGAACAACAGCTTAATCTCGATTATCGAAAGATTCAACAGAATCAGCAAATCGCTTCGATCTTGTCTGGCCATTATTAATAATAATAAAGCGGGTGACACACTAGCGACTGTCGGATTTCACAATCCATTATAATACATGTTAGTCATTGTAACCGACCTCATGCTGAGATGCGATCGCAACTTGCCTTTCGTGTTAATGTTCTTCTAAACAAAGCGTACTAATAGTGCAATATAATACAACTGATTGTTCTCGCTTTATAGGTTATTTCATGTGAAATGCGCTTGGCTGCTCACAATACCTCAATAGCTTCAGGTTTTTCAAACACCCTGCCTCTCCATTACTGATTACATGAAACAGCCTAAGTTATGTCTTGAATCTGAGACCTCATGCCAGTGTACTGGCGGCCTAACGTTGCATATACAAATTCGATTATAACACTCACAATGTATTTTTGTATGCAACTTATACTTACGAAATAATAGTTTCGTTTCAAAATCGACTATCATGGTTTGAATCGCTATCGCACCATTTATATATGTATTTAACGAGATGATAATCTAACTTGATAGGCTTATGGAGTTTGTGCTCCAGTAAACCTAACACACGCCATACCTAAATCATTTATTATTATTACTAGCTTTTGCCCGCGACTTCGTCCGCGCCGAATTTAAATTAAAAAAAATCGGATCCCGGATCCCATTTCGCGGATCCCGTATCCCATATCCCGGATCTCGTCTCCCGGGTCCCGTATCCTGGATCTCGTTGCCCGGATCCTGGATCCCGTTTTCCGGATCCCGTATCCTGGATCCCGTTATCCGGATTCCGTATATCACGGATCTCGTATCCCATATCCCGAATCTTGTTTCCCGGGTCCCGTATCCTGGATCTCGTTGCCCGGATCCTGGATACCGTTTTCCGGATCCCGTATCCCTGATCCCGTATATCCCGGACCCCGTATCCCGTTTCCCAGATTCCGTTTGCTAAATTCCGGATTCCGTATCCCGGATATCGTGAATCCCGTATCAAATATCCTGAATTTCATATCCCGGATCTCGTTTCCCGGGTCCCGTATCCCGGATCTTGTTCCCCGGATCCCAGATTCCGTATCCCGGATATCACGGGTCCCGTATTCCATATCCCGGATCTCGTTTCCCGGGTCCCGTATCCCGGATCTGATTTTCTGAATCCTGGATCCCGTTTTCCAGATCCCAGCTTCCGTTTGCCGGAGCCTTATCCCGTTTCCTGGATCCCAGATCCCGTATCCCGGATATCGGATCCCGGATCCCGTATCGTATTAGCCCGTAAGGCTGCGTTTCCATTGAAGCGGAGCGGGGCGGAGAAGAGCAGTGAAAAGTGGAAACTGTTTCCATTGAAGCGGAGCGGGGCGGATAGGGACGGAGCGGAGCGGGGCGGAGCTGGGCGGAGTGGAGCGGGGAAGAGCAGTGAAAAGTGGCAAATGTTTCCATTGAAGTGGAGCGGGCCGGAGCGGAGCGAGGTTGAGCGGAGTGGAGCGGAGCGGTGCTGGGTGGAGTGGAGCGGAGAATAGCAGTGAGAAGTGGCAAATGTTTCCATTGAAGCGGAGCGGGGCGGAACGCGGCGAAGCGGAGCGGGGCGGAGCGGGGCCGCGTGTTCATATATTGTATTCGAAAGTCCGCTCAGCTCCGCTCTGGTCCGCTCATCTCCGCTCTGCACCGCTCAGCTCCGCTCATCTCCGTTCTGCACCGCTCAGCTCCGCTCAGCTCAGCTCCGCTTCGTGCCACCACTCGGCACCACAGCCTGCTCGACTCCGTTCTGTCCGGCTCGGGGCCACGTGTTCATTTGTTTTATTCGAAAGTACGCTCAACTCCGCTCCGCTCCTCTCCGCTCCGCTCCAATCCTCTCCGCGCCGCTCCGCTCCTCTCCGCTCCGCTCCGCTTCGTGCCCACCACTCGGCACCACAGCCTGCTCAACTCCGTTCTGTCCGGCTCGGGGCTGCGTGTTCATTTGTTTTATTCGAAAGTCCGCTCAACTCCGCTCCGCTCCGCTTACACTGTTTCCACTGATGCGGAGTGGAGATTTCAAGCACTATGATTGGCCAATTCACGGCCCGCTCCGCTTCAATCGAAACGCACCCTAAAAGTCCCGTCAAAATCGGTCCAGCCATTTCAGAGATTAGCCCGTATCGGTACCGCCATACAAACTTTCATTCCCTATTTTACACCCTCAGGGGATGAATTTTCCAAAATGCTAAAATTAATCTTTTTTATTTGTAAAAAGAAACCTAAACAAAAATTTTCATCATTATAACTTTAAAAAAGACTAATTTCAATACAAACTTTCATCCCTATTTCACCCCCTTTGGGGTTGAATTTTCAAAGACCATAACATTAATCATTTTCATTATTAAAACACATCTAGTCAGCAATTTTCATAATTCTAACTTCAAAAATGACGAACTTCCATATAAACTTTCATTCCCCTATTTTACCCCCTTAGGGGTTGAATTTTCAAAATCCCTGAAATTACACTTTTTTATTTTTGAAAAGACACCTAATCACCAATTTAAATAATTCTAACTTCAAAAATGACGGAACTACCATAAAAACTTTTATCCCCTATTTTACCCCCTTAGGGGTTGAATTTTCAAAAACCCTGAAATCCATATTTTTTATTTTTCAAAAGACACCTAATCAGCAATTTTCATAATTTTAACTTCAAAAATGACGAACTTCCATACAAACTTTCATCCCCTATTTTACCCCCTTAGGGGTTGAATTTCAAAAAACCCTTTCTTAGTACACCTCTACACATCAAGACAAACCCATCCTCCAAATTTCAAGTCTCTACGATCAGCGGTTTAGGCTGTGCGTTGTCTGTCAGTCAGTCAATCAGGACTTTGATTCTTATATATTTAGATTTTATGTTATTAAGGTGGAAAACAAGCGTATGTCCCACCTGATGTTAAGCTGTTACCGTAGTCTAGCCGACCTGACAGACACGACAGACTGGAACAGATGGAGGGGAAATGAGGGGGGTTGGGCTTGCGGCTATCTCACACATCGTACGCGAAACGCAGCTGTAACAGCTACTTTACGCCTATCTTCTGAGAGCGGGTGGTACTACCCCGGTCGGAGTATTCACATAAAAAATGCGGGGTTATTATAAACAATAATGTGCCAAAATCAACACTTACATTGAAACGAAAGGCACGTGTTACGTATATGCGAATTGATCGTAGCAGCCTTGGCGAGTTCCTGGCATCGATTTAATTAAGTAATAAACTAAAAAGGAATTTTATGGCTTGCAGTATCCAAGGTAACTTACATGGGAACTTGGGGTTATGGTGTATAATGTCTCTACCATAACATTCAATTATAACAAATAACATTTATTTTTGAGTATTATTTGTCCCTTATTTTTTTGACATTTCCGTACCTTATGTGTGTGAACTGTAGCCCGATTCACGTAACCAAAACCGTAACGATATCTCAGCGATATAGTCGTTGACAGCCTTTTCGTAATATGAGAAGACTATCAACGACTATATCGCTGAGATATCGTTACGGTTTTGGTTACGTGAATCGGGCTACTAGTGTACAATAAAACGTTAAGTATCTTTCTAACTATTTTCAAGAGTAGCTTCACATTTAGGTATACATTTGTTTTTTGTTTTATATTCATAAATTCTTTGACTCGCCATTTCTAGTTTCATTTCAATTCATTTAGGGTTTCCAGTTTCCACGTGTGCGCATAGACACCTATATAGGTATCAAGAGTATTTCCTAGTGTACATAATAAATAAGGCTGCTTATTTTAGGATTTGTTTTGACTGATAACCATGGTCATCCAAACACACTGCGCGATGTCGGAAGCGGAGCGCAACGCACAAGCTGCCCTAGAGCGAGGCTGATTACTTTCATTATGACACTTGACATTGTGTTTCACTACCTCATAATTTGAGATCTGTGAAATTATACCCTCGGTATATGTGACCGCGGTCAGTATATAAGACTACAACGCCGAGTAATCATTATCAGTCAACCGTTGTTCGGTTTGAAGTGATCTTGTATTTCGTCGAATCTCACAACACAGACCACGTTCACAATGAAATCGATGGTGGTGTTGTTCGCTCTCGCCGCTGTGGCTTGCGGCTCCCTGGTGCCGGTGGCGCAGCCCCCGCACCACCCCGCGCTCGTGCTGGACCCGCACGGCCGCCCCCTGGACACCGCTGAAGTGATCAACGCCCGCGCCTTGCACCTGCAGGCTAAGGCCCTGGAGGGACACTACGCTCCTCTTGCGCACGCTGCTGTCGTCGCTCCCGTAGCTCACTCCGTGGTCGCACCTGTCGCCATCGCCGCCCCGGCTGCCGTGTCCCACCAGTCTCGTGTGGATGTCATCTCCAGCCCCGCTGTTGTGAGCCACGCCGTCGCCGCTCCCGTGCTGACTCACTCCACCTACGGCCTCGCCGGTCACGGACTCGACGGGCTCACCGGTCATGGCTGGGCTTCTCACGGCTGGGCCGCTCCCGGACACTACCTGAAGAAGCGTTCCCTGGGTTACCTCGGCTATGCCGCCCCCATTGTATCCCACGCTGTGATCGCCGCCCCCGCCGCCGTCTCACACCAATCCCGTGTGGATGTTATCTCTAGCCCCGCCGTAGTATCCCACGCCGTGGCCGCTCCCGTCGTGTCCCACGCCGTCGCCGCCCCCGTGGTCGCTGTGGCCCCCGCCGCCGTGTCGCACCAGTCCCGCGTTGATGTGCGCACCAGCCCCGCTGTGGTCACCACCGCCGCCGTCGCCCCCGTCGCTTACGGTTATGCCGCGCACGGTTACGCCGCCCCCTACGCGCACGGTGTTGTTGCCGCTCCACTGGCGCACGCTGGTCTCCTCCACTCCGCTCACTCTGGACTTGGGCTCTCCCACAGCCATCTCTTGAAGAAGCGTTCCCTGGCCACTATCTTGACTCCCGTTGTCCACGCCGTCCCTGCCGCGGTGTCTCATCAGTCCCGTGTCGATGTGATCTCGAAGCCCGCCGTGACAACCGTGGTGGCCGCCCCCGCCCTGTACGCCGCCCCCATCGCTCACTCTGCCATCTGGTCCGCACCCTTCGCTCTGAAAGCCGCCCACTGGTGAAGCGAAAATGAGATTCGACGAAAGTTATTGTAGTTTTCGTTTTAATAGTATTGTATTAAAATGAATAGACAAATTAATAAAAATATTTATACAAACGAAATAATAATAATGTTTTTCTTTGTGTACCAAACTATTTAGAGCTAAGTGTTTTAAATCTAACAAAATTAGACCTTCAGACAAAATACGATTTTTAGCTGATTAATATTCCTAGCGTCACCAAAGATGAGCACGTGCTGACAATATTTTGTTTATTGGAGACGCACATTAGTTAAAGTGGTTCTAGTTTACTTAGCGGAGATTTACTGCAATTGGTATTTTATGTATAATACCTTCCTACTATTTATTTAGGTTCAACCAAATGGTTCAACAAAAGAATATACCAAATTTTAGATTATATTCATTTTCAGGTATCATATCATATCAACTTCAAAACGATTATAATATATCTTGACTATTCTTATTTCAGACAATAATGAGAAAAAAAAACTGTCTTAAAAGTCAAAAACATGTTCGAGCATCTGTTTTGACTTCTTGCCGCAGTCAGGGGACCTATTTAATACCTGTTCCCCGGACAAAATGATAGGTACATACCTCGGTTGCTGAAAAAAGTCAAAGCAAAGATAATTGCTTAAATTGAAATTGACATGGACCAATTACTAAGGGGACTGGCCCTAAGCAACTCGGCCGAGTGGTCGGCCTGGTACTAACATCGACATAAAACGAAGCGAGTAGTTCAACTATTTACCGGTAGATAGAACAATGAAAATGAAAAAACAATGACCACGTTTTTTTTTACATATATCTAATAAGGGCACCTCTTTCTTTAGTCTTTACTCTGTGGAAATTGACGACAGCTAGGCGCAGTGGTTCGAGCCTAGACCGTTCGGCTCACTGCATCGGGTGGTTGCGGATTCGATTTCTGCCAAAGGCAAATTTTGGAAACGGCCTTTTCTAGTTTGCCCTGGTCTGGGTGTCACTGGGATCGCCACCAGTCCACTGTACGGTACCCATAGTACAAGCGTTGCTTAGTTTGGGACCATATAGTTGTGTAGTGTTCTTCTGGCGATATTTATTTATTTATTATTGTCAGGTCAGGTAAACCTTACATTGTAACAATCGTGCCTTTTCCGCCCAGTGCCTACAGAGTACAGTAATAATAATAATAATAATATCCTGGGACATTTTGTACACACGGCTACCTGATCCCAAACTAAGCAGAGCTTGTACTATGGAAACCAGATAACTGATATCACTACATATACTACTTTTTTATTTGTAAATACATACTTAATATACATATACACCCAGACTCGGGACATACAGACATGTTCATGCACACAAATGCATGTCCCGGGTAGGAATCGAACCTACGACCTGCAGCGTGAAAGGCGCCTCCGCGCCAACCACGCTAACGGGCCCGTCAGTGTATTTACAGTTCGCTGACGATGAGGGAAAACATCGTGAGGAAACCTACCTATCCCTCGGGGTTAGGTAATAGTCAGTTCCTGTATACACGGCGACAAGGTTCATCACCTTTCACGTTGGGTTCTGACTATCTGGTGAAACGTGGGCTTTGAGTTGGTTAATACCTCCACAATGTGGTGGTGGCCACTCAAGCCTCTGACTACCCCCGAATGGGGATAAAAGTCGTGACGTTTCATTTTTTTTTTCCTACAGAGTCCCTACCATAGAATGGACCCTACGTAGTAATGTATTTTATTTATGTCTGTGGTGAAATGCACATTTCATAAACTCAAGTAAACTACATGCCCTACCATGTAGCGTACTTGAATTTATGATAAGTGTGTACATTTTAAACTTATACTTAGATCGTTTATTTTCTCTAGGATGATGGGAGCTATTGCAAAATAAATGGTAGTATTTAAACTCTACAACCTTTTTTCCTTGACTCTACGTAGGTAATTTTCCTAAACGGAGTTTTCTAATATGATTTTGTAATTAGAGAATTTGTATGTTACTCAGTTTTTGAAACATAGGTATAATCACAACGGGTATGGGTAGGCACGGGGGAATTTTCACGAATGCGTCTAGTAAACTATTAATAAGGTATTATTTTTTTACGTAAAGTTGATATATTGAGCGACTGTAGCCTAGGGGCGAACACGTTGGGCTCAATCAGAAGGTCCCAGGTTCGATTCCCGGTGGGGCATGCACCAATGGATGAATTTTCATCTATGTGCATAATTTACAGTTCGCTAACGGTGAGGGAAAACATCGTGAGAAAACCTACCTATCCCTCGGGATTAGGTAATAGTCAGTTCCTGTATACACGGCGACAAGGTTCACCACCTGTTACGTTGGGTTCTGACTATCTGGTGAAACGTGGGCTTTGAGTTGGCTTAATACCTCCACAATGTTGTGGTGTATGGCCACTCAAGCCTCTGACTACCCCCGAATGGGGATAAAAGTCGTGACCTTATATTTATTTTTATATTTATTTTTGATATATTATTTTCAATTAAGAATATTTTAAATGCAAGTAGGTACCTAGGTACTTATATTTAGTTTCCGATGATTAATAATTTGATGGAACAGTCAAAAAATTAAAGTTCGGATAGGTACCTACCTATCCTATCCTATCCTATCCTAGTGGAGAACTACTATAGTCTTAAAAGAAACCTTGAAAGGTTGGTCCGAATGAAAATCAGTAATACGTTTGTCGTTTCGTATTTAATTCATAAATATTTTTTTTACATTTTTTCTATCATCTTAGGTTCATAATCTTAGGTGTTCGTCAGTTTCGCTCTTCACCAGGCATGGGCAAGAGGAGCGGAGTGGAGGAGACCAGCGTGCGCCAGGGGAGCGGCGACCACACCGTGGGCGTAGGGGGCGGCGTAACCGTGAGCGGCGTAACCGTGCGCGGCGTAACCGTGCGCGGCGTAACCGTGAGCGACGGGGGCGACGGCGGCGGTGGCAAACACAGCGGGGCTGGTGCGCACATCAACGCGGGACTGGTGCGACACGGCGGCGGGGGCCACAGCGACCACGGGGGCGGCGACGGCGTGGGACACGACGGGAGCGGCCACGGCGTGGGACACTACAGCGGGGCTAGAGATAACATCCACACGGGACTGGTGCGAGACGGCGGCGGGGGCGGCGACCACGGCGTGCGACACAACGGGGGCGGCGTAGGCGAGGTGACCCAGAGAGCGCTTCTTCAGGTAGTGTCCGTGAGCGGCAAGGCCATGAGCGGCAAGACCGTGAGCGGCCAAACCATGAGCGGCGAGTCCGTGACCGGCGAGACCGTAAGCAGAGTGGGCCAGGACAGGGGCCACCACGGGAGCGGCGATGGCGTGGCTCACGACAGCGGGGCTGGTGCGCACATCAACACGGGACTGGTGGGACACGGCGGCGGCGGGAGCGGCGACCACGGCGGGGGCAACGGCCAGGGGAGCGACGTAGGAGTGAGCAGCGGGAGCGATGACGGCAGCGTGAGCGAGGGGAGCGTAGTGTCCCTCCAGGGCCTTGGCCTGCAGGTGCAGGGCGCGGGCGTTGATCACTTCAGCGGTGTCCAGGGGGCGGCCGTGCGGGTCCAGCACGAGCGCGGGGTGGTGCGGGGGCTGCGCCACCGGCACCAGGGAGCCGCAAGCCACAGCGGCGAGAGCGAATAACACCACCATCGATTTCATTGTGAACGTGGTCTGTGTTTTTTCTGACGAACTAGATCACTTCAAACCGCAGACGGTCGACTGATAAATTCGACTCGCACTCTGCCATATTTATACTGACCGGATATAATTAAAAGTTAAGGCAATTTCAGCCGTAATAATATTAGTAGTTAGATAGAACAATGTCAGTTGTCAATATGTGACCTCGGCGCGTGTGTGCCGGTCACAACACAGCGAAAGAATTTCGTGGTCAGGGTATGTAGTGCGCGACGATGACGCCGGACTTTATGACGCTCTACATACATTAATTTCGATTTCGTACGTTACGGTTTACGATAAAATGTTAAAATGTTACTCGACCTTCAAAATACGGCTTTGGATTGCAATACCTTGACTCTAATTCATTGCTAATCTGTGAGTATCTTATAATGTGACCTAAAGATTACGGAGTTAAGCATTATTGTTTCGAGTCTAGCCTTTAGTTCTATACCCCTGTATTATATTTGTATAAGAGCTTTATTGAATCATGTTAAATTCATTCGTATGTCCATTAGCATAGGTTTAGAAATGGGTCAGCAGCGGCAGTGAAGTGAACTGTGGACGATGAAAGGCGCTCGCGCGCCGCCTAGTAGAGTGGTGTCCAAGAACACGAGGAATTATTCGATTGCATTATAGTTCCGCGTTGTATTGGTAGATAGTTTATTCGCTAAATTAAGGTACGTTCTTTGAGAATATCACTTTTATATCCGAGATTAGTTTGATATTTATAGCCACCTTTACCTACTATTTATGTTTACAACGTGAGCATTAATCATATAAAAATAATGTCAATTTTTATTTGTTGTTATTACTTATTTACCTAGGGACAAGCCGACACATTATAAGTTGAGTTATAAATATTATCACAGACTTAATCTGTGCGATTAGAAATTTTGGGACTTAGAATTTATCTACATGCAAAAATCAAAATAAATAAATCAACCTTTACGTTAGAACTATCCTGTGTTTCTACAATGTAGATTTTGTAGGCAAATGGTTGCACTGTATATGATAGAGTGGACTGTAGATCCGATACCTACGGCTCGCAAACGGACACGCTCGGTATATAAGGATATTGATTCTATTCTAATTAATAGGTCTACGAAACATTACGTCAGTTATTTTTTTATCAAGCATTTTCGTAAGTGGGAAATATTCAGGGATAATATGCAATGCGAATAACATTTCAAACACGACAGAGGTCCATTAATAGCGTTTTAGAACATATTATAATATTAATTTATTACTGAAAAAAAAAAACGATTAAATATTTATTGATGCTGAAAAGGCCTACCGAATAGATGGGTATAGGTACTAGGTACTCAAAATCTTTAACAGATAACAATATACAACAGTAATACCAGGAAATCGAAATCCGGTATCGGTTTCGTGCTTGTTAAACACCTGACCAGTTATCAAAAGGGGATAATGTTATACGTCACCCTATATCAGGCTTGATGGATTATGGTCAGTGCGACATTTAAAAGAGCCTGGTAACGCGACCATGACCACAAAATATAATCGGAAAGATAAAAAATGCACAGCAAATATTTAAATACATCGTGCTACCTTACATTCAAGTATTTATTTGAACTTTCCTTGTAACTATTATCGGTATTGTGTTCATAAATTCCTGGTAGGTACTTAGCTACTGAGTAAAGTAACTACATATAATAATTGTAATTGAATCGAAACTTTTGAACACGAACAAAGTAGTAATTTATATTTTTTCAAAACAAAAATACTACACTATAAAAATAATTTTCAGAAACAATTATTTTTTTACTTTGCACGTCCTACATATTTTTAAATATCTCATAGAAGAAGAACAATTGTAGGTATCTTTATAGATAGCTACGTATAATAACTGTCGCAGTAGTGAGAATTAAATTGAGCTGAAAATGTCATTCCTGGTAATTTATATAGTAGGTATGTGCGTTACTACCGCTTTTCGTTGTTTTTCTAATCGTTTTTACTTATATAAAATCCTAATGTAGAAACGTACAAGGTTGGCTGTTTGTTTACTTCTAATATCTCAATAGCCACCTACCTACCTACCGTAAAATTAATCACTTAGGTAACTAGTGATTACCTTGGTACTTATTATGTATTTGAATATGAATCAGGATATAGAATGAACGACGAATTTAAAAATAGGCCACCCGAATTTTGACGATCCCGGCGGTGTCCATCTCGAACTCGTACATTATCACCATTTCGTATTACTTCATGTTAGCCGTGGTATACTTAGTTTATTCTTGTTTAGTTTGTGTGACCTACAGAAATGACACCATTGTCGCTGTGAAGTTCTCAGCCAATGTTTTGAGTAGCGAAATGGGATAGGTCAGCTCCATAGACTTAACATTTCTTTCTTCTTCTTCTTCTAGTGCCGTCTCCTACCGGAGGTTGGCAATCATTAAGGCTATTTCCACTTTCGAGACCGCAGCTCGGAATAGTTGTGGTGTTGTCTTGTCGAACCACTGTCGTAAGTTCTTCAACCACGATATCCTTCGACGACCAGGCCTTCTTCTGCCGTCGATCTTACCCTGGATTATGAGTTGGAGGAGCTCATACTGGGTACCGCGCATAATGTGACCAAAATACTCCAACTTCCTTCTCTTTATAGTCTTCAGGATCTCTGTGGACTTCCCCATTCGCTCAAGTACGGTGGTGTTTCTCACTCGATCTGTCCAGGAAATTTTCAGCATCCGTCTGCATCCGCAACATTTCTTTAGTCAGCTCTTATACCTCGCCAAGCCAACTAGGCACTCGGATGGAATGCGGCTTCACCGCCCGCATACCACCCGCACACCGGCCACCGCCTGCGGCTTTCCGCCCGCACCCCCGCTCGCACACTGCCATCGCCATGTTGTGTGGGTGACGTCACAATTGACAGGTCTCTAGTTGGCTTGGCGGAGTAGTAACACATTTCTTTAAAGTGTGAATATGACATGAAAGCGATTTTATTTAAAAATCAATGGAACAGTGAACATATACGGAGTTATTGCACATTATTTCTGAAGGGCAGTAAGTGCGCAGGCACATTTTATCCAGATACGGCACACCTCTGATGCTTGTTATGCCTAAAAGAGATCAATAAAGATATGCTAACCCACATCCTAGATGGAATAAATAGATGTGTAGGTACCTAGTAGCAACATGATATTTTATTTTAATCTCCGGATTTAGGTGGGTGTCAATATATTTATTTATTATCTGCGTCGGTTGATCTTCTTATGTTCTTGGAAGTATGTGATAGGAGAAAAACTGAGTCAAACTTCGCACGGATTTTATGATTTTGGGCAAAAAATCCTAGGACGGGTAGGACAAAGGATTTATTCTTGAGGATGTCAAAAAATCAATACCTAAGGTAGGTATTTAATATTTATCATATCCATAAAAACTATTTCGAGTTTAATTTAACGCACTGTCTTGTTTGTAATGTGTGAGTAAAAAATAATTGTTTCAACGAGAAAATTACACGTCGCGTGTGAGCGAAGCGGCGGTCGCAAATTATATCTTTTAAAAGGCCACGGGTAAAAGGATAATAAAATTTAGAACGTTGTCTCAGTTTGATACAAAAGAAAACAAAAAATAGTAAGGTCACCTAAAAATAGTTTTAATACTCACATCTACTGTTACATTAAAGATATGTAGATCATTAGAGCATAGCTATAATTAATGCAGATAAAGTCCTTACACTCACAGAGACCTAAGTCCTTGCACTAGAATTTCAGGTTTTGGACTTTCTCAACGACACTATTAGCGTGGAGAAATAAGTTTAAAACTCGCTGAAGCACAGAGTAGAAAGAAGTTCAAATCTTGCAGGAGCACAGGGTGGAAGAATAAGTTTAAAATTTGCAAGAGTTAAGGTGAAAAAAAGGTTACTATGTCTTCGGGGAGTAGGTACAGGGTGAAAAAATTGGGCTATAGATAACCCATTTTTTTTTCATAGTTGTTGTGTATTTTGTAGCTGGTGTTTATTAATATTGCTTACGATTGTTATTTCAAAAAGGTTTCAGGCTGATTTGAGTTACAGCTCACACCAGATAACCAAGGAAGTTTGAACGCACTATGCTCACAGCCTTATTTAATTAGCTGTACCATGGAGTAATGAGCTGTACTCAATAAATTTTAAAAACCTGTAAGTACAAAAAAAAATTGCTATATACTGCTTAATTTAAAAAAATCTCAATGGTATATAGCTGTGTTAAGTGTTAATAGTGGCATAAAAATTTATTACCTGTGTGAATTTATTGGTTTTAAAATGATTTAAACTTTTTATGGCGATGTTAGATGTCGAATTTATACATCTACATTATATTCATTCATATAAATTATATCATTCATATAAATTATTTTATATTACATACATACCTCAGGTAGCGTCTGGTCATGATATTGATGATACATATCCCTGACTAAATAATTTATACCAGGTTTAATACTTTATAAGGTCGTGAAATCGTTTTCTGAAGTTTAATCTGTAATATTTGGAATTAACGTAAAAATTATAACCAAATTTTTTTTCGTAATAGCATTAAGTGATAGAAGTAAAACCTACAGGTTACTGAATAGCTATAGCACCTATTTTGTGTTTGTAGTCGGGGAAGAAAGGTTCTGGAATGGCTACCGTGAAGTTGTAATGCAGGACGGCCCCCTCAGGCAGGCCGGCAACATCGCACACGTCGCGGGAAGCCGGTGGATGCGAGTGACGGATGACCGTGAGACGTGGAAGTCATTGACGGAGGCCTATGTCCAGCAGTGGACGACTTTTGGCCGTTGGATGGATAGTAGATAGGGAGCCGTAGAAGGGTTTTCTGGATTTACTCCAGCGCGTCAGATTAAGATAAAGGAGATACCTTACATATTGATAAGAACCTCCAACCAGCATGAGCCCTTAATATTGGTGGGTAAGCTAAGGGAAACCAAAAAAAAAATAGACCATCTTAAAAATACTCGAACTCGTCAGATTAAGGTCCGTATTAATAAATGCATCTCAAAGTTGAGATCGATCTTAAGATGCAGTTTTGACGTTTAATGTATGGAACATCTGTCAAAAACAGCATCTCAAGTTCGATCTCAATCTTGAAATCAATTTATTAATACGGGCCTAAGATAAGCGGTATTCATTACTAGCTAAGAAGTGTCAAAAGTGTAAATTTTGCTAATTTTATTTGAGTTTGGGCGACGCTGGAGTATATCCACAGTTTGTATCATGGGCTCCCGGTCCATAGTTTGTTGGGGTCTGAAATAAATAAATCTAGGTACTATTTGACAATGGAACATATGAAGAAGAAAAGGAAAACACAGACCTAATATGGGTTACCCAGGTATGTAAAATTTAGTTTTCGAGGTTAAGAACAATGCGTGGCATGCTCTCGTTTCACATATGATAGAGAAAATGACATAATGCAGGTCACGCTAGCCGTGACACCAGATAACCGCTGGCGACATGAAGCGCCTTATACGGCGTGCGCAAGAGTGCAACAGCTATCTTAGTCATAAACGCTGTTAATGGATTATACGTGATTCTTTTTAGATTTTGCAACAAGTACACAAGCTATAGGCTATATATGGACTTGCTTTGGTTATGCCTTTTTTTTCAAGATTTACTTACCATAGACTCTATACTAAAGACTTGAGGAATCAGCTATCTCAGCATCAGATACCAACCAGTGAAAGTCCCGTCAAAACCAACACCACTTAAATTTTATTTATTTGTAGGTATATAGATTACCACACCAAACATGTATTTACCTAAAAAAATTATAAACTCTAAGCGCATGGTTTGTTGATAAACATTGCATATCGAGTTTGGTTTTGTATAGAGACTATAGTATAGACCCTGGGGCAGGGACAAGTCATAGTATATTATTTAAACATTGTCGTTGTTGCAATAGTTATTAATAGTTAATAGAAATAGATAGATTATCCAAACGTTCCAGATGCAAGGTTCGGATACGTTTCGTCATCTCGGCTTGCGCAAGGCTGGCAACACGGATCGATTCGATCGCTTATCTTATACATTCCACTTAATTGCCTCCGAAGCTCACAAAGCTTAAAAAACTTTACAATTACATAGTTACAAAATGTATGTCGACTGAGGATTAAAAGAATAGTTCAAAATCAAATCAAATCAAAAGTTTTTTATGCATGTAAGCTCAATAAAGCATTTATAAATAGTAAAAAATAAACAATATTTTAGCGTTACCACCGGTTCGTAATGTTGCTTGCATTGAGAAGAGCCGGCAAGAAACTCAATGGTTACAAAAAATAATTGTATACATTTTCAAACAGCAACGCTATGTGAGCAGGCAGGCATTACAACATTGTGAATAGCAAAATACAGAAATTAGGTATTGAAACAAAATATAGCCAAGAAAGCTGTGTATGCCTACTCCCATTTTGTATGTGCTTGTCTTTATGAGCTGTTATCAGTCATTTATTTGCTTGCGTTGTGTGCTTATTTTATCAATAAAGACATTTATAACTGATTCGTGTAATGAGTATTTTTGGTATAAATAACTTGGTGTACACAACTGTTCTGCTAAGAACGTACCTTCAAGACTTAATCTAAAAAGTGGGCCAGTTAAAGAGATTTAGTCTGATAAACTATCCGTATACTACGCGATAAGAGATAATAATAGCAGAGTGAACAGACAGAACACAAGCGTTGAACGTCAGCCGCCGGCGACAATGCGCAGCATCTAAAATACCTCATTTAGACCGTATAAATCTTTGATTTTACGAGCTTACTTAGTTTCTAAATGTTGTGTTGAAATTAGAGCTACCTAATATCTGCTAATTACAATGGATGACGGTTACATTTTGGAGTTGCGAATTATAACGTATTGCGCTACGTACCTACTTCGGCTTTCAAATAATATTGTTATTAATTTTTTTTCTGGTCTAATTGTTATTTTAATTGGAATGAAATGGAATTGCTAAGTCGCAAATTATTAAATAGCGTTGTATACAGGATGGCCAATTTATTAAATTCAGGTGCTTATCGCTATTATTAAATTTGTATCACTCTATAAATTGTGTAAGTATAGCAGCTCATTATAACGGACGATAAACGCAAAACGTTAAGTTTATTGTGTTTCTATATGGCGGTTGAATAGCAGCCGGTGTCGGCAACGCGGAGGCGTGACAATGTACCTTTGTGGCGAACTGGAGCGATCTGATAAGCCCTGTCTGCAAGTTGCCATTTCCATTCCAGCAACACGTCGCTTGTACGACTCACGTTTGCATAAAGGCGGCCGCTTTTACACTATAGCGTAATGGGCTACGAATATTGCGATCTTTTCGTATCTTATGTTTTTTTGGATTCCGTACAAAAAAAGGGAAAAAACTGAACCCTTATAGGATTACTTTGTCGTCCATCAGTCAAGATGATCACAGCCCAAACCGCTGGTGTTAGAAACATGAAATTTTAACAGTCTGTACCTACCTTTTATAGCATGGGAAGGATTTTGGAAAATTCCACCCTAAGAGGGTAAAATAAGGGATGGAAGTATGTATGATGGTCCTATTTTTCCTGAAGGTAGAGACATGAAAATGAGTATTTCATACATTACAAATAAAAAATAAGATTTTTAGCGTTATGAAAATTCAACTCCTAATAGGTAAGCTTGTACGGAACCTTCAGGGTGCGGGTCCTACTCCGCTTTTATTCATGGTATTTTATATTTTCTTGATAGGGTCTTACCACACCTATCGATCGAAGGGATGAATCAACGTCGATCAATTGTTGGTGTAGCATTGGCTGATCGAGAAATACCGATCGACCATCGATCATTGACGCGGGACGGTGGCACGCGGTCGTGTTAGTGTATTTAATCGCCCCGTGCGAGTATTCTGTCATCAAAATAATTGAGCCGTCGAGTAGATCGATTTAGTGTAGTAGAAACTGCCGGTCGGCGTCGATTCACTTCATTCAATCATCGATCGATGGATTGAACGGCGTCGACCGAATGGTGTGATACAACCAGACAGACACACCCAGAAAGATTTTTTACTTATAAAAGTATTTATATACAGCCATGATCTATACTAATATATAAAGAGGGAAATGCTGACTGACTGACTGACTGACTGACTGACTGACTGACTCATCAACGCCGAGCCGAAACTACTGAAGTTAGAGACATGAAATTTGGATAGTATATATATTTTGTGACGTAGGCAAGCAATAAGAAGCGATTTTGGAAAATTCAACCCCTAAGGGGGTTAAATAGGGGATGAAAGTTTGTATGCAAGTTCGTCATTTTTCAAGTTAGAATTATGAAAATTTGTGTTGAGGTGTCTTTTTAAAAATAAAAAATATGGTTTTCGGCGTTTTTGAATATTCAACCCCTAAGCTGGTAAAATAGGGGATAAAAGTTGGTTGGGAAGTTTGTATAGATGTTCGTCATTTTTGAAGTTAGAATTATGAAAATTGGTGTTTAGGATCCTTCTTAAAAATAAAAAACTTGAATTGCTGCGTTTTTGAAAATTCAACCCCTAAGGGGGTAAAATAGGGGACGAAAGTTTGTATGGAAGTTCGTCATTTCTGAGGTTAGCATAATGAAAATTTGTGTTTAGGTTTCTTTTTACGTATTAAAAATAATAATTTCAGCTTTTTTGAAAATTTTAACCCTAAGGGGTTAAATTAGGGGTTGAAAGTTTGTATGGAAGTTCGTCATATTTTGAAGTTGGAATTATAAAAATTGGTGATTAGGTGACTTTTAAAAGATCAACAATATTAATTTCAGGGTTTTTCAAAATATATCCCCTAAGGGGGTAAAATAGGGGATGAAAGTTTGAATGTAAGTTCGTCATTTTTGTAGTTAGAATTATGAAAATGGGTGAAAGGTGTAAGAAAAAAATAAACAAATTGAAAATTATACGGGGTATGGGATACGCGATATGGGATACGGATACGGATACGGATACGGGATACGGGATACGGGTTACGAGATACGGGATGTGGGATGCGGGATACGGGATACGAGATACGGGATAAGGGATGTGGGATGCGTGATACGGGATACGGATGCGTGATACGGGATACGGATATGGATACGGGATACGGGATACGGGATACGAGATACGGGATACGGATACAGATACGGAGTACGGGATACGGGTTACGAGATAGGGGATGTGGGATGCGGGATACGGGATACGAGATACGGGATACGGGATGTGGGATGTGTGATACGGGATACGGATGCGTGATACGGGATACGGGATACGGGATACAGGATACAGGATAAGGGATACGGAATATGGGATACAGAATCAGGGATATATGGATACGGGATTTAGGTTCCAGCAAACGGAAACGGAATTTTTTAAATTTATATCCTGCGCGGACGAAGTCGCGGGCAAAAGCTAGTCTTTATATAACTGATTGTACCTGTCTGGCTGTATTCCACCTGATCATGTTTTATTTCTAATAATTCCTAATTCTGTGATGCCTATACTAACTGCATTGCATTTTGCATTGTTTAAGTTAATGGGCAAAATATTTTGGTCCTTTTATTAATTCCCATCGCATGAATTTATTTGAGGTAAACATAGCTATATTTTGATTAAACGGAATAGATTTGGATGTTATGAAACGTCACTGTATAGAACTTAATTGGGACTGGTTGAATGTTTTGTATTAATTACTTACAAAAGTATAACGTTCTGAGAACGTTACAAACTTCATATTGTGTTACGCGTCGGTGTTACAATAAGTGAGGTTGGGATATTTCCTAATAGGAAGCAGCCCTAACAAAGAATAGTCTGCGGACTTAACGTGATTGTGTAGGTGTATGGCAACAACTTCATTGTTGTCTCAGGAATCTTTCTTTAACCTAGCTACAAGGTATACAATATTATATCATTTTTGGAGAAATGTTTGAATATTTGTGAATAATTTGAGCAGTTTATATTATAAAAGTTATAACAATATTCATTTGTCTTTATATAGTACTTACATTAATTTGAAATACCTTATTTTTCCTCATTTTTGTTGGCAACTTTTTATTAACTTGAAATTCCGTGGAACACAACGGAATTTAAAAGTAGTTTAGCATTGAACCTGATATTATTTTCATAACAAAAGTATTAATAACGTGTGTGTGTTCGCTTCCCGATTTAACGAGCTTTTAATATTCGTCGCACAATGTTAAGTTACATATTTTGTTGACATTTTTATATGCTACGCCGCTATGTCGTTCGCGGTTTTACTAGATCAAGGCGATCCACAGCCGAGTGGTAGGTGCCTCTAAATATGAAGTAGTCTACCCCGCTCCGGTCGCTTGCAACTTGCGACTGTACGCTCGTACTGCTGTCATTTTGTGATTTGGTAACCGAGATAACTACATATTTATGGTCCCATAAATAAATAGAGCTTATAATCGTATGTCAATTTCCCGGATTTAACGTACGGTCATTTTGCGCGTCTACATCAGGCGCATGCCGCGCCCGAGCACTCAGTTTTGCACGTCGGAACTATGCGTATGCGTCTGCATTTACATTACAAAGACGACATTAGCACTTATGTTATGACATATGTGCTCAGGCGCATGCGATGGACGCACCAATTCACATTACTAAGATGTAACACGTTTTCCCTCCATTTTACGGTATAGGTGTGCCCGAATATGGCCATTTACTGTCACAGATGTACAGAAAAAAAAAACGTTGTCGTCTGTGTAATGTAAATGCATAGTAAGTAGTATATTACATTGGTCGTTCTCTACTGAACACTATAGATGTCAAAACTGATTCCTTGGGCGCGCCGTCCCGGCTCATATAGACGAATCACGTTAGGCAACATACTGTAATCATTGGCATCAAACCAATAGAAACGTGCATCATGCTATGAATGTTAATATTGTTAGGGCAATCAATATATCGACGACATCAAGGGATGGAGTCTTGAAGGCAGGCCGACTTCAAATGTATGCTTACCTATAATACCTACTTGACGACCGCTTGTCTAGTGGTTCGAGCGTAGACCGCTCTCCTCACTACACCGGGTGGTTGTGGGTTGGATTCCCGCCAGAGGCAAATTTCTGAAATGTGATTATCTCCTTATCGTGCAAGGGCAAATCCTTATCGTGATTTGCCCTTGTCTAGGTGTCACTGGGATCGTCCCCAGTCCATTGTATGGTAGCCATAGAACAAGCGTTGTTTAATTTGGGACCATACAGACGTCAAAACGTGTTAGACCCAGCCATATCTTACGAATGCATAAAAAACATAATATTTTATTTGATACATAGATACAGTACACATACATAATTACATTAACTGGGTGCAATTAAGTCGTTGGCTGAAAAAACAAAACTAATAAATATTATTCAAATGGGACTCTGACTAACGGAAACGAGTAGCTAAATTATAGTATGCAAGTCGTAAAGTGGGTTAACTTTATGATAATTATGTAAGATAGTTGTACAAGAATGGCCCAGTCATGGCGACATGGAATGCTATATATATATATAAATAAACACCGAAGGCCTCGTCTAGCTATAGTAAATTTTTAGGGTTATATAATAAAGTAGAGGAACCTATTAAGGCAACTAAAGTCTCTAGTCTCTAGTGATTAGAGTCTATTCGATGGAACTAGATGTCTCCCTATAGGTCCTAGAGACATATGTACGCTAATTTTACACTATTTCTTACGAATAAAAATATTACGTGATATTTGCCGACACCCCCCCCTCTCCCCCATGTGAGATTTGGTTAGATTCGGCTCTCCCCCCACCCTCTAAACGCCTCACGTAATTTATGGACGCCCCCTTATCTATCCTGAGAAAGCGGGTAGTACCATTAACTTCAATGAATTTTGTGCATGCATGAAGAATCTTTAAGGGATTTAAAGAGTGTTGTTCGATTTAGGGTTTTCAAGTTTTTCTTAGTAAAATGTACGGAACCATGAGCATATTAATTAGATTTTTATCGGAGTAATATATACAACGTATATGTAAGTAGTGAGTAGGTAATTCCTGTTTATAAACAACTAATTTATACGATTGAAATTAAAATTAAAACAAACAAAATGAGTACGTACATGTAATGATAATATATGGTACCAAATTTTCAACAGTTCTTCCCATGGAAAGTGTTGTCAAGAATATTCGAAAGCTCTATTAAAGCTCTACTATATAGGGAATACCTACCTACAGTTTTTCTACTTTTATCATAATTAATGTAGGTTGAATTCTAAATAACATAAAAACTGGTTTTCTTCCGCATACCTATTCTGTTTCGGATGGGTTTGTGAGTTTGAGACAGTTTGGGATTTATTTTTATATTTCCAATTTCCATAGTAGTCTTGATATTTACCAAGGACTATCGCATAGTTCATACGGCTTAAATTCGTTGCGGATTCCAAGGCAATTCATATTAGGATTCGCTGAGGGTAACATCGACGTTTTCATTGGAGATTACTGACGATCTAGCCATACTACATGAGTAGGTAACAGAGGCAGAAGTGGGCCAATACTCCTAAAAGCCCTATAGGCGGCGTAGTGTGTGTAAAACCATAGGGGAACTCAGACTATAGTCGGTCCAAACACTCGGGGCACACGAGGCCATAAAAAGTTCCCGGAGTGGGGCATACCTATTGCGCGCTCCCTTGCACTTATGTGCCTGCCCATAAGGGCCATAAGTGCGCAATATGCCCTACTCCGGCAACGTTTTATGGCCTCGCGTGCCACGAGTGTTTGGACAAGGTATAGTTGATGCACGCATCGATGACACGCGCGCAACCGGTCCGCCGCCGCGCACACGTCATATCCACGTGTGTAAAGTCAAGTTCAAGCCAGCGGCCGCGTAAATTAAGCAATTCGTGAGCATTTGCATTGCAATCAGATTTTCATATGGCTCTGTTTAATCTTGAATGGGTCGCTAACCGCTGAATATTCAACTAAACTTTTTCAATATTACTTATTAATGGGGCGTTACCCGAACTTGTGACGAGTCACAAAAATCTAAAATTAAACGTTGAACCAAATAATTAGGGACCAGACGTGTGCAAATGTCATAATGGGTGCAAATGTGATTCTTATAATTTACGTCGGCGTTCGCGACTGTCGAATCGTAGCGAACGTAACATAAGTTTCGGAAGGTTTTGTCGGTATTGTCGGAAACGGATTTTGATGCGGTTTTATTAAATTTCTTCCGAAAAGTGAAATAATATTACAACTTAGTGATATTCATGTATTACACCCCTTGCTTATTACATGCTTATTGTTCTACTAATTGGAACAAATTGCTTGTTACAAGTCTGTTTAATTTTGATATGAAAATAGATGAGATGTTCACTGAGAAAAATGTTACGACAACAAAATGGTTTTTGTAATTCCTAGTAGTGTTTTCAATATTTTTTACTAAACGTTTTGTCTTTGCAGCAAATGTTTTATGTAATGTCTCACATTTATAAAACATTTGCTGTAAATACAAAACGTCTAGTAAAACATACTAAAAAGACTACTAGGAACTACAAAAACCATTTCGTTGTCGTATTTTTTTTTTCTCTGTGTTGTTCCTGGGTTTTGATTTTGTTCTAAAGTTTCTATCAGGTCCACTATTTGGGATAATTTTATTATTAACGCTGCTAAATATCCGTTGGTCTGTATCCTAGATTCCTTATTGGTTTCCGCGAGGGCACTTCCAAAACTTTCATAAATCTTGGTCTGTACCTTTTATTAAGATTTCTTAATAAAAAGTTACTGAAAAGATTAAGATTGCTATGGTTTACTATCTTGTTTATATGCCAGATGCCGTCTTATTAGAAAGAAAGATGTAATTTTATTAAATCAAATTATACCTGTTCTGGAAAATTGGCGGTCATTGACCTCTGAACATTTCCGTTTCTTTATTGATATATTTGTAATCACACTTGCGGTACCTATTATAATCTTCTCTATTTGGGAGCTTGGAAGTCAGTCGACAGTGAATGAACTTTTATTTAAGATTAAAAGAAAGCGGCTTCGCCCGCGTGGAAATTGATATGTAAGATTTGCCTATGTCTTATTCCAGAGCCAGACCAGAATAGATAACCTACACTATCTACGTTTCAAATTTCATTAAAATCGGTTTAATAGTTATGGAGATACGTGGTAACAAACATTCACACAAACACACACACTTTCGCATCCCACTAATATTATAAATGTGAAAGTTTGGGTGGATGGATGTATGGATGGATGGATGTTTGTTACACTTTTACGCAAAAACTACTAAACGGATTTGGATGAAATTTGGAACACAGATAGTTTATAACCTGGATTAACACATAGGATATTTTTTATCCCGATAGTATGTTCCCGTGGGATAAATTATGCGCGGACGAAGTCGCGGGCAAAAGTTAGTTTATAATATGAGTAGGATAGGATAATATTTATTATACTTATATATTTTTTCTACGGTGTCCTGCCTCACCCAGAAGATAGGAATGCTAGGTACTTTCTGGGACCAGTATTGAATTGCAAAACAATAGTTCAACATTCAAATTCAGCAATGTTGGCTAGTAGGAACAACCCACTGATCGGCAAACAATTTAATGCTGTTAATTATTATTGCTACATACCAGTAGCTAAGGAATCTAGTAAGGACACTAATTTAAGACATTTGCAAATATGCTCTTAGCCTATCTTGTTAAGGCTTCAAGTTTTCAAGTATCACGAATTCCTGCTTCTTGATACTTGAAAACTTGAACTTACCTGGCTCAAATTTTTGCACATCAGCGCGGGTAATTGACTTAAAGTGAACGGCCCTTTATCAATATGTACAAGGTAAACAAGGAAACAATATTATTTCTCTGTCTATTCTAAGATTTATACAAATTTGTTTAGAGTTGAAATTAGCTGGTTCTCTAGGAACCCCGTTAGCGCCTGTAGTGCTTTTTAGCCAACGCCTTGTCGCATATTTCGTTAACGTCACAAAGGTATCTGGAATACGCTTACAATTAGTATATAAGGTGAAGTTAAAAGGGTGAGTGCAACAGTTGCTCTCTGCTTAGAAAACAACACAGACCACAATGTTCAAGCTGGTGGTATTGTCGTTCGTGGTGGGTGTGGTGGTCGCTAAGCCAAGCGGCTTTGCTCCGTTCGGGCTAGCTGGTCTGCACGCGCCCTGGGGCGCGCACCTGGCACCGCCCGTGGTCGCAGCCCCTCTCGCCGCTCACGTCGCCGCCCCCGCTGTCGCTGTGGCCGTAGCCCCCGCGATCGCCGCGTACAACTACCGTGGACCTCTCTCACTGGCTCCCGGCCAGCCCGCTAGCATCTTGGCCCACGACGGCAGGCCCCTGGACACCCTCAGCGTCAACGTGGACCGTGCGGTGCACTACACCGCCAAAGCTGTGGATCACGCTGGAGGACACTGGCTGAGGAAGCGTTCCGCCCCCCTGTTCGCGGCGCCCGTTGCCTGGTCCCATGCAGCCCGCGTCGATGTCCCCGCCCGCGTCGTTGCGCCCGCCTTGGCTGCCCCGATCGGCTTTCACGCGGCCCCCATCGCCCCGCTTGGCTTTCACGCGGCCCCCATCGCCCCTCTTGGCCTGGGACACCTGGGACACGCCGCCGCCGGCGGTCACTGGTGGTGAAATTTTAGTACATAAGTAATATTAGAGTATTCGACACTGTACCTACCTGTAGTTTATAAAGAGAGTTACTTGAACATTGTATTTTTCTTTATCCTTTCGAATATTGAGAAGCAGAGCTCTTTCGAGAGGGACCTACATTGCACCTTTAAATTATCATATTACCTACGTATCATATGGCAAAAATGAAAAAAAAAAAATTGTACAAATTCATCTTTTGAAGTAGGATAAGCACCTAATAGATAAGTAAAATTATCGGTTATCTGTCACGTGTATGAGGCCCAATTATCCATTCACTTCAATCAAACCATTAAGTTTCTCGTCCCTGGGTCATAGCTCGATGTTAACTCTAGTCTGTGGAGTCTGGAGAGACCATTGAAGATTTCGTTTTCCTGGAGACACCGTTGTGAGACAGAACTTCGCGTGAAGACCAAATTTTAATGAGCAGGTAAGTAGGTACCTATCGAGAATGTTCGTCCTAGTATACAACATTTCATACCTACCTATCCGCAACTAAAGAGCAGCTTGAAGATGCTGATGTATCTATTAGTAATTCTAATTGTACAAGTTTGAAAAACAATCTAGTAGCAACATCGTTGTTTACCCAATCTACACTAATCTACACTTCTACACTAATAATAATAATAATATTATAAAGAGAGATGATTTGTATGTTTGTATGTTTGGATGTTTGTAATGAGTAAACTCAAAAACTACTGGACCGATTTCCAAAATTCTTTCACCATTAGAAGGTTACATTATCCCTGACTAACATAGGCTTTATTTATTACTAGAAAAAATTAGGGATCCTTACTAAAACTTCAATATACATTATTGAAGTTTTAGTAAGGATCCCTAATTTTTGGTGTAAAAAAATTAAAAATTCCCCAAGGTGTAAAAAAAATTGCCATAAGATGTCTTTCATCGCATGCGCTACGGAAACTATTGATGAAAGGATAAAAAAATGTTCCGCAATATTAAAGAACATATCAATATCTACAAAAAACTTCGCGATACCATATGTCCAACTATTGTAGTTACGTTACAATAACTACTTTTTTACATTTTAAAAGTTGATAGAAATGCCGACCAAAATCAGACCATGTTATTCATACCTTAGTATTAATCCTTATCCAAATAAATCATTTCGTATTTGAGACTATTTTGATACCTGTAGATTACTTTTTGAATTATTTAAATCGGACATTCCATTCAAAACATACTACGAATTTAAGAAATAGGGGATGAAATGTTGTATGGAAGTTCGTCATTTTTAGGGTTCCGTACCCAAAGGGTGCCAACGGGACCCTATTACTAAGCCTACGCTGTCCGTCTGTCTGTCTGTCTGTCTGTCTGTCTGTCTGTCTGTCTGTCTGTCTGTCTGTCTGTCTGTCCGTCTGTCTGTCAGCGGGCTGTATCTAACAAACGGTAATAGCTAGAGACATGAAATTTTCACAGAATGTGTATTTCTGTTGCCGCTACAACAACAAATACTAAAAATAAAATAAAACTTAAAAATAAAGGGGGTCCCCATACAATAAACTCGATATTTTTGGCGTTTTTATTGATAACTCATAAATTAAACAATATATAAAGAGAAAACTAACATTTTAACCATAAGTGATCATTATGACATATTTTAGATAAATTGTTGACAAAAAAAAGAAATGTAAAACTACATTTTTGACCCATAAATAAGTTTTAAATTAATAGTACCAGTCAAAGTAGCGCCATCTAACATTGTTATGATATCATTGGCATTACAGTGTCATAAGTAGTATAATAATTCGAGTGTAATACTAGAGACCATCTTAGCCGTATGGTTAAGGCGTTTGTCCACGTGTATGTGGGTATTAGGTTCGAATCTTACTATGAGTTGTTTTTTTTTTGAGTAATTCGCATTTTTTTTGTCACCCACAGCTTAAATTAAAATAATGTTAACACTAAACTGATTTGTGCAAATACATTGTTTACGTACGTAAACATATTTGTAAATCAAGTTTCAAATGCATTCGGAGTTTCAAGCACAGAGTATTAGAACTATAGATGGCGTTGTAATAGTTTTTCACAGAATGTGTATTTATTTATTTGTGTACTTTATGTACCTATTATTGCAGGTGTGTACTAACAATTATGGGACTGAGGTGGCAAAAAAGCGTACAGCCCGCCTGATGTTGAGCAGTTTTTTTTTATGGGAGTGAGGTGGCAAAGAGTAAATAATTGTTGCTATAACAAAGATAATATAAAATAAGAACCTCATAATATATAAAATAATAGTACCGCTACGCACCACTAGATGACGCTAGATGAGCTCCTAGATCGTGCTATGGTTTCGTTTTTCAGATCGCAATATAGTCACGACCAAAATTCGCCTGCTATTGACAAGTTTTGCGTTATCTCTAGGTTTCGATCGATTGGAAATTATTGTATTGCTTTCATAGTGTCATATTTGATGGCAGAATACTCCCGTTGCCTCCGACTATAGTGTGCGGGGATTTTAATGTAGACTTACTGGAATCTAATGAGAATGCACCTTTAAAAAAATATTTTGACCATATTGGTTTAAATTCAAAACTTCCTCGTGTTGTAACCACAACGGGTTATACTCAAATAGATAATGTGTTTATCAATATTGACTTGAATGCTGGCACATACTGTGCACTCTTTAGTTACCATAGCCCTTTATGGATACAATTTCGAATTGAGCAATAGATTTTATCAAAACTATCCGAAAAGTCAGAATAAAATTTGTATTTCTGTTGCCGCTGTAACAACAAATACTAAAACAGAATAAAAAAATATTTAAGTGGGGTTCCCATACAACAGACATGATTGCCGTTTTTATAGAATGGTACGGAACCCTTCGTGCGCGAGTCCGACTCGCACTTGGCCGGTTTTTTGAAGTTAGGATGATGAAAATTCGTGTGGAGGTTTCTTTTTATACTAGACACGGAATACGGGATCCGGGATATCCCGGATACGAGATCCGGAATACGGAATCCGGCAAACGGGATACGGGATCTTGCAAACGGGATCCAGGATCCGATAAAAACGGGAAGCGGGATCCGAGATACGGGGTCCGGGATCCGGTATCAGAGATCCGATTTTTTTAAATTTAAATTTAACGCGGACGAAGTCGCGGGGAAATTGACGATATATTGATAAGGTCAGCCAGAGGCTCCACCCACAGAATCCCTCGTTTTTACTCTGCATCGCCAATGAGCATAGCAGCATAATGATAATGAACCTACATATGTATATACTCACTCAAATAGAATGCACCTGCAAATTGTCCTTTAACATAATCCTTATAAATCATTTCAATTTTTCATTTTCATTTCATTTTTTTTTTCATTTCATTTCATTAGAAAAGAAGGGTGTTCATAAAAGTCAGGTGCAAAAATAAAATGTATTATGCATCAACAGTTTATTTGGGTATAATATACATATTTACAGCAGGTATGTTCATGAGATTCGATTAATCTTATGGTATGTTCGTTGTTCACCAGCGCGCTGCGTAGGTGGTGGGCCATTGGTGCGCGAATACGGGCGCAGCGGCGTAGGTGAGCGGCGCGTGCGCGAGCAATGGCGAGGAGGCGACTGCGACGCGGGCCACGGGCGCGATCAGCGGAGCCACCGAGCGCTTCTTCAGCAGGTGCACACCCTCGCCGCTCAACGCCTTGGTGGTGAAGTGCGCGGCGCGGTCCAGGTTGACGTCGAGGGTGTCCAGCGGCCTGCCGTCAGCGGCGAGGATGTTGGCGGGCTGGCCGGGAGCGAGGGACAATGGCCCCCTGTAGTTGGATGGTGTCAGGATCCCCGCGGAGTACGCCCAGGGCGCACTGTATGCGATATGCGCACCGTACGCGATAGGCGCAATCAGAGGCGCCACCGAGCGCTTCTTCAGCAGGTGCACGCCTGCGCCGCTCAGAGCCTTGGTGGTGTAATGTGCGGCCCGGTCCAGGTTCACGTCCAGCGTGTCCAGCGGCCTGCCGTCGGCGGCGATGATGTTGGCGGGCTGGCCGGGCGCGAGGGACAGCGGGCCCCTGTAGTTGGATGGCGCTAGGATCGCCGCGGAGTAGGCCCAGGGCGCGCTGTACGCGAAGGGCGCGATCAGGTCGGCGGCGGCCGCGGCCAGCATGCAGGACAACACCACCAGCTTCATCATTGTGTGTATGTTAGTGGTCTGTGTCGTCAGCTCTACTCAGCTGCACTGATGCATTTGCTCACCTGCCCACCGCTTATATACTAGACTGATAAAAATGTATTGACGGGCGTCACCGGAACACATCGCTGGCCCTGAGAGGACTACTTTTGTTTGAGAAAAAGGTTTGTTCGATTACATCTTGTCTCTTTGCAAACGATACATTAATTAAGTGACCGCATTGAATTTATTATTGTGTTGGTTGGTACTTGGTGCAAATATGTATGTCAACGGCAGAATGATTTACCTACTTATCTATACATATAATAAGAATGTAAAATTGGTCGCGTCTGTACATTCGAAATATTTGGAAAAAAAATAGTGGGGGGGACTTAGATGGACCAGCAGAATTCATTTTTATCATTTTTAGAATTTTTGTCTGTGTGTATGTTTGTATGTTTGTATGTTTGCTCAGATTTTCGAAAGAGCACAACTTCGAATCCACCGGATGGATTTCAATGAAATTTGGCATGGATATGACTAATAGTCTAACTTAACATCTAGGATACTTTTTTTTTCGAAAATGTTTAGGGTTGCCACAGAAAATTCAAAAAACTACTTAAAAATTCTAATTGTTTGAAAGAGCACAACTTTGAATCCACCGGATTAATTTCAATGAAATTTGGCATGGATATGACTAATAGTCTAACTTAACATCTAGCATATATTTTTTTCGGTAAAATTTAGGGTTGCCACAAAACATTCAAAAACTACCTAAATATTCGAACACGCACAACTTCGAATCCAATGGATTGATTTCAATGAAATTTGGCATGGATATGACTAATAGTCCAACTTAAAATCTAGGATATTTTTTTCTAAAATATTAGGTTGTAAATTTTTATGACCACACAGAAATTCTAGCCAAAAATAAGTTTAAGTTATTGAAATACGTCTATTTAGAGCGGAGCCCTACGGAGCCCTACGTTGTGTGTGATCCGACATTATTTGGAATAGATAATCTTAATTTTAATAATAATAATAAATATTTTATTGCTGCGTTCTACAATCTTAAGTTTCGTTTTTCTTAACTAGATGTCGCTATACTTAAAATCAGACAATACCTGCCTTGCATCACATGTCAAAATTTAATATCTTCCTTGCTTCAAGAAATTTAGTTTTTTTATTCCTAATTACGTATAAAAAACATTAAGCGGGTCTTTGTATCACGCGGAATCTTAGACGTTAACTCTGGAATTCATCTCCACAGTACTAATGCCGTAGGGAAGCTACCTACCTAAGAAGTAAGTCTAGAGGACCTGCTGATTTTGAAGTAAGTAGTAATAGAAACATAGACATTGAACTCTGAACTCCAACCCCTCAGGAATGATGCTGCTGGGTAACTGCCTGCTTAAACCATAAATCTGGAGGACCTGCTAACTTTGAATTAGCAATGTGGGTATCAAGTAGAAACTTCTCAGGCGAGGTCGCGTTTCCGATCCGGCGCTAGAATTTAAGGAAAACATGTAAAATGACTACTTGTAAGTGCCCTCCTAGGCCTAAACAAAATAAACGCTTTGACTATTGATTTAGACGATAAACTCCGGATTCTAACTTTTTAAGCACGAAGTTGCGAAGTGACTCTTACCTAAGCCGTGAGTCTGGAGCACTCACTCATTTTAAATAAGGAACATGGGTATCAAGTACAAACTTAAACATTGAGCTCTGGAGTCCAACCGCTCAGTCGTGATACTGTGAGTAACTACAGATATAGATAGACGGATACAGATAGACTGGTACAGACAGAGATACTCACCTACCGATAGATTACAGACAGACCGATTCAGACAGACAGATACTTACAGCTAAACTGATACACACAGACAAATAAAGTCAAACTTTTGTTATACAACTAAGGCGCCAGGCAAGCGTACGGCCCACCTGTTGTTAAGCAGTTACCGTACCCTATAGATGCTTGCAACCAAAGGCATCGGTAGCACGTTTCCAACCTGAAGGGGAGTGGGGTTAGTGGGAGGGGACGGGGAGGTGGCTGGGTTGCGCTTCCGGCTCTCTCCCTCATCATACGAAACGACGGTAAATTAGCTACTTGAATGCCGATCTCCACCTTACTGGTCAGACTCTACCACCTTACTGGTATAGACTGGTACAGATAGACAGCCACGGACGGACGAACTCAGACTGATGCAGACTGACGTAATACAGATTAGACGATAGACAAAATTATATTTAAGGGCTTCACCGACTGGACGCGGACGGAGTCGCGGGCACAGCTAGTATTGAAATAAATGCCCAGCGGAATGCGATATGTAATTAAAATGAAAACTGGTTTGGGATTTTAATCAGTGTACCCATTTTTAGGGTTCCGTACCCAAAGGGTGCCAAAGGGTGCCAACCCTATTACTAAACTAAGTCTACGCTGTCCGTCCGTCTGTCCGTCTGTCCGTCTGTCAGCGGGCTGTATCTCACGAACCGTAATAGGTAGAGACTTGAAATTTTCACAGAATGTGTATTTCTGTTGCCGCTACATCAAAGTAAAAATAAAATAAAATTTAAAAATAAAGAGGGTCCCCATACAAGAAACTTAATTTAATTTTTGACCTTTTTAATTTACGGTGGTACGGCACTTGGCCGGTTTTATATTTACTTGTCACGAGAAGACTACTCACCTGTTCCACAAACTCTGAAATACTAATCCGCACTAGTAGCACAGACAAAACGCGAGATAAATAGATTTCGTCTCATTATCTTCTTTGCACTGAGAAAGAGAGAGAGCAACACGGTGTGAGATAATGCGTGACCCAAGTCTTGTTTTGGCGCGCGTGCTAGCTCTGCTGTAATTAAAAGGCAAGTCCTGTAACTCCAAGGGAGGTTGTAACATTTTGGTGACGGGCTAGCTACGGCATCATTAACTTCCTTAAATTAAAACCACATCTGCACTTTAAAATCCCCTAACTACGTCGACTATTTTTATTAAGAAATATAGGGTTAGGTATTTATAATAGCTTATTGTTCTGAAGGTAAACTTGCAGGATTTCTATACTATTTACATAGCAAATTTATACCTAAATACCAAGGCATCATAAACATTTGCGTACATTGCATTATTCATAGAAAGCCTGATGATAAAGAAGGTATTTGCTGCCCACAGTTAATACCAATGCCATAGTCTGACATAGGGCCGGGTTCCATAGCGCGTTGCGTTGCGTCGTCGCAAGATTTTGTACTGGCGCATCACCTTCCCCCGCTTCGTCTCTCGCCCGTCGACCCTTTGATCCGTTGCGACGACGCAGCGCAGCGCACTAGTGGAGCCGCGCTCTTAGTCAGCTTAGATAACTTATATCAACCAAAAAGGCGCTCGACCAATCATACATCAATGCAACCAAATAAATATGGCGTGTTGTGATAGTTTCTCAATAGAATATCAATCAAAGCCAAATTTACTTGGTGGATACAGGTTATCATTCTGAAACAGGCCCAAGGAATTTTAACACGGACATCGTATTCGCAGGATACGATTTTACACATAAAATTCGCTTCTGGTGGGAATCAAACCCGCAACCACCCGATGTAGTGAGCCGAGCGGCCTGGCTCGAAGCACTGCGCCAAGCGGACGTCATATACTTAAAAACGATGTACTTGGGTAAAATTTCAGCCCACTAGACGTCGTTTGATTGGGCTGGGGTGCCGCTACCTGTCACTTCACTTCTGCGAGTGTGACGAGGTGTTATCGCGAGGTCGGAAAAAGCATAAACTTCATGAACTGTCAAATGTCTGTATCGCCCAACTTCAATGTGGCGCCGCCCTGGTGACAAATGCTGGACCATTTTCACTTTTCTACACTTCTACACTATATTAATTAATATAATATTATAAAGAGAAAAGATTTGTATGTTTGTAATGAGTAAACTTAAAAACAACTGGACCGATTTAAAAAAATCTTTCACCATTAGAATGCTACATTATCCCAGAGTAACATAGGCTATTTTTTGGGATCCGGGATATCCGGGATATGGGATCCGGGATACGAGATCCGGGATATCCGGGCTACGGGACCCAGCAAACGGGGTCCGGGATCCGGTAAAAACGGGAAACGGGATCAAGCTCCAATTTTTTTAAATTTAAATTCTACGCGGACGAAGTCGCGGGGAAAAGCTAGTTTAATATAATTTTGTTCGTTGAACGCGATGTATGTAAGGTTGGTTGTAATGTAAATTAGGATAGTATTGAATAAAATTTACTTAGCTTAAAATACCTGAATAAATGTTGATTGTTATAATTCCTTTGAAAATGTGTGCTAATTTCACGATTTAAATATATTATTACTTATTGGCATTACATATTGGCAATAATGTGGGTAATTGTTAGCTGACATAAATAATTACAATTCTAATATTATTTTCAATATCCAACTATAATTGCTAATTTTCACACTTTAAATTATTGATAAGTAATAGCTTCCGATCAGGTGATATTGAAAACAGCCTTATCCAATTTAATTTCAGACACCATTCTATACGCAGGTATTTGACCGTACATTTTACATTTTATGATGTCATTAGTATTATTGTTCGCTGTTCGTATTATGAACTGAGCCAGCCATTTACTTAGTTTATTTTCCCCTTTTTTAGGGTTCCGTACCCAAAGGCTGCCAACGGGACCCCATTACTAAGCCTACGCTGTCCGTCTGTCTGTCTATCTGTCCGTCTGTCAGCGGGCTGTATCTCACGAGCCGTATAGGTAGAGAGTTGAAATTTTCACAGAATGTGAATTTCTGTTGCCGCTACAACAACAAATACTAAAAATAAAATAAAATTTAAAAATAAAGAGGGTTCATACAAGAAACTTGATATTTTGACGTATTTATTCTACCGTGGTACGGAACCATTTATGTGCGAGTCCAACACGCACTTGGCCGGTATTTTTATTTATGTTACCCAATTGGTCACTAGTTTATGCCAAAGATAAAATGAGCAAACTTAGATATCATGAAGTTTTTAGGCCTACCAGATATCCGAACACGAGTATGATTGCCGCCATCAAACCGAAATATATTTCCCCATATTTAAAATAATTAAAATCATTGAGATCTATGCTTAATCATTTATTTGCATGGAGTTAGTATTTACAGTGTTCATCGCAGGGTTGTTGTTCACCATTGCGCAGCGTAGGTGATGGGCCACTGATGTGCGATTGTGGGCGCGGCGGCGTAGGCGAGCGGCGCGTGCGAGAGCACCGGCGAGGAGGCGTAGGCCACAGGCGTGATCAGCGGAGCCACCGAGCGCTTCTTCAGCAGGTGCACACCCCCGCCGCTCAACGCCTTGGTGGTGAAGTGCGCGGCGCGGTCCAGGTTGACGTCGAGGGTGTCCAGTGGCCTGCCGTCAGCACCGAGGATGTTGGCGGGCTGGCCGGGAGCGAGGGACAATGGGCCCCTGTAGTTGGATGGCGTCAGGATCCCCGCGGAGTACGCCCAAGGCGCACTGTATGCGATAGGCGCACCATACGCGATAGGCGAGAGCAGAGGCGCCACCGAACGCTTCTTCAGAAGGTGCACACCCTCGCCGCTCAGCGCCTTGGTGGTGTAATGTGCGGCCCGGTCCAGGTTCACGTCGAGCGTGTCCAGTGGCCTGCCGTCGGCGGCGATGATGTTGGCGGGCTGGCCGGGCGCGAGGGACAACGGCCCTCTGTAGTTGGAGGGCGCCAAGATCGCCGCGGAGTAGGCCCAGGGCGCGCTGTACGCGATGGGCGCGATCAGGTCGGCGGCGGCCGCGGCCAGCACGCAGGACAACACCACCAGCTTCATCATTGTGTGTATGTTAGTGGTCTGTGTCGTCAGCTCTACTCAGCTGCACTGATGCATTTGCCTACCTACTCATCGTTTATATACGTACCTCATATAATAATCCACTTGACGGGCGTTGCCGGAAATCATCGCCGGCCGTGAAAGGACGACTTTTGTTTGAAAAAATATATAAAGATTGCACGCGTAGGTACTACTTATATCTCTACAAATAATGAATTAATTAAGTGATCATATGCAAATTTATTTTTGCATCGAGCCGACAACTGAATAACTCAATACATTGTCATATTATACCATGTACCTACCTAGTGAAATTTACCGCCAAATAGAGATTTTTTTACAATAGTTTTACAAAGCATTTCTGGGAACAGTAGTTTTTTGTAATGCCAGTGTAAGTCCGTCATAACTTTCCATAAATTTAATATGTTATATGATAGGTATAAGTAATGTGATAATTTTAATGCAAGATGTTAGTAAGTAGCCGCTGTGTGCCGTCCCTAAACAACTCATTTTATAAGAGTGAAGATACCGTAATTAATGGTAATGAGCTTACATATATATGATTCAGAGCTTCCACTCCATATTTTACTGACATAAAAATATTTTTTTATACGGTAGCAACACACAATTTTTATTGTCACAAATTTATATTCATGAATTATATGGTAATAGTACCTATAAGCAGTACAAAGCATATTTTAACCAATAAAATATGTAGAAGGTACTTATCGTAGAAGCCTGCGAGGCATCCGCCGTAGGTAAATAATATTTCTAAAAATAGTCTTGTCTTGTCCTATGGATTGGTCGTAGTGGAATCACCCAGGGAAGTTTTGTAAACAAGTGTATTATTATCGCGGTCAGTTTTATTTGTTTGCATTTGGATAACATCGTGGGGCCCGTCGTGACGGTGATGAACTGGCTAGTCGAGGCTGCTGGGCGGCCTCGTCAATTGTAAATACCAACTTCCTGGACGACGCCTTGCACCGGTTTGCGAAACGAGATCGCCCTTAGCTTTAGTGATCTCTTTCTATAAATACGATACAACACAATTGTCAGGCATCAGTCGTTCATCCGAACAACACAGACCACAATATGTTCAAGCTGGTGGTGTTGTGCGCTTTCTTCGCCGCGGCGGTCGCGAAGCCCGATCTCCTGGTTGCGACTCCCCTGACGCAGTACTCCACTTTTGTGTCACCGGGCTCAACCACCATCACGAAATCGGCCAGCAGCCTCATCCATCCCTCGCCACTGGTCTACTCCGCACCCCTGGCGTACACTCACTTCATCAAGAAGCGGTCCGCACAGTTCCCCCTGAGCTACGTTGCGCCCTCTACCTATGTTTCCACCAGCCCTCTGGGTGCCACCGCATACGAAACGCCCCTGGTTCACAGCGCGTCGATCGTACCAGCCGTCTCGCCTTTGACGTACGCGCATCTGATCAAGAAGAGGTCGCCGCAGCTGCTTACCAACTCTTTTATCACGCCCACTGCATACACATCCCCTGTTGCGTGGAATGGTGCCCCCCTGGTCTCTTCTCCTTGGATCTCTTCTTGGAACACCGAGCCCGTTTCCGTGGCTCACCTGATCAAGAAACGCTCTGCTCCTCTTCTGACCACATACGTGGCTCCCACTGCTGTGTCGCACCAGGCGAGAATTGACTTGCAATCGACACCCCTCATCACCTCCTACTCTACTCCACTGGCTTACTCCAGCCCTCTTATCTACTAAGCACGGAAACCAATCTGCCGAAAGCCGCAATCCCTATGATTAAATGAGACTGTAAATCCTAAATTTTTCATATTTTTAATAGAATTTTGTTTGTACATACATTTTTATGACCGCAATAAATACTGTTTGACTTTAAATAATGGTTTTATTTACCCATATTGATGATATTGATGGGTACCTTTGTTCCTATTAAAAGTTATAATTTTCAGTTTTGTTTATATCAAATATCAATAGGTACACATAAAAAATTCAACGCTTTTAAAATGTTGCATTGGCTGCATCTACATCAGGCTCATGCCGCGCCCGAACAATCAGTTCTGGCGTTAGAACGCATAGTGAATGCATAGCCACAGAATAGATAAGGCGTAGCATAGTGCATGTCATAACAAGAATGCTCGCGCGAGGCATGCGATGCACCAATTAAGAAATCTCAAACAATGTAATGTCGTAAATTAAATGTAGAGGTATTATTAATTAAAATCTAATTAACTTGATAACGGATGACGGATTTCGAGGATACTGCAAATGGTACGAGCATCCAATTACGACGGGGCTGTATTGTACATCGCCTTCATTCATGACGGAGCCGCCGTCGCACTTGACTTACCAAGTCCTTCCCCAAGGAGTCACCGTGATCCATAACAGATATTCATCGCTTTATTGCCTGCCTTGTTCGAACTGTACGGTCGGCAACATAAGTTGCTGCACATTTTCAGTGTTTCAAATAACTTGCATACTTTTTTTAATTTTGACATATTGCTAATGTTTTACATTGTTCACCAACGTTTATAAAATAAAGAGTATTACCGATTTGAAAAATTGGGAATGTCCAGCGACATATGTTGCTAACTGTACATAGGTATTAAGTGTTTCTCAAGTTTCTTTACTAGGTATTGAATGCAAAGGATTATTTGATTTGATTTGATTTGCTTACAGTCCCCAACAGTCATAGTCGTACCGTACAAAAGACTACAGGTAATACTAGAGACACTCAGTCCAAGGAAAATTACGTAGTAGCCATTTCCCTTTGCCCCGACGGGAATATGTGAGAATTAAAACTGCAATTGCTACATAAATAAGATAGTAATTTATTGATAATTATCAGTCATTATTCGAACAAATTAAGAACTAATTCAAGTTTATCAACATCATAAGCAGACCTAAAAACATTTTCCGACCTTGATAGGACATTCACTTTAGTTTTTATGTTTCCTCAACACACGGCGGGTCGCACTGAAATCACTGATCTGTTGTTTTTCTATCGTCACCATAAGTTACAAATATGTCATTTCTTGCTGTGGTTTCTGGTTGATCTTCAACCTTATCATCATCTTGCTCTGGTACTTTATCCGTTATTTCCTCTGTAAACGGTTCACTGTCGTTCGGCGTTGCAGATTCCATATGTTCTATCAACAATGCATTCTGTTCTTGTACTTTATCAATTGATATCGGGTGTTCGAGAGCTCTTGCCAGTGGAAGATTGTGGAAAAAGCTTAATGCGACTGGTGTTAATATGGTATTTGTTGTAAATACCGGCGTTATGACCGCTTCTCTTGCTTTTCCATCAGCGTAGATAGTAGTCGCTGGACTATATATTAACGGGGCCGCTATGAAACTGGGGCTGTGTTTTATATCGATCCTAGACTGATGAGATACAGCACCGGGAGCCGCAAATATTAAAGGAGCTATTTGCCCTTGCGCATCGCACAAAACACCGATTAGAAATACTAGTGTGATCATTTTGATTCTTGCGCTAACAATGTTGTGTGTACGCGAGGCAGATGAGTTGTTGTTTTATAGCCGTATAACGGTAGTTGTTACGTCGTGCGCGAGCGCAACGGGTTCAAGTTCTCGGCCAGCGCCACCAGCCGGGTCGTTGCGTCACTCGCTCAGCCCCAGGGCCACTGGCCGCACTGAGATGCATTACAAAAACATCATTCATTAATATTTATGATTGATGCATATACTTACTCATCCAATGATCGCACGCGTGTTTGTAACTTATTAACATGAACACTTTTTAACATATAATAACTTCGTTAATGTGTTCTATTGTTGGCGAAATAAGTTGGTAGTTGTAGTTATTTCTTGCTCGCTACATATAAACACGTACTTTTTTCCATTGCGTTCTATTATACCAATTCTGTGTATTTCTAATGACTGAACAAAATGGCAAATTCCGACTTTTTTGTCACAACAATCACGCCGTTCAATACCATATCAAATCTATTATTATTTTTGTTCCTGTCACTGTGATTCAGAATTCAGAGTATAAGAAGGTGGCCCTGTGGTCCAAACGTCAGTCAACTGTCGAAGTTCGATCGAGATAAGAAATCAAGATGTTCCGTGCTGCAGTTGTATTCGCTTGCCTGGCGCTGTGCCATAGTACTGCAGTGTTGCCCGTTCACCACGCGGCTGTTGTGGCTCCGGTGCCATTAGCCGTCGGCTATGCGGGACATGGTCTAGCCGGCCACGGCTTGGCCGGAGCTGGTCTTGCTCACGGTTTCGGTGGACATGGTCTGGCTGGACACGGCCTGGCTGGTCACGGACTGGCTGAACACGGACTCGCTGGACACGGACTTGCTGGACACGGACTCGCTGGACACGGCCTCGCTGGCCCTGGATTGGCCGGTGCCGGTTTTGGTGGTCATGGGTTAGCTGGAGCCGACTATGCCGGTGGTTTGGGCGGTGCTGGTTTGGGCGCGTATGGCGCATCCGGAGCCGGTCTGGGCGGCGCTGGTCTGGGCGGCGCTGGTCTGGGAGGCGCTGGTCTGGGCGGTGCTGGTTTGGGCGCATACGGCGCTGCCGGAGCCGGTCTGGCTGGACCCGGCTACGCTAAGTCTCTGGGACACCACATTCTGAAGCGTTCTCCTCATCTGGTCGCCCCTATCGCTCACGTGGCGCACGTTGCGCCCGTCGCCGTGTCGCACCAGTCGCGAGTGGATGTGCGCACTACCCACCCCGTCGTGCACCCCGTCGTGCACCCCGTGGTAGCCCCCGTGCTGCATGCGGCGCCCCTCCTCCACAAGTCCTTCGTCGCGGGCCCGCTGCACTACGGAGCTGGCCACTACGGATACTACTAGTCGTGAAGATGGTGATATGAAACTCGGCCTGGCTTATATTGTGTGCATGGAATGATTGTAAATAAAAGCTCAAACTGTATAATGGTATAGATGTAATATTAATAGCAAATAAATAAATGAATGACGTTTAATATTTCTGTTTATCATTTCATTCTCAAACAATTACTTATCTAAATATTTCTAGGACTGAAATTAATACCAACATTACCTACTACAAGTTTAAAACCATTTAAGGGCCAAAACAAACTTCTAAAAATCATAACAATTTGCTTTATTTCTATAGGGAAAAAACATTTTTTTCAATTAGTAACTACTTACCCTTCCCCAAAATAATGCTTATTTTTATGTCAGTAGGCTTTATACAATTATTCTGAATATAGCTCTGTTAATTATAAAAATCTATCAATTCCAAATAGCCGTCCCGAGATTTTCGAAAGAATCCGATTTTCCGAATATCCTACAACATAATAGTACAAGCATTAATCTAACTACGACCAGTCGTAGTCAGTGGCGTAAAATTGATTGTAAGCTAGCCTTTAACACAGCTTACTATGTTCTTCATAATTTTAACCTAGCCGTAGCTTTCATTAAAATCCGTTCAGCCGTTCTTGCGTGATGCTCAATCAAACTTACAAACAAAAAAACAAACCCACTTTCACAATTATTATTAGGTAGTAGAGGTAAAAAGTTCACGTAATAACTTAAATGTAAATGTATCAGCTGCATTGCCCTTTTTTACGCCTCTTCCGAGGCGGAACGGGTATTTGGGAGTCTGGCAAGCCGTGTGCCAAAGTTATTAATAGTACATTGTTATCCGAGGGGCAAAGTAACTTATTATTGGTCCCGAGACGGGGTTTGGCGCCCGAGCGTAGCGAGGGCGCTAATAGTTCGAGGGACCAATAATAAGTTACTTTAACCCGAGATAAACACTGTGCTTTTCATCACGTGTACAAGGAAAGAAAAAGTAAAGTATTATTTAAGTAGCTGAAGAAAAAATGAGTGAATAACTACTTACACATACACACACATGTATACTGACGTAGATTGTGTATTTGCTTTTTGTTATTTTGACACTCACTTTGTTTTTTCCTAGAGGCCAGTTTTCAAACATTAAAAAGGTTTAGTCTGTGATTATAGTTTCGGATGAGGAACGATTTGTGATTAATGATATTTTGAAAGAAATAGTTGAAAGTAAATTATAATAAAGTCATTTAAAAAAATATATTCTTTAATTAATACTTAACTATGTTATTTCAATTTTACATCGCGCTGTAATTGAGTGGCTGTAAAAAGGTTGGAACTATTACATTCTCTTTGGTTGGAACATGATTAAATAGAAACTCGTATTTTTTTATAATTTGACAGAATCATTGACAGAACGGGCCCAATCGTTATCTGGATATCGATTGTGCCCGTTCTGACAACGATTTTGCCCGATCAGAAAAGTATCACCTTCTGTCGGCTCTTCAGGCACCTTTTGACATACTTTCCGCGTATGAGTGATGAAAAGGAACTTTGCCGTGTACCCACTAAAAACCAACGTTGCCATTCGGTGTACCATCTTCCGCCTTTAGAAGGGCGCCGCAGGATCGCACTGGAATGCACTGCGACTACACGTCTGCGGTTGACCTATAACGAAAATGTGGGTACCTAGGTATTAGGTAGGTACTTACACCATAATTAAAATATGCGTTTAGAGCATAAAGTCATAATTACCTATGTATGAATAACAGTATTAGCGCATGTATCAAAATTTCACGCTGTAATTGCTTTTAAATTAGACACTAAATTGTATCCACTTGAAATTATTTTCCCCGCGAGTGGATGAGCTTGATAGACTACATTTAATAAGATGGACTATCTGAACCATAAAGGTAGCACAGTTATTAATACATATTTATTATAATTTTGGTAGGTTGTTTTCTATGTATTCCAGAGAGTAGTGTCTGGTAAACTACAATAACATTTTTCAATGTTATGCATTCATCGTATATTTGCAGTCAAAAGGTACCTATGGACCAACATTATTTTAATTACTCCGAGAATACTGTAGATAGTTTTGTGTTGGTTCCATAACTTATTTTATTTAAACACTTGTAACTGTCTCTATTTTTTGACTATTCGAAATAGAGACAACCTTTTAAATTTGTACCAGTATTGTGAGTATAAACGAGGAGTTATAAATCCAATGAAAGATATTCATATTTCTACGGTAGGTAATAAAAGCTTGTAATTATATACATGAAAATTCGTTTATTTCGGCAGTGATAATAATTAACACATTTTTACAATGTGGCACGTACAAATTCGGTTATTTAAATAATTTAGTAAGGGTGGAAGCTGAGAGCCCTGGGGTACACAGCGGAGTAGGGAGAGGCGACAACGGGGGCGGAGTACGCGGAGACCAGGGGAGCGGAGTAAGCGGAGACGGAGGAGTAGGCGACGGGGGACACCACGGAGCTGTAGGCCACGGGGGCGACGGCGGCCACGGACCGCTTGTGGAGGTGATGGTAGCCAGACAGGGCCTTAGTGGTGTAGTGGGCGGCGCGAGCGGCGACTACTTCGGGGGTGTCGAGGGGAACACCGTTGACAGCATCCAGGACGACGGCGGGCGAGTGGGGGGCCTGGGAGAGAGCAGCCACGGCGGGGACCACGGTGGGGCCGACGAAGGGAGCGGAGTAAGCGGAGACCACGGGCGAAGAGTAGGCGACCGGGGACACCACGGAGGAGCCGTAGACAGCGGGAGCCACGACGGGTGATCCGTGCACCACGCTGGTGCTGTACTGCGAGTAGGAGCTGGATGCGGGCACCACGGCGCTGTACGCCACCGGCGCTACCACCGCGCTGGGCTTGGCCGCCGCTAACGCCGCAACAGATAACAACACCACCAGCTTGAACATTGTGGTCTGTGTTGTGTTGTCGTACCGAAGAAGTCGGATCAACTGATGTCTAACACACTTTGACGGATCCTTTTATACGAGGCGTTTGGTAAGTACTCATTACCGAAACAAATGCTACTAGTACAACCTTCAAAACCACTGTCTACGTTTTGATATTTAGAGTCGCCTAATATTTTTATTACGTGCACAAACATATTTTTTTTCATTGTCACAAAAGCTTCCGTAATTGCTTCGAAGATAGTAGAGGGTACATGTATCTCAAGGTATGCATTTCATTATTTATGTTGTTAAATGTAAATCCAACTGTTTTGTTTGTTAAAAAAAAAAAAACACGTCTGCCCTGCCAAAAAACGAACTAAAAAGTATAAAACAAGTGCAGTGTCATTGCAGTCGGGGGACCGTTCTGTGGAACATATTTAATCTAAAAGGGCCCCCGACTGCAATGACACTGCACTTGTTTTATACTTTTTAGTTCGTTTTTTGGCAGGGCAGTCGGGTTTTTTAATTTTTTAAATTATTTATTTTTATTTTATGTATTTTAGTGACAACAGCCAAAAATGAAATTTTTGTTTTGCATGTACACCCTACCTATGTTAAATTATGCCTATAAATTCTACAGTTTTAGAATTTGCTCATCAAGGCCTTCCATTTGATACCCATATTATAATAACGGAAGAAAAAAAAAATTTATTCACATTTCAAAATTGAGCTGCCATACAATTTTTTTTCTAAAATAATATCCCCAGTGTTACCCGGAACGATGTAAGGATTCTAACGATACCCCATACATCCAAATCCATTCAGGAATTTATAAGTTATGGTGGAATAAAGAATCTCACATACATACATACATACATGAACCCTAAACACATATACACTCCTTTTTTTGGGCAGTCGTGTAAAAAGTAGGGACGTGAAACTAAAACTTTTCGATGAAACTTTTGAGCAAAGGAAATATAATTTAACATGACCTATTTCCATCCTGATGGTGTTCGGTTAACACTAGCGCATGACTGTTTCATCGAACTGAATAAACTTCAGAGATTATTAAGGTATAGGACGTATTCGAGGAAAATTCACGTTTGTACTTCAAAGTACGTTGAAAGGTTTCTTTTCAAGGATACCGTTTAGCTTAACAAATATAATAAAGGATTTTTATCGTAGCGTATAGCATATAGAAAATATACCATTTTTCAATTATGAAAAAAATGATGGCGGCCTACCACAGAAAAAAAATTACCATTAATTTTAAATAATTATCTCACCAAAGTTGTTTATTTATGTAAAACTAGTGGTCGCCAGTGGTCGAAATTCGACCATAATTCATTTAAATTTTCAGTTTGAACGGGTTCTATTGTCAAAGACTATTTATCTATTTAAAATCTCTTCCCTAAATCAATCACAAATCGTTCCTCCTTCGAATAAGTTCCTCAAGTATGCCGTATGTCATTACTTCCCAGAATTCGTTCCTTATCAGCGACACTATCGAATGGTATAATAATATAGTGTGTGGTTTTTTCAAAATCAACTAGTTCGGTTCCTGGCTACGAATATTATTTTTTCCAAAATCCAATGATGCAGTTTTAGTTTTCATCAATATCGGCCCCGAGACTCCTTTGAGTACTTTTCGCTATTCCTCATAGTTTCGGATTTGGCCATCCACGCACACTTCAAAAAATCATCCTGTATATGTAGGTGTATGTGAATAGGTGTTCACTATTTTTTTTCTTTAGCTAATTAATGTTTTTATTTTTACTTTCCTTGTATTCGTAATGGAAAGCACAGTGTTTACTTCGGTTTAAAGTAAGTTATTTTGGTCCCTCGAACTATTACGCCCTCGCGTAATTTAAAATTAAGGTTAGTACTAGCTCTGTAAATTATAAATATCTATCGATTCCAAATATCCGTCCCGTGATTTTCTCAAGAATCCGATTTTCCAGAATATCCTACAACATTTAGACCACCAGCATTGATCTTACTACGGCCAGTCATGGTCAGTAGCGTGGATTTAATTATTACCTAGCCTATATCGCAACTTATATATTATTCTAAACTTTAACGTAGCTGTATCTTTAATTAAAATCCATCCAGCCGTTCTTGTGCGATGCTCAATCAAATTTACAAACAAAGAAACAAAAACACTTTCACATTTATAATTAGCAGGGGTAATCAGTTAACGTAATGACTTAAATGTTAATCTATGACATCTCCCTTTTTTACCCCTCTCCCGAGGCGGAAAGGGTTTTGGGAGTCTGGCAAGCTGTGTGCCAAAGATATTAAATTAAATATAATCATTGCCGTGTACCCACTAAAAACCAACGGTGTATTCGTTGTACCATCTTCTAGCTTTGGAAGGGCGCCGCGGGATCGCACTAGCATGCACCGCGACTACATACGTCTACCTGGTTGATCTATAATGAAAATGTGGGTAGGTATTAGGTAGGTATAATAATTATTAGGTAGGTAGCATAATTAAAATATGCGTATAGGGCAAAATAATAGAACATAATTACCTATGTATGAATATCCGTATTAAGCGCATGTATCACTTTTCACGCTGTAATTGGTTATTAGAGACTAAATTGTACCCACCTAAAATTATTATCCCCGCGAGTGGAGTACCAAATGTAATAAGTTGGACTATCTGTAGGTACCATTGAATGATGCCACAGTTATTAACACATTGGTAGGTAGATTGTTTTATTGATTCCAGAGACTGGTAAACGCCAATTACGTTTTTCAATGTTATGCATTCATCGTATATTTGCAGTCAAAAGGTACCTATGGACCAACATTATTTTAATTACTCCGAGCACACTTCAGTAGATAGTTTTGTGTTGGTTCCATAACTTATTTTATTTAAACACTTGTAACTGTCCCTTTTTTTTGACTATTCGAAATAGAGACAACCTTTTTAAGGAGATGGGCATTCCTGGGCTAAATTTGTAATGAATTGAGATATGGCTTAAAAAAATGCTACATTTTTCTATTTCAATATTTAAAAATATCGCCCCAATTCAAATGCTAGAAAATTAGATATCTAAAAAATAAGTAATGTTCCCAAATAAACTGAATATCGATTAAAACTATTCGTAACTAATCGAATGAGTTCATGAAATAACACATATAAAAACGTTAGAACCAGACGATTACTTCAATCTAAGTACTTAAAAACATTAGAACTATCATACTAAAATAATAGTTCCGAATAATAAACATTTACATAATAAAGATAAATCTTAAAATCGACTAACAATTACACACTGCTCGTTTCATGTCGTTCGTTAGGCTCCAAAGGGCTTGTACCCAGGGCCGTAAAACAAACTTAAAAAAACGTATCGTTTGTTACTGCTTACGCATTTTGAGTGTTTTTCCCATTTTATTGATATTTCCTAAACTTATCTTGCTCATTTCGTGAAGGAAGTGTGTTTATTGTGTTTGAAACATAAATCGGACGTTCCGCACAAAAAAAACGTATCGTTTGTTATTGCTTACGCATTTTGAGGGTTTTTCCCATAATATTGATATTTCCTCGACTTATCTTGCCCGTTTTGTGAAGGAAGTGTGTTTATTGTGTTTGAAACATTAATCGGACCTTTCGCACATAACAATCAGCAGTTTACAAAGGTTTTTATACATATCCTCACTTTTACTTGAGTTAAAATGAAACTTATAACTCGGCTCTCAGATTTTAAGAATCCGTAGAATTTTCATTGATAGTTTAATAATTATATTAGCTAACAATTGACACCACTTTCATCCTTTTACAATCTTGGCCCAAGATTGTATGAAACCGTGCCGGTCTCCTTTGTAACAGTATTGTGAGTATAAACGAGGAGTTACAGATCCAATGAAAGTTATTCATATTTCTACGGTAGGTAATAAAAGCTTGTAATTATATACATGAAAATTCGTTTATTTCGGCAGTGATAATAATTGACACATGTTTACAATGTGGCACGTACAAATTCGGTTATAATAATTTAGTAAGGGTGGAAGCTGAGAGCCCTGGGGTACACAGCGGAGTAGGGAGAGGCGACAACGGGGGCGGAGTACGCGGAGACCAGAGGAGCGGAGTAAGCGGAGACGGAGGAGTAGGCGACGGGGGACACCACGGAGCTGTAGGCCACGGGGGCGACGGCGGCCACGGACCGCTTGTGGAGATGATGGTAGCCAGACAGGGCCTTAGCAGTGTAGTGGGCGGCGCGAGCGGCGACTACTTCGGGGGTGTCGAGGGGAACACCGTTGACAGCATCCAGGACGACGGCGGGCGAGTGGGGGGCCTGGGAGAGAGCAGCCACGGCGGGGACCACAGCGGGGCCGACGAAGGGAGTGGAGTAAGCGGAGACCACGGGCGAAGAGTAGGCGACGGGAGACACCACGGAGGAGCCGTAGACAGCGGGAGCCACGACGGGGGATCCGTGCACCACGCTGGTGCTGTACTGCGAGTAGGAGCTGGATGCGGGCACCACGGCGCTGTACGCCACCGGCGCTACCACCGCGCTGGGCTTGGCCGCCGCCAACGCCGCAACAGATAACAACACCACCAGCTTGAACATTGTGGTCTGTGTTGTGTTGTGTTGTCGTACCGAAGAAGTCGGATCAACTGATGTCTAACACACTTTGACGGATCCTTTTATACGAGGCGTTTGGTAAGTACTCATTACCGAAACAAATGCTACTAGTACAACCTTCAGAACCACTGTCTACGTTTTGATATTTAGAGTCGCCTAATATTATTATTACGTGCACAACATTTTTTTTTCATTGTCACAAAAGCTTCCGTAATTGCTTCGAAGATAGTAGAGCGCACATGTGTTTCAAGGTATGCATTTCATTATTTACGTTGTTTAATGTAAATAGTTTAAATTTTTTGGTTAGTTAAAAATAAAAAGTAGGGACGTGAAACTAAAACTTTTCGACGAACCTTTTGAGCAAATGAAATACAATTTAATAGGACCTATTTACATGCAGATGGTGTCTGGTTAACACTAGCGCATGCCTGTTTCATCGAACTGAATAAACTTCAGAGATTTTAAAGGTGAAGGACGTATTCGAGGAAATATTCGGGTTCGTACTTCAAAGTACGTTAAAAGGTTTATTTTCAAGGATACCGTTTAGCTAAACAAACATAATAAAGGATTTTTATCGTAGCGTAGGTATATAGAAAATATACAATTTTTCAATGATGAAAAAAATGATGGCGGCCGGCCACAGAAAAAAAAATTACCATTAATTTTAAATAATTATCACACCAAGTTGTTTATTTATGTAAAACTAGAGTGGTCGCCCGTGGTCGAAATTCGACGATAATTCATTTAAATTTTCAGTTTGAACGGGTTCATTGTCAAGACTATTTATCTATTTAAAATCTCTTCCCTAAATCAATCACAAATCGTTCCTCCTTCGAATAAGTTCCTTCCTTCTAATAAGTATACCGTATGTCATTACTTCCCAGAATTCGTTCCTTATCAGCGACACTATCGAATGGTGTAATAATATAGTGTGTGGTTTTTTTTTTCAAAATCAACTAGTTCGGTTCCTGGCTACGAATATTATTTTTTCAAAAATCCAATGATGCAGTTTTAGTTTTCATCAAAATCGGCCCCGCGACTCCTTTGAGTACTTTTCGCTATTCCTCATAGTTTCGGATTTGAACATCCCCGCACACTTGCAATATTCACCTTGTATATGTAGCTATGAGTATGTGAATAGGTGTTCACAATTTTTTTCTTTAGCTAATTAATGTTTTTATTTTTACTTTCCTTGTATTCGTAATGAAAAGCATAGTGTTTACATCGGGTTAAAGTAACTTATTTTGGCCCTCGAACTATTAGCGCCCTCGCTACAATGTTCTATTTCAATAGGTATACTTAATTAAAATTTAGGTTAGTACTAGCTCTGTATATTATAAAAATCTATCGATTCCAAATATCCGTCCCGTGATTTTCTCAAGAATCCGATTTTCCCGAATATACTACAACATAAAGACTACCAGCATTGATCTTACTACGACCAGTCATGGTCAGTAGCGTGGAATTAATTATAACCTAGCCTATATCGCAACTTATATATTATTCTAAATTTTAACGTAGCTGTAGCTTTAATTAAAATCCGCCCAGCCGTTCTTGCGTGATGCTCAATCAAACGTACAAACTAAGAAACAAACACACTTTCACAATTATAATTAGCAGGGGTAATCAGTTAACGTAATAAAGACTTAAATATAAATCAATGACATCTCCCTTTTTTACGCCTCTCCCTAGGCGGAACGGGTATTTGGGAGTCTAGCAAGCTGTGTGCCAAAGATATAAAATGAAATGTAATCATTGCCGTGTACCCACTAAAAACCAACGGTGTATTCGGTGTAGGTACCAGCTTTGGAAGGGCGCCGCAGGATCGCACTAGCATGCACCGCGACTACTTATGTCTACCTGGTTGATCTATAATGAGAATGTGGGTAGGTATTAGGTAGGTATAATAATTATTAGGTAGCATAACTAAAATATGCGTATAGGGCAAAATAATAGAACATAATTACCTAGGTATGAATATCCGTATTAAGCGCATGTATCACTTTTCACGCTGTAATTGGTTATTAGAGACTAAATTGTACCCACTTGAAATTATTTTCCCCGCGAGTGGAGTACCAAATGTAATAAGTTGGACTATCTGTAGGTACCATAGAATGATGCCACAGTTATTAACACATTGGTAGGTAGATTGTTTTATTGATTCCAGAGACTGGTAAACGCCAATAACGTTTTTCAATGTTATGCATTCATCGTATATTTGCAGTCAAAAGGTACCTATGGACCAACATTATTTTAATTACTCCGAGCACACTTAAGTAGATAGTTTTGTGTTGGTTCCATAACTTATTTTATTTAAACACTTGTAACTGTCTCTATTTTTTGACTATTCGAAATAGAGACAACCTTTTAAATTTGTACCAGTATTGTGAGTATAAACGAGGAGTTATAAATCCAATGAAAGATATTCATATTTTTACGGTAGGTAATAAAAGCTTGTAATTATATACATGAAAATTCGTTTATTTCGGCAGTGATAATAATTGACACATTTTACAATGTGGCACGTACAAATTCGGTTATTTAAATAATTTAGTAAGGGTGGAAGCTGAGAGCCCTGGGGTACACAGCGGAGTAGGGAGAGGCGACAACGGGGGTGGAGTACGCGGAGACCAGGGGAGCGGAGTAAGCGGAGACGGAGGAGTAGGCGACGGGAGACACCACGGAGCTGTAGGCCACGGGGGCGACGGCGGCCACGGACCGCTTGTGGAGATGATGGTAGCCAGACAGGGCCTTAGTGGTGTAGTGGGCGGCGCGAGCGGCGACTACTTCGGGGGTGTCGAGGGGAACACCGTTGACAGCATCCAGGACGACGGCGGGCGAGTGGGGAGCCTGGGAGAGAGCAGCCACGGCGGGGACGAAGGGAGTGGAGTAAGCGGAGACCACGGGCGAAGAGTAGGCGACGGGAGACACCACGGAGGAGCCGTAGACAGCGGGAGCCACGACGGGGGATCCGTGCACCACGCTGGTGCTGTACTGCGAGTAGGAGCTGGATGCGGGCACCACGGCGCTGTACGCCACCGGCGCTACCACCGCGCTGGGCTTGGCCGCCGCCAACGCCGCAACAGATAACAACACCACCAGCTTGAACATTGTGGTCTGTGTTGTGTTGTGTTGTCGTACCGAAGAAGTCGGATCAACTGATGTCTAACACACTTTGACGGATCCTTTTATACGAGGCGTTTGGTAAGTACTCATTACCGAAACAAATGCTACTAGTACAACCTTCAGAACCACTGTCTACGTTTTGATATTTAGAGTCGCCTAATATTTTTATTACGTGCACAAACATTTTTTTTTCATTGTCACAAAAGCTTCCGTAATTGCTTCGAAGATAGTAGAGCGCACATGTGTTTCAAGGTATGCATTTCATTATTTATGTTGTTTAATGTAAATTCAACTGTTTTGTTAGTAAAAAAATTAGGGACTTGAAACTAAAACTTTTCGATGAAACTTTTGAGCAAAGGAAATTCAATTTAACATGACCTATTTCCATCCCAATGGTGTCCGGTTAGCACTATACTAGCGCATGACTGTTTCATCGAATTGTTGTATATTTTCACAGAGTATTAAGCTGTAGGACGTATTCGAGAAAATATTCACGTTCGTGCTTCAAAGTACGTTAAAAAGTTTCTTTTCAAGGATACCGTTTAGCTAAACCAACATAATAACAAAGGATTTTTATCGTAGCGTTTGTAGAACATTTTCTATACAAATACAGCAGACACAATCTTTCCCGCAAAAATTGGTGAACTCTACATGTTTTTAGAGCATTGGAAACGTTCCCAGTCATTAAAAATATTGTTTATTTCAATTAAAATTTGGCCTAATTGATAAATTTATTTGTATATACATAAAGCTTTAACATAGAATTATAAATATTTACACACTAACCTAAATAAAGAAAATAATAAAATAATAACAATTTAATTTTCAATAGTTCCATTTGGTGACTAAAAATACGCATGATAGATATTTTTTACACTTGTCATAAAAAAATAGCTTTGTAGAGAATAGTTTTGAATATTAATTAAAATATGGTATGTACCTACTACCTACAGGCAACTTCACATTTGCTTTTCATATGTCATGGGAGGAAAAAGTGTCTGATGTAAAAACCCAGGGTCGGTATTACGATCCCGGCACGCAAGCAATTATCCGTTTTGTTTTTGGGCTTGAGTAAACAAACATAAACATATTTTCTTATTAAATTAGTGTCTAAATCCCGAACGAACGAAACAGGTGGTCCGGGTTCGTAATACGGCTCTGGTTGTGATGAGATCCAGAAGGATTATATTCACGGAGAGCTGAACAGGGTTCATTAGCACAAAGCTTTTAAATATAGGTACCTATGTATTTACCTATGTGCCTATAACTAACTTTGGCCTAAGATCCATGACAATAACTTTAATTCAATTGTAATGCTTTTAATTTAAATAAGACTAGCTGTCCCGGCGAACTTCGTGCCGCCTTAGAATTAATAAATGTTGTATTAACTAAAAAAGAACTAAACCGCCGTTCCGCCGTTTTCTGGGCAATTTTTTTAAATGTTTTAACCTTCCTTGAACTTCACGGAATATTCTAAAAAAAAAAACATCTAAATTGGTCCAGCCGTTCTCGCGTCAAGTCATGACAACGGGAAATAGGATTCATTTTTATATATAGAGATAACCTATACAAAATAACAAGAAAATAATTTCCCTATATAATAAATATAATATTTTTAAATATAACTTTAATAGATAGCGATGCCAATGCTGTTGGTATTAAATCAAATACTACATTTGACACATCTAAAATACTTACTGCTAAAAAAAGTATAAATATACGACTATGAGAAGGATGTCAATACTTTAGCTTAGTCAAGTTTAATTGTGTACTAACATAATCAGTACCCAGTAGATATGCCACAAATAAAAACGAAGGGTGTAAAGACACTGTAGGTACAGTGAGCTTTCATAAGTGATGTAGGACTCTAAAGATTGTATTGCTGTGAACATACGGCACAGTATTGAGTTGACTTGGAACTGCACTTTAAAGCCGGAAGCCCACCGCGCCGCACGGAGAGGCACGCATGTGGTGGACCGGGATGCCAGCGTGCTAATTGTGGATTTACTCCGGCGTCGCCCAAACCTATTCGATTCGGTAGGTGCGATGATAGGAAGAATACATTGTTCTAGATGTTTCCACTTTCAGCGGTGGGGGAAGCGTCTACATGATAATTTCAATATTTTTTTATAAAAAGCAATGACATGGAAATGCTCAAGCGTGTCAGATATTGATACTTTTCATGCTCCAACATGATAAATTGAAAAAAATAATAATTACTCAAGCGCGCCAGATTTTGTAAACATCTATAGGCTACGATAACTGCTTAAAATCAGGCGGGCCGTAAGCTTTTATGCCAGTCCTATAAAAAAATTAAAATTCTGAGGGGGTGAAAAAGTGAAACTTCCAAATGCTCCCATTTCTTAGACTGACGATCAAATTAGCAAAATTGACACTTTTGACACTTCTTAGCTAGTAATAAATCCCCCCCTTATGTTAATCTGACGAGTTCGAGTATTTTAAGATGGTCAATTTTTTTTTGGTTCCCCTGAGCGTACCCACCAATATTAAGGGCTCATAAGCTATCTCCCTTATCTTAATCTTACGCGCTCGAGTAAAGCCAGAAAATCCTTCTACGGCTCCCCATCTATGGGTCAAGCTTCGCTTTGCCAGAAAATGTATGCAATCGTGTCCACCGCGGCGCGCGCACGGAGAGGCTACGCACGAAATGACGTCATACATACATTTTCTTTCAAAGCGAGGCGTGGCCCGTGTGCGTGAACTCTCCGTGCGCCACGGTGGATAATCAATCACGCCTCAGCCATTTTCCAAAAAATCTCATTACATAAATGAGGAGATAGTTTCCTATTTAAGATTTCAAAGTAGTCTGTGGCGAAAACATGCTGAATCTAAAATACTGTATGTTACGAAAAAATATTCTTTTACGAATATTCGGGTATGTATTTGTATGTATTTGGGTAACAAAAGCAAGCTTAACTGCACGATCTCGGTCAAACAGGGCACGATTTTTTAAATCTTTGTAGTGCATTTAAGATACAACTGATCATATCAGCGCAAACTGACGGCTGTTGTTTGTACATTAATTATTATGACAGTATTGTTACCAGTTTATTAATTTAATTAGGTAGGTATATAATACCAAACGCCGTGAACATTTGAAGATGTTATGCTATAGTCGTTGCATGCGGATTAGGTAAGTTGCTTATTACGTTGTCTCAGAAATAAAAACAGTAACATAAGTTTTATCGTTTGTTTTATTTATGTACAAGCATTTTAATAATTCGTCGTTCGTTTTATCTGAACCGAGGACTGTAGTCCTCGTTACCGTGGTGGTGTTCACCAGGCGTGCACTCCGTACGTCTTGGCCACGAGGGGGGTCGACAGAGCGAGGGGTGTCGAATAGGCGAGATGACCGGCAGCATACGTCAGGACCGGAGAGGTGGCGGCGTAGGTAGACACTACGGGAGTAGCGAGGTGGGTGGACAGAAGAGGAGTCGAGACCACAGAGCGCTTGCGGATCAGGTGGCCACCAGCGAGCACCTTAGCTTCAAGATGAGCGGCACGGGCGGCGATCACTTCAGGGGTTTCCTGTGCCCACCCCGACGAGGCGATGGTGGAGATGGCGGGAGCAGCAAACGCGGAGAAGGCGGGAGCAGCATATGTGGAGATAGCCGGAGCAGCGTACGTGGAGATAGCCGGAGCAGCATACGTGGAAATGGCGGGAGCGGCATACGTGGAGATAGCCGGAGCAGCGTACGCGGAGATGGCGGGAGTGGCGTACGCGGAGATGGCGGGAGCGGCGTACGTGGAGATGGCGGGAGCGGCAAATCCAGTCTTCACCAAAGCCGGCGAGCTGTACGCGACCGGAGCACCGCTGATGACGGAAGTAGTGATCGCGGGAGTCGACTTGATGTCAACGCGAGACTGACTGGACACGGCGGCGGGTGCGGAAATGACCGGAGCGGCGAATGCGGTCTTCACTAAAGCGGGCGCGCTGTACGCGACCGGGGCGGCGCTGATGACGGAGGAGGTGACGGCGGGGGTCGACTTGATGTCAATGCGAGACTGACTGGACACGGCGGCGGCGGGGGCAGCGTATGCAGTGTTCAATAAAGCGGGCGCGCTGTACGCGACCGGGGCGGCGCTAATGACGGAGGAGGTGACGGCTGGTGTCGACTTGATGTCAATGCGGGACTGGCTGGATACGGCGGAAGGGGCGGCGAACGCAACGGGAGCAGAGAGGAGGGTCGGCTCGGCGATGACAGTGCGGGAGATAGGCTCAAACGCTGTCGACACCACGGCAGGGGAAGACTTGATGTCCACTCGAGACTGGCTCGACAAAGCCGCGGGCCCGGCGGCGATGATCGGCGAGGAGTATGCAAAGGAGTCCAGGAGTCCCGAGGGCTTGGCTGCGGCGAACGCCACCACGGACAACAACACCACCAGCGAGTTCATCGTGGTCTGTGTTAGTTCAGATGCGAACGACTGAAGGATGAGAAGTAACTGATGCTTTCTTCTGAATATCGTATGTATTTATACTGATCGCAAAGTTTTGAAATAAAAGTCAAGTTCAACGAGTTCCGTACTGACCACGCAATATGATATTTTATTACAGTAAGTGCAAAAATTATTTTGAGCGTAGCTGTTTGTGATTTAATCGAACAGGTGATTCGTGTTCGATATTATAGGGATATTTATAAGTGTAGGAGTGATAGGGAACTTTTTATAATTTAAAGACGTCATCGTTGACAATGTTGAATGATTTAAATTCTAATTACGGCAATGTACCTATAGATATTAGTATCAAGCAAGTATCAATCAAGTTGACGATTGCAAAACTTTATCGCTAGCTACACTGTTATTACTATACCTATCCTGTTTGGCAGAGCCTGCCTACACCGCCTGCATATTCTACCTCAAAAACAAACAGGACTAGGTGGGTACTTAATATTTGTCGAGTATTATCTGTGTCATTCATAGGTAGGCACAAACAAAGCAAAATTTAGATATACTTACCTACTACCTACTTATCTCCTTTTGATCAATTTAAAATGTATTCGGACAGATAATTCGAAACCTATTTTTAGATATTTGATCTAAGTAGGTATATCTTCTCAGATACCATTAATGTAGTCCGATATACGAAGATGAGGTCTTGATGAGGACTTTAATATTCAATTGGTCTACTGAGTATAATGTAAACCTCGCAACAAGTCTGTAGAACCATGCAACGAACCTATAAACGAAAGAAATCGTCGTGACAAGGGCTCCATGTTGAGATTAATTACATTCACACTCTAGATTTATAGAGACAGTAACAAGAAACAATAAGAAACGTAATTTATGTCATTATCATCTTTATTCCTCGTAGAAATTCTTTATTAAAGGATTTAATTAATGGATATGCGGTATAGCATAATAAAGATTTCTTATGATAACTATAATAGGCCATATCAATGTCTCATCTGCATACTTGTATCATATTTACATGAAAAAATGAAATGGTTGAAATGGTTTACGAAAGTAAATATGGAATGAGCTATGATACATATGTAGTGGTAGGTGTCGTTATCTTGGTTTTATTTTGTTGTGGCAGGCGGCGACAAACAAAATGTTAAGGTTTGATCGGCCTTGGACGAGCTTTCATGCTCGGACCAACAGAGCGCGAGCGTAGGTAGGCTTCATACAGATTTATATAGAGATATTAAAACGATATTTGGATATTAACATATGGGAAACCCTAAAAACATTTATTTTGTATAAAACGATTTTTGTGGAATTTTGTGTAATTGAATGCTGTATTGCTAAGCATGACCAAATTTAATTGCGTAGGTATATTTACGATATCTAGGTTATTAATTTTAAATACAAAATAATAAATAAATCAACTTATTTATCATGGTACCTTATTCATAAACAAATAATGTACGTTATGTAGTCATAATAATGTAGTCGTAATAACAGCTCTCATAATATGTCATAATGTATCAAGTGGCAATAATATGACATTACGCACCAGGTGGCATGCGGAATTTGAACGACCAAATATGGAGACTACCGTATCGACTGGTGTTGCCACCTTTTAAAGGGTGTATGAAAACCTACGTAAGCATCAACTGACAGCTGTGCAAAAGGTTGAAAATGGTAGAGACGCAGATGAATTCCACGAGAACGTGAGTAGCCCGCTACAGCGCAGTTATGATTGTTTTCCTCATATTTTATCATCCCCATTTCATCGTGCAAAACCAAAATGTGACCAAATTGTGTAAGTAACTGAAAGCTGTAAATTCTGCTACCAAATACGTTTGTCTGGTCGTGGTGGTGGAAATATTATAAATGTGTCAGATTTAGTTCAGTTGTGATTATAGTCATCTAGAGAATTGGCATCATTGTATCCTCTTTCCAACATCCACTTGGCATTGTGTTACCTAAAAATCTAGAAGTCGTCACAAATTCGGACATGGCAACACTTCTCTTCTGATAAGTATCGCCGACCACATCGGAAATCAACAACGGCCGGTAATAAGCCGATAAAAACGTTCGCGACCTTTTAAATGCAAACTAATTAAGTACTGACATTAAAATAAAACAAAAGCAACGGGCTGCTTTATTTATGAGCGTGATTCTTTTGTGCGGGTTCTCGAGGCATTGACGACAAATTCTACTTTCGGATTTAGTTTACCGGATTTAGTTCGCACAATTACTTATATTTTAATTGTTCAGACTACTTTGTGATGCCGATTTCAGAAAAATAAGTTGTTACTTATAGGAACTTATACGTAGTGTATGTAGAGATTGTACAGTTCGGTTGATTCGGTGTAGGTGTGTTTATTTTAGTGTACATAAACAGTGTGGTTGAGTTGCTTTTGGACTTTTAAAGTCTTTTGTATTAATGTCAAAGCCCTTACAAGGACCTACCCATGGACGAATATAGCATATAGACAAAGACAACACACATCTCTAAAATTATAATAAAACGAAGCAAATTATGTTTCATGCATTTTATTACGATTCAAAAAATGGCACAAGTTTCCAACTAATGTGAGCTAGACGTTTTGCTCCAATCTGTCTCTCCGAATTATCTTAGCGCTATTTAATAAATAGTGTAGGTGTTGACTGTTGCTATCCGGGACAGGCCTGGTGTTGTTGGCCGGAGCGGGGGTGGTGGCCGGCGCGGGGCGCTCACCACGCGTGGGCGTAGGCGGGCGCCGCTACGTAGGGAGCGTGCGCTGCGACGATGGGCGCGTGCGCCGCGACGATGGGAGCGTGCGCAGCCAGGTAGGGCGCCGGCGCGGCCACTACGGTAGGGGATGCCAGCTGAGGATTTTAAAAGGCGTTGGAAAGGTTTAGAAATTGAATCAGTCTAGAATCAGTAAGTACTTAATACAAAATAATAATGGCGAACAAAAGCCACCAGGCAACGTGTGGCACCGTTTGTCGCGGTACGTACACATTACAACATAAAAAAATACATCACGATAATTATAGTCCACGGTTGCGGTCAATCTCAACAGAGACTAGCCATCTGCGTAAGAAATATTATAGTGCACAAGTGTGTGCGCAAGTATCAGGTTTGTATGGCTTGAACAACTTTGACACAAGGTTGGCCAGGATAAAAAGAGGAAGGTGTACTTTCTCTTCCCTCACATACCTAGTGCGATGGGAGGGGACGCCAATTGAACACGATTGAATATTTACAGATAAAGCGCATATCCAACGGCTTTACGTGATCTCCGAGGCACGGAGACGCTTAGTTAAAATTGCCTCTAGGTACATGGTCACCATCTATACCCTGACCCAGCCAGGAGTTGCTTAAACTCACTTATCTACCTAGCTTACTTAAAATAATAAATTATACCTTGACGGTGTTAGCGTAGGAAGTAGCGTAGGGCACTGCGGTCTTGACAACCCCGGCGCTGTAGAGCGGCGCGCTCACGACACTGTGTCCCCAGGGTGCGAGAGGGGCGGCGGCGATGGGCGCGCTGTAGTAGCCAGGGGCGGCGGCGGCGACGGCCAGCAGGGCGGTGAATGCGATCTGAGACAGTGGAATTGCTTAATTAATGAAGTTTAAAATTAGTGTCCGACCGAAGATTCGGTTTCGGTTTCGGTTTCGGCCAGTTTCGGCTCAAAAATCTAGTTTCGGCACCAGTTTCGGTTTCGGCTCAAAATCCACCGAACCTTTCGGCCGCGCCGAAACTCTGCGTTCGTGAATTATCGCGCGTCACTCGGTTGATTTCGGGAGAGTTCGTGTCTCGCGTTGCATCCGGCATCGCCCATCGTCAGCTGTCAGATCGCCGGCCGGTCCGGCGTGATTGTTTTGTGAGTTTTCTCGCTTTATTGGCCTTTATTAAGCATTGAAGTTCTTTCCGTTGAGTTATTCACTCGGATTTATGAATGATGAGAATTAAGTATTAAAAGAAAGAGGTTATACTTATTATATTATATTTGATTCACACATTCATCATTTATTTATTACTTATGTTACGGCACATTTGTTTTAGGTTATTGTTGTTGGATGAGGTTTTAAATTACCCAAACAACTACCAGCTATGATTTAGCTGTGTGTGACCTTCAGATACATAATTTTTTATTGGTAAAATAATTTCCTGTTAGAGCAGTGATAGCCGATCGGTTAAGCACGCGTGTTGCGGGCCTAAGGTCCTGGGTTCAAACCCTGGCTCACACCTCTGGATTTTTCGAAATCTATGTGTGAATCATAACTTTAATATGATTATCACTTGCTTGCGGTGAAGGAAAACATCGTGAGGAAACCTGCATGTCTTAGACATGTGAAATCCACCAACCCGCACTGGGCCAGCGTGGTGGATTATGGCCCGAATCCCCCTCGCATTGAGGGGAGGCCCGTGCCCTGCAGTGGGACGTTAAAAGGGCTAAATTATTAATTTTATTAAATTTCCAGTTGTCCGTATATTTTTTTGTTGAGAATCGATCTGAACGTGACATACCTATCTACTTAAGTAGAAAATGACAACGGGGGTTTAATATATTACAATCACGATTGCCACCCTAAATTATAAAAAAATATGAAATTCCCACAAAAACCCTACATTACCAAATGCAATTAAAGTTTAAAATGATCTCAATTAATGTTAAATTTAGTCTTAAACATGTTGTGATTATAAACGTAATCGAAATACTCAATTAATGAGGTCCTTTTTTATAAAATAAGTGTTCATTATTGAAAAATTTTTGTTCCAAGAAGTGTTAACATGATTGTTATTTTGTGTTTATTTTAATAAAGCAGTAATATTAAAAAAAAAATATTAATAATATTATTATGAATAATTATGTTTTCACATACTTCAATTATTGTTTTTTATTTCATTTAACACATTCTAACATTTCTAACTGTCAATATAAGGGTATAAAATAAGCCAAATTTCAGTAAAAAAAAGATTTTTAACTTGTCTGAAAAAGGTTCGGTTTCGGTTTCGGTTTCGGCCGAACCTAAAACAGATGCCGAAGATTCGGTTTCGGTTTCGGTTTCGGCAGAAAATCCTGTTTCGGTCGGACACTATTTAAAATTATGATACTGTGTGAACATTTGGGACTTTATTTGTCGCTCTTTTGTGATATCGTAAATATTCTAAGACTAAGCTGTCAGCGGACAGTCTTCCGTTACTTAGTTTTCATATTCTTTCTTTCTGCAGTCTTGTAATTTATTACAAAAAGGATTGAAAGTAAATTAACTTTCTAACAAAGTTATCCTTCTTTGAAATTGTGTTCTTAGATTGTTTGACAAGGAGATAATAAGACCGGAAGAGAAAAAACATGATTTTAATTTTTCCAATTCCAACACAGACATGGTCGCAAAAACATATAATTTCGTCACAGAGTTGCGTAGTTGGGGTTTTACCTAAACCAAACAAAGGTTTATTTGCCCTTTGAGTTTTTAGCGTGCTGAAGGGCATGAGTAGGAAGGCTTTATTGGCGTGACTCTATAGGTGTTTTTGCTACTATAGACTAGAACCAGATTGTCACCTTTCTAACTGGATTGTTCTGCGTACAATATCACGTTAGCCGAGTACTTGACATCAATTCTGTCCGGACCATTGCTCTCGGTGCCTTATGGCCCTGTCAAATGCTACGCGGTCCAATTTGCGCGAATAATATAATTTAATCGTTCTACCGTGTTTCAAATTGCATAGGAAGGAATTGTTTTCCTAGATAATGTTTTTATGACTGCCTGAAATATGTCTAAATTGTTTTGTTTAACTTCCTCTGTAAGATTGAGAGGATGGTAAAATATGGATAGACCCAGCCCAGGATGGACCCAACCCAGGATGGAACCAGCCCGTATATTAGCTGCAGTCTATTGGCTACAGCTTGTTTTTTCACTATTCTATCTTTATATCATCTTTAGCATTTACTTATGTGCCATGGATAATAGCGTACATTATATAATATAAGACCTTATAGATTGATATATTCACTGTTCTTGATATTGTATGAAAAAATACGAATGTAAATTATTTAAGTACATGTAATTGTCCGGTTGTATACAATCATTCGTATGAAAAATGATAGACAAAAAACTTGTGTGACATTAATTGAATCCGGGATTGAGAGATTAGCGTCCAAACCATGTTTGAATACACGTTACTAGTATTATTAGGTATTAGGTTACACAAATCATCATCATGAACAACAGAAAGACGATGTTATTTCGATAAGTGATTATTATTTGAAAGGATTCCAGAGCAGGAATTTAGCTTTTGTTCAGTTAAACTAGGAACATAGGTCAGTGCATCATAAATCAAAATGTAGTATTCATCTGTCGAATAAAACCGACGTCGCCATTATAACTTCACGCTCATAATACTAAAGAATATTAATTGCTGCAGAGTGTTTATTTTATTTATACCTATTAAGTTGTTAATATACTAAAGTAAACAGAACCTTTAAAGCTTGTTACGTATTAATTTAATGATGTCTAACGAACTTTGTCGTATGTAAATTTTAATGTTTGGAAATTATAGTTGGTTTGTTAGTGGAGTGAGTTACGTCCGCAGTGTGGTTTTTTCCTGCTGGTCTAATCAAAATTTGAATGATGCAGATAATTAGTGCTCCATCTCGTGTAAATGTGCCGAAAATTTTAAATTTGTGCCTATAGCCGTTTTGGAGTTATTCACGAATATATGATCTTGCTGGCGTAACGTTACCGCAGCAGTGTGGATTTTTCCTGCTGGTCTAATCAAAATTTGAATGATACAGATAATTAGTGCTCCATGTCGTGTAAATGAGCCGAAAATTTTAAATTTGTGCCCCCTAAGGTTTCAGAGTTATTTCAAATCTTGCTGGCGTAACGTTTTGCGAATTCCTGTATCTCAAAAACTGTTTGGCACACAATCATGATTTTTCGTACACACATTAGTGTTAATTTGTGCCCATTTGTGACAGTTTCATATTTCAATAAATCAGAAAGGTTCGGGTGTTATAATATTTTTCCTAAAAAAACTAAAATAGCTCCTAGCTCTTAAACTGGGAAACCTAGAAACCAAATGTTAGTGCTAGCTTGTATTTCTTATGGATCCTAAGCATTTCTATAATGATCGTAAGCCTACTCCAAGGAATTTACGATTTTATTGCTATCTCGCGGTGAAATAATTTAAACCCTAAATACACGAGTTTCCTATGTTCCGATTACTTTTATTAATATACAAAAATTAGTGCCCTACTTCAAATATACGTTTACCAAATATCAGCTCTGTAAACCTTATAATTTAAATATTATTAATAAATAACCATCACGAAGCGCTTTCGGTGGTTAACTGACGGAATTGGAATGTAGACCAGCAGGAAAAAACCACACTGCGGACGTAACTCACTCTTGTTAGTGATCATAATCTATTATCATAACAAATACTATTATGTATTCATGTATTTTTATATTAATTATAACTACAAAAACACTAAATTCAACCAGGAAATTTAGCTCTACATTTTGCGTATTCATGAAGTAGGACATTAAGCAAAGTTAAATTTAGAATTTATATTTAAACTTAAACATGATTTTCCCATGCTTTTAAAGTACAGGATATGTGTATTTTATATTAATAAGTTATTAATATAAAATACACATATTATTTACGTTATTAAAAATTACGTTATTAATAATAACTCGACAGGTTTTGATATTATTAGACTGCATAAATAAAAACCGACTTTGTAATTACTGTCCCATAAAACTTCGATCGATTTTATGCTTACTAAAATTAACATATAAAATAATAATATGAAATCAGTTCAATTAGAATTTATGGCTAATAGCCTAATATAGACAGGTTCAGAATGATTTAGGATAACGTGTTTATCGGCTCTGATTGGATAAGTGAGTAAAAAGCGTAACTTATCGAGTACCGGATGGTAACTAGCCCCGACCTTGTGGGGTCGTTGCCGCTGCAGAGAATGTCAGCTAAGCAAAAAACTGCAACTGAAACTATAAATATTATAATGATTCACGTCAACGTTTATTGAACAACTATAGGACGTCCCGCGGTTTTATTTGTGATCAATATTTTTTTTTTATTAGATACCTACTACTTTTATGCAGACCAAAGCGAATATGGTGAGATTATTTGGACACCTTTGCGGGTAAAGCGTGACTATTACAAGACATTGACTTGTCGGGGCCAAAATTAAAGCTTTTACCCAGCAGTGGGACATTTAATAGGCTTTGTTTATACCTTATAAGGGATGAAAAAAAAAAATCTTACCAGCTTGTACATTTTGAAGGGTGGGTGGAGGGTGTTCTGTGGATATGAAAGATGTGGGAGCGAATGTGGTTAAGGACCGTAAAGTGTCGCTTATATACTCGTTAGACACATGACTCGACCAAATCCGTCTAACCCTACCTCCGACGTAGGGCCTAGGTCATTCGTTGCCTTCAGTGATATAGGTACAGCCAGCAAAAAGGGCGAACATGGTTTAGTACTGTTGTTAATAATCTGCTTCGATTTAGAATATTCTACGCGAATGTTGGCTGAGCCTAGGCGAGCACAAATATGAAACCATATGGTGTACTTATAGGCAGGTCAAGATGAGCTATGAGCTAAAAGTTGACCGCATTTCGTCCTCGCCTTCACTCACTTCAATCCTTATGGGTTCATTATCAAGATTTACCATTACTGTATTTTATCTCATATTTATTTTATGTACTACCTGCATGTATTAAGTATTATATTTATTTTGGTTATAGCCTATGCCGTATAGGGAGAATGTAGCTTTTTATCAGTGAAAGAATTTTCAAAATCGGATCAGTAGATCCAGAGCTTACCTCTTTCAAACATACTATACGTACATACTACCATACCTACTTACAAACAATCAATTTAACTTCGTTGTAATCTAAGTAAGTATACAGGCTGACTGGTAAACACTTTACATATTGAAGGACATGATAATTTATAGTAACATTAAACGTTTAAAAAAATAAAATTAAAAAAATACCAATGAACTACAGAGAAAACCTTAATTAAATTAATGTGCTAAAACTCGAAAATTGTGGACACCGCTATCGCTAGTACGCGTGTTCTGCTCGAACGGAGTTAATAGGTAGATAAACTTGATAGGTACGTCAAATCAAGAAGGTACGATCCTGACCACGCTTATTGTTTTGAGTGGATAATTAAAGACAAATTAGGCAAATATTAGGCACCTATTTTTTTTAACACTATTAGAACGAGAATCCAGTACTGAGCACTCTATATCAATATGTAAAGTGTTCAACCAGTCAGTCTGTATATAACATATTAGATAGGTTACATTTGTAAACACCCTCAGCTATTTCGTGAGAACCGCCTTTTGGCTTCTGCATTCCATGGAGTGGGAAGTCGTAACTTATTATCTGGTTCTAAAATTCATGGCAAAACTTTAGTAATATCAACAAAGTATTACATCATTGTCATTTCTATTGAAATAAACCTGCATACATTACCAATACACTTGTAGGCAGAGGTAGGTACTTTTTAGGGTTCCGTACCCAAAGGGTGCCAACCGGACCCTATTACTAAGCCTACGCTGTCCGTCTGTCTGTCTGTCCGTCTGTCAGAAGGCTATATCTCACAAACCGTAATAGGTAGAGAGTTGAAATTTTCACAGAATGTGTATTTCTGTTGCCGCTACAACAACAAATAATTAAATATAATGGGGGCCCCATACAAGAAACTTGATATTTTTGACGTTTTTATTCTACGGTAGAACGGAACCCTCCATGTGCGAGTCCGACACGCACATGGCCAGTTTTATACTTAAACTAGCTTTTGCCCGCGACTTCGTCCGCGCAGAATTTAAATTTAAAAAATCGGATACCGGATCCCTTTTCCCGGATTTCGTATCCCGGATCTCGTTTCCCGAGTCCCGTATCCTGGATCTCGTTGCCCGGATCCTGGATCCCGTTTTCCGGATCCCGTATCCCGGATCCTGGATCCCGTTATCCGGATCCCGTATATCACGGATCCCGCTATCCGGATCCCGTATATCACGGATCCAGTATCCCATATCCTGGATTTCGTAACCCGGATCTCGTTACCCGGGTCCCGTATCCTGGATCTCGTTGTCTGGACCCTGGATCTCGTTGCCCGCATCCTGGATCCCGTTTTCCGGATCCCGGATCCTGGATTCCGTTTTCCAGATCTCGGATCCCGTATCCCGGATATCACGGATCCCGTATCTCGTAACCCATATCCCGAATCTCGTTTCCCGGGTCCCGTATCCTGGATCTTGTTGCCCGGATCCTGGATACCGTTTTACAGATCCCGTTTCCCGGATCCCGTTTTCCAGATCCCGTATATCCCGGACCCCGTATCCCGTTTCTCAGATTCTGTTTGCTAAATCCCAGATTCCGTATCCCGGATATCGTGAATCCCGTATCAAATATCCTTAATTTCATATCTTGTTCCCCGGATCTCAGATTCCGTGTTCCGGATCCCGGATCCCGTATCCCGGATATCACGGGTCCCGTATTCCATATCCCGGATTTCATACGCCGGATCTCGTTTCACGGGTCCCGTATCCCGGATCTCATTTTCTGAATCCTGGATCCCGTTTCCCAGATCCCAGCTTCCGTTTGCAGAGCCTTATCCCGTTTCCTGGATCCCAGATCCCGTATCCCGGATATCGGATCCCGTATCTGGGATATCCCAGATCCCGTATCGTATTAGCCCGTAAAAGTCCCGTCAAAATCGGTCCAGCCGTTTCAGAGATTAGCCCGAATCGGTACCGCCATACAAATTTTCATTCCCTATTTTACACCCTCAGGGGATGAATTTTCCAAAACGCTAAAATTAATCTTTTTTATTTGTAAAAAGATACCTAAACAACAATTTTCATCATTATAACTTCAAAAATGACGAATTTCAATACAAACTTTCATCCCTATTGCACCCCCTTAGGGGTTGAATTTTCAACAACCTTGAAATTACTTTTTATTATTTTTGAAAAGACACCTAAACACCAATTTAAATAATTCTAACTTCGAAAATGACGGAACTTCCATACAAACTTTTATCCCCTATTTTACCCCCTTAGGGGTTGAATTTTCAAAAACCCTGAAACCCATATTTTTTTATTTTCCAAAAGACATCTAATCAGCAATTTTCATAATTCTAACTTCAAAAATGACGAACTTCCATACAAACTTTCATCCCCTATTTTACCCCCTTAGGGGTTGAATTTCAAAAAACCCTTTTCGTAGTACACCTCTACACATCAAGGTAAACCCATCCTCCAAATTTCAAGTCTCTACGATCAGTGGTTTAGGCTGTGCGTTGTCTGTCAGTCAGTCAGTCAGTCAATCAGGACTTTGATTCTTATATATTTAGATTAAGCCGACGGTCCTTAGGTCCATCAACATGACAATATGTAAAGAAAGACATAAAAAAGATAGAGCGTTCTCTATCTTTCTTTATTCATAAGAGAGGATGTCACAAAATCTATATAGATAGATAACAATTGGGCATAAACCAGGTGAGCACCAGGTTGTGTAATTGTGATTGATGATTCTTCTATAGTAAGGGTGCAACTATATGTTTAGTGAAAATGCCTAATCTAGTCCATTTAATCTTGTCACAATCAACACCTACTAAGGTACAGCTGATGGGTTAGCACACGCGCCAGGACAAGATTTTTGTCACGCAATATGTCGCACTGAGTCTTATGAGAATGGTGTTGCATGCTTACGGCGGGGTTCGATGGTGCGCGTTTTCACGGACGAGCATGTCATAAATGTATGTAACTTGAAAGAGTGCGCGACATGTTCTCTTTCACTTTGCATTTTGGAATGACAAAATGACAGACCGGGTGCGTGATATCGCGTATCGTGGAAATAGTCTCGTGCGCGGTTCGTGCATGTCCGCGGTTGTCGGCCGTGTGCCAGGTAGTCGGCGATATCGCGCACCATCGAACCCCGCCGTTACATTTCGTTGATGTTTCTGGGAATGTATGCATTGAGTTTCCTGCCGGCTCTTTTCAGTGGAAACAGCGTTCAGAACCGGTGATCGATTCTGATTATTCAAAAGCGCTATGTTTATACATGTACACGACGGGGGTGGAATTCGATAATTTATCGAACCTCGTGACCGACAGATTGCGCTTTCGATCATCAGACAGTTAAATAATTATTTTATGTAGAGGCTAAATCACATTAAACAATTAGGTAAGTTTCAAGGTTCGTTCGTCGCAGTAAAAGCATTATTGTCACAATACCTAACCGATTATATAGTTTAGTTCCCAAATTGTCATTTTAACAAGAATAATAAAACTACATTATCATGCTTAAATTGTCTTTAATTGACGGTTGTTGTTCGTTATTATTAAATCTTTTAAGTCTAGATTGACAATTGATATATTTCCTGTTCGGCTATTAGCCACAGTTTTTTATTTATTTAAATACCGACCTATAAAAAGTAGTTTAAATAATAAAGTGTCAAGGTGAGTAAAGTGTAATAACATATAATTTTCGAAGCTTTAATAATATCTAATGAAAAACTTGTGTTACGTCTAATAAAAAAATTAATTAGAAAAGGTACATTTTCAATAACATTTAATAAAAACGAATAAAGCAGTTATCTTTTAATCTAACCGTACTTGGAGCACTTGGTAGTTAAGTTAGACGTATTTTTAATAGATAACACACGTTATGTTCATTCTCTAGGATATGAGCAAACCAGCAATATTGATACTTTATCACAATTCAATAAAAAATAAAGACTACCTATCGAGAGGCTAAGATGTATTTTAATCGCAGAAAATAAAAAAAAAATCTAGAAAACATCACGACTGCATTTCCCGCAGGATGATGACACATATTACCTATTACGATCCAGGTACTGCCCTTAGACTTCTTGGCCTCCGACACGAAAACACACTACTTTTCAGATCTACCATTTTTTTGTGGCATACTATTTGTTATTTTGTATGGTAAACTTGTAAAGTGCCTCTGTTTTCGTCATCTGAGAAACTAACAATTCGCCATATAAGTGTGTGTGTACACAAGCCCCGAGCCCCCGCGACCGAGTCATCACTCGGTCGCGGGGGCTCGGGGCTTGACATAATATCATAATTGATATATATGTCTACGTATTCAAACGTCAAAACTAACTGCTCGGACGCGCTGCTTACCTCTTGTAGACTCGGCCAATTTCGAACCAGCGACTGTTGCGAACGTATATTATTATACATTCAAAGTAGAGCTACTGATCAAAACTATTCTGGCCTACTATACACTCCGAATATACTGACTAAAATGTATTTGTCCGTACATGAAAATTACCTCGATGCTTACACGGTACATACCTATAAAGGAGGGCAGGGCGTTTTCAATGACATTATTTTGCGGCCTACGCCTGCCCCGGTCAGCAGACTAGTTATTTAATGTCTCTATAGACACCGCTTAATTACACAGATAAGGGGTTTGATAAGACTGCAACACTTGGGCTTCGTGTGAGGTGACACTTAGATGTGAATATTAAAAATGGGTAAACCTTTTTTGTTTCAAATTAAACGCCCGTCGATGGATTGGTGCTGTAATTTGAATTTTATTTTTTTCAAACGAGCATAATATCGGAAACGTTGAGGTGTTAGGCCTGAGCGCCTAATTAATAGTTCAGTTTTAATTAGTTATAATAACTTAATACGTTCATTAAATTATAAAAAATGGTAATCAATAAGGAAGTGCTGTAATCCTTCATTTGTACTCATACTTTGTTATGTTGGGCGTCTACAATAAGTAATTACTTTTATTTAAATGGAATACATAATGATCTTCAGATTTCTTCTATGCGTCTTGAACTAAACAGAGCTTGTAACTCAAGGCTCTAAAGATCTCAAGACTCTATCTTTATTTACTAGATAGAGTCTTGTTGTGGCATACTTTAGTTAACATAGTGTACTTTATCGTGTCGAACTTACAATGTAAACATAGCCAACCGCATTTATCTCTCTCGGCTTTCGGCCTTGTCTGTCATTGAATCGAGTAGTTGATTGTGACGAATTTAATTGTGCACATAAGTTGGAAGTTAGCAATTTTTGCATTATTATGAAAATGTCACGTTTAAATCATCTGTTCAGAATGTCTTTAAATGTCTTGTAAAACATGATTTTTTGTATTGCACTTGTTACCCCCTTAGGTACCTACTTATAAGTAGCCCGCTGCCCGCATCACGAAAGGAATCCCAACAAGGGCGCTATACTTGGAAAATGATATTTTCGTCACTTTTGTCGTACTTTTAGAATTCACAAGGCAGCCTAAAATAAATTACAAAGACAGGGGAAAAAAATTACGTCTATAAAAAGAGCACGCAAATTTAGACTGTGTATACACGGAATAAGTTTTTAGAACAATTTGGCAATTACAAACATCGCATTGTTGCAGATAATGTTTAATGAAGCATTAAGTTTACGATACCGGTTTCGTTTTTATGTTTAGTTAAGGTTCTTAACAATCCGAGCGGTTTAATAATAATTAGCCCTTTTGGTGTCCCACTCCGGGGAACGGAACTACCCTCAATGCGAAAAGGAAGGTAAATACGGATGTAAAATAAGATTTTGAGCATCATAAATTCGAATTTGTTCCTTTGCCCCATAGATTCGATTGGACAAACATGGATGTTTTGGATAAGTAATAATAAGTACCTATGCTCTGGAATAACATAATACTCCATTGATGTATTATTTTAGCAGATATGGTACCTCCTAACATTGCAATCACAAGACCTCTACTCAGCGCACCACTACATGCAGCGAATTTCACACATCTGTTATCGCACTCGCAATTCGGCAAGGCATTTTGATGCGTATTATTCACCATAAGGTAAGCTACATTGGCAATGTTTTCAACATTATTTTTCGCGAACGACTGAGTCGTACTGTGTCCATGGACTCTGTTCGACAACCTATTTTGGATAGTCACATCTAGGTTCATGGTCAAATCTCTTTTTTGCTAATGTCTTTGCAATATGCTAATTTTTACTCTCGAAAATCACGTTACTTAGTGTAAAATTACGTCTATTTTGTCTTTTGGTTTCAACATAGCTAGGTCGGCCATCTCAGTAATGTTTTTTTCGTAAATTGACCAAGTCTGGGCTGCAACTGGGATGGCCTCCATTATAAAGGTACCATAGACAAGTACATACTATACAATACAAGTGCTGCTTTGCTTAGTTTAGGACCAAACGGTTGGTGTAGATCTGGGCAATTGTTTATTATTTAAATTAATCAATGGAAGCAAGCCAATTTATCTCACTATATCTGTGTCGTTTACTTAGTGAAATGGTGTACTTCATTTGCATGCTAAGTGGGCCCAGCAGCCGATCGGTTCAGATATAATGTGTTGCTTGATTGCACCATATTAATATATGACATACTTGTATATAATATGCTTGAAGTATATGGGTATTGATACGCCAGGTGCAGGCATTAATCTTTGTTGTGTCAACTAGGTCTGATATTGTATAATGATAGGTAGGTACTTACTTACTTATTAAATTTACTACGTTTCCCTATCATTTATATAAACCTACTTATATGAAGGGCGATAGTATCACAAAACACCTGCTCTGAAAACATGAGTTTGCCTTGACCGATTTGAGAAACCAAAGTGTAAATTAAAAACATTTGTGTATGTAATAATATTATAATGTACTAACAATCACATTGTTAAAAAAACTAGGAAGCATACATGTTGAGCAAGTCACTAGGCAATGAGTTCACCAAATTCGTTTAAAAGAGGTAAGGGGCAGAAAGGTATCGGGCGGAGAGGTAGGGTGCGGCGGGAGCGACGAGGGGAGCGGCGGGGGCGGCGACGTATGGGGCGGCAGCGACCACCGGGGCTGGGGCTACCACTGGGGCGGCCACCGCGTGGTTGACGGCGTGCGCTGAGTATGAGCTGGCGTAGGGTGCGACGTAGGCCGCAGGCGCGTACGCGGGAGCGACCAGCGCAGCGGGCGCGACGCTAGCGTAGGCGGCGACGGCCAGGGCGAGGACAACCTGCATGGACAAACGATCTTATTAATATTGGTAGCAAGGATCGTGTGGTGAAATTGATTACACGCCAATTATGTAACACTTTAAACTTAGATATTCTAGTATAAAACATAGTTTATTGTTATAGAAGCAGTAATCGCCTATGAAATATTTCAAAAACACTCACAACGAACTTGGCGATCATTTTGCTTGGGATGTGTGACTGCTCACAAGTGTGTACACTGAAAAACCTGGTGGACTGTGTCGTCTCCAGGGCATCGTCACATTATATACTGGCTGTTGAATTCATTGGGCAATACCGCGGACGACACACGCATGCGTGCGGTTAACTAATGCGCAGGACATCGCCGCGCGCGCGATTTTTGACCCAGACTTGGTTGACGGAACGAGCATTCTAATTTGGACTCTGTGCACACCAATTTCACTGTCCGTTATATAACTTAAAGGGAAAAGCGGTTCTATGTTAAACATATCGTACCGCGCATAACTGCATGTAAGGCGAAATCTAAGTTTCAATCTGCAATTATAATGTGGGCCAGGGTTGGAAGGAATCTGTATCTGATCCGGCTCTATGTTAGTTCTAGTAAAATTATTATAATATTATCAGTAATCATGCGAATATCACATCAAATGACTACAGTAGGCAGGTATATTGTATCCTACAATAGCAACGACTTAATTCGATGGTGTATAAAATAACTATGGTTTGTACTCAAAATGTAGGTAGTAATAATTCCTACCTATCTACACACGATATGTTAATATACCATATTGATACCTATACAAATTCAATAACTGCAGCTGTTGTGACGTGATGTAGATCTTGGCTTTATTTTTACGATCACAAGTGCCTAATAAAAAAAATATTGACATTAATTTATAACCGTATCTTATATGTTACCAATATCTAAAATATAGAAGGCACTTGTTGACCATCGTACAAAATTAAAGGATGCTACATTTCGACGGCAACGACAAAATTTCACATTGTATAAAGTTTCCCAATGTGCTCCATTTCTCCGCGCACGCCTCTGCGAATCCCAAATGACCGGCCGCAATACGTCAAATGTTTATTTTGTCGCACGATATCTGAATCACAATAAACATGGTATATAAAGCCAATACTTTTTCTTGGTAGTCACACATCACATCCTCTTTTCGTTAAGGAAGGTCCACTACCAAACCAAGCAAGATGTTCTCTTTCAAATCTGTAAGTAATTGATACGTATAACATGAAATAGCAATTAGTAAGTAATTTAAGAAATACCTATATTAATGTTAATAATATTACAGATCGTTCTCATCGCTGCGGCGTTCACCATCGGAGCCGAGTGCAGCGGAGTACCGGCGGTGGCGGCTGCGCCCCTGGTAGCTCCAGCGGCGGTCGGATACGCCCACGCCGTACCTCAGAACATCCCGCCCTACGCCGCACAAGTCAGCGTGGTCAACAGGGCGCTCAACCCTCTCGTGGCTGCTCCTTTAGCAGCGCCTTACGCCGCCCCACTCGCTGCACCTTACGCTGCTCCATTCGCAGCCCCATACGCCGCCCCATACGCTGCTCCATATGCTGCTCCGTTCGCCGCCGCTGCCCCGTACCTCGCCGGCCCCGCTCCAGTTGTGCCAGCTCCTTACGCTGCTGCCCCATACGCCCTGCCCGGCCCAGGAGCCTACCCCGCCGCGTACACCGCGCCGTACTCCTACGCCGCGGCTGCACCTTTAGTCCGCGCCCCATTGGGTCTCGCCCCAGCTTTCGTGCGATAGATTGAAGAGAACACTTGACTGACCTTCCTTTTGAAAAGACTTGTATCAAAGATTAGTTAATATTTTTATACTTTTATATAAAATGTTGTATAATAATAAAATAAATACGTAATTTCGTATTATTTGTATATTATGTACTGTTTTTATTGCCAAAAATGCCTAATGAAAACAAGAGGATGTAGTTAGGTACCAGGCCACCTTGCAAACAACCACACAAATAGCGCAAGATAGAAAGATCTAGTGAGAGACAGGCCACAGGCTACACACTAAAATCACGTCCTTCAGTCATGAGGATACGCTAAAGATGAGTTAGGTACCTTCCTGTAAAATAATTTTCCGCCGTTTCATTGATACCCGTTCAAAGGTTGAAACCTTACTTTGCTTTTACTTTACTTAGGTACTTACTTACTTTTTATAAAACTCTAATAAGTGTTGTAAAAATACAAAATGTACTTAGAAACAAGATTCCATTACATATTATAAGATAAAATAGGTGGTAGGGATATTAGTTGCTTAAATTGCATAAAAAATTGAATTAAATTATGGGTATTGACAAAATTATTCATTGTAATTCCGCATATCGTAACATAAGTAGTAAGTTGGGGCCGGGCCCGTTGGCGTGGTGGCTAAGATTCGGCCTTCCACGCTACAGGTCGTAGGTTCAATTGCAACCCGGGACATGCATTTGTTTGCATGAACATGTCCCGAGTCTGGGTGTAATTATGTATATTAAGTATGTATTTACAAACAAAAAGTAGTATTTGTAGTAATATCAGTTAGGTATCTGGTTTCCATCGTACAAGCTTTGCTTAGTTTGGGTTCAGGTAGCCGTGTGTACAAGAATGTCCCAGGATATGATTATTATTATAGTTAAACGAAACTAAGACTAGTGGGTCACATTATCTTTGTGAAGTGGATCTTCCCATCTATTGAGCTTTGAACCCAACAATTCCTCTTGTTCAAAATAAACCAAGTTGGTTTAACCAATTGCAATGGTATCTTAAAACTTCGAAGATTTAAAAAAAAAACTTTTTATAGTCATTTCAGGCTAACTTATGAAAGATGTTTGTAAATAGGCAGGTATAGTTCGCGACAGGTCGAGATGACATTCGGGTTATGAGCTTTTTGCAGAATAAAATCCGAATCAAAATTACCAGGACCCTCAAAATTACCAACGCAACAGAATAATTTAATTTAATAATTTTGTGGGCGATTTTAATTGTTTATCGGGTCCTGTTAATTTTGATTCGGATTTTATTCGGCAAAAAGCTCATAACCCGAATGTCATCTCGACCTGTCGCGAACTATAGGTACATCACTAGATTATGAATATAAATTATTTTGAATGTGAATGAAGAATGCATTATTATTTCTATATCCCGCTGGGAAAGAAAACATAGAAGCCAAATGAAGGTGACCCAACAGTTGTTACGTCGTCGCTGTCACCATAATCAGTGTTCTGTTTCACTGCCCTTCAATAAACTAATATCGAAATTCTTTGACTAATAATTCGTAGAAACAAAAAAAAACAGCAATCATATTTAGCATTTTTATTTACAAAATTCGTATAAAAATGTTATCGACTAGTTACATTGACTAAACAAATAACAATAAAATTAAATAACAATTAGGAACAGACTAGACTCATTTCCATGCTGGAGCGTAAGTCTTCGCGAAGCCTAGATGCGCGGGTGCCACAGCGGGGGCGAATAATGGGGCAGGGAATGGGGCCGCTACTGGCCGGATGATGGGTGAGAAAGGAGCCGCTGGCAATGCAGGCACGGCGCGAGCGTACACGGGTGCTGCGGCCAGAGCTGAGACTACAGGAGCTATTCTAGGTAAAACGGGTAAAGGTGCAGCCAATCGTGGCAGTACAGGAACCTGGGACGCGAATCTAGGTAAAACAGGAACCGACGGTGCCAATCTTGGTAAGCCTGGGGCGAAGAACGGAGCAGGAGCGACGATTGGTGCGGGCGCAGGGATGAACGGCGCTGGTGCGTATGCTGGCGGGGGGAACACCGGCGCGGGTGCAGGGTATACAGGTGCGGGTGCAGCGAAGACGGGGGCAGGCGCAGGGAATGCAGGCGCGGGGAACGCAGGCGCGGGGAACGCAGGTGCGGGGAACGCAGGCGCAGGGAACGCAGGCGCGGGGAACGCAGGAGCGGGCACTGGCACAGGCGCTGCTAGAGGCGCAGGGAACAGCGGCGCCTGCGCAACCGCGGGAGCCACTGCGTGTATTGATCTCACACCCGACGGGAAATTGTAGAACGGAGCATACCGCACGACAGGGAAGGACTTCACAGCCGCTGGTAGTATATGGCCGA